>OY720027.1:1380565-2671822 GCA_963082485.1 Eudonia mercurella | reverse complement strand
ATAAATTATTATTATTTGATCATTAACCCCTTCCCTGTCCCATGTATCACATGTGATACATAACAATTGTTATATTTTCGCTGTTGACTGTCTATAAAAAAAAATAAGGAAAACCTACCGAATGTCTTCAAAATTGTATATCCGTTACTGAAATAAAGAGTTATCAAAAATAATATTTTGGTTTAGCTTAAAAAACTAAGCTTAGATACGATATTCAGTTTTATCCAGGAAATTGCTATTTCTAATAAAACTTTACCATTATTATAGCGTTGTCTACTACTCAGATTCATGAAAATAAAGAGCATTACCTTTCAATATATTTCGTTCTATCTCATATTCTTTTAGAAAAACGCGTTGCTGTTTACTTTCTGAATTATAACGAAAGTCAAAAACACAGACTATATTTACATTAGTGGACCCGGCGGACTTAAAATGAAGTGAAATGAAATGAAAACGAATTTATTTGGGACAGAACATTTCAAACATACACTTAAAAATGGAAAAAAGCATAATTATGTGTTAATCCAGGTTATAAACTATCTGTATGCCGAATTTAATCCAAACCATCCATCCGTTGCAGCGTGAAGAAGCAACAAATATACACACATACACACAAACTTTCGCATTTATAATATTAGTGTGATAAAGTGTGATTAATAAAAATTGTATATTTAAATATTTAATATCTTATGGTTGGGAAAACAATAACGACCTGAAGTAATTAGAATGCGTTGCTGAATACATAATAATAACGATTTTTTTTAATGTATTAACTTCATAAATATGGAAGAGAGTAAAAAACATAATTGTGTCTTAATTTTTATTGTAATTACTTACGCATAAATGTATCATATGAATCAGGTAACAATCAAATAAAACAATAATTACATAATAATAATGTTACATATTATTATCATACAAATTGCAAATTATTATTATTTCAAAGTATTAATATCAGTTAGTTATGTACCTATTATTTAAATTTACACATGTTTAGATGTTTTCTATTTATAATAGTTTCTAAGTAGAATATATTTAAAAATAATTTGATGTTGTTTAATTAAATATCTTATTACTATGGAAATTAACCTTAATCTACTTAATTGCTAAAAATACTGTATTTGTTTCAATGGCTACCAATAACTTATTATTATTTTAGGAATATCTTACTTCACAGCCTACGTAAAGGTACTTTTTAGTTAATTGTTCGGCTTAAAATATAAAAATATTAATTATTCAACATACTCTCTAGATATTGTACTTTTCAATTACCGTTAAACAATCTTCGTTAACATGCTTCGGATGACAAATATTTTAGCGGTAACTTTTATAACACTTATTTAAATTAACGTAAACATTCGTTATCTACAATACCGCTTTTTTACTTAGTATAACTTTGTATATTTATCACTATTGTTTTTACTACGCCAAAAGCAGAAGCGTAGCGTAGCGTGGCAGTGAGTGAACCAAGAAACGTAGACGAAGTGATGGACTTACAGAATTTACAATTGAAAGAAACTACGGTGGCAGTGTAGGGAAGGTTACATCTCTATCGTCAAATACATAGAAAAATAACTTTGACGTGGCTTTATTCATTCTTAGTATTAGTTTAGATCACGTCCACCGTATGTCAAAGGAGATTAAAGTCAAAGCCGCTACAGTTTAGTAGGCCACCCGTCCAACGCAAGCCGATGACGATACTGCGGTAGACTGACGCCAAGAAAACGTGATGAGCTAAACACAAACCAACCACATGCTGGACACAAACCAAGCAGATTGGCCCTCTACAGCTACGGAAAGAACGAAGTGGATGGATGTAAAGGAAGCCTATACCCTGTAGTGAGATAAAACGAGCTGATATAAGTAAATAAAGTTTGGGTTATTGGCCACGAACATTCGGATAGACGTTCTCTGATGGTAGGCCCACTGCTCGACGATCTGCCGCGGCTCTGCCACGTTTGTCGTAAATAGGGTACTGGAATCAGTGTTGGACACGGTAACCCAGTGACCGACAGCAATTTTCGTCGCCAAAAAATAACATAGAATTTCATTGATGACCATTAGGATACAGATTCAATTATTGCTATATTATAGTCAAAAATTAGTTTCTGACCCCTATTTCTAATGATTAAAGAAAAAGTGTGTCGATCACTTTTTTCTGTTTTTTTTAAGTTCAGTTGAGTTAAGTATGATTCTTTTTATTGTGTATATATTTAAAATTATTATCTAATCATTTTAAATTAATTAATGTCTTATTTTAAGTTCAACCCATTGCGACCTTCTTTATACCTTAGGTTCTATTGTATGATGATGATAATTCTATATAATGTCATCATCATCGTCATAATCAGCCTGTATCAGTCCACCGCCAGCAGTACAGGAAAGGCCTTTTCTGAAAGTTTGTCTATTTTTTTAAGAAGCTTTGTTGTTATTACTTTTAGTCTAAAGGTTAGACAATTTGGTACGTAGTTCCGAGTATAAAAAAAATCTAAAGAAAAGCAGGTAGGAAGAGTGATGCATGTTGTTCAAAAAATCAACTCTACATATTCACGTTAGCTTCATAATCTTTCGGAAATATCAGTCTTCTTAGAAAAGGTTGTCTGAATATTTATATCCAGATATAGGCCCCTCAAAATGCATGCCACTGAGCCCAATGATTGGCTCTTTCTCTTAATTTAATGAAATCTTAATTAAATTAATAATATTTTTCTAAAATAATTTTAGGTTGAAATTGTTCCTAATAAAATTATTACTATTTGAAAAAGTGTTGAATATTACTAATTTTATTAGTTTTTAATTTACACCGAACCCGCACGTAATGACAAGGGCCTACTAAATATGCTTTAGTGGCTCTTTCCAACCCGCCACCAACTTTTACTTTGTAAGCCAAAGAAGCCGTATTCAATGTCACTTTTTTCAAATTGTAATATGTTCGCAACAAACATTTGCGTAAAATTATATAATTATAACCATATAATTACTACTAACTGAAATGGTAGACATTGTCATTTAAATAAATAAATATATTATTAAGTGTAAACACACTGTATTGGCAGTGAGCAAATGCGTATTCCAAAAGAGCCATATTCAGTATTTGCCTTTACTGAAGGAAAGTGATTGCTTAATCTTCGTTGAAAACCAGAATACAGTAAAAACTATTTTGAAGCATTAACTTTTGCCAACTAGCATGATGATGAATGCAAATTCAAACAATTTGAACAACTTATAAACATAAAAACTAGACTTTATATAAGTGTTACATTATCATGTACGTCGTGAACGTCATCACTACTTCCAGAGAAATCTTTGATCATACCTTCAATTGACACATAAGCTCCAGATACAAGGGCTATAATGGAAATAACTCCAATAATAATATTTTTGTACAAAACATAGTTGAAGGGTCCTAGATCCTTATCCCAGTGGTAAACTGTGTCTACTATGGCGGGTATCAAGAGGCCCAACGTTGAGAAGAACACTGCTCCAACTAAACTGATCACCAGCTCAAGATTAGGGAATGCAGCAGCGACGACAACTGTTGACAAGAAAATTAACATTATTCGTGAACACACTAATCCACTGATATCTGACTAAAACAGAACATTGTATGAAGACCGGTCAGAATGGGGAGTTTTAATACTATTTGTAACTTAGTGACATAGTTTGCATAAACACCCGTATCCCATGATCTCGGAGGAATTTCCGGAAAACACTGCCGGCCCTACACTTTTAATACAAAATTTCAGTTTTTTAGAAATTGGGCTGGGCATTAAAGCGTTAGTCGGTGTGGGAGTCCTTTACATGCAAACTTTTTTCACTCGTCTACTTCAAGGCCCAGCAGTCTATTTAATCCATACAGTATGGCAGGTCTGCTTAAGCTTGGGCGTTCATGGTTACATATTGGTTCCTGAAACCAAACACCATTCTATCCAACCTGAATTGATCCGGATATTGATATCTTGGCTTCTTTCAGAATTCCCTTGGCCTGACACCTGACACCTGACTGACTGACCTGACTCATTAATATTATGTAATCACAGAAAAACTTGCAATAACAAGTAAATAAATTCTAGCAATTGTACTGCGGTCAAAATGAATAAAAGTAATGATGTAATAATTTTCAATAGCCAGATTCGAACTCGCCCATCCACAAATCGGATACAACCACGAATACAAATAAACTTCAAAATATTTTTTCAGAAATAAACATAACAAAGGAAAAACACGATAAGGAAAACATTTAACATACTCAAAATAGAATAAATAGTATCAGAATAAGAAAATAAAGATAATATATATACAAAAGATTGATAATTGCGCGTCGCAATTTGCCAAAAGGTTTATCAAGTTTGTTTACATTCAACCTACCAAAAACCGACCGCTGTATCATAAAACTTTTATTCTATAACAGGAAATTACGACGTTCCCTACATTTTGGAGAAAACAGTTGATTCCTTGTTATTGTCGTAAAAGGTAAGGGCACCTATTTATGCGGTATTTTCGGCGAATTTTCCTAAAATTCGGAAGGGCTTCGAAAATCAAGCAATTCCTTCTCTGAAAGTTTGGCTATTTTTTTAAGAAGCTTTGTTGTTATTACTTTTAGTCTAAAGGTTAGACAATTTGGTTCGTAGTTCCGAGTATAAAAAAATCTAAAGAAAAGCAGGTAGGAAGAGTGATGCATGTTGTTCAAAAATCCAACTCTACGTTTTCACGTAGGTTCAAAATCTTTCGCAATGGGATTACTAATGTTTGGCCAAAAAACGGTTCCCAAAGTATCACTTCCCAAATTTTCATTTGGCAAACAAACATTTGTCAAAATAACTTTTCACAAATTCACAGTTATCAAAAAAATTTTGCCAAATTTTTGTTTGGCAAATACATAATTACATGGCAATATGTCATTTTACCAAATATTATTTGCTCAAAAATATAACGTTCATTCACAATTTCGTTTATTTCCGGCGCTTTTGTTAAGGTCACAGTTCTACCCTAACCTAACCTACATTTCTAGCTAGTTCTAATCTAGCCTACTTAACCTATAACAACTGAGTTTATTTAAGATCAAATACTAATGAGATACGCTTTTTGTTTCAGGCAAGTTCAAGCCAATAAAATACCTACTCCAGTATTCCTAAGTTAAAAATAAATTGCCATATGTCAAACTTACGTTTTAGGTTGAGTGTGTGAAGTAACAATTTGAACAAACATACTTTTGGAATTTATTTGACAAAATAAAACGTTTGCCTAATGTATATTTGACTAAACAAAACTTGACAAAGTAAAATGTTTAGAAATTATTATTTGACCAAGTAAAATAAATGCGAAACGAAAATTTGCTAAAGATTCATTTGGGAAATGAAACTTTGCTATTAGTTTTTCGGGAAGTGAAATTTGACGAAAAGTGTTTTGCGAAACGGCAGGATACCTTCGCAAATAATAATAATAATATGTGACCATAAGCGTAAGTACCCAGGCCCATGAGCAGTTGAGGAGGGCTTTGGAGGAAGCGATTGAGCAGTATCGATCATCACGTGTGTCTAGGCCGCGACTACCTCGTCTGCCTATGAATAGACGTAATTTGGCGCTAATGGGAGTCCTGAATGATTTGCTAGTCCCGTACTTTGAAGCAAGTGAAGGTCTGGTCGATGCGCATTCAATCATGTACTGTGGTGCCATCGCGGCGTGTCGTGTTGCTCGTGTCAAATTCCCGGACACTGACCGTGCACCTCGGCCCGCCGGTGGTGCCCCCGCGTGGCAAGAACGGATTCAACGACGTATCGACACGTTTAGGACTCTTATTGCAAAGCTAATCTGGTTCAGAGGTGGCAACATCCGCCCTCGTGTCATGCGTTTCGTGACCCAGGCATTCGCGGGTACTGGCATAAGTCCCCGCGATTACATGGTCTCAGTCACGGAACGTATTGATTTCCTGAAGCAGAAAGTCTATGCGTGGGCGGGACGTATTCGTCGCTACAGAGAGCGTGTGGATCGATTCCAGCAGAATCGCTTCTTCCAAAGAGACCAAAGGAAGGTGTATAGAAAGTGGGAGGGAACTGATCAACGTGTGATCGACGGACAACTGCCAGATTCTGCTTCTACGATTAATTTCTGGCGGAGTATTTGGTCGGTGCCAGTCGAACACATCGAGAGTGGTTGGATGGGTGTGATTGAGCGTAAGTGTGAGACAATCGAATCAATGAGGGCTGTAACAATCAGCCCCGATGACATAAGTTGTGCGATTCGTACGGCACAGAACTGGAATAGTCCTGGGCCGGATGGATTGCACAACTTTTGGATAAAGTGGATTCGAGGCTCACACGAATGTTTGGCAACACATTTCCAACAAGCCCTCGAACTTGGTTCTCTTCCATCTTTCCTTACTACAGGTGTCACCTTTCTGCTCTACAAGTCCGGTAGTACCACGGATCCGAAAAATTATAGACCCATAACATGCTTACCAACATTCTACAAGCTCCTTACATCAATTTTGAGAGAAAAAATCAATTCGCACATTGTTGCAAATAACATCTTGGCTCCTTCTCAAAATGGTTGTAGGGTTGGGTCCCGTGGTACTAAAGAGCTCCTCCTCATGGACATGACCATGTGCAAGCAAGTTCAGCGGAACAAGGCAGCCCTCTCTACTGCCTGGATTGACTATAAGAAGGCCTATGATTCAGTGCCACACTCATGGTTGGAAAGGATCTTAGAGTTGTATAAAGTCAATACAACTTTGAGATCCTTTCTTGGTGGGTGTATGAGGCAGTGGACCACAGTCCTTCGTCAATCGGGTGGTGAAGATAGCCCCTCGAATCCGATGGACTTGATAAGGATTGAGCGAGGCATTTTCCAAGGTGACAGTTTGAGTCCATTGTGGTTTTGCCTGGCCCTGAACCCTCTCAGCAACCTACTGAAGGATTCAGGGCTGGGCTACCGTCTTCGAGGTGACGGAGAAATCATTTCTCATCTGTTATACATTGATGACCTGAAATTATTTGCACCGAAACGCCCTGACCTGGTAAAACTACAAAAAATCACAGAAGATTTCAGTAGTTCTATCAGGATGGAGTTTGGTGTAGACAAATGTGCGGTTATGCATGTATATCGGGGGAAAGTTGTAAATTCAACAAATTTACAACTTTCTGAGACAATGGCTCTCAGGTCTCTCTCGGATGCGGAAACTTACAAATATCTTGGTATGTCACAGTCTCTGAGTATTACAGATGGGGACATTAAGCAGGCGGTGAAGGAGCGCTTCTTCTGTCGTCTGACAAAAGTACTTAAAAGCCTTTTGTCGGGGGGCAATAAGATGCGCGCCTTCAACGCTTGGGTGATGCCCCTACTCACGTATTCCTTTGGCATACTAAGATGGACTCAGACTGAATTAGACGCTCTGGATAGGAGAGTCCGTCAACAGCTCACAGCTCATCGCATGCTTCACCCACGCTCATCTGTTATGAGACTGTACATCCCGCGTAAATGTGGAGGTCGTGGCTTTTTAAACGCCAAGACTCTACATAACCGCGAGGTGTGTAGTCTGAGAGATCACTTCCTTAACAATGAGTGTGGGATGCACCGCGACGTTGTAGCAGTAGATAGGAGCCTCACGCCGCTCTCCTTGGCAAGCGAGAACTGGCGCAGACCAACGGTGCTGAGCACTGAAGACCGCAGGAACATATGGAAGAGTAAGGAGCTCCACGGGCAATACTACCGGGCCTTAACAGGGCCCGATGTGGATCTGCTCGCGTTGGTAAACTGGCTACGATTCGGTGATCTTTTTGGGGAAACCGAGGGGTTTGTCTGTGCAATTGCAGACGAAGTCATGATGACGAATAATTATCGGAAGTATATCCTGAGGGACGGTACGGCCGACATCTGTCGGGCATGCCGCCGTCCCGGTGAGTCACTCAGGCATATTATTTCCGGTTGTTCTCATCTGGCTAACGGTGAGTACTTGCACAGACATAACCTTGTAGCCAGGATTATCCATCAGCAACTTGGTCTTCGATATGGTCTTGTAGAATCTGAAGTACGCACCTGCGCCAGTACTCGAAAATGGTCATGCAACGCTTTACTGGGATCGCTCTATCATTACGGACAGGACTATTGTCGCCAATAAGCCTGATATCGTGGTGGTCGACCGATCCCAGCGCCGGGCAATACTGGTCGATATCACCATACCTCATGATGAGAACCTTGTGAAAGCCGAGAAGGACAAGCTCAGTAAGTACCTTGACTTGGCTCACGAGGTTACCGCCATGTGGGATGTGGATTCAACCATTATTGTACCGATAGTCGTTTCGGCAAACGGTCTGATAGCGAAGAGCCTCGATCAACACCTAGAGAGGCTTTCGCTGAAAGGTTGGGTTAAGGGCTGACCCTTACCCCAACATCTGAATGCAAAAGGCAGTACACGGCACGTATTGTCAGAAGGTTCCTCACTCTGCAGCCCTGACCACCGGTAGCTTGGGCCCTGCCCCGCTGCTGGTGGTACTCTAGGATTAGGTTTTTATAATGTTTTATTGTTTTTATATTAAAATATTGTAAAAATCTAGTTTTAAGAAAGAAAATAAATAAAGGAGATAATAATAAATATTATTTGCACACAAAAAAAACAGATACCAACAAATTGATAAAAAGATATAGTACGAAATAGGCGGCCTTATTGCTAACAAGCAATCTCTTCCTGGCAACCTTGGGCGAAAAATAATAAAATTAAGAAAATAAAAAGGAAATAAGTCTTCTTAGAAAAAGTTGTCTGAAATTATGAAAAATATAATACGCACCTTGTACACCATCATCATCATCATCATCATCATCATCATCATCATCATCATCATCATCATCATCATCACTAGCACGTTTGATAGACTTTATATTTCCTACCAGGTATAGTCGACCATGAAAATGCCTTACCAACCGAAATGTGAATATTGTTTGCATATCTTAAAACAACAAAGGCAATTTTTACATACAAGACCAAGAGACAGATACATTGTTATAAAAGTAAAATAAATTATAATAACCATTACTTTAAAATTTATTTTGAAACAGTTGAAGCAACAGTGAATATTTGCTGTAATGTTAATTTACAAAGGTGTGTGTGAGAACCTCTTTGTTATGTCGTTATTTAAAGCACCAGATGTTTTCAGAAATTGTAAAGGTATTGTTAAATAACAGAACAGTCATTTATTAACTCATTCCTTTGACTTCTATTTGCACCATAACGAAACGCTTGGTCTTAACGTCACCATGTTACAGACGCGTCCGTAACATCTCGAACGTTGGGGTCGGAAATGTAACAGGCTTCACTTAAAACCTTTTTTAACATTTTAAAATTTTAGTAATTCTTTACGGTTAAATACTTTGCATTCGTCTCGCCTGATGTAAAGCAATGGTAAGGTCGAAGGTGGAAGCGCACCCGGAGTCTTCAACTACTGAGGCACTGGCTATCTTGCCTCTATCTGCCGGAACACATCAATGCTACCAATATTGATGTTATGGCGCCATATTTAGTTTTGATGGTGTAACCTAGCCAGCTGGACAAACAAGCCCTACCGCTAACCAAACCGAGTACACAAACATTTACCCCCCGCTGGGAATCGAACCCGGGACCTCTGGGTCTGAAATAGGTGGTCTGAACCACTAGACCACAAAGGCGGTTGAAAATGAATTGTCAACCATTTAAATGAGTTGAACCACAACAATGCCACAAAGATATTCTGCGGTTTTATAATGTTCACAATTGTGTCTAAACTGGCCATATTTAACATTTGGACAATGGGGAATAAATTTACGACATTTTAAAATACGTTTTTAAAAGCTCCATACATTGAAAGTAAATTCGCCACTCCTATAAAATGTATGTGTAAATTCGCCACAGGTAGATACGTGTTATTGTAAACTCGCCACTAATGTCGATTTCATATCAAATTGGCAAGAAGTACCGTTAGCAAGCAAGTTGGCTCATAATAAATATTTGGGAGTAATAATTTTGTCCACGCCAAGATGGGTTGATGCATCTACTGGGAGGGGTCAAGGGGTGTGGAGTGCGGGGAGCAGTGGAAGATCATGCGCACGGTACAGCACGGCACAATCCTTTCGTAACCCCTGCCTCACGCAGCACTCTTACCCATAAACCTATCATACACTTGCGCTCTATATCTATCTCTTTTAAATGCGTTTGCACACTATATCTTTCTCTTTCAAATGCGTCTTCTGAGCACTATATCTAGCTCTTTCAAAAATCTTAAATGTGATGGGACTCGCTCATATCGAAAATGAAAACTCGAACCAATTCGAATCATTGTTAATATATTCGAGTCATGATTCGAGTTGACCCGATTCGTATTTATTGTTGATTCGAATCAATATGAAGTTACGATACAAAAATGTATTTAATAATAAAAATATATTTATTTGGTACAAAAATACAGATATGAAATAAAAATTAATCTTAAAATAAACTCAAAATTGTACCAAACAGGACAGCATTATGCATCGCGTACTTGATTTTTTTTATATTATTAAACTTATAAAAAATAAATAATTTTTAAAAAACAATAAAAAAATAAATAATAATAATTATTACAAATTCACAAGTAAAAAACTTCAACTAAATCGCCTGTCCGAGACAAGGTGCCCAAAATGCTGGCGGCATTGCCCCTTTGAATGGCCAAGCTAATGCGCTGAGCGAAAAAATGACCTGATCTCCGGTCACCCGTTGCCTCGTACAGGCGAGCAGTTAAATCCTTTAAAAACATTTTTGCATTAGGTCCCCATGGGCCCATCGTCTCCACAGCAAAGAGGAGGAAAAAGTAAGTCTCACCCAAATCCCGGTATTTCCGTACTTTGTTCATTTCTGCTGCGATTGCAGCCGCACATGGCTGGGATGATGTCGCGTCAATGTGACACGGGGCCAAAGTGTCCACACATGTCGCGTCCCAAACCAGACTCCTCCCCATGCTCCAAGGCACAAGAGACATTCCGTCCGGCCGCCTACCATCGGATCGCAACACCCCACTCGGCTCCAAAATTGCGGGCACACTAGCAGTCACCAAAGCTCTACGAATGGTATCGTTAATTGAAGCATGTCTGCTCATGCGTCCTGCTCTCCTCTGACACGAGAGACCGTGATGACCCAGCTCGTTTACCCATTGTGATTGTACGACACCGATGTGGTTCATTGGTTTTGATGCCCAAACGAAGAGCTACCGATAGAGTGATTGTGCACTTGTCTAGCAGCGTCCCGATATTAATGGAAGGGTAAGCATGCAACTACAAACCTGACTCCTTTTCAGATACTGCCAACAGGCGGGCTTGATCCACTGAGTTGTCACATTGCTCAATTAGTGCCCGAAAAGTGCGCTTGCAGAGAGGCTCATCCCATTGCCTCTGCGAGTGTAGTACTATTGGAGTATCCTCAGTGCAAAGCGACAGCCACTCATCTTTCGCCTCCGAGTGCCCCAGGATCCCAACGGAACCCATAGATGGGTTAAGAATACTACCGCATAAGGATCCCGAGGCATGCACGGAAGACAAAAAAGCCGGTAAAGCTATATCTGATACTTTTCTTATACCGATCCCGCCATAACGCACGGGCAAGGTTGCCTGTTGCCAAGCGGTGTCGTTAAAAGAACAATTTAAAATTTTAGTGAGCGTACTTCTAATGAGATCATCTAAATTTGACATAAGGTCAGGATATCTCCAAAATTGTGAAACACGAAGATAGTATGTGAACTTGGGGACGAACAAGCAAAACCTTATGATAAAAAGAGCCATGTGCGCGTTTACCTCAAAAAGTCGACAAGAAGTCTCTCGAAACTTCGTTATTTGCTCTTCTACAAACAAAGGTATGGATTCGTCAAGAACAAGAGCTCCTAGTAAACGTAAAGACTCTTCATCAAGAACTCTTAAGCCTGGAGCCAAACTTTTAAATTTTGAAATAATACTTAATTTATCGTTTGCCGAGACTGAGTTATGTATATAAAGTTCACATTTATTAAAATTAAATTTTAGACCTATAGACGAAAACGCGTCCATTAAAAACTTTAAATCTCCCAATACCGTTTCAGATACCCCACCCACAGTGCCATCATCCAAATACCAAATATTAAATTTAGATTCTAATTTTTTTATAATATCGTGTATTGCTAGACTAAAAATTGCAGGACCAAGTGGATCACCTTATTGACAGCCCACTGATGAACAAAGCAACCTTTCCTCGTAAACTAAATTTGAAGGCATGCCGTAACACTGCCAAACGTAAGGATAAATGGCCGGGACATGTCTTTTTACTTCCTCCAACAAAATTCTCCTGTCAACGGAATTAAATGCGTTCTGAATATCAACTTTAAGCAGAACCTTACCCGCACCCGCTGACAGAAAAGTTCTGGCAGCATGCACCGCCGCCTCGCAGCCGCCCCTAGTACTGAAACCTAACTGGGTTGGCTGGAATAGCTGTCCCAAATCAGGCACCACTTTTTGGCAGCATACCTTCGATACCAAACGTCGGAGTGTGTTACCCATCGCTATTGGCCTTATACCTCCGTCCTTTTTTATCAAAGCACATACACTGGCCCCGTACAAATTTTGTGTAATTTTAGGACAAACCTTACCAGACAGCATCAAATTCACTAGTGATACCAAACTTGAGACAAGCGCTCTGCCAGCATCGCCCGTAGTGCCACCCACTAGATCCTTAAGATGTTGCGGAGTAAGACCATCAAGACCACCCGCCGAACCACTCTTGAAAGAATGGATTGCAGCAAGTACATCTTCTCGAGATATATGTATAGCACTATCTGCTGTATCAGGCGGCCCCGGCAGCTCACAGTTCGCATCTGGTGTTGGATGTTTTGAGACCAAAGAGTGATACGTACTTAAATTATTGGGAGCCACAGTGTCGTTAGAAAAACATAAGCGTGCCGCTCCTCTTAAATCCCCGTCATTAACCTTTCCTTCAATCTTCCTGATTATAGAATCGGGCTTCTACCTACCAATAACAGTACTTGAAAAGTTAAGACTATGACCAAGACAATTATCTTTAATCTTCTGCGTTAACGAAACTGATGCATCACTGTCCTTATGTACGTGTAGTGTCATGTAAGAAAAACAAAGGAGTTCTTCCCAACTTATTTTGTCATTATTGTTTATGACCTTATCTACAACCTTTTTCAATCTCTCAGCGACAGATATTCTGGCACCGCGCGGAATTCTCTTAACCAAAGGCAACCCGGACCTATACCTGCCCAGCAATTTCCACAGCGGATCGTTCTCCCCGGGCAAATGAGCTTTAGGATGAGCATCCGAGATGGAGACCGAGACGGAGGAGCTACCAGTGTTGGTATTTTTATGAACTTTCCCTGTGTGGATCTTTAACCCTTTCTTTCCCTTGAAAAATCGAGGCTAAGAACATTGGCTACATTTCTCGAAAACATCTAAAGAAAGAGCAATCGGAACATCCGGCTGTGGAGTTGTCACCGAAGGAAGTGGTTGAGACATTCTTCTTTAATATACTATCATAATTAAAAATAGATAATTTTAATAAATAATAATAAAAATCGTCAAATAATCATTGGCATAATTAGGAAATTTTAAAATACAAGTTAAAAAGATATATATCCTATTTACTAAAAAAAAAAGAGCGTAGGTCAATAATAAAAATGGTTGATAACAATAAAATCCAATTAGTAAAACATTATTAAAATAGTAAGTCATTAACATATGTAATCGTAACCATTAAAGCTTGTTATGAAAATGTATACAATATATTTTTAAAGTGTTGTATAAGTATTATTTAATTTTTTTTTACAATCCAAGTATAAAATCATATCACAATTTATATAGAACATAAAATTAATAGAACGAGATGATTTAAATTCTTAATTTCAAATATTCACCAGCAAAAAAAGAAATATTTAATAGTTAACACAATAATAAAAACATAATAGTAAAACAATTGGAATGTTGATTACATCCAAAAACTCAAAAAAGTTTGTAAAAACACATATTCCCCGTAGTTTCGAACCAGGTAATAACTGTAGAATGACTAAATCTGCCTCCGCCACCCGGCATTTAAAGTGAGTGACAAATTAGGAAATGTACTCCGCCGCGTTAAGTATAAGTTCGCAATAAAATTGTTGGTGTGAGTGAGTTTTGCAATACTTTTGCAATACCGGATCACGAGTTTCAATATCTCGAGTTTCCCCGTTTTTCGGAAGACACGATAAACCGTGGATTTCCGTTCGTTACATCCACCAATACGCACTGGGCCCGCGTGGTGGTTTATGGCCAGTTCTCCCTATCAAGATGGATAGGGATAACTGTAGTCCGCGGCTCGTGCCCCAGCAGTGGGAACATAAAAATGAGCTGGTGATGATGTTAATGATGTTTCTGACTCCCAATACACAGAATAACAAGTAGTACTCCACCAATAATAAAGGAAAAACATACCGGTGAACAGAACGATTCCCGTTCTTATGCTTATTTGAATAAGGTTGTTGCATGTGCGGGCGCCCCTCGCTTCAAGGTATCTGGTGACCATCTCCATTGGAACGTAGAACGAAAGAGCGTAGGTGAGGTATATACATAGGGCCATCAGAAGCTTCGCACTTTGAGCCAATCTGAAACAATGCAGATTGTTTGTAACTTACTTCATTAAAGTTTAATGAGTTTATACTTGTTTCATTAAACTTTATACAGATTTTATTTGCTAGGCCTTTAACACACTTGATGTGTTATAAAAGTAAGTAAAAGTGTGTAAGAGTGTTATAAGTGTGTGGTAGATGTGATGTGATAGTGATCGTTAAGACAGCAGGTGGAACCGCACTTCTCAAATACTGAGGCACTGGCTATCTTATCTCTAGCTGCCGGAACACAAAAATGCTACAAACATTGACCTTACGGCGACCTACTTACATAAGATGGTCGCAGCTGGTCAGACGGAAAACAATGCCATACCACCAACCAAACCGAGTACACAAACATGTAGCCCCCGCTGGGAATCGAACCCGGGACCTCTGGGTCTCAGACCGGTGGTCTCATCCACTAAACCACAGAGGCGGTCGAACTTCTTATTGTTGGAACAAAATAATGCTACTAAACTTATTGTCATGGCGACGGGCTTAGTAAAAATGATAGAAGCTAGCCTGGTGGACTAAAAACAAGTCTTACCACAAGCCATACCGAGTAAATATAACAGTGTTCCGCTGAGAATCGAATTCGCAGTTTCGCTTTATTTAACTCAAGTTTCTAGGTTCGCAACAAATTTGACTAATAGCTTTCTGAATTTGTAAATTGGAATATTATTTAACTAAGTAATTTTGTTTGATTGATGTTAGTTAGAACGCTATTCAAACCCTCAAACCGGTTTATTTGAAACCAGCGACACAGCCTTGACTTTCGCACGAAGCCGTTGTGGCATTTCAGTTTCTGATAGTTTTAATATATGTTAATTTGTTCATTGTTTAATTTGTTTATCTATAATATATATAAAACAAATTCTTTAGATTCTTTTTTAGGCAAATTGCGCGCATGTAGGAGTGTGAGATTTGGTATACTTAGTTAACCTTCAAGTATGGACATCTTTTTTTTACACTACGCTGGTCATGTAGTCTCTCAGGCTCCGATATAAGCACGCATTTTTTTTGCTTAAATGATTCTGGATTGCTTCAAAATTGTAACTAAATTAAAGGTTAGGGTTCCAAAAACAAAAAGACATATAAGCACAAAATACTCTTGAACGGGTGCCGCATGTGGAGGCTGATCTGCTCACGCATACCTACTTATCTTATTTTTAGTATTATTCACTATAGTGAATAATACTAAAAATAAGAAACTATAGTTTGACTTTGTTTTTCTTAAATAATTTTTGACTTTTACGAGAGTACTGTAGTGGTACTGTATGACATTGTGGAAATTGAAACTTTTACCTGATGTAAATTTGTTAACGTGTATTTTTTCTTTCTTTAACGTGTGTTTTTTATTTTTTTACATGTTGTGGTTGTCTTCTATATTTTTTGTGTTTATTGTAATGGAAAGTGTCCTGCTATGATAGGGCATTTTCCAATATTTTTGACGCTATAAGGGAGAAAAGAGCTGGACACTTGCTGAGTTTCTTGCCGGTTCTTCTCAGTACAAGATCTCCCGCCCAGAGTAGACTTACAAACCGATGGTATAGCGACATTCATAAGAGCTACTTGTAGCCTAAACTGAATAAATGATATTGAATTTTGAATTTAAAAAAAAATAAGTAACATCAGCATAGGCACTTTTTTCATAAATTTGACTATATACCTTAGTTGTAGACCTTAACATTAACCTTATTGTCCTTTTTTGGTGAAATTGAGCATTTAACCGTAAAATCGAATATTTAAGTTATGAAAAAAACATAAAATCAACTTCTGATAACAAAAAACAAAAAGTAGTCGTTAGACAGAGGAACATTGCAGGCACCAGTGTGCCATGTGCCATGTTTGTGTTGACGCAAACATGAGTGGTCATCCGGTGTTTCTTTGGGGCACAAGTTCTGCATCCTTTTCTAGTTCCTCGAATAACTGCTTCTGCCTGGGCATCCTCTCCAACCATATCTTTGCCTAAAACTCGATTTATTGTCGACTTGAGCTCTCTAGGCAAAACTACGCTGGTAACACGTCGTTGCATATGAGGCACCACAAGCAAACGAGCTAGTATTTTGAGGAAATCACCCCTGTTAATAACCTTTGGCTGATGCATGTTGTTAAGTATGTACGCATTTATACCACTCAAGTCAAGAACTCGACATACTAACACCAAAGGCCATCTCCTTGTTTGGCGGCTACTAGAGCAAATCGCACATTTTTTGTCATCGTCATCCACGCTGCTTTTCGTAGAATTATAACACATTATAATTTCAGGTTTATTGGTATTGTCATCAATCTCATTATTATGATGCATAGACGATACCAGCAATACGGCTTTGTTCTTCTTTGGTACGTAGGAACATAGTGTTTTATCTTTTGTAAAACCAAATAGGGTAGAATGAACTTCTCGATGCTTATTTGGTTGAAATTCGTTCGGTATCTCTCTTTTATTCTTTTTTACTGTTCCGGCATTATGTCAGCTTCCGATTCGATAGTTCATTAACGAGCTGTATTGAGGAGAACCAATTATCAGCCGTCACATTTCGGTTGCTTCTTTAAATGGGTTTCGGCAAGCGTAGGATGCACTGAGTTGGCACTAAGAATTTTTGTTCTTGTGATGTCAAATCTTCAACATCAGAGTTTTTCCCAGAATATACATCCATTGTAAAAATAAAAGTTGCTATACATATAAGGCTCGTATCACCAGCCTATATTTGCCTGGTTTTTAAGGCATGTATGAAATCATGTGACTTCTGCCTCGAAACTAGATAAGCATTTCATCTACTGACACATTCGCCACATTCATACATTCTCTGGAAATTGCTAACAAATTTGTTGAAAATTTCAGATATAGCTGCCAAATTGTCAGTCTTTTTTCTCTCTGCCCGGTCATATGAGTTATCAAAACGTAGACATAATAACAGTACATGAAATCTCATCTCGGACATACAGCATCTAAATATTTCGCAGCCTGTACCATCCAAAGCGAATAAGAAAAATGTATCTTGATGGTTTGACTTTTATACAGCTAAATAAAATAATAGACCTAAAAAGGCTTTTAGTTCAATAATATCCAAATCCTTCAGTTCAGGCCTATGTTGACGTGCAAACTTCTTTCGATAATCAGAAATTTTTACATTCGTCCATGTCAAAATGTGCTGGAGCACTTCATTGTCAAAGAGTTTATTCCAGATAGCGAAGGGATCTTTTTCATCACCAGCCGTCAATTTTGAAGAAGAAAGACGAGACATTATATTATGTTTAGGTGTTCTAACCCTGGCGCTAGGAGCCCTTTTTGCCCACTTATAGCGATTTTTTCCTTAATAAGAGGTAGATCGTAATTCCGACAAAGGTGTACTCTCTGAATTTTCACTATCGACATCTTCTTCGAGGTCATTGCCCTCACTTGGATTTTCTTCTTCATTCACTTTCATGTTGGCGTATCATTTCCGATTCGGATATCAAGATTGGTTCGGTATCCTGCTCATTATCCGATTCATCTGAAGCTAGCAACAGCGCATGAAATTCGTCGTCGACAGATGGATCGGTGACCCGTAAAAAACTTCTTCTCTCATTTGTCTTTGTCTTTTTTCAAATTGTAGTTTGTTCGCAACAATATTTGCGTAAAATTGAATGTAAACAAATTTAAATATAGCTTGCCTAATTCATACTTGTAAAAATATTATTATGGCGACATATTTAGATAAGATGGTGGTAACTAGCCAGGCATACAAACAAGCCCTACCACCAACCAAACCGAGTACACAAACATGTACCCCCCGGTGGGAATCGAACATCATAATCATATATTATAATTTTTTCGCAATAAAATTTGCATAAAAAATTAATTATATTTTAATATAAATAACCGTTTCTTATTCTTATTCTAAAAACATATAAATTTTACTCACATGTCGTTCTCAGGCAAATTCAAAGTGATACTGCCTTTGACGAAATCGCCGTACTGGATGTAGCCGAAGAAGCCGACAATGCCGTACAGGGAGATCACTACCACCATGGCAACGTTTAGCACCCCTGGACATCCAAGGAACCGTTTTGGGTTCGCCATCTCGTTCTCCACGGGCATCACGATGCCAATGCCTTCCATAGCGAAAATCACGGTACTGTAAGAACCATTATAGTATAATTATTTTAAAAAATACAGCCAAAAAATTTATGTTAAAAAAATAATATTTCTCAAAAACTAATTTGAACCGGCACCTTCTTATAATAGTATCAGTATAGTATTATTAGATCAGTAATCAGTTAGTCATCTACCCGTGGCAATATAGGTACTACCAACAACACCAACAACCACAACACAACTAATTCGAATTTTAATTTTTAATAATTAAAAAACAAAATTAGTACTTAAAAGTATTGAAACAAAGGCCAATGATTGAAGCGCACTTCACCCGGGATCCTCAACTAGTGAGGCACTAACTATTTTATCTCTAGCTGCCGGAACACAACAATACTGGAACAACAAAGTGATAACAAACAAAGTGACGACACTTTTGTGGTCTCCATAAAGCTTTTTAAAGAAACAGTATTTTATTAGAATAATACAAGCTTTTACTTCTTAATCTTCACTACTTAAGTAGGTAACTATTCACTGCAGGTTTTCTTTTTTATAATGTTTTGTGAAATTATATAACTAATATATAAAACTGTTTGTTGCCAAAATGAATCAGAAAAAAATTAATTGCAAAGAAATAACGGGTAGCTTTTTATTAATGCTGTAGGTAGATACCTAGTACGAGTATAAGCCTCTTAATGTAAAATGCACACGGTACGATACTGGGAGGAGTTGCATAATATACGTAGTAGAATACACTGTTACGGCGTTAATATTGAGTCTAATAGCAGTTTCATATTGTGTTTATAGAGCATAATAACAGCTTCATAGATCATCAACATAATATGAATTTACGGATGCAAATAGCGAGTCAAAGTAGAACGACGTTTTAGTAAAAGGTTGTGTAGGTTATTAGCTGACATGGGTATGACACGTATTACAAATGCCCTTAAAATATTGTGTCACGTCATCTAAAGGGCTTGGCGCATTTAAAATGGTGTCAAATGTTTCAATTTCCGTTTACAAAAAGGAACTGATGGTAAAATAAGTCGTAGCTTAGCGTTAATATAATATAAATTATTTTTTACTATTTAATTATTAAGACACAATTATAACACTTTAACAGATTACACAAGGCGATGTTATAAAGAAAAAAATACTAAATAAAAAAAAAGTAAAATACCACTTAACAAAAACAAAAAATAAATTCACAATACATCTAACAATTAAATTAACAATACAACTAACATATATCATATACTACATACATCTTTAGACTCAAAAACAATTTGTGCCATTTCCATGAGTTTCGGCAGGCTGTGGCGAAATACATCTATATTGTTCTCCGAAAGTAGATTAATGAGGCGAATGGCGTGTCATATAGGGGCGAACTTAAGCAGGTTGGATTTAAGCGCAGATCGGCTGAGCAGATGTTGTGGTAAATGAAATATAATGATTTTATTATCATTTACATATCTTTTTTTTAAATACAGTGAAAAATTTAAACGCCCACCCGACCCAGCCAGGAATCGAACCTGGGTCTTCCGCAATCCGGGCGGCTGCACTGACCGCTATGCTACCAGGAAGGCTGACTTAAGCGCTGAATATTGTTACTGCTTTTTGCGGCACAGTGCCATTTATCCAAAGGTTGTTGCAACCGATGGCTATGCAGATTCATCTTTTCAGATGAAGTACCACAAATTTGATAACACAACGCTATAGTAAATGTTTACTTTTTATTTTTAAGTGCTAATTGATGAACTAATAATATAATAACGCGCTAACCTTTAGTAGCAGTTTTCTATCAATATGAAAATTATTGAGCTAATTAACAGATGTAATAATTTCCTTCGACGAAATGTCGATAGCGGAGATTGTATAAGAGAAATATAACATAAATTTAGACTTCTGATGCTAAGAGAATACTCGTATTTTAATATTTTAGTACCCAGTAGCAGGTCGCTATTGTTACAAGGCGGTCGAAAAGAAAACCCGGCAATTAACAAAGCGAGTAAAGACATACATAATGGCAATTAAAAATATAAATATACCTACTTACCTATATTTTTAATTGCATTCATCTGCAGGATTTACGAAAGCTTAAACTAATACGTAGGTACTATTTTACGGGTTAACCCTGATTTCTTGCGTGAACCCGCGTTCTTGTTTCCCCTACAAAAACTATTTTCTTAAATATCGCGTTTTTTCAAATGAAACCAACGTATTACGTACAGTCCGGGGAGAATCAGGCATAACTATTAAGGAAGCAGGAATATCTATTAAGGAAGCAGGATTAATTATTTTAATATGATAGGAATAACTATTAGGGAAGCAGTAATAACTATTTTAATATGATGCAAGTCATACTTCATCATCATAATACCTCGTACTACTGAGTTTCGTCTTTCCAACTTGATAGTTACCTTAAAAACAAAGGCCACTGGCTGATGTTAGCCACGGTCTCCCTTTCACTGAGCGACGGTAAGTCCCGGAACACATAGTACATGGTGATAGCGAACACCAACAGTATCAGCACGTTGGCGACTGCTGAGAACGGCACCAAGTACTTTAGGTTCCTTATCTGGCAGATGAGCAGTATCGGGACCAGTGTGAACAGGCAGTACGTTTGAATGGACAGAATGGTGTCTGGATATATCGCATCGAGAACCTGAAAAAAATATTGACGATAAATTTTTAAAAATAAATAAGGAAAATGCTTTGATGCTTTCCGAATTCCACTTTGATACAAAGGTCCCAGAAGTCCCGGGTTCGATTCCCAGCGGGAATACAATATTGTGTACTCGTTTTGGTTGGTGGTAGGGCTTGTTTGTCCGCCTGGCTAGCTACCACCATCTTATCTAAATATGTCGCCATAACATTAATGTTTTTAGCATTGTTGTGTTCCGGCAGCTAAAGATAAGATAGCCAGTGCCTCACTAGTTGAGGATCCCGGGTGAAGTGCGCTCCCATAATTGGCCTTATCATCACTTATCATCAGGTGAGATCAAGGCACTGTGCTTACCCGTTAATATAAAAAGGGGATCTTTAGCCTTCATTTTGGAGCCATTTTTGAAAGTTCCAGTCAAAGGTGCTTATAAAAAACTTTACAGTTTTCGCATTTATTGTCTTATTTTATTATGAGACGAACGCTGAGTAGTATAAAGTGATTCTATGAGTTACTAGCTTTTGTTCGCGGCTTTGCTCACGTGGGCTACACGACATGTGTTTATTCGTAATAAAAGCCAAACTTATTAAAGGTAAATATCATAAGGGTATAAGTAAAAAGTGTTTAACACAAACAACGTAACGAAATAAACAGACAAACAGACAAAAAATCTAAAAGCTGTTGGAACGTGTTCTGTTATCGATTCTAAGTATTCCCAGCCAGCTTTTTTTCGAATATCTTCCATGTACAGACTTTCGACCCTCTTTAGCTTTATTATATGTATATATATATATAGAAGATAGATAGATAGATAGATTGTACATTATTTCGGGTAAGTACCCGAAACCGAGTACCGAGTACAAGTGTACTCTATACTTTATGATAACAATAAAGTACGAAAAAATATCTATTTCACATATTTTATTTCTCTGGGGTTCTTTTTACTTATAACACACAATAAAATTGCTGTGCAGCTATTTAGCAGTGATAATTATTTGTTAAAAGTTAATTTGTTAAATGAAAAGTATGTTTTTAAGCGAAAAGAATAATCTAACTTTATTTTGACACTATGTACTTTATTTTCTACCTTTTAATAACTAATGTACTTTATTTGCACAAAAAAAAGGTGGCAACCCTAGTTACAGGAGAAGATCGTTATCATGTAATTTACCTACTTCTTTGAATGATGACGCGATGAACACGACGTACACACACAGAACCCCAAGGTATGCCAGCGTCATTGATGCGTCAGTAATTTTTCTGGAAAGGTAAAGTTTTACTTGAGAAATCAGTGAATATCACAACAGAAAAGGTTACTGCTTAAAGTTAATTTATTGTTAATTACAGTTTTCAGCCATTGATAAAGAAATCCGGGTAAAACCGGCGTCACAAACTATGAAAGTCAAATGTCGTCACCAAACGGTGGGTCTGGTGTGTTGTCAAATAAATGCTAAAGTAATTTTTTTTTTAAATACTCTGATTGTTTGTTACCTGATTTCTAAAATAGAAAAAGGAGAAAAAGGGAAAAGATAACAAAAAAAAATCATTTTTTGTTTAATCTATCTATTTTTTTTAAAATACTTATATTTTTTTTAGTGGCACCAACAACAGTAACCAAGTGCTCGTCACCAGTTTTCGTCGCCAAAAAATCATAATTATAATTATAATTATAAAATACCATAACAATTTTACTTGATTACTGTTGCTGTAGTAAAAAATCTGTTGCTGACCCCTATTTTAAATGATTAAAAAGCAAAGAGTCTGTACGAGTTTATGTGTGGTTGGTCGTACATATAAAATTAGTATAAAGAGCAATATTGTATCTATTAGGTAATCAAACGGAATCGCCACGTTTGCTAGCGTGTGCAAATTGTATCGTTCGATTTATGCAATTAATAAATTAGTGATTGATCTACACTCTAACTGAACGGTTTCATTTTATCATTCCCGTTCGGCCTTATCAATTTATTATCAATTATCAAAATCAAACATCTTTTTAGTGTAAGGGGAAATCAACCCTTACAGAGTTGTACACTAGTTTCTGTCAGTTCCTAGTTCCTACTACCGTAGATCTCTTTGTTAAATTACATAAATACTCTGGATTTACAGTTACTCACTTCATAGTTCCACCCCAACCTTGAACCCTTTTGGGACCGTACGTAAAGGCAGCGCCACAAGTTTCCGCAAAACTCATGGAAGGTTTCTTTGCGTCGACACAAACCTCTTGTGACGTTTTAACCTGAAATACATAATTAATATATATCGAGGAAACTACTCAGTCAATGTTGCGCAATAGTAATTCTCTCAATAACAACACGTGGCTGCTCAAAAGAGGTCGATGGCGCAGTGGTTAACGCGCCTGGTCTGCGATTGCATAGTTAAGCAACTTTCGCATATATCATTTCGAGCTCATCCGTGCTTCGGAAGACATTTAAAGCCGTTGGTCCCGGCTGCATTAGCAGTCGTTAACAACCAATCTGCAATGGGCCCGCGTGGTGGTTTATGGCACGTTCTCTCTGCGGCGTTCCATCCATAGGGAAGGCTGCCCAGCATGGGGAGATTAAAATGAGCTGGTGAGGGTCATGATGGTGATGGCTGCTCACGTTCATATGGAAGGCTGGTGCGTGCTCCAGCAGTGGGGACATAAAAATAAGCTGGTAATGTCGATGATGGTGATAGCTGCTCGATTGGGTTCAGATAGCAACTGTTTTTTTTTTTTTTCAGAAACATTTGTTTGTGACTTTTTTTATTTATTTATTTAATTTTATTACACGAAACAGATTTACAGTAACAGCCATTCAGTTTTTACATGGATTTAGTAAAATAGGTAGACTGCAACTCCACAGATACGTGTAAACAACATGCTTAAACTTTAAATCAAATCATTAAAAAAAAAAAAACATGTAAAATTAAATTAAATTGTGAAAATTATACATTATTATGTTGATTAATAAATTGAATTATACATTAAAATTACAATTACATTATGGAAATCAATACAAATTTAAAAACACGAAATAAAAAATAAATAAAATGAAAATGTTTACAATTGCAAAAATTACATGGCATCATGTCAGTCTACTGAAACAAGCCTATGCAGCGACGACTTCCACTTGAAGAGCGATGAAGCGTGGATATCAGGCACACCGTCTAATTTGTCTAGTAAAGTGTTGTAGTCGCGGCACATTCTGACGATGGGGTTGTGGAATGAAACATTATTGTCACAAAATGGAATCGAAAGAGGACGGTTGCGCCTTGCAGGACGTGACGGAACTTTAAGGTGAATTTCGGACAGCAAAGTTGTATGTATTGTCCCGTTTATAATTTTGTAAAGATAAGTTAAGTCATTAACTTTGCGCCGGCTCTCAAGACTCTTTAATTTAAAATATTGCAACCGCGCTGCGTACGTGGTCAATTCCCTTTTTTTGCCGTACCGTAATGTTAGGACCCTTAGAATACGTCTCTGAATAGCTTCGAGCATATCAATGTACTTACTACAACGTCACCGGATTTATAGCTCGCGATAAACACAGTTTATCGCTGCCTATAAATTCGGTTAAGAGCTATGACTTAAGAGCCGTAGATGAAGTCACCGATCCTATCCTGGAGGTTTTTTAAAGGCTGCCATCACGCAAGCATGTTTCCATTCTTACTAGACACTCTGAGGGGTTCTATTCGGATGACGAATGGCCAAAATAGCTTTAAAACCAGAGCCATGCTTTGAGAGGCAGGGGTTGAAGTGCAATGAGAGCATGCTAGAGGTATATCGGTTTTTTCGAAACTTCAGATTAATAACGAAGGTAAGGTGAAGGTGGTTACTTAAAGGTAGAAGAAATTGAGATAATACCAGCGTCAAATAAACACGGGGAATATACAACGTGTAACAGAAAGGTGTGGTCAAAATTAAAAGATCCAAAGTGTATCCGATCTAGATCTTGTACGCAGTGTTACTTAGGGCCACTTGCGGCAAAATTATAAAAATCTCGATTTTATTAAACCTAGATTAAGCCATAAACTCGACTTAACTTAAATCTCTACAAAGTTGCCTTGCAAATTTAGGTTCGATTTAACTAAATGTAGATTTAGTCCATCATTCAGTCAACGTTCGTTCTTTACGTTCCGTTGTCACAAAAACAATATGTCAAAACAAAATTGCGTACAAAGAAACGTTGCTTAAAAAGCTAGTTCTGAATCTTTTTGTCGTTCGTTTGTCTTGTCAATGGCAGTAGTGACAGTTGTTTCTCAAACTTTAAAGCTGCTAAGTAAATAATATTATTTGTAGGTAAAGTTTTATTTAACGGTTTGTACACTACTCGAAGAAGAACAGAATGAAGAAATCCATCACGGCACCGAACTTCACAACTGCTGAAATCAGGCATCTTCTGAAGCTTGTGGAGAAATATATAAATATTCCACGATTTCCTCGTCTCGGTCTGATATCAAATCGTGATCATTCGAAGAATACTCCATTTTCACAAATAAAGACAGACACATAGAGAAAAATGAATAAACAATAACATCATCTGCCAATAAAATCGAGATTTAACAACCTTAAACCGAGCTAGATGCCGGTTTAACTTTGAAGATTGTTTAATTCGAGATTTAAGATGATGATGATGATGATGATGATGTGCAAGACGTTAAATCAGGTTTAAGCTAAAATCTAGTTTTAATTCTACTAAATCTAGATTTAAGACATTCCTGCAAGCCGCCCTAAGACATAATTATTAACTTTAATTTGTTATGAATTTTTTTATTAAATATTTCAATTGTGACGTCACATCAAAGTAAACAAATCACAGCCCTAGTGGTTTAGTAACCTCTGTGTACTTACATTTATAATCACTGCTGTTTGCTTATGCTCGCCTAACGCGTATAACTTCACTAATATAAATATTAAATTTACAATTACAAGACAAACTAAAGTTAATAATTATGTCTCCGTAACAGCACATACATGATCTAAATCAGATACACCTTGGCTCTTTTCATTTTGACCACACCTTTCTGTTACACGTTGTATACGTATGTTTTAAACACGCTAGTTTTTAGCTTTGCGAACGGAATACCTTGTTACTAAGGGTTTCTTTGACAGTTTAATATATTATTTCGATTTCCGTGTGGCGTGTGCGTGCTACGTTTCCATAGAAACCATCTACACCCACACGCAGCTTGAACATGTTAACATAACGGTGCCCCTCAGTAGACTAACGACCTTGTTCCATAAAACTTTTATAAACTTATAATATAAGATTAATAAGATCATCTGATCAAAAGGGCAACGTGAATGAGATTAAGTCCTTAGTCACGAGCACAAGCATTTTGCGACGCAGTAAGCAGGTTTCTAGTTCATTGCGCGTTATACAACGGCAGCCATAGTCAATGGTGACAGAAGGAATGCAATGAACTAGAAATCTGCTCGTCACGTCGCAAGATGCCGTAGGTCGTAGCCGAAAGGTATGTAGAAAAGCGGACCAAGACGCTATGCTAGGACAACGCTTACCAGAAGATAAACAAAAAATAAAATTTGTTACCAACATACACGTCATAACAAAAAATAAATAAGGCAGACAGCATAAGCACAAGAGAAAAAATATTGATAAACAAAAAGATAATTAAAATTGCTCAAATTGAATTCTGGGATCGTAGAGCTTGATTTTTTTCTTTTCAGTTTTTTCTCTTTGCAGTTATTTTTATGTTAGTCCAGTTTTTACGAGTGTATAATTGTTTTTTATATAGTTGTTTTAGCAGTCGGGTTTTTGTTTTATTTTAATAATTTGGTTTATTTCAAACTTTTTAGTTTTGTAAAGTAAATAACCAAGCATTTCAAAACCTACATAAAATAATTATATTAAAACGCCTTACTCTTTTAAATAGCAAAGTAATAGAATAAGGCGTAAAAACGAAACTTGACTTATAGTACTTTTGACTGACAAGTTCTTTGAGTTTTTTAAACATGAGAATAAAATATTCCCTGCTGCTAATATTCCCGAAAACAAAACACCTTAAAACATTGCTGTAAATGAAAATTATTAACTACATCTACGTCCATAGAAAAGTTGGCCATATCTTTTAAGAGACGTTGTAGTTCGTTTAAATAATTTTGATCATGTGGTCAATCTAACAGTTTTTTGGGGGTCAAGACTACTACACTACTACAGTCAAAACAAATCTAACGACACCTCATATGTTAAAACCCACCATGCCGTTTGGGCTGTAGGGCTTGCCAAAGATACAGACATACATACATACATACATACATACATACATACATACATACATACATACATACATACATACATACATACATACATAAATATATACATACATACATACATACATACATACATACATACATACATACATACATACATAAAAGCAAAACGTGTGAAGTTAAGGGGCCCTGTCTCAGCATAATTTGGAGCATAAACTTCTGTGTCATTCGTGGATGTTCAGAATTACGCAGAAGCGCTGTTCTTCTGACAGCAGAAGAAGAAGATAATTGTTTTGATCGTCTCCTTACCAATATATGTACTGTATGTGTGCATATAAAGCCAGCGAGTAGTGTCCCAATAGCGCCAACGACCAATCCAGCATTTTTGAAGGCGGCTGGCATAGCGAGGATCCCGGAGCCCAAACATGCTTTCAGGAGGTGCAGTATAGATCCGATAGTCCTATAACAAGTTGAAATTTTGTAAGAGAAGTAAAAAAGGAGGAGGTACTCGTTGGAACAGTTGTAGAACGGAGGAGCTCGACATAACAAACTTTTGGTCACCCATCCGATGACCGGCCTTTGCGAAAGTGGCGCGCCATTTTTTTTTTATACGTAGTACGGCAAATGACTTATGTTAAGTGAATATGGAATCCAGATGCGACGACAACTGGTGCAGCATGAAAACAACGCAGCATCAGTTATACTCACTCTGCCGGCCATCAAGCTTCTCGACTGTTACTGTTACTGGTAAAGTATAAAACGTGGGAATGTTTGCCGAAACTAGCGTCCTCCGGATGATATTATTGAGGACATGAAATTTATGTTAGTTCTTGGAACCACTTAATTGAGTTGTTGAAACTTCAGGATAACATCGTTGTCCTAAATAAATGTTATGTAAATTATAGCAGTAATCTCGGAACGTGCTCCAAACTAAAATAACTACGTGCCTGAAGCTACTTTGTTGTAAAAAAAAATCATTTTAATTAGTATTTTTTAATCTAAACTAAGACGTATTCAGTTCCACCATAATGAGCCTTAATTAATTGTGTGTTAACAGAACCTCCATTATAGTTTGAGAATATTTTTTAAGTTGCCTTACAGGTAAGCACCTGGCTGTTAGGTATAGCAAAGGACATTAGACAATTTTTACAGGAGAGCGAAAAAACGTCTTCTCTACTTTATGAGCATGCCGCAACTGAATTATAAAGCTCAGGTGGACGGGAGTTAGCTTAAAAGTTGCGGGATATCCTTGGCTTTAATATAAATGTAATATTTATCATATGCTTTTAATATTGCACCTTAGAAAGCACTAAAAACTTGTTCTGATGTGTGATTGATGGCCAAAAACTATTTTAAAACCTAGCATAAACCGATAATCTGATGAGTGACCAGAAATTTGTTATTTTATTTATTTTATTTTATTTTATTTATTAAGGACAACCAACAAAACATACACCATTAAAAATTACAAAAAAGAAACATTGGAAAAAAGTCTTAATCTAAGTGCTGTCTTACTTAAAGGCTGCCACGGCATGCAAATGTGGGCTTACAATATTTTTAAATTATTTAAATAATTTTAAAATCTTAACTTAATATATCTATAAAATTTAAAACAAACTGAGAAGAAACTAAGAAGACCCAGTTGTGAGACACTTCGATACTTCGTGTTTAAATTTGTGTACTGTAACGCTCGGCTGAGTCGTTACTTAGGTACCGGGGGGTTTCTTCAATGAAAAGGCTTTAAAGCACTAGATATTATATTTTAGTTCAATATTAATACAATAATCAAACAATCGTTGTCGCGGCTGTCAATCGAGTTCGCCATGTTCTTCTTTTTACTTCCATCTCTTTTTCTATATCGTTTGAATTCAGGCCACGGCGGCTGCCAGTCAGCATGCCCGAGCAAGGAGTCTCGGTTACTACACGAGCTACGCCCCTTCGGCAGTCGACGTGACCTGTAACAAAAAATAAAACAGCTGAGAGTATGCCTGCCTTCACCAGAGGAAAAATAAGGATACAGCGCATGGCTGTTAACCAACACCACCTCATTGAAACAAAGATACCTAGAGAAGGCACTTAAAAGAGATTCATGGTGTGGGCTTTCAATGGGGAAAACCTCCGGCCCAAAGCCCCATTGAATCCAAATACATATTTTACACATTGACATTACACAAGTTTTAAACAATTATCTCCCCTTAAAAACCCTCTTAAATGCTACTTACCTAATTCTAGATTGTCAACAGGATTATGTATTGGTTTAACGCAACATAACAATTCTGAGACGCCTATATCTATACCCTTAGTAGTTTAAGTAATCTTAAGCCTAACATAACGCAAAGTATTATAAACATTAATTCGTTTCCCGAGTGTGTTCAACTTGAACACCTCACCCGGATTATATAAGTCCGTTGGCGAGTTTCAGTAATCGAACCAAAATTCACATTCCTATTGGTTACATTAGCGATAAGTAACTTTACTTCGGACGAGGTCTCTGCTTCCTGTAACTCACCAAGACTATTTGCACACAGTCGATAAAACAATTTGACAATGATTGTCAAACATCATTATGCATTAATCATGTTTTCATAAAATTTTAAATAGTAAAATAAAAACTCTTTCATTCCGAATCATCCCCCTCCATAGATGACATTTGACATCAGCTCAAATGACAACTCTACGTCAATGACAACTCTACGTCAATAACAATTTTATCATAACCATGACAACAAATTACCATTAACAACAATAAATTACAATAACTAAGCTATGTGAAGGAAAAAATGATTACAAACAACAACGATAGAACAACAAATAAATAAATAGAAGCAAATGGACAATAAAATCAAATCTAACATCAAACAATCTAACAAATCTACATTTACAAGTAATTATCCACCTGGGGCAAAATCCATTACCAGTTGACCTGGGTCAAACACCTGACTAGCTGTCTTCTTACCAAAGCAAATGTACTGTTCATAGTGCGACCACTTCAATTCCTTAAACCTAGATAATAAATCATTAAAAACCTTACAACTATTATTTCGGATTCCATTCTTTACTGCAACCGAACTATTCACAGCTGAGTTGGCCACCTTAACACCTGATAAATTCGCAACTAATAAAGAATTATTACATTTTCTTGTTTTATATTCCTGTAGAACAGTATCTTCTACAGGTTCAAACAGCATCTCATCATCGCACTCCGTAGGAATATCCCTTTCCTTATATATTTCCTCTAAAGAATCACAACTTTGATGATCTACTATGACATTTTCTACAATTAAACCATCTACAATATCATCATTACACACATTATTGGGGTTAAGAGTTTGACTTGGGATTGGAGAGGTTTGATTCTCTCTCTTACAAACATCATCTATAACATCTTTTACAATTTCAACATCAGGAATTTCTATTAAATGTAAGCCTTGCAACGTAACTTCTTCACAGGCTTGTGCGCGTACAGGCGCTGGTGCTCGGTGCTCGATGCGTAGCTCTGCACACGACGCTGGTGATTGTGCTCGGGGCTGTTGTGGCACAGGATGTGTGTCCACGCTGTTCAACTGGCGGGCGCGCCAATTTGATACGTCACTACGCTGTCGTCCTTCAAGTTGGTTGTAAATGCTTCTTTGTTTTGAACTATTGAAAATTGAAGCATTATTAACACATTCATAACGCGGTGAAAATCTTTCGACACGTTCATAACGTGGTGAAAATCTTTCGTATCTCCGATCGTACGAATTACGGTCACCCTGATCATTGATTACTGGAGAATCTCTATTCCTTGCCCCAAGTATGTCATGCATACGAAACAACGTGGCCTTTAGGGAGGCCTTACTCACAAAATTCTGAATTGTCAGTAATTCCCTTTCTTCCGGGACCACTCCACGCAGAAAATTCGAAATAAAATCATTTTCACTCTCTATTTTCGCTTCTATAGCGAGTCCCATCAAACGATAATAAAACTCTAGTAGAGTTTCCGAACTCTTTTGCTGAGCTGTATAGAATTCAGCTGCTGCATTCCTTGTCGATGGGAATTCTTTATCTAATAGAGACAATATATCGTCCAATGATAAATCAGGTTTATAAACCGTCCTATAAAAATATAGAGCTGGTGCTCTCAGATAGGCATTGAGTATGACTGGTAAGTCTTTTTCGTGCCATCCATTCATAGCAGCAAAACATTTAAATTCGAGAGCAAAATCAGCGATGGCACCGCCATCCTTTCCCGAGAAATAGCTTACGCTCTGCATAGTTATGTATTAACATTTAACTAAGCACTTCACTCGACATATTGGCAACTTTTAAGAAAACACAAAATAAGAAAAATCATATGTCGCCTGTATTCCGAGGACAGCCTTTTCTTGTGTGTGCGATACACTCAACACACAACTTCTTCTTCAGTAGACGATCGTCGATCCTTCGACGCACAAATCCAATGGAGGCCTAACTAACCGATACTTTGCGAACTTTCCTTAGCTAATAGGTGTTTAGGCGCGGCGCCTCCACCATATGTAACGCTCGGCTGAGTCGTTACTTAGGTACCGGGGGGTTTCTTCAATGAAAAGGCTTTAAAGCACTAGATATTATATTTTAGTTCAATATTAATACAATAATCAAACAATCGTTGTCGCGGCTGTCAATCGAGTTCGCCATGTTCTTCTTTTTACTTCCATCTCTTTTTCTATATCGTTTGAATTCAGGCCACGGCGGCTGCCAGTCAGCATGCCCGAGCAAGGAGTCTCGGTTACTACAGTACTGTGTCAGCAAAAATATCCCCGGAATATTCCTTGTTCTTACAAAGAATATTATATTGTCTGGGAAGCCTATTCATGGTTATCTCGATTTCCTCCATGCTTCCAATGCACGTTAGGCCGTTGGTCCCAGCTGCTGCATATTCTGCAGGTTGTTAACACTTACCAATTTGCACTGAGTAAAAAAACATCCGAATATAAATAGGTTATATTATTACATCAGCTATAGCTGTCCCACTCCTGGGTTGAGCTGACCCGCCTGGAGATTCTTAGCACCCCTGGCCCTGGCTGCTACCCGTCTACCGACATCAACAGGGCTGCCAGAGCCGCCGGGCACTCGGGGCCGTAAATTGATGTGGCTTGTCATGTGGAGGATTGGACCATAAGCCTACCACGCTGGTCCAGTACGGGTTGGTAGGTTTGTTGGGTTGGGCAATCGCAAATAAGATAGAGGATGCTCCTGCCCATCCTCAAGAGTTGACCCTTAGTCGCTTTCTACGACACCCACGGGAAGAGATGGGGTTGGGGGATGGGGTAACCTAGCATGGGACTGTCATTTGCTAGGTTTTAAAATTGTTATTGTGCCATACTAGGTTTTGAACTGGTTTTCGCAGCAGTTTTTGTTACTTGATGTGGACTTGCTAGATTTATTATACTGTTCATTTTCATTTCTACACAATTTTTGGTGAATCTGACACTGAGAATTCGTGCGTAATAATCTTTTAAGTCCCATTTAGCAAAAACCCTTTTTTATTCAAAATTTGTCCCTTGCTTCCTAATGGTAATATGGTAAAAGGTGATAGCGATTTACCCGTAATCTCTTTGTTTTCTTTTTATCACTCTTTTTGTTCATCTTATTTCTCTCTTGTGTGTATATCTATTGTCTGCCTAATTTCTTTTTTGAATATTATGCATGTGAGTGTTGTTAATAAATAATAGGTTTATGGCGACATATTTAGATAAGATGGTGGTAGCTACCCAAGCGGACTTAAAACAAGCCCTTTAAACCACCAACAAAACTGAATACATAAACATGTACCTTCTTACAATCAAACCTGGGACCTTTATAATCTGAGGCCGGTAGTTTTAACCATGCAACCACAGAAGCACTATTCTCAAAAGCAATTTATTTTATACCCCACTGTAGGAACCGCTATACCAGAATGTTTAACCGCCTCTGTGGTCTAGTGGCTAAGACCACCGGTTTAGACCCAGAGGTCCCGGGTTCGTTTCTCAGCGGGGGGTACATGTTTGTGTACTCGGTTTGGTTGGCGGTAGGGCTTGTAGTCCGCCTGGCTAGCTACCACTATTTTATATAATCAGTGCCTCATTAGTTGAGATTCCCAGGTGAAGTGCGCTTCCATCATTGGCCTTATCATAACTTTACATCAGGTGAGATCAAGGCACTGTACTTGCCCTTAAAATATTTAAAAAAAATAATCTTCAAATGGATCTCTAGCGTCTCGTTTCATCGGTCTCCTACCCACAAGTTAGATTCAGTTTGATTCCCAATGGATACAATCAGTAACGAAAGATACGAGCACTTTAGTACTTTGTCGAAATCGTTTGTGTAGTTCACAATGTAGCAGGCGCTTGTAATTTTTTTGTAGAGTTGTTAAGACACGGAACCACATAGTTTCCTTGCGGACCCTACGGACTTTTTAGCGGCAATAAAGATTTTATTATTTACATTTTATGACATCACATAGTTGAGTTAGCAGTAGCTTATTCTAAGTTCACTGGGCTAGCTGCCACGACTTTATCTTAAGTCTACCGACATCATAGCAATCAGTTCAGTTGAGTTATAAATTAAGCGCGTGCGTGCGTGCGTGCGTGCGTGCGTGCGTGCGTGCGTGCCTGCCTGCGTGCGTGCGTGCGTGCGTGCGTGCGTGCGTGCGTGCGTGCGTATTTGTGTGTGTGAGTGTGTGTGTGTGTATTATAAAGATTAAAAATATTCTTACGAATTTGGGTGTTCCAACTGGCGGTTGTCAAACGGGTTGTAAGGTTTTTCGTTTTCCGTTACTTTCGATGTTATGCTCAGTGATGACTGGAAGCCTTTGTTATTGGTCAGCTCAGCTCTGAAATACAAACCAGTTTTGTACCAGTAATTCAATGTTGTAGGTAAACTAGGTACATGAAAAGAAGTAAAGCCATAAAATATTATATTAGTATTATTAGTTATTAGTAGTGACAAATATTGATACAAATAATAAATAAATAAATGTTTCCCACACTCACACCAATTATCTAGCCCCAAGAAAAGCTTCCTTAAGAAACTCGTTATATGGTTAACTAGACAACGGATAAACATACTTAATATACTTAAATACATACTTATTATACATAGGAAACACCCAGACCCGAAACAATTTAGAAAAACAGGTATTTCTAAATTGATCCGACCGAGGATCGAACCCGGGACCTCGGAGATGGCGACACCATGAAAACCGGTGTGCAAACCACTCGACCAAGGAGGTCGTCACAAAGCCTAAGTTCATTATTTCTAATTATTAAGAAAACACATAAATTATTTATCATTGGTAATAAATTTAATATACCTAAGTAAATGGTTGAAAAAACAATCATAGCAATAACAATACACACATTTTGTAATTTGCGTTTTCATAATTCTAACGTCTCGGTGGCTGAGTGGCAAAACACTAGGCCCGTTTTCCGAAGGGTCTGGGTTCAATGCTCAAGAGGCCTTTACCCAGTAGTGATACAACCTAGCTACACACGACTTTAAAGTTTATCTGACACCCCCTACCAACCGTCAGGTTACAAAGTAGGTGTCAGACATCCTTGTGCAAGCACAAGGGACCATCTACGTCAGGTCATAACGCCAGATCAGGACGCGCATTCTTTATCCGGTACTTTTAAAACTAGTGTCTCGAGCCAGTTGCCCCGTGGACACGTATAGTATACTACCTATTTTCCAGATAGGTTACCGGAGCTGTAAGCTCGCTCACTTCTCGTTGCACTAAGAGCACAACTCGCTGATTCCACTGCTCGGGTCGTCGACTCTAAAGTGGACTACCAAATGTCCTCTTTGGTGGCGGAGTTGTAAGCCCACTCACTTCTTAGTACCCATCATCCAGGCACCTTGCCAGTTTCACAATCCTACGCGGCTGGCTCGACCGGAGGTATTGCATCTAGCGGGCACCTCTACTAGTTATCCAGACAAGTGCCGGAGATGTTGGAGTTTAGCTCAGTGAAAACCACCGAGCATTGCAACCAACTATGGGCAACTCACGTGCTCCACAAGTCCTTTCGCATCGGGCTCCTCGAGACCGCTACTTGGACCTGTGCACGAAATGGAAGCCTGGCCAGACCTCAACCAGGCCGACGAACATTTCCACTTCTACAGCTAATCAATTGCCACCACGAGTACAACCCATGTCCGGGGCCTGCCGGAGACGCCCGCGAAGGCATAACCGGCAGGGGGCTCAGGACCGGAACTCCCGTGGTACCCTTGAAAAGACAGCCGGACCCGTAGATCCAGCTGCCATACCCTACCTATCAGAGTCAGTAGATAGGGACACCAGTATTGATACAGTATAATAAGCTAATACTCTACTAACGAATCATACAGTAATTTTATGACTATGTCATCCAAGCTGCGGCGACAAAATTGCAGCATGCCAGTTACGAAGAAAATATTTATGTCTATACACCTAATAGACACAAAAGCATTATCTCGTTCACCGCCTTTTTACTTAATGGTGCGGAACACAGCTTCAATCACAGAGGAACTGGATGAAGTGTCTAGCCGACGAGTTGGCTTCGTCGCGACAATAGCTTTATAGACAACTATCGTATCGCTTTTAAGATATTTGAAAAGCCTTTTGGCTTACTGCGACTTGCAAATTGTCGAGGCGCTCCGCAGACTTTAGTTGCAATAACTATCAACTTGGTTGAGGAAACTATCAAGAGGGAACTAGCAACAGTTTGAGGTTTTTGTTGCGTTTGTCAATATATATACTACAGTAAATTTATTTTTTTATTTTTAAGGAGCCTTTTACATTTTGACCGTGATTTTTGCATAAAATGCCCAATCTGCGGTCTTGTTCAGAGAAACTGAAACCCTTAGACAATTTTAACTTATTGTATGGTGGAGAATAGTTATTAGTATAATTCGTAGCGGCCTCGCTTTCTGCAATTTTCAATTAGTTTAGTTTACAATTAAATACGCTGAAGGCAATTTTCAAGCTCTTGGATTGAACTACTGTACTAAGCAAACGAAATGAAGAATATATAATAATATCATCTAAATAGTGATTAAGTTCGCAGCGGCCTCGGAATATCAAAATATGAATGGAATTTCTACAAAAAATAACCCATTCAAAGAGATACAACATTCAGAATTAGCTGTTAGTAAATATCTCCTTACTTCATTAAGGCATAAGTATTAAGGTAATTAAGAATATTATATATCCTATTGCTCCCTATCTTGCAGACATTTTTAATTACTGTATCAATAAAGGTATCTTTCCAGATCTTATGAAATTTAGTAAGGTTATACCTTTGTTTAAATCAGGGAACAAAGAAGACCCTAGCAACTATAGGCCAATTTCAATATTACCAGCATTAAGCAAAATTTATGAAAAACTTATACTCGAGCAATTAATGGCGTACTTTAACTTAAACAATCTTTTACATAAGAAACAATATGGTTTTACTAAGGGTCGTTCCACTACTGACGCTGGTGTTGCTTTAATAAAACATATATTCGATGCCTGGGAGGGGTCTCAGAACGCTCTTGGAGTTTTTTGTGACTTATCCAAGGCTTTCGATTGCGTTGAGCACCGGACTCTGGTGATGAAGTTACACTACTATGGTATTAATGATTTTGCACTTAAATTGATAGAGTCGTATCTCAGTTCAAGGACACAAACTGTCGATATTAATGGAACTAAATCATCTGGTTCTCATGTAAAAATGGGAGTTCCGCAGGGGTCAATTCTTGGGCCCTTCCTATTTTTAATTTATATTAACGACTTGCCATTCTTTGTGGAGAACTTCTGTGAAATTGTTTTATTTGCAGATGATACTTCACTCATATTTAATGTTACTAGGTGTAAGAATAATTATGATGATGTAAACAATGCTCTTGCAGAAGTACTCAGTTGGTTTACTGTTAATAACCTACAGCTTAATGCAAAAAAAACAAAATGTATCAAATTTACACTACCTAATGTTAAAACTGAGCCAACCGATGTTAGAATAAACGGTGATAAATTAGATTTAGTAGATTCAACAGTTTTCTTGGGTATCACACTTGACTCAAAACTTCAATGGAACCCTCATATATCGAAATTGGCCGGAAAACTCAGTTCTGCTGCTTATGCCATCAGAAAAGTAAGACAATTGACAGACGTTGATACTGCTAGAACAGTTTATTTTAGCTATTTTCATAGTGTCATGTCGTATGGCCTCTTACTATGGGCTACAGCGGCTGATGTTGAAACTATATTTATTTTGCAGAAACGAGCAATAAGAACCATCTATAGACTAGGTTCCCGAACTACTCTAAGAACTATTTTTAAAGAAATTGGTGTTCTTACAGTTGCATCTCAGTTTATTTATAATTGCATAGTCTTTGTGCGTTGCAATATCAACTCATTTACTAAACACGGTGACATACACAATATCAATACTAGAAATAAGAAAAAACTTGTAATGCCACTATTCAGACTGCAAAAGGTTCTTGGCTCTTTCTTGGGGCAAGGTATACACTACTATAATAAAATACCTAGTACTGTACAAGATTTACCATTACATAAGTTTAAAAATCATGTAAAATCTTCTTTACTTAAGAAAGGTTATTATACAGTCAAAGAATATTTAGATGATAAAGCAGCCTGGTTATAATAAAAAATCCACATTTTGTTTTATTTGGAACAATCATTATACTTTAATATCTTAGCGCTGATATGATAGCCTTTATCAGCAGTGTCCTACAGTTTACAAACAATATTTATGTTGCGTTAAACAATTCATTGAGTTCTTATTTAGAGTAGCTTGAGTGTGGCATGTTCTCTTTATTGTCTCTGCGGTGGTGGCATGTGCGTCGGGTCGTTACATTACCTAAGATATGGTTGAGTGAAGCGATGGCTGATTCATATGTCATACTCGTGAACGGGTGCCTCCTGTGGAGGCAGGTCTGCTCTTGCTTACTTATCTAATTTTATTATTATTGTACTCGTATACTTTAACTTTGTTTTCTTAGTAAATTTTTGACTTTTATTAGTACTGTATGACATTGTGAAAATTGAAATTGGTAGGTACCTGATGTAATTTTTGCAAACTTATTATTATTATTTATTTTTTTTGTATTATTAGGTGTTGTGATTGTCCTTTTTTTTGTGTTTGTTTGTGATGGAAAGTGTCCTTTTATGATAGGGCATTTTCCAATATTTTTGACGCTGTAAGGGAGAAAAGAGCTTGACACTTGCTGAGTTTCTTGCCGGTTCTTCTCAGTACAAGTTCTCCCGCCCAGAGTAGACTTACGAACCGATGGCATAATGACATTCATAAGAGCTATTTGTAGCCTAAACTGAATAAATGATTTTGAATTTGAATTTGAATTTGAATTTGAAATTATATTATTAAGTAAAATGTACACCAGAATTAACGTTAGTTTATAAGATTTCAAATTATATACTTTTTTTTAACGATAAAAAATTATTAAACTTCAAATAAATGTAATTGCATTTTGTGATAGGCCTCTTAAACGCCTGTATCTTTCGTGCAGTAGACTTACGGTGACGATTGTACTTGCACTGCGTAGCTAAGGTAGGCGCAAGAAACGTTATTGTGAGCTATTGTAAACGGTAAAAAGCCTGAGACAGACACACAGAAAGACAAACGGGTATGACGAAACTATAAGAACTCCTTGTTACCTACGGACTTTTAGTTTTTTTTCTAAATTATTACTAAACAAACCAAGCATTTATTTTCTTTGCTGCCATTATGTTGACAAATTGCGAGTTCACTCATTCGTTACAAGTCGATCACAATAGGAGTATCGACGGATTTGCACAACAGCGGCGCGTCGCGGTCCATCGGTCGCAACATCATCATTGGCACAAGGTCGGATGAATAGTTGGAAGGCCGCATTGGGATAGCGATATGCTTTTTTTGCTTATCTATTAAAAACTATTGTTTATATCTTAAAGCAATGCTATTTTTTAAATGTCTACAATCGTGTGCCGGTAGCTTCATTTTGACACTTGGACTTAGGCAAATGTCAAAATTGTGCTAACCTAAAATGTTGAGAGGTTATTTAACTACAAGATTTTGCCTTTTCAAATAAATAACGGTCTAAATAAGAGGTAGACAGCAACGCTAGTAGATAAAGAATAAGCCGTCATAATATATACATATCGTTGGCTTATGCCAATCCCATACGATTCTTCATTTCGATTCCATTAGCGTTATGATAAAGATAAGATAAATAAGATAAATAAACTTTATTGTACACCAAAAATAAAACATTTGACAAAAAAACTACATAAAAATACACGTACAAAGGGCGGTCTTATCACTACCACTTATTTAGGTCCACCGAAGAAGATTCCGATATCTATACGACGTCAGCTTCCATCTTACTATTTACGGAGCTGTTAAAGTCATGAAGCTGTAGATATCTGCAGCTTCATGGTTAAAGTAGCGTAGGCCCCTGATGGAAAGCGGCTCTCACAGCATCTAAAGCACAGATAAGGATTTGTTACACCTATATCACGTATTAAGTAATAGCACGTAATAGTCCTATGGCCTAATTTCATCACCAAGGAAAACACGCGCGCGTTGCCAACTTTGAGGTTTCAGTTCTTATACTTCTATGCTTTTTACGAGTAGTATATCCTTGAGATTCATAAATGCCTCTGTCACAGTTCCAACCCACAAAATAAATATTGAAAGGCATATATTTTTCTATGGTGCGGTGTTTGTAACAGGTGGGGTATAACTTATCTTATCTGCCAAGCAAACATCTTTGGCTGAATATCGTTGATTGCATTTTTTTTGACAGTCAGATATCTCGAGAAAATGACACACGTGTATCGGGCCGCTGGTATTCGTAAAACAATTTCTCCCTGTATACAAAAGCCTCCATGCAATTGAGCCTCCAAAATTACGTCGTGATGTGTGACTCTCAGCGCCGCCTAACATACTATGCCATGGCATTTTGTGAATCATTACTTTGTCAGACCACCATAAAATGGAATGCTCTCTCAGCACACGGATTTTTTCTCTTTTCTTCTTCTTCCCTGTTTAACTTATTGCTTTCAATTTTGTATAAATATAATAAGTTCAATCTATTGAATCCAAGGATATTGCCTTTTACATTTTTATGCCGTAGCGAAATGGCGAAACAAGAGCACGTAACCATATTTAAATTTTTTGGGTCCTTGTTTTAAATTACAGAAAGCTATCTTATATATTCACAAAAATAAATCACTGAAAACACCCATTTTTTTTCGTTTACAAGGTCAACTTCGTTACTTGCAGGCTGTATTTGCAGAGAATTAAGTGTGCTGAGTTTTGGAGTTAGCAGTTTATATTTTATAAGAAACAATATCTTCAAACGATTGTTTACACTGTATTAAGGTCAGGTCAAAGGTTTGTTTTTCTTCCGTTTCGTATCATAAATTTCGCAATAAAGCGTTTTTTCGCCGGTCCGAAATATTTGTTTTCCAGTTGCAAACAGAGTTGTTTGAGATATACGCGACTAGTAGGTACTCGTAGGATATTTTACCAAATGTTTTAAACGTAGATTAAATTTGTCTGAAGAAAGTGAAAAATAATATTACTGAGAAAAACAAGCAAACCTATTTCTTTAATATCGAAATAATATCGACTATGTTTATTAAAAATGTAAGATACAGAAACATTAGACCCATTACAAATATTATAGTAAGTAAATCAAAATGCCTACTAGCGTAATAAAATAGACGTTTGTGGAAATTTGTATCGAAAACCAATTTACAGTTATGAACACTTGGTTTCAACAACACCCGAGACGCCTTTACACGTGGATCTCGCCTGATGGAAGAACTCGAACTAAATCAAATTGATTAAATTGCATTACAGGTCAGATGGCGCTCCTCCATTCTGAACTTCAAAACATACCCGGGTGCTGACTGTGGTAGTGATCACCAATTATTAACATCTGAATACCAAATACACCCTAAGAAGACCCAAAAGACTGTCCCAAAACCTAATACCAAGTTAAACAAGCCGGAACTCCAAGAGTTTGCCAAAAAGATAACTCAAGCCATAAGGAGCATTACATCTGATCCTTTCAATGATGCGGAAACGACATCGTGCAATTTCAGAGATGCGGTATCGCAAACTGCTAAAGAAGTCCGACATTGAACCCAATCTCCACACTTGCGTAAAGACTGGATATCCGACGCCACCTGGGAACTTATAGAAAAACAGAGGTATCAAAAAGAGCAAGGTATTAGTAGCGATGAGAATAAGATGCGTTACGGAGAGCTCCACGCACAGGTCAAAAAAGCTTCCAGACGCAATCAAAACAATTACATCAACAACCTATGCTATGAGATCGAAAAACATTCCGAACGAGCGCAGACTGGAGACCTATTTAAAAAAATCAAGGCTCTGACCAGGGACTACAAGCCCAAGACATGGCAGATCGATGATGCGAGTGATCACATCCTTACAGACTTAAATAAAGTGCTAGACAGATGGCGGGAATATTAAGAATAGCTGTACAGAGAACTTCCCCAATATGCACTCTCAAGAAGCTGGGATGACTTTGATCTGGAACCGGCCATTCTAGTGTCTGAAGTGGAGAGTGCGATTAAGCGTTTAAAACCTAACGCTGTAGGCTCTGACGGGATTTGTGCAAGTCTGCTAAAAGTAATAGGCCCTGACGGTATACGGCTTCGACACCTAGTTTGCAATAAGGTATAGAGGACCACGAGACTGGACCGAATCACTGCACAAATAGGGTTCGACCTTAAAATGCGACAATTATCGGACACTCTTTCTTATTTCGCACGTCAGCAAAGTCATGCTCTATATTATCAACGGTAGACTGGCTAGGTTTGTGGATTGGCAGATACCTATGGAGCTGAACTGAGCTGGAGAACAATGCTATCGTGACTCGTATATAACCATAATCTGAGTACATTTCCCAATCAAAACAATAGTTTTTGGTTTTTTGTAAGCTCTTCGTTTCTGTATACCAAACCCTATACTTGCTTTTTATATCAACCTGAGAGTGCATATTATTTGCATAAATAACATGTAACATTTTTATGTTTATTTTCCTAAAAGTTATATTATAATTTTAAAGCATTTAGGTACATCATCAAAACATATAAATGAACTGACAAGCTAGTTTTGACAACTTGACTATTTATCATAACTATAGAATAATAAACATGAAAGTGATGAATTATTAACAGTCACAAAGCAGAAGTTGTATACTCGTAGTATGACGTGCAGAAGTTAACATCAAAATGTTATTAAACGTACTTTTTAATCCAACATTTCAATTGAAAATTACACTAAAACAATTAAAACTTGTTATCTCATCTCTAGCCCAACATGTTTATATACTTACCAACAGAGCGAAAAAACAAAATTTCTTTAAGGCTTCACTTAAGACTTTGTGATTTGTTCAGTTGCAAAGTTAAAACTATAACAGATGGGCGAACAAATGAGTGCCATTCCACAACTCAATTTATATCATGGATCATAGATCAATCTGTTATGCTCTAGTAGGTACAGTCACGAGCTTCAATGTATAACCACATGAGGAACCACTACTCTGTGGTATAACTATGGACAAGTCGGCAAAATATGCTGAGAGCATGTCTGTTGATGGCAACAGACATGACGATAACAAAAACGAGTAAAACTTAAAGTTTTACTTAACTTTAAAGTAATAAATAACACCGACTTTCATTAGCTTTTCTTTTAGAATACGAGCATTGCATAAGTGATCTTTGAAAGTTTTAACGCTAGAATTATAAGCCGCTCAATGAATGATCATAAAATCTTGCTGCGATCGTGATAGACGAAAATTATTGTATCCTATTATGGTGCACAATTTATTGCCGATTTTTCCATATACTCGTATTAATGCTCTTGACTGTACATCGTTGCAAACAAAAACTACGCTTAAACTTATAAGAATTTAACCTTCTGATTTTGATCGCACTATTTGAAATGTTGACATTAGGTACCTACCAACGTTGAGTAGTTAACCCATCATCAATTTTATTTCTTTACAATAAGAAATTTTTAAAAGAAAAATTTACTTCTTTATTTTTGAGCACCAAAAGATAATTATCTAATGAGCTAGCAACTACGGGGTTCACTAATTAGACCTCAACTGTCACTATTCAAAAGACTTGATGTCTTTGTTTGTGAAGCTTATTAGATAAAAACTTTGTCTTAAGTATATTTAAGAGTAAAAAAATAAAATAATGTTGATAAAGAAATTCTTAATCCGTTTGCGCTTGCACAAAATTAAGTAATTTAATTAAGTTGGCTTCCTTAATACTTTGTCTTACTTACGTTGAGCTGAAGTTGTCCATCTGAAGGCTCTGCTTTTTACCCTTGTCCATCTTGTTTTACCTGAAACGTATATAAAGTACAATAAATTAACATGAACACGTAAAATTAATATATAAAGAAATCGGAACGTTAAAAATAAATTACTTGCTGCACAAAACCGTCGCCTCTGTCACAAAACTATTTTTTTTTGTGCCTCTTTGGTCTAGTGGTTCTCAGATCCAGAAATACCTATGGGGTTTGATTACCAGTAATTTTACTTTATTGTACTGGTTGCCTACCACCATCTTATCTTTACTAACACATAAATAATATTCTTCAAAGAGGTCAATCGTCGAATCCAATTAGGCTGGGCAGCGTTCGGTAAACTAAGAAATATCTTTTCGTCCGTTATACCGCAGTGTCTCAAGACGAAAGTCTTTGACCAGTGTGTGTTGCTAGTGATGCGTACGAGACTGAGACGTGGTCGCTCACTATGGGCATCATAAAAAGGCTCAAGGTCACCCACCACCACCACCCCTTGCTCTTTAGCAATGCGAAGGCTATGCTCGGCGTTTCTCTGCGTGATCGAATCAGAAATGAGGATATCCGCAAAAGAACAAAGGTTACCGACATAGCCCGAAGAGGTGTTGCTTAACAACTCTTCGGGCTATGTCGGTAATGTGCCTTGCCCACTGCCACTTGAGCTTTCAAGTGGCAGTGGGCAGGGCACATTGCTCGCAGGACTAATAACCGCTGGGGCGGAATAGTTCTTGAATGGTGACCGTGTACCGGAAAGCGCAGTGTGGGCAGGCCTTCGACAAGGTGAACCGACGATCTTGTAAAGGCCGCGGGAAGCCGCTGGATGCGAGCCGCACAAAACCGGTCGTTGTGGAGATCCTTAAGGGAGGCCTTTGTCCAGCAGTGGACGTGTTTTGGCTGAGATGATGATAATGATGATGAAATAATATTCCTATATAAGCATTCAGAAATACTAATACGCTTATTAATAGGTATCTGTTCAAATCAGTCTTACGGAGAATAGGGATGAAACACAGACTATATGATCTGTGAAATGGAACCACAATTTCTCAAATTGATTTCTCGCTTGATTGAAGGGTTCTCGAACAAAACGTGCCTCCGGCCTTCACTTAGCGTCCCTTACTCAGTCCAGATGAAGGCCAAGCTTTCCGATAGTAAAAAAGAACTATTTACGACTAGAATGTCATCGGTCTGTAAGCCTACAGCGGGTAACCTTGTATTGAGCAGAACCAGCATGAAATTCAGCAAGGCCTCTTTCTCTTACAGATATATGGCCGCTCTAGCATAGAAGAAAAAAGTATATTTAAAACGTACACAGAGATGTATGTACTGCAAATCTCTGTAGAAGGAAAACAAAATAGATTACTACGTTTTTTTTCTATTATTTCCTACAAAAATAATATTTACTATCTTCATCCCATATAAGAAAAGAGATAGGATGCCGCCAATGAAAAAAAAACATATCTAGTAATTAGAGATAGAAAATCAAATTATGCTCAACAAACTATTTGAATGAAGTAATTTAGCATTTTTACGTCACCTAATGAACATCTGACTTGTTATGGTTTAGTTAAAAGTGGCCGTTTTTAGCTGTAACGTCTTATTTAAATTACTTCATTCAAATAGTTTGTTGAGCATAATTTGATTTTCTATCTCTAATTACTAGATATGTTTTTTTTTTCATTTGCGGCGCTAGTGTGCGGCGTAAACGCTCTTAAGATTAAAGTTCACTTCTCTTGAAATCTTCAAATAGGCACTATCTTAGCTGTCAGAACACAACAATATAAAAATTGTTGTTATGGAGATCTGTTAGCTATCACCATCTTATCGCTATCTAAAGATAAGAAACTATCTAGGTGAAGTTAGAGTAAATCCTGCCACTAAACAAACCGAGTACGAGTACCCCAGCTACGATGCAACCCTGAAATCTCAGGGTACGACTGACACGTCATTCCATTCCTTGTTAATCATGGGTACGACAAAACGAATATTTAAACTGTATTTCACAAACTTCGTTTTTGTTGGTTCATAATTATAATTTTTATTATTGTTGTCTATTTAACTATTAACTATTGAGGAGCTCGATAGCGCAGTGGTTAACGCGCCCGGTCTGCGAGTGCTGAGGTTAAGCAACTTTCGCAAAGGCCGGTCATCGGATGGGTGACCAAAAATTTATCATCTCATATCTCTCTCCTCCGTGCTTCGGAAGGCACGTAAAGCCGTTGGTCCCGACTGCATTAGCAGTCGTTAACAACCCCAATCCGCACTGGGCCCGCGTGGTGGTTTATGGCCCGTTCTCCCTATTCATCCAAAGGGAAGGCTCGTGCCCCAGCAGTGGGGACATAAAATGAGCTGATGATGATAATGATGATAATGATTTAACTATAATAAATCAAAAGAAGAAGGATCATTAAACCTGATCTCTCAGTAATTCTCACAAATAAAAAAAAACATTTATGCGTGAGAATTACTCAAAGAGAAAAAGTCTTTTCGACAATAATTTATACAATTTTTGTTACAAAATGCATGCAACAAAACATGTTTTGCTTGAAAACCTTATGTTATCACTTTCGGTTATCAATGGTTTTGACGAAGCATTCTTGTATTTTCTTTATCTTGAAACATTGAAGCGATCTTATTGTTCAATTTTAAATTACATTGTGAGTGATACGTCAAAATGACTGACAGCAGTTGAATAACACAAGCCGAGGACTTCTTGGCGGGAAAGTAATGATGCGGTTTTGTTTTATTTTCGAAAATTAGTGTTATATCGAATATTGATGTGAAATAATGATGGATTATTAACCGTGAAGTGTTCACGAGTGTGCATGAGTGTTGACAAATGAAACAAAACAGTGCAACGTCACTTTTCAAATTCTCTCAAGCAGTCCGCCCGAAGACTTAGTAAAGCCCCACATCTTTGCTGAGATACTCAAGGAGTTGGGGGGTATATCATTTCTCACTTCTCATTTCTATTATCATTCATCATCATCATACAGAAAAGAAATATTGTTTATTTACGTATTACTTGTTAGAAAAATTACTTTGACACTGGCTAAATATGCTAATCGCACGAAGCTATCAACAAAAAGAAAAAAAAACACAAGCCGAAGATTGGATTCAGTGGCATGCGTATATTATAAAAAATTACGCCTTGCTGGCCTAGTGGCAAAGCGCTCGGCCTGATACCCGAAGGTCCCGGGTTCGATTCCCGGGTCAGGCAAAATGTGTGTCGTAATTTTCGATGCAAAGCCCAGATTTGTGATCGACAACACGCATTTACCAAGCGTGGTGATTAAGCCATTACCCATCAATTGTAGCAATGGCTTCAATGATGGAAACCTTTGCCCAGCTGTGGGATATCTACCTATAGGCTATTAAATTACTTACTTTTTTACTTACTTACTTCTATTTTAGAAATTTCAATTTTACGCAATAATAAATTACAGGTCGGAAATTATTTCACGCGCGGTATTTGAACCAAACTTGACCTTAAGTCCGTCATTAAATAAATAAACTTCAATCAGATCAAATTGTACTGGGATGTAGTTAATCTCTTTATGTTACATGCGTCTGTAGAAAGGCCTTATAATGTAGCACTCTAAAGTACAATGCTATTGGTGTATACGTTCCCTTACTGTATACATATTGACTATATATTGTTTTATTGAGGAATTGTATGGCGCAGTAGTTAACGCGCCCCGCTGTCGGAAATTGCTAATATTAAACAACTATTGCAAAAGGCCGTTCATCGGATGGGAGTACGAAAACTTATCATCTTCAGCTCCTCGAGTAAAGCCGTTTGTCCCGGCTGCATCATCAGTCGTTAACAACCACCAATCCGCGCTGGGCCCGCATGGTGGAACGGGTCATAACCCGTTCTCTTCATTCATCTAAAGGGAAGGCTCGTGCCCCAGCAGTGGGGTCATAAAATGAGTAGGTGATTCCACTCTTTCACTAACACACTAACCACGGACCCTTTAAAAATGGGTAGACGGTTTATAATAGTAGAAAGTGTTTAATTAAAATAAAGATTGTCGTTAATTATTGTACTCGTATTTACGTTCTACGTTAACTAATATTTCTCGAATTATTGCAGACCTTTTTAAATTACCAGATCGGGGATTTTTTTTTCATAAATTAAAACATAGTTAGTTATAGAATAGTCAAAGGGGATATCCCTATTGTGTTAAGCATTTATTTCATGAACCGTAATCCAGAAGTTTTTGACATACACGTTGTCATAAATTTGATGGAGATTACTAACAATAATGAAGGTGTCACTAAGAAAAGATAAAATAATAGTTATTATCTAGTACTGATGAATCATGAGTAACATTAATGTACAAATTATTAATTCAAAAATTCAAAATTCAAAATCATTTATTCAGTTTAGGCTACAAATAGCTCTTATGAACGTCATTATGCCATCGGTTCGTAAGTCTACTCTGGGCGGGAGATCTTGTACTGAGAAGAACCGGCAAGAAACTCAGCAAGTGTCCAGATCTTTTCTCCCTTACATCGTCAAAAATATTGGAAAATGCCCTATCATAAAAGGACATTTTCCATCACAAATAAAAAAAAAAAAAAAAACACATAATATAAAGGACAATCACATGAGAAAAAAAAAAAAAAATAGTTTGCAAAAACACCATTTACCAGTTAAATTTTTTACAATGTCATACAGTACTAGTAAAAGTCAAAACCTGTCTAAGAAAAAACAAAGTTAAACTATAGTTGATAATAATAAAATTAAGACAAGTATGCAAGAGCAGACCAGCCTCCACAGGCGGCACCCGTTCACGAGTATGACATAATGAATCAGCCATCGCTTCGCTCAACCATATTTTAGGGAACGTAACGACCCGACGCACATGCCACCACCGCAGAGACAATAAAGAGAGCATGACACACCCAAGCTACTCTAAATCAAAACTAATTGAAATGTTTAACGTAACGCTATTTGTTATCTGTAGGACACTGTTTATAAAGGCTATCATATCAGTATAATTTTTTATTATAAAAAGTAGTAAAGTATGCGTTTCTTGTTATAGCCAGGCTGTTTTATCATCTAAATATTCTCTGACTGTATAATAACCTTTTTTAAGTAAAGAAGACTTTACATGTTTTTTAAACTTATCTAGAGGTAAATCTAGTACAGTGTTTGGTATTTTATTATAATAGTGTATACCTTGCCCCAAGAAAGAACCAAGGACCTTCTGTAACCTGAACAGTGGCATCACAAGTTTTGTCTTACTTCTAGTATTAAAATTGTGTACGTCACCGTGTTTGGTAAATGAATTGATATTGCAACGTACAAAAACTATACAATTATAAATAAATTGAGAAGCCACTGTCAACACACCAATCTCTTTAAAAAGATTTCTTAAAGAAGTTCTTGAACCTAGTCTATAGATTGTTCTTACTGCTCGTTTTTGTAAAATGAATATAGTTTCAATATCAGCCGCTGTTCCCCACAGTAAGAGGCCATACGACATGACACTATGAAAATAACTAAAGTAAACTGTTCTAGCAGTTTCAACGTCTGTTAACTGCCTTATTTTTCTAATGGCATAAGCAGCAGAACTGAGTTTGCCGGCCAATTTCGTTATATGAGGATTCCATTGAAGTTTTGAATCAAGGGTTATACCTAAGAAAACTGTTGAGTCTACCAAATCTAATCGATCACCGTTTATTCTAATATCGGTTGGTTCATTCTTGACATTTGGTAGTCTAAATTTAATACATTTTGTTTTTTTAGCGTTAAGCTGCAAATTGTTAACAGTAAACCAACTGAGTACATCTGAGAGAGCTTTGTTTACATCGTCGTAATTATTCTTACACCTAGTTACATTAAAAATGAGTGAAGTATCATCTGCAAATAATACGATTTCACAGAAGTTCTCTACAAAGAATGGCAAGTCATTGATATAAATCAAAAACAGAAAAGGACCAAGAATGGACCCTTGTGGAACTCCCATTTTTACATGAGAACCAGATGATTTAGTTCCATTAATATCGACAGTCTGTGTTCTAGAGCTGAGATAAGACTGGATTAAATTTAGTGCGGTATCAATATATAATAAATAAAATAAAATTAAATTAAATAAAATATAATTAAGAAATACATATACGTTTTTCGAACTGAGATGAGCAATGATGCAATGCTGTTTCACACGTGCTATCAGTAATTTTAAAATGAAATTGAAAAACATTGTTTCGCAATAGCCACTTCAATGATAACGCCTAATCTTGATTTCTAGGAATCGATATGAAATATTCACATGTTCTTTCAAAGAGTGGGCAACGAGAGCAAAGACTTTGATAGGTACTCCTTTTTTTAATTAGTAATTTTGTACACATCCAAAACTTGTAAATCCATCAAAAACTAAATATCTTTTAGTGGGTCCTAAAGGTAAAATATCTAGTTTAGTGAACGTAATCCGATCAGCGTAGGTGTAATGGGGGAAAGCATTGAAAGAGTATCTGAGGTGCGTAAGCTAGGACTTCATACGGACGGGTCTCTCCGTTTTGAGAAACATATTCTCGAATGTGTTAGGTCCTGTTCCTACCTGTTGAAGATTCTCTACACTACAGGATACGAGACTTTATCTCTATTGACCTTCACATGAAACTGCGACATCTTAGTGCTCTTTAAGTTCAACTATTGCATTACTGAATAAAGCCCCTGTATCCTGGAAAGGTCTCAGCGTCTTATTCAGAGAGTCCAGAATGCGTGTGCAAGGTATTGCTTCGTTGTTCCACCCAGAACACATGTAACACCATACATGAAAAGATTTAATATCCTAAAAATGAAGGAGTGTAAAAAACTTTATCTGGCTTGCATGCTGTTTGATATTATTAAGAAACAATATCCTAAGTACCTGTTTGTCAAGTTAACCTGGCGTTCTACTAATCTGTAGGGTTCGCTGGTGCTTTGTAATAAAACCCCACATATAATTTGTAGTAGAATGTATTTAGGTTAAGGGGGTGCAGCGCGGACGCAAAACTGCGAGTTTCAAGTTTCTTTATGGTAGCGAGCGAACTGCGCGTGGCAGTGGTGTGACAACGGTGCACGACTACGAATACGCACGAACACTAATATCTGTACAAAGTAGGCTGGTGATTTAATTAGAGCAATGTTTACTTTCGTAAAATCATAGGCGTTTGGGTAAAAAATAAGAAAAGTCTTAATATTTTCACATTCATATTTTTTAATTAAAAAATAAGACAACAGTGACCTGCGGAATATCAATACGAACATTTTGATGTCGGATCATTGCTTCATTTATGCTATATTTACAAAGTTTCTGAAGAAATAAGTTTTTAGATATCATTACCTTTACGTATTGTTTATGCAGTTTCTGGGATTTTTTTTCAAATTCCAAGACAACCATGCCCTTGTGAAAGGATCAAGCTAACCTACACTAGTCCTTTTAATGTATATGACCTATTCAGCGCCTAGCACTAGTGACTTAAAAACACGTAAATTTTCGAAATTCCGCGCGGCACCCCCTTAATTATTTTAATTTTTTTTTACAACAAAAGACGTCCTAAGTCCAGTGGTGCTTACTTGCAACTAACTTCACCACGATCAGTGCACAGTGGATACTTCATTATATTATGTTTTATACAAATCGAAGAGTAAGGCCATGCACCAACCCTCTCTCAATAACGGATCATAAAACTGCTGCTTACCGTGGCAGTTTCAAATATAGTGCTACTAAGTGTTGGAACGATCTACCACCCCCGCTGCGTGAGTTGGGAACTAAGTATTTGTTTAAATGTGCTTATAAATCTCACTTGCTAAACATTCAACAATCCACTTAGTAGCTGTTTTATCTTATTTTATTTGTTAGTTTAATTACATTTATTATTTTTTCTCGTTGGCCTTTCTTGAGATGGTTTATTTATTTATTTGTTGTTTGTATTCACATACATACAGTCTGTGATATAGTATCTACTTATTCAATACGTATATACACTTAATTATCTTTATGCACCATACCCGCACTATTTCGACTTTTGTCATTTAATATTTATTACTTACAACTATAGGATATTAGTACCCGGCAGTTTGTTATCATTAATAAAATTTTAAACGCGAGGCACGTTGCGCGTTTTCTCCACGGGTTTTGGCAGAATATCAGTGTTGTGACCTTGGTTGTAACAAAGTAACTGAGTCGGAGCTCTTTGGTTGATTCGACACATACTATATTATGTTATACTAAGGTTGTATTTTTGGTTGCTATTTTTAGTGACTTTGTGTATGTGTCCTGTATTATCAATAAATGTTTATTCATTCATTCATTCATTCACAAATTGGCAATGAAAACAATAATAGCCCCTTAATCTTTATAAGAAAGTTAGCCTACATTCAAAAATCTAAAAATCTAAAGCTAATTTAAAATTTTCGGTTCTTTGCGTTAAAGTAGCTGGATGAGAGAAGCCACAGATCGTGCTCAGTGGCGTGCACTGGAGAAGCCTGTCCAGCAGTGATTAGTGGAGGCTGATAATGATGACGATGATGATAGGTATTCTAGACGAAATTTATAAAATACCCTACGCTGATTGGACTAAACCGCATGATTTCTTGCAATTTGCTGGACCCGATCCGATCCGAACCCCTCAGAGAATTTAGTAGGGAATAAGAACACGTTTGCGTGATGCTATTCCTTCTAGGAAACCGCTGAAGGTGTTTCAATCACACGGCTCGAGGAACCCTTAAAGTTTCTAGCTGTCCCCAAAAAGGCCATATGTGGGCATCAACAAACACTACAAAAAAAACTTAAAGGCCGTATGAGGCCCATCAGCAAACTTTCCCAAAAAAACGAGCATTTATCCATTGCGCTTCCGATGCTTCAACTTGTTTCTTATTTTTCCAAGTTAGTGAAAAATAAGATGCAAATTAATGAGATCGGTCTCGATTTCTACAATCGAGCAATCATAGCAGTGTTTCACTCGTGTCGGGCCGTTTAGGTGTAATTGCTCACCTTGTCAAGGTCCAATCGATCGTTCAAAGATACAGGTCAATAAACTTAACGAGAAGAAAATCTCATTTCGTTGTAGATTGAAGAATACAATTAAGAGCTCGATGGCAACGGCATGGGCATTTAGGTTGAAATTTTGCAATTACAGCTTTGAATTCCAGGTCACACAATAGGTGCCTAAATTTGAATATTTGAAGTCCCTCCGTGCGTTCGAAGGCACGTTAAGCCATGGGTCCCGATTGTTGTTGTATGTCTGTCGTTAAGTCCAACCATCCTGCATCGGGCCAGCTTGGTGGGTGATGGCCCTGTCTCCCCTACGCTAACTGTTCATATGAGTCATGGGACTAAGTAAAATAGAAAGTAAAATAAAATAATAGTAATAAATAATAATAATACTTTATAATACTCGTAGTAGTTGAAATCTTAATCTCATTTTCCTCTGACCCCGAAGGAATTATCTTTATTGGCGTTTTCGTTAAAAGAATCAGACAAAGCAAACTTTAAGCAAATGCACTTACAAACATATTATGCTGACAGTCATATCCTACATATGAGAGCCCACAAAAGCCAGACAGGCAGTCGCAATAGTGTTTCGATGTCTATCTAAATCAACAACTTTTATTTCAAATTTAATTAAATAAATAAAAAAATTCCACTATGTAATTAAAATAATTTTACTTAATTCTCTCTAAATATTTTTCGTACTACGTTTCTTTTGTTATAATATTACTTGTTACTAGTATAATTATTTGTATTTACGAGTTGTTGTAACATACGTTGTTGAAAAGACTACAAAACAGAAAGATTTAATTTATAAGATTTAATATATAGTCCCGGCTGCATTCCAAGTTTTAAAAGAGCAAATTTGGCCTCCAGAGGCCGAACCTGTTACCAATTGGTTTGAAACTTACTACATATTGGGTGCAATAAAATCAACATTAAATGGAACAGTGATGACAGTTTCAAGATCCCAGCCCAATTTTCCACCACTGTTATGGTCTGTTCATGGCAATAATGAAATCCAATTGCCACGTACACAAAACAATGTAGAGGCGTGGCACCGTCGTTGGAATAGCCTATTTAATAATCGCAGACTTGGGCTGTATGCGACTACACGTGAAGTACTAAAGGAACAAATAATATCTATAGAACACACGATTGCGAAAGCAAAAGCATTTGTTGAAGAAATTACACCAAGAAAAAGAGGGAGGAGATTAGAAACTCTCTTACAGCATTAATAAATAATAGAGAAAGCATGGAAATTATTGATTTTTTTAACGGCAGATGCTAATAATATTAATATTTAAATTAAACATTTTTGTTACTGACCCACAGAAAAAGTGCTGATTATTTTGTTTAATGATTGATGTTTCAAATAAAACTTGTTGATTTAGATACATATTTTATTTTTTGTCTTTCGATTATATGGCGTTCAAAGAAATTTACTGTCGGTGATATGGGATTGCGTGCATTTGGCTTCTCGACGAAATGGCCCATCGGTAAAATAACCTGTCTGTCATATGGCTCCTCGAAGATATGGCGGTGTAGAAGTGGGTTTCGATGAAATGTCTTTCGGTGATCAGTCCGAAACCCCACTCGGACATCGAAGCTGAAGGGTCCACCATTAATATTTCGTGCTGCGAAGGCCATAAGAGGTCAACAGTTCGTTCTTCTACAACTTTTTAAGCTCCTTCAGGACTGAATGCCCACCGTCTTTTTGAACGTTTCGTAGTCCGTAATGTCATCCCCGGGAACCCCAGGGTCTTTATCCTTTTTAGGTAGCCCGAGAGTTACACTACATTAGGTTGCTACCTTAGTTATATAAAGAAGAGATGTCCATATGCTTATGACGATGATAATATCACCAACTAGCAAGTAGAATCGCTCTCGCAAATGTTACAAGTTTCAACTATAAAGTATCCTAAAATAAGTTTCAACTTGTAACAAGTGCACAAAGTACTTAAACACAGATTTTATTAGAGCAATAACGTTTTAAGTCTTTAGTTGACAAAATATTTTTACGAGTTAAGAAAGAGATAGGCATAAAATAGAATGGGAACTATATTTTCTATCACCAAAATTTATATTTGTCATCAAGTTGTATCACCTAATAAATAGATCTATCGCCACGAAATATTTTCGTTCTCAGATAAACAAAAATTGTTCCCAGGTATGAATTATCAAATTAATGTTAATATATGTGTAAAATAAGAGATCGATAACCAATAAAATTATATTGCATTACATGAATATAAACTTCGTTCTTATAATAACAGTTTTGTTAATTAATAGGTTTATGTTTGGTTAGGTTTAGGTTTGGTTAGGTTTAGGTTAGGTTAGATTATGAAAGACACGACGCACGAGCCGAGTGAGCGAAGCGAGCGGCCGGCGAAGTGCCAGAAAGCCAATCTTTCAAATTGGGAAGTTTGCAACATTTATTTGGTACTAGACCTTATATCTCAGGATTTTAGGTGATTTATTGTGGAACTGATTTTGCATTGTTTGGTGACTACATTTTGGTGACAGATCTACTATTTTGAGGACAAACCCTATTATTTAAGAAACACAAAACTAATTAAATTGGTGATAGCTTAAATGATACCCAAATAGAATGAGCTACTGAATTCGTCCGACAATGATGATTAGACTAATGCTCTTTAAAAAATGACTTTTTGAAAATTCCACGCCGAGAAAGTTTTTGACCTTCATCCTGATAATTAGAGTGGAGGGTCCATCTTTATATTGATATGTAAAGAAAAAAGGTTGTATCTGCCTGCACATCAATCTACCACAAACTGTCAAATTTCCTCAAAGAAAAAAGTTCTTTTCCACCAGGACAATGAAAGGGTGCACACATGTGCAGTTTCCGTGGCAAAAATCCATGAAATACACTACGATTTGCTCCCTATTCTCCGGATTCAGCCCCGAGGGACTATTTCTTGTTTCCAAACCTTAAGAAACGGCGGAAAGAGATTTGACTCCAACGATGAAATCATCTCACAAACAAATACCTATTTTGATGACCTCGACAAATCTTATTTCTTGGAAAGAATAAAAAAATTGGAGAAACGTTAAACGAAGTGTATAGAGCTCCAAGGAGACTACGTTGAAAAATAAAATTATTTTTTATTCAATAACCTCTGTTTCATTCAAAAGGTCTTGGACTAATTGACCCGCCCTTCCTACCCCTTTTTAAGCACATGGCACATAGGAGTGTGAGTATCAGAGTTAGTTAGTGAGGGGGCGAAACATGTGTCGGGTATCGGTTTTGATGTGTATGTTCGCTTGCATCCATTGATCCTTCTGCATGTGTAAATAGTGTTAGTATTTTGATTATTTTACTTTAGTATGTTGTCCTCGGAAAAAAATGGTGATGTACTTAGATGACTACGATTAATTAGGTTCATTTATGATAGTAGGAGGAGCTCGATGGCATAGTGGTTAAAGTGCCGGTCTGCGATTGCTATGGTTAAAAAACTTTCGCAAAGGCAGGTCATCGGATGGGTGTCCAAAATGTATTATCTCGAGCTCCTCCGTACTTCAGAAGGCACGTAAAGACGTTAGTCCCAGCTGCATTAGCAGTCGTTAACAACAACTAATCCGCACTGGGTCCGCGTGGTGGTTCATGGCCAAAGGGCCAACGAGCCTTGAAGGCTCGTGCCCCAGCGTTGAGACATAAAATGAGTTGACTATGGTGGATGATGATTACAAGTGATTAAGTACTTATAATATTAGATAAGTTATTTATACTCTCTCTGCAATTCAAATGCCCTTACGGTGCGCTACATTGTAATACCTTTTGTACCTACCTAGGTATGAAATTAATACGTAGGAACACCAATGCGTCAGACATAATTTTGAATTTGATTTTAAATATGGCTTACATTCTGATTTCGAATACGGCGGCTAACTTCTAATTATCTTGTTATTAACATTAGTAATTATACTCGTACCTACATTTTCTGGATGCATGGATCGCTCATTCATTAGAATTTAAAAATCAAAATTCAAAATGAACTTTTACAAGTGTTTTTTGAACGTCAATTCAAAGCCATGACTTCGTAAATCCTCTGCGGTGGAGACTTTGTACCGAGGAGAAGCCGCAAGAAACTCGGCAAGAGCTGTTTCTTTCTCCGGTAGTGTTACAATATAAGTTTATTTAAAAAAAAAAGACAATAATTATATCACATTTGCACTATTGTAAGTACCTACAACTATATCCATTTAATCTATATCCAATTTGGTATATGCAAAAGTGATGTTCCTGTGTTTTGAATGTGTATGTGTAATTGTACAAAGATTTTTTCTATTTCTATTTCAATTTCATTACATGTAATTAATTATAGACATAAATCAAAAAATCTGAAAATACAGACTGCGAAACCTACAGACGTAGGTTCGAATAACGCTTGTTAGTGTGCATTTGATTTAAATAGACTCCTAAAACTTAATTTACGTTTTTTTACTGTTGTTTAATAACCATTGTCCAGTCTTAAGACCTAATAATACCTCTAAATATACTGTTGGACTGGTGTAAGTATTTATTATAAATTAATAAACTTGATTTGCCTAAATTGTTAAAAAGGTTATGTTTCATTTTATTAGACAACGAGTTACATACTTTAATATGAAATATTAAACTACATTGTAATTTGGTATACGAAAATTGATACATGTCGGTTAAAGGATATCGAAAATATACCTAAATAATTTTGACCTTAACGGCTAATGATCAGAATCGTAAAAATCCTCCAATCCACATTGAACCAGGTTGGTGTATAATAGCCCATTCTCCCCACGTGCTATTGTGTAACAAAGTGATACTTATATCTATTTAAATAAAGCTTTATCCAAAGTCTAGAAAATGTTTAAGTCTGAATTGGGCATACAAGCCTCTGGTGGTTTGTATGCCTAATTCAGACTAAAATAATAGATAACAAACATGATAACAAAGAGCACTAAAATAAAAATATTAAATATACTTAAATGAAGTCTTAGAAAACAATATATAATATATTATATTTATTTATTGTTTTATATATTTATTATAAAAAATGAAAGTACCAACCTTATAAACAGTACGTGTTGATAAAACTATACACACGCGAGCGTTATCAGTTTCGACATAAAAAAAAGAACGAAAGATCAGTGCATATTACGAGACAAATGGAATCGAACTGACTGTAGCCCTGCGCACGGGCAATCGAGCTGTGACAAACCACGACAAATTATCGGTACGTGATTTAACCTTAAATTCGATGGACAAAGTTTAAAATGGAATGGCATAAGGTTTCTCGGCGAAGGTCATCGCTTAAGTATGCCCAGATTTAACTGAACCTTATTAGGACCAGTCGATGGCTTTATAATAAATTTCATCACTAATCTTTTCTATACCAACAAGCAACTTCGTTTTTTGTGTACTGGTATTTGTATGGAAATCAGCATAATCCTAGTCCAGACACACATGGTGTTATTTTCATTTATTTGTATTACTTATTGTAGATATAACCCCTTAAGCGTCGATCGACCACCAGGTGGCCGATAACAATTAAAATTCTATTGTGTCTGGTATTCGCTCGAGCTCTTAATAAGTTAATTCAATTGATTTATTTAAAAGGACCTAGAACTTATTAGGTATTTAGACGAACCTAATTTAGAATTTATGACACTATTTACCAATTTCGTACCCAATTATTATATTTATTTACAACATAAATTAAAAAAAAAGGAAATAGAAATAAAAATATACACATAATTTTTACAAATAAAAAAGGGACTCCAAATCGCTGCCAAGCGGGAGAGTGCCCAGGACGCTGGCGGCGTTGCCTCTTTGAATGACCAAACTTAAACGTTGGCCAAAATACGCGCCAGCTCGAGGGTCACCAGTGGTCTCTATAAGGCGAGCGGAAATTTCTTGAAATAGCTTTCGAGCTGCCGGTCCCCATGGTCCCAAAGTTTCAACCCCAAACGGCGCAAATATGTGCCCAAGGCTTAGAGAACTATATTTACGCCGTTTGAGGTCCTCAGCCGCTGAAGCTGCCGCGCCAGCACTAACCGAGGTTGCCCTAATGTTTGATTTATTTATATTGGGTCAATTTATTAAAACTACTAAAATAGATGAAAGATTTAAGGGTGGCATTATCTCCATTACCATTAACGCTACTCGCATTTAAATCAGAACTGCTGTCTCTATCAACTGCTTGTGTTCTAGTAGTAAGAAATTTTTGTCAGAGTGGTAGAGCCACGCTACGTTGCAGCACGAAATGGGCCGGCTCGACCGGCGTAATACCACCCTCTCACAGAATATCGGCGTGAAACAATGGCAATCGTTGCTGTTGTGTTTCGTCCGGTGAGTGAAAGTACCGGAGGCCCATCTCCCACCCCTCCCCTCTCCCAATTCCTACTGGCTCCTCAAAATCCAACTCCTTCCTCAAGGCCGGCAACGCCTCTGCGATTACTTTGGTTCTGCAATTGGTGTCCATGGGCGGCGGTGATTACTTTCCATCAGGTGACCCGCCTGCTCGTTTGCCTCCATTTAATATATTAAAAAAAATGCAACCGGTCTAAGTTAGTGCTGGGTTCGATTCAGCGGGGGTACCTACAAAATGTATAATTTTTCGGTTTTATTTGTGACAATACATCATCATCATCATCACCTGCTCATAATGTCCCCACTGCTGGGCACGAGCCTTCCCTATGGGTGGATAGGGAGAACGGGCCATAAACCACCACGCGGGCACAGTGCAGATTGGTGCTTTACGTACCTTCCGAAGCACAGAGAAGCTCGAGATTATATATTTTTGGTCACCCATCCGATGACCGGCCTTTACAAAAGTTGCTTAACGTCAGCAATCGCAAACCGGGCGCGTTAACCACTGCGCCATCGAACTCCTTAATATATATAATATGTATATCGCCGGGGATAGTTCAAAAGCGCGTAAGTAGGTAGTATTTACAAATGTTCAAATAATTTTGTATCGAACAAATTATAAAAACACAAATGTTGAAAAAATTTCCACGAGCAGGATTTGAACCTGCACCCTTCTGACATTCCGGGTCAGGTGCTCTTCAATTGGTAGTATTTGGTAAATATCGCGTAAGCGTCAAACACCTGATTTTTTTAAAAGAATGGAGAGGATAGACATCTGAGTATATAATTATTTACTTGGTGGTTTTATGTACCAATTAGAACATAGCAATTGTTTTGGCTCCTATATGTAATAATGAAGTTATTTCTATAAAAACTATTTAAATCATAAGATAAAAGCACTTACGCTGATTTGCTTTATCCATATTTGAGAATGTTTGTGCGAAATCCACCCATGTTAAGGGGCTGATTCTAAGACCGCCTGGCTAGCCACCACGTTGTCACCTAAGCATGTACGCCATAAATATAATATTAGTTACCGATCCGATCCAACCCCGCGGAGAATCTAGTAGGGTACGAGGACACGGACTAGTAGGTGATGCCGTTCCTTTAAAAAAGTTCCGACGGCTTCGTTTCACACGGCTTGAGGAACCCTTTAAGTTTCTTGCCGCCCCCGAAGCCCGGTGAAGCTGAAAATGCCCAGTGGCTAACAACAAACTCTCTTTAAAAATACAATATTAGTAGCATTGTAACTCTTGTGCTGTGACAGTTGGAGAAGAGGGCCATTTCTTCAGAGGTTAAGGATTTCAGGTGAAGTGCGCTGCCATGTTCGCCCTTATCGTCACTTACCGCCAAAGCTTCAAGTCTTTATGTTCAATAACTAATCTATACTTAATATTATAAAGCAAAAGAGTTTGTTTGTTTGTTTGTTTGTTTAGTTGAACACGCTAATCTCAGGAACTACTAGTTCGAATTGAAAAAATATTTTTTGTTGAATAATCCATTTATTGAGGAAGGCTATAGGCTATATTACATCACGCTATGATTTATAGGAGTGGAGCAGCAATGAAAAATGTTGCAAAAACGGGAAATAACGCGGGTGAAACCGCGGGGCACAGCTAGTCAACTTAAGTCGGTAGCTTTATTTTAACATTTTGGACTATGAGATTCTTGTCAAAAAAGTAATTGTCGCACTATTATGGACGTTTAAAAATAGTGGAATCGCGGCCTTAGCCTTGGCCTTATAAGTTTAAAGCCAGGCGTTTGCTCAATGTAGAACAGTAAGGAATTAATGACTTATAGGTACTTTTGACTTTAAGAATTGACGTAAAAAACAACGATAGTTTTTTATTATAATTGTGTAGCCCCAGAATGTTTAAGGCGAAGGGTAAGGCACACTAACACCGCTAATGGATTTAATTTGATAACTGCTTAACTGGATTTTTTTTTCAAACATTGCGGACCTTCCGACACTAGGCAAACATCTATTATTTAATAATTGTGCACTACTTTTAGGTTTGTTTTTGTATTCATTCGCTAACACCAATAGTGGCTATTGTTTGTGAATAAACCACGCAATAAAAAGTAGTGCACAATTATTAAAAAAATACTATGGATGCTTTCCTGTTATCGGACGGTACGCAATGTTTAAAAAAGATCCGGTCCGTTAGTAATTGTCAAATTATCAATTGGTGGCGCTAGTGTGCCTTACCCTTCGCCTTAAGTAACATGTTACTTAAAATTTGACATTAATTCAAATGGACTGAAGTAACAAAGGCAAAAAAATAACAAAGTTGTTTTCCGACACTTAAGGTAAACGCCGTCTGCTACCATTAAGCGTAATCTTTTTAAGTGTTTGATAATAATGATAAAAAATTTGGTTTCCCGGATTTAGGTACCTTCTTAAAAAGCTTCCTCTCAGTAGCTGTACAAAAATTTTTCTTCTTCAACTTGAAAGTAACGCAAGTATCGGTGTAGCCTTTTCAATTTATCTCTATTCCACGCTTATTCTTTTACTTCTGAACGGAAAAACCTTTTCACCGCCAACGACTTCTATAGAAGTTCGAGATTTTCGTGCCCTCCACGCCAGGACTTCTATAGAAGTTCTTCATTATACCTACTTTGATAAAATACATTTACGATACATAAAACATTTGTTTCTTTTGTAATTTTGTAAGATGGACACAGCTGAAGCCCTATTTTTTATTTTCCTAGGCAAAACAGGCTTTTTTGAGTCTTAAAATGGATAAAAACAAAAACGTCTCAAATATTTTGATGTCCCGCACGCCAACGACTTCATATCAAGTAGGCCAGTGATGTGACGCGAAAGTTGCATTCACTACAATCCTCCATATTTACTATGTTTTATTCCATCCAAATGTTCATAAATTCTATGATTTAAAATAAATCCCGGTCAGGAAATAACGTATTACATAATACATTTTAAAATTAATGTACGTATCAAATCACTTTATTAAAATTAGTTAAGTTTACTGAGGATTTTCGATATTGCAACACCCATCTCTACGTAATGGCAAGATGTCAGTGCTACCTGCGCCACCGACTATATTTCAAGTTAGCTCGTGACGTCGTAAGCGCACAGGTGTCAAGGTCATCGTGTCATAGTGCTGGGCGTTACAAACAAAACAAACTGTGACTATAGTTTGTATTTGTGCGCAATTCCAAGCGTCCATCTATTACTTTCTTTCTTCTTATTTTAGTATGTAAATATATTTATTTATGACGTACAAAGGGAAGGTACTTACTGTCCATTCTCGTTCGTGCGTGTTTAAACAAGAAAGCGGCTAATAAAACACTTATCAAATGTTTATTGTAAAACAAAGAGTACTCAAACGTTCACAGAGAACGTACACTCAGTAACTCAGCGGTAGTTAAAAGTCTGTAAGCCAGCCACTTAACCAAAATACGTTGTATACCTATCAACATTAAAACTGAACGCGAACACTTTAGGTACCTACATAAAACGTCGATAGGTTATTTTAAGTATAGACCAACAAAACTCTAGAATGAAAAAAAGCATAGACAACCCTTTTCCTTAAGAAATTTATCGTGCTACGAGCGCCAAAGACTTGATATGAAGTCAACGGACGACGTTATGAAATGAATAGTGAAGTGCCTATTATAATATTTCTCTAGCAAGTATATGCATGTCTTTTTGTCTCTGATAATGGATTTTCATTTTTCTTACTAAAATTGTTCATAAAATAAAACCAACTACCATTATAATGTATCAGTGTTTATTTATATTTGTAAATTTAGATACAAACTTAAATTTACACGTAATTTTTTTTATTATCGATATGACGTTACCGCCATCCTTGCTTTCGTACTATAGAATTTGTTATACATATATACGTTGGCGTACAGCGGGACATCGCGTGCAGGATAGTTGGGCGGTGAAAAGGTTAACGAAGCAATATTGTAAGGCCAAAGTAGACGATTGTTGTGATATAAACAAATATAAGGAAATATAAGGATTAATCTATATATTAATATACGTGAAGCAAAAACTTTGTACCTACCCCTTTTTAAGAAAATTGCGCGGAGGGAGGAGTATGACATTTCCACACTTATAGTTTATATATAGAGAAGGATTGCAAAATGTTAATATCATTACACACACTACCATGTATTTGACACATGCATATATACTCTTATCCTATCTTATCAAAAATTTCAAAAATGGAAGAGGAGCGGCCGAAATCTGTCAATACCTTAGAGCATTAATGCTCTAAGGTCAATACCAATCCAAACTCACATTCTATCTTTTTAAATTTTTCATTGCTTAGGATACAATCCGTGCAGCTTTGATAAAATTCCGGTAATTAATAGTTTAATTAATTCTTAGAATATAAAAAAGTGTTTGTTTTCATGGCACCCGCAATGCATTGTGATACTCGATCCCAAGATAATTAATATAATATGTCGTAGGCCAGATGCGGTTGCCGTGGATGCCATTTCCTTATGCGTATATAAATAAGTTTGTTATGATTACTTAGGTTTCAAGTTTACGTTTGCATTACGCCTACAGCGCAAAAATAGCTTTAAACAAAGTGCAAACTATATATTTTTATTATTTTTGCATTCACAATGCTATTCGTATATATTTAAAATCAATTAGGTACGTCTTTATCGATTATTTAGTTAACCTCATTAGTCAAAGTGACCTTAACTATTGTGCCCTAAAAAGGCTTAAAGATTAACGCGAAGAAAAACACATTGCTCATTTGCTCATATTATCCAAGCTAAGTTGTATTGTTTTTTTTCCTTTAGTTGATGGCTTCGTATGATGCCTGTATGATGATGATGAATGATAATAGAAATGAGAAGTGTGAAATGATATACCCCCCAACCCCTCGAGTATCTCAGTAAAGATGTGGGGCTTTACTAAGTCCTCACGCGGATTTCTTGAGAGAATAATCCACCATTATTTCACATTAATATTCGACATAACACAAATTTTAGAAAATAAAACAAAACACCAAACATGACTCTTCACTTTCCCGCCAAGAAGTTCCCTGTCTATTATTTAGTATCAGCATCATGATACTAAACAAAAGACAGTCTAGTAATCCGTCATTGTATATAATTCCTAGGAAATGTATGTAATTCCTAAAATCGCCCGGAAATGTGTTAAATAAATTATATTAGACACATTTCCTAGGAAATCTATACATTTCCTAAATAGCAATCGGAAATGTAAAACATTTAAGATATCAATGGGTACGCGGGGATATCGGGGCGAGGGGAGGGTATTGCATCGTCTGATCAGGCGATCGCGCTAGTTGATTTTGTGATAAATGCACCTTAAAAATGGCTTGTGTTTAAACGCCTACCAAAAATGTATCAATTCTACTACCAATAAAATTCGAAACGATTACTAAAACGGATAAATGCTCACCAAATTGTGTTTCCTAAAATATTATAAAAAGGTTACAATTTATATTTTTATTAAATACAATAAAAATATATGAATACCTTTTAACTGCATTTCAATTTGGTTTCAATTTGGTAATTATTGTTTTCTGTTGTCTAATAAAAAAAATAACCTCGAAATTTAAGATAATCGCTACGCTGCGCTTCGCGATTATCTTAAATTTCTAGCCTATCACGTGACCTACAGGAGTAGGGCAGCTAGTATCCTCAATCATTTTCTGGTGAGCGTTTAAATTATACCCCTTAAAAATTAATAGATTGTTGATTTTTGAAGCTTTAGTTAGATAATATGAAGATATTATATTTTACGGTATGATTTTTACCCGATTGTCTGAACTAGTGCCTTAATAAAAAATATTATTCTCATTTTAACAACGTGTTTTATTACAGAAAGCATTATTTTTACACATTTCCTAATACGATATTGGAATTATATACAATTCCTAGGAAATGTATACATTTCCCAGGATATGTATGTATTAAATAATTTTTAAAACAATATTTTACACATTTCCTAAATAGCTTCGGAATTGTATACATTTCCTAGGAGTTGTATACAATTCCTAGATTTCATACATTTCCGGTAACATATACATAAGGTATCATATTTATACACTATGGCAAACCTTGGATGCGTTTTTGTATGAATTTTACTCATACATTTTATTTGAAAACTGCGGCCGCCCGCAGTTTCACCCGCATGGTTCCCGTTCCCGTGAAAATTGGGATAAAATGAGTTCTATGTGTTAATGCAGGTTATAAACTATCTGTATGCCGAATTTCATCCAAATCCATCCATCCGTTGCAGCGTGAAGAAGCAACAAATATACACACACACATCCACACAAAATTTGGCATTTGTAATATTAGTGTGTTGCACTGATAATATCATTGGTGTGATGTCTTCGTCCATATTTATTTGATGCCGCGCGGTCATACTAATTTTGTATGGGGAAAATAATAATTTAAAAAACCGCTCGATAAATCGAAAATGTAAGACGGAAGAAGGCTAGTAACTAAGGTTGGACGTTCATAATATTTTTTTTATTAAAAGATCTATATTAAAGAAATAATTTGATCTATATTAAAGATTCGTAGTTTCTTGGAAAAAAAAATCATGAAAATCGATATATTTTCGCCCTGATGGACTCAATTTTGACAAGTTTGATTTTTATTTAGTTGTGTTCAAGCAACGGTAATGAGTTTATATTACGACGAATTATATTACACGAACATTACGTTTTTATTTTTAATATTTTAAAAAAATTATTTAAAATTTGCAAATAATATCTCATAATTCAAATGTATCCTTAAAAATATGCGTATCTACTTATGTTAAAGTATTAAATTTACGATATTTGAGAAATTTTATGATAGTAAAATTGTGTTTGTCGTTTTTGCTGCGGTATAACGAAACGCAAATACGACGCCATTTTGCTGCCAACTGTCAGCCGTCAGTCACTATTTATTCGCCTTGCAGTTAGTTGATATCGAACTTAATACAGATATCCTTACTGTTGGTTAGGATAAGTTATTTTTTTTCCCGAGCGATGCGTAGCGTAGCGAGGGCCAGTCACGGAACGGAGGGAAGCAAATTCTTCCCTTAAACGTATAATAATGTAACTTTTATAGATTTATAACCTCAAAATGTCTTTATTGCATATCTCTGAAACTAAACGTCTCCTAGGAGGGGGGGGGGGAGTAGTAAGGGGGGCGGGGTGGGGGGCGGGGGTAGGGGGTTTCCTCCTTCACCCTTCTCCCAAATCCCCCAATTTTGGGTACGCGGTTATACGGTTTTACCATGTTATGAATTTATGGATCGGACTTATTGTAAACACCGTCCCTTTGATACTAAACATATGATTTGTTTATTTAATGCGATAGTATTTTCAATTATATCAACTTAACCGTGACTGCATTTTTGGCATTTTTTGGTCGGTGGACCCTACTTTATGTAAGTGGCATATGGTTGAATATTATTAAAGAAGTTTGCCAGTTTTTGATAAGTTGATGTACAATGCAGGTCTGTACCTCGCAAACTAGTTACACTACCCCCGACCAGTAAAATTGTAAATAAATGATATGTAAGTAATAATGAAGCGTCGGCAGCTGAACGGAAAAATGCACGGTACCCTATCTACTTTATTCGGGATTATACAGGTATTAACAAACACCCTGTATCGCATATACAGGGTGTTTGTTAATACCTGTATAATAAAGTGAAGCTCCGTTAGATAGTGAATCCATACCTAACACAAACGTATTATTATTATTCGCTCGACAAGATTATTTAATAAAATGTCCAAATAATTTTTAACGCAAATTTTGTTGCGAACAAATTACAAAAACACAAATGTTGAAAAAATGTTTTATAAAAATAGCTTGCTTACTTCTTAACTAATCTTTAATATTTGTAAAAATATTATGATCAGATGTTAGTGACGGTAGTTGTTGACATTGAATGGGCGCCTTTGGCTTTCAAAGTAAAAAGTGTTGAATAATTTCGGCGGGCTGGTTAGAACCACGATAGCTCAATTGGAAGAGCACCTGAACCGGAATGTCAGAAGGCTGCAAGTTCAAATCCTGCTCGTGGAATTTTTTTGAACATTTGTGTTTTTGTAAGATTATTTAAAATACTAGCTGGCCGGCTGACTTCGTAACGCTTTGACAGTTAACGTTTCCATGACAACAAAACAAACAAATCTTTCGTCCGCTTAAGAACAACCGTATCCCATGATGGACTCCTATAGCAGCGCCACCTACCGGTTCCAATTGTAAATTTAAACCATTCTCGAATCCACTTGAACACACACAGAAAATTTCATCCAGATCCGTTCAGCCGTTTTGAAGAAGTTCAATAACATACAAGATTTTTATATAGGTCACTTTTCATCAACTGCAAATATTTTGACAAAACATCTAATTATATCAGAGAAATAAGGCTCTAGCATAAAAAACATCAGGCTTGTTTTTTTTTACTTTTCCTGACACTAAAATTGTAATATTTTAAATCCTCAAAAAATTTGCAGTTGATAAAATGTAACCTTATATAAAGATGTGTTAATAATATAAAAACCCATTAACCTGTCGAGTTAACAAGTCAGGCCTTGAAAGTTACAGCGGCAGCGGCTTAAGATATTAAACAACTTTAGTAGGTAGGTACTGCTTTTAAGGTTTTCAATAAATTTTTCATAAGGAAATGGCGTTGTCTTTTTTATTCGAAAGGTGTTTGATTTATTTTTTATTTTCCTTAACGATTATTATTGATATTTACTATTCGCTGTTCTTTCATTGAGTAAAATTATGTCATATTCTATATCGGTCAGCTTTGTAAATGATCCACAGGCCAAATGTCTAGTTGATCGCTTATTATTTAACATCATTAACATCATCATCGTCTTTCCAGCCAAAAGACTTCGAAAGCGTTTACTGCTGTAGGGTTTCCACAACAACCGGTTTAGTGCTGCTCGCATCGAGCGGCAACCCGCGATATTTTTTATATATTTTTTTTATGTTAAAAGGTGGCAAACGAGCAGGCGGGTCACCTGATGGAAAGTAATCACCGCCGCCCTTGGACAATCCAAAGTACCTAATAGCAGATGCGTTGCCGCCCTTAAGGAAGGAGTTGGATTTTGAGGAAGGAGTAGGAATTGGGAAGGGGGAAGGGTGAGAGATAGGCCTCCGGTACTTTCACTCCACGCCATAATAGTAGACTAGTTATTATTCTAAGGCCCGATTTTTCAATCTTCAGATAAATAAGTCTTAGCTAAAGAATAAGATTGTCATTGTGACATATTTTCTAAAGAGAATCTGTCATTAAGTATGTCAAATTATTCAATGAATAAACTCTAACTGACGATTGAAAAATCAGCCCTAAGGGAAGTCTAGCTATGCTATGCAGTTCTCGATCAGGCAGTAAGTTCACTTCGTGTTATTTAATACATATCTTCTCACTAAAATTTTAAATCGTTTTCTTGCTAAGCATGAGGATTTAACTTCACAATGTACGAGTGTCATATTATACAGTTTTATTTCAATAAACAAATTCAAACTTCAAGTTAACTTTATGGTTTGATATTAAAAACAAAAAAATATGTATAAAAAAAAATAATAAAATATAATAAAAATATCAACCTAGCCTCGACACCAGCTGTAACAGGCTCTCAATGCTGTTGACTGTTCGCGCATAATATTACGAGTACCTGCTATGGACATCGACCTTTATCTCTAACCTTGTTGACTGTAAAAGATATTATGTTTTAGTACATACAGCAAATTTATAAATTTGATTAACTTCAAAGAAGTAAAATATGCAATAAACCTCCTTTCTTAATGACAAACCCTGAGTGACGATATTTGATTAAATCCTTTAAAGTACATTTTTACTATTTATTTATCAACCTTAATAAAATTTAAAACCAAATTCAAAATAGATTGCGCATTCCCAAGTCTCCCAAAGGACTTCTATCTGAGATGCAAATATTTGCTTCAAGATATTTTAGCATAGTACTTTAGTACAGATTAAACGTAAAGCTTTACGATTTATGTATATGAAGGTCGTTGGGGCAGTGGCTATTAGCGCACTGGCTACAACCGCGCACATTAAGCAAATGTCGAGTCTGCAGATGGGTGACCTAATTTTACTACATATGTCAAGATCCTCCATGCTCTGGACTGTATGTTAACCAGTTGGTTCTGCCTGACTATTGAGGATTTCAGTACTATTTTTAGATTTGAAGAAGATAAACAAAATGATACATTAGTTAACGTATTAATTTGTACTATAAAACTGACTCCAACCTTGACTCCAATAAAATAAGCAACAAGATGAATCATCATCCTCATCATCGTGTCTCGCTCCTCCGTGCTTCGGAGGCTAAAGCCGTTGGTCCCGGCTGCATTAGAGTCGTTAACAACTACCAATTCGCACTGGATCCACGTGGTGGTTTATGATCCATTCTTCCTGTGCTATTTCCATCCAGAGGAAATGCTCGTGCCCCAGCAGTGAGACATAAAAAATGAGCTTGTCTTGATGATAATGATCCAATAAATGTTTGTAGTAACTGACTGACATATTCAATATTTTTGTGTAAATGAACTTCGTTGTACCCAAGTGTTTTGTATTGCGTAGAAGTACGCAACTCATCTGTCATGATTATCGGAAAGATAGCGATTGTACCACACCAGGTTGTATTGGATCTCAATGATAATCTCGGTAGTAACAGAGTATGAATTATCTATAAGATGTTGACATTACATTTTTGTAGTGACGTTAAGTTATACGAGTAAACAAGAAAAAGTATAATCCCTTAAACATATTTTTTTAACGGGAAAATTTATAACTTTTTATGCTATTATGGTCATTTAGAGAAGAATTTGTTTACAATGCAAACAAGAGAATCTCTACCACCGATACCTGTGCATAACGTCATTTGAAATATTGTCGACGTCCATATTCAACCCCCAGGTAGGGGTAGAACATGAATTGCAATGGTAAGATCATGGATTAATAATTAGTCCATGGTAAGGTTAAGGTACTATGTTGAATCCCCATTTACAAAACAACGATTGAAACAAGTTTTGAACAGCTTAATTTTAATCTATATCTATATACATATAATGACTTGTCCTGATTGATTCATTATCGCCGAGCCTAAACCGCTGAAGCTACTTAGATGAAATTTGGACTGTAGGTTAATTGAGTGACGTAACCAGCAACTAATAAAGGATTTTACGGAAATCATACCCTAAGGGGGTCAAATAGGGGGTGAAATTAAAGAATGACGTGTCTGAGGAATTTCGTTTATTTTCCTTCTAAGGAGTAAAAAAGGAAAGAAAGATTTCTTGGGCAAAGCGATATTTTTAAAGTAAGAAGTATAAAAATGAATAATTTAATCGATCTTTAGATTTTCTAATAAAAATAAAGAATGACGTGTTTTAGCATTTTTGGAAAACTTCCCCCTAAAGAGGTGAAATAAGGGTTTAGAGTTTGTATGAAAATCTGTCATTATAAAAGTTAAATCTTTCGGCCTGGTTAGAAATAATGAAGTGTTTCAGGATTATCCTTATAGACACTTTTACCTTAACCCGTCTCGCGCCGTAGGTATAATTAGCGGGCTCCCTTATGCACTACTGGTAGTGCATATGGCGCGCGAGGACTATAAGTTTTGCTTTTATTAAAAACAATTACAGGTCATGTAATCCATGTGAGCAAAGCTTCGAACAAAAGCTAGTTATGTAGGTAAGTATACGTAAGTATATAGTATAAGTAAGTATATGTAAGTATACCTACGACATAATTATGTTACTAAACTGTGATCAAAGGCGATTTTATGAATTAAGATACACTCATAGATCTGAAACATCGTTCTTCTAATCGCTTCAAGTAACGCGCCCATATGAAACGTAATGCTCATAATATTCGTATATAAAATCGTTCATGCAGAAACGTTGTCACGCACATTTTGCTTCATACACACTTTGCACGCGGTACCCATACACTGCGTTTTTCCGCTTATATTCCCGTATTCCCGACATGTATTAAAATATAATCAGCATATTCAATTGCAAAGGAGATAAGAGAAGCTCTTTCGCTCGGTCTGCGATTGATGAAGTTAATAAGCAACTTTAGCAAAGGCCGGTCATCGGGTGAGTGACCCAAAAGTTATCATCTCAAGCTTCTACGTGCTTCGGAAAGCACGTATAGCCGTTGGTCCCGGCTGCGGCAGCAGTCGTTAACAACCACCAATCGCAATGGGCCCGCGTGCACGTTGGCCCTTTTTCCACGAGGTGTTGTGTGGCGACATAAAATGAGCTGATGATGGTGTTTCAAATAGTGCGGTGTCGCCGAGACTGCTTCTCCAGCTTCTCACGATCACACGCCTCTATCTCCTTCTATAGACTGTACAGAATATTCCCATAACACTACATACGAGAGATAGTCCGAAGAAATGTGTTTCCTCCCTCCTCCTCCCTTCCTTTATAGAAACCGTTTGGTTTTCGGTGTCACCGATTAACCACGGCCACTATTCCGTCGTGATCCGTCGAAGAATCTTAATGAAATACGATTTACCCATCCCAAACAGGGCGGCGATTTTTGAATTTCACCGGTGATCTCGAAATTAAAAGTAACACGAAAATAATAATTTTTGAGAATTTTCGGTGTCAAATATAAATTATCAGTGACTTTGAATAAGAAAAAAAGAAGCGTAATTGATACCATAGCGTGAGAAATAGTCACTAGATCAAAAACCGTTCCCCAGAAAATAATCATTTCTAATAAAAGAAATAAGGAATTCTGAGAGCTAACTGTATTCATAGAAAAAAATATGTAGTTATTATCAAATGTAGGATATCGACGCTTGAAAGGCAAAAGGTAACAAGCGCCACTTTGGTCGAAAATGAGCTAGTAATAAGGTCATACTCAGTTTTTTTTTTCTGTGTCGAATGCACCGAGTTTCACGCCGATAGGAGCATTTTGATGTCGCTTATGCCTGACGTGATTTTAGAAAGACGAGGTATCAAGCGACACATAATTTTCTCACATCAGAGAATTGTTTCTTAAGCCTAAACAAACAACATCAAACGTCGATATTTAACCACTTATTGCTTTTTACCTTTTCATAATAAAATAAAAAAGGAGTTTAGGTTGTTTTGGCTTTACTTAAAAATTAATCAAATGTTGCTTAAACCGTTTTTGCCTGGAATCACAAAATAATATATTGGCGTTTATCCCCTTTTGCCTCGTTGTCGAAATAAAATTGATGTTGCTTGTGCTGTTTCTACTTGCACAACAAACGTTAACCCCAGTAATTTGCCGCCTTTTTACATACAGTGAATCACTGGATATGTCGTTTATAATAATTTAATCAATCAAGAAATCCAAGTTGAATGTCGTTTATCCTTTTTTAAATAAACGTAGGTATTTTGAAACAGTTGTTTGTTCCAAAATGATCTGCGTGTGCGTCTTTATTTTTATTGTCTTTATTTTGAATACCCTTTCTCCACAAAGAGCATTTTCACACGAACGAAATTTCATATCGACAGCCGCCAATGATACACAACCACTGCCGACAACGCCCTTCAGGTTATAAGATTGCAGTAGGTATCATCGACATTAAGTTGTCGTTCGTGTTAAATGAGGAGCTTGAAATTTCAATCGATGATCCTACTACAAGGTGTGCTATGAATAAATAAAATAGGTACTAACTTAAAGTTTAAAACAAACACTAATTTTCTATTCAATTTTGCATGTTCTTTTAGCATTATTCTAATATTTAAGGCTATAGTGTATTGAAAATAAAAGTGGCATAACCGTTGGTGTTTGGTCTGTTTACGGTTTTGCCTCTCTACAATAAATAAATAAAGCGCCGTTTATAACTTTTTGCAATACATAACAAAATTTTTTTTCTTGTTTATGATCTTTCTACTCGAAAATTGGCAATAATAAATTTTTACTTGAGGTGTTTTGCCTTTTATTTGAAAATCTCAGCGTGTCGTTAGCAACGTTTCTACTTGCAAATTAAAAAAAGTTACATAAGCTGTTTTGTACTAATTGTGTTTAATTTTTAATATAGTTTATGCCTTTTTGCTACGATTTCAAAATTTTTGTCTTGGCGCTTGCTTCTTTTCTACCTGCCACCTTGCCATGTTTTAAGAGCATAAGCGTCATTACTTCAGAAACTAAAGGGCCTATTTATATATTATTTTTTGGAGTACTTAAAGCATGTTTTTATAAGGTTTCTGCTCTTGGTTTTATCTAAAAAGGTCTATCGAGTAAAAAGTTACGAATTTTTTTCGGAATTATAAAACTTTAAACGGCTCCCCTGTAAAGTAGGTATTTTGGCGCTTGTTACCTTTTGCCTTTCAAGCGTCGATATGTATTCTTACCTTTAGAACGGCAATATCAAATAAAAAACATGTTATTTATGATATAACAAGAATCGTATCTCACTGAAATCATCAGAATTGATAAATACATACGAAATGCTGACTACCTACTAGATACTTCAATTTTCTTAGAATTTCATCAATGTGAGTTTTGTATGCTTTCATTCTTTGTCAGTCAGGAATAGTTTTATTTATTTATTTATTTTCGGCACGGTAACAAAATACACATCAAAACATACAATTTTTTACATAGGTACAATAAGATTATTTATATACTCACAAACAAAATCCTTATTATTATTCTAAACAAACTTAAATACAGAACTTAACTTGAAAAAAAACAGAGAAAAAATAATTAGAAAATTAAAAACTAAAGACCTATAAATAAAATATATCCTTCAACTGTGGGCTCATGCGGTCCCAATAATGCTCCCAACATTGCCCCTTTGGATTGCCAAAATAATACGCTGGCAAAGGTAGCTGCCAGCCTTCCTGTCACCGGAGGCCTCAATAAGGCGAGCGTTTAACTCTTTGACCAGCTGCTTTGCCTCCGGCCCCCATGGACCCGTTGTTTCCACCACAAACGGAACAAATAAATAATTTCGACCTAGGTTTCCGTATTTGTGCCGCTTGCGATTTTCAGCGCTTACCGCAGCAGCCCCCACATGAAGTGAAGTGGCGCGAACATGCGAGGGAGCTACGGTGTCAGCACAGGTTGCATCCCACACCAACGGCCTACCAAGCTTTCAGATCCCAATGGTCATTCCGTCAAGTCTCTTGCTATCACTGCGAGAGATACCAGCTGGCTCTAAGGCAGCTGGTAAACCAATGGTGGCAAAAGCACTACGGATGATGCTGTTTAGTATCGAGTGACGCATCATACGGCCAGCACTACGAGCGCAAGAGAGGCCGTGGTGGCTAAACTCATCAACAGCTTCCCCACACGCACAGCGGTGTGAGAGTTGACTAATCTGGCACCTAAACGGAGACCGCTAGAGTAAGAGACGGCTCCTGCAACAAGGTACCGACATTGGCAGATGGCAGAGCCTGGAGCCAGTGGCCTGACTCTCTCGGAGACGCCAGTGAGACGCGATCAAAAGCCTTTGCAAAATCGATGTAAATTGCATCTACCTGTACCCCCTGATCAAAAACCGTGTTCAAATAATGCAAATAACTTAATAAGTTTGTAGTTGTGGACCGAGATTTCACAAATCCATGCTGCTTGGGGCTTATAATTTGTTTAAAATGTGCATACATATGGTCATATACTAAGCTCTCAAAAATCTTCGCAAAACAGCTAAGAATGCTAATGTGTCTGTAGTTTGATACGCACCGCCTATCACCAGATTTATGTATGTGTACGATTTTTGAAATTTTCCATAAGTTAGGGAAGTTACCACTGTTCAGTGACTGGTTAAAAATGATACCTAAAGGTTTTATTAGTTCATCTGCACATCGATGAACGAATACAGGCGGTATTCCATCAGGACCTGCTCCCTTTTTTGTATCAATAGACTTGATGCATGTTTTATTACTCAAGATGTGGTCGACCATTGTTTGACCAATTATGCAGATCTTCAGCAGTTAAGCAGTGGGATAGTATGGAGGCTATTTAATTGTCCATTGTAGGATTAACTTTGTCACATGTTTATGTTTTTGTTGTTCTAGAAACTTACATTATATGTATTGAGATGCATTTTATGTATTGTACAATGTTGTTTTGTAGGATACCTGTGACCGTCATGCCATCGAAATACTTAAACGCAGTTATTAAATACGTTACAAAAATAAAGTCATCGGAAAACTAGTTAACCTATTCTTAACTAAGGCCTTGACACAACCCAAATAGCAACACAAGGCAAGAACTGTACCAAATTAGCCTCACTTAATAAACCTTCGTAATTTGGAAATAAATATAATATCTATTGGCATTCTGAACTCAAAACGACTTAAGAGAGCCCCTCAAGAGACAGCAGACCTCAATCATCTAATCAAATCTGATTAGATGATTGAGGTTTGTGATATTATGTGTTTCCAGGCTTCTCAAATACGCTCTTAAAGCAATCGCTTTAAGAGCGTATTTGAGAAGCCTGGAAACACATAATATCAAAAAGACGATCTGGATAACATATTAAAGTTAAATTTATTTATTGTATTAAACAACAAATCTGTTGATAAGAATTTATTCAAACCCAATAATAAGAATCATGTTAATAAAATACTCTTTGTAAATGACTATGATTATGATTGTAAATTATTTATATTTTACTGGTGTTTAAATTAAAATAAAAAATACAAATATATTTTAACCAAAATTTGGAGTAAGACGTTGTTATAGTTTGCATGTTGTGGCTACTTTAGTGAGTTGTGCATTTATCTTTGTATATATGTTGTGTGTATCATATTAAGTTCTGATGTAACAGCTTTTAGTGGTCCTTAACTAAAGTAAATAAAAATAAAATGATTATTAAAACACTTTTATGTATAGCATTGAAGTTCGGCAAGGGTGTACTCATGGGCCCTCTCTTTTTTACTATTTACGGAGTACAGATCGCTTACAGAACCAACCAATCCGGGCTGTGTTCAAAGCCGGAGCGAAACTAATGCTATCGCTGGTTTTTTTTTTGGAGAGAGTATTCTGACTGCCTCAGGCATATTCAGTCACCGGACCTTTTTGGGGGCGGCGAGAAACTCAAAAGTGTTCCTCAAGCCATGTGACCGAAACACCGTCTGTGGGTAGAAACCCCTCCAGAAGGAGGGAATGACATCTTGCATTAGTGCGTGTTCCTACACAGATTATTCGAGGAATTTGGATCAGGAGCGGAACAACTCGATGGCGCCTCTAAAGGCTAGGACCTCGGCTAGGGTTACTGTCTGTCGTACGTGTCTGATCCATTAATCACACAAAAAAGGCACTACTCTTGCAAAGTGGATACATAGATCTTAACAATTGCTCTACTACAACCAAGCGAGAAAATTGGTCACCCATCAAAGGCTCCAGCTTGGCAGAAGTTGCTGAACTTGAACGATCTTAACTTGTTTGCGCTAGACAGTACGCCACCAAACTCTTCAATCAAAACACATTTTGAAAAAGTTAATAGCTTATCAAACGTGTGGAGTATTTGCCATGAGTAAATTATCAGGCGCTTCGACGTGACCTCTTGACCATTGTCCGTCAAGATCAAAAAATGTTTTTTTTTTATATAACGTTTTTTCTGACGTAAGCTCACACTCCCGTAGCGTTTTTAAATTGAAACATTTTATTTACATTAAAACTTATCAAAATTACACTTATAAAACAACCTACTTGTACCTACGCTACTCATCCTTTCAGTTGACTGGCATAAATTGTAACATTATATTAGTGTTCTCAGTTATTTCTGCACTGTTTACTTTTCTAATGTAGGCATAAAAGTACGATCTGCCTATACCTATAACACGTTTGTCAACATCTTCCATTCATGTTCATGATTGGGTCTCTTAGCAGTCATTTGAAACGGTGAGAAGCGATAATTAAATATACATACATATTTCACTAGGTTCTTCAAATGTTAGATGGCAATAAAAATTTGATGCGATTGTTATTTTTTTTTTATAGAAGCGAAAGTAGAAAGTATGAATACTGTGACAACAAACGGTTTTGATGAAATATGTACGCCCATGGCTTGTACGTAAAAGCTTAGTGAGTAAGTTTGTTTAACTTACTTCGACGCATACATGGAATGCCAAATTATTGAATTACGTTGAATTAAAAACTCTTTTACCCTTTTGCAACGGCTCGTTGAAGTGTGTTGTTGGTTTTCGACCTTGTGCCACTGTAATAAAGTTCTCTTTATCGGCAGTAGCCTTTAAAAGATAAAATCACTTTTACTATTGAAAATGGTTATCAGATGCAAATCGCCTGAGACGTATTTTTGGCCATAGCTTTGAGGAGTTTTGGGAGAATCGTTATGAATGAAAATAGTACCAAGAGTTGAGGAATTTATCAAGACACGTGTGGACGTTTGAGTTTTAAAAATCTACAGGAAATTTTTTTTGGAATTTTGAAAGATGTAAAAAAAACGGGTTTTTTGGAGGGTGTTTGTATACTAAATTGTAAATATTAAAAAAAAAAACCGACTTAAGAAAAAATTAAAAAAGGGTCCTAGGGTATTAGTTTAGCTACAAAATGGAGAAAAAATTTTGAAAATCAGTTATTAATTGTGGCCCGTAAGTGGTCCCTTTATTTATTTATTTATAGAATTTATTTTTAGATTCGGTATTGTAGAAAAACGGGTATTTCCGTATATAAAAAGTGATGTAGCTTCTTTGATTATTGATCGATCGTCATGGTAATGGTGTTAAAAGATGCGGATGCAGACGAGAAGTGCATTCAAGTTAGAATTGTGTTATTTAAAAAATAAATTTATTTTTCGTAAATTGTTGTATTCAATTTCAATGCTCCAATTCTTGCGAGGACTGCGAAATCTGTGAATTTTTATTGGTTGGGAGGATTACGTTACCTAAAAGGTGGGAAAACAGGTAGGTACGTTTTAAACAGCAATAAACTTTGAAATTAATAAAATAGTGCTGATGAAAAATGAGGAAAAGGTACATAAAAAATTACGAAAACTATAAAAAAAAAACGGAACAAAAGCGAAGAATGGAGCAAAAATGTCGCTCTAACAAGAAAATAGAACAAATATAAATGTAATACGTAAGAGTACGCAACAGTGGATTTGAAAGTTCGCATTACATTTGAACGCTGCCTCATTCGATTCAACCTTTTCATGTCTTTATCGACAGTCGACACTCATTGAACGTTTGCGATAATTACTGTATTTCCTGAAAGAATCGCAAATGAAACAGCATCTAAACTTTCGCTACAGTTACTGACGTTTATATACGTTATGTAAAAGAGAACTGTCTCTCCATATAATGTGATGTTCTTTTCTTATTGTTATTTCACATAAAAAACATAATTTGAATGCTATTCCGTCATTATGTTTTGCAACAAAGTTTTTATAACCACTTTTAAAGTGACTTGGCTTTCTTTTTCAAAATGCCAGTTGCGCAAAATTGGCGATGACGAATAGGCTGCTAGACTTTTATAATTTTTTTTAGTCTTTTTTAAAATATATTAACGGGTAAGCACAGTGCCTTGATCTCACCTGATAAGGCCAATGATGGAAGCGCACTTCACCCCGGGATCGTCAACTAGTGAGGTACTGGCTATCTTATTTCTAGCTGCCGGAACACAACAATAACAAACATTGATGTTATGGCGACATATTTAGATAAGATGTTGGTAGCTAGCCAGGCGGACAAACAAGGCCTACCACCAACCAAACCGAGTACACAAGCATTTACCCTCCGCTGGGAATCGACTGTAATAATTGTTTAATTGTATTTATAACTTGATTCTTACTTTGTATTAGTAAAGCTAGTTAAGCATTTGACATTTGTTGTAGGTATTTAATTGTTAAATTTATTGTTTTACGGCTCGATATCATTTAGTAAAACTCTGTAACCTTGAAAAAAGTTTTCTGCCCATGGACAAGAAAGATTTTTGATTGACACAGTTGATCAAGAAAGGCAGAGGAACTGCACCATACAGCTTTAAATTTATTTTGATTAATTATGTTTGTTTTGTTTGTAATTTTATTATTTTATTTTATGAAATTTTTACTATAATTTATTTTTGCATGTTAAGAGCTCGAGCGCGCGAACACCAGACACAATAGAGTTTTAATTGTTATCGGCCACCTGGTGGTCGATCGACGCTCAAGGGGCTACCATAGTTAGCTGAATAGGATGAGCCTAACAATGTTATAACATCTCCCCATGTACCCTGTTCATACGCAAAATAAAATATTCTATTCTTTTCTATTCTAATCTAACCCGGGACCTCTGGGTCTAAACCGGTAGTCTTAGCCACTAGACCACAGAGGCGGTTAAATATACTAATATTATAAGGAGGAAAGCTTTGTATTTTTGTATGTATGTTTGCAACGAATAGAGCGGCAGTCATTTTTAAGAAGACGGGTGTTAAAGTCGCCTATAATAATAGTGTAACTGTAAGGAGGTAATAATGGTTGACGTTTAGTGTAAAGATGAAATTCAAGCATTTGAAAACCCTTATTGAGGTTCACTCAGCTTAAGTTTATTACATTCGGGTCCGTTACGCCCTCATTCCGCGAGGCGCTTGGCCGGGACGCCCACGATTTTCAAAATTTGTTTGTCCGCGACGCCCTCGGCCGTGACGCCCACGGTTGTAAAAAAAACTTTTTTCTACTCAAAATTTGAGGAAATACTGCTAGGCTACTCTTGACGCAAACTCAATCTCAATACAATTCTAATGGGATTAATATGTATCGATATTGGGATAAGTTTCGCAATTTCGGAACGCCCCATCTCGATAATAATTTGTTCACTCAATTTCCACGCAATTTAATTCCAATGTAGCGCTATTATCGCTTTTAAGAGTGCCATTTGAATTTTTTAGATTTGGGATTGGAATTTTATTGAGATTGAGTTTGCGTCAAGAGTAGCCTAGCTGTTGTCATGTTATAAAGTTTAAAATACATAAAATATAGATTGTATAATCAACTAAGTGTTTAGCAAGCAATCAATGAATAAATATGTTTTCGTTACCGGTATTTTAATTTTAAGTTTTCTATTGTACCTAATTTATTTTCAAAATGTAGTAAAATAAATCTTTATTGAAGGCCTAATGTTATTCGCCTCTTATACAGGCGTCTTCAACAACTTTTAGTATGCCTATTAGTCAGCTGTTTGATATAGAGCCCCGAGTGCTATTTGGGCTATTTCCAAATGTCCCCATGTGTGTCCCCAAATGAGGACATACGGAATTTTCAAGTAATCGGTCCCCAAACTTATTTGTAGATTGTTATATGTATTGAATTAAATATTGAGGTGTAATTATAACACTAACTATAATAATATATAAATAAATAAAGAAACATAGTTTGTAAGCCTTATAAAATTCAAAATCATTTATTCAGTTTAGGCTAAGCAATTTATAATTATTCTAAACAAACTTAAATACAGAAATAAACTTTAAAAAAAAACAGAGAAAAAATAATTAGAAATTAAAAAACTAAAGACCTATACATAAAAGATGTCCTCCAACTGTGGGCTCATGGGAACGGTCCCAAGAATGCTGGCAACATTGCCCCTTTGCATTGCCAAACTAATACGCTGGCAAAGGTAGCTGCCAGCCTTCCTGTCACCGGAGGCCTCAATAAGGCGAGCACTTAACTCTTTGACTTATTATTATTATTATTTTAGCCTTATTGTACTCCTAACTTCAAATGGATGTAGGTATACGTCTGAAATAAAATAATATTATTATTACTCTTTATTCGTTTTAAATCTTAAATTTAGGTTTTTTATAAAAATTATATAAAAGAAAAATATAACAAAATATCATAAAATTCAAAATACAAAATTCAAAATTATTTTTTCATTTTAGACTACAAATAGCTCTTATGAACGTCATTATGCCATCGGTTCGTAAGTCTACTTTAGGCGGGAGACCTTGTACTGAGAAGAACCGGCAAGAAACTCAGCAAGTGTCAAGCTCTTTTCTTCCTTACAGCGTCAAAAATATTGGAAAATGCCCTATCATAAAAGGACACTTTCCATCACAAATAAAAACACAAAATATTAAGGACAATCACAACATGTTAAAAAAAAACAAAATAGAAAAAATAATAAAACTAAGTATTTAAGTTTGCAAATTTATATCAGTTACCAGTTAAAATTTTCATAATGTTATACAGTACTAATAAAGGTCAAAAATTGTCTAAGAAAAAAAAAACAAAGTTAAACTACAGTTAATAATAATCAAAATAATAGTAAACAAGAGCAGACCAGCCTCTACAGGCGGCACCCGTTCACGAGTATGACATATGAATCAGCTATCGCTTCACTCAACCATATCTTAGGGAATGTGGTGGGAACGACCTGACGCTCATGCCACCACCGCAGAGACAATAAAGAGAGCAGGCCACACTCGAGCTACTCTAAATAAAAACTTAATGAAATGTTTAACGCAACATAAATATTAAAAAAATATTAAATATTGTTTGTAAACTGTAGGATAATGCTGATAAAGGCTATCATATCAACGCTAAGATATTATTAAAGTAAAGATTGATCAAAGAATGATCAGTAAAAAGTGGATTTTTTTAATTATAACCAGGCTGTTTTGTTATTTAAATATTCTTTGACCGTAACCATTCTTAAGTAAAGAAGATTTAACATGATTTTTAAACTTATCTAAAGATAATTCTTGTACAGTACTAGGTATTTTGTTATAATAATGTAGGTATACCTTGCCCCAAGAAAGAGCCAAGAACTTTTTGCAGCCTGAACAGTGGCATTACAAGTCTTTTCTTATTTCTAGTATTGAAATTGTGTACGTCACCGTGTTTAATAAATGAGTTGATATTGCAACGCACAAAAACTATGCAATTATAAAAAAATTGAGATGCAACTGTAAGAACACCAATTTCTTTAAAAGTATTTCTTAAAGTAGTTCGGGAACTTAGTATTTATATGGTTTTTATTGTTCTTTTCCGTAAAATAAATATAGATTTAACATCAGCTGCTGTAGCCCACAGCAAGACACCTTACGACATGATACTATGAAAATAGCTAAAGTAAACTGTTGTCTAATTTTTCTGATACCATAAGCAGCAGAACTGAGTTTACCGGACAATTTCGATATATGAGGATTCCATTGCAGTTTTGAGTCAAGTGTTATTTCTAAGAAGACTGTTGAGTCTACCAAATCTAATTTATCACCGTTTATCCTAATATCAGTTGGTTCAGTTTTATCATTAGGTAGTGTAAATTTAATACATTTTGTTTTTTTTTGCATTAAGCTGTAGATTATAAACAGTAAACCAACTAAGTACTTTTGCGAGTGCATTGTTTACATCAGAGTTGGGCGTAATCAACTACTTTTTTAATCAGATTAATAATCTGATTGAAAGTAATCATGATTACTTTTAATCAGATTAAAGTAGTCGTGATTACTTTTAATCAAGATTAAACATATAATCTTTAATCTTGATTACAGTAATCAGTAATCTAAATTACATGATTATTCTTAACTAAGTTTATATGAATTATTAGCGCGTTCAAACAAACAAACAAACAAACAAACAAACAAACTCTTCAGCTTTATAATATTAGTAGTATATATTAGTTTAGTATAGATGGTTTAGAAATTTGCCATTAATTATCACAATTTGTAGGTATGCATCTAGAAATTGAGTGGTTGGCTTTATTGTACTATAAATTATACCTACTACGTAAGACGCGCGGTAAGGGTGCGGAGGACAGGGTATTGTATGATCACCGGCTAGCCAATCGCCGCGTCCGCATTGTCGATAGTCGACAAGTGTACACGCGCCATTTTGTTCAGTGCGCATCAGTCAAACGAATCGAGCTCAAGGAGACGATACGAGACGACGTAATTCTTTTATCGTACGCGATCGAGTATTTTTTTTTAAGTTTGAAAGAATCGAGTACCTGAAAAATTACCATTCAGCAGATTTTTTGCGTAAAATAATTATCCTAAAAGCACAGTGTATGAGACTAATAAAAAAATAAAGTTCTTTTATTTTTTTACGTTCCGACTGTTGGTTTTATTAATCAATCAAATCAATCATAAAAGTAATCAAGATTACGATTACAGATTTATAATCATTAATCACCGATATGATTACATTTTTGATTAATTTCTGTAATCTGTAATCGTGATTGAAGATTACAAATTGTAGTCGTAATCCTTAATCATTAATCTGATTACTTTTTGCCCATCACTGGTTTACATCATCATAATTCTTCTTACACCTAGTAACATTAAAAATGAGTGAAGTATCTATCATCTGCAAAAAAACAATTTCACAGAAGTTCTCCACAAAGAATGGCAAGTCGTTAATATAAATAAAAAATAGGAAAGGTCCAAGAATTGACCCTTGCGGAACTCCCATTTTCACATGAGGTCCACATGATTTAGTTCCATTTATATCGACAGTTTGTGTCCTAGAACTTAGATACGACTCTATCAATTTATACAAAAATACAAGAATACAATACAAAAATACAACTTTTATTATTATGCTCTTTATTCCCTTTTTTCTTAGCCTAGATTTGTTATAATATTAATATAAATGTTAAATACAAAAACAGATACAAAACGTATGTAGATGAGAATAAAAAAATCAATCATGATTTCTTTCAATATAATATAATAATGACAATACGATATAATTATCAGTTCACATCTTAAAGTAACATATAGGCTTTTTAAATGGCTTGTGTTTAAACGCCTACCGAAAATGTATCAATTCTACTACCAACAAAATTCGAAACGCTTACCAAAACGGATAAATGCTCACCAAATTGTGTTTCCTAAAATATTATAAAAAGGATACAAATTATATTTTTATTAAATGCAATAAAAATATATGAATACCCTTTAACTGCATTTCGGACCAAATATGTTATTTTGTCACTAAATAGATAACACCAATATTCTATGCTACATTAGCGCTGAGTAACATAGGCTATATTAAAAAAAAAGAATTGTGGTACGAAGTCCGCCGGGTCAACTGGTACATTATATTAGCAAGATATCTAACCTAGCAAGGAAAAACTGATGTGAAGTGAAAAAAAAACCTCATAACTTATTTTCTTTTTTAAATGAAACAACTTTTACGGATCTACTCGCGTTTATTTTATTTTACACATTATTTAATGTTTATCCTGACGTTTCGAATCCTTTGCAGGGTCCGTGGTCACAGGGAGACTGAGGTGTTGGTCATCTCATAATTAGTTAGTAGCCTGTATACCCTCATTTAATTTAATTTTCTTTTCTTTTTCTTTTCCTCATTTTTTGGCATTTTCCCGCATTCTTTTCAAGTTAGCTTCTTTATTTTGCAAAATTTTATTTTTATTTAACATTTTAATAATTTGACTGGTTTCACCTACTAGCTTAAAACTACAAAATAACGTACACTAGCGCTACCTCATGATGGTGTAATGAGTACAGTACGTACAGTACAGCTCGTAATATATATAAATATATATGTCATTTGATTATTTAGGTACATATAATTTTACGCAAATATTTTTGCGAACAAATTACAATTTTAAAAAAGACAAAGTGTTGAAAAAATTCCACAATCGGGATTTGAACCCGCACCCCATGACATGCCGGGTCAGGTGCACTGCCAACTATGCTATCGTGGCTCAATCCAACAGGCTGTACGAATTGTATCCTAAGCAATGAAAAATTAAAAAAAAAAGCTAGAGAGTTTGGATTGGCATTGACAGGTGTCGGCCGCATTAAAGACAAACAATACGTGTGTGTCAAATACATGGTAGTGTGTGTAATGTTGTTTTTGTTGATTTAATGTATTTTTATGCATAATTTAAAAAATAAATTAACATTTGGATAACCTTCTCTATATAAACTATAAGTGTGCGAAATTTCATACTCCTCCGTCCGCGCAATTTTCGTAAAAACGGGTACAAAGTTTTTGCTTCACGTATTAATATATAGATTAGAAGTTTTTTGAATTAGTGTTTACTATGTAAATTGCCTTTTTTTATTCTATAAAAAAGAAAGCACAATGCACAATAAATTACTGCACCGTAACAGTTTTTGAACCCCCCGTGTGGTGCCGGGGGTAAAGAATTGCATCACCCCATCTCTTCTCGTGGGTGTCGTAGAAGGCGACTATGGGATCATTCCAGAGGATGGGCAGCAGCGTCTCTCTGTGATTATTTTCACTTTACTGCGATCGCCAATCCGCCTGCCAAGCATGGCGATTATGGCAAATTCTCCTCAAAATAATTTATCCTTGAGGGAGGCCTTTGTCCAGCAGTGGACGTCTTTTTGGTTGAGATGATGATGATGAGATGAACAGTTGTTTAGCTTCGGAAACGCTTAAAAACAATTGCACAATAAATTACGACTCCATACATGTCATGTCTCGAATACACCTGTCTTGATGCCTGTAAAACAAGAGATCAGCGACCTAACCATATTCTTACTTCATCATCATCATCATCATCATCATCATCATCATCATCATCATCATCATCATCAGCTCATTTTATGTCCCCACTGATGAGGCACGAGCCTTCCCTATGGATGGAAAGGGAGAACGGGCCATAAACCACCACGCGGCCCCAGTGCGGATTGATGGTTGTTAACGACTGCTAATGCAGCCGGGAGACCAACGGCTTTACGTGCCTTTTTTATAAGCACGGAGGAGCTCAAGATGATAAATGTTTGGTCACCCATCCGATGACCGGCTCTTGCGAAAGTTGCTTAACCTCAGCAATCGCAGACCGGGCGCGTTAACCACTGCGCCATCGAGCTCCTCATAAAAAAAATATACCTAAAAATTGTGCGTATCAAGATGAATTCATAATTTGCTGAGTGCCCCGCCAAATTCCGGTTGTGATGTCGCAATTCACAGAATCGAAAGCAAGTTCCATTCAGCGCCTTTCACTCATGTGGCTCGGAACCTTTGCTCCACCATTTCCGCATTTAAGATTATCACGGTAAAGCTCAAATGTCTATGTGGTTTCATATACTCTTTAACTCATACTCTTTAATTATTTGGGAATGGTAGAAATAGTCCTGTTAACATTGCTGAGTTAAGGTCAGATAAAGCTTAACCCTTTACTTGGCAGAGTATTTTTTTGTGGAACTATAAATATTTTTTGTATCAAATGTGTTCTTTTTTCACTGCTCGAAATTTTTTGTAATGCCTAGAATAGGGTTAAGAGTTGAAACACAGTTTATCATCGTCATCTCAGGACAAAGCTAAGGTTATCTAATAGCATAATGAGGAAATAAGGCAGTTACCCACAAGCTGCTACAGATTGTAGCAGCTTGTTGAGTATTAGAAAGAAGAAAGATAGAAAAAACTATTTTATTTAAACACAGAAGAGACAATAGCAAATACAAGAAAATACCATAAATGTTGCGTCACTCAGCGTTTACCGCTTATACCTTGGCGAGTGCTCTGAAGAGCACTTTGACCTCATCCCACCTTCTCCCTTCCTTCATAAGAGAAGTACAGACGGCGGCAGATCAACCTATCTAAACCTGTTAAATTTCTCCAATGAATATTGATCCTTATAACCAAACAATAAAGTTGAAAATTGATTGTAGAAATTTGACAGTCTTGGGTAGGTTGATCTGACGCTGTGTGTACACGTGCTGTCGGAGTCACCGCTTCACTGTCTCAAATATCCCATCGCGCACAAAGAAATTTGGTGACTCGTTTTTTGTCGCACCTCCAAAAGATGGAATAGTCTACCAGCACACGTTTTTCCTCCTTCCTATGATGTGGGGTCCTTCAAAAGAAGCGTGAAGAAGCACCTTGTGCAGGCCGGCAGAGTGAGATTAACTGATGCTACGTTTGTTCTCACGCTGCACCAGTTATCTTCGCGTCTGGACTCCATTTCCACTTAACATGGGATGGACCACTCAACATTTGCCGAACTATGTATAAAAAAAACGACGGGTTGCACTCTGGGAGTGCCGGCAGAAGTGAAAACTTGAATATTAACGTTGTGCATTTTTGATATTTTGGAATGGTTAGGGAATAATTTTGCACGAATTGCTTTAATTATCAGTATAAAAGTACTCTCATTTATGTGGTAGAATACAATATTTATTTATTGGGCTATCGTACACAAACATGACAATTTATATGACATTAAAAAGTTATATTAAGTTATATTAAAATTTTGCACGAATTGCTTTAATTATCAGTATAAAAGTACTCTAATTTATGTGGTAGAATACAATATTTATTTATTGGGCTATCGTACACAAACATGACAATTTATATTACATTAAAAAGTTATATTAAGTTATATAAAAAATTTATATTACGCCGCGCCAGCTGTCTACTCTCCATCCGTCTTACGAATTTTCGATCAGGTCACGTGTCCTGACGCGAGTTTAACATTTTTTACCCATTCCATAAAAAGTGCACAACGCCGCTAAAGAAGTTTTCACTTCAAAAAACATAAAACGGCAATTAAAAGCGTCTCACGTCATAGCTGCGTCTAAATAGGTGGTCAATTCAGCATAATTTCAGGTTTGTGAAATCGGACGCTTGTTTTCAATTGGCACGTTGATGTTCATGATATGCCTTAGAGGATCACATTAAAATAACCATTATCACAAAAAATGCAGTCGTAACTGCCGTCTTAAAGCAGTCATATTTAGCTTAGCGTATTATAGAGCGTAAAGGAATTTGAGGAAATCGGCATCATCAAACATTTCACTTGTGGGTTCCGGCCTATGTGAACTATGACATACTGGGCAAATTGGCCAAAACCCATCACGATGGTCTAACGCCAGTTGGCAAAAGATAATGATTACCATCGTACCGCAAGGACAAGTCTTAACGTGCCTTCCGTAGCACATGATCTCGAGACCTTTTACTTTGGTAACATATTCAGACACCCAACATAAGCATAGCTTAAAGATCAAACCGCTAAACAGCAAAATTAACAAGTCGCTTTAGACGCCAACTATAGATCTCCTCCAATATTAAGCACAGTCCTAAATCTAAATCTAAATTGATGTTATAAATGCGAAATTTGGTATCTTCCAACTTAGAAACTAATCAACGATCGTGTCTAAAATTTACGAGCCGTGCAATCCGTGTCGCATCGAAGTGTTAAATTAGAGAATAAGGATCTGAGTGCCTAGTCACAGAATAACTAATAGTACTAGCCTAGTGGGAGTTTAACGTAAACAAAAACGACAATTCAGTACAGTGTTTCTATTTTCTTAATGTCTTTAAGTAATCATCGCATTTCAGAATGCAACCGAATATTAATTTCCATGACCATTAATATATGTATCATGTATAATAATCAGAATTAAGAAAGTGCTGGTCCCATTGCCCGTCATCATACCCTGAATGACGTCATTCGGCGGGCTCTTGTCACCGTTGGAGTACCAGCGGTACTCGAACCCATCGGTCTGGCACGTGATGACGGCAAAAGACCGGACGGAATGACCCAATAATAAGTAAAAAGAGTAATAGCAACTCTATTTTATACTCTACATTTGATATAAATCCGACGACAACCGAAACACGAAGTTTCAACGAACATTCAATCTGATGTTGTTTGTATCTTTTTAGCCGCTGGGCTGTTTTAGTAAGTTCCAGAACATCAGCATGTTCTGTCACATAATCACAGAAGTTGCAAGTCGCAGTCGCAGAAGTCCTTGTGCCAGATTGATATACAGAATTTAGAAATAATTTTGGAACTGTTTTTAGAAAAAGCGCCCGCTTTTGAAAAAAACAGCTTTTAGAAAAATATGCAATCTGGTTGACGTACTTATCCTACCTTTATCTGACCGTAACCGACTCGTGCAAGCATAGTCAACGCTGTCAATTTACTATGTAAGCCAAAGTCCCCTATCCAAGTATCAACAACTGCTCCACTAACACCTCGTCCAGGGATGTTTATACAAAGCTTTTTTAAATGACATTTTTATGAAATAATTGCTCATAATAAATACTTACTACAGCTACTACATATATTTTAGTAATCGCCCAATACCTAGTCGAAATTCGTCCGTAGGTAATTCATAGGCTATACAATGTTTTTACCATATAATATAATACTTATATTTTACAAACATTATATCTTATTATACCTCCATAGGAGTACACGTGCTGCTCTCCGGAGTTACAGTCTCAAAAATTCCATCGGGTAAAAGAAATTTGGTGACTCGTTTCTTTGTCGCACCTCCAAAAGATGGAATAGTCTACCAGCACACATTTTCCCTCCTTTCTATGATATGGGGTCCTTCAAACGAGGCGTGATGAAGCACCATGTGGGCCGGCAGAGTGAGGTTAACTGATACTGCGTTGTTTTCACGCTGCACCAGTTGTCTTCGCATCTGAACTCCATTTCCACTTAACATCAGGTGGAATGGAGTCCTTTGCCGTGTTAACTATAAAAATAAACTTTCTGCACTCTTTCCCTATAATATAAACGTTAACTATGCCAAATTTCTCACTCTTCTGTGGGCGCAATGTCCTTAAAAATGAGTCCAAAAAGTTTTCTTTACGTATTAATGTTTAGATATATCATTTTGTGGTGTACTTTCCAATATTTATGGGTTAACTTTCGCCTTCCTCTCGCTGAAATGCCATAAGGAAGTCAAATATTGATTCCTACACGGGTCGAGTCGACAGTTCTATCGGACGTAGCCATAGGTGACTGTATTGTTATAAACGAGAAGTGTTGTCTGTCTGTTTATTCAGACTGTTGACCCCACGGCGGAAGAGTGGGCAGTTTAATATTTAACTGTTGAGCTTCGGCGAGTGAAAGTTATGACAAATTGTTTTGTTCCACGGTGCCTTAAGTGATATATGTTTCGGCTATCTTGCTCTAAAATGTTATGGCAATGAACACTAAGTATATTTATATATTTATATTTTCACAGTGACTCGATCTCACCTGATGTTAAGTAATGATAAGGCCAATTGGTGGAAGCGCACTTCACCCGGATCCTCAACAAGTCAGGCACTGGCTATCTTATCTCTAGCTGCCGAAACACAACAATGCTACAAACATTGGAACAAACAGCTGGAAGAAATCCCTTTTTAGAGATAACCTTACCTGTACTATTGCGATCCAAAATGTTAACCATTGTAATGTTTATTTGTATACGAACTAATAAATAAATAAATGATGAACACAAAATTATTGAAATTCTGTGTGAATGAAAAAAGGTTTGTCTTTAAAGATCTTAAGCTTGTATATGGCACTATCTTTTATTATACACAATTAAAACTACAAAACGGAGGAAGCTGCAGCATTTCAACATTCTCCAACAGCTCATTTTGCAAGGCAATATACAAGACCAGAGAAGACTAGGCCGTAGAAAAATGCAATGGCCTCAGACCCTTGCCGAGTGGTACAATCTGAGTATTTTAAATCTTTTCCGAGCCGCAACACCACGGGCCCAAGTGACCATAATGAAAGCCGTCCTCCGATACGAGATGGTACACGAAGAAGAAAAATCAAACATTCGCTTATACGTAACTAATAAAAGTATAATCTATACTTAATATTATAAAGCTGAAGAGTTTGTTTGTTTGTTTGTTTGTTTGTTTGTTTGTTTGTTTGAACGCGCTAATCTCAGGAACTACTGGTTCGAATTGAAAAATTCTTTTTGTGTTGAATAGTCCATTTATTGAGGAAGGCTATAGGCTATATTACATCACGCTATGACTAATAGGTGTGGAACAGTCGCTAATTAACGCGGGTGAAACCGCAGGGCACAGCTAGTACATACATACATAAATAAACTAAAAATAATAATAGACACGCCTACATTTAGAAGCAAAGAGAAACACTGCACATGTAGACAAGATAATTTAGAAAATTATGAGTTAGCGTTTGAAAATATCTGAATTAAGACCGAGATGTGAACAATAAAGACATGACTAACCGTCAATAGAGAAACTTTTATCACTTTCGAAAATTTACGTGTTTTTAAGTCACTAGTGCTAGGCGCTGAATAGGTCATATACATTAAAAAGACTAGTGTAGGTAAGCTTGATCCTTTCACAAGGCCATGGTTGTCTTGGAATTTGAAACAAATACCCAGAAACTGCATAAACAATATATAAAAAATGGCATCTAAAAACTTATTTCTTCAGAAACTTTGTAAATATAGCACAAATGAAACAATGATCCGACATCAAAATGTTTGTATTGATATTCCGCAGGCCACTGTTGTCTTGTTTTTCAATTAAAAAATATGAATATGACAATATTAAGACTTTTATTATTTTTTACCTAAACACCTATGATTTTACGAAAGTAAACATTGCTCTAATTAATTCACCAGCCTACTCTGTACAGATATTAATGTGCGTGCGTATTCGTAGTCGTGCGCCGTTGTCACACCACTGCCACGCGCTGCTCGCTCGCTATCATAAAGAAACTTGAAACTCGCAGTTTTGCGTCCGCGCTGCACCCCCTTAATTAATTATGTAGGATTTGCGAACGTTGACATCACTCTTATGTACCATTACTTGCTCAGTGTGTACTGTGTACCATCAAAGTTATCAAATGAATATCATTATCCTAATGAAAGTACTGTTCCTATTTAATGTGCAAATTCATTTTTTTTCTTTTTTAGATGTTCTATAAAAACTTCATATAACCAAGAAAAATAAATAAAATCTAACAAATTAATGAATACAGCTAGGATAAAAAATATGAAGTTAAATTTAATCGATTGGTTATTGAATATCAATTGAACTTCACTTGGTTTCCTATCCCAACACTAGTATTTATTTGTATTGAAATGACCTTGTAAAGGAGTACGTTTATTTTATTGTAATGTTTTAAAATTATGATAAATTTGTTTTTTGCGGGTTAATTGGGATAAATCTAATCTAACATATAAAATAGAATCACAAAAGTAAATTTAGTAGTGATGGATTATAAATATTTATTTTTTGGGTTACACTTTGTGTTTAGTGTAAATGAAATAAAAATTTGGTTAGTATTTTTTTGGAGAGAGTTTGCTGATTGCCTTAGGGTGGTGGCATTTTCAGCGTCATGAGACTTTTTTGGGGGCAGCGAGAAACTTAAAGAGTTCCCGAAGCTATGTGAAACGAAACACCGTCAGAGGCCTTCTAGAAGGAATGCCATCACACACTAGTGCGGGTCCCTGTCCCCTACTAGGTTCTCCTAGAGTTTCGGATCAGATCGGAAAAATGGTAAGTGCTTTGGAGAACTACTTCTGTTATTTTTACTGATGATGTTTCGCTGTCGGCGGCTAGGTACTTAAGTCTGCTGATTCGATAACGTCTCAACAGTGTGGCGTTAGCCTGATTTAACCTGACATTACCAATGTCTATGGGATAATAATTGTCAAAGTTAGGTCAATCAACAATGATTGTTTTAAAATAGCGAATGCGATACTTAAAACTAAATTACTTTAGGTAATCACGACATTTTTAAAAAAAAATTTTAATAACAAAGATTAGTGTTTATTGATGACTGATTTATTGTTAAATGAGATACCTAGTTAGCAGATAGTAATTTAGTGTATCCACTGTGTCTACTAAACAGACTTCCTCATCCCAATACAGGGCGGTCTTTCTAAATGGGTCAGTATGAGAGAGTCCTATATGAAATAGTAAATTTGCTCTAAGGAATCACCGATTTTAAAGTTAAGTAACACTATATAAAAAAGTATCTAAATAACTAGACTAGACCATACGCTAACGTAATACAATGCTCAGTGGAGACCGGACTTCCGCCAAAACAATTATTTCGCTTGTCACGCAGAACGCTCAGCTACTTTATCAACAGTAATCATCTTCTTAAGGTGCAATCTCCAATTAGAGGTTGGCTATTGGACCCGTAACGGAATTAAGAATACCTAGTGATCGATATAAATAAATGTACCATCTCAAAAACTGTTAAAATTATTGCAATAAATAATTTTGAATTTGAATTTGTATTTGAATGTCTCCAAGTATACAAAAACAATACCTACCTCATTTTGTAACCTTTTTACCAGAATTTTATACATTGAAACTGTTACTGGACATTTTTTTTTTAATGTTTCATAAGAGCTTATACAAGTTAAAAAAAGAAGTTCAAGCTACCATAGTTTGAATATAACTAAATACATTTTAATTTTTAAATTAATTTAATTTTAACTTTTTTAAGATTTTTCGTCAAGAAACTACTAGTACGGTTAGAAATCAAATCAAATCAAAGTAATTATTCAGTTTCAAAGAAGATTATAATACTGTATTAACCCTCATTTTTAGTACCTACTACTTGGATATATATATACACTTATTGTGCCTATATTTTAAGAGTTACGGTTTGGTTTAATATACAAGTGTATTTCAAATTATGAGCATAATTAGAAAGTAACTTGTTTTGTAAGCCATAATCATTAAATAAATAAATAAAATCGATGATATGGTACTTAGACCGACCCTTAATTTTTATAGTTTGGAACTTGCCTATACTGACCTATTTAGTTTCTCCACTCTCTTTTCTTTGGAGTTAAAAGCGTGTGTTTGTTGTAGACCGTTTAATTTTAAATGCAAGCATTGTTTCAAGAAAAAGCCTCTACAGTCACCAGCAAAAATAAGCATTTAAACAATATGTTACCGTACGGGCAAGTTCTCTCCATATATTTTCGCTTCAAGTTGTCAGATTTTTTAACACTAAACTTATAAATTTTTACTTTTTTATTTTTAAGTGTTAATTGCTAAACTTAAGCTGAATTAAATATTTTTTACTACAGTTTTTTTAATACAGTGAAAGTGGGCGTTTAATTTTTTCACTGTTTCTTTCTGTAGTTTTCTATAGGGAACGGCATCGCGCACTAGTGCGCGTCCCCGTGCCCTACTAGATTCTCCGAAGGGTTCGGATCGGATCGGATTCGGATCGTATCGGGATAATATAACGCTTAGGGCTCTTTAAATTTAGACGTTTGGCGTTAGACGACTGCAGCACGGTTGCACTGCGTCCCATGTTGAAACATAGGCGTTGCATACAAGCAAAAGAGATGATAGATCGTGATCATGGATTCAAGTCAAAAAACTTGAGAAAGTTAGACAACATAACATTGATTGTTCTGATCCCAAGGTAAGCAGCTTAAGCACTCGTTTAATGGAAATCAGAAACAAAGATTATACTACAGAGGTTAGAGGTGACTTTGGAGTATTTTTCAATCGAGGAAATTTTTAATTCTGTTTTGGAAACAATAGCATTGTTGCTAATAATATACGAAATGGCATAAATATTATGTATTACCTATATAAGAAAAACATATTAAGTATATATAATATGTTTTTCTTGGCGTTGACACTTTTTGTAAAATCTTATTAAATAAAATATTAAGTTATGTGTGTATATATATGTTCATTTTAGTTATTACATTGCTTTTCTTAATTATCTTATCCTGACATTATTCTAATATGTTTAAATGGTTTGCAACTCCACATTTTAGTTATTTCCAACCAACTGGTTGTCTGGAAGAAATCGCTTCAAAGCGATAAGACCGCCAAATCGTATTTATTTTTAAATATTTGTATGTGTACATTGTTCATTTTTGTTTTGTTACAATAAAATAATCGTGTAAGTATCCATTTATCTTATTTTACGATGCCGAACCATCATTTTACACTATTAAACTTTCACGTTCCACACTCAATAAAGTTTTAGGCATACTTTTTACGCGACCCGTCCTACGTCCCGTCCCGTCCCGAGTCAGCCCGTGACCACAGCTGGTGCCACTGGATCGAAACGTCGGATTTAAAAAAAATAGTTTTTGCTTTGCTTTAAACCCCACATAGAAGATATGTAAATTGTAATTATATAGAAATTAGAGCTAATAGACAAGAAAGAAATGTAATATGTAACTTATGTGAATTGCGTGAAATCTAAAATCAAAGTATAGGAGTGAAAAGTGTTGTTAGTAGTTTGTGTTTGTGGGAAATAAAAACTGTAATATAAACGAATTGCAATGCTTAAGATTTTGTTCAGATTTAAGTTTGTCTCAAATCTGAACAAAATCTTATTTTGTTCAGATTGAGACAAAGCTTATTTTAGTTGCACCTATAGAAAGAATAAATTTCATTAATATTTCTTCTTGTTACTGTTTTTTGGTTTATGTAATGTTCATATACTTGATGTATAATATCTGTTTTAGAGGCTAATAAAAACAAATAAATTATTATCAATTAATGTTAAAAAGCTATATTTACCTATTCTATTCTAATAAATAAATAAAAAACTCCCGTTGACAACTTGGTTCGCTCAATAAGCGGCTGACTGTACCTCAAACTTAACAACTTTTTTGCCGAATACTTTCACTGACAACTAACATTGTGTAACACACTATAATTTTAGTCTGCGCGTCGCTACGTAATTAAGTAACGCACTGTACGTAACCAGTTCTGATTAAGAAGCAAAATTTTTACTTTTAAATAACCATAAGGTTTAATATAATAATAATTATCATCGTTTTCTAGAGAGGTTTCTCTAAAATGCCGCCTCCGTGCCAGCTCGGTCGACACCCTACCGAGCAGCCAACATTCCCTTCCCTGTCCACCATCATCACTTAGTCCCATCTTCATACCGAAGTTCGGAGATCAGTATACAAAATTTTCTGCGATCCCATATAGCTTGTTTTAACTGGCGACTAAGTATAGTCCTCTTTTTGATATCGTTCAGTCATTTGCATCGCGGACGTCCTGGAGCTCTCTTTCCCGGAATGTAGCCTTTTGCCCAGCTAAACACAAACCCCAACAAGTCCAAACTCAAGTCCATAGCTATACCACATCCAGCAAGGTCCTGACATCTGAACGCTTGTGGTACCCTTAGAGAAAGGCAGCCGGACTTGTGTTTCTGTTGTCACCACATACTGCTTACAAGGATGAGTAAATTCACAGTGACGTAATACCTTCAACAAGTCTTCTGGGGTCTCGGTAACTCATTGATCAGAGCATTAAACCGGTAGTCCATGGGTCGTGGTTTCGATTTCCATTCGAGCTTCCTGAGACTGATTGTTTTTTCTAGTAAAAAATTGTCTTGTAAGGATGAGTTAACACCAAATGCAGTTGCCGTCGGTGTGCAGCGTGGACGCAGTTGTAAGAACTAGTAAATTATGAAATTCTATGAAAGACGCCACATCACAGTCAGTCCAGGAACAGTACTGCAGCATTTGATGTGCTTCATCCATTAATGGACAATGGACCTGCTCGAAGAGCTCGATGGCGCAGTGGTTAACGTGCCCAGTCTGCGATTGCTAAGGTTCAGCAACTTTCGTAAGCCAGTCATCGGATGGGTGACCAAAAATTTATTATCTCGAGCTTTTCCATGCTTCGGAAAGCACGTAAAGCTGTTGGTTCCGGCTGCACTAGCAGTTGTTAACAATCAACCATTAACATCGGGCTCGCGTAGTGGTTTATGGCCCGTTCTCCCTATCCATCCATAGGGAAGGTTCGTGCCCCAACAGTGGGGACATAAAATGATTTGGTGTGTATGTGTGTGTGGACCTGCTCCAAATGCACCTCTTTAGACTATTTTTTCAGTTAGCTATGTTAATTGGCACGTGTAGCGGTTGCATAAGCCGCCCGTCCGCACTGGAGCACCGAGCGAGGCGCCGCCGCCGCCGTCTCTCGCGCAACTCGGAACAGTGTGCGACTGTGGCTAGCGTAGCGCGCGCGACTGCGCAGGAGCCTGTAAACGCGTGTGCGATCTGTGTAGTGACCGTTTGGGAGAACATATTTAAATAAACAAGGTAATATTTTTATTTTTAATGTTTGAAGTTTATTGTTGTTGTATTCATAAATATGTACCAATAAAAATACAATAGGTACGTACCTAGTATACGTGTATTGGATAGTTTGGGAACGGAGTTGGCTCGAGATTTCCCGCCCGATTTAAAAGTTTGATTGCGTTTTGAACGAAGATGTACGCACACGTGGATAGTTGTTGATTTCTGTATGTTTCATTTGAATATTATTTGAATTAACAAGAAACAGTAATAAATAATTACTTTATTAATGCACTGTGTTATGGGGTGTTAAAAAATTAAAAAGGAAAAAGAAATGGACGTAATATTATTAATTACTATTTCATCATTTAAAATAACGGTTTAAATTAAGATTATAAATTTTATCAGATATGAATATTTTAAACAGCATTTCTCTAGTCAAAAAAGTGTTTGATTGAAAGGACAAGGAATCTAATAAAGTTGACATCAGTCTTTAAACGTCCCACTTGTGGGCGCTGACCCGTATGAACAACGGCATATTGGGCAACCCAAAAAAGGTTGGTAGGTATTAACGACTATTCTTTAGTCAACAATCAAGACCAACGATTTCAAGCTTATCTTACTTCGAAAGGCATATTAAAAAGTTCGAGATATTTTTATTTTCGTAGCACTTTTAAATAACGAAAAGGATTTCACATTTTTCTCAGACTTCCGATTCACATTTCCTGACCCTAATGTTAGGAGAATGTGCCTATGTGACTTTGTACGGTTGGCAAAGAAAGTCACCGAACTCTTGTTTATGAGTTAAAACAAGCGCCTTATGTCCGCTATTTATGCTAAAACAAAGTACTAAAAAAGCTAAAATTTATTTTATATATTATTTATTTATTTATGTTAACTACTTTCGCTGCTGGTTGAGCTAAAATTATTTTTAATCAACACCCGTAAAAAAAGTATCTGTCGATTCTTTTCGTTCGTTTTTTTTTAAGTGTAGTCTCGCTGTAGTGTTAAAAGGGCTGCACTGATTTAGAATCGGAATCGGATGCGAGGTTCAATCACGATAAGTCGTAATGGATTACCCTAGAAAGGGCTCTCGCGCGAACCTCAATAGGATCCGTTGAGTTCTCGAGGTTTCCCAATCGCAAAAACCGGGTAAGGATTGGGTTAGTGAGTCAGGACGGGTCCTAGCAACAACCCGGTTACGACGGTTCCAAAGGGAATTACACTCGTAAAAAAACGATAGGTGTCCATTCCCAGGTCGGGCAAAACGTGTCTCGGATTTTTCGATGCATTACCCGCATTTGGGTACCCGACTAGGGTAAATTGTTTGTTCTAATGTTTAACACCTGCTATGTATTTGACACAATTTTATGGCAATAAAATTTATCTTACCTTATCTTATCTTATCTTGGTAAACCGTTACCCATCAATTGTAGAGTTGACTTAATTTCAATGATGTAGCCTTTGCCCAGCAGTGGAAAGTATAAGCTATTTAGTTTTTATGAATAAAAATATATATTTGTTTCATTTATTTGTTTATTTGTTTATTTCATTGTCATGCAAGTTTACAGAATTATACCCAAAACACAAGCAAGTCATACGGAAAAATTATATCTAATGAGTTTACAAATAATAAATAACTACTTACATTGCAAAAATAAAACAATTAAAAATTACAGATAAAATTTAAAAAAAAGGAAATTTTATCTACAAGATTATCAATAATTAAATTTCATTAAACATAAATACTAAAATAAAAATTCAAATATAATAAAAAAATTAAATGTCAACATGTAAAATAATAATATAAGTACCTACTATTTATGAAACATAATTTAAAGAAAGTATTTCATAGAATTTATTACAAATATGGTTTAGGCTATCAGCAAATAAATCTAAATCATCACACTGAGTGAGTATGTCTCCAATCAAACGCAGGGCGCGCACTGTGGGCGCGTGTGCTGCGTGCTGTGTGCGCGTCACAGGCTTAAGCAGTAAGCGTGGTCGGCGGCGCGGTGCCACCGTCCCCAGAGCATCCCTAGGTATACGCGAAGGAACGAGGAGGCCCAGCCTTTCCAGCAATGCACTACTATCAACCTTTTGGTGCAGCATATGGAGATAATGGATTATAAGAAGCAGCTTTCTTCTATATCTGAGTGCATCTAAACCAACCATTCCGTATACAAATAACGAGGGATATAGAAAAGGATAATACCCATACCTACGTTTGTACATCCATCGTGCGAACTTTCGTTGAACTCTTTCAACCAAAAGGGTGTACTTTTCTTCGTAGGGATCCCACACGATAGCGCCGTACTCTAACTTACTCCGAACATACGAATAGAATAACACTTTCGCCACCGACATGCTACGAAACTGTGAAGCAGTTCTTATAATAAAACCTAGAGTCTTACTCGCAGCCTTGCAGGTTTCGGTCACATGCTGATGGAAGTCAAATTTGGCATCCAACGTCAGTCCGAGGTCACGAATAGAATCAACTCTTTCCAAGGGAGAATTAAGTAATGTGTACCCTGCCTGAATTGTACGACGTTTACGCGTAAAGGTAATTAATTTGCACTTAGCCGTATTAAATAGAAGATAGTTACTTTGACTCCACTTTGATACCGCGTCAATGTCCGCTTGTAAAGCCACTGTATCTGCCTCATTTTCGATTCCTAGATATAATTTGAGGTCATCTGCAAATAAAAGACACTGAGCAGTTTGCACAGTTTCAGGCAGGTCATTAATCATGATCAGAAAGAGTGTAGGCCCCAAAGTACTCCCCTGACTGACACCTGACCTTGTATAGAAATTTTCAGACTGGTGACCATCCACCCTTACGAACTGACATCTATCGCTAAGGTAACTACTAAAGAACTGCAAGAGTTTGGGAGTGAAACCTACCATAGCTAACTTCCTCAAGAGAATATCGTTGTCGACCAGGTCAAATGCTTTCCGAAAGTCGAAATATGCTGCATCGACCTGTCGACTAGCATCAAACTCAGCACATACGTAGTCCGCTAACGTTACTAGATTCGTTGTCGTCGATCTAGCCTCGCGAAAGCCATGCTGACTGTTATGCAGTAAACTGCCGAGTTGCTGACAAATTTGTCGATTAAGAACCGTTTCAAACAGTTTAGCAAACACAGACAGCACCGCAATCGGTCTGTATGTGGAAACGTCATTTCCAACTTTACCTTTCGGAATAGGTGTCACTCGAGATATTTTCCAACACTTCGGATACGTCGAGTTTTTAAGGCACAGATTGTACAAATATAAAAGTGGCACTTTAAGGACAGGCATACAGTCCTTACTTAAAAATACAGGAATTCCATCCGGCCCACTAGAAGATCTCGGCTTAAGACGTCTGACAGCAAATTTTAAATCGGAGTTATCAATATCTTGAACAGAAATATATCTCGAATCGATAAGGCTATATGTCGCTTGCGCGGCTTCAGCTGGATCCAATCGCGGTGCTTTGATATGGAACACCGAACCAAAATAATGAGCGAAAGCGTCTGCAGCAGCTTGACCTGCCACTTCTAAATTATTATACTTGAATGAATTTACATTACTCCTATTATTTTTCTTATCTTTTACGTAGTCCCAGAATTTAGCAGGTTCGTCAATGATCTTATTTTGTATAGAAATCAAATATTGCTGATATGCATCTTCGATTAATATTTTTACATGCCATCGATAGTATTTGTACAATTCTCTATTATATTCCTTACCCGAGGATTTATATTTTTTTAAGTTAAAATATTTATTTTTTATATTATATATAATCTCTTTGGTGTACCATTTAGGATATTTGTACTTTGTTTCCTTTAAGTTATTTTTAAGAGGTACAAATAAATTTATACACTCATATAATCTTGAATAAAAGAGCTCCACGGCTAGGTCGACGTCGTTTAATGCGAACAGATCGGACCAATCGATGTCAATCAGAGCAGCATAAAACGACTCATAGTCCGCTTTACTCCAGTTCCAATCCAAAGATGTATTAGGGTGACGGACTCCTGTGCGTGGGGATCGTAAATAATAACAATGTTAAATCGTCTACGCCAAATATGGACGATTGCACAATAAAAGCTTATAATACGGGAAAAAATAGAAGAAAAAAATATTTTTATTTTCCCATTTTTTTTGTTAATTTTCCTTATACATAATTATGGTGGCTTAGCTACGCGGCGTAGCGTAAGCGACAGCTTTCCGTAGCGCTGACGTAACGAATGAGCAATGTAGCTGCGCTTCATCGCGTCTTGTCGATACTACGTAACGCGTAACGTAATACGCAAATTGGGGGAGCACTGACCAGAGCGCATAACAATTAAAGTTCTATTGTGTCTGTATTTGCCGCAGACGACGAATTAAGCCGTTTAATCCCAAATGGTACCGTTACATGGTAGTCATTAAAACCCACTTACCCTCATTGGGCCTATGGGTACGCTATGGGTTATGATCTGATCTCCACACAGATATTGTATATGTGAGAAATCATAATAGTAAATAAAAGTAAAGTAATAAGCGACATAAAAAAATAAAAGTAATAATAAAACCTTCTTCAGTTCTACTATTTCATAACGGAACAGTTGTTCGGAGCAATTATTGTGTGACTTAGGGCGCTTTCAATTTAGATGTTTTGTGTCGGACCGCGGCCGTGCGTTTTCATATTAAACGCCAGCAGCCACGACAGCCGCATGCTAATATGGAACGCAGTGCAAACGCACAACAGCAGCGGTCTGACACAAAACGCCTCATTTAAAAGCGACCTTATAATGTATTGTCCATATTCTTTTGCCTCTCTGTAGTTTTGATTTGTGGAAACATTCTCGGTTTCTTTTCGATTATTTACATATTTAAAATAAGTCTGTTTCCGAACATCAAATCAATAGATGCTTAAGCATGTTACGGAGTATTGTAAATGTGTACAAATTAAAATGTAGGCTTTAACGCCTACAAGCCAAAGCATGCTCATATTTAGCGTGGTCGTTCCAAAAACTAGTCAGCAGATAAAACAGTTAGAACCTTTTATGTTCGTGTCGAATATATAGGTATAAAGGTCAGCGAAAACAAAGAAAGCCATTTTTTCGGTATTTGAAAGCGCCCGTCGAATAGAGACATCGGCAACATTACTCATGTACAACCAACGGCACAGCAAACATGACCATTTGGAATGCTTTGAACAATATGGAAAAGTACATAGAAAAGATATTTAATTCTACAATGAGATACCTACAGAAAAAAAAATGTTTGGTACCTACTATCATCATCACGAGCTCATTTTATGTCCCCACTGCTGGGGCACTAGCCTTCCGTATGGAAGGAAACAGCACAGAGAGAACTGAGAGCCTACCACGAACCACGTTCGACGTGTTGCCTCCCTGTCACACTTACGCACGAATTTACAAGTGCGACAGAGAGGCAACACGCCGAACGTGGCTCGTGGTAGGCCTACTGGCCATAAACCACCACGCAGGCCCAGTGCGTTGGTGGTTGTTAACAACTGCTAATGCAGCCGGGACCAACGGCTTCACGTGCCTTCCGAAGCACGGAGAAGCTCGAGATGATACATTTTTGGTTATTTATCTGATCGGAATTAAAGAAAGCAGCTTGATTTCGGCAATCACAGAAAGAGCGCGTTTGGCTCTGCGTTTTAAAATGTCGCCTTCTGCCACTACCCTACATACAATTTGATTGTTTGATCTATAACCAGATACCTACGGCAAAATCATTGTCCTAAAATGTTTATCATCTCTCACTTGCATTTACATTAGCGTAAAAGCTAGATCCGCCCACAGTTTCGCCCATGTTTTATTTGTCAGTCACAACCTGTGGTCAGTCTTTATCTCTATCAGTCTATCAGGGTTCTATCAGGGCCTAGTTCGAATTCGTGTCGTAGCAGAAGAGAGAAGCGAAGTTGAGCGTTGTATGAAATTGGGTGGGTACAGCGCCATAACGTCCCTAAATTGAACTAACAAATTGACAGTTATCATTTCATAGAATTTATTACATTAGACGTTCTTGTTATGATTTCGCTAGAAGTTTGTGCTAGACTCACTGTGTGAAAAGTTGTGAGACGTCTGCTAACGAGCCTAATTCTAAGAAAATCTTTATGAAACATTGTATTGTCTTGTCACAGAAATGTCTTATAACGAAAAAGAATTGAAGAGAGAGCTTATTCTTAAATCCCATTCGTGTGTGAAACATGTTTACTTTTAATTAAAATAAAACAATGTCGCCTTAAACACAAAGTAGCTATGTTCTGGAAAATAATATTATAATAATTTTTCATTTTCAATAATATAATATACTAGCTGACCCGGAGGACTTCGCACCGCTTTGACAGTTTCCATCATTGAGTTAAATTAATATTAACAATGGTTTCCATGACAACAAAACAAACAAATAATTTTGTATTAGAAAATTAAATTGTCGTTTTTATTATTTTATATATTATAATTTTTTTTAAATATAGCCTATGTTACTCAGCGCTAATGTAGTATTCTAATGATGAAAGATTTTTTTAAATCGGTCCAGTAGTTTTTGAGTTTTTTCATTGCAAACATACATACATACAAAAATACAAAAGTTTCCTCTTTATAATATTAGTACATATATAATTCAAAAGCAATAGAGATTTTGTAATGATAAATGATACTGGCTGTTCAGACTGCTTTTCCACCTGAGCCGTGTGAGGTAGCCAAATGGTGCGCGAGGGAAAACTCACCAAATAGGATTACTCCATTATACACCGCAAGGAAAAGTAAGTAATCTTATTGGTGGATATTCCTTCGCGCGCCCGCTTCGCTACCTCGCAATGCTTTGGTGAAAAAGCAACCCTAAAACGTGCAACCTTTATAATTTATAAGAAAGTGATTTGGCTGGTGCGTTAAAAATTAACTACAAGTGTAACTAAAAATGGTTTTAAAAGTGTAAAAAATAACGTAAATAGTGACTGCTTCTGTTGTTTGAGAATAAAACGCAAAGCTTATTTATTTATTTACTTGGAAGTATTTAACAAAATATTTCGCTGTAAAACTAAGCCGATAACTATTAAAGAATATGGAAGAGCTCGTTTTATCTCCACTTTTACGGTCTAGTGGGTACACCACCGGTATAACACTCAGATACCCCAAGCTCGACTTTCGGCGGGGGCATATATAGTAGTCGGTCTATTTGGTAGTAGGGTATGTACTAAGTCCGCCTGACTAGTTACAACCTTATTCTAATTTGTTTCCTAAACAACATTGTTAAAAGCTTTTTCACGTCTTCCGATTCCAGAATAGAATAGAATAGAATACTTTTATTTGCTTAATACCATGTACATAGATTGTGGATAATAAATCAATTAAATAGAATCAATAGTATTATACCTTATAAATGTAGGCATGCAAATATTTTATAAAATTAGTATTAACAATAACAAATCATTAGCACAATAAATTAGGAACATTAATAATATTATTTTTAAAATTATGGTACAGTCAATATGTCAATTTCGATTAATTAATTAATTATTTATGTCATTAAAATGTGTACGTAATAATAACAGTTCTTAATAATTATGATATACATGGAGCTACTATATTAAAATTTATAACAATATCATTCTATACAAATATTCAATTTAACAATGTCAAGATTCTTTAAAGTCTAAGTATTCTTTAACTGAATAAAAATTTCTTTCATTAAGCCAACGTAATAAATTGTTTTTAAATTTATTATTAGCTATTGGAAGATCTCTTAGTCTTGATGGCAATTTATTAAATAGTGTGATTGCCATATAATATGCATTTCTCATAAACAATGTCAGATTACATTTTGGTATTGCTAATTTGTTTTTCCTCGAATCTCGAACATTTGATTTTACTTGCTTGTTTTTATCGAAGTATTCAGGATTATTTTTTACAAATAAGCACATTTCAGCTATGTACAAACAGGGTAGATTTAGTATTTTATGTTGCTGAAATAGTGGTTTACATGAAACTCTTCGATTAATATTACATAAAGCCCTGATGCAGCATTTTTGAGCTTTAAACACCCTATCAAAATCTACACTATTACCCCATATTATTATACAGTAACGTAACAGAGACGCAACATAACCATAGTAAGCTTGTAAAGCTACTTGAAGAGATGAAACCTTCCTGATTCTGCGCAGAGCAAACACAAATTTGTTTACTTTTTTACATAAAGTGTCAATGTGTTTTTTCCAGCTGCAATGTTCGTCTAATGTAATACCTAAAAACACTGTGGATTCTATTAAATCTAAGCTGTTGTTATTATGTGTAATATTTATGTCAAGTTTGTTTGACTTGTATGTGCGAAAATGTATTGCCTTAGTTTTATCCAAATTTATTGTTAAATTATTTTTAGTCATCCAATTAATTACGTCAGTTAAAGTATTATTTATGTCAGATTTAAGTTGGTCAATATTTTTATTTTGAAAGAGTAATGTACAATCGTCAGCAAAAAGAAAGCATTCATTATTGGTTGTGTCAGGTAAATCATTTATGTATAGAATAAATAGCAGAGGGCCTAAAATACTACCTTGCGGGACTCCTCGTTCGGTATGCCTATATTTTGAACGGGTCGTTACTTTATTTTTCTTTTCTACCCTACTGATTTCAGTGCATTGCTGCCTATTGGATAAGTAACTTTCTAACCATTTGTTTGCTGCCCCTCTCAAACCATAGTCAGAAAGTTTGTTTAGCAGTGCGTTATGATGAACGCAATCGAACGCTTTCGACATATCTAAAAATATGGCTATAGTAGGCAGTTTATTATTAAGCCCCTCAGTCACCTTTTTAATAAAAGCAAAACTAGCCAAACAGGTCGATTTACCCTCTTGAAAGCCAAACTGATTATTTTGTATAACATTGTGTTTTTTGATGAAAGCATTAATTCTTTTAGCCATAAGTTTTTCAAATAGATTAGAATAGATTCTGGGTGATAGGATTGTGATACCGGAAGACGTGCACTACGGTCAATGCTAGCATTAGTGCATTAAAAAAGTCTTGAAAACTTCAATTCAATCATTTTATTGCACTTCCGACACTCACTTCCAAATCGAAGCGACAGGTAATTGCAGAACGCAAACCGAACGATTAAACGTCGCGTTTTACATACATACATACATACATACATACATACATACATACATACATACATACATACATACATACATACATACATACATACATACATACATACATACATACATACATACATACATACATACATACATACATACATACATACATACATACATACATACATACATACATACATACATACATACATACATACATACATACATACTTACATACATACAAAAATACAAAGGTTTCCTCTTTATAATATTAGTATAGATTTTATTTTTCTTCAGTTCTTTATTAAGATTTTTATCAGAGGAAAACACAATAATACCCTTACGTCAATGTCATTGAAACAAAAAGAAAAAGAGGAAGATTATGTAATTACATTTTGTTAAGTAATTACATTTAGAAAAGTGATTACATTTAGTACAGTTATTACATTTAGTAATTAGTTTATTTTGAGTAGCGTAGTGTAAAAACGGGCTAAGTATCGTAAAATACTACGTAAATATAAATCTCCGTCGTTATTAGTTTCTGTTATTCAAAACCGTGACAAAGTGGTAGAAAATAACGGCATTGATTAAGGCTCGGTGACAATGCCCCAAATTAATTTCTGTTGGATATTGTGCCGGTGAACTCGCTTTAAGCAATTGGTCATAAGATGTCGTGGAACAAATGATTAGTTTGGCTGACAGGAAGACACAAAATCAAATTTCTTTTGAGTTCTGTATTTGTACATCAATCACTGTTAGATTTTATGTTAGTATTTTGGGTAGCTAGACGGTAAACCTATTAAGGTTTTAAGGTGCAATATTTTTTTTGTGATTTAAAATAAAAAATCCTCTTTAAAATTAGCACGTAGTTGTTTTTAGTGTCCCTGAATGGTATTGTTGGCTTAGTAAAGAAATCAAATTTAATTATATTCGAGAGCTTCAATCAATGTTGTAGCCACTTATGTTAAAAAAGTAACCGCTTTTTATCTGAAGTGGTAAAACTGAACTTATTCATCTTATACATTTTCCAAGCTTCTGTTTAAAATATTACATTTTTAAAGTTGTTACTTTAAATAAATCTAAGACTTACAACGGAATATGATTATTATTATAATAACTTAACGAGTCGTCTAATCCTGTTTAACTCAAGTACCAAGATAAAACGTGCTTACTTTAACGTCATCTCAAGGACGACTGAAGTGTTGGCAACTTAACTATCACCTGTCGAGAACTACACGGAAACAACGGTACGTGGCTCGGAGGCTGCGCTTTCCCTTTCATTCATATGCGAATGGTCTCGCCTCTCGCTCCCTCACCACTTTCACTCGAGTGACCATTCCATTGAGATGGGGAAGTGAACTGTGATCGCCGATCCTTTTGTTGATACCGGTTCACTAAGTGGGTTAGCTCTGTGACTTTACCCTGACGTGTGACGTTTCTGCGTTGCATTGGCGCGTTATAGAAACACCTCAACACTTCTTAGTGATGACTTAGCAATACCACAATACCTGAACTGCAAATAGAATTTCTTATTGACGTATTCAATTTAATGTTAATATTTTGATATAGAAAGTGTGAAATTACATTATTTATGGTGTTAAAGCATTTCGCTAGTTAAGAAAGGGGTAAAGCCCCGAAGAAAATGCATTTGAAATATAATATCGGTTAGCAATAGTTGCCTGTCAGTTGCCTGCGCCTAAATTTGTACATGGAATTAAGACGGTAGTTCTTATTAATTCCACTAATGTATCTGCATTCCTAAACGTACCTACTCTTGGGTAGTGGGTACTCTTTGGTGGCTGAACCCTACCTAAAAAAAATATAATATCGGAGAGGAACACTTGTCTATGAGCATGTGACTTAATTTGAGTTGAACTTATTAATACCATGAATGTGTATCTGTCAATGATACACGTACTTTATCGTAGTGTCTGGTGTCTTTAGGGGCTATAGAAAAAAAAATCCATATCTAGCTGTGCAGCTTGCAGAAATAAATATTTAACATTTTGATCCACTATTTAACGAAACTAGATAGTATCGTTTGACGATTCAACTGTCAAACAATCGCTCTAAATCACCTTTATCAGCTTGTAAAACACTGCTGCACGTATATGTAATAAAGTACCTACCTTACTATATTAAAAGTATCTAAAACCTCTTTAAGGTTAGAGCTCTTTAATATTGGAACTTCGAGTCTTTATAACAAGAGATTCGTAATCTACTCTTTCTGTTGGAGTGCTTAGGAGCGAATCTTTACGTAACTTTTTAAATTGCGTTAGGTAAATGAAAACAATCTGAGTAAAACGAAGTTTACTATTGCAATTCATAATAATTAAAGATGAACATCATTGCCGAGTTCATTGTCACATGTTCCTCAAGCCGAGTGTTTGAAACACCGTCAGAGGTTTTCTAGAGGGAATGGCATCACGCGCCCCCCTTTCTCTACTAAATTCTCAGAGGGGTTCGGGTCGGATCGGACCCAAAACTAAAGCAACAGCAAAGTTTATAACGACAGCTAATTCAATTCCGTATCTTTTGTGTGTGTGAGCAATCACTTATCAAAGAAATTGTATTGATTTGTACCGTTCGACCATCTGAATCATCAGCACCAACTCATGATGTCCCCACTGCTGGGCCACGAGCCTTCCCTATGAATGGATAAGGAGAACGGGCCCTAACCACCACGCGGGCCTAGTGCGGATTGGTGGTTATTAACGACTGGTAATACAGCCGGGACCAACGGCTGTACGTGCCTTCCGAAGCACGGAGAAGGTCGAGGTAATATATTTTTGGTCACCCATCCGATGACCAGCCATTACGAAAGTTGGTGTTAACGTCAGCAGTCGAAGACCGGGCGCGTTAACCACAGCGCTATCGAGCTCCTCAAAAACAAAAGAAGTGTGGATCGCTTCACGATATGACATGTCATTCTTGTGCAGAATATCCGTTTGTAATAAACATTGAATACCTACACAAGTTCTACTGTTTCTGGTGGTGCGAAACGGGCAATTGATTTACTTGAGAAGTTTCACATTACGAGACTTAGTTGTTCAAAGGCACGAAGTTTGTGCATAATTGAACAAAATATACAGAGTTTCAAATGTCAGTACGTGATTTGGAAGCTTAACAAAAGACTTAAATTATTTTAGGGCTAGTAAAGAAAACACTTTAGCGTTAACATTGTAATGCTTTGTTTGTATGTTATTCACCTGTTTATTATAATAAAAATATACCTTTAAATGATGCTATTTCAAGGCGATAATACAGATGTTTCATCACATCATCACATCGCTCTAAACCAGGGGTCTCCAAACTACGGCCCGCGGGCCAAATCCGGCCCGCCAGTGCCATCAATCCGGCCCGCGACAGCCTAAAACTAGTGTCATCAATCTGGCCCACGACAGCCAATGTTTTACTGTTGTTGTTTGCTTAGGTGGGCAGAAAAATTAAAATTGTTTTGGCCCTTGGAACATACCGAAAATAATATTTATGGCCCTAAGGCTTCAAAGTTTGGAGACCCCTGCTCTAAATCATCAGCTCAGGTTATTCCCTGAGAATCCTGTTCCCCGAGGATCCTGTCCCAGAGGATCCCGAATGTGATAAATGTGGTTACATTTACTTTTATTATTTTTCTATTGTGTTTAACTTGTACCGTTAACAAAAATATATTAATTTATAAACATATAATTTGTAATTAGTATTTAAAATAAATGTTTTAAAAACACAATTTACTTATCAAAAATAAAAATAAAACTACAATATGAACACATTATTCTTAAAAATTACGTAAAGATGAATCAATTGAGTGAAAAAGTAGGCATAAATTTTCTAAAATAATAATAATAGTTTAAAAAATATTTTAAACTAAAAATATTACTCGGCTAATATTCGGCTTTTCAACACAGTAAAGACATAAAAAAACACATAAAAATTAAAATAAACTTTAAATAAAAAAAAATAAAGGGTTAAAATTTTACAACAGCAGAAACAAAAAAAATAAAATAAATAAATACACTAATAGTCGAATAGGCTGATCAGCTCAGCTTAATGTTGTGGCTAATGCCTTAACGCTGGTATTCTGCTGGACCGATAACAAGGGAGGATTGAAAAACGATTCTACATTGACTTTCTGAAACTTTTTACAGGAGGAGAAACTAACCATAAGAATCGCACAGTATGCTTAATTATTTCACCAAACATTTTCATTTTCACTCTACCAAACAGGTCGTTAAGTTAAACATTTATTTAATTTACATAATTTGCTCATAAATACTAATTTTCTTGTTACAGGGATCAAGGAGCTCAAGGAGCTACAGCAAAATGGCAACAGTAATAGTAAATTCAACGCAAAGTGTCCTAAAAGAGACTTATTCTTACTACTTGTGGACCTTATCACTCTCAGGTAAGTTATTGTTCTTTTGTAAAAAGGTCTTGTCGTCCAAGAGATTAAGTACAAATCCTTATTCCTGAAAAGGTTTGTAGCTTTGCAACTTGGTCAAAACACACCAGTTACACGTTTTATTGAATCAATCATCATCAATCTGTGATAACATTTTACCATATTGTAAAAATATGTAACTAGGTATTAATAATAATGATTAAACATTTTTTGTAGATACTTATTGAATGTAAAACTGAATAAACATTTTAAGATTTAATTTGAAAGCAACCTAGGTATGTCAGTATGGAAAAAAGGAGCTCTCTGTAGACCAAGCCGACGGCAATGTTATAATTGTTTGCATTTTGCAGCATTGTTAGTACGAGTAATTTAGGTAAGTATAACGTGAGATCACAATGACATCAAAACTTGGGTTACTGCATAAAAATGTGTCTCTAATGTAATTAAATATTATAAAACCTATGTACGTATACTCCTACATCATGGCAAACGAATCAAGTCATTGCTAAAATGAATGGGTGTAGGGCTTATAAATTATTTGGTCTAGGAATCACAAGGCCGGGTTATGTATCGAAATTTTTTGAAGAACACTTAGCCTTTTATGTAAATTAATGCCAGAACCTTTAAAATTCGAAAGAATTAGAAAAAAATAAAGTTGTTGTATTAATTGACTACGAGTAGTTGAAATTTTCAAAGCGCTTAGCAAGATTAACATGAATTGTTCCAGATGACAGAACAAAAGGATGGCCACTGGTCGACTCTCCCGTGCCGACTTTGCTGTACACACTGCTATACCTTTTCATAGTCTGGATCGGCCCCAAAATTATGAAGAACAGGAAGCCGATGAAACTTATCTGGCTGCTAGTGCCTTATAACTTGGCCATGGCAGGGCTGAACGCCTTCATCGCGGTCAGATTGCTAACGGCGTCGTTCAGACTGAGGTATAGCTACATTTGCGAGCCGTGTCATCAGAAATATGACCCTGATGAATTGCAGGTAAGACTTTATTTCTGTCTTAATCTGTTTGATATTTTGTGAATGCTGGCTCATGAATAATTTGCATTTATTATTCATTGGTGTTTTCTCAAAATAGATATTTGTGATATTATCATCATTATTGTTGTTAGAATTGTCAGAGGGTGCGGGTTGGAATCGCGCATGTGGAAATTTTATGAACACTATATCTGACGTGATTATTATTCTTTTTATTTTAACTTTAATCAATATTGGTTTTTTTATTATAAAAATACAGAATTTACTTCATTGTTTCATTACAATTCCATCGGTTATAATTTTATGATTTTATTTATTTTTGTTATTGACTGGGTTAATACCAAGTTATTACACACTGTCTGCTTTTTTTTCGTAGATCGTGTTTACAGTAGAAACCGAACAAAAATTACTTATTCATGTTTATTTAGAAGGCTTTAAAAACATATGTTACCTTTGGCGTAATCTGTTTTTATTTCGCACGAGTATCACGTCCGAGCCATTAGGCTCAGATGAAGGTTTTAGTATCGTAAATTCCAAGTTAGAAAAATAAAGTTTAAATTGATGTTATCAGTAAAATCGCGGGAGTAACTTTTATGAATTTGGAGACAGTATCAAAAAACTATTTGAAGGCCAAAGATCTTTAAAGCAATTAGTTTCCAAAGGTTGCCGTGATAAAATATTCTACCTTTAACAAAGTATTTCTTCTAGTTATATAAGAAGACGGAGACACCATTTATTATTTCTCCATGAATTCGCTTAATTAACAGGCTTAGTTACTTTTAATTTAAAGAACTTCAAAGAGTTTATATTACAAGTGGATCGGTGACATTTTTCGTTATAATAGTTTTTGTGGTACTAAGAATAAGAATTGCCTTTGACACTAAAGAATATAAATCAAAAGATAATATTTTGTAAACTTGAGTTTACTTCAGGTATACTTCAGTAAACCTGAAGTTGACTTCAGGTTTAAGGTACAAAGAACCTTATCAAATTTCATTAGACGCAAAATTTTGACTCCGTTCTTAGTTATGATATTTTTATACGACAACTGTAGGCTAACACTGTTTATTATTTATAGTAGGTACAGAGAAGTTCTATTATCTGTGATAACATAAAGGCTGTATTGCTTAAAACTGTACCATTTAAAGAACACAACAGCCCTCTTTAAAATTTAATTTTTTGCAAGAATTCGTAATGAAGTACACTCTTATCTACGACCTTGTCATTTTATTCTATCAAGTTATACGGAGGCCAAGCGATTCCTCGTTCTGAGGAACAGCTGATTTAAATATATCATAATTTCTACATTATAAATTCAACCGTTCAAAAGAATTTTAGAAAGAAAAGCTTACAATTCAAAAGTACTAACGCCATATTGGATTCTCCTTATCCATCCATAGGGAAGGCTCGTGCCCCAGCAGTGGGAACATAAATGAGCTGATGATGATAATGATGATGAATGCCATATTATAATATCGCTAACAAAAATATTGTAATCCTCGAAATTAATAATTTGAACCTGACTTTCGTTGTAGATAGCTGACGCCGTGTGGTGGTACTACTTCTCCAAACTGCTGGAGTTCTGTGATACGTTCTTCTTCATTCTCCGCAAGAAAGAGGAGCAGCTGACCTTCCTCCACGTGTACCACCACTCCACTATGTTCTCCTTCTGGTGGATCGGTATCAAATGGGTACCAAGTGGCTCCAGTAAGCAGATATTTTTTTATAGTAACTACCTACTGTTAAAGCGTCGTACAAAAGTATTAGCCGCCTCTGTGGTCTAGTGGTTAAGACCAGCGGTTTCAGACCCAGAGGTCCCGTTTAATTCCCAGAGGGGGGTACATGTTTCCGCGCTCAGTTTGTTAGTTGGTAGGGCTTGTTTGTCCGCCTGGCTAGCTACCGCCATCTTATCTAAATATGTCGCCATACCATCAATGTTTGTAACATAGTATTGTTGTGTTCCGGCAGCTAGAGATAAGATAGCCAGTGCCTCAGTTGTTGGGATTTCCGAGTGAAGTGTGCTCCCACCATTGGGCTTATCAACACTTAACATCATAAGAGATGAAGGCACTGCTGAACTATAAGATATATATAAAAAAGCATACAGTCCGTCTAATGGAAAGCAGCCACCGCAATTCTTAGACGCTTGCGCTTCAACGAGTATAACACGCTTTGCCGGACCTTAAGCTTAAGTTCTTATGCTTTTTTGCCCTATCATTTTGGAACTAGTTCCAATAGAAGATAATATAGTCATTTAACATGAATTTGTATACAAACTCCTGGTAAACTGATACCGCGGAAAGTTTTCGAAAGACCTTTCGAAAAGTGGCACATGGAAAGATTGGGCCATAATCCACTAAACTGGCCTGATGTGTGTTTCAACGACTGCCTTATTACGATAACAATCCGGGGAAGGGTCGGGTACGTCGTTCAAAGTCCTTCAGTCGGGTACATTGTTAACTTCCACTGAGATTGATGAGTTATTAATGCTTTTTGATGGGTAGGGAATGATAAGGGATATTGCCTTACTTATCAGTAACTCCAAAAGTTATTGAGAGAATTTGAAAGTGTCAAATTTGCCATCACTTATGTATGATCACGAATACTTATGAGTAATAATCTACCATTGTTTCATGTTAATATTTGGATATTATAACTATTTTTTAAATTTTAATTCCCCAACTTTTGTATACCAGTACATTAAAATTTGTCATTAAATAAGTTAACAGACTTTCAAGATAAATTTTATGACTAAAAAGTTACATCATATCTAGGAAGTGTATAGTCGATTAACGTCTCGTTAAGTATTTGTGTCGATTAGAAGGGCTTAACTATCAAACATCTGTCAAAGTGGAATGTGAATATTTTAAAATGATAATCTGATATTAGATGAGCATATTAATATCGAGGTTAATTTACCAAGCGACCCAATATGTAACCAAAATGTAACACCATGATACTTTCACTTAAGAAACTCACTTCACAAGAGTGCGCTTTGATTTTTTTTGCCTTTCTGATTGCTTTTTTGGTACAAACTTATGAAAACCAAATAAAATAAATGGATCAGCAAAAAAACTCAATTCAAGATTCATGTCTTCTGAAACACGAGAGAACCATTTTTTATCAATCTATCTAGCCAAAGCCAATATACTCTTAAAAAGTAATTATGGTCTGCAGAAAAACAAAATACTTTATCACTTTTTTTTTTTTAGCATTCCTCCCTGCGATGGTCAACAGTGGGATCCATGTCCTCATGTACACGTACTACGGCCTCTCGGTCTTCGGCCCAAGTGTCAATAAATACCTGTGGTGGAAGAAATACCTCACCATCATGCAACTGGTAAGACGTTACGCATTATTTTATAACAGCAAGCTCACAGCAGGTATGTGCGTATATTTATAGAAAATGCATAAAATATCAAATACTTTTCATTATTCCTTGTAATAAAAATAATAATTCTCAATTTTTTAAAGTCGTCTAAAAATCTTCGAATTGAATTCTCGCTGTCACCACCAGGGCGATGTTATAGAAAAACCGGCCAAGTATAAGTCGGACTCCCGCACGAAGGGTTCCGTACCATTATCTATAAAAATATTTCTGTTTCTAGCTGTTATCCTTATTAAGACAACATAAAATCACGTTTGTTGTATGGGAGCCACCCTTGAATATTTGTTTTATTTTAATTTAATTATTTATTTTTAAAGTAAATATATAACTAAATATTCTGTGAATATTTCAAGCGTCTACCTGTTGCCGTTATCAATATCGAGCAAAAACGAGCAAAAAAATCACGTTTGTTGTATAGGAGCCCGCTTAAATATTTATTTTATTAAATTTTTTAGTATTTGTTGTTATAGCAGCAGCAGAAATACATCATCTGTGAAAATTTCAACTGTCTAACTATCACGGTTCATGAGATGGTGAGAGCCTGGTGACAGACGGACAGACAGACAAACAGACGGACCGTCGGCAGAGTCTTAGTAATAGGGTCCCGTTTTACCCTTTGGGTACGGAACCCTAAAAACGTGGGTATATTAACCCAAATAAGTTACCCATATCGCGAAAGATATTCTTTGCATATTCTATTCATTCATTGTAAAAACAATTCATAAAAGCTACGTTAGTAATAAAAGTAGAGTTTTTTTTTAAATATGCCCGTGACAATGCTTATATATACAGTATACAGTACAGACGGTGAAACAGAGCCGCAAGCTTTTGAATTTGTCCGCTGGCGTTTTCACGAACGTTTAGTAGGTACCTCTTCATTTTGATTTTTTGTACAATTTTACAGTCATTCATTCGGTTTCAATAGCTTTTTCCATTTCATCGAAATAAGTTTTCTTGTATTTCACCCTCTGGGCAGTATAAGCTTTATGTGTACTGGAAAAATAAGCCGTTCGAGTAGAACCATTGACAATGTTACCCCTTTTAGACCGAGATCGCGACGTCCCTCGGACGAAATCTCGACTTAAATAGTTTATAACGAGTCGTCGACTAATATTATGATCATCGTCGATATTTATTTCGTTATTTCTTCGGAACGTCCCCGGCGTCCAGCTGTCGTTGCTGCTGCCGCTGCCGCTTCGTTCGTTTCGACGGCACCGATTACGTTGATAATCATAAAGCATTCCGAGTTAGAAAAGTGAATTTTAATAGAATCCGGTCTAACACAATCGCCTGAAACAGGCGGTAGTACTATTAGTTATTCTGTGACAGACGCAACAATCGGCGTTAAGGGTCAAATTTGACCGTGGTCGAAGCGCACCATTGTATCAGCTCGTTTTGAAGGGGTTAAATCGAATGTCAATTTATCGATGCTAAAATCATAGGCCTTTGTATCGAAAGTCCATAACATCGAAAGTTATAAAGTTATCAAATTAATAACACTTTATCTCGTAGGTGCTTTTACTTATGAACTCATTATGTACGAAACTAATACAAACAAGCCGTCAATATCTATCAATGTCTTATGAACTATAAATGTCTTGAAAATCTATTGAAAGTTCGTGTTCAAAGCTAGAGCGTATAATCTAAGCCTTCGCTTTGCTGCTGCCAAGCATTTGACGTTGTATGTATCGTCATTCGATGTCGTGAAAGGAACCATTCACGATGATAATGTCATGTTTGGTAATAAACCCTTATAAGGTATCAAAACTTACTATGAACTAACTTTACAAGCTTGCTTGAAAGAAACCCGTTTACTTTCATCTTGACATCAGCCTGATTTCTGACAGCTTGACTTGACCAACTGGTGGGTATAGGCCTCTCTTTTTCCGCGACATTCTCCGCAAACCGTTTACAAATTTTAAGAAAAGCAGAAATTAAAAAAATCTTTTCGACAAAGTTTGTTCTAATAGTGTTTTCCTCTGGTAAAAATCTCAATGATTAACTGAAGAAATATATATTAAGCAATCGGAATTGTAATTTGTTTAGAAGTAATGTTTTTTTCTGTTTAAAAGTAAGCAATACAAGAAAACCACGCGCCTATTCCTAAAATTCTATCTAACGCAAATTTACATAAAGTCGGGCGAATAATCCACTCAACAATGATCTATACTGGTATTACAAAAGTTTTAATACCAGTTAATAATGGGATACTCTCTCGTTAACATACAGAGGACCCAATTTGTACGTTATGAACACACGAGCGAGTTCATTGGAATCGTATCCGGCAAATTCTGGGTCTTATTTGACCGAAAACAAGTTTTATGAATTATTTATAGTTACATCATTATTCGTAACAGTTTTTACGCTTTCATCTGATCTCAATTAGTTGATGTTTTAGAACTGGTTTTACTGTTATTTTCTGTGTAACGTTAATATCATATACGAGTATGTAGACGACAGTATAGTCTACTAATTATGACTTTGAATTGTTTTAGACGAATAAATAAACCTTACGACGTATAGGTTTTGTATTATAAACTTTGAAAGTAGCATGTTTACTTACGTTAGCGTTATTAATAATGTTTTTATTACCATGTTTCTTGTTGTTTTTCAGTATTGGATACTATTATATCCGATATCATATTTGAGCACAGTTGCTCTTACTTGCTTAGGTATACTTATCGAATGGTATTTTTTTATTGTTTGTGCGTTTTATTAGTTGTAGATACATTTCATTTACATTACTCTCTGGGGTTGTCTTACTATTTAATATTGTTTGTGCGATTTATTAGTTGTTGATACATTTAATTTACATTACTCTCTGGGGTTGTCTTACTATTTAATATGTATTTTATTAGGAAATAAAAAAAACTAATATTTTTTATTTTAGTTACTTAGTTATTTTTCTCTTTTTTAAATGCTGAGAGCTTTTTACACCAAATATCTGCTTGTAAACAAGTGATTGTAAACAGTGTTACTAAAACAAACACTCTTGTTTCGGATACATCTGAAGCTATTGAGGTAAACACTTTAACCAAACAGGCAAGAGTAGTGCAAAATATCACACAAGATACTATGTCTGCCACCCACACGCCAAAGCTTTCATCGTGTGTAAAACAAATATTTGCTTGGTGCTAGAAGCTTCCATTCTTATCCGGTTTGTTTTAAGTAACATATTAAAAAAATATAAAATTATTCATGTCACTATCAAACACCGTTACCTTAATATAGTTTACCTGATTTGATTTGAGTTTTTATATGATACCGGAAATGGGCTATAAATGGCAAATGTAAAATATAAAGCTAACCCGATGTAGGCTTAACATAAAACAATGCCGATAATAAGCAGTTCGGATCTGCCAATCTACCGAAAAAGCTTTAATTTATTATTTCAAACTAATTTATTAAGCAAGCAAAGTTTTGTGTAAGTAAAGTATATCAGTAAAGGCCCTTTCACCAATAAGCTTTCCTGCCCCGAACTTTTGAATGCAGGTTGTTAACGTTGGCTTTTATACCTTCACTTTATGTGAGGTAACAAAATAAGGCAGCAGCCATCTTATATTTTAAGAAGGACGTCGCATTTCGTGCAAAATATTAGCTAATAAAATAAGAAGTTTAGTTAGTAAAAGGTTTCTACAGTCAACGGCTAATTTATATACTCTTTGTTACTGAAGAAAGCTAAAATTATAATTTCTAAAGTGTGCTGTTGCGCTGTATACATACAACAGCTTTATTAAAAATAGACGTCCTGAATGGGTAGTAGGTAAAAATTGTTTGGACGATTCAAAAGCACTTTTCTAAAGTTATTTGAATAAAAAATATTTGACTTTGACTTTGACTTTGACATTACAGAAGCATGCAAAATTATTAGAAAAATAACTATTATTTTTTTTTTACCATTTTAACTCTTGGGACAAAAGAGATACCAAACACATAAGTACAAAACTATGTATTTTCTTTTGAGAAATAAATATTTTTAACGAAACCGAAAACACTTTTAATGATTTAAAATGAATTTTCCATACACATACAAAACAATATTATTATTAATATCACATTCAATCACAATTAATGTTTAGATGTCTAGTTACTTGAAATTGAAATGAATTGAATTTTTAACATTAAATGCATAAGTACGAGTAAACTTAAAGATGCAATACAATAAAATGAAAATTAGTTAACTTTGAAATATTTTAAATTGTATATTTTATATCAATCTTTTTATTTGCGTTCCATAAAAATCATCAATATATTTATAATACAATCAAATAATTAAAATAATTAAATATTTTAATTATTATACATATTTTTTTATATTTATAGAAATACATACATTATTAATAAATGTACACATATTAACTCATTTACAGTTGTTCACTGTGTCCCTCTGTTTTCTTCAGATCCAGTTCACCTGCGCCCTGATCCTCGGCATCAACGGCATCAGGACCGGCTGCGAGTTCCCCCTGTGGATGCACTACGTCCTCATCATCTACATGATCTCCTTCATCGTACTCTTCGGAAACTTCTACATGAAGGCGTATCTTGCAAGGGTGAGTGAATACAATTGATAACAGAGGGAGAAAAGTAAGGACGTAAGATAGTTGTGTATGCTATAAAAAGGCACCAAAACTAGGCTGAATCATCATAAGCCTAAACGTCCCACGGCTAAGCCTATTTTGTGGAAAGACCTCCACGAAATAGGGGTAGTAGGAGAGACAGGGACATAGCACTCCACGCTGGTTTAATAAGGGTTTAAATGTTTATTGCATTTAATAAAGAAACATATAAATCACAAAACAGAAAAGGTTATACAAAGTTGTACGTATATCTTTATAAAAGATGGTTGGCGTGCCTTCTGATGCACGTAGGAGGTCGAGATATTTTAATTTTGGCCACCCATCCCTGACCCGGCATTGCGTGCTGATTAACTTGCAAGATCGTGAGCCCGCGCTATTCGCTACGACATTGAGCTTCGTAGGCTCAATATTGTGATCTTCCAAATCAAAAGAGCCGTAATGCCAGCATGCGCTTACGCCGTTTTTAAGTATTTGTGTATAGAAATTGAATGGTTAAAAGGCCCTTTTCATTTGGAAGGTCACATAATGTTCTAGACATTGTAACGGTATAACACAATATTGAAGTGTCTCGTTTTTGCTACGCCTAGTATTCATCTATCTTGTATTGTTCTGTTGTCTGGTTCAAGTTTCTGAATAAGAAACTAGGACTTGCAGCCTACTATGAACATGTCAACAACAGAGTCCTTCGATATGCCAACATATTTAGGGGTTAGACAATGAAACTATAATAATTATAAATCAATTTGTATTTTGTTGCGAAAAATTAATAGTCAAAAAAAGTTAATGAAAAAATTCTTTAGACAGGATTTACCTCGCATCTCTATATAAACATATTTAGGCACGCTAATTTACTAATTGTGCTATCATAGCTTTATCCGACCCACGCAAATTTATTCAAAAATATAAAGAACGTAATTCAATATACACTATAAAAGTTTCGCGTTCCATAGTTATCCAAGAATTTTAACAGAAATTTACACAAACTAATTAGTAGAAGGTATCATACCTTCGTTATACCCGACGACGTTTCGGCGGAGTTACTACATCAGTCGTTGAAACACACGGGTTGAAACGTCGGGTATATACCTTTTTCTAAATAGTTTGCGTAATCCCCGTTTAAATTCTTTGATAATGTAATTCAATGTCAAGAATCAACGAAAAAAGTAAATAATCAATAATAATTTTACAAATATAGTAAGGATTAAATGGGAAAAACATTTAAAGCAACAAAAACGCAGTATAAGTGCATAGATAGCTATGCAGACTAAAGAGTGGAAAAAAGACATGCATTCAAAAGAACTTAATAATGCCATCCTCTAAGTATATTGTTAGTATAACTATGTTTGTGAAACAGAACCGAGCTGTTTAAGAAGCTGACGCTAAGTCCTGGCATCCCATTCCTTACCTTACCACTAAGTAATATTTGCGCAACAATATGTTACCTAAAAATACCACATTGTTTGTAAGGACTTCAGTCTCTAATACCTACAGTATAATGATATAACGACATAAAATAATTGAATTTAAAACAATAAGTAAGTACCCAAGTAAGAAAAGTAAATTAGCCTATGATTGTCCCTGCTGGGCAAACGAATTCATTGAAATCAAGACATCACTACAATTAATGGGTAGAGGCTTAATCACCCATTGACACCCATGACATGATGAATTCATTTGAATTTTTTATCAACTTCATATCTCTTTGACATCGTGAAAATGATGTTTACTATGCCACACATAAAACCTTTGTTTTCAAAGTATTTGTATTTGTTTTTATTCTATCAGACTTTTATTACAAATATAGGCAGACATCGCACCTGCTGCTACATTCATTCGATTTCGGGATAATTTCCAAAGGTGATAAGGTCTAAAATGCATTCGGCAAAGCGCAGTAAAATCAAACGTTATGTCGTTCAAACGATCACTAGGCTATTCAATCGAACGAAAGTATAACGTAAGGTTGTTGTGGTCCATTAATTAATCAGCTGAATAGGTTTCCGAAACATTGAAACTCGTGGTTCGTTAATGCAGCAATCGCTGCGTTAACTCATTTACGGTAAGACACAGGCAATATTTTTTATCCACATATAGTACATGGATTCACATCAGTAGTCTTATAAAGCAAAATATAGAGGTTAAACCAAGATTTCTCGCATACAACCCGAGCATCTTACTGCTACCGACGCTTAGCTCATAAATTCCAAAAACTTCACACTATAATTCTTGCACAGTACTTTACGGAACTCACTGTCGACAGCTCAATACGAACAATTTTCTTTGGTGACAGCACAATTACCACAATGACTGATTTTGAATAAGGCTCGAGACCTTTGGGTACCTCGTTGCGGGTTGTGTGTTTGCCATTGATCACGTTAACGAACATGAATTTATTTGATTTTTTTTTAAGTTTTGCAATTTATGCCCGAACTATCGACGACCGGCCACAATTTTTAACTTCTGCCGTTATTTCATTTTGTCATCTACCTCGGGATCTCTATTGCTATTCTAATTGTTTTCTGTTCTTATTTTTCACCTTCTTTAAAATAATACAAAGTTTTGAGTCCTTTTTTATTGGGTACAGTAATATACGACAGTCCTTTAATAACATGACTCTGAATTAGGGATTTAATTAATTTTGTCACCTATCTCGGAACCTTTATTCTATTCGGACCTCCAACTTTTGGGTAAAGAATATACGATAGGCCTTAACGATTGTATCACCTATTCCGGGACCTTCATTCTATCTCTATAATAACCCATTTTAGTTTTACATCTTGTTCACGATAACAGAAGGTTGTAAATCCACTGTGATGGGTATAGTAATTAATATACGATAGTGTTTAACGTGACTCTATAGGATTAAGTTTTGTTACATAAGTAACAAAGAGATCCAGGGATAACCCTGGATCTCTTCTCTATTTTAATGTATACATACTCCAATCGATCTCTCTACTGACCCAATTGGATTTTTCACCTTCTTCAATCAGTTGTATTGAGTTCAGTTATATACGATAGGGCATTAACATGACTCCAAAGCTTAGATTTAAATTTATCACGTATTCTGGAACCTTCATTTCATCTCTGTACTAACCCATTTAAATTTTACACCTTGTTTACAATAACAAAAGGATGTTATCTCCTATATTGAGTATGTGTGGATAGGCTTTTAACATGACTCTGTGGAAGGGATTTAATTTTGTCACCTGTCCCGGGTTTAGCGTCGCCGGTTTTGCGGAATCCGATTAGATTTGTCAATTCGCAGTAACAATATAGCTGCTACGTCATGTGCTAAATATTTATGTAAGCCTTGGCACTGTCTAAAGTTTCAGTAGAATCTATCAGGTGTCAAGGAAGTTAACGCTTAAGTGACTTGTTAAGATGTAATTGTAAATTGCGTGAATTTAGAAAAGTCAAAAGTCAACACTTTTCTTTAGACGAAAATTGTATTTATAATTAGAAATAATTTTTAATGTTTATGCATTTACGCATTTAGGCATGTTGGATTTCGTAACAGCTGAGGTCAGGAAAGATCGTCGTCAAGGAACTCGGTATATATGCGTATTCTTGAGCCTTAATCCGAAATCAAATAGTAAATAAAAGATTATAATGTCGGTGACGGCGATAAGTAACGCCAGGTCAATTGATGGGTGACCGAATTGAAGGCTTTGCTGGTCTCAAGTCTTTCCCCGTGGAAAGATCGGGTCATAAGTCTCCACACTCCGGTTGCGCGAGCTAATAGTTTTTATAGACTGTCTTCTTAAAGCACAGTGAGCCCAGAACACCGTACTCCTAGAATAAAAGTACGAAGACCCGGTTCACACGCGCACTATACCAGGTACAGACATGTATCTGGGCGCTTCTCCCTATCCCTGCGACTCGTTCAACCCGAGCCGAGATCCTATTCTTTAGAGGCACCCTCAGGTTGCTCTGCCAACCAATCCGAACCCCTTGGAAAAACTAGTAGGGAAAAGGGGCCCTTGCTTGATGTCATTCGGTCAGCCCGAGCCGAATTTAAATTTGAAATAATTTGAATTAAATTTGATTTTGAATTTGTTCCGCTCCGAACCCCTCGGAGAAACTAGTAGGGAAAAGGGACGTGCTTGTGTGATGTCATTCCCTCTATCCTCTGACGGTGCTTTGATCAAACGGTTTAAGGAACCCTTTAAGTTTCTCGCAGCCTCTAAAAAAGTCTGTTTACATTGATAAGGCTGTCTGAAACCAACAGCAAACTCTTTCCAAAAAAAACAAACATCAGGGAATAAAGATTTGATTTGATTTGATCTGATTAGACTGTTCGAAGCACGAGAGGAGCTCGAGTTATTTGAATGGGTTCGTGGGTTAGGCCCCCGGTGTGTGACGCTCCCATGGTGGAGGCACTTAGGTCACCCATCCTAAAACCTGGATTTGCAAAAGTTCTTCAACTTGCGAAATAGCAACATAAACGTGCAATCGCTAATAACGAATCGAACGATCGAACTCCATCAAATATATTAAGTAAAGTACAGTAGGTAATTACGTACTTATAAACTTGTGAAGACATAGAAACTCGCTACATAGTGATAATAATGTCTTATAATACGTGATCTTACATAACACATCTCCATTGAACAGCCGATTTAGTTGAAGCCTTTGTACCCGAAGTCGTAATAGCTGTACGCCGCTTAAAATTGAATTTGCTCGGACACCGTCGCCGTACAATCTCACAATACTTTAATATAACGCCTGCATTAATCAGCGCGTCAGTTACGTTCCGTTTTACGTAACAGAAAGTTCCCAGAGAAAGTTTATGAGGTAACCGTGAGCAGGTACCGTTATTCTGATCATTTTGCTTTCTTACGTTATAAGTCGGAGTGACCAAATTTTTATGAATGTTGCTGGTCGCGCCCGTGCGGTTTTTATGTTGATGACGTTGTTATAGTTTCGACTGTTTTATGTGAAAGTGAGAGTTGGCTACTGAACGAAACGTAAACAATTTAAAAAAAAGAACTATAGAGATTCGCGTAAGATTTTTATTTATGTAGGTACGAGAGGGACTTTATTGTGTTCGGTCTAGATACAAACTTTTGTTAGTACTTTACAGTATTACTTTGTTGAGTTCGAACTAGTTGCGTCTTTAGTACTCTTTGTGCGAGATGTATTCGCCGTTCGACTACGTTTGCGTTTACTAGTTAACATAAAGTATGGCATTGAAGCAGCGCCTAGCGACAAAGGAGGTGAGTTGCAAAGTCGCAATGTTGTACTTAGTACTTAGATGTCCATTCACATTACATTATATTTCACAGGAACTTACTTTTGATACATTTATGTAACTGTACAGACTCTGAGAACAGACAGTGTCGTGGCTAGACCACTAGTCTGAGACCTAGACCTAGATGACTTAGGTTATCTAGCCACGCGTACTTAGAAAAAGCCCTACCACCAATAAATACCTCGGCTGGGAATCGACCATTTAAATGCCTATGTTATATTCTAACCAGTCCAGACCACACAGGTGATTGAACTATAAAACAATCTATCTATAATTATGAATTTCATTGTTATTTGGAAACTCAATTGTGTACAATAAACAAAATAAATGTCAATGTAATAAATTAATTGAGCTTTGTGAGATATTCAATATGATAATGTTGTCGTCTTGTTTCAATGTATTTTAGTGCTCAACATAATTTGACGTTATCGAATTTGGAATACGAGACTATTGGAAAAGCATTTCTTTGTTTAACATATTCCTAGAGATATAAGTACAGGGTGAGAAATTTAAACAAAATAATAATTATGGTTAAATCTGATGCTATAAATCCGTTTTTACACGACGCTACTAACGAACTAGTCAGAAACTGTAATCACCAGTGAGTATCTAGAACTATTTTTTTTTGTTGGAGAGACTTTGCTGATTGCCTCACACGGCAATTTCAGCTTCACCGGGCTTTTTGGGGGCGGCAAGAAACTTTAAGGGTTCCTCAAACCGTGTGAAACGAATCAATTTTCTAGGCCTACTAGAGGCCTACTAGATTCTCCGAAGGGTTCGGATCAGATCGGGGTATCTAGAACTGATTTGTAACGTTAGTATCAGTTTGTGGACAATACATACGCCGGCACATCAGTCCACCACAAACACTGTTAAATTTCCTCAATAGACATTGAACTTTACGTATACGGCATATGGTTGACATTAATTAAATAAATTTGTTAGATTTATAAAATGTTAAAATAATTTTTGACGCAAATTTTGTTGCGAACAAATTACAAAAACATTTTGGCGGGCTGGTTAGAACCACGATAGCTCAATTGGATGAGCACCTGACCCGGCATGTCAGAAGGGTGCAGGTTCAAATCTTGCTGGTGGAATTTTTTGCAACATTTGTGTTTTTGTAATTTGTTCGCAAAAATATTTGCGTTAAAAATTATTTGAACATTTTATAAATAGCTTGCTTACTTCTTAACTGATCTTTAATATTTGTAAAAATATTATGATCGGATGTTAGTGACGGTAGTTGTTGACATTGAATGGGCGCCTTTGGCTTTTAAAGTAAAAAGTGTTGAATAATTTCGGCGGTCTGGTTAGAACGTCAGAAGGGTGCCGTGATATTGTAGACCTTTTTGACATTCTTGACATTTTGTACCTATTTATTTAATTACTACGTACACCAATGTGGCATACAATAAATAACTTTGAATTTAAATTTAAGACTCATTGGTAATTACAGTTTGAAACCGTGTCGTTGATTTTGTAATTATCGATACTAAATTCAGATCGCATCGCCAACTTACTTGCTTAAAATTTCGTAAATATTTTATCGATTATGTTTTTGAAGTTGATAAGATAATTATTCAAATTTGTTTAAAGCAAATCAACCATACTTTAAAATTACGCACTATTAATAAATTTTTTTGTTTTACTTGTTTTTCAAAATTGTAAAAAGTTTTAGCATATTAGCCTGTAGAAACTTTATATAAGCCTAGTTTTCAGTTAATAGCTCTCTTAGATATACTAAAAAAGGTTCCTAAATTAATAAATATTGAATCCCATCAAAAACATAAATGTGAAATGGCCAAGTTCAATATTGATTATGATAAATGCCTTGAATTATTTATAACAACATAAAATATTTTATAACAACTTAAAAAATATTTTCTTCTTATAATTTAGGATAATATATTGAAAAGCCTAAGGTCTAACTTGGCTAGTTCTCATATACGAATTATTATTAAGTACCTACTAAAACAGTCATGGAAGAGCCCTATGTTCGATGGGTAGTTTCTATCAACCAGCCATTAACATCGTAGGTTGTAGGTAATAACAAATAAATAGATATTCATCAAATATTGCTACATGAACGTTGAATATTGTTTCATGAAAGAATATTTTATATTATTACGCCTCTTTGAAATCCGAAATATCAATAAACAGCTTGAACATCAATATATAATATTTGACGTGGCGCGATAGCAAGCTCTTTGTACGAAAAATTACGTTTGAATACACACACCCTCACACATAGATTTGATTAATGTCACCAATCTGTAGATAAGTACCTCGTATTTGAAAAAAGGAGCTTTTGTGCAACCTTCTAACGTGACGCAGCAGGCGACATTAAGAATATACCTATGTATATTCAAAACTAGCTTTTGCTCGCGGCTTTGCTCAAGTGGGCTACACGACATGTGATTGTTTGTAATAAAAGCCAAGCCATTTTCCAAAAAAACCTGAAACACTTTACAATTTCTTATCAGGCCAAATACTGAAATTTAAGGAATGACAGATTTCTATACAACTTTCCACCCTTATTTCTAGGGGAGATTTTTCGAAAAATGCTAAAACACGTCATTCTATATTGCTATTGAAAATCTATAGATTGATTAAATTATTAATTTAAAATTAACGATTTCTCAAAGAAATCTTATTCTTTTTTTTACTCCTAGGAAAATAAATAAAATTCCTGAGACACGTCATTCTTTATTTCTTTTCAAGAAGCCAAATACCAATTTTCATTTGCGTTAAAATATAAACAAAACAAAAACATTTTATAAATAACTTGCCTACTTCTTAACTGATCTTTAGTATTTGTAAAAATATTATGATCGGATGTTAATGACGGTAGTTAAAAGGGAATAATTTCAATCTCATTTCATCTAATCAGCTTCAGCGGTTTAGGTTCGGCGATTATGAATCAGTCAGTCAGGACAAGTGATTATATGTATATAGATATGGCAATGCTTAATTGTTAAATTATATACTTACAGGATTTATAGGCAGCAAGAAATATTTTTTAACTAAAATTTTACATTATGTACCTATAATAATATGTAGGTCTGTACGTTTTTATGCTAGCAAGAGCTGGATGAGGGTAGCCGCGGATCGTGCTCAGTAACGTGCATTTGCAGATACCTATATCAAGCAGTGAATTAGCGCAGGCTGATGATGATGATTTTGATGATTTTGATGATGATAACGATGATGTTTTATTAATAACTTTCTTCTATTGTTGCAGGGAAGCAAATGTATGGAGGTGCGATACGGACAGTGTCTCGACGACGAAGAAACTATAGCAAACAGAAAACTGAAAAGCAATTAATGAAGAGAAGTGATTTGTCAAATGTATTTATTCTTACAGTTAAACGTTATTTAAATGGTTCTCTTAGTTACCTTTATTTTGTTATGGCTTTGTAAACACGCGCAATATAATAAACTTGTTAGGTGAATTGTTCTCGATCATTTACATCTTTTTTTTTTCTTCTCATTACTTTATTTCAAACTGCATTGGAAACATTTGTAACTGTTATACATTATCTGCATTGCTACTAATGTCCATCTTTGTGGGAACCCACATCAGGGGTTCACATGTTACCCACCCACCATGCTGGCTCAATGCGGTCTAGTGGGTTTTACATTTTTCTTGTAACTAGGCAAAATGTTGTCTTACTCTTAAGAACTGGGCCAAAAGCGACTCCGGCTTATGTGGACCTCTTTTTCCTACTCCCGCTCTGTTACAAAAATCTCATCAAGAAGAGGGGAAACCAACTTACCTGAAACTTTGTACCATCCCTCCTCTGCCACTGGGTTGGCTCGGGATCACGATCCGCAAGCAATAATAAAACAACCTTATATAATTATAGGCGCTACTATACAATTACAATGTTAATGTAACATCCGGGACCAAAATGTCTGCCTTTATAAAGTTTCGCGTACACACACACACGCGCACACGCACTTCATGAAGGGGCGCACCGCCCGGTAGGCAATCCAGAAGCAGTTCTAGAAGGTTCTGAAGCGGAGAGCTGATGGTATAATTATATTTCTAATATGGCTGATCAAATGGGCTTGTGCTGAACGACACGACGTCACGGACGAGCCGATCGTTGAGAACTCCGTGCGCCGAAATGCACGCCGCACGTCCTTGGAGCCGAGTGAAGGTCGTGCGGTCCAATCAACACATTCGCTCCGCCGTCGGCTTGTGCGGCGTATCTTTTATTTGAATGAGTGAACAGCGAATGAGACCGTCGCGTTTCTGGCGCGAACAATGCTTAACTACTAGTGTTATATTTTGTAATTTGATAGAACCAGTCAGCTTACGAAAGTGGGCTTTATTATAAGGTAAAAAATAGTGTTGCATCTGCTGGCACTGCACCCGACTCTTGTAAGCTAACTTCTGCGCGCGCTGCACTACCTCCGGGCAGCGGTTGCGGCGCACTATTTGAAATAAATTAAACACCAGTCAGGCAGTTTATGAAAATGGGGTTTTTTTATAAGGAAATAGGGTGACATCTGCTGACACTGCGCTCGAGCCATGTAGGCAGCTTTCTGCGCGCGCTGCATTAATAAAATTTAACATAAAATCAACAAATTTTTACGTTTATTTTTAAGTTTAATTGCTACACTTACGCTGAATTAAATATTTATATAAAATAAAATACAGTAAAAAATTTTAACGCCCACCCGACCCAGCCAGGAATCGAACCTGGGCCTTCCGCAATCCAGGCGGCTGCACTGATCGTTATGCTACCGGGAAGGCTATCGATTCCTGGCTGGGTCGGGTGGGCGTTTAATTTTTTTACTGTATTTTATTTTATATAAAATCAACAAATTTTAATCTTAGATCAATAGGCATAAACTTGGACAAATCACATCACAACTATAATCTTCCTAAGGACGGATCTTCCATGTAAAAGATAAAATATAAGTATACTGGGTATAAATGAGTATTCTACAAGGCGTATTCAAGAAAACAATAGAGGAATTATCTCAGATAAAATAAGGTAGGTACTTAAATTTTTAAATGATAAGGTACTTTATAAAGTACTTTTTTTAAAGCTTTCTTTACACACTTAATACTAAATATAACAAATAAATTATTTTCTTTAAAAACTATTTTTATTTCGAATGCGTTTTCTTCCAACTGTACTAGAATTCGATCTAAACAATAAATCTTATATGCATATTGATGGTGGGCCCAGTTGCTGGAATAAAAATATTAGAATAATTCGATCCGATCGAATTACTGGATGGCAAAGTGAGGACGGCTACTCCACTAGGAGCCGTCCTCACTTTGCCAACTTGCAAGTTGCTTCTTCACACTCGTTTAAAGGACCCCATGTTGTAGGAAGGAGGAAATACGTAAGCTAAGCCATTCTTTAATGGTACGATTAAGAAATGAACGTACATTGATCAGTCTACGAAATTGGGCTTTATTAAAAGGTCCTAAGGTTACATCTGCTGGCACTGCGCTCTAGCCATGTAGGCAACCTTCTGCGCGCGCTGGACTACTTCGGGACAGCGCTTGCGGCGCACCAGCCTGCAGTCCTGGAAGAAGCCCTCGTTGCGGGGGAAGCCGTTGCTGCCGTCGCTGAACGTCACTAGACCTGGAAACAAAGATAAGATAAAAATTATTTAAAACCATTGTTACAATACAAGAGTTACGATACATCATACTTATTCTAGGTCATGTTCTAGGTTAAGTGAACATTTAAAAGTGTAGCTAGTACTTAAACTGGTAAAAGCTCTTTTCTGTGATATAGATAAGTAGTATAGTAGACAAGGAATTTATTATTGCCATCGCTTGGAAACAACCAACTACTTTTAAACTATTGCCTCGTAGAATGTAATTAGGGCTCGACGCAAACCTTACCCAACTTTTAGTGAAGGTATCTCAAGTATTTTACATGGTGGTAGAATTCTGCACAGAATCCGATTTTTTTTTACTCGATGAGAAGATATTACTAAAGAGTACCTAATAATATTAGAAAGACATACAGTGAAAACAATTAAACGCCTACCCGACCCAGCCAGAAATCGAACCTGGGTCTTCCGCAACCCGAGCGGCTGCACTGACCGCTATGCTACCGGATTGCGGAAGACCCAGGTTCGATTCCTGGCTGGGTCCGGTAGTTTAATTTTTCACTGGATTTTTTTCACTGTTAGGTACAGTTTTAAAAGTATTTAATTAATCTTCAGTACAGCAATTAGCACTTAAAATAAAAAAGTAAAATTTATTATAGCTTTATGTTATCAAATTTGTGGTATTTCATCTGTAAAGATGAATTTAGATGGTCACCGGTTGCAATGACCGTTGGAAAGATGGCACTCTGCTGCTATAAAAGCATTCAAAAAATTAAAAAGCAGTGACAAAATCCAGCGCTTACGTCAGCCTTCCCGGCAGCATAGCGGTCAGTGCAACCGCCCGGATTGCGGAAGACCCAGGTTCGATTCCTGGCTGGGTCAGGTAGGCGTTTAATTTTTTCACTGTATTTTATAAGTATTTAATTCAGCTTCAGTACAGCAATTAGCACTTAAAATAAAAAAAACGACGACAAGAATTGACGAAATTTGAAGACATTGAAAATACTTGACCTTTGAAATAAAAACGAGCGAGCCTTACAGTAGTCGTATATGATGTATAACATTTGACATCTCACCTTAGTAATAAGCAATTTTAACATTATATTCTGAAAAAAAAAGGGTCAGGTATTACATCATTTTATATAAGCGCGCTTCCCCGACTTAATGTTACACTGTTACACATACTTTCCGTCCCATTTCACGAAATCACTCCCACAAATTGTTTATTTAGAAAGCGAGCGGAAAGATGTTACACATCAACAAAGTTTGGTTTAGATTTTTTATCGACTTTATTTAATTCAATAAAGGTTACTAACCCTTAAGTTCAGGAATATACATGTGCACTAACAAGTAGAACAGAAAAGTGGAACGGCAATTTTAATATTCTGCTAAGAAGGCTCACCGAACAAGTCTATCGAATTTAAGTGCGGTGCCGCCGCCGCCGCGGTTCTGTTACATTATGTATATTTGCAACGAAAAAACTCAAAAACGACTGAATCGATTTAAAAAATTCTTTCACCATTAGAATGCTATATTAGCGCTGAGTAACATAGGCTATATAAAAAAAAGAAAGGCGGTACGAAGTCTGCCGGGTCAGCCAAATTAAAAAATAAATTGGTAAGTACATAGGTAATTTTTTTTTCAATAATTTTGCTAACGCATGTGTAAATCTGTGTCTATGTATGGTATTACTATTATATTGTGTGTCTGCAGTATATAGTAATATCATATTTATTCCACAATTGAAATAGGTTTTCGAGCACTGAATAAGCGCCTGCAGTTTTACAATCGCAACGCGACTATCGACATAATTGTAATGGCGTCGAAAAGAAAAGTCGTCGCTAGAATATTTTTAGTGAGGAGCGCAAAAAGGCGGAATTATGCAAGAAGTAATAAACAAAATGAAAAAACCTGTTACGAACTACTTTGTAACAAACTGATTTTCTTATATGTTTTGTTTGCGCCGTTTCTGTTAGAATTAGAAATTTCCGTTGTTCGTTTTTGTTTAACTGTTTTTGCTTCCTGTTTTAGTTTGCTCAATTTATCTTTTCTCTCAGTTTTCATCTACACTTTTTTTTTATCAAATATACAGTTCGTAACAACATCTAAGAGTTTATTTTTTTAATCAAGTTACCTAGTCCCACTTCTGGGCAAAGATGACCTCCAAATCTTTCCATACGTCTCGTACTTTGGCGGTATCCCTTCAATCTCCTTTAAAGAAGTTGAGATCGTGCCTCCAACGCTAATAATATTATTGTCTTGTTTGACCAAGACAAGTTCCGCTTGAACTTTAACTCACAAAGTCACATTAGGCGCACGCCAGGAGTTTACGCCAGAGTGTTGCCGTAGGCAACATCATCAATATAATTCAATATATTAAGTTTTCTTGAAGACTTGCCTAGACCCCAGACTCTGCCCCCCCGGAACTCCCCTTCAAACTTCATGCCATCAGCTCGCCAGAACACCCCGTGGCCGTGAAACCAGCCCTGCATGAATTCACCTTCATATCTGTAATGTGATTAAGGTTTTTGGTTATGTAAACAAAAGCAGTGCCAGAGCGTTTCTGAATTATAAGAAGCGCGTCATTCTGCTGTCGAGTCGTTCTATCAAAGGACATTATTTTTTAAATATTTTTTTAAAGATTTATACAGACTTATTTTATGTTATTTATCTTGATGACGTTCCAAACCTTGTCTGCGTAACTCTATGACCACCACACGTTTCGAACTCTTTACATGATCCATGGTCACCGGCAGACTGAGGTGTTGGTGGTCTCATAGTTAATAAGTACCTTGTAGGCCCTCATTTCAACGCACGCACGAACGCACCCGATTAAATTGTCATATCAGTCTCCCTGTGCACATGGACGTAATATAAACGCGAGTAGATCCGTAAAAGTCGTTTCATTATAACATAATTCTATTCTTATGGGCCTAACACAGGGTCTAACATTTATTTAGGCAACTAAGTAATAAAATAAATAACATTTTCGGTCCTTCTTAGGAAAACGTACGGCACAAATAACTAGTTCAAATAAGAATGTTTGTACATTCCCGTGAATCAACATCTTTGAAATTATATTTTATGAGAACAAAAAAACATTAAGATACAGTTAATGCTGTCTATATTTAAGAAAATATTCCAAAAACATAAAAATGAAAACGAGCTTACCAAAAACATTTAATTAGTTAGACAGTAAACATTTCAGGTAGTTACTGTAAAAGAACATGTTCCCACCATGACAGATATCTCATTAAGTCGTACAAGAATTCATTAGAAATTAAACTAAACGTACATAGCTGACCAAGAAAGACCATCACTCTAAGGCCTGACAAAGGCCTCCGATTATAGCCCTATCAATTTCATCTCAACAAGTAGGACGACATATCTTATCTTAATTACACTTACTTAGCTCCATCAGGGAAGGCCATCACACCAAGGCCCGAGCAAAGGCCTCCGATCATGGACCCATCATATCTCGTCCCATCAGGCAAAACGAGATGACCCATTCCATGTTTCTGGCCTTTGGAATTCCACTCCCCGACGTATTTCGTCCCATCTTCGTATTTGTAAGCCCCTGTCTTCACTACACCTGGGTCCACAACTGCCAAAATAGAGAATTAAACTTACATGTTATCGTAGATATATTTTTTTTACTTTTTAATATTTATGTTTAGGTTGGTAGCACCAGAGAAACTGGCAGCTTTCCGAGGGTGCTTCTAAAAACTAAACCCTCAGCTCAGGTAGTGAGGCATATTATGGTACCTAAATATGGAAGAGCACTTAAAGAAGAATAAAGACATTTATTGGAATCACATAACAAAAGACAAAATTAAACATACAACATGTAACAAAAACAATAAAAAACAATAAAAAATCACCGGCTGGAACTGTCAGTTTTATCACATAACGTTTGGTGCATTTTTGTTGGCAAGACCCATAAGAGATAAGATAGTGGTACCTAATCAAGCGGGCTTACAAATGACCTACTTTATACTATTACTACCCAATACACTACTACTTCGATTGGTACTTAGTAAAGGTTAGCACCTTCACCATTAGAATGAACCACTCCGAACCGAGCTGCCAACTACAACTGCCGCGACAGCACGTGCCGCGACTGTATGAAGTCGCCCGCAGCTGCACTACTGGTTTGTATGTATTTATATGAAGTGGCTTCAAAGCGCCGCGGCAGCAGCTAGTGCAGCCGACGGCGACTGCACGTGCTGCTGCAGACGCACGGCGCCGCCAACGGCAGAACAATAGTGCGACCGCCACACAATACGGACGTGCAAATTACAAACAAAAATAGTTTTTAAAAAATTTAAGAGGACCAATAGTTGAGCTCCATTTTAATAAAGAACGCGTAGCTTGTCTTCTCTGCATAATGTGTAATAACATCAGGTCATCGTCATCTTCTTCCTCTTCCAATAACAGATATAACAGCAAGTTCTCTTCACCAATATTCCACACGTCCGACATCCTGAAAATATTTTAAATGACTGGCCGCCTCCTAGTGTTGGTTGTGCAGTCGCTACATGTGCCGCCACTCTCAGAATTATTCCGGCTGCATGCTGCAACTACAAGTGCTGCAACTGCAAGTGCTGCAACTGCAAGTGCTGCAACTGCAAGTGCTGCAACTGCAAGTGCTGCAACTGCATGCAGCCGCTGCACGTGCCGTCGGCAGTTGGAGTTTGCAGCTCGGTTCGAAATACCACCTTAAGGCATTTAAAAAACCTCTCTATTCTATTCTGAGCAGCCTATCACTACCGAGTGCTGTGTATAAGTATCCTCCCTTTTCGCTACTTTTTTGTCTTGTGTCAGCCTGATCCGTTTTCTTTCAGCCCGGTGCTCTTCACTTTTCATGTGGCTACCATTCTGTAACTGCCTTCTTCCACCGGCAGACGTCCCACCGCGTCATGTGTCACATTCATCTCTATCTAAGCTTGGCGATTCGAGTACCTACTTATTTAAATTACTGGTCTACTTAGAGAATGTTATTCCTACTAGCGCTTCAGTGTCTGGGAGGTCTATTTATACCGTTTCTCGTTGGCAGTTCCATCGATTTCTGACGATTTAATCAAATGGAAACGAAGTTTGTTTTAAATTACATTAAAAGGTTTATTGACTTTTTAAGTTGAATTAAAGCGTTTGATCACTATGTCTTCATGGTGATTATAAACTGTTTGTTTAAGCTTGTAACTTTATCATCATTTCATGAAATAAAAGTTGTATATTTTGACCGCTCAAAATTTGGGAACTTTATCGTTTCTGGACCAGGTAGTTTTTCCAATTAAAACGGGAAATCTTTATCGCTTCAAAACAGGGTAGTTTAACCGGTTCACAACCTAGTTTACTAGGTAATTACACCAATTGAGTATTAAATACAAGCACAATAATTACCGTCCACCATTGTATCGCGCTGCGAGTGAGGCACTGAAAGGCTTCTCATACGCTTGGGCACTGCAGTACCGGTCTAATTGAATTAAGTTTTGTTTGAGAACGCATATTTAAGTCAAGTTCAAATCCTGTACAGAGTCCAACTAACTTTTTATAATTATCGAAAGGAAGCACTTGTTACGAATGCTAACGTGTTGTAAGTAAAAAGTTTGTAGAGTCTCCCTGTGAATATGGAGTCTGTAAATAGTTAGAAACGTCTGGCTGAAGTAATACTTAAGTATGAGTAGAAGTAAAATATGTTTAATGTCAATTAGTAGTGTTCACATAAATAGAGAATTTAAGATTTTTTTTGTTATTGTAAGAATTTTAAACACACGCATCCACATAATAAAGTGAATAAAATTTCAGCTTTTTAGGTCCAGTGATTTAGACTGGATGTTGAAGAGCCGACCAGTCGGTGAATGAGTCAGATTTATTATTTTTACATGTATAAACAATCAATCATATCTCCTATATACCTGGGTAGTCAAATATAATCGTAATCGTACACGAAAGGTTGGTGTAAGTCACAGAACACAGAAATTCTGGTGTTCTGTGGTGTAAGTCAACAAAATCTCAAAATATATATTTAAGTATTCATTCTATGTAAGTAGGTATTTGATCTTAAAAGAATCATGTTCTGTTTCGTATTAGGTCTTCAGTAAATATCTGTACGCCTCACGTAAAAATAAATAAAACAGAACACGTTTATGGTCGTACTTATCCCGAACTAAATACAGTTTAACACGTACAAATCCAATTTACACGGGTCCTTTTAATGCTGAATGATATAAAGTATAGCAAATATATTAAAACATTACTAAAACCGGCAATTTAGTACCTACGCTCATTATTATAGTCGTAAAGCGTGGTGGAAAGGAATTTCCCCCCTAATTCTTAGACATTAAGATTCACGTTCAGTGTTCGCAATTTCTTTTGTATCTAGTAAAGCTTTTCTTCTATTTGTTCTCCTAAACTAAGCAATTGTATTTGTTTTTTGTTGGATCAACACGTGAGTGTACAAATTTAAATCGTTATATTTACCTCCTTTGTTCCCCATGTTATTTGAATGAATGATAAACGTGCTCGCTCACTATGGGCCTCATAAGAAGGCTCAAGGTCACTCAAAGAGCAATAAAGAAGGCTATGCTAAGGGTTTCTTTGCGTGATCGAATCAGAAATCAGCAGAAAAAAAAGGTTAACGGCATAGCCTGAAAAGTTGCTAAGCCCAAGTGGCAGTGGGCAGCGCAATAAGCCTACGAGCGTGTAGGACAGATGACAGCTGGGGCGAAACATTTCTCGAGTGGCGATCGCGTACCGGAAAATGCAGTTTGGACAGGCCTCTAACAAGATGGACCGACGATCTGGTGAAGGTCGCAGGTAGCCACTGAATGAGAGCAGCACAAAACCGGTCAAATTGGAGATCTTTAGGAGAGGCTTTTGTCTAGCAGTGGACGTCTTCTGGCTGAGGTGATGATGAATGAACGTTGATTGGTATCCATTCAACACATACAGGACGGCGTTTCTATACTATACCATGGATCCGAGTCATAGTGAAGTGAATCGCACTGGTCGTTACAGATCAGTGACATCTCGCTGGACGTAACTCAGATCGCTGGAGTTTGGCGTTAGCACATTATTCAGAAAGAGTTGGATGATTGTATTGCATCTGGCACATGCACGACGTTCTGTGAGACGTCTCGGTTTTCTTGAAGTCCCGTGTGAGATCTTTTTATTGTACTTTCATTGTATTTACGAAATAGATCGTTGATTGAGTACATTAGTGCTCTATTATTTCTCCTTGCCCGTTAATCCACGTCACGCCTAAGCATACTCGTAGTATACATGGAAGAACTTAACAATACGGTCCATGTGCCTACGTACACTATAGGTACATTGACAATACAAATGAAAACAAAAAATAACAAAATAATAATAATACTTTAGTGCAACCAAAGGGCTCAGTTTTTATTAAAGCAAGGTTTTTTTTCTTTTATGCATATTTTACTAATACTAGCAACAATCTAATATTATAATCTTGGTGTGCATTTTGGGTGTATAAAAAGTAGAAAGACCGCCTGATATATAAAGTGCACTATAAATTATAATATTTCTTACATTATTTAAAATTAGATTATTAAGATACATACCTACCGTTTGAGTATTTTCGGTATCAAAAATAAATTACGAGTGACTTTTACAAGGGAGAAAGGAGCACTCTTTATTGATTATATTTAAAGCCTCGCGACGAGAGTGCACTTAGTCGATTAATTTACGTATGAGTGAATTACGATCATCCATCTACCACCACACTACATTTCAGGGAATGTCCTAATCTGATCACCGATAATTAATGTTAATGAGATAATGCATTATTGGCGTATTTGTGTAACTTTGTTTATTAATTATTATACTTCGACCATAATAGTACGTTAATTGACTTTTATGTTCGAGATTTATTGTTTTCAATAAGCTGTTAATGCTATAAACTTTTTTTAAATTATGTAAATAGTGAGCAAACGCGGCGTGTTCGTGTTGCATTTTTGTTTTTAATTCAAATTCAAATTCAAAATATTTATTCGGCGTAGCAGGCTTAGGTTCAAACAATAAAACTAATACATACATTCCAGAGGATGGGCAGCAGCATCACTCTGAGGTTACCCTCAACCTACTGCGATCGCCAACCCGCCTGCCAAGCGTGGCGATTACGGCAAATACCCCTCATATCCTTGGGGGAGACCTTTGTCCAGCAGTGGACGTCTTTTGGCTGAGATGATGATACAGTTAAAATTAAAATGCTAAGACGATCGACGACAAAGACTGGAAAGAGTCCATTTCCAGAAGCTGCAACTTATGCTGAGAGAGCATAATTTGCAGTTTCAGGAAACTATAACGCTGATTTTTAGAGGAGATCGTTAATCTAGTATTACTATTATTACTATTGAACGAAATTATTAAAAGGAGATCAAAGTTGCAGTAGCTGGCGCATTTTGGTGGTAATCTTACAATTTACACAACCTAAGCAATGCCGGGTTAACGTATGGGTGACCAATATGAAATACCGAGAGCCTATTAATATAACAGGCGCTTGTCAGCTTCTAGTAAAACTACCATGACATGGTACCTACTATGCATTTCATAATATGCAAAAATGTCTACAAAAGATTGTTGAAATGCCTTTACTTTGTCTGCTATTAACAAGTCTCAAAATTAGCTAACTTTGGAAACATTAAGGTAGTGCATGACTTATTATTTAGTTATCTTTAAATTTTCGTAAGTTTTTGTTGTGAGATGCAAACGAATTACAATATAACGGAAAAAGGGTTAAAAAAATATCACTATACGATATTCGGACTAACGTGCGCCTGAAGTGAAAAGTGCAATCCCGAATCCCGCTCGTAGAAAAAAACATCAAAACTCTTTCCGAAACAACTAAGTATTGTTATGTTCTGTTCCTTGGACAGACACCGTTGGCGCAGTGGCTAGCACTTTCGAATTACGAACGCATATAGGGTCTAACAATATCATTGAGCGAACGTTTAAGGGGAGCATATACATCACACTGAGCATGCTCACCAAATTTTGTCCAAAACTACAGGCTCGTTACCGAGATAATCAACAAAACATTATCATATTTCACCAAAAAGTACACCCTTTCCAAACCCGTACAGCTGTATTACACGCACACAAAGATAGCCGAAAATGCACACTAAACTCGGAGCACACTGAGCTGACTAACATACATAAACAAAACATTGAAGCTTGCGTGCGTGTTAGTAAAGATTCAGCATGTTTCATGATGTGCATTAGTTTAATTGATTTAGTTTGTTAGAAAACATAACTTTGAAAAATCACTATAAAACTGGAGCCCATAGATTCCGCATTGATGTTGTTAGACCCTGTATATGCCTCATCATCACTATCGCCAGATTATTATACGTCCCCACTGCTGGGGTACAAGATTTCCCTATTGATGGATAGGGAGAACGGGTCATGAACCACCACGCAGGCCCAGGTTGTTAACGTTGTTAACGTTGTTAAAATGGTAATACAGCCGGGAACAACGACTTTTCGTGCCTTCCTTGATGGCGCGTTAACCAATTTGCCATCGAGCTCCTCCATATCTTTAAAGTATATAAATGTACTAAAAAGTAGGTATTTACTCCGTATCATCCTCCATGAATTCAGAGTGCAGGTTATAGTAATATAACAGCATTTTTTTATTTTAAACAAGTTTCATGTTCCTATTGGCTAACGCGTCATCAAATCACAATAGAATATTCTATACAGTACAGTACATCAATTAGTCGTTTTGTGTAATTGTTGGGTAATAGTAAAAGCGGAGCGCGGACGACATATCCTCATTGGACGGCGCTAGTGCAATTGGCTCTATAGTCCGACCCAACGTCATATCAGTGATCAACCGGACTGACACATGTGCTAAGTACAGTTTAGTGCCTAACTTTGTTCGCACTCACGGGGGATTGCCTACTTGTTGAATACTTGAAATTTGGTTTTATAGAAAGTGTTAACTAGAAGTGTCTATTCTCTTGTCGACGCTGTTGTTGTAACGTATTTAATTTAACAAGTGGTTAATGAATATTCTGTTTGAGGGTTTAATTTAATAAGGAGTGAATTTTTATAACAAATTGCATACTGTAATATTACTAGTTTCTCATGATATTACATATTCAGAGGCAACGGAACATTTTGAAACCGAAATTTCTCGTTTAGATTTTTTTTAAATAATCCTTAAATTGTAATTTCTTAGTGCATTTATTGTCATGTATTATTTTAAAATTACCGCTGAGATTCCACTTAACTATACATGTGTGTGATGCTGTTCAATGTTTATAAAAAACTAGAACTGTTAAAAACTGTCAGAATTGCTGATTAGCATTTGGATATTGTTGAAAATTGCTCTAAAATATTATTTTGTCCACAAAAATAATAAAGACACGTGTATGTCCTAATTGGCAACATTCAGATGTCAAATAAAACTGTTAAATCCATTGCCAAAGTCAATCATAATTCAACTTTAATTAAAGCGCATCAAAGTTTCAATGGACAATTCTGTCATGTCTGCTCCACATAATCTTTGGCCAATGTCACATAATAGGTAATGCGTGCGCCTTTTGAGCAACAACGGGCAGCAATCTAGCGCTTCCCGTCGCGACGTCGCTTCTGCAGAACAAAACTAACGCAAGTTCACGGACGAGATGTAACGAGATGTTTGATCTAGCTATCCCTCTCGAAAATTTACGCGAACATTACACATTGGAATTAAACACAATTGCGTGCCGGAAAACGCAGTGTGGGCCGCCAACAAGGTGGACCGACGAAGGTCGCGAGTAGCCGCTGGATAAGAGTTTAATTCGCTCGCGTTTAAATTTTGATATTATTTTTTAAGCTCTTTCTGTAGTTTTATTCTTGGTTATTTTGTACTATGACTTATTCTAAATCCACCTGGCTGGTTCAATTATAATATCTATGTCAGATAAGAAAATAAGGTATCCAGCCAGAGTTGTGGGAGGTTTTTTTTTATTTGCTCATTTTATATGCCTACTTCTAGGACATGAGCCTTCTCTATGGACGTATAGGGAGAACGAGGCGGGAGAATTGCGCGTCTTTATTCAGACTTATCGTCACGTTAATCAAAGTACATATGGCGAGTTTCATTCGCCATTCGATCACGTTAACAAAAACGAAAATTTGTAAAGGTTTTGAAGCAGCGTCTTCTAGTGAAAAACGAAAAGAGTTTTCGTTATCGTCATCGACTGGAAAAAAAAGCTCGCACTAGGCTCGCATGTGAGACGTAGACAAAGCAAATTAATGTTACGACTGAAGTTGGTAAACGGTTCTTTGTTCATTTCAATACAAAAAGAAAAGATCACAATCATGGAAAACACGTTTTCAGCGTTGACCCAGTTTAATCTCGATTCACCTATATGAAACTAGCACGACATATTGCCGATCGCAATCTAATATTGGTTTGACGATTGCTTTGACAGTTACTGTTTGTATTATCTACGTTGCTATCACCAATAATAACTAATGAACCAAGGGTATTATGTGTTGTGCTTAGGGCGCCGGCGCCGGGCGGGTGACGACGACGATGTACAAATTGAGCATGGATTCTATAACCAATTGTCAACAAATTACCTCAAAGAGATTGAACTTTATGTATACGTCATAATGGTTGATTATATATTGAAGATATTTGACAAAAGACATAGTGTTGAAAAATTCCACGAGCGGGATTCCAACTATGCTATCGTCGTTGTCGATATTGAAAGGGCTCCTTTGGCTTACAAAGTGAAAGTAGATAGTGTTGATTAATTTCGGCGAGTTGGATTGAGCCACGATAGCATAGTTGGTGTACACCTGCCCCGGCATGTCATAGGGTGCTGGTTCGAATCCCGCTCGTGGAATTTTGTCAAGACTTTGTCTTTTTTCAAATTGTAATTTGTTCGCAACAATATTTGCGTAAAATTATATGTTAATATTTTTAAAAATGTTTTTGTTTTGTTTATATAACTTTAACGAGAAAATTTCCAAGAGCAGGATTTGAACCCGCACCCTTCTAATATTATATGAAATATTATGATCGGATGTTAAAGACGGCGCCTTTGGCTTTCAAAGTAAAAAGTAAATAGTGTTGAATAATTTCGGCGGGCTGATTAGTACCACGATAGCTCAATTGGGAGAGCACCTGACCCGGTATGTCAGAAGGGTGCGGGTTCAAATCCTGCTCGTGGAAATTTTTCAACATTTGTGTTTTTGTATATGTAAATAATCATGGTTTGGGTAGGTTGCTGTTGTAGTGTTTGCAAGTTTGTGTAGGAGTGGAGTGTTGATTGTTCAAGGTTGTTCAAGGGTGATTTTTCAAGTTATATAGGTACATATAAAATACAAAAATATATTTTGCTGAGTTATTTTATGTATGTCTTTATTTGATTTTTCTGTGATCTCGTAGTGATAATTTTAAATTATTAGGTTTTTTTAGATTATATTAATTATTATAACGCTATTGTAAAAAAAATACCTATTAGGTATAGGTAAAATCAGGCAAAAGTAACATTAGCTTGTAGTAACATTATACTTGTATTCTAATTAATAAATCATCATATTATTTGATTGTTACATATCTGTTTTATTTCAAAATTTGTCTTAAATATAAGCTAATAAGGTTTTTCAAGCAAAAAAGTAAGGCAGCTTTTTCATTAAATCGCCATTGATTATTAACTTGATTGTACCCTTTTTTGAAAAAAAAAATGTAGTAGGTCCAGTTAACAAAAGCCTAAAAGAGATTTAATTTAAGTTTCACTATGTGGGCAAACGTAAAAACCTTGGCGCGTGTTATGTTTAGACAAGCTATGATGTCACGAAAAGAAAAGCTGTCGCCGCACTATCATAGAGCTGTACGGTGTCACTAGAATGCAAACATGAAGAGTTCAAGATAGATAGGAACAGGCACTCACATGGCTTGGTCGCATTTTAATTACTTATTTGTTTAAATAAATATATGTACATTAACGTTGTAATATTAAATATTCTTTTTAAAAAGAGCTTTATTTATTTAAAAATTATAATTCGCGTCCAGAAATTAAACTCAAAATTAGTATCACTTATTATTTCATAATTTCATAGTTTCACCAACTGGACACACGTGTGTCCGGTCTCTTGTGTCGTAGTGAAGAACCCCTTTGCTCGACCTGCGAATTGAACTCAGGAACTCCATACTCCAAGCGCTTTGCTATCAATTCACCGAGATTACATACATCATAAATAAATTACTATTTCCAAATATTGTCTTTGAAATTGCATCGTTTCGTTTTGATTAAAAGCTGATGTAGTAATACTTATATTGTACACACATTGTTGGTAATTTACGCATTTGCGCACTGTAGTTTTAGATAGACCAGATAAATTTCCTGCTGTTCATCATGCTGTCGCCACGAGAAACACACTTCCAACGTAAGAGTACCAGAACTACTAGACCGCTTAATTAAAGTAATTACTCTCCCTTTGAACGCTGGCCTTGCAAAGGGATCGAAACGCCAACATTGATATATATTTTACAATTGTAAATTGCCTATTTATTTATTTATTTAAACGAGCTATAGATAGTATACACTTAATACAATTTGAAATAAAATACACACAGAACGACACAAATCAAATGTCAATGGTGTGGACAGCATGCAATAAAAAAATAAAAATAGCGAGTAACAGAACAAAACACAAAGTTATACAAAAATTAGAATAAACAATAACAATTAATCAATTTATAAACAAATTAAAATTAAAATCAAATAAAAAATAAATTAAATACAGAACCAAAATTTACATTAAAATCAATATAGGGAACAAAGTTAAAATAAAAAAAAAACATAAAAAAAGAATGAAATTAAGTGAAATCTAGATCAAGAAGCATTTTAGTATAATTTATTATCATCAAGAATTAAACATGAGTAGATGTGTATAAATCATTTCTATACATTAAAACAGATTAATTAAGAAGAAATAGTTACAAAAACAGGAGGTGGATGAAGAAAAAATAGTAGCTCGATGATGTAGTGGTTTACGCGCCCGGTCTGCTAAGGTTAAGGAATTTTCGCTGAAGCCGGTCATCGGATGGGTGGCCAAAAATGTATCATCTCGAGCTCTTCCGGGCTTCGGAGAGCACGTTAAGCCATTGGTTGGCTGCATTAGCTGTCGTTAAAAACCACCAATCCGCACTGGGCCCGCGTGGTGGTTTATATCCATCCATAAGGAAGGCTCGTGCCCCAACAGTGGGGATATAAAAAATGAGTTGGTGAATGAACTCGTAAATCGGATTTTTAGTCTTACTAGCAGGTGAGTATGGTAGGGCTTGCTGATAAGTCGTTGTGGTGGCGATCGATTACCACCAAGGTCGCTGCCTCGTGCACAAATATTTGTCACCGACTTAAGCTGTTTCGTACACCCGAGTCGTGTTTTTTTGGTAATAAGATAAATTGGAAGATGCCAATAGACTACAGAGGACTGTCGTTTATTAGCAACAATGTTCGACAAATGTGTTAAGAAATTTCCGAAACCTCGAGAACAACAAAAAATATTTTACATTTTAACAGTATGGTAAGCTGTCGTTGATCAGTTAATAAATAAATTTAAAAAAAATTATGAATAAAAAAGTATAAATAAATAAATAAAATAAATATCTATGACTATGACTTGCTATGCAGAGATTTTCATATAGGCAGTGTCCGCCAACACCAGCTCATTTTACGTACCCACTGCTGGGGCACGAGCCTTCCCTATAATAATAATAATAATAATACTTTATTGACCAAGAGAATACATAATATATAAGACTTAAAACAATGATAACAATTTTTAAAAGACTAAATACAAGATCACTAGCATCAAAACTAGGCCGAGCCTGTGTCATAGATGCTAGTTACTTCATATGACATTTTTCTTTTAATGTAGGTAACACACGCATTACATAATTAAATAATTAGAAGTCGCGTCAACACTAAGGGAAAAACATTAATATATTACTTACAACATAAATTCAATTAACAAATAAATTACGGGTAGGTAGCTTTATATTTGTGCACTATATAAATCGTACGCATCGGTCATTAAGCGGTTGCAAACTCGGACTGGGGACAGATTGAATAGTGAGAACGAGCTATACGACCCTATAGGTAGAAAATAGGGAGAACGGGCCGTAAACCACCACGCGGGCCCAGTGCGGATTGGTGGTTGTTAACGACTGTTATTGTAGCCGGAACCTGTCGACATTTTTATTTCTTAGTCTCTGCACTATACGAGTGATATTCGTAGGTGTGTTTCGTGGAATAGAAAATTAATTATTTTAAAATTTGATTTGAAGCGCACTTACGGGTGTGCTAAGTGGAATACTTTAGGTGTGCTTCGTCTGGGTGTGCTTCGTGGAATACCTCAACCAATGAGGTTTACGTGCCTTTCGGAGCACGGAGGAGTTCGAGATGATACATATTTTTGGTCATCATCATCTAGTCCCATCTTCATACTGAAGTTTGGAGATCAGTAAACAAAATTTTCTGCGATCTCATATAGCTTGTTTTAATTGACGATAACTAAGTCCAGTCCACTTTTTGATGTCGTCCAGCTATTTGCGTCTATTTGTATGGGGAATTTAACGTGTTAATTTAAAAAATAATAATTTAAAAACCACTTCATAAATCGAAAATGTGAGACGGACGATTTGTAGTTAGGATAATTGGTGATTGTATAGACATAATTATAGGTATAATAATTTAGAGAAACTATAAGCATCAACTAAACGCCGCCACTCGTTTTCATGATTTTTGGCCAACTTTAAATTATGTTGTAGAAAAAACTATAGTGTGTTATTTTATGGCTCGGATTAATTGTAAAAACCGGTCTCTTTGAAGTATCAAAGGGAACGTGTTTACAAATAAATATATTTTGTTTATTTAGTTTTTTCATCATAATATCAACTTAACCGTGACTACACTTTTGACTTTTTTTGATCAGCGCACCCTTAAATAATAGAACCATTATATTAATGATTGTTATTATTATGGCGTGCACTTGGAGAGGCCTGTCCAGCAGTGGACTAGTATTGGATGATGATGATGATGATGATGATGTGGCAAATTAAACATAATAAAAATTACATACAAATGACTGTAAAGAGGTTTGGTGTTAAAAAAACATTGGCAGTGGACTGGGGCCATAAAATGAGCTCTTATAGCAGTATTATTGCATTTGTGTAACCAGACGAATGTACCTATATACACCGCTATATACGCATCTCACTTCTCTCGCGCCCCTAGTCATATTTGCCGCAGGACTAATAACTGCTGAGCTGAGGTAGACCTATTATTTATTTAAAAATCACTTACAGCAACGGCAAGGCGTGCAACTTGTTCACATGTTCTCGAGTAGAGACTGCGACTCTATTAAGACTATTGATGTTACTAGTAAAATTTTAAAACAATTTTGTCTCTTTCTGCCATTGTCATGTAGACGTCTTGTCGAAATGAGTTTCGTTATTTGCATGTTTAATATTTGGATGAAACAATACCTATATAGTTTTATGTCGATGCTGATGAATTAAATTTATTTTCTTTAAAGATTCGCTACCTCAGTGTTTGAAATAGGTTATTTGAGTTGCTTTCCACTGAAACTGTGTGCATAATCTGATTACCATCACAAAGGCTCAGTACTTTGAAGTATGGCTACACTACGCTGATTGCATATTGGCTATATGGCTTGAGATAATAGACTAGAATTATTCTATTCTACAACGTGTAACAGAAAGATGTGGTAAAAATGAATAAATCCAAAGTATATCTGATCTTGATCTTGTATGCAGAGTTACTAAAACGTAATTATTAACTTTAATTTGTTATGCTATTTTTAATTATATATTTAAATTGTGAGGGTTTTCTGTCTCCTAGCTCCTCAAGATCAGGAGCTGCTTTACCTTCTTCTCTCTGGATGCAGACAATCTTTTGATGAGCTCAGTGTTTAGTCACTCGTACTTGTTGGGTCCCGCTGGTGCCGATATTATGTCTTCGACTTCTGACGCGTAGACTGGAACCAACTGGCTAATGGCGTAGTAGTACTTTGTGGCGTCCGTGGTGATGTTAGCCAGAAAGATTGATTTAATAAAATATTTTGACATTTGTGTAGTAATGACAGCAGTATTGGTGCAGTTTTTGTGCAGGTTTATTAAAGTAGATCGTGAGCAATTTTTGTACAGCGTATTATAAGCTAAATAAAATATTTTTATTATTACAGTTATTAAATAAAATATTTTTATTATTGCAGGGTTATTGCAGGATTCGTGCAGCTGTAGTGTAGTAGTCGCGCAGTTGTAGTGTAGTTGTGGTGTAGAGAATTTTAATAGAATACGTCTATTTCCACGGCACTGCTCCTACACGCGACAAATGACAGGCGTACACGTGCAGTTGCAGTTTTTTAATAGAATTGACCTACTGGTCGCAACGGACAATCATTCATGCTCAGATAAATAATCTAGCCATAGGTAACCCAAAGGGTAACTTAATCAAAACACTATAAAGGTATAGCTGCTTTTAATACAATGGACGTTCTACCAAATTGTGGTAACAGGCCAGTTTCGTGTTATTTGTTTTAATCTTTCTATAGGTATAATGACGTTTCCAAGTTTAGAGGCAAATGTACAATTACAAATTACTACAAAGTTACTTAATGAAAAAGTGATATAAAAATTTCCACGAGCGAGATTCAAATCTGACGCTGTCATACCAGGTCAGGTGCACTACCAATTAGGCTATCGTAGTTCTGTCTAACCCGTGCAAATGTATCACTACTATCTCTCACTTTGTAAGTTAAGCTTACATGTTACACATAACTACCTAAAACATCACGGTTAAGCCAATATAATAAATAAACATTAATATATCACAACTCCTCGCCATCAGAAAATGAATCCAATCATTCCAGTTTAACTTATAGGCCGGGTGCGACGGGAGATCAATTGTAATTAAAACGTTGACAATAATAAATCAGCGTTTAAGTGGTACCCACCCTTCTGCGGCGGCGGCGGACCGATCGATGGGTGTCAAGGTCAAGCTCGCTGATAAGCAAGGCCGTCTGCAAACCGCCACAGATTATTAAATGGTACAGATATACTTACCACTCCTTTTTGAACTAGGTAAAATTTTGTGAGTACATCGGAGGGGCTATATGAGGGTATACACAGAAGTAGCTAAAATTCACCTTGCGTATACACCAGAGCTAACACCTCAATGGCAAAGCGCTCGGCTCGATACTCGAAGACCCCGGGCTCAATTTCCAGGTCAGGCAAAAAGGTGATTACAAATCACCAACTTGCATTGAGCAAGCGTGGTGATTAAACCATTATCCATCAATTGTAGTGATGACTTGATGCCCTTTCCCAACAGTGGGACAGTTATAGGCTATTTACTTACTTCTACACCAGAGCTACACGTGATAGCATGAATCTAATATAAATCCTAGCACATACGGAGATTTTTGTTTTTATCTGTATTATGCCAATAACAATTTTGTTGATGTTTATAATTTTACACTCTGCTAATGCGCTTTAAACTGTCGTCTGCTATTAACACAGCATATACCCCAGATATGAAAAATTCTATTGTATGGCAGGAACACTAAGATCTATTTTTGCCACCAAGCATTGTTTTACACGACTGTGTTCCGATTGAACCTCTCATCTGCGGCGAGCACTGATCAGTGACCTTAGCACCTTTGAATCGTCCGAATATTTTTTGCCTACCTAAGTAACCATTCTGTACTTAAACCTATACAATATTCTTTGCCACAAGTCTGCGGTGCAAAGGTAATAATCACAAATTCCATGATTCATGTTCTAGCATATTTTAGATCACCTTTGCATTTAGTGAAGGCTGCTACTGCAAAGGTTGCGCTCTTACAAGGTTAGATCTAATCAACTGTACTGTGGTGGCTGCCAATGAATTTACTTGGATTCAGGTTAGGTCTGGTACATACGACCGGATAAGTCTAGTAAACCACCATCCTCGAAATTGAGAGGCGTTTCACTAAAAACAGAGCCTACTGGCGTAGAACTAGCATTGGATGCCATCATTGGCCCAGGGTCATCATTATAAGCTCATATTTATTTCCCCACTGCTGGGGCACGACAAGCCTTTCCCATGGACGGACAGGGAGAACGGGCCATAAACCACCACGCGGGCCCAGTGCAAATAATTGGTAGTTGTTAACGACTGCTAAAGCAGCCCGGGACCGACGGCTTTACGTGCCTTCCGAAGATCAAACATTTTTTGGTTGCCTATCCGATGGCCGGCCTTTGTGAAAGTTGCTTAAACTCAGCACTCGCAGACCATAGTGGTCTGCGAGAGCTGAGAACCAGGGAAGGGCGCGCTATAACCACTGCGCCAAAGAGCTCTTCATCGAACGCCCCAGACCTTGACCCAGTTCCAATTGTTTCAGCCCTGCACAGCTGGTGTTAGCACTCCGACCAAGTATCTATACCTGTATTTCTATAAGTAATTGTAATTTGAAAGTAATAAGTGTAATCTATATAAATATAAACTATTAACTACAAGTTGGAAGATGTTTTATTGAAGAGAAATCATCAACCCGCATCTGACAACTTTACTGGCGCAGTCGGTAGGATTGCAGTAACTCAGCTGACAAAAAAAAGTCACAGGACAAGTAAGTGAAGAATTCCTTATATACTTTCGTGCCACCTGGAGAGTTACGTTCTTCCAAGAACAATTTGCAAAGATCCTACAATTCATAAATAAATTTACTCCACTAATAAATTTCGCACATAACAAAGGAGGAAAAATACGACTAGAACAGCAAAATCGGAAGGATCCATACGCTTAAAAGAAAAGCTTTCCTTCCTTAACAAACCCAAACCCCCTATAAAATAGACAAGACCTAATAAGGATTTATTTTTATTTTTATCATTTGATCACTTATTATTTTTGCTATTTTATAACCTGATCATCGGGATCACTAAAAATTGTTAAAATTATTAATTTCCCGACAAATAGACATATGTGCTGACTGGGAATATTAATAATTGAATCGCTAGCGGCATATATTAATTACGAAACAATAAACGCTAATATGCGAATTGAATATTAAATATAAGAGGCTAATAATCGCATGTAAGCGAATTAAAATAAATATTGCGAAAGGCAATAATCGCTTGTATGCAAATTAAAATAATAATTGCGAAAAACAATAATCGCGTGTATAACTGATAATTAATTGCAAAATGCAATATATTTATGTGAATTAAAATCGCAATTGTATATCCACAAATTGGATTGATAAAGAATTTTGCGCACCATAGCCATACAACAATATTATAGGGGTAGGTACCCTAGCAATAAAATAGTAATAATTATATAAATTAATGAAGTACACAAAGTTATAACATTTGATGAAAAAGGGAATTTATACGCTATTTCTTACAAACAATATAATAATATTTTTAATAACCATTTATCTAGATATACTAATTAAGAAAAGCAATCTAAAAATAAGTTATCCAAAGTACTTTATTAGAATCATATATATACCTTTGCGTGAATAAACACAAAAATTTTACAAAAAATTTCTGGGCAAACGCCGCTGAAGCATTAGCTAGTCAAGCTGCACGCTATCGGCTACACAGCTGATAGCCTAGCCGATAGATTGGCAAATCGTTTATCCACCAATCCCAGTCTAAGTCGAATTTTTGAGAAAGAAGGAGAGAGCCAAGAGTTCATTTCCGGTAATACCCGCCACCTTATGAGTCAATGAGTAATCCCAAAGGATTGGCGGAACCAGCTCCTCAGGAATCCCCGAATACAAATTCGTATAGACTAAATAACTTAACGGAAGCAATAAATTTAATACCTAAATTTAATGGTAACGCAAAACATCTTAACTTATTCATAAAGAAATGTGAATATGTTCTTTGTAACGTGTTATGATAACTTACCTGAGAGATACATTAACATTTTAGAAGCCATTACTAGTAAAATGACTGATCAAGCAGCAACACTAGTAAGCGAAAATGATTATGCAATGCATGGTTAGAATCAATTAAAGCCACTCTTAATTCAACATTTTGGGGATAAAAGTCAGAAGAGAGTATAATTTTAGAATTAGAATCACTTAAAATACAACAAAACGAATCATATCTTGATTTTTGTAATAGAATACAATCAATAAGATCCAATTTATTTACAAAAATGGCTACGGATAATAATTCACAAATGAGGAACACCAAAATGGCAATTTTTGATCACACATCTTTAAATGTATTCCTGTTTAATTTACCACAATATTTATTGCGCATTGTTAGATAAAAAACTCCTAAAACAATAGATGAAGCACTCCGAATAGTCACGGAAAAAACTAATTTTGAGAGACAATATAAATTACGCAATGAATTAAATACAAGAAATGTACGAAAACCAAATCTACCTCAATATAAATCTAAGATAGGTAAGTACTTAAGATAGGTAAGTACTTTAATGTTTTGAGTTAAAAAAGATTGAAATGGTTTCACTAATATTTATTTAAGTGAAGCAAAGATAAAATCACAAACTTTATCAATTTGTTTGTGTACTTATTCAACGTCACGTTTTGGCAAGGAGCAAACTTTTTAATTTAAGAACGTTCCTCGCTCTTATTTAAGGCACAAAAGCATTCTATGTAAACTGTCGTAAAAAGGAAAGTTATTTTGAAAAATAATTTATTTAAAGTCGGGTATATCTTTTAGTAGTAAAGTTCGTCGTGTTTTTTGACCTACATTTAAGTTTGCCTCCTAAAGCCACAACCAAAGGCACAGTATGAGATTCTCAATTACAGGGCCGTAGTTAGAAATTTCCTCGAATATCCGCATTAAGCTTGCCAAGGCAGTGGCGATACACCCCCAACCTTGTACGACCTGTATCTACCGATCTAAGAAAACCTCAACAAGGGGAAGCCTAGCGACTAAAAACCCTAGTACGGTCTTCCCTAGTACCCTTCTCAACTTACGGGGATGGCGCAGAACTACGAACAGACGGCACCAAGTTCCACCTCTGCTGAGCTGGTTACACTAGGCCATGGCTACCAATGCTTCTACCAAACTAGTCTAACGTGGCCATCAAATAAACAATCTTTACACCACAAAATCCTTAAAAACCATCCCTTTTCTGCTATGAGAATGGCTCGTTAAAAGTAAAAGTTGGTAAAAAAAATTTAATTTTATGAATGGAAAGAATAATCATAAAATGTATTTAAAAATATTACCGAGTTTTGCATATGTTGCTGCATGCACCGCATGTCGCACGTCGCCAAACAGGGTCGGCACTTAGCATGAGCTACGGATTATACGTAGCACTGATTTTTAGCACTACCTGAATCATTAAAAAGCTTGTAAAAATCGGTACATGCATTTCAACATTACAAATATTTAGTTATAGACAAATTGAAACTTTTTTAGATGTCGGTTAAAAATAGTGTACAACGACTTCTGCTACGATGTTGCCTGATCGCAATCAACGCGGTTTTTTCTATGTATTTCAAATCTTTCTTCATTCTTTTTTGTTTATCTTCATCACAATAGAGAGGGGGGGGGGAGGGTTTGAATGATAGATAAGTAGATAATACTTTTAATATAACACTATAAGCATTAACAAACTTATAGTAATAATAAAAAACAAGTTACAATTTGACGATTCAAAGCAGTCTCTTCCAGATAACCAGTAGGATGGAGAGAGCTAATAAATTGTGAAATCGGAGGTACAAACTATTTACAAGAACTATGTTTATTTTATAAATCATAATAATAATAAAATAATAATTCTCATATATTATCATACTTTATTAATTTTCATAATTTTAAATATATTTTTTTTAACAAGCTAGTTCTATTTTAATGTTCGAGGACGCAGCAAATTACCACATTACCTTCATTCAAGGGTAGGTAGCGAAGGTGTGTTGACTAACCTAGGTCGTGTGGCCAAGGTCAAGTCTACACATACATATACCAGTTAACATCGCCATAATGTTAAATGCAGTGAAAAATGAAAGTAAAACTTTTAACAAACCTTAATAATAATATTGACGATATTATAAAGTTATGCTCACCTCCCCTCCCCTCACCAGCTCGATGTCCCTACTGCTGGAGCACGAACCTGCCCTATAGGGAAAACAGGCCATAAATCACCACGCGGGCCCAGTGCGGATTGGTGGTTGTTAACGACTGCTAATGCAACCGTGACCAACGGCTTTACGTGCCTTCCGAAGCACGGAGGAGTTAGAGATGAAACATTTTTGGTCACCCGATAACCGACATTTGAGAAAGTGGCTTAACTTCAGCAATCGCCAACCGGGTATTTGGTTTGATTTGACACCATCGGCTATATAACATTGTTTCGGGCGGTGTTGTAAAATCCTAGAGTACACTAATAAAGTTGAAGTAAAATTTAAAAGTACCACCACCTCAAAATTTGCGTAGAACATTCAGAATCAGAATAATAAATGGTTGCACCGTGGCCGATGTAATTCAGCCGGCACTCAGTGGTCATAAATCACAATCAACTACATATGAATACCATTAGAATGACGCAAAGATAATGGAGGCTAGTATTTAAATGACCCCTAACTTGACATTTCTCGTTAGTTCCTTTATTTGATTAAGTAATGCCACATGATAAATTTATTAAAAATCATCAACAGTCTCAGGAAGATCGAGTGGGAAACGAGCTTCTTAAGGCAGGTTGATTTTTTCTTTAGTAAAATTTTATCCTGTAACTACGAGTATAATGCAAAATTCAAAATAATATAAATGGATAAAGGAACTAATGACTACATTAGGGGAAATCTTAAAGAGTGAGAGGAAACCGACTGTCTTGGTATGAATATGTAATGAGGAGAGCTGATGATCAACATATGACAAAAATGGTTAGAGCATGAAAGTTGAAAGTGTTGTAGGAAAAGAAGACCAAAGAAAAATAAATATACTATGTGTCCCGGACAATCTTCCCCTGGTTCCTGGGTGCCCAGGACTAAAACAACTCACTACACTTCATGTTTTTATTGAAGAAAACACCAACTCGCTACTACATCGTCTTATGATTTTCTTTATATTAATATTGTCTTATTTTTATCATAGACAGTAAAAAGTATAAAAATACATAGGAACAAAAATGTTTGAACATATTGTCCTGTTATGAACACTATGTGAAAGATGAATGGCAAAGAAAGTTGTTACTAACTACACATGAAAATGTTACTACACCAAAAAGGCGGCAAACGAACAATATACAAAACGAAGAATCTTTGTTTCAAAGATTCTTCGTTTTGTATATTGTTCGTTTGCCGCCTTAAAAAAAAAGAATGTTACCAAATAGTGATATACTGATTAAAACCATTTACATAGCCCCACTGGGAAAGTTCTCCTCGAAATCTGGGATCGAATGGCAACGAAGGAGATGGGGAGAAACTCTACAAAGCTTTTTGAAGAGATTTAACTAGACGTGTGGATCAATAAAAGCATGCATTGTTTATTATGTATTATTATTATCAGCCATTAACAAAGGACAAAAGCCTCCCTTTCCTCTTTCCACCTATCTCTATCCTGAGCTAGTTCGTCCCAATTCTTTAAGTAGGAGTCCTTCTCATCCCGTCATCTCCGTCTAGGCCATCTACGTTGTCGTCGTCCGTTTGTGGACCCATGATGTGGCAAAGTTTACCCATAGTTCGTCCGACATACGGATGACGTATCCGGCCCAGTCCCACCTTAATTGCCTGGCTACATGACTTGTAGAAATAATAATTAAACCTACTGATTTTTAATCGTGGATTTCGTGGACGATGATGACGATGATAGGAATACAATATTTGACGGCCTCCGTGGTCGAGTGGCTCGCACGCTGGTTTCTGGTGTTGCCATCTCCGAGGTCTCGGGTTCGATTCCCTGTCGGGTCAATGTAGAAAAACGAACATTTTCTATATTTTCTCGATGATACCGTGATTGTGGTACCGTGATGATGTGTGTTCTGGATTTCCATAACTCAAGTGTAACTCTCTTTCGAGCCAGAGCAATGTGTGTGATGTTTTCTAATATTTATTTATTTGTTATATAACGTTTATAAATAAAATCAGAAAAAATATAATCTAAATAAAAGATATGCAATCAACATGTATTTTTATTTAGTTAGACAGTATGGCGGCATCGCTCGCCGTCTCGCCTGTCGGCGTCACGGTGCCGCAGTCGTGTAGCATATTACTGACGACTGTTGGCCGTTCCTTGCGGCTGGGGTACTCAACATTTTATAACATGTGCATAAAATTAACATACGAAAAAAGTTGTAACAAATAATGTATGCTTGAATCAAGGTCAAGGATGACAGGTGGATGCTAGTCACGTAACTGCGATCGATGGCTTATTGATCACTTTCCACTTTTTTCTGTCTAATATCGGTTTGTAGACTGAGACCCATTATATTATCTGTTTATTTATAAATCTATCTTTATATTGGATATTTTTTCATATATTTAAAAATAAATAAATAAATAAAATAAATAAAATAAAATCATTTATTTCGGACAGGGTCAGGGACAGGAAATAAATCTAGCCATCTCTACATGTTATTGTTTACATATAATTTAACACAAATATTGATGACGTAGTTGTCGACATTGAATAGGGCTTCTTTGATTATAAAATAAAAGTGTTGATTAATTTCGGCGAGTCGGATTGAGCCACGATAGCATAGTTGGCAGTGCACCTGACCCGACATGTCATGGGGTGCGGGTTCGAATTATGCTCGTGGATTTTTTTCAACACTGTCTTTTTTCAAAATCTTTACACGTGTTATTTTATATACATCGGTAGCCAAATGACTTCGCTCCATCCGATGTAAAGCTGAAACTGTGTCTAGATGCGAAGACAGCAAGGTGGAGCTGGATTGTGCCTTACTAGCCGTCCTCACCTTGCCGATTCGCAAGTTGCTTCTGCACACCTCGTCCAAAGGACCACATGTTGTTATAACCTCATCTATCTTATCTAATCTTAGTGGGGCCTGCAGAGGTTTCCCTCTCCCAGTAACACTTCGACTCATCGGGGTCTTTTGTGCAACCCCATCCTTTCACTCTTCCTCTTCAGTAAAAATAGATGCCATAAGTTTGGCAACGTCCTTAAGAGCGAAGAGCCTGAAGTCCTTTGGTTTCGTATAGGCCGCTCCCAGGAGTCCCATTCTTTTCCTAGCCAGAGAGTCGCAGTCACACAGTAGGTGCTGCATTGACTCCGTTTCCTCTCCACATGCCCTACACAAACTATTTGTTGAAAGGTGCATTCTGTGAATCATGTGTTTTGTGGCATAGTGCCCTGTCAAGGCACCGATGGGTTATCGGGCCTGCCTTGTACTGCCTCCGCATATGAACTTACTCCGTCCTAAGGCGCTTTCGCCTAGGAAGGATTTGGAGTGTTTCACCACGGCTTGTTTTACCCGGCTGCTCTTTCCATTCGATGCTGTGCCTGTTTTCGATGTAATCTTTTAAGGCTTTGTTAATGGTACTGGTATAACCTCATGGTTCTGTTTACCTTTGATCAGGCAAGCATGTTTGCCGTAAATATGAAAGTTACATGTTGAATCTTAATAGTAAACTATGCAAATACTGAACTACCACAAATTCATAATAATATAAAGCTGTCCCACGAACCAAGGTCGCTGGCCAATGTCGCCGCTAGCCGTTCCGTGTCGCCCGCCGACGTCGCGATGCCGCAGTCGCATGTCATACGGCCAGCAGTCCGCCGTTCGTTATAGCATGGGTGTACAACATTTTAAGCGTTTATGTAAATTAATATATTTCGATTTGAATATTGTTGACATTTGTATAACAACTGTATAATAATATATATTTTTTGAATAAATTTCTAATAAATATATTTTTTGAAAAAATAAAAAAAGTAGTTTTAACTATCGATGACAAGAGTCATGTTTGTTTAGATTGTTTTGTCGTTATTTAAGTATTTACATTAATTTTCTTCCTTTTTATGTTTTCATGCCTACTAACGTCTAGCATTAATGAAGCATGCATAGCTTGACAAGTAGAAACTAAGTTATTGTAACACTACTTATCTTAAGCCTGGTGACGCTATAATAGCCAAAGGTGGTCAACAACAAACTTTCTCAGAAAATAAACAACTATTAACTAATTTATTAATTAGGTAAATAAAACAAAATTTATATTTCTTTGCCTTAATTAACAGGAAAATACAGATCAAACATCTATGCATGAAATGACGAAACCGGAAATACAAATGTCTAATATATATTTAAGAAATCATACGCAAATAAGACATTCAACAAACAAGGAAAGATACATCTGTCTATGTCATAAATATTTAGCAAAATATTAAATATTAAATTTTAAATGTGACAAGTTTGACTAGTCGGAATGGTTGTGCACTTCTGGCAAGGCGGGCGGTGGGTGTAGACCATCGGGCCAAGCACGCAACCCGCGCTCTGCAACGACTTTTCAGTTAAAACAACCGCGAGGGCCGTTCCGATCGCGCCTTACACTAAATATCACATACATTTTTTTTATAACGTGACACTAGATTAACAACCTTAGTGCCTTGACCTTAGTGCTGTGAAGTGATACTCTATAAGGATTTTGAGAAATATGGTGTTCGCGTTATATTGGTGAGTTCGACGTCGAACAAGTTTCAGTGTGAAACTTCTTTGCGTCTTTCATTTGTTTAATTCGTTTGTTTCACTTTGATTTTTTAATTTCGTCAGTACTCTTTGCTTTCCTGCCAGTTAATTATGACTTATTCAATACGTTAACATTGAAGAACCTTGCAGTTTTGACTAAAAAGATAAATAAAACTCATAATGTGAGATTAAACTCTTTGCTGTATAATCGATATTGTCACGAAAGTGCTACAACAAACAGTCAATTTCAATTGGGTTTAAAGTTTTCAGCTTTAATAACTTTAACAACATCTGATAGTGACGTACCTAACTACCTATATTGGATGATGAAACTACAGAATTAAGACGTGTTCTGTCACATTATAGGGTTTCGTGGGTTCCTTAGTACATGAAGTGTTATAGCTTCATCTTGTATGTCCGTCTGTATGCACACGGCCACTTAACTTATACTTATTAACTACCAAACGCTGGAAAGCTAAATATCGTAACTATTCAGTTCTGATATTCTGATAATAATAATAATATAATATGATATACCTAAATAGGTCTTTATCTAGCAGTGGACGTCTTTTGGCTGAGATGATGATGATGATGATGATGAGATGATGATGATGATGATGATGACGACATGCGCCATTTTTATTAAATTTGAATATACTCTAGATCTAAGTAGGTATATTCTCAGATTGACAAAACCACTACTTGCCTAAAAGCCCTAAAGTTTTATTGTTTCGATGAGACGGACGCTATTGCCACTGCCCGTAATAAAACCAAATTTCTAAGAGCAAGGTCGATATGAAAAACTTGGCATCCATCACCAACGCAGATCAAAAAGGAAAAGAGAGTATATAAACTCTAGTAAATCCATATAAAGTGTTTCATTATCCAATATGTACCATTGGAGTATAGTCTGAACGGGCGAAGTAAGAATTGAACTTGCGCAGTCACAGTCTAAAGTATAATCTTATATGAACGGTCTTTGGTCAAAGGAAAAACAATACATAGCAAAAACTTAAATACTTTTACTTTAATTTGAAATGAAGTTTATAATTATGACTGGATAAAACACGGAACGGAATATCTATTTTAAACTAACACTGTGTTTGTTAGTGAAAGGACCTTAAAGTATAAGCAGTTTGCAGAACTTGCACTTTACTGTCTGGAAGTAATCGCTTATAAGCGATAAGACCGTCAAATTATAAGTAGCTTTGTAAATTATTTATTTTTGTTCATGTTTATGTTTTATAATGTTGCAATAATAGTGTTATCTATCTATCTTTACTCGAGACTTCATCGTTGTGGATTTGAGATCTTAAAAATAAATTCTTTTTTAAAATAAAATATGTCTGTGCCTATGTTACCCGCATGGAATGTAGCATTCTATCAGTGAATTATTGTTTGGAATTCACCGGTAGTTCTAGAGATTGATTCCCTTCAACGAATAAACAAACAAACAACAAACAAACAAACTTTACCTATTTATTTTTATTTATTTATTTATTTATTTATTTATTTATTTACAACCTTACAACTATCATTACAGGATACTTATTCCTAATGCGATAGTGTAGATCCTTATTATCTAACTATTTCTATAACAAAGAACATACAACGTGACTTTTGTGAATTCATTCAGAGAGCAGTTGAATATATCAATATCGTCAGCGACTTTATTAATAGTGCGCAGGGCTCGGGTAATTGGCGCTTCTTTCAAAATGTTAGTCCGCGCCCGCGGCACCTCGAGCAGTGGCGGGCGCCGCCTGCGCCACACGTACCGGTCCGGCACACACAGCTTCACAGATTGCAACACTCCTTGGTTGAACAAAACACCACGTAACAATTTTATTATATATGTAGCCAGCCCTAATTCTCTTCTGACTTCCAATTTGTTGTAGCCCACCATGCCGAGAACAAATAATGTCGGATACATTAACGGGTAAAATGGATATACTCCATATAATTTAAGATAAAGAAATCTTGTAAACTTGTTTTGTATTCGTTCTAACATTAATTTATATTTAGCCTCAGAAGGACTCCAAATAAATGCATTGCATTCCAAGTGGCTTTTTACCAGTGCTTCATACAAAGCTCTTATTGTATTTAAATTTGTAAATCCCTTACACTGACGCAACACAAATCCCAAATTACGGTATGCCTTCTTACAAACCTTAATTATATGCTCTCGAAAAGACAGATTGGTAGTAAAATGAATTCCAAGGTCTCTCACCTCAGTCACCCGCTGCATAGGAGCACCATCTAAGCAATATTGGAAATGAACAGGGTCTCGTGACAAAGTAAATGACATTACCGAGCACTTAGAAAGATTAAAGCATAACCGGTTCCTACGACTCCAGTCCGCCACCCTGTCAATGTCCGCCTGCAGTTTAGCACAGTCGTAACCGTTCTGTATTTCCAATACCAGCTTTAGATCATCAGCAAAGAGAAGGCAGGTCGAATCCAGCGTGACGTCCGGTAGGTCGTTCACCATTAAAACAAATTCGAGAGGCCCCAAATTACTCCCTTGACGTCAGTCCTGATCTAGTGTAGTAATGTTCCGAGTTATGACCATCCCAGTTGACATACTGGCGTCTGTTTTTCATGTAACTGGCAAAAAATGACAGCGTTTTTGGCGTGCAGCCCGCATTGGCCAGTTTCATGAGCAGGACGTCATTGTCGACTGTATCGAACGCCTTTCGATAATCGAAATAAATGACATCCACCTGACTACCACTGTCCACCGCTGGTGCCACCTGCGTCATCAGCTGAAGTAGGTTCCCCGTAGTACTCCGTGCGGGACGAAACCCGTGCTGCGCGTCAGATAACTGAGCGTTCACCTGCGAGTATAAGGAAGCATGTATCGCTGACTCGAAAACTTTCGCCGGGGTACACAGGACTGCAACCGGTCTGTAGTCACTCGTTTCCGTACCACTCCTACCCTTAGGTACCGGGACCACTCTAGTCAGCTTCCATCGATCGGGAAAAACAGCACAATCGAGACAGACATTATAGATGTGCAGCAGCGGAGCAGCGAGTACCTCACGACAATCTCTAAAAATAAAAGGAGGTATACCGTCTGGTCCAGTGGAATGTTTAGGCTTGAGCTTCGCCAGCGCCTGCCGCACGTCAGTCAACTGTAGCTCGCGCACCTGCACCCACGCACCGCCGGCACCCGCCACCGCCGGCGCCGCGCTGGCCGCACTTACGTCCAGCACCGCGGGCTCAGAGTTGTAAACGGAGCAGAAAAATTTTGACAATTCCTGCGCCCCTTCGAGTGCAGATAAAACTCGTCCATCTTTCGTTAGTTTTTGTTTTTGGGAATTTGTTCTTTTATTTTTTACAAAGTTCCAAAACGCCTTAGGATCTTGTGCCAGATTATATTGCACCCGATCCCTATAGCGGTCATGCGCGAGTTCCACCGCTCTCTTAACTCGCGCCCTGCACTGGGAGAACTCGTTATAATCATCACTCGATCCACTCGCCTTGTACCGCTTATGTAGTCTATACTTCACCTGTATGTCACGAATAACCTCGGCCGTGTACCACTCAGGGTAGCAATACCTCGAGTTTACAGGCTTTTGCTTTTTTATCGGAACACAATCGTCAATTATTCTATTAATAGTGTTATAAAAATAGTTTAACAGTTCCTCAGGATCTTTAATACTGTACAGTTCACTCCAATCTATGCATGATACACTATCATACAATAAAAGAAAATCGGCTTTTGAGAAATTCCATTGTTTCTCGCGCGAATAGTTCAACCGGTCATCCCCAGAACTGTGTGCGCCGAAGTCAGCACTCGACACCCAGATGGCAAGTGGCGGGTGGTAACCATCCACAGGCTGCAAGCCCTCAGACGCGCTCACTGACACCGCGCCGCTTACACCGCCCCCGCTCAACACTAAATCTAACTGCCTACCATTGCAATTCGGTATACTATTTTTCTGAATGAATTCACAAAACGATATTAAATATTCATAATAGTTACACACATCAATACTAGCCGAATATAAATTGAAATCTCCTAATACTATAACATTATTGTTGTATTTAATACATATTTTTTCAATAATATTAAACATGGTCATATAGTTATCAGTATCAGCTTTTGGCGGTATATATACCACGCAACATGCAAATAACATTTTGTTTTTAATATGTACGGTAGCACAAACCATTTCGAATGCACAAGCGTCCAAGTTAACATTGTTTGAAGTGGGTATTTGTCGCAGCTCGAATCGCGGTGTGGCCACTAAACAGACGCCTCCATGCTTACGCCCATCAACTCGATCACAGCGTATTATTTGATAGCCAGGTAGGACGAACTCGGCATTATGAATCGATGCATTGCAGCTAGTCTCTGTAATAGCAAATAAATCGGAACCCGCGGATTCAAGAAAAGCTAAAAATTTTATTGTTTTTGTTCTTAGACCTCGGACGTTTTGATAAAATATTTCAGTTATTCTAGCTTTCTTCTTTTGCTTCATTTCTAGGTCTCCGAAACCAAATCCATTCGCTAAATTCGGCTCCTTGAGGCCATATGCTTGGCTGATTTAATTTGTCAAACATTTCTTTCGGGACGCCGACAATGAATGATGTATAGTCCCTGGCAGTCTTATGCTTTATCTTTTCGACTTTATTTTATTAATAGTAGTTATTAACAGAAGATATTGATATACGAGTAGATGAACTTGATAGCAAAGCGGTTTGCGAGTTCCGGTCATGATCTTGCAAATTAAACAACTTCCACAATTCTGGGTTTCTCGATGAGTAACCAAATTGAAATATCTCGAGTTCCTTCGTGCTTCTGAAGGCATTTTGATTCCCTGGTCTAATTATTATTTGTAGTAAGACAGTCGATTAAAACAAACAACCCGCAATGTATCAAGTGCGGTATAAGTATGACCCGATCTTCTAATGTAATTCATTGCTAGTTCTTGATGAAAGTCATGTACCCAACAGTGGGTCGTTAGGCTAATAACGATTGATCTAAATATGTTATTACATAATAAGATGTATGCGTGAGTAATGTTAAAAAGGTTTTAAAGCATTAACAGCTTATTATAAACCTTAAATCTCGAGCATAAAGGTCAAGATTGTCAAATTATTATACTTAATCCACTTACCTAATTCGAAATAAGATTACATACGATTTCTCGGGCTTATTTCGAAGCGCTTATCCGGAATCTAGTACAATTTATTAATCAAAGGTTCTTAAACACTTCACAAAAAAAGAAAAAGGTCCAGTGTTGTATGTAGATATACTATATACAACGTTATTTTATGTACATAAAACCTAAAAAAAACTATTTCTTCATTTTTGTGAATAAATTTAAACCTGTGAAATAAAAACAGTGTTTTTCCTGAAAATTGCTAAAGTTAACATGAACAAAACAACCTTAAGTATGTATTTATGTAGTATGTAGTTTAAGTATGTATATGTATCAGTAATTAGTTTTTAGAATAGTCCCGCAAACTTCCGTTCCACACCACAGCTAGGGTTGACTGGAAGAGATCTCTTCTCTTCTAGAGATAAGCTCACCTTTCTATATGTCTTGTATAACGTCTGTTTTAATGTGTGTTTTATATGTGCAATAAAGGATTAAATAACAACAAGAAATGCTCAAGTTGTTGTTTTTGAATTTAAGTAATTTTTTCAGAAACGTTGTTAGCTTTTGTTTGCCTACTCGTATACTAGAAATAGCATTGCGTGTTAAACTACTGAGGAGCTCGATGGCGCAGTGTTAAGCAACTTTCACAAAGGCTGGTCATTGGATGGGTTACGAAAAATGTAACATCTCGAGCTCCTCCGTGCTTCGAAAATCCGTTGGTCCCGGCTGCAGTAGCAGTCGTTAACTACGAGTACCACCGTGCCGCACTGGGCCCGCGTGGTGGTTTATGGACCGTTCTCCCTATCGTTCATAGGGAAGGCTCGTCTTCCCGCAGTGGAGACATACAAATGAGCTGGTGATCTGGTATTAAACTACTGGAACAGATACCAAAACTTCGACTGATATGATACGATAGATTCTGGTGCTTAATGCGGTCAATAAACATTAAAAGGTTTACGTAATTGTAAATTGACGATTTCCTTGTCAGACGCTCATACCTGCCGCGACTCATAAGAGGAGTAACAAGACATGTTTATAGAGACTAAAGTGCTTGAAAAGGAGATAAACTTTTAATTAATGTTATTATTAACCACTGGTCTCACCCAGTGATCCTGGGTTTGATTCCCAGCGGAGGTACATGTATGTGTATTTAGTTTGGTTGGTGGTAGAGCTTGTTTGTCCGCCTGGCTACTACCACCATCTTATCTATGTTACCATAACATCAACATAGTGGCATTGTTGTGTTCTAGCAGCGAGAGATAAGATAGCCAGTGCCCCAGTAGTTGAGGATTCCGGGTGAAACGCGCTTCAAGCCTTGGCCTTATCATCACTTAACTGATGTTAAAATGAAAGCCAAGTATAAATACCTTTCTACACAGTACAAAAGTACCGATTGTTGTTACGGCCAATGGCCTGATGGCCAAGAGCCTCGATAAACATCTAATGAGGCTCTCGTTAGGCGGCTGGATCAAGGGCTTGATCAAGGCAGTTCTCCTCGATACGGCACGCATTGTGAGGAGGTTCCTGTCCCTGGAGCCCTAACCACCGGTAGCTTGGACCCTGGTCCCGATGCTGGCGGAACCCTATTTTTTTTATATTTTTAAATGTTTTATTTATTTTGTTTTCAAAAAATATTTAAAAATGTTAATTTATGTATGGGAGAAAAAAAATAAAATTATAAAACGTTTATTTTCTCTTCACAAATGATCATTCTTAAAGATTTTAAGTAAGTGAGTAATGAGCCTGTTTCATATAATAGGCAAAGGCGTGCATCATTGAAATTGCTACAATTGATGGGCCAATGACCTAATTAGCCCGCTTGCTAAATGCAGGTTAGTGAGCAAGAACTCGGGCTATACATCGAGAACATCCTTGTTCGGTCTATGTATTAAAAACAATAAAAGTAACCGCTTCTGTGGTTTATTGGTTAAGACCGGCTAACACTAGTCTCACACACCCAGAGGTTCCGGGTTCGATTCCCTAGGGGAGTTACATCTTTGCGCTATCGGTTTGGTTGGTATCCGCTTGTTTGTCCACCTGCCTAGCTACCACCATCTTATTTAAATATTTTGTAGCATTGGTAGCAGAAGTAAAATAGCCAGTTCCTCAATAGGCCTTATCATCATATAACAAACAAACAACCTATGTTTGTAACAAACTGTTATAATGTTATACAAATTCTCAAGTTCTTATTTTTAACGTCATCTATTAGTTATTAAAACTCGCAATCACCTAGCATCGCCCAGGCTCCCAGGCACCCAGAATCTGTACGTACCTAAGTTAAAGATTCTATAAATTATTTGGTAAAATTCAATTTTGCTACAATCGATAATAATAACTTAGCTTGCCCTGAATAACTCGTTAAACGAACATTTCTCGTTGAAGAAAACTCTGTAAAAATGTTGAAAACTGTAACCTTTGAACACAATAAGCATGAGCAATGCCGAGTGCCAACGTTATTTGTATAAAATATGGCAGTTGAGCTTGGAAAACGATATTTGAAAAGAAAATAGTAGCAGAGAAGAATGGAAATCGTTATTGTAGTAGTTTTTTGTGACACAACCTTTTGAAAATGCACAGACAATATGAAATTCAGACAATATTCAGACATAATGAAACCAAAGATTTATAACTTTTTTGTAGTCCCTCAAACTAAGTAAATATTCGCTGACAAACTTCTTAGTTATATTTTCTAAAAAGTGTTAAAAAAAGTTTCCACGAGCGGGGCTCGAACCCGCACCCCATGACATATCGGGTCAGGTGCACTACCTTTATGATATCGGTTACGTAGCAAAATATCTAAAATCAAATGTTATAAACTTGATACACATACGTATCGTGGTTCTGTCCAATCCGCCGAAACTTATCGATAGTATTGATTCTCTCTTACTTTGTAAGCCAAAAGAGCCTTATTCAATGTCGACACTACGTCATCAACATCCAGTACTTATATTTTATACAAATATTAAGGATCAGTAGAATTAGGAAAGCTATATTTATGATTATTGATTATTAATTGATGAGGATTTACTCTTTGACATTAAACAGTAAAGATCTATGTAATATTATCCTCCTGCTAAATATCCGTTAAAAAATAGATATTTCTCATATTTGTTAAATGAGTGCATTAATTATCATTAACCTGAGTGCCGCGATCGTGCTGCGTATTTTATTTACATCTTTTGAACATCGCAACAAGAAAATTCGACCTGTGACTTAATGTTAATATTCAACAACTACAGCTGCATACAAGCGAATTCGACGGTTACGTCTGAAGTGTAAGTGCTACATTACCTTGCACGTATCATCACCGCACCGGTCATTAGCGAACAAACCGGCTCGTCATCGGCTATTGATAAAGCACCGTAGATACGACAGCGCGCTGGGACGTTTATAGTATTCTCTGAGAGAACATCCAATATTCTAAAAAACATTTTGTTTGCTGATATGGCGCCTTTTCAATTTACCTGTGGTGGTCCTTAAACCTATAACGGAATATAACAATGCTTTTAATATTGTCTATATGGTGGTAGCTAGCCAGGAGAACTTAGAATAAGTCCTACAAAATAGTCCTGCTAAATTGGCGGACCCAATGGTTTCAATGAGTTTCTACAACAATAAAATAGCTAAATCTGATAACAACGCTAACTAGGTCGCCATTACAGCGATTCTTAAATTAATGGTAGCCAAATCAATTGCTTTTAACGATTTAAAAATATTCACTTCACGTCTTGGGAGAAAAATCGGTAAAGTATTGTATTACACTAGGTAGGTAATTTTATTCTACGTATAAAAAGTTTCTTTATTTGTGAGTTTATTGTTCTGATGTAAGTCATTCTTTGATTTTCCAAGTATTTCTGCAACCAATTACAACATGTATAATACCTATATAATTTCGCGGAGACTACATGTTATTCACGTCTTACAGGTAAGCACAGTTCCTTCATCTCAACTGATGTTAAGTGATGATAAGGCCAATGGTGGAAGTGCACTTCACTCGGCCTCTTCAACTACTGAAGCACTGGCTATCTTATCTTTAGCTGCCGGAACACTACAGTGCTACTAACATTGATGTTATGACGTGATAGCACCAAGTAATTTTACTTCTGTGACCAGGTTTTAATGGGGTAGGACTTCCCCTCCCTCATAAAGGCTTTTTGTAGCAAGATGAGGGATGCAGAGGAGTATGTCTCATCAGCACCAGCGGTCGAAATGTAGACGTGTTACATTCATAAGTGCAAATTTTTGTAGCCTAAACTGTATAAATAATTTTGAATTGAATTGTTGCTCTTAGCTTCGGTATGTGCGGTAGAAAGCATTTTCGCTAGTTTAAAAAAGAAATGAGGGTTGCCAGTTAAATCAGATTTAGTTTTTGTATGCTACGCCGCCGGCTGGGAGCTGAGGAGCTCGATGGCGTAGTGGTTAACGCGCCCGGTCCGCGAGTGCTGAGGTTAAGCAACTTTCGCAAAGCCCGGTCATCGGATGGGTTACCAAACATTTAACATCTCGAGCTCCTCCGTGCTTCGGAAGGCACGTAAAGCCGTTGGTCCCGGCTGCATTAGCAGTCGTTAACAACCACCAATCCGCACTGGGCCCGCGTGGTGGTTTATGGCCCGTTCTCCTTATCCATCCATAGGGAAGGCTCGTGCCCCAGGGGGACATAAAATGAGCTGATGATGATGATGATGACGCCGCCGGCTGGGCAAATAAAAAATTTACCTGCCCGGCTTTTGTCAACCTTTTAATATCTACGGTGCGGTAGTATTCATCCTTTGGCTGCGGTTCGTGAGTTTCAGGTGTACTAAAGAATACTGTTTCAAACATATATTTTTGTAAAAATCCCTAGTCTTTTGTACAGTTACCGGCTTTATTACACAAAGTCTGACTGAACTGGCTGGTAAGACAACAATACTTACATAATAATAACACTAGAATTATGACAGACTATCTCTTAGCCAAATTTTTTTATTTTTTTATTTTTATCCAAAGTGGCTGAGAGGCGAAGCCGTCGGCCCGATACTCGAAGGTGCCGGGTTCAATACCCAGGTCGGGCAAAATGTGTTTCGGATTTTTTCGATGCATTTGGTAAGCGGGCGAATAAGCCTATAACCCATTGTAATGATAACTTTTTGAATATTTTTTTTAACGAATATAACAACTTGATTTTAATCATGAAAACCCTTAGCCTGCGGTGGGACAATGATAGATTATTTACTTTTTTCAAAACAAAGCATATTTTTCTAAAGCCTTCGTTATAACCGCCTCTGTGGTCTAGTGGCTAGGACCACCGGTTTAGACCCAGAATTCCCGGGATCGATTCCCAGCAGGGGGTACATGTTTGTGTTTCTCGGTTTGGTTGGTGATAGGGCTTGTTTATCCGCCTGGCTAGCTACTACCATCTTATCTAAATATGTTGCCATAACATCAATGTTTGTAGCATTGTTGTGTTCCGGCAGCTAGAGATAAGACAGCCAGTGCCTCACTAGTTGAGGATTCCGGGTAAAGTGCGCTTCCATCATTGGCCTTACCATCACTTAACATCAGGTGAGATCAAGGCATTGTGCTTACCCGTTAATATAAAAAAAAAACATTTGCAGATGCGCGCACGTCACCCGGAACTCTTTGTCCGATTAGAATCGCGTTTGGCCACAATCTATCATAGTTTGCATGTAGTAGCGTACTATGTAGCCGGTCACAGTCACAGGCAGAGCAATTGTCCGCAATACCAGTTAGCGCTCGTTGAAACGCGTCCGGGAAGCAAAACAGCGGGTTAATGTCAAGGGAAGCGGAGTAAAATGACCGCTGACGGACACTTTAGTTCGTGCATAGATTACTCGTGTTAGCCAGTTCGACACCTCTTCCTTTTGTTTTTTTTTGTCGTAAAGATGAGTTCTAATAGTAGTAACCATTAAGTCAGAACAAGGTTTTATTTAAAACCGTCCATTTTGTGTAGTTGTTTTAAGGAAAGTGTGTTTTCTAAATGGGACAGTATGAGGAACTGTTTTAGAAACATTTACGTACAAATTGTATAAGAAAACATTTCATTAAATTTGGCTAACTTCTGCTGCTCCGATTGTTTTCTTCACATACAATGAAATGATTCTGGCATAAAACAGAGTCGATCCGCATTTTAAAAGTTTTGATCAATTGTATTCATTTTTATGTATAACTCACACTTGCCCTAAAACTCTGTTATCCCAAAATTATTTTCACAAAAAAAGACTAGGACAGTTTCTCTGTATCTCTTTTGGTTTCGGACTTCCTCATACTGCTGCCCCATATTTAAAAAAACTCTGATGACATTACCTAACATTGAGAATGTTTCTATGGAATTTCAAGTCCGACTTAGGTAATATAGAATCGTGTGTAAAAATGTTTTTTTTGCAAAAGCCGTTGCGCCTAATTGTTACAAAAATGGTGTCAAAAATTTTGGGAAATCGCTTTCTTACAGCTGTTAAAGTAAAGAATCATCATTTACGAGCTGGAGGAAACAATCTGAGTACGAATACAGTAAGGCGGCGTCTGGCTGAAACACAATTATAGCCATTAAGACCTGCAAATGGCCCAAAACTAGAAAAGACACCACAGAAACTCAAGGTTTAATTATGGTATGGTTTGGTATATGGTATAGTACAGGAGATAATTGGAGTCTGGATGAATGGTCAAAAGTTATGTTTTCAGACGAGCCTAGATTTTGTTTATACAAGCACGACGGGAGGAAAAGAGTGTACAAAAGGCCGGGATAGCGCTATAACCAAGCCTGTATAGAAGAAAAAGTACCATTCAGCGGAGGCTCTATTCACATGTGGGCTGGGATTTCTTCCGAAAGTCGAACTGAGCTAGTGGTGACAGAAAATGGCACTTTAACTGCAGATATGTCACTGAAATTCTGAATAATTACCTTTTGGTCCATTTTTAGTGGACATGGGCGAGAATGCCATTCTTATGCAAGACAATGCCCGCCCGCATCATACGGCTCAGATGGTGTTTGACTATTTTCAAGAAGTCGGTATCACACACATGGATTTGCCAGCACGCAGCCCCGACTTAAACCTCATTGAGCATGGATGGGACGAACTGGGACGATGTCTACGTCCGCGAAATGAAAGAAGGTCTAATAGAGGAATAGCAGGATATTCGCAGCGTCGTCTCAAAAACCTAGTGGAAAATATGCCAAATCGCATAACAGCAGTATTGCGAGCTCGCGGAGGCTACACAAAGTACTAAAATGCATGAAAACGGCACATCTGTAACCAATCTACATTTACGAAAATACTGGAAAAACTACGCATTTCTATTTTACATTTATAAAAGATGAAAGCTTGATTTAATTAAATCTTTTCGTTTAAGCTCATTAAAATATTTTAAAATTTAGTTTTTATTTCATAAAGATAGGTCAGGTACTTTTGAATATATTGAAGATTTTCTAACCGATCCTTTTTCTTTGCGGTCCAGCGTATATTTTTTTAAGGCGAAGGGTAAGGCACACTAGCGCCACCAATTGATAATTTGACAATTACTAATGGACCGGATGTTTTTTTAAACATTGCGTACCGTTCGATAACAGGAAAGCATCCATAGTATTTATTTAATAATTGTGCACTACTTTTTGTTGCGTGGTTTATTCACAAAACGGGCTATCGCATTTATTCACAAACAATGGCCACTTTTGGTGTTAGCGAATGAATACAAAAACAAACCTAAAGGTAGTGCACAATTATTAAATAATAGATGTTTGCCTAGTGTCGGAAAATCCGCAATGTTTGAAAAAAAATCTAGTTTAGCAGTTATCAAATTAAATCCATTAGCGGCGCTAGTGTGCCTTACCCTTCGCCTTAACAAAAGTCTGCGCAATTGTAACAAAAAAAAGGTTTTTGTTCCGGTGGCCGATCGTATTGTTTTTTGTAAAGTTAATGCTCGTATTTTAAATTCATAGATTAATTTTTATTTCCAGATCGCGTGTTAAAACAAGCAAACAAATCTGAGTGCATTTACTGCACTTTTTCTCTAACTCTAATGCATCTAAGTTCATATTAAGTATGTCAAATGATATCTAGCAAATAGGCCAAGGAGGTTCTTTACCAGAATTGACTACACAATTTCACAAAATACTAGTGAAAAGTCAATAAAGGATGTCTGAGCAACCGATCTCGTAATACGAGAAGCCGCGCGGGACCATCAGCTCTAATAAGCATGTCTCCAATTCACGCAGTTTGATATCTCAGCTGTGTGTGACGTAGTTTAGTTATGGTCCTTCTATGATATGAAAGCATGTAACATAAGAGTACCTCTGTAGTGCCGTGGATAGAAAATGATAGAAAGAAAAACAAAACATTATTGGAATCACATAACAAAACACATAATTAAAGATACAATAGTACAACAACAATAAGTAACATAACATGAGGAGCTCGATGGTGCAGTGGTTAACGCGCCCGGTCTGCGAATGCTGAGGTTAAGCAACTTTCGCAAAGGCTGGTCATCGGATGGGTGACCAAAAATGTATTATCTCGACCTCCTCCGTGCTTCGGAAGGCACGTAAAGCCGTTGGTCCCGGCTGCATTAGCAGTCGTTAACAACCACCGATCCGCACTGGGCCCGCGTGGTGGTTTATGGCCCGTTCTCCCTATCCATCCATAGGGAAGGCTCGTGCCCCAGCAATGGGGACATAAAATGAGCTGATGATGAGGTAACATAAAGAAGAGAGTATAATATTTAGATACACTGCGCCCTATAATTTGATGCCAACACTGATTTTGACTAGTTATAGTGCACGATTCCTGGATCAATGAGTTTTATTGATTACTAGTTTTTCCATACAGCGGCAGCGGTAGTAACAACTTATAGAACAACTATAGTAACTTATAGAACATAGCGTACCTCCAGCGACTTAGATTTCAGCGCTGTAAGGAAGAGTCGTGTACTATTTTAGTATCATGTTTTATATAAATAACAAGCTGGCGCGTTAAGGGGGTGCAGCGCGGACGCAAAACTGCGAGTTTCAAGTTTCTTTATGATAGCGAGCGAGCGGCGCGTGGCAGTGGTGTGACAACGGCGCACGACTACGAATACGCACGCACACTAATATCTGTACAGAGTAGGCTGGTGATTTAATTAGAGCAATGTTTACTTTCGTAAAATCATAGGCGTTTTGGTAAAAAATAAGAAAAGTCTTAATATTTTCATATTCATGTTTTTTAATGGAAAAATAAGACAACAGTGACCTGCGGAATATTTAATACAAACATTTTGATGTCGGATCATTATTTCATTTGGGCTATATTTACAAAGTTTCTGAAGGAATAAGTTTTTAGATATCATTATTTTACGTAATGTTTATGCAGTTTCTGGGTATTTGTTTCAAATTCCAAGACAACCATGACCTTGTGAAAGGATCAAGCTAACCTACACTAGTCCTTTTAATGTGTAAGACCTATTCAGCGCCTAGCACCAGTTACTTAAAAACACGTAAATTTTCAAATTCCGTGCTGCACCCCCTTAAACTTAGTCATTTGCAAATGATTTTACATAATCTGTATCCACTGTAACGAGCCAAATGTAATCCGCGGTTGTGACAGGCAATTACAGAACGTATCTCCCTAAATATATTCTAAATTGTTCTACTGTTTATGCCAATCTAGTTAAACTTTCCTTTGAACATAAATATCGTCGGGATAGTTCAAAAGCGCGTAAGTAGCATTGGTGAATACCGCGTAGGTGTCAATAATCTTTTATAGGTACCTTATTGCAATAAAAACGGATTTTTTACATATTTAGTCGGTAGTTTGAATGGAACATAGAAATTGTCTTGGTTTCTGCATATAAAATGAAGTAATTTTCTTTAAAAGGTAATTTATTAATTGTTTTAAAACATTTACGCCGTTGTTTTTCTTTATCCATTTTTAAGTAAAGGTTGCGCTGTTTTCACTAATAATATTTACGCGCTTTTGAACTATCCCTGACGATCTTTTATATCCTTAACTAGCTTTTGCTTTCGGCTTTGCTCACATAGGCAACACGACATGTAATTATTTTTATAAAAGTCAAAGTTATTAAAGGTAACAGTGTAAGGATAACCTGAAACACTTCATAATTTCTTACTAGGCCCAATACCTTTATAAAAATTTAAGGAATGTCAGATTTTTGTACAAACTTTCCACCCTGTCATGTGAATCTTCTCTACTCCTCCTGTGGGGAGGCTACAACATAATAAAACACTCCACAATTTACAAAACAAGGTATTTTATTAAAAATTAAAAATTAAACAATACAGGGTTGGTGATTTACAATGTTACTGATTTAACTTCTTTCAAAAAGGGAAATGATGAATTATTGCAATAACAATAAGGGTACCAGGAGTCCTGAGGTCGGTTTGGTCGACAAAAGTAACATCTTGATAAAGAAAAAACAATAATAAGCTGAGGGGTAAATAAAAGAGTTGGTTAGTAGGTAATATATGTGTTCTGTAACACCCGGCTGGGTCGTTACTTGAGGTACCGGGGTTTATTCAATAATAACGCTTTAAAAGCTTTATATATTATATTGTTTTCCACATTAAAATTATAACAATCAATTGTTGACGCGGCCCGTCACCGAGTCCGCGATCTTCTTCTTTATTCTTCCATCTCTTTTTACTCTACACCGTTTGAATTCAGGCCACGGCGGCTGCCAGCATGTATGCCCGAGCAAGGAGTCTCGGTTACTACAGTACTGTTATGGGGATCTTCGTTGTTAGCTCGAAACAGCTCGTACAGAATACCTCTAATAGGTCTGGGGCAGAAAGGTACAGTAGTGTCTCGGTAGCAGAAGAGCCCGAACTGCGCTACTCCGTCAACCTAATTTCTTCTTTTGCAACAAGCTCGCTCCTTCTTTCACCAGCTCCAGCTTCAAGTGCTTGGTGGAGGCTTGCAGCTCCCTCCAAGTGCCCTGAAGTGTAGTAGTGAAAGGGATTTGGTAGGGGCTACTAAAAAATATATAAACCCTAAGGGAGGCCATTTACTTTCGAAATGTAACAATTTATCCAAAGCAAGTTCATAGAACTTGTAATTTTTCTAATATTTAACTTTAAAATGCTGATTGCAGGGTAACCATGTGCAATATATTAGGTAATGATGCTTTATATTGTGAATATGTCGGAGTCAGTTAAATTGTACAATATTGTAAATAAAGACTTTCTAATGGTAAACAAATGTTCATTATCTATTAATAATTACTAAAATTAATACAAATGTATTTAAGTACCTTTTCAGGGAATTAAATAATGTCCGTTAGGTAGGTACTCGATGACGAGTTATGCGCCTCTAGGTGCAGAATTTTGAGTCACCCTATAATGCAACTGGGGTTTCTTTTCTTCTCTCAAATACTGGATACTTTACTTCCAATAATTTTTAATCAAAAGCGTAGCGATCTCAAATCGATAGAATTTGTTTTACGGTACTACTATCAATACACCCGTCTCTATTGATCAGAGATAATCGACAACCACTGACACCTGTCACTGTCACTTGTCACCATTTATTATTAATTACTGATATCTCGTAAAAAAAACATTACAACTCTTATTCTTCGCAAAAAAAGAAAGCTAAAACACGTCATTCTTTATTTTTATTAAAAAATCTATAGATCGATTAAATTATTATTATTTTTTAGTTATTACTTTAACCCCAAAAAACCTTCTTCTCCTTTTTATTTTTTTAAAAGAAAATAAACAAAATTTCTGATTCGTTTCATTCTTTATTTCTTTTTAAAAAGCCAAATACTAATTTTTTATGTATTTTACTTCAAAACTGACGGAATTTCATACAAATTTTCACCCCCTCTTTGACCCCCTCAGGGTGTGATTTCCGTAAAATCCTTTCTTAGTGGCTGGTTACGTCACTCAATTAACCTACAGTTCAAATTTTTCTAATTAACTTTAGGGGTTTCGGCTCGGCGATGATGAATCAGTCAGGACAATATGTATAGGTATAGATTGCCGAACTGTTAGTTGTTTCATTGATTAAAATAGTGGATTTGTGTCTTTCTAAGGTGTAGTGTAGGCACTTAGATATTTACTCATGTGGTGTAGGTGTAGAGACATAAAAGGTAAATATCAGAACTACGCCATCTAAAATACATTTAGAAGAAAATCGTATCAATACATCCCACATGTTAATATTACATTCAAAGCTAGAGGCTTAGAACGAATACGGTACCCAGGGCCGTCTTTAACCTATTGGAGGCCCTGGGCACTTACGGATAATGGGATCCTTATGCTACGCTAGATTTAATAAAACAGGCAAAAAGAGTAGTTAAGCAAAACTCTAGATTTATTCAACTGGTATTTTTATTTATTTGCAGCCATATAGAGTTGCCAGTGTCAGGCCCCCGGTTTATTTTAATTAAAAAGCAAAAAAAGTCAATAAGTTAGTAATTTTTGTTACGCAAAACAAATATATTTATCGGTAATATCGATTATCGGTTAGTGATCTGACAGGAACATGGGGGCCCCATCGATTGCGGGGCCCTGGGCACTTGCCCAGAGTGCCCAATGGTAAAGAAGGGCCTGACGGTACCATCTCTTTCGGTAATTATGTGAGGATTTAATGCGGCGGTTTTGGTAAATATTATTGTGATGTGGTGGTTTGCGATGACACCAAATATTACTGTGATCACCTATATTACGCTACACTGTTCCTTTTCTTATTAAAAACTGAACCCTCATTTATTTGACCTCAAACTCACTTGCAGATAAGTGCAGATGAGGTCGAAGATGGGGTCTAATAAATGCCCATTCACTGTGACCTTAAAATCCCCAAGACCGTATGATTCGGGAAACAGCTGCCGGCAGGGCATTACATTCCTTAACCGTAGGCATTTTTAAACTAGAAGTAAATAGTTTCATACGGATACGATGCTTCGTAGAAATATCGACGGAAATATGAGAAAAACCTGTCAAGACTATTTATATCACAATAACACAATCTTCGGAGAGAAGTGTCCTTGTTTGTGGAAAGTGAGCGAATAAATCACGTGCAAGAATGGTATATCTGTGCTATCTACAACGTGTAACAGAGAGGTGTGGTAAAAATGAAAAGATCCAAACTGTATCCGACCTAGATCTGGTATGTGTTGTTACTGCATAAATAATAATATTTAATTTATGCAGTCGTAACTTAAAAATGTATATTATCGAAGTTATGCGCATTACGTAAGTACGCAGAGGTTACTAAACCATCAGGGCTGGGCCAAATCTGCCAAAATTCTTCAATACATTTTCAACCATATACTTAAGGCATAAAGTTTAAAGTTTATTGAGGAAACTCGACAGTTTGTGGTAGGTTAATATGCACGAGTGTGTAGAAATAAAACTATGTGTCTAACTAAGTGGCTCATATAGCAGCTATTACCAATATTATTATTGTCCAAGATCAATTAACCAACCTATGGTTTGTTTATGTAAAAATATCGTATTTGAAAACCTTATTATTGTATAATAATATCAGCTCTGTATCAAGTTATTTGAGACTTGGAAGCAAATAGAAATAAAAGTCAGACTTCACGTTGTGTATAATATGAAAACCAATTTGTAAGTATCGAGATGCGAAAGGCGGCTGAAAGGAAATATTAAATTATTTCCTTTCTTCTACCGCCATATACATTACTTTGCCGACATTTCGTTATAACCTAATTATGGTTTTTTCATTGTTATGTTTTTTGTTCAACTGCAAAGGTTGTTAGACAGGGCATGATATAGGCATTTAGTTTATTAAATTATTTACTTACCCTTCTTTATTATTAGCTTTAAAGGTAGTGTCTTTTTACTGGGCAAAAATCTCCACTATATTTGTATGTAAATAAGCAGTGTTTTATGATGAGCAATCCCGACCCGACTTGCAAAAGGTCCTAGATCGAGTCTCAACTTACAATTTTTTTAGGATTATTCTATTTAGAAAAAATAATTAACTTAGTAAATTAAATGCCAATTAAAGGGCAAACCAACCCGCTTTGAGCCCACGTGAAGGGTCGTAGTCCAATCTACCCACGCCTAACCGTGGGACGTTTGTAGGCTATTTAATTGCCGTATAAAAAACAATATTTAATCTTTATATTAATACGTGAAGCAAAAACTTTGTACCCCTTTTTACGAAAATTGCGCGAACGGAGGAGTATGAAATTTCGCACACTTATAGTTTATATAGAGAAGGATTGCAGAATGTTAATAATGTTTTTAAATTATGCATAAAAAATACATTTAATCAATAAAACAAACATTACACACACTACCATGTATTTGACACACACGCATATGTATTTGACACAAACTCTTTTCAATATACCTACTCTTTTCAAAAATTTCAAAAATGGAAGAGGAGCGGCCAAAATTTGTCAATGCCAATTCAAACTTTAAGCTTAGGATACAATCCATGCAGCCTTAATTCGGTCGAATTTTGACCACTGGGCGACCTCTAGATAAGTAATTAGTAACAGTAGGTCATGACAATTTATTTGACTTTAGAAAATATAGTTTTTCCAGCAGCTTGGAAGTCCGTAAAAGCTATAATAATCATTTATGAATCAGATGAAACAAAGATCCCATACTGGTCTGGGACGTGAAAAGTACGTATAAGCTGCCTTACCTCTCGTTCATGTCGTAAGAGCTGACTAAAGGCCAAGGGTTTCCAAGATGCTCGCACATCAGGCGATCGCCTATCACTGATGCTATCCACCTCGGAGCCCTACTTTGGTAATGCTAAATGTGACGAGTCACTAATGGCGAATATACTCAAACTAGGTAATTTCGATGCACACTGCTTTCCCAATTTGAGGAGAAGAAGAAGAAGGCTCTAAAATGTTGGAATAATTGACCGTTAAGAAATTCCCGTAACGTTCGTATATTTGGAGTTAAATACAAACAGCATCTACTAGAATTGCAGAAAAATGGAATAATATAATAATTTTGTAAAATTTTCTTTTTCTGGTTGTTGGGTGTTTATTACATCCGTCCACTAGTTCATGCGTACTTCACCCAGTTTAATCTTAAAATGTAATTAGTTAATTAGTTAATTAGTTGTTACAGCGTGTTTGGTTGCGTACTGCTGTGCTCTCACATAAAGGTGTTCGCGGAAGACCAGCGTCAGGTTACTCTTTTAGGTGACCTAACATTATGCTGAGTGGACACCTTTTAGTGCCACACTCAAAATTGTATAGTGTTGTATGTTTTGCTTTATTTTTAACTCCAGTTGGCATCGGCTCCAAAAATAAAAATAATTGTACCTATATATTTTCCTAAAAAAGAATATAAGATTGACTATAATATAGGTTAATTGCAAGTAAATTGAACAAACCAAACTACGCAATATTTTTTTACTTTTTAGTGCAATTTTTTCAGTCTAATTTTATGGAGTCGATTTTTTTTCGTTAAAATTTTTGTTTTGTATTGTAATATTTTGTATTGTACTGTATTGTGATATTTGTAATAGTTTTGGCACTAACAAACTTTTTCTATTCTATTCTAAGAACGTGAGTGTGTATCCATGTAAGTATGAAACAAACATAGTCAAAAATTATAGGACACCATCACTTTTGACTCTCTCGTTGAGAAAAGTATGAATAAGTCTAACCGCATGTTAGGATTCGTTTTAACTGTAAATTCATTAAACGAAGTTTGATTAACTTATGTCGATCACGTCGACACCACTCTATTCCATTTCTATTCTACTAGGGTTGTGCCACTTGTTTAGACCCTCAAGTAGGCGACGAAGATTGCGGGACGACCTTGAAGACTAAAAGGCATGACGTTGCACGGGAAGATGTAGAAAAAGTGTGAGGATGCCTTCACCCAGGAGTGGGGTAATTGCAGCTGATATAATAATATTATGTTATAGGTTATTATTATAGAAATAAAAATAAAATGGTGTTTGTTGGTAAGCGCATAACTTGAGAACGACTATAGGTACTATAATTTGCATGAAATTTTGCACATAGATAGACCAAGACAGGACTAAGGACATAGGATGCTTTCTGCACCGGTAACAGGTTTCTGTGGTTGATTTTAGTCCTCGCGAACGTTGCAGGCAACAGCTACTCATCATCAGCTCATTTTTTTATGTCCCCACTTCTGGGGCACGAGCTTTCCCTATGGATAAATTCCTTAGAACGGGTCATAAACCACCACGCGGGTCCAGTGCGGATTGGTGGTTGTTAACGACTCCCAATACAGCGGGGGCCAACGGCTTTACGTGCCTTCCGAGGCACGGAGGAGCTCGAGACGATAAATTTTGGTCACCCATCCGATGACCGGCCTATGCGAAAGTTGCTTAACCTTAGCAATCGCTGACTGGGCGCGTTAACTACTGCGCCATCAAACTCCTCAACTAACAGCCAGTAATAAGTAATAAAGACTTAAGTTTTCAATTAGTCTGGAAACTGTTGTAAGATTTTTTTATGATCCTGATATCCGACCAACTAAGGATCTATTGATTCACCATCGTAACTAATGCGCATCATTGAAAAGCCTCGCTCGTCCGTTACATAACGATGTTGGGCACCGAAATAGCCCAAGGCCTTTCATACGGCAACGTTCATAAAACAAATACAATATGCGATGCCAATCGTACCAATTTTCAGCCATTCACGCTTCGCGTTGCCTACTCAAAGGTTTGTTAAGCTCAAGATATAATAAAAAGGCATGTAAGCAATATATTTATGTTTGTTATCCTGAGATTCTTGGTATGTTTTTGATAAGGTGTTAAACAATCCTGATTTCAATACACAACTATCCTTACAAACTAAACCCAATGCGATAGTTGCTTAATTTTAACCTTACATCAATAACATATTAACTAATTAACTTACCAACTATTCTCATATATACAATTAGGTACAAATTAAAATTGCATTACAGACATTACAATTCATTAATCTATTTAACAAACTGCGTATAAAAGTAACTAAGAAAAAAAACTTTGCGAGTTCACTTTAAATACCCGAAAATATGTCAATCCTCTCATGAACTTTGAGGATTAACCTTCACACTTCTACACATAATCACTCAAAAACCGGACATATATAAAAAATAACTGCAAATAGAAAAAAAACTGAAAAGAAAAAACAAGCTCTACGATACCAGAGTATTTAAATGAGTATTTATAAATACATTGAATATTGATAGTTGTCGCAGGCGGGGACAATTACCAACCAAAGAGAGTGCGGATTTAATTGAGCTTTCCACGGCCACTTGGTTGATGATTGTCCCCGTTCCCCGTTCCGTAGACGTTGTAGTAAAAATTTTGATCGTGTGGTCGATCTAACAGTTTTTTGGGATCAAGACTACTAATTAATAGCTAACCCGGCCAATGTCTTTCTTTATAGCTTATGTCACGTCCACAGTCAAAACCAATCTAACGACACCTCATATTAAATATTTTTATATAAAAATACAGTGAAAAAATTAAACGCTCACCCGACCCAGCCAGGAATCGAACCTGGGTCTTCCGCAATCCGGGCGGCTGCACTAATCAAAAAAACAGTGACAAAATTCAGCGCTTACGTCAGCCTTCCCGGTAGCATAATGGTTAGTGCAGCCGCCCGGATTGCGGAAGACCCAGGTTCGATTCCTGGCTGGGTCGGGTGGGCGTTTAATTTTTTCACTGTATTTTTATATAAAAATATTTAATTCAGCTTAAGTGTAGCAATTAACACTTAAAAATAAAAAGTAAAAAAGACACCTCATATGTTAAAATCCACCATGTCATTTGGACTGTGGGGCGTGCCAAAGAACATACATACATACATACATACATACATACATACATACATACATACATACATACATACATACATACATAAATACATACATACATAAATACATACATACATACATACATACATACATACATACATACATACATACATACATACATACATACATACATACATACATACATACATACATACATCATCATCATTTTCTTGACGTATTTGACATATTTTACCATATATGATTGCATGACGCTTCAACATATCTAAATACATACATACATACATACATACATACACTCGAAAAACATAACTCTCCTTCTGTAGTCCTTATTGATGAAGATGATTCCTTGTTAAAAAATAGTAATAATTAGTAAATATTAGTAGTAATCTAGGGTGTGCCGCCATCTTGGATTTAGAATGACGTCACACAATTAACCATGCATTACCATCCGAATTGAACATGTATACAAAATTTCAGCTCAATCGGTTGAAAATATCTGCTTTAAAATTAAGTTGCAAGATTCTACCCGGACAAACATACATACATTGCAAGTTAAATAAAAGCTTGCAAAAAACCTATTGTTAACTTTGTCTAGCTTTCTCATAAGAATAAGCCTGTGTTAATCACTTGATAACGCTTGGTTTCATAACTTATAACATTAATTACTTAATAAATTAATAAAAACATTTTTATTCATAGAAGATAGGTAGTACTCGTACCTACAATAGCCCTTTGTACGCAATCTGAAAAAATTATAATATGAAACCATACGTCAAGTATACATGCTGAATACGTCTGCGGTCAGTGGGTCGTTGTTTCGCTATTGATTTCAAGCCAATCGATATCCTTATTACTATATAATAAGGCGTAGAAACGAGGGTGGTGTTATGAAACCAAGTGAATTTATACCATTGCTGGTAAAGTTTTCACGAGTCCGCTGACGCAAATAGTTTGGTTTTGTTAGTAACGAAAACCTACAGTCAGCAATTTTGGAGTATCCCTAAAAAGTGCTACATTTTTGTAACTAATTCTCACGCTATGATGTAAATTACGAGTGGTCCTTCTTACTCGTATTCAAAATCACTGGTGAAAAAAAACTACTCCGAAAATTCTCGAACAGTATGTAAATAATGCAAACAATATTTCATAGTGTCACTATTAATTTCAAAATACCCGGTGAGATAAAAAATCACCCTGATTATTTTAAATCAAAATTGAGTTGACAATATATAACTCCACTTCACCTAAAGTCCTGAAGTTGTGAAGACAGCTAGTAGAGCCAGAACGTGTACCCATTAATTTTATTGGTAAAATCATAACACTTTAACAGCCGATCACGTACTGGGTACGGGTGGGTGGGATCGTCTCCAGGACGCTCATCACGTCATCTGTACGGCATTGACTTTCTTAGCGTTTGTTTTAAAATGACGTCAGTGGTACGTGATTTGCGGGTGTATAGTAACACTTTAGCTACGCATACATGTACGATTTACTGATGAGAGTTTTTATTTTATAAGTTATACAATATCGGCAAAAATTGCCGCCGCACCATGAAAGGCGCGCTTTAAAATAGTCGACTATTAAAGTGCTGTTTCAAATTTGAAGTTTTTTGAGCGTTGTTCGAGACTACGTATTTTGATCCTATTTGTGAAATGTTTACAGAACCCAGAAGTACAGAAATTTTACAGGTTAAGTTACTGCTTGTATCCACATGTCTACGGCCCATTTGAGACGAGTTGCGGAAAATCAAAATAAATAACATTTTCATTCTTCAATTCGTCTCACGTTTCTTTTTGTGTGGAACTTTAAACTTTATCAACGTTCGGTACAATTAGGAAGACAACTTGTAGTTTTTAGTATTGTTTTGTTCAAAGTTTTTTAATATTAAAAAGTTTTTTTAAATCCGTTTTTTTATTATTTCACACTAACACTTTTGCTACTGATTGTACCTTATCTCATATTTATAGTAACGTGGGACGAGTTGCACAATGAAAATATAATTTATTTTGATTTTCTGCTACTCGTCCCAAATGGGCCGTAGGCAAGTGGGACGAGTTGACGAATTACTCGGCATAAGGCATAACATTTAAGGTATCTGGGTTAGTAACAAGCGAATAAGGCTGCTTTTCTACCAGAGATGTGAGATTTCTAAGCGGTGCGCTGGGAAAATATCCTTTAATAGAATTACTGCCTTTTTCTTATAGTATAAAAATTCAAAATCATTTATTCAGTTTGTGCTAAGTGGCGAGTTTACTTTGATGGCGAGTTTACAATAACCCTACAAAACAACCTTCAACAAGGTGGACCGACGATCTGGCAAAGGTCGCGGAATTTCAATATTATTTCTTGCTATTTAGAGCTGTTTTTTGTATACATATTTAATCAGTTCTAATAAAAAAAACCGACTTACTTTGTGCTAAGTAAATTAATTTTTTACTTTTTTTACTTTTCTTTTTGAAGTCGGTTTTAACATATAGCAATATGTACAACAAACTTAAAGTCCCATTCGAACCCCTCTAAGAGTCTAGAGGGCACGGGGACACGCACTAGTGCGTGATGCCGTTCCCTCTAGAAAACCTCTGGCGATAATTCGTTTCACGGCTTGAGAAACCCTTTAGGTTTCTCGCAGCCCCCAAAAAAGCCCCAAAAAAGCTGAAAATGCCGTCTGAGGCAATCAGCAAATACTCTTTCTCAAATACATAATATATATTTAATTCAGCTTAAGTGCAGCAATTAGCACTCAAACAAAAAAATATACTCTCAAAAAAAAGTATGTTTTTCATATGTACTTACTTTAATAAAAATATTTGGATTTGGACATAACTTATCGCATTATATCAAATTACGTTTTATAATTTGAACGTTATATCAATATTTTTATATCAACCATTACACACCTACGAGAGATTCCCGACGACCTTGGAAGGGATTATTGAACCGGCGACACATTCTAGCGCTTTGATATCAATTATGGGTGCTCCTGTTTCTCTTATTCAAGGTCACTGGCAGATAACATATTTTTGACACCGCTAATTCTTAAACGGTATGTATCTTAATGAGGAGCTCGATGGCGCAGTGGTTAACGCGCCCAGTCTAGGGACTTGCAAGTGCTGAGGTTAAGTAACTTTCTCAAAGGCCGGTCATCGGATGGGTGACCAAAAGTTTATCATCGCGAGCTCCTCCATGCTTCGGAAGGCACGTAAAGCCGCTGGTCACGGCTGCGTTAGCAGTCATTAACAACCAGCAATCCGCACTGGGCTCGCGTAGTGGTTTATGGCCCGTTCCTCTCTATCCATCCATAGGGAAGGCTCGTGCCCCAGCAGTGGGGACATAAAATGATCTGATGATGATGATGTATCTTAATAACCATATTGTGAATAATGCAAAAAATATCATATGGCATAGTATCCAATATAACGTGTTAAAAATATTAACACAGGAAACCTGCTAACGTGTTAAAAATAAACACTGAATTATTACATGGATATAATTTAGTATATTTCAAAATAAGAAAAAAAATATAAATAAAATATGTTAGAAAAAACAGAATAATCGTAAACACTACAACAAAATAAACAAAATTAAAACATAGAAGACTACAGAAACGGTAAGAGATATTTTTTCTTTAAAGTCTTGAAAAGCAATATGTGAACTCAGCTCTGATCGTCCTTCAGATGAAGGATGGCAAAACGAAGATCCTTCAAGCGCAAAAAAAGCGTGTAATCAAAATATCGGATTGGTTCTTTCCCTTCTTGGGGACCCTTCCCCATCTGCGAAAGACAGAATAATTGTGAATAATTGAAAATAACTAAGAAACTCACTAGGGCTGAATAATAAGAACCAAATTTGATTATCTTTATTTGCTGTTGGCAAGACCAGGACCTAAAAAAAACTGGTAAACTGGTAAGTAAGTAAGTGGTGGTAGGTTATAATACTTGTAATACAAGGTCACCGATGAAATTCAAAAATCGCCCTCCAGAAAGCTAACTCGCCTGGATAACTCTAAATCCAATATAGTCGTTGCGAGCTGCACATATTGCGGATTCCATAAAACTCTGAAATACTCCAAATGGCTTCGTACATTCGTGTAGAGCTCTGTGTAGCTTTAGAACACAGTAGGTACCTGTGAAAGGCGTTAAAGCAAATAGCAGTGGACTGTATAAAAAGAAAAAGAAAAAAGAAAATTAAAACATACATTTTATACTTAGAGCATATAACGTACCAAGAAAAATCAAAAGCAAAACAAAAGACAGGCTGTTAATAGATAAAACAAAAAACAAAATGTTTAATTTACAAAATATTTACTCCAAAACAGTAACAACCTTGAAATGCTTTGAGTTTCTCATTAAACAACCTGATATATCCGATCTTTTTGTGACGACTTTGGCTTGTGAATTTTGTGTATTTTTAATTCCGAATTACTGGCATGGCTGGCGTTTAATTCCTAAATATCTGTCACTCTCTGCGAAGTATCTGCGTTAAAACGAGGAAAATGGATCAGATTTTCTTGCAAAAATGCAATGAAAATAAATGTTTGTGTTAATTCCGCTATTAATTGTTTCTTCATAAATTTGCTTTTATAACAGATCGCGTTACGAACCATTTTATTATTGTTGCACCAAAAGAAATAATTCCCAAAATAAATAAAAGATTTTTTAAAAATGAGCACATTTCTAAAAATCTTTGTCATCTGCAAATAAAGTAAAACCAAATTCATATTAACAGTGAAATATTTTAACTTTAATAAATAAACAACATTTATATTTAAAAGAATAAAAAACATACCGAAGAAAGTCGACCAAAGTAAGCTTATAACATTAAAACGCTACATAATTTCAATTATCAAGTAAATACAATATCGTACCCATCAAAGTAAACTCTCTAATAAAACTTTCTCATACAAATGGATTTTTTTATGGGAAACCAAGTTCTTTAACCCCAACACAATCTTATTTTAGTCTCACTTTTCTTGCAGTAAAACGTAATTTCAGACTGAAAACGTGTTTAAGACACTTTAAGTTGTCGTACAATAAAACAATTTCGCTTGAACTAGACTGTCTTTGTAACTCATTCACGCACTGTAACCACTGATTTAACAAATTTATATAGTGAACTTAATGTTTTTCAAACAGAAACCAATAGTCACTCATAAGGTACGGCAAGTTAATGAAACTTTAATATTAAAACAGCTTAAGGCGAAGGGTAAGGCACACTAGCGTCGCTAATGGATTTAATTTGATAACTGCTAAACTGGATTTTTTTTAAACATTGCCGACCTTCCGGCACTAGGCAAACATCTATTATTTAATAATTGTGCACTACTTTTAGGTTTGTTTTTGTATTCATTCGCTAATACCAAAAGTGGCCATTGTTTGTGAATAAATACGATAGCCCGTTTTGTGAATAAACCACGCAACAAAAAGTAGTGCACAATTATTAAATAAATACTATGTATGCTTTTTCATTGTCGGACGGTACGCAATGTTTAAAAAGAGATCCGGTCCGTTAGTAATTGTCAAATTATCAATTGGTGGCGCTAGTGTGCTTACCCTTCGCCTTAATATAACATTGAATGAACGTCATCCTTTACGGATGACAAAATATTACGCTCAATAATTGTTTCAATTCTCCATTATTGTAAAATGACCATAGCAGAAAAAAGATGAGGTCGACAATATCCTAGCCAGGCGCACATAGAACAAGTAATTTTATGTGACAAAGCGTTACTGATACTAGACCTCGTGAAACTCAGGTTATATGAAGCTCACCTCCTCCGTCAATTCCGTCCAATAGCCAGCTGAGAGAGAGGGAAAACCCTCAGTCAAATCGACGTTATTCACTTTCATTTTCATTCACAAGTCACTATTTGCGCAGACTTCTGGCGCTTGTGCAAACACGGGATCGAGACGCAAACTCGCGATGAGGCCCGTCTTTACCTGGTCTGCTAGCGCTAAGTGTATCATCATTATCATCATAATTTTAGCTCATAAGCATCCACTGCTAGGTAACATCGCCATCTTAGCCAGTCTCATCATTTTTATCTTAAGGAAGTGTATGCCTGGGGTATTTTGCTGACGGTTCCCAGACGGTCAAACTGTGAGCAACTAAGTATGTCTTACTACCAGTGTTGGTTTAGGGGGATTAAAGGCTGATAACGCTGCCGCCTATAAGGCGCAAGTTCTACCACAAAACAGTAGCGATAAATAACAAATTTAACACCTAACTTATTTCGTTGCAGGTAACCTGTCGGCATTGGGATGACCCCCAACGCGCCGTCTGCTCCCTCAACCCCCCAAGAAGATGACCCTTTGCGCTTGGCCAACAGCATTGTTCTTTTTTATGTGGTGAGTTCTTTTGGAGTAGATTTTTTATGTTAGTGAGCCAACAAACGTGCGTGTACGGTACGACCCTCCCCTAAGTATCATGCGAGTATGGCCGTCCCTAAGGCTTTAGTTCTTTTGCCTCTACGCCTTGTAACTTTACTAGATCAAGTAGCCTGCACATCACATTTTCTTTCCAAAAGTCAAATTTCTTCAATAAATTTGAAAAATCACAAAGTGTTGAAAAAATTCCACGAGCGGGATTCGAACCCGCAGCCACGATACCATAGTTGGCAGTGCACCTGCCCCGGCATGTCAAGGGGTGCGGGTTCGAATCCCGCTCGTAGAATTTTTTCTACACTTTGACTTTTTCCAAATTGTAATTTGTTCGCAACAATATTTGCGTAAAATTATATGTAAATAATCATTCTTATATTCAAACTTATTGAATGGACATAAAGTTCAAAGTCCGTTAAGGAAATTTGGCAGTTTGGGTATTTTGACGTGACTATTATAACCACGATTATAATGATATTTATGGAAATGCTATGTGAGTGAGGTTTCTTAAACAATTTTTTGACTTTCCGAAGTGAACTTCATAAATTGTAAATGTATTTTTATGTAATGTATTGTAATAGCATTTTTTTTGTAAGTCTCTTACAAGAGCTGTGGTGGCTTGCGCCTGTTTTTCTCCTCTGCTAAAAAACGCCCGGAATGGATTTTTTTGGATTATATAAAAGTATGTAAGCATCATATCACGAGTCGATTTGCTAATTAGGCAATTTTCACTTTCTGAAACGCTAACCTAACTAACTATGTAGGTACTGTGACTTCAGATTCTTAGAATAGTGTTAAGCATTGCGTGTGGCTATTTCTATTGTGGAATTTCCAATACACAGGTACAATAAAATTTACGTAAAATAAAATATTTTGTGAGTTACTAATTCAATTATTTTTCATAATAACCTTGAAAGTATAATGGTTTTTTTGTATTGTTTGGAATAAGGGGAAATGGACAAAGAAAGCTTTTTAAACGGATTTTTTCACGTCCAGTTAGTAAGTCAAAAAATTTAAAAATTCTTCCTATGACATTTCAAATACTTGAAAGTACAAAACATTTTTTCTTTTTCTATTATCTTTGGATAGGATGTCCTTCCCCAATTAGGGAAGACGTAAAGAACTAAAACCCTCGTGATTTCCAGCAAAGATATAGTAAACTAACAGATAACTAGAATACATAGAATATGGAGGCTACAATTAGATAAGTCTTTTTTTATACAACTAAAGTGACAAACAGGCGTTCGGCCCATCTGATGGTAAAGAAATAAGCCTGGCGTTATCAGCTAAACTGTGTACACAGCAAAGTAAGTGTTCTCGTTATTTATCGCCGCATTAATTTATTTAGAAAGGAACTGAGAACAGCGCTTTAGATTGATGGATAGTATTAGCGGCATGCCTTCTCACCTTGAACTCGGCCCATGGTACACTGAGTGCCAAATTAAATTATACACTTGCACCATTTATTTGAAAGCTTTAGTGTACTCATTAGTTTGACCTTTACAAAGTTTAACGAACTAATCGATTCTTGGTATCAACACACGTTCACTAATTGATACCTATTAATTAGAAAATGATGGCAAAGCGACTTTCACGTTCATGATGCAATCTTTCTTGCAAGTAAAGTTTTTTTGAATGAGCGAGAATGGTGATTGAGCTCCTTCATGCTTTGCCCCGGTGGTTGTGAAAAGTTAAAGCCCACTAGGCCTGACTAGCTGAGCGCCTTTATAATGTGTGAATGTGGGAAAGCCTTGGCAAGCCTTAGCTTTAGCAATGAGACGTATAAAGATGGACGATGATGACGAAACGATGCTTCAGAACATGGGAAGAGTTATTTTTTATATAAAACTATTTTTATAAAAAGGTCAACAATTCGCCATTAGTTTGTCACATCTACCTACACACAACATATGCAGCTGCTAACCTTTAGGTAACGTCTATACAAATGGTGTCATATGCTAAACAGTTAAACGCCTGCTTCAATGTTGATTGTTCGTGTCCGGGAGAATTAAAAAAAGAGTAAGTACAGTCACGAGCACTATCATGCACTAACACTTTTGACTAATTTTGACTCTTATTCAATTATATTAAGAGTGACATTATTTACATGTTAATGCTCGTGTCCCTACTGCTGGGGTACGAGCCCTCCCTATTATAGAAATATCAAAGGAAGAACGGGTCATAAACCGCCATTCGGGTCCAGTCCAGTAATTTACGACTGCCAAGGTATCCACAACCAATGACTTTACGGTAACGTGCCTTCCGAACTACTGAGGAACTCGAGATGATAAACTTTGGTCACCCATCCGATGACTAGCCAGACCGAGCGCGTTAGCCACTGCGCCAAAGAGAACCTCGTTTGCCGGCTCAGTAACATTAAAAAAACCGGTCAAGTGCGAGTCGGACTCGCACACGAAGGTAGTTCGGAACACTATTATATAAAAATATATAAAAATATTTCAAGTTTCTAACTGTTATCGTTATTAAGACCGAGAAAAAATTGGAAAACATCAGGTTTGTTGTATGGGAGCCCCCTTTAAATATTTGTTTTATTTTAATTTAATTATTTATTTTTAAAGTGAATATATAAATTAATATTCTGTGAATATTTCAAGCGTCTACCTATTGCCGTTATCAATATCGAGCGAAAACGTGCAAAAAATCACGTTTGTTGTATGGGAGCCCCATTAAATATTTATTTTATTCTGTTTTTAGTATTTATTGTTATAACGGCAACAGGAATACATAATCTGTAAAAATTTCAACTGTCTAACTAAGATACAGCTTGGTGATAGACGGACAGACAGGCAGACAGACAGGCGAACGGACAGCGGAGTCTTAGTAATAGGGTCCCATTTTACCCTTTGGGTAAGGAACCCTAAAAACTATCTACGACATAATCTTAAAAACAAGAAAATGTAAAACTAAAATCCTCACGACCGGAGTTACGCACACAATAGTGTCTTTACAACCGGTTAGATAACGCTAGAAAACGTAGGGGAACAATTAATCTGTCCGCCACCATAAACTTATCTAGTACCGATGGCCGCGGTGAAGTCAGGGGCTAGGTTAGGTCTTATCTAAATAGCCTACTTGACCTTCCTGACGTTCAACTACTGATGGAACTTGACACGCAACGCAATTTGTAATTTCAAAGGGTTTTTAATAAGATCTTTTCAGAATTGGAGATGATTAGAGAATGTTTATTGGACAAGTGATTGACACGTTTTTGAACTTGGTTGTTAATTATTATTTATTAACATCCCAATGTTGTTAGACAGATTTAACATCCCCGAATAGAAATAGGGGCGGGAAAACAATATTGGGCATGATATCTGAGACTATTGGATATATATACTTATATCAGGGCTAGAAAGTGTAGTCATATACTACTTACCGCTCGACGTTTTAGTTACAATCAATCAATAAATTTTCATAACTTCAATGGACTGAGGGTACTTTCTTTATTTATTAAGTCATACATAAATAGACAAATTTTTATTTTTATTTTTAAGTGTTAATTGCTACACTTAAGCTGAATTAAATATTTATATAAAATACAGTGAAAAAATTAAACGCCCACCCGACCCAGCCAGTAATCGAACCTGGGTCTTCCGCAATCCGGGCGGCTGCACTGACCGTTATGCTACCGGGAAGGCTGACGTAAGCGCTGAATTTTGTCACTGCTTTTTGATTTTTTGAAATGCTTTAGAGCGACATTGGTGCCATCTATCCAAAGGTATTTGCATGTGATTGGGTCGGGTGGGCGTTTAATTTTTTCACTGTATTTTATATAAATATAAATAGACAATTCAAATGGTTACATTTTGGAGAATAAAAGTACAGGTAAACTTTTATTGTCTACTCGACACTTTATTTTAAATTATTTTAGTTTCTCAATGCTATGCGAAGCTCTCACCCTTTTCCTTCCATATCTCACGATCTTCAGCTGTCTCCGGCCAGCTTGGGAGGAACGAGTCAAGATAGTGTCGCCAACGTTTTCGTGACCTACCTCGCGTTCGTGACTCTGTAGATTGCCATAGAAGTTATTTATCCAACCGTCACAGTGCATACCCGTCTACGAATACTCACTTAGTTCCATTCAAGCTTTACAGGCTTTAATTCATATCGATATCTTCGGGTCTGCAGCAGAAGGTGAAAATGAGGTGAAATGAAAATGAAAATGTAACATGTAACACTTTACTGTACACCATACAAAAATATATAAAGAGAATGATATAAGAAGTTGCCAAATTGCGGTCATCGCTAAAAAGCAAAAAGCTCTTCCAAGCAACCATGTGTTGAACTTAACAAAAATAAATAAAAATGGGCAGTTATTGGTGTTTTCAGTAATTAAAGATATTAACGTTTATTTACACACAATATAAATACATACATACTTAAATATAAATACACTTATGAATCAGACATACGATGCAATATTTATTACGAGTTTGCAAATGTCAAATTTGCAACCATTTCTCCAAAAATCAACAAAGCTATCTTACCTGTCAGTACTTTAAATGATCGTAGGTAATTCATGATTTGAATACTGCATTGCGCCAAACTTTTGTCAGTAAAGTTAAAGCTTAAAACCACATTCATTTAAAAAAGGTCGCACTGTCACCAGACTGGTTAATAGTCGTTTAACATAAAGTTATAAAATTTTCAAGGATCATAAATTTGGCGGACCAATAGAAGGTAGCGAGATGACTTAGACGCACATCAGACCCACGGGCATGAGGGTCCAAGAAAAATATAATCAAAGGGTTTGAGTGACGCCTTTGCCCAGCAGTGAGATAGTAAAGAAACAGTAGCTGACTTATATTGGGCCAGGTCCTCATTAGTTTGATGATTATGATTATGATAAATTGTTTGTACAACACGGTGTTACATGCACAAGATACTTACTGCCTCTGTGGACCACCGGTCTCAGACCCAGAGGATCGGGGTTCGATTCCTAGCGGGGGGTAACATCTTTGTGTACTCGGTTTGGTTGGTGGTAGGGCTTGTTTGTCCGCCTGGCCTAGCTACCACCATCTTATCTAAATATGTCGCCATAACATCAATGTTTATAGCATTGTTGTGTTTCGGCAGCTAGAGATAAGATAGCCAGTGCCTCAGTAATTGAGGATCCAGGGTGAAGTGCGCTTCCACCTTCGGCCTTATCATCACTTAACATCAGGTGAGATGAAGGCACTGTGCTTACCCGTAAGATATTTAAAAAAAATAAGATCTAAACAAATTTATCCTTATACATTATTATTAATCGTTCTTATAAATTGTGGTGAGTTTGATTATCTGTTTTCCTTTTATTCACTCAAAAACATACAACTAGATCGACGGATTTTTGATGCACACTTACAGATAAGGCCCTATTCAAGTAGTGCATTAGCATACTTTTTCCCTCGTTCAACCACAACGTTCCTGGGCACACACAACATATAATAATATATTATACAAAAACAATCTAAACAAACAAAATAAAACAAAAGAATCGAGTGTACAAATATAGTTTTTCAGGCCATTAAAAAGATTTTAAAACAGTCACGAACGCAAATGAAGGACAGTACTTAAATTCTCTGTATCTAACGAGCTTGAACTCACGTTTTCGATAAGAACATTTTACTTAACTTTGCTCAGAAGAAACGCAAATTAAGCAAAAATGAAAAGTTTTCAAACTCTTCGTATCTTTGCATTGCAACTAAGTAAGATAAAGCTTTTTGAGAGCACATAAATCTAATAAACAATTTCAATAGCGCGGAGCTTCATTTCCTTATAAAGTTTCTTTTAAAGTAACTTAATATAGTACTAAAGCATAAGTTAAATGAATTGTAGTAAAAAAGGACTTGACAGGTAATAAGTAGTAGGTACATTATCATCATTATCATCATCATCATCAGCTCATTTTATGTCCCCACTGTTGGGGCTCGAGCCTAGCCCTGTTCGAGCTCGGGAATAGGGAGAACGGGTCATAAACCACTACGCGGTGCGGATTGATGGTTGTTAACGACTGCTAATGCAGCCGGGACCAACGGCTTTAAGTTGCTTCCGAAGTACGGAAGAGCTCGAGATGATAAAGTTTTGGTCACCCATCCGATAACCGGCCTTTGCGAAAGTTGCTTAACCTCAGCACTCGCAGATCGGGCGCGTTAGTAGTAGTAATAAATAGTAGGTACATTGATTGTTTATAAATTAGAATTTACAAGTCTTTATGAGACTCAACTAATAAAATATTCTGGGTTTGTAGATTCTTATTTATAAATAAGATTCGGCAAACCCAGAATAATCGTTCAAGAACAATTAATGTCAATGGAGAACATAGTTGGAATTTACACGGAATCCCCATTATACAGGTTATTAAATCCCAGTTCTAACACCACACTGCAATACTAAAAGATACTGTACTGTAACTTGATTAAGAAAACATTGTTGACGTAATTCTCGAATTAATTTTGAGTCGCCTGAACATTTAATTCTCTCTGTGACTATCTCAGACCTGCAAAGGGTTTGAGGCGTCAGAATAAAATAATATGTAAAATGTTTTATTTCATTGTTGGTTAGAAGCTGTGAACTTCGTGATTGAGTGTATTTGGTACGCACGGATAAATTCTTATGAGTACCAGCAGTCTGTTCAACAAATCAACGAATAGCCAAAGAGTAATTCTAACGGATGTACAACATAGCATTTTATAAGAAATCTGATTATAGGTATAGCTGGGGGTCGACCGCTTTGAAGGCGAGCCAACGAGGAGGCGTCATCTTGTCATTTCGAAAACAATATGAAAGCAATATCGAAAGCTATAGGCTATAGCTTTCGATATTATTCGAGATTATATTTCGATATTATATCAGAGCGATCGAAAGCGAGAATGTTAGGCGGTTGGGGGGCTGATTAATAAATAAATTAATTATGACCAACTTCTTGTAATACCAACAATATTCTTAGCAAATAAAATATTTTATTCTATTCTACCCCAGTCAATGTCATGTTTAAATTTCATTAAGACGAGTCTTGGAGGCGGGAAAGTGAATATTTGCAATTAATATGTTATTTGAAAGAGACAAAGTGTTGAAAAAAAAATCCACGAGCGGGATTCGAAACCGCACCCCATGACATGCCGGGTCAGGTGCACTACCAACTATGCTATCGTGGCTCAATCCAACTCGCCCAAATTAATCAACACTATCTACTTTTATTTTGTAAGCCAAAGGAGCCCTATTCAATGTCGACAACTACGTCATCAACATCCGATCTTAATGTTTTTACAAATATTGAAAGATCAGTTAAGAATTAGGCAAGCTATATTTATGATTATTAACATATAATTTTATGTTATTATGTTATGTTTGCAGTTTTGCTATTGATATCTATATATTAATACGTGAAGCAAAAACTTTGTACTCGTTTTTACGAAAATTGCGCGGACGGAGGAGTATGAAAATTCGCACACTTATAGTTTATATAGAGAAGGTTATCCGAATGTTAATTTTTTTTTTTAATTATGCATAAAAAATCCATTAAATCAACAAAAACAACATTACACACACTACCATGTATTTGATACAGACGCATATGTACTTGACACACACGTATTGTTTGTCTTTAATGCAGCCGACATCAGTCAATGCCAATCCAAACTCACATTCTATCTTTTTAATTTTTCATTGCTTAGGATACAATCCGTGCAGCCTTAATAAAATTGCGGTCGAAATTCGACCACTGGACGACCACTAGTAGATATTAATGCGTAACATCGGTGAGTTGTTACTCGGTTGTGTCCTTGCACATGCATAGTGTTGACAAATGAAACAAAATAGCTTAACATCACTTTTCACAGTTTTAGAAAATCCCACATGTTATTGAACCCAATGGGATCGGGCGATATCCTCCATCAATCAGAATTCAACATCACTTACCATTAAATCAAGAAAAATAACGAGAACTCTTTGATCTTTTCTAAATGGATGAATGGAACTAAAAATGAATGGAAAAAAACAACAAAGCAATGAAAATGAATCATTATTTTTGGGGTTTGACCTGTCTATTCACCAAGTCTCTTCCATTCATTAACTTAATACTCGTTCCTACTTGGTCCTCCAAGACTTTATAGTCTATTCTGTAGCTATGCCATATTTCTATGAGATGATTTTCAAAAGCCAGATCGCCTTTGGCGATTTAATCAAAAGACTTGGCTTACTTTGTGTAGTATAATATTTCTCTGTTAGGTTATTTGTTTAGGCCACTCACAATAATTAAATATTAAATTAAATGTGTCTTTTAGTTACCTACTCTATTTAAGTCGGAATGATGTTTTAATATCATAGTAGACTCCAATAATTATTCGTTTGCTTTAATGGAACAAGCACTCAGCAATCGCTATAAAACTATAGTCTAATTTAGTTTTATAGAATCGTTTAAGCGTCCTATGACATAACATTAAAAGAGCCTAATATTTGATTAAATATAAGGGCATTGTTACTATGTATGTGTGTATTTCAGTATCAGATATTCCGGCACACTTGCTTGCATGAGCGCTTATGAGTGTGTGATGACTTTGAAACAGTAGTATAAGTTTTCTATGCGAAATATGAACAAACACTGGAAGTAGACCAATTCGATGATGATTCTTTTTCATCCGCAACCACATGTCAGTTTTTATACCGTCAGTTTTATGCAGCCATGAAACTTTACCAAAACCCAACTTCAGTTATCATAAATTATTTACCTCTAAGAAAGGCTTCTTTCTACTCAACAATGGGTGACGTCGGGCTGTGAATGAATGAATAAATGATCTAAAAATAGATTGCTTCGCTTTAGAACACTAATCGATAACGGCCCCGCTTAATGTGAATCTCAACATAGCGCAATGGTATGCAACTAATACAATAATCGATTGTTCTGCCTTGACCTGATATACTATACACATGTCGCAGTGCACCTACCTTTTTGCGAGACAAAATCATGGCATCATCATCATCATCATCATCATCAGCTCATTTTATGTCCCCACTGGGGCACAAGCCTTCACTATGGATGGATAGGGAGAACGGGCCATAAACCACCACGCGGGCCCAGTGCGGATTGGTGGTTGTTAACGACTGCTAATGCAGTCGGGACCAACGGCTTAACGTGCTTTCCGAAGCACGGAGAAGCTCGAGATGATAATTTTTTGGTCACCCATCCGATGACCGGCCTTTACGAAAGTTGTTTAACCTCAGCACTCGCAGACCTGGCGCGTTAACCATTGCGCTATCGAGCTACTTCCTCCCTCCCTCATCATCATTTGCCATCTTTATACTGAAGTTTAAAACTTTCTGGGGTACCATCATCTTATAACTGACGATAGCTAAGTCCATTCCATTGTTTGATAGCTTCCAACAATTTGCGTCTCGAACAAAGCCGAACCTCTCTTTCTCGCAGTTCTGCCTTCGAAGATTAACCGTGGGAATTCGTTAAAGAATCCTCGTTGCATATTATGCCCGAAAAAGGACGTTGCATCACACGACTGTAGACATCAAAACATGCATTAGTCATACCATAATGATGACTTCCTCGTCGTAACCGACTTCAGCGACCGTCACTGTTTCCTGGCGTGTGTTCTGATGTAGTTGGACAGGCTGAACTTCGTTTTAAAGAAACGGTCACGTCCAGCGCATTAGAGCTGTCCATTACAATTGCATGTGTATAATATGTAGAAAGGTTTAGACGATTTTCTTCGAAGTCCTCAACGTGCACCGATTTGCGCTATTCTGGGCGGTTTGTTGCATGTTCCTCCTAGCGTTCAGGTGGTTTATTGTATCTCCCTTCACGTTTACCAGAGTTTATTTTCCAACGATCACAAAGTAAAGCTGCCTCGGGCACGGTACCTATGTTAGCAGTTAAAATTCTACTGCGTAGCTTACACTTAGGTAGGTGAGGAGTTAGTTACCTCAGTGAGTTGGCCTCACACCATTTTTTTTTTTTCTATTGATGTTTAACTTTTTATATGTTATGACTTTATTTTTTTGATATTTCAATTTGTTTTTGTTTTTTAATTAGTTCTGTTCTTATTTTGTTTTTGTATTTATGTCCTTTTGTGAAGTTTTTTTGTTTATGTCTTTTGTGAAGTCAATAAATATTTTCTTTTTTTCACGTTAAAAGCGTTTACATATTTTGATATCCTATACAAACTTTGAAGTATAATTTTTTTTCAACTTTCCTTACTGAATTGAAATCATATAAACACAGTTGAATAAACATTATTCCAACTTTTTCTTCTAACACTCGATATATTATTTTCCTTAAGGATATAAATATTCATTTGCATTGGCTCATAGTTAATGAAAGTTTCTTTTCAGAAATTAAGAGTACTGCAATATTCTAAGATATTTTTTTAATGAGCCTTAATTGCATACTTACATTGTTTTAAAAGTTTCCTTTTTGTAACTTAAATACGTTTGTAAAACTTCTATCATTTTGTAAACTAATGGTTAGACCGCGCCGGTTTTTGATAAAAAATCCAGATTTGATTTACAGCGTACTCGATTTGGTGTAAAGTGAAATAAATTTTATAACCTATAACTATCCTACTGCTGGGCAAAGGCTTGCATCATTGAAGTCAATCACTACATCCGATCACAAACGACCTACATCACTAGGGCTATGCATCGAAAAATCCGAAACACACTTTTCCCTATCTGGGATTGAACCCGGCACCTTCAAGTAGCGGGCCGAGTGCTTAGGCGTTGGCGTTGGATTTGGTGCGTGATGGGATTGTTTTAGCTACTACCACCATCTCGAATTGGTATTTGGAAGGATCACTTTAATGAAATATCTCTAATAAAAGGCATTTGGTATAAAACCATGCAGAGTGAACCTCCTGTATAGATCGCGCCCAACTTCTAGTGCCCTCTGAAGTTGCTTCGCGCAGCTGTACAGTCAGGCCCTGCCGCTCGTCCCCACCTTCGTCCCAATTCTTTACAACTGCGACGCGAATCGCGCCAACTTCAGAGGGGACTAGAAGTTTGGCGCGATCTGTACCTTGGTGTACAAACGTAGATTTAAGTAGAAAGTATATTGTACTATTGCACCGACATCGTTCCGGTCACTTTCCGTCTAACAAGTTTACTTATCTAATGAAAAAATCCGATTCCCCGAACTGTGAGGTATGTGATAAACTGGAGGACGTGCAACACTTGTAATCAACTAAACCTCAAAACTTCTAATGTAGGTGTGCTTATATCAAACTATTTTAGCAAACCATAGTCATCAGAAGCAGCCAGACTTGTCTGCGACATGGTGTTGGTGAGCCGTCAATGATTGATATTACTTTACTATATATTGTTAATCATAAATTAAGTTATTTAAGTACCTACAAGTAAAAAGTTTGATGTAGTAAGTAAATTATGATGGGACTGAGATGGCATGCTTAAATCCCAAAAAAAATAGAATTAAAAAAAAATCTTTTCGAAGTCTGTCGCCATAAGACGCATTTGTGACACTAAATTGCCTTGCAAAAAAGTGCTACTTTGACTCCAAACACATTATTTATAGCTTCGTGCTTCGTGCGATTTATCTTTACCATTCGACGTTACACGTTAGCGAAAACGGGCATTTGTATATTGAATTGAAATGTATTGATTGGGTTGAATAACTCATTAGAATAGGCTAAGTAGAATAGGCTATTCTGTTTGAAAAATATTAAACTTTAAATGTTTAGTACGAAATACCGACATGTATGTATGACTATTTATGACCGACATGTATGTCTGTATATGTATGACTTAACCGACTCTGTGGTCTAGTGTCTCACCGGCCACAGACCCAGAGGTACTCGGTTTGGTTGGTGGTAGGGCTTGTTGTCGCTAAGTAACTTTCGCAATGCCGGGTCGCCTGATGGGTGACCAATTAAAAAAACATCTCGAGCTCCTCCGTGCTTCGGAAGGCACGTTAAGCCGTTGGTCCCGGTTGTTGTCGTAAGATAGCAGTCGTTAAAACCCACCAACCCGCATTGGGCCAGCGTGGTGGGTTATGGCCCAATATCCCCACGTGCTACTGATCATGTGGGAGGCCTGTGCCCAGCAGTGGGACGTTTATAGGCTGATGATGATGATGATGAGGGCTTGTTTGTCCACCTGGCTAGCTACCACCATCTTATCTAAATATGTCGCCATAACAGCAATGTTTGTAGCGTTATTGTGTTCCGGCAGTTAGAGATAAGATAGTCAGTGCCTCAGTAGTTGAGGCTTCCGGGTGAAGTGCGCTTCCATCATTGGCCTTATCATCACTTAATATCAGGTGAGATTAAGGCACAGTGCTTACCCGTAAAATATATTAAAAAAAATATTCTAAATACGCCTCCTAAATTGCTTTTAAAAAATAATTTAAATATGAATGCCATTGGGGATGGACCAATCATATTTTAATTACGTGACAAAGAGTACACAAGCTCTAGAGAACGCGTGTCTGGTGTAGATCGATTACTCCGTTGGGAACGAGACACTAGTAGCTTATCATGAGCTAACATGTGAGCCACAAAACTTTTTGTTTAGTTCAAACATAAAACATATATTATGTGCCGATATTTTCGTTTCAGTTTAAAATAAGCGTTATAAATCAGATATGTAGTGTTTTTTCTAAAGTTGACTGTAGCGTCAGCTCGTACTTTGTATCTAGAGCACACACACTTGCTGTTTCCAGCTGACGCATATACTTAAGCATTAGTAAAAATTATTATATAAGATGTAAAAACAAATACAGAATTCTCTTAGCTCTCCGTTCACGAAGCTATAGACAACATACTGGCCGTTTAATTGATCTCCCACGCTAAGAGCTAAATTGGTGACCCCGACGTGATTCTGCAAGATTTCTCCGTAATTGCGCATATCAATCGGCCTTCCACAAGCGGATCTCACCGATTGAAATTTCAAGAGGCATTATACACGGAGGTTCCTCGTCCTTACTGGAGATAAACAGATCACAGCCACCCAGTAAGTCAAACAACCAAGACCAACTGAGGAATCAAGCATAGATACTCAGCTGCAAACTGTTTACGTCGTTCGTTTATCTAGCAAATCGGTTTTGTTAGCCTCCTACAAGCGGGTCTCACCAGTTTCACTCAAATTTGATGCGTTGCGATCACGGTTACTTCAAGTATTTGAAGAATCAGAAAACCGGCAACTGAAAAAAACTTATGGATGAGATGGATTTGGGAGATCAGCGACCGACGCAACTTTTGAGGCAAATGCTTCTCGCATTTGCCTCAAAAGTTGCGTCGGTCGCTGATCCAGATCCAGGAATAAGATCCCAGATGACACTCTGTCCATCTTGTGGCAACGGCATCAACCGTCCGCAGTTCGGGCTGTAAGCGATAGCAAGGATTTGGATACGCTGGCGAAGATCGCTGATAAGATCATCGACAATATGAGACCTTTAGAAGTTGCACAAGTCTCATCTGAAGTTTCTATAAAAGAGGCTTTGGAAGAACGGCTGTTAAAAGAGATTGATCGACTTACGCAAGAATTATGTAAGATGCGCATGTCTAAGCGGCATATGTCGAGAGAACAAGATGGAAGAGACGCAGATCACCGTCCCGCTCATACTCCAGGCAACGTTCCCGACGAGACGACGATTGGATATGCTAGTACCACCGAAAGTTTGGAAATCAATCAACGCATTGTACAGATAAAGCTCGTTGTACATAGAAAGCAAAGGGAACAACGCCGTCGGAAAACTAATTCCTACACTAAGCGCGGCGAGAGTTTGTGTGACGGATCAAGTTACCATCTATGTGTCACCGACAGTAAAAGTGAGACACAAGTTTTAATAGACACCGGAGCAGACATATCTGTACTCGCTCGCACTAAAGAAAAGCCTACTACTGCCGAACACGCAATTTATGCCGCCAACGGAACGAAAATAAAAAAATATGGAATGAAGACCGTTTTCATAGATCTTTCACATGGACGTTCGTTATAGCTGATGTGCGCAGATTAATCCTCGGAGGAGATTTCCTCGCTAAAGTCCAATTTAACTTTGACTTAAGCAAAAGGAGATTAATTGATAAAATAACTAAACTATCGGTAGCCGCGCGCATATGACTCATCCGTTCGCACTATAGACGTAACCGGACCCTACGCTGAGTTATTACGTGAATTTCCTAACGTAACAAGGCCGTCTACATTAAAAATGCACCTAAACATAATGTCGTGCATTATTTACATACGACGGGGCCGCCGACCTATGCAAAAGTTCGTCCGTTGAACCCAGCGAAGTATAAAGAAGTGAAACAGGATTTCCAGATGATGATGGAGTTGGGCATTTACCGCCTCTCTGATAGTTCCTGGGAAACGCCGCTGCACATCGTCACCAAGAAAAATGGCAAATTAAGGCCCTGCGGCGATTACAGGCATTTGAACGCCGTTACACTTGCTGATCGCTATCCCATACCACGGCTACAGAACTTCACGTATTTGCTGCACGGCAAGACATTCTTCTCCAAGCTGAACATCCGGAAATCGTTCCATCATATTCCTATATTCGAAGAGCATATACCGAAAACGGCGATAACAACACCTTTCGGACTTTTCTAATTTCCGTGAATGTCGTTTGGCCTACGTAACGCAAGTCAAACATTCCAGCGTTTCGTCGATATGGTCTTTGAAGGGCTCGATATCTTCGTTTTTGTTGATGATGTCCTTCTCCCATCAAGGAGTAAAGAAGAAAATGAGTCCCAACTTCGTCAAGTACTGGAGAGACTGGACTTATACGGCATCACACATAACTTGGATAAATGCGAATTCGGCAAAGAAGAACTAGATTTTCTGGGCTACCACATATCCACACAGATTGTGATCTGTGTAAATAGAAAATTCTCTGCCTTACCACTTACGTTTGCTTTACACAAACCAGCGAGCTCATGTGACACGGAAAGACGACTGCGCCATCGCCAGCTCGATTTCATCTCGCAATTTTGCTCCAACATACAACATATTTCCAGCAAAGATAATGTTGTAGCTGACTGCCTGTCTAGAGTGGAGGAGATAACTTTACCTTCGCCTATCGACTACGAGCAACTGTCGATGGAGGAAAGAGACACAGAGCTGAAGGAATTGCGTAACAACCCGCGCTTGCAGTTTAAGACGTTCCGAATAGCGACAAAGTCATCGTTTGCAAAACATCTACGCCCTACAACAGGCCGTATTTACCGCAGCTGTACCGACGAAAAACCTTTAACATCGTGCACGACATTAGCCATCCAAGTGTCAGAGGAACACGACACATGCTAGCGCAACGCTTTTTGGCCATCCATGAACGTGGACATTGGATCGTGGGCAAAAACATGTCTATTATGTCAACAATCCAAAGTGCAACGACACACGGTTTCGCCACTTCAGCAATTTCCGTCGTTCGATCGATTCGCGCACTTGCATATTGGCATAATCGGGCCATTGTCTATGTCTGAAGAATGCAAGTATTGCGTAACGATGATCGATTGCTGCACCAAATAGCCAGAAGCGTATCCCGTCAAAGACATCAGTGCCGAAACCATATGTCAGGTTCTACTCAGAAGTTGGATTGCCAGATTCGGAACACCGACGACCGTTACGTCGGATCAAGTACGACAGCTCGAGTCTGAACTATTCCGAAAGCTCACAAGCAAGCTGGAACGCTGGAACAGAACACTCAAGGCACTGATGAAATGCAACCGAGTCAACTGGATGAACTTCGACTTGTTCGCATGTTTTCGTACGCAATGATGCAGCGAAGAGCGCACTTACGCCACCTTACAACGGGCCGTACAGAGTGCTGGAGCGCCACGAGAAATTTTACTCCGTACAGTTGCCGAATAGAACAGCCGTCATCTCGATCGACTGCCTGAAACCATCCTTCCTGCTACACGACGAGCACAGCGGCGAGACCCACCGCGGGCAACCGCCGCCGTTAGTCATGGAGACTGAACCAGCAACGAGACCCGAGACGCAGCCGGCCGCGAACGTGAAAACGACCCGTTCCGAAAAAATCTCGAAGCCCGTCGTTAGATTTAATTTTAATTATTCATTGCTTTGTTTACATTTTGCATAATGATTAATAAATAGTCTATTTTTAGCTCCGTCGCGCCGCTGGTGTTTTGCTTATACGGCAGATACCGGTGAGCGAACCAACAGAGTGTCATTTTACACCTGTCGCTCTGTTGTTAGTTAGTCGTATTACAAATGTGTATTAATTTAATAATTGATAGATTCATAGTTTACAACAAATAGGTATATTGTTAATTACTTTTACCCTTTTCTTTTGGGGGGGGGGAGTAAAGTAGCGTCAACTCGGACTTTGTACCTAGAGCACACACACTTGCTGTTTCCAGCTGACGCACATACTTAAGCATTAGTAATAATTACTATATAATATGTAAAAACAAATACAGAATTCTCTTAGCTCTCAGCTCACGAAGCTAAAGACAACATACTGGCTGTTTGATTTGTCTCCCACACTAAAACACAAAAATAAAATAAAACACTTTTTGCGAATCTACTTGCGTCCAATTTTTACATTACGTTAAAGACTGACGTCAATAATTAAGGAATCAATTCATTAATTATGTGACCAACAACACCTAAGATGATCAGCGCCCAATGTGTGTAAAGACTACCATCTTATGATAACCGGGACCAACAGTTTAACGTACTTCCTGAAATAAGAAGGAAATCGAATATTAATTTGGTTAGCTATTCTGTGCATAAATCACTTGGTCAATATAGTAAAACCAACTAACTACATTAAAAAAGTGAAATTTTTGATATTTTAATGATTCTATACTACTCGTACCTACATCATTTGTTTCCAGTGTGAATATAAACTTGAACATACATTCAGCGTGCGGGCTGAATTTATACCAATAAATAACTTATACCTGACTAAAACAGGTTGGCAAAGCTATTTACTAGCCAAAAAGCTTAAACGAAACCCGTAATTACAGTTCATTCATCGCTACATTCGCAGTTACTGAACAAAGCAAGAAGGACAATATCACCTATTTTATTTCTAGTGTAACTTTCGGTTTTAGACCATTTCTGCAAATAGGTTTTAAACACGCCATTGGATAAAAGTAGTACTAAATTTAAATACACGCTATGTTGGCATAATAACAATTTTCATTGACGTCATAGCTTAAAAACAAGCGAAGTAATTTGATACACGTATTTAAGCTCCTAATGCTACTGTTTAAAGTTTATAACGGCTTGTATCTGGCTGTGAGTGTCTCTAAGGACTACGTTTGCGTTAAATCTTTTTATTTTAACGTTGTACTGCAACAGAATATTCGTGGTTTCAGTTTCTCATATTGTATTGTTTTGTTGTTTCCATGTTCGTTTCACCAAAAATATTAGCAAAATTCACACAGAAATTTGCAGCAAGACATCTCTCTCGAGACTTGATTCGGTGCCTTTGGATATATCAATGAATATTTCACACTTGAAAATGTAAATACTGAAATCAAATAGATTTTCATAAAAGATATTTAAATAATCGTGGCGAAATAATGAAAACATCACAAAAATCTGTTTGTTGAATTTTTGGAAGAAACTTTATTGGCGTGTGTGTTGTATTATGTGTACTGTAATTTGAGTTATTATGTGTTGTTTGTTTCTCATTATGCAAAATAAAATAAATACATAAATTAAAAAAATGAGAATGATGTGCAGAGATTCTAAAAAAGATCATCCTAACATAATAGTTGCCGGTGGTTTCCGTTTACGCACTTAAAACACATCGACTTCTTCATATCTGGGACAACTCTATATATTTACATCTGGGGAAATTATGAGAAATTGAACAACAAATCAGATTTTTAGGTAAAAATCCAACACAAAATGTCTTCATTTAAATAAACTTAATTAAGAAGCACTTTGGAGTCGTCGAAAAAAAACATCAAAACGTTAAAAATACAAAAAAATACAAGTCTTACCGAATCACTAAAACCGTCCTTAAATGTCCCAGCAATCCTAGAGTGAAATGCCTACCTCCCCTTAAGCCTAAGGGGGTTAACACCTGAACTTTGATTAAGCAACATGTCCAAGATCTATAAGTGTCCATGAAGCCCAAAAATTAAGGAATGAGCCATGGATTCTCTGAAACGGGATCCAGAAACACGTGGTAATTACCAGTGTTAGTCAAAAGCCGGCAACTGAAAAGCTAACTAACGCTAATGGAAAAAGAGGCGACCTAACAACCCAATAGCAAACACCACACTTCTCTGAACTTTTGGCCGTTCTAAGAACAGCTAAGGCATCACGTGGCACTTCTAACAAAAGAAGGCCGTATACATGAATGAGGTAAGGCGCTCCGCAGACAGAGTAGCTCTGTCTGCGCCGTTTCTTTTGGTTATTATGGAAATAAAAATTGCGCTGTGTGTGGAGAGTCTAAAATTGATATAGAAGCAGAATCAATTAGTCTTTGCTGGATAAAATTTGCCGCACAAAAACGCCAAAAGAGGAAGTCATTACTAAGAACCTTATGCCCTTTGTCTTTGTCAGAACAACTGACTAACTTAATTGAGAGGCAGAAACATAACTCTTTACTTTCCCACCAAAAACATAACAACATCACGTTGAGTTACTGCGTAATATAATATTACTACTGACACTGTAATTTTCTGCCAAGTCTTCCGAGAATGCTGTATTTCAAGCATTTTTATTTTTGCAATAAATAACGGCGGCAGACATTGTGTGATTGGAAGCAGAAGCGCACTTTCCTTCGTTTGCATTATTCATTAATAGCACTAGTGCGAAATAGGTTTAACGTATATATTATTATGTGGTATCGTTTCTGTTTACGGAATATGGTAACGTACTTGACTGACTGTTAATGGACGACAAGATCACGTGATTGTTTCAACGAAACGTGGGTGTCGCTAATCCCTTTCTAATGTAGTGTCACGTTTGGTTTGCGGTTGGTTTCAAAAGCACCTATCTAATAGAGAAAACTTTGTCTTTTCCATAACATTATTGAAAGGCAAACATTTTGTATGTGTTGTAGATGTTTGACTATCTATCCGTGTGAAGATTTATTAATGCATTGAAACTGAATTATTATTTTTTTAAATTAATCTTCATCCTAGAATAATTTCATATTCTTCGGTTTATTCATGTTTATTGGGAAAAATCATGAAGTTTTTCCATAATATATATATGTACAACATTGTGATGTTGTAAGTAAGTAGCTAAAGCACTCTTTATAAGGAAATCAGAAACAACGACGATACCACCCAGACCCTACACAATATCGAAAAGTTCATTTTAGACATTGACCCGACCGGGAATCAAACCCAGGACCTTAGAGTTAGCGCCACCCAATGTCCAGCGTGCAAGCCACTAGGATACGGAGCGGAGGTCATCATCATAGATTTCATCAAACTTTGTGAAAATGTAGGGATAAAAGAAAACAACAGAGATTAGTGCAAACTGGAACTTTTCCGGCTGCTTTCAACGCTAGTTGGGCCTTAAGCTTATTTCTATATGGTGTTGGGAAAGAAGCGTCCTTTCCAAGATACTTTTTCGTTTATTTTTTCACAAGTTATAAGTTACGTAATAAAGTTATCGCATGTTACAGGCTATGCAATGATGTGGTGTCGAAGAGGAATCTCACTCTAAAACCCAGGGTGGTGTTGCCTGAGAACTATGTAAAAGGTTAGTCTCATTAATTTTATTTTTTCACCTCTCCTGATGAAAAGTAAACCGAACTTTCATCATCGTCGTCATCATCATCAGCTTATTTAATGTCCCCACTGCTGGGGCACGAGCTTTTTCCCTATGGATGGATAGGGAGAACGGGCTATAAACCACTACGCGGGCCCAGTGCGGATTGGTGATTGTTAACGACTGCTAATGCAGCCGGGACCAACGGCTTTACGTGCCTTCCGAAGCACGGAGGAGCTTAAGATGTTAAACTTTTGGTCACCCATCTGATAACCGGCCTTTGCGAAAGTTGCTTAATCTCAGCACTCGCAGACCAGACGCGTTGACCACTGTGTCATCGAGCTCCTCATTTAATTGATAAATTAATTTTATTTAAGACTTACTATTAACTTACTATTATTACGTTATGCTATTTAAAGTAGGTACTAATATAAGAAGTTTCTTCTAAATTTGCAAAAGGACTCACTCTTGTATATCTAACAATTTAGCTGTGGAGGTATTGACATATATTCCCCTTGAGCGTCGATCGACCACCAGGTGGCCGATAACAATTTAAATTCTATTGTGTCTGGTATTCGCTCGCTCGAGCTCTTATATTTATATTTATTTGTCATCATCATCATCATCATCAGCCCACTTCCGCCCACTGCAGGGCAAAGGCCTCTTCCCTCGCACGCCACTCTTGACGGCCATCCTCATACATCCCTTGCTCGCCACCCGGACTAGGTCGTCTGACCACCGAACTGGAGGTCTATTTGTATATGAGATTTATTTTACGGATCTTTTGTATTATACAAAATATTAAATCCCAGCCCCAACACCATACCGCCAGGCCAAAAGATACTGTAAGTAAGCTCTTTCTGCGTAAAACGGTACGCACCTGATTAAATTTAAATGAGGGTATACAAGCTACTAACTAACTATGAGACGACCAACACCTCAGTCTTCCTGTGACCATGGACCCTGCAAAGGGTTCGAAACGTCAGGATAAACATTAAAAAGAAATGTGTAATATAATTCGTAAAAAATGTTTAATTTCAATATTAAATTAGTTTGCCATGTAACATTAAATAATTAATTAATTATGAACACAAAAATGTATGGGCTATATGAGTAGCAGTGTTTTATTTATATTCTTAGTTTTAGTTCAGTTTGGTTTTAGTCTAGGCATCTTCGGAAGACCAGCAGCGTAGCATTACTAAAGTGCTAAGACATGCTGAGAAGATGCCTATTCAGTATTATACATGTAACATAATTATACTCTTATTACAAATGTTTTATTAGTATGAATGTGTTGTTTTGTGATACTAAATATTTTTTTTTATTATATTACTTCTATTAAACACTGCAGCTTCAACTTAAAGTTATATTTTAATTTAATATTATGTATGCATACACAAATATTTTATGGTTAATTTAAACCCTATATTAGCACTTGTCATGGTCTTCAGTAAATAGCGGTGCAATTAAGTGTATTTTAACGTTCCAGTGATTATTGTTTCATTTTGAATGTAATGTTGGAACTTTAATTTAATTGGTTATCCTTAATTATAATATATCCTTATTAAACAAACAAGCATTGAATCCTTATCAACTGATGTAGGTATTACCTATTTTACCCTTTTACCTGCCCTAACACAGACTTTAATTTAATCGTTCAATTGACAAATCAACAGATAACATTGCGCACCAACCATATTGCTCATCGTAAAGTAATAAGATACGTACTTCTATATATTAATACGTGAAGCAAAAACTTTGTACCCGTTTTTACGAAAATTGCGCAGACGGAGGAGTATGAAATTTCGCACACTTATAGTTTATATAGAGAAGGTTATCCAAATGTAATTTTTTTTTTAAATTATGCATAAAAAATACATTAAATCAACAAAAACAACATTACACACACTACCATATATTTGACACACACGCATATGTATTTGTCACACACGTATGTCTTTAATGCGGCTGACATCTGTCAATGCCAATCCAAACTCACATTCTATATTTTTAAAATTTTTCATTGCTTAGGATACAATCCGTGCAGCCTAATAAAATTACGGTCGAATTTCGACCACTGGGCGACCACTAGTTTATACAATTGTTTATAATCTTATTCTCCAGTATTTGCGCACTTCCTCTATTATCTCCTTCTTAGATGTGATTGAAATGAAACGATTTGAAATGATTTGAAATGAAATGATTGAAATGATTTATTTGTTATGTTTTTTCTGATTTGGCCCATTTTCTCGCCTTAGTTTTACTAGCCTTAAGTTTATATGTAAGAGAACAGCGTGTTTTCTTAGGTGTGAGCAATAAAGAATTAATCTATCTATCTAAATTATATTGCACACCGACCATATTGCTCGTCATTATTGCTTTCCCTTGACAATACAGGGTAATCATTACATCTGCAAAACACAATCCACGATTCATGCATACGTGATCTGAATTTTACGACCATATTAAATGGGTGACCATGATTTTTGAATTAGATTCCTCCATCCCGTTTATCCTATATTGAGACCAAAATGTTGGTCACCTATCTATTATGTGGGAGTCCCCTCCCTGATATTATGGGGAACTACCCACTAAAACGCTGGGATACTCTCGCCGTAGGTATTTAATTTTTGGGGCTGGGCCTTGGGTGTAGTTTCGTGTATTCGTATTGACCGACAAGGTTGGCTTCCTTCTGCGATCGTTGCATGACCCTGGGGCATCACCGTCACTTTTACTCTTTAATTTACAAGTGGTTCGTGACAAACGCTCTTACCAACTTAAAAATTAAAATTCCGCAGTAAGCACTTACGCTGTAGATATTTAATGTAATAATTGAATTTCCACGACCTTGCAGAGATGCGGCCGCCAGCACGCAAAGGTCAGCCAGTCATCGTCGAGTTCAGCATATACGTGGTTGACGTCAACTCCATCAATGTCGAGGATATGGATTTCAGGTAATCCCATCATGACCCATCTTTGTTTTCATTTTTTATAACAGGGAAGTTCCTTTTTCTTAACCTTTTTATATGCTGAACAGCCTAACCCACCATATGGGAAACGGCCACCATGATCGCTCACAACACCAGAAGTATCAAGCGTGCGCTGCCAACCCTTAAGTTTCAGTTCTATACCTCTATCATCATAATCATCATCTCAGCCAAAAGCCGTCCACTACTGGACAAAGGTCACCCCCAAGGATCTCCACAACGACCGGTTCCAGCTACCTTTACCAAATCGTCGGTCCATATTGATCAAGGCCTGTCTACACTGCGCCTTCTTTCATAAGGCGGGTTGTATGCTCGTTTGCTGACTCAGTAGAACAAAAAATATTACTCATTTTTGATCTTCTAAAGGTTTAAATACGTGTGTATTTCACGTAAGTTTCACGTGAGTGAATCAGCAACGCTCCGGTGTCGCCTAGACTCGAAATAGGACGATGCTTCATAGGAAACTACGCGCAACAATCCACGCAACTCCTAGTAACTCCTTCTAGGTAGTTGACTCGATGCTCGATACTCGATAATAAGCAAGTTTGATGATACGGCAGCATGGCGTCGAGCTCGGCGTCTACGCGATCGGACAGTTTGAGTCAATATAGAAATGTATTAACTTGTGCACTGTTAGAACTAAAATGATCTAACTCAAATGAGACGATTTGTGGGAAATATTCACTAAATTTAGACAATAAATTTAGTACATATTATCCTCAAAAAATCACTCCGTTGTAATAAGACAGTGAAAAGATATATTGAAATTACTTTTCACAAACATTTTTTTATCTTTGGCCACCCCGTTTGTCCATCTTGTTGTCCATGTTGGGCCATAAACTACCACGCAGGCCCAGTGCGGTAGTTTATGTGGCAGTGGTGGTTGTTAACGACTGCAAATGCAGTCAGTACCAACGGCTTTACGTGTCTTCCGAATCACGGAGGAGGCTGAGATGATAAATTTTTGGTCATCCATCCGATGACCGGTCTTTGCGAAAGTGGCTTAACCTCAGTTCTCGCAGACTGGGCGCGTTAACCATTGCGCCATCGAGCCACTCAATGATGATAATGATGAAAGTATTTTTTTCAAACCTTTATTGTTTATTTCCCACAGATTGTCTTTTTAAATTTGGTCACAAAAGTTCCAAGGGCGCGCTCTCAAAACTATTTATTTTAATGGAAATAGCAAACTACAAGTATAACATCATTGTGTTCCATCATTTGAACACTTTAGGGCACTTTAAGGCAACGAATATCGTATAATGATCAAATCAAAAATGGTGTAATGTTTCGCAGAAACGACACGTGATATCATCAGCACTATTAAGGTTTTCGAATGAATTGTTGTTGATGTCGACATTTTTATTGTCGCCTTGCCCTAGACCACTCGGAACAAGCTTGTAAAAATAAAACTTAGTTGCTAATTACAATAAACGAAGCACAATATAGATTGTTCAAGCAGAGGCGTTATCAACCTTCTGCCAGGGAGTAACACTTACTTGAAACTATTAATTTATTCTAATGACACCCACGCACTTGAGGTTTAACGAAGCTTCGATTAATTAAGTAAATATTCTCTTTGTTACTTAGTAGGGTGCCATACATCAGAGTCAACGTAGCAGTGTAATGAATAAAAGATAGAACCCTTGAAAAAGTCAAATAAATGGATTCTTCACGGGTTGACCTTTAACACTAAGTGATTGTTCATTTAGGTTTCACTTGACGGGGCAGTTTTGAATTCGGATATGTTTAGGGAAAGTAGAAAAGGATAGGTAGTTATTTATAATATTAAGAAAATTAGCTGATATTTGGTAATAAAGAACCTGTAAGCTCTCTTATCCTATAAAAATCAGAAGCCCAATTAAGGAAAAACGTAAAAAATTGCGTGGTAGAGTTGTTGATGTAATATGAAGGCAGTAGCTAGCTAATACATAAGTCGCCATTAAATCAATGTTAGTAGCAATATAATCAGTGTCTCAATAGTTGAGGGTTCCGGGTGAATTGCGCTTCCACCTTTAGCCTTATTATCATTTAACATCAGGTTAGACGAAAACCAAAGCTTACCCGTACCGAACAATATAAAACAAGTAGCTTTCTCTGTCATAATAGTGTTACACAGTTAATTACCACTTACACTCGTGTGATAACACAGTATACCTGACTAGTGTTTAAGAAACAAAAATGTTAAAATAAAAATTTTGTACATTCTTTTTCTTTCCCAAAAGTAATTTAATAAATAAAGAAATAAAGGCTATCCTTTATTAAGCCTATGCTTAGTAGACGGGAATTCCGCCCGTTATAGTACTGGGTGGCGCAAAAGTAGTGGCACTAAAGAAAATACTTTTATTTTTTTTATATGACATTTTCTGTCATTTTGTTGTTGAAAATTGTGTAGTGAACAAATGTAAAATACACTGAAAATAAACATGGACCGTTTTACTCCCCAAGAACGTGGAATAATTGTGTCAATGTTCTTACGGAATAATTCATCAGTGACAAGAACACAACGTGAATTTCGTCGACGATTTCCCCACCGTCCGGCACCGATTGGTCGCACAATTCGACGCTTTGCCACACGCCTTGAAGCAACTGGCTCAACATTGGATAGACCTAAGGCTGGGAGACCAAGAACAGGCCGTTCAGCTGAAAATATCGATGCTGTGCGCGAAGATGTGGAAGAGTGTCCAGAAACATCAACGAGGCGACGTGCCACGCAATTGGGCATTTCCAGACGGACCCTGCAGCGTATTTTGGTGAAAGACTTAAAGATGTTCCCGTATAAAACTCAAATGACTCATCAGCTGCTGCCTGCTGACCACCGAGCTCGTCTAGATTACTGCCAGCGCGTCATAAACCTCAACCTTGAAGAGGATGATTTTCCTTCAAAATTGGTTATGAGTGACGAAGCGCATTTCCATCTCTCAGGGCATGTCAATAAGCAGAATACTCGGTTCTGGGGCACTGATAATCCGCGCATTATTCAAGAAACACCTCTACACCCACTAAAAGTTACTGTATGGTGTGGCATCTGTGTTGACAGAGTGATCGGACCCTATTTTTTCGAAGACGCTGGAGGCAATGCGATAACTGTCACTGGAGAACGCTACAGAACCATGTTACGTGAGTTTTTGATACCCAGTTTGGACGAATTGGGGCTGGAGCACATCTGGTTTCAACAAGACGGCGCTACGGCACACACAGCGCGCGACACTATGGACTTAGTGAAGGACGCTTTTCCAGGCCGAGTTATCTCTCGTTTTGGCGATTTGCCTTGGCCTGCAAGATCACCCGATCTGACCAGTCCAGACTTCTTTCTTTGGGGTTTTTTGAAATCTCGGGTGTATGTGAACAAGCCACAGACTCTCGCAGCTCTAAAAGAAAACATTCGTCAAGAAATAACGAACATATCGCAGGAAGTGTTACGGCAAGTTATGCAAAATGTCATAAATAGGGCTCAAATGTGTATCAACTCTGGAGGTCACCATTTAAAAGACATCATCTTTAAATCCTAATGGTACGAAATTTAATGGCACAAATATACATTTAAAAAAACCTAAATCTAGTTTTCTAATTTAGAAAAAATGTTATAGCTGAACCAAATAGGGTCTTTACTTTTGCGCCACCCGTTATAAAAGACGAAGTATGAAAGAGTTAGCATGAAGTATGGAAGTACGAGAGGCATGAAAGATAGAACTGGAATGAAAGCGTAATCAGAATAATAAGAGCTCCGATCATGTTGGAAATGTAAGATTTAAAAAAAAACAGTACCTATACCTTACCTTACACGAATAGACATAGATTCAGGACATAGATTGAGGAGCTTGATGGCGCAGTGGTTAACGCGCCCGGTCTGCGAGTGCTGAGGTTAAACAACTTTCGCAGAGGCCGGTCATCGGATGGGTGACCAAAAATGTATCATCTCGAGCTCCTCTGTGCTTCAAAAGGCACGTAAAGTCGTTAGTCCCGGCTGCATTAGCAGTCGTTAACAACCACCAACCCGCACTGGGCCCGCGTGGTGGTTTATGGCCCGTTCTCCCTATCCATCCATAGGGAAGGCTCGTGCCCCAGCAGTGGGGACATAAAATAAGCTGATGATGAGACATAGATTCAGCGAAAGTACAGGGCATAAAGGCATAAGAACTGAAGCTTCAAGGTTACCGACATCCGCATACCCTTGCCGTTACAGGCGTCCATAGACGGATTGCTCGTTTTCCGCCTAAGTAGCACTAAAAAGTATATACAGCACATGCGTTACATGTTATGTACAGTGTAGGCTAGTTTATTATATTATATATATTAAAATATTGTTTCACAGGATAAGGAAATTCTTGTTTGTTTTTTTTATTTTTATTCTATGTCGCAGAGAAAATGTGAAGATTTCCTGAATTCCTTAGAGATACCAAGTCATCACGGAACATTTCAAATTATCTAATCAATTACGTCTTCTTACTCAAAACTTCTAATGATATGACAAAATACCGCACAAAAATGTCGAAACACTCTCTCGGGCATGTTGTTAATATTGAGCATTTCTTCATTTTCAGAGTGGACATGTTCATCAGACAGACATGGAGGGAAACGAGGCTCCAACTGCCAGAAGACATATTCGAGGAAGGCGATGACCACGTGACGCTGCCACCGGAGTTCTTCGACAACCTGTGGCACCCCGACCCGTATTTCTTGAACTCTAAAGTCACAGGTGAATCTCATGTAATCAGAAAGATATCAATGTTTCAATAATATTGTATTCTACTACGTTTACTTTTCTATTCTACTCGTAATAGTTCCACGCTTGTTCAAAGATCTACGACAAAGTTTGAAACAACTAAACAATTTTGTTTTACTACTACCTAAAGATAGAAACAAAATACAATACAAAGATAAACGATCGTTTTCAATTTACCTTCCAACCTTTCAATATTATATTTTTCAAAAGTTTAAAATATTTTAGCTTTTCTAGTTGTTAGCAAATTTAATAACGCTCGCAAAAGCACATATTTTGCGAAACTTAGCGCCGTTGCCGGTGTGGCGGTCTACAAAAGTAAAATGCCGTATTATACTTGTAGATATAATAGCTTCTAAAATACAATACCGCACGGGGAATTACTGCTATAAATTTAACAAAACTTATACATTGTATTGTAGCTCAAAATTGGAGAGAGGAATGTAGCCTTGCCGAGCTTCTTACGGTTTCTTCACGGTACAAAGCCATATATTTTCATGTTTAACGGATGCTTTGATTAGTTTACTAAGAATTTGAAAGATTTAGAAGTTTACTTTAAATAAATATATCTTGGGTCCTTCCCTATGAAATTGACGTTTTTTTCGGTGTAAGTATTACTTCTAAAAGTCAATACTGGTTGTTAATATTATTATACACCTTTAATTAGAACTATGTTACTTAGGCTTCAGTAATAACAATAATTATTCATCTTGAGTCTTTATCGCCCATTTTTTTTTAAATTGACTTCGTTTTTTGTTCGCGGATTTGACCTTTTGTTTCATTGTAGCTTTGAAGGGATGTGATTTTTTTTCTTTTTAATATCTGCTATATTTAGCTAGTGAAACAAACACGCTACTCTACAATTATAGTGTTAACATAGATAGATGCCAAGAAAATTAAAAAAACGTTAGTATAAAAAATATAATTTTATAAAAATCTTCATACAAAACGTCAATTTCATTGGTAAGGACTTAATATTATGAGGTTAGCAGTTATTACAATAATTATAAGAAAACTTTACCTCCAACAAAAGAAGGCATTATTTTACAACCCCAAATAGTAAATAAGTTTTGATGTTAGCAGTTTATATATCCACATAACAGTGCAGCGTTCTAGCTTTGGAATTTCTACACTACGACCAATTTTCAAATACATATTTATAATAATGTGCAACCTTTCATAAAATCAACATTGGTATCATTTGTGAGGACTTCACAATTTGAAATTTAATCACCAATTAAATACCTTCGAAGCCTCACCGCAAAGCACTTGGTCACCGTCATGCTGTATAGCACTTTTTATCTTCTCCTAAACGATTCCATCATGAAATTATGTTTGATTAAATGTATAAAGAAAACAAAATAAATTACAATTTATAGAAATTTTATCTATAAGCTCGATTATTGAAAAACAGATATTTACTGCTACTCATGCAGCGTGAAGAAGCAAAAAATATACACACATTCACACAAATTTTCGCATTTATAATATTAGTGTGTGTATATATTTCATTGACTTTATTAAAGTAGAGAAGCTCGGTGGCGCTGAGGTTACGTGTTCGAATGCGACCGTGCGAGCAAAGCGGCTTTTGCAATGTCGGGTCACCGGGTAGGTGACCAAATTGATCAAATTTAATACTTGAATCTCTTCTGTGCTTCGGTAGGAACGTAAAGCCGTTAAGATACTGGAAATTTATAGTAACTTCCTAATATTTTGTTTATAAATAATAATAAAAAAACGCAAGAATCTAAAACGGAGTACAACATGGGGTTCTCCACAAGGCGTGAAGAGATTTGTAAAGAGTCGTCAAAGCGTGAGCGTGTAAACTCTAGTGTTGAAAACGGCCAAAGGCTACGATAAAAAGTATAAAAAAGAAGTTAAAAAAAAACTAGTACGTATTTTTGTAATTTTGTTTATTTCAAAGTTACCGGTCGCCCTCGGCCACCGGTTGGAGTCCATAATTTCTCCAGAAGGCTTCATATTATTTAAGTCTGATTTCAAAAGTCGAGCATTTCGCAGTACATGACGGCCGTCCTAATGTGTGAATGTTATGGTTTTAGATGGTGGATTGTACTACCGGCATCAATTTTCTGGTAGGAGTCCAACGATTTCAAATTGAGCACTACCCACACCTAAGCAAGGTTGCTTGAGATCACAGTAAAATTTTACACGAAGTGCAATTACATCGCAAATAATCATTTACCTGTTGCAAACAAGTTATGATTATCCACCTTACATTTATTACAAAATGGATCACTTTTGGTTTAAAAAAGTTTTTTTTATTAATCGTCATTATCATTAATAATTGTAAAATTTTTGAATCACTTTATTTTTACATCAATTTTATCAATGCACTACTGATCAATTATCTTGTATTATTAAGTATTCTAGTTTTGAGACAAAATTTATTAATGAACTAGTATGTTTGAGAAACTGTTGCATGTGTTTTGACGAAGTGTTTGTGAATAAGTAGTGAACAGAAATTTATATTATTAACAATAAAAACACAGTAGTATAAAAAGGTTTTTTTTTAAAGTTTGTTATTCTTTTTTCTTCAAAACTGGAAAGTCTTTACCACCTTGTGATCTATTGGCAAGAGCACCGGTCTTTCAGGGCCAAAGATCCCCGGTTCGAATCTCATAGTGTGCTCGGTTTAGTTGGTGCTTGTTCTATGTCAACCTGGCCAGCTACCATCATCTTATATTTGTTAAATAAATAAGTTTGTAGCATTGTAGTTTTCCGATAGTTAAGTATGGTTCTTTCCATCTCATTCTTCTTATCTTCTCTCTCTCTCTCTTTTTTTCTCTCTTATCTCATTTCTCAAACTATTGGATCAAAACAATGCTATAGTCGTTGCTAATCTCATTATGACGGCCGCATAGGATGTTTATTTAAAAACAGAAAAAATGGATTTAGAACAAGCCTTTTACTACTAACTCCTATTCAATATAGGTTAAAAAAGAACTACTAACCGATGTAACATAATGATATTTTGAAAGCCGTCTTGATGCAAAACGGAATTTCAGAAGGGCACCTACGTACGTACTTTACATTGCTTCGACAAAAAAACGTTATGTGTTATCTCTTATTGCCCGCAGAAATTGCAGAGTTGACGCACAAATTCTCGTCGGTGACATTGTACAGAAACCAAACGGTCAGATACGCCGCCAGGATGCACGCCATCATCGCCTGCCAAATGGAGTTTCAACTGTATCCTATGGACATACAGTCCTGCCCCATCTACATTGAGAGCTGTGAGTTTTGATTACTGATCTTAAGTAACTGTAACTATCTGAAAATGCATAAACCCTTATCGCAAGTAAAATAAGGTAACAAACCTGTCACGACAAAAATAGTCATTATTGTCGACATCGATTTTCTTAAGAAAAATAGAGGAACTTCTCTTACAAGTTCAGTACCCTCCTGGTGACTTCAATTAAGTAGCATAAAGTTCATACTTTTTTCTCGTTTAAATTCCTAGGTTTTATTGGCGTTTTCTCTTGTTTTTGTAGAGACTTAACAAGGATTTGCCGTGTAAAGCTTAAAATCAGTATTAGCTCTTCTAAGTGTTTTCACACTGAAACATAAGTATTTTTAGAAGTGATATTTTGAGCACTCTTCTTTGATTATTTTTTTATTACAAAGTGAAATGCCTTTTATGTTTTACCACATTGCAGTTTCCTACAGCAACCAGAAAGTGAGGTTCAGATGGAGCGAGGCCGGTGTCACAATCAACCCCGAGTTGAAACTGCTGCAGTACCACATCGGCGAGCCACTGCGACTAGAGGAGACTAACGGCTACATGATCGACAAAGATGGTATGACACTGAATAGTTATCCTTGTGTCTCTTCGATAACAAAGAGGACATTTAAAGTAGACACGACTTTAGAGCCAACGACTCTCTTTTTGAGAAAGAATTTGCTTATAGCCGCCAATGTCCTTTACAGTGTAACCAGAACTTGTGTGGGCGGCGAGAAACTTAAATGGTTCCTCAAGCCGTGTGATAGAAACATCCTCAGAGGGTTTCTAGCATCAAACAAGCGTGTCTCAGTCCCCTACTAGATTCGCCGAGAAGTTCGGATACTTTTTTGGAAAATGGGGAGTGGACCACGTGTCCACGGGGCGACTTTCATGAGACATGAGTCTTATGAGTAAGCACGAAGATAGTAGGCTTTTCTTTAGTAATAAGTTCCTTTGTAACCTTAATTTAGGATGTTCAAAACAAAACATAAACATGAGCTTTTACCCTATCCCGAAGTAAAAATGTATTGATTATTCCAGGTATTTTTCTTTATATTAATTACTCCGCACAGGATCGGGTAAGCTCCTGTCCAAATTTAACAAGCAATTAGGTACTTAGTACGTAACAAGCTTGTTTTCAATCAACATGTTGTTTGGAAAAGGGTGAATCCTGAAACTTTTAATAGCAAAATTATTTATTCGCCTTGTTAAAAAGAGTTATATTATTCGATATTGTAATTTAAAGCCAATTATAATGTAAGCCGTTTTATTTGTAGCCTGAACAAAACTTGTAGTAGCTCTGTAGGATTATCGTTATGTTAATAGTCTCCGTCAGATTATGTATTACTCAATCGTACAGACAAGTACAATATACATAATTATATACTCCAGACAAATGCCGTAACTAATAACTATTACTAGATATCATGTCTACTTAGAGTAGACTCACTTGCTATTGATTCCCATTTATTTATGTATTCATCACTGTAAGTCCTTTTGATATTGCTATTGCTGTGTAAATTTGAATCGTAATACGGAAATAATATGAACTATTCTTGGTGGCTTTTGGATCTACATACTATGTTCGCTCGAAATGTCCTTTGAGAAACAAAGTGGGCGTCCGCCTCTGTGTTTATTAGCGTTGATTACTAAGGGTAGGTACTTTGGCATTATGTCGCAATACTACAGTAATCAGTGCTACGACATATATAGCCAAAACTTTGATTACAAAGTTTTTGCATTAGACGTAACACATGCCATAAACTGGGAAGAAAACAATACGAAATTAAAGTTCTTGGACTTGGTTATTATGAAGCCTATTAACAACTTAGTGCTTTAAATGTTCAAATAGTTTTTAACGCAAATTTTGTTGCGAACAAATTACAAAAACACAAATGTTGAAAAACACAATTTTCCACGAGCGAGAAGGATTTGAACTTGCACCCTTCTGACATACCGGGTCAGGTGCTCTTCCCATTACAACATTTTATAAATAGCTTGCCTACTTCTTAACTGATCTTAATATTTGTAAAAAATATTATGATCGGATGTTAGTGACCGTAGTAGTTGTTGACATTGAATGGACGCCTTTGGCTTTCAAAGTAAAAAGTGTTGAATAATTTCAGCGGGCTGGTTAGAACCACGATAGCTCAATTGGAAGTGCACCTGACCCGGTATGTCAGAAGGGTGCAGGTTCGAATCCTGCCCGTGGATTTTTTTTTAACATTTGTGTTTTTGTAACTTAGTGCTTCCCACATGTTGTCATGGACATGGTCCCAAACTACCTCCGCAGGTGAATGGTACTGCGTTTTTAGTAGGTATGCCTTGCGCCTAGTCCAACTTTCCAAGTTGGGCGGGGAGCAGAGGAGAGAGCACCACATAACACCACATAGCTTCTAATTTCATTGGTTTCAGGTAACTACTCAAGACTAGTAGTGTACTTCAGATTTGAAAGGCAGATCGGTCATCATCTTATACAGACTTTCGCCCCTTCGTCCCTGGTGGTCATGCTGTCCTGGTTTAGCTTCTGGCTGGACCTTGACGCTATCCCTGGTAGGGTCACCTTGCTGGTTACCTGCATGTTGACTCTCGTCACCATGTTTACTGGACTACGGGCTGACATACCTCCTGTAGCTTATGTTAAGGTAAGGACAAATCTTTATGCTTCTTTACATTTTAAACTTTCGCGTTTAAGAGCTCGTCCAGAGGCCGTACCCTCACACTACACGGAACAACCATGTTATCGATCCAGATTGTTGCAGCAAAAAAGTACTTTGAGCTGAGGCTACGATTTTATCGCATATTTGTTACCGTATCTTACTCGCTCAACTTTAAGACTGAAGACATAGTCGAAAGTTAAGGCGTGTTCCATAATATCTAATTGAATTCCCATCAATTTATTGTTCAAATACTGTTACCTGCTTTCAGGCTTTAGATTTATGGATGGCTGGCTGCATGATGTTCGTGTTCGCTGCCTTAGGGGAGTTTGTTGTTGTTAAAGTGTTGGACAAGCAATACCAGTTGAACAAAAATAAGGCGCAAGAGTTGCCGAGAATCATTCCAGTGGTAAGAAAATTGATCAAAGTATTTTTTTGAGGATGAACGGATATTATATTGTGGATATATAAGCCTAAGAAAGAAGCACTTAATAAAAGCAATTGAATAGGTCCTCATGGTACAATTGAAGTATTTGATGATATTACTGCCTTTTGAAAGCAAGTTTACGTGAATTTCCTCAGCGCTTGAATGGAGAGAAAGGCTCCTGTGGTACAGTAGCCGCGTGGGAAGGCAGTGGGGTCCGGTGCCGCAAGGTAGACCTGACGTCACCTACATCACCACCTGCCGCCACTCCGGCGGTACACCCCGCCCCCTCCGCACCACATAGCGTGCCGCACCTCGTCGGCATTGAGCGACGACAAAGCATACTTCAGGTACATTATTTACCTAAAAACATTACCTTATTTAGCCTGACCTTATTTATTATTATTATTTATAGGTAAAACATTTATGTACCTTATTTATTTTTTCCTAACCATACCAGATCAGAACCTGAATTTGGGACTTCCAAATAGCCCGGAGTCTCCTCTCCCTCCATTCAGCAACAAAAACTATTAAGAACCCTTTTACCACTTCTCTGCCACGATGCGATGTTGGTGCGCGCCGGCAGTATACCATGCTGTCTTCGCATCACACAATGAGCGTGCCGCAAATAGTAGGTGACGAGCGAAGACAGAGCGTTTTCCATCCATCGGTATATACATTCCTACCTAGCCTGATGTCTCCTTTCTAGCTCTTAGAACGAAGAACCCGTTTCAAAGTGCGCTTGTCCGGTAAAAACAAATGGCAGCCTCCTTGGGGCTTTTCTATCCACCACGATACAAAAGTTGAAATAGTTGGAGGCGTTCTCGGGTTTCCCGCTTTTGTCACCTAACTCAAACGCCTAGGAGGACCTGGTAAAGTACGAAGGCGTGCCTGCATAATGCCAGTCCCTAGAAAACCTACGCTGACTATTGGATCACTATGGTTTGAGGAACAATAGCCGATGCCTCCCACAATAAATTCTTTCCGATGTAAACCTTCTACATTGCAGTGCACACAACATCTCCCTATCCTACTTTTGCAAGTGTACGAGACATAAATGAGTTTCGGAGTTTAACGTAAGCAAGTAAATTAAAGCGTAACTTTTCTTCCAGGTGGCTTGGTTAGACGCCGACACTGGGCAAGAGCGGGTGCTGTGGAGGGAAATAGACAAACTGTCACGAGTGGTGTTCCCCGCCTTATTCCTACTGTTCGTGACCATGTACTGGCCCGTACTACTCCTCAAGACCAAGAACACTTCATAACGATTAGAACATATCAAAAAAATTGCCACCACCAGAAGTACTGATAACTGCAGTTCAGGTTTATTCTTCAATGTATTTATTTATGAAACTAATTTTTTTTCGCAAAATATGTATTTTTATTCAGAAAATGTTGTTAAAAGTGTTTACTACCAGGTGAAGTGAAGGTCAAGCGCTTCCTTATGGTATATTTATCTATATATTAATACGTGAAGCAAAAACTTTGTACCCCTTTTTTACGAAAATTGCGCGGACAGAGGAGTATGAAATTTCGCACACTTATATTTTATATAGAGAAGGATTGCAGAATGTTATTATTTTTTTAATTATGCATAAAAAATGCATTAAATCAATAAAACAAACATTGCACACACTACCATGTATTTGAGACACACGCTTATATACTATTTAAAAAAAAATCAAAAATGGAAGAGGAGCAGCCGAGATCGGTCAATGCCATTCCAAACTCACATTCTATTTTTTTAAATATTTCATTGCTTAAGATACAATCCGTGCAGCCTTAATAAAATTACGGTCGAATTTCGACCACTGGGCGACCACTAGTTATAATAAAAGTAGAAGTTGCGAAGTTTTTGAAATTACAGGCACGTGTTACCTTAAGGTTAATTAATTATTACCTATTACGATTAACAGTAAACTTCCAAGAAGTTTCAATCAGATTATTTCTATACTGTTATGTAACTTGAGTATAAGTGTATTATGGTAAGTTCCAACGAATTAATTAAATTAATTAGAACCTTAATATACAGGTGTTTTTTAAACGTAGAATTATAGCAAAGCTTAAAATAACTTAAACAACAAAGTAAGCACAATTCGTACTGATATAATAACAAATAACAGTTTTAAAGAAATAAATACTCACGCAATAGTTTTGTGACTAACTGAAACAATAGACAAATTTTAATACAGTGAACGTAAAACTTATACCGGAAGGTGGAATTTAAGAATTTGAGGTCTTATTATGTCTCTTTCTATTTTAAACTTTAAACTTATGTGAAATCGTAACCTGGTAAGCGGTGAAGTGCTACGAAATTGTTGATTATTGCGACTATCTGAGGTGGTGGCACCCATATTTATAGATAAACTTAACTTAAGGCTTTGTCGATTGTACAATTCTATAATCTTCACAAAATGTTAATTAAAAATTAAGGTGATAGTAAATAATTTTACTTTGTTAATTTTAAAGTAAAACAACAACGTATGCGCAAATCGAGAATCATTTATATTTACAATAACTTATACAGTTAAATTTATTTAGAATTTATTGTAAGTATTTTATCTCAAACTTTTTGTTTTTAGAATAGCATAAGAGATTGGAAAAGTTCCTTAATGTTTTAAATGAGCGAGACAAAATATTCAAAAAACAACACCTTTCCCTCTTTTTGTTAGTTCGCAACAATACTTGCAAGAAATTCATATTTACGAGTATATTTTATACATTTCATAATACTTTTAAGTTTCACTTGTCATAGTTTACCTACCATATTGAATAAAAATATGAATAAATCCGTTGGCAATGAAATATATTTAAGAAAATTAAAGATTGAGGACTTTAAGGAAATGTAGAAAAGTGGTTTTGAAGTGTATTGCACAAATTGAACATGCGCTTAGAACTCTCAAATTTTGCAACCCACAATGTTTTTGAATGAAAGTATTGTTTGAGAAAAATAAGGAAGAATGTTGTATATTTTAGGTTATGTATTTATTTTAATGTAACAACAAAGTTACGAGTAAGACACGTAGTTTTCAATAGTTTTATTATTTTTAAATAAACATGTACATAGTGATATATATAAGGCATTCAAAGGTGCTGTTATAGAAAGGTATGTTTGTAAATTGTTACAAAATGTTGTATTATAGTTTATATACAGGCTGTTCTTGTACGAGATAGGTATATTTTTTAAGAAATCAAATAAACATTGTCTATTTAGCTAGATCTAAACTAGCAATGTTATTAAGTATAGCTATTTCACTGTTGAAGTTTGTAGGTTGATAAATAGGCTAGTTTTCTTATTGGAACAGCCTGTATAGTGTATGAAGTGAGGGTGCTTTCACCAGCGTCACCGTCGCAATCATTTTTCAGCTTTAAGCATTGTGATATTGATAGCTTACGTAATATTTAAAGAATAATAATTTAATTATGTTAAAAAAGAGACAAATTAATTTATTTTAAGTGTATTAGAAAAGGTATTAAATCATCATCATACGTCCATACGGGAGGTCAGTAAAAAGGTTTTGAATACTTGTTTTCATAATTTATTAAGTTACTATTACAGATAAAAAAGAAATGTCACGTGAAAATCGAAATCCTATAATCATTTTTCTACATACAATGCCTGTGCAAAGATTTCTGACTAATGTCTAATACGTTTTGTCTCGCATAACAGTCGCTTGACTGTGTGTGTACTGTACAAATTTTAATAAGAAGAAGAAGAAGAAGAAGAAAAAGAAGAAAAGACATTTATTGGGATCACATATTATTATTTCTGGTAGGGACGTCGCCGGCCGAACGGACGATCCGCCCGCGTTTTCTGCGGGCCATTTCGTCCTTTTCCCCGTTTTCCCCTTTGAGGGAGTTAAAGGTTTATCCAGCCTTCACGGCGCCCCGTCAAATCTTTTTGTCTTTTTGGTGAATCTTGCTATCTGCTCCACCTTCAGATCCTTCAGGTCCTCTATGTCTAATGTTTCTGCCCCCCATAGCTCCCGTCTTATCCGTGAGTATATAGGGCACTCATATCACATAACAAAACACTCAATTAAATATACAACATGTAACAAAAAGAATAAAAAATAATAACAATAATTAAGAGTTCAAACCTCAGTTTCATTGACATAACATGGGCAAAGTTTACAACCACTAAATTTTTTTAGCATTTTCGTAGCCTAGTAAATGGAGGCCTTTGAAATCAAGTCCTCGCTACAAGGTCGCACTACTGAGTAGTGACTTTAACCGCTACGCTTATAAATTCGGACTATGTATTAAAATATGAGATATATGTTGCCTAATCTAGGAATTCAACCGAAAACTTCGGATATAGAACCGAACGTTCTATGCCAATCGGAAACCTGTAACTTGAGGTTGCCAGCTCATCTTTATATCCCCACTGCTGGGGTACGAGCCTTCCCTATGGATCGATAGGGAGAACTAGCCATAAACCACCACGCGGGCCCAGTGCGGATTGGTGGTTGTTAACGACTGCTAATACGGCTGGGACCTACCGCTTTACGTGCCTTCCGAAGCACAGAGGAACTCGAGATGATACATTTTTGGTCACCCATCTGATGACCGGCCTTTGCGAAAATTACTTACCTATCTTTAGCAATTGCAGGCTAGGTGCGGTAATCACTGCGCCATGGAGCTCTGAACATCCGAGATGTGTTGACAAAAATGCACCATCTTGAAAATTGTATTGTGTAGGGTAGTGCCTTAAAATAGATTTTTTATACGAAATACAAATCATAGGCAAAGTGTATTAAGACACTACCTACTAGTTTGTGTACCTAACACCATAAAAAATAAATATCCAATTCCTACAATGAATGTTACTGCCATTTCGTGAGGGTTGAGAATTTCCCTAACTTAAATGGTAATTTTATTAATAAAACTCAGAGTAGTGCCTGACCCTAAAGTTTGTACAGTGCGTGACCAACCAAATTGTACAGGCTTTCTGAATCGTATTACGAAGTATTCACATAATCCACGACTTTTGAATCTATCCTACGATTTATGAATGTCTACAGTGTGTTATATGTACGAACGAACGAACTTTAACAGTCGTTTGTAAAGCCATTTGAATTCTATGCAAATTCTAAGAAGAAACTTGTACATGTCCTGATTGAACTCATGGACTAAGAAAACTGAAGTTTTGTGTAGAGGATCCTTTTATGATGTAGACATGAATATGGATGATAAGGCCGGATTTTTATTGCGTCAAAATCATGTTATATTATGTCATTTTACAAAACGACAAGTGACTTATCCCGCTTTCGTCACAAAAGAGACTACAGGATGCCTAATGTGAGTTTCTTTTACAATCCGTATTCATTCGATTACGTATACGAAAACAAAAATTAGTAAGGCATTGAAGCAGCGCCTCCTGGCGACATACGAGAGGAGTTAAAATTTTGCCATACAAATTCTCGTTTTCGTTAACATAATCGAATGGCGAATGAAACTCGCACTTGGCACCCTGAAGATAAGTTCATTACCAAGCTTTCATCACAAAATAAAGAGACTACAGAAGCTAAGCTATGAAGTTGTGTATGAACAGAGAACAGCTTGGATCAGTCCGAGAGCGCAGCGTCTGTTGCGAGATTCCGTTTCCGCGACAGCTTGTCTTTGTCTTCGTTGCTCGAGCGCGTTTATACGAAGCTTACTTTCTACAGTCTTCTTGTCTTGTGTACCCTATCCCCAGATGGTTTGACAAACTCGGAAGCGCACAACATCTCGACAAAATTTGGTCGCAATGGGACGAATGGTCTAGAAACGCATACGGATTGAACAAATCATCGCATCAAAAGGTTAGTGGTTGTATTGGGTTCGCTCGTGTGCCGCCACATAATACTTTTGGGGTTTGATCGATCACAACGGATCTTGAATTCACAAAATCTCATGCATCCTGTAATACTGGTTGTGCTGTAAAGGTCAGAAGCAAATTTTTTCTTTAATAAGACACGGCATCCTAAGTCCATTGGCGGCGCACCGCGGTGGGACTGATCAATGCTGGCAAGTGTTTTTTCTTCTGTGCTGGCACAATGGGAGTGCCCGATGCACGTTGGGTGCAAAATTCGCCAATAATGCTGTGGTGTGACAACGAGTTAATGTTTTTAATTTTAAAATATGTATACCTATTATGAATTGTGGCAAAAAATCTGAATAAAATTTATTTATTATTATTATAAATAAAAATTAAAAAGTTAAAAAGTTAAACCTTTTTACTGACAATTTGTAATAAGAAAGCGACGCCCATTTTAACGAACAATTCTCAAAACTAGATTTTAAGACAATAAGTTTAATTAGAATAAAGTTAAAATAAGTTGGTAAACATGGGCATTAGAATATTGCAAAGCGAATATTCTAAAATATCATCTGTATGAAGTTCCAAATCATTTCATGATTTCATTGAAAATGTTATTATGTAGGAGAACATTGTAAGTACAAAAATATAACTTTTTCAAAATATTTTCTTGTTTAACTTTTTTTGACCCAGTTTTATGTTGTTTCATCATTATCACCAACAGTCATTAAGATGATTATGATTATGAAACAACAAAAAACGATACTGATACAAACAACAACAAAAACGTATTACTCTTATTTGTTAGACGACTTGACGTCTGTAAAATTGATTGGTGGGTGACGTATGGAAAAGTAGGTTAGTTAGTTGACACTTATTCCATTGTATCAGAGTCACAATGTTTTTATGTTAATGCTCGTGACTAAATATAGGGTAAAGGCACTAGTGGTCGACACTTCAAGCCCAGTTTTAGACAAGTCTTCGTTGCCAAAAAATTACATACATTTTTATTGAAATACTAGCTGACCGGCGGACTTTGTACCGCTTTGACAGTTTCCATGACAACAAACCAAACAAATCATTCGTCCGTATATAAACACCCGTATCCCATGATGGACCCCTATAGCAGCGCCACCTACCGGGTCCAACTGTAAATCTAAACCATTCTCGAATCCACTTGAACACACCCACAGAAGATTTCATCCAAATCGGTCCAGCCGTTTAGAAGGAGTTCAATAAATACATGCATAATATAGTATAGAAATAGTGATAATATCAGCATTGCACCCGTGCGAAGCCGGGGCGGGTCGCTAGTTATATATATAAAGATTACATGATGACCGCAAGGAAGCACGTGGTCGGTTTTCGAGGCCAAAGACTAAAACCAGTTGCCATCCAAGTTAATGTTTAATGATTAAAGGACAAAAATGTCGATCACTGGTTCCTGTCGAAAACTGGTGACAAGCAGAGTTCAAACAACAGCAACTAATACGTCATGAATGGGTGCGCTTGTTGCCGTGCTTGTTCCACGGCGAGGAGCGCTCTCATTATTTTGGACTGCATGGGCTGCTTACCATCAGGCAGGATGTGGTCACTATGACGATATAAAAAAAAAATCACAGATTTCGCAGTCCCCACAAGAATTGGAGCATTGAAAATGAATACAACAAATTACGAAAAAAAAACTATTTTATTTTAAATAACACAATTCGAACTTGAATGCACTTCTCGCCTGCATCCGCATCTTTTAACACCATTACCATGACGATCGGTCAGTAATCAAAGAAGCTACACCCGTTTTTCTACAATACCAAATCTAAAAGGACCACCTACAGGTCACAATTATTAACCGATTTTCAAAATTTTTTCGCCATTTTGTAGCTAAACTAATACCCTAGGACCGTTTTTCTTTTTGAAATATTTACAATTTAGTATGCAAACACCCCCAAAAAACCCGATTTTTTTTTTACATTTTTCAAAATTCAAAATAAAGTTTCCAGCCGATTTTCAAAATTCAAACGCTCACACGTGTCTCAATAAATTCCTCAACTCTTGTTATTATTTTCATCTCGATATTCCCAAAATCCTCGGAGCTATGGCCAAAAATACGTCTTAGGCGATTTGCATCTGATAACCATTTTCAATGGTAAAACTCTACTCGAACTCTGTTAGAAGTTTAGATAGCCAAATACTTACACAATACTATACAACGTGTAACAGAAAGGTGTGGTCAAAATGAAAAGATCGAAAGTGTATCCGTTCTAGATCTTATATGTCGTTACTGAGACATAATTGTAAACTTTAATTTGTCATGCAATTGTAAATTAAATATTTATATTGGTGAAGTAATGCCCGCCATGCGCGCATAAACAAGCAGTAGTGATCACAAATGTAAGTACACAGAGGTTACTAAACCACTAGGGCTGCGAATTGTTTATTTTGATGTGACGTCACATTAGAAATATTTAATGAAAAATTTCATAACAAATTAAAGTTAATAATTATGACTTAGTAACTCTGCATATAAGATCTAGATCGGATATCGCTTTGGATCTTTTCATTTTACACGTTGTATAGTATTCTAGGAATACTGCACAATGTTAAGGCGAAGAGTAAGGCACACTAGCGTCGCTAATGGATTTAATTTGATAACTGCTAAACTGGATTTTTTTTCAAACATTGCGGACCTACCGACACTAGACAAATATCTATTATTTATTAATTGTGCACTACTTTTAGGTTTGTTTTTGTATTCATTCGCTAACACCAACAGTGGCCATTGTTTGTGAATAAATGCGATTGCCCGTTTTGTGAATAAACCACGCAACAAAAAGTAGTGCACAATTATTTAATAAATACCATGGACTCTTTCCTGTTGTCGGACGGTACGCAATGTTTAAAAAAAGATCCGGTCCCTTAGTAATTATCAAATTATCAATTGGTGGCGCTAGTGTGCCTTACCCTTCGCCTTAACATGCTGCTTCAACAATCACATTCAATAAATAGATAATTAGTTAACTGAATTCCGTTATACAGTATACAGTTTGAAGTACCTATCTAACTCATTGTTGACCGAGCTGTAGCGCATGATTTGGCTATACCTCAAAATTGCAGTTGTTAAACCTTAGGAAACACGTTTGTTGATGTAGAAAATCTGTATAGTATTCACAAATTCATGGCTAGATGTCTACTTTGTAGTTTTGTGTTACAGATACCTTTAGTACCGGAATATTTAATATATTTATAAATGCAACGCCTTTCACGTGTTAAGTTAATACACCATAGTTAGGAGAAAATTGGCGAAAATGTCTACACCCTAATTTTGACACGTTTCCTAACAATATTTGCTGCCCTTTTCTTTGAACAACTTCTTAACTGCTAACTCAGTTGGTCGACAAATTGTACTTTACTAAGTCTTAGTGATGTGTAACATCTTTCCGCTCGCTTTCTATATAAGCAATTTATGGGAGTGATTTCGTGAAATGGGACGGAAGTACGTGTGACAGTGGAACAGGAAGTCGGGGAAGCGCGCAAGCGCGCGCCATTTTGTAAATTTAAAATCGATATTATGAAACATGACATAATATTATTATATGTGACATATTGTGTCATTTGACTATCAACGGTCATTTCGATATGTCGAATATCTTCTAATGTGTCTTTACTGCATTTACTTTATAGTTATAAAATGATGTAATACTTGACCCTTGTTTTTTTCAGAATATAATGTTAAAATTGCTTATTACTAAGGTGAGAAGTCAAATGTTACACATCTTAAGCGACTCCTGTAAGGCTCGCTCGTTTTTTTTATATATCTAAATAACTATCAAGATATTTTGTTTTATATTTCTTAAGACTATTGACAGACACGATGGTTTGCGGGTACGGGTTGCGATCGTACTAAATTATTTAAATTTCATTTAAAATTAAATCAATCGTTATTAAACAGTTAGTTAACTACTTAAACGGCGGTGTTTCACTTTTTGAAGAGAATCCACCGTAGTGATAAAACTTAAGTAAATATTATAGCTTTTATCTTATCATAACATATCGTTAAGTACACTAAAAATACGCTTATTGGAAATACGTTACGTATTAATTTAATACAAGTGTTTATGAAATAAATACTGACAAATATTATCAACAAAGTGTCGACATACAATAAATAGTAATACCACGTGTGTTTAACCAGCATTTGGACACTGCTCTATTTTTTAATTAAAATTTAGAAAATTAACTTAAATGAAAACCTAAAATAACAGTGGCTAATTATTACCGCAGCCTCTGTTGTCTAGTAATTTCCACATACATGTTTGTGTACTCGGTTTGGTTAGTGGTAGGGCTTGTGTGTCCGCCTGGCTAGCTACCACCATCTTATCTAAATATGTCGCAATAACATCAATGTTTGTAACATTATTGTATGCCGGCAGCTAGACATAAGATAGCCAATGCCTCTGTAGTTTAAGATTCCGGGTGAAGTGCGCTGCCATCATTGCCCTTATCATCACTTAACATCAGGTGAGGTGAAGGCCACTGTGCGTACCCATAAATTTTATAAAAAAACCTCCTTTTTAAAGGTAGGTACAGCAAAAGACTAAGTTCCACCTTATGTGAAACGGAAGAGGAGTATTTTAAATCTCTCTCTCGCCTCTCGAAATCAGGATGGCTACAAGTCGCGATGTCTTTCAAAAGAAAGTCCGCATACTTTTTCTTAATGAAACCTTGGCAGGGTCATCTCAGTAACGACCGATTTTTTAATTATTTATATATTAAGTATTATTTATTTCTGTAGGTATATTTTTTTAAGTATTTTATGTATTTGTCATTTATAGAATATTTATGTATGTATTATAAGTTTGAATGTTTTTGTTACACTGTTTTCCACTTTGGTTGTCTCTCAAAATTTGCACCTCCCATGTCATTTCTGCACCACCCTATTATTGACTGGTAGAGAATGCTTCAGGCATTTAAGTCCGCCATGTAATATTTTGTTGCAAAAGTTTAAAATAAATAAATAAATAAGGTTTACCAACTTAAAAGCAAACACTGCATGCACTATGATGAGGGCCATTTGTACAACATACAATAAGGGTAAAAATAAATATTTAGAATTAATAAATAACAGAGATCGATCTATAGGTATATTAACATCGAGAATCAGACTCGTGATGAGAAGATGTCTTGAGTGAAGCATATTGTGCCGCACTAGCCGTCCTCACCTTGGTGATTGGCATGTTGTTTCTTCACACCTCGTTTAACCCTTTGACAAGCAGCGAGATGTATCACTGGCCGTATTTTGTACCTTATGTAATTAAGATAAGATGAAAAACTAAATAAAAATGGTCTGCCTTATAAATTGGGGTCCCATTGTAGACAAAATCTGGGAGAGCATTTAATTGCGCCAGTAGCAAAGAAAGTCACCAAGTATATTTGCAGGCACGGAATGTTGCCCATGGTACCGGAGACCTATAAAGGAACCTGTAAATTTTTAATAAGCATGCAAAGTGCATGCTATGCCATTTTTCAAACATTCTGACGATTATCGTAGAGTATTTATCGAAGATTTATCGAAGAAGTCTTTTTAAAAAAAGCATATAATATATAATTACTTCGAGAACTATTGAATGTTAGTGATAGATAAGAAAGTGTCTTTTATTGCGGAGGGTATTTCCCAATAGACTGACACTGTAAAAAAGGAGAAAAATAATGCTTTTTCAGCGTTTCTTGCCGGTTCCTACGTGGGGCATACTGAAAGGTTCTGGATCTGGCCACTTACAATAAAAGAATGAAAAAACAATCATGGGATTCGAAAATGGAACTCTTTGGGAACATGTTACTTTTTACTTTGCGAGACTGGCATTTGATTTTCAATCGTGACGTCGTTTCGAAAATTGTGTGTCGCTATCAAAATTAATATCAGAATTAACTCGTGAACATTTTCGTTCAATGATTTTTTATGATTTTCATTGTGGCTTAAGTCAACAAGAGAGTTGCCAGAGACTTCAATTGGCATTTGGTGATAAAGCACCATGTCGTAGCTCTGTGTATTCGTGGTTTGGAGAATTTAGACATGGACGAGATAATTTTGTTTTGAACCCGAAAGAAAAAGCCAGTTGGCAGAGTGGGTCTTTCCTTTTGAAAATTTGCCGACGAAAGTCAAGAAAAATCGAAGTATTGGTAAAAAAATGGTTGTTTCTTTTTTTTTGGAAAATCAGGACATTACACCACAGTATCGCTTGAAGATCAAAGGACAGTGACTGCAGATTGGTACGTCAACACTTGCTTGCCCAAAGTCTTAGAAAAAGTTCGCGAAAAGCGTCCTCGAAGCAATGTTGTCCTTCACCACGATAACGCATCCTCACATCCCGCTAGGGTAACAGAAGCCTATTTGAAGGCTTCAAATGTGGCACTGATGACGCATCCGCCTTACAGCCCGGACCTCGCACCCTGCGACTTCTTTTTGTTTCCAAAAAATAAAGACAAACTTAGAGGCACACGTTTTACGAGCCCTGAATCAGCGTTGAATGCGTTCCATGAAGCCATTGAAGAGGTTCCTAAGGAAGACTGGTCCAACTGCTTTGTACAGTGGTTTTAGCGAATGCAAAAATGCATTAATTGCGAGGGAATATACTTTGAAAAACAATAAATATATCGTAAGTCTTAAATCTAGTCTTATTTATCAGAATCCAGAAAGTTTCAGTATGCCCTAAGTATCAGTACAAACCCTAGTAGTCCAAGTCAAATGAAAATTATTACTTTTCTTTTCCTGCAGTTGACTGAAAAGGCTGCGTTTCATAAGCCACGGGACGGGCCGAAGGCTTGTCAGTAGTGTTGCCAGGTCCAGTGTGTCAAATTTCGGGACGAAATGTAAAAATAATCGGGATTTGGGATATCGGGATAGCCAAATGCAGGTTTTTGTGAATCGTCATTTATTTACGAAACGAAAACAATGAAACTAAAACTAGATAAATTTCTATATATTATAACAACATGATTTCTCTCTCACAATTAAGTCACAATTATCGATCTAAGTACACACTAAGGAGGTTGGTGAAAAATCGGGACATTTGGCGTCCCGATCGAGGGTACATAAATCGGGACCTGTCACCGGTCCCCTGAAAATCGGGACGTCCCGCGCAAATCGAGACGCCTGGCAACGCTACTTGTCAGCCAGTAAAGTAAAATAAAAGTAAAAACCTATCTCATTTTTTTTTTTAAATCACGTAACCTCACGTCACGACCGGGACCAACGGCTTGACATTCCTTCGACCCGAGTACCTGGTGCGAGTTTTGTTTGCCAATCGACAATTATTATTTGTATGGCAACATTTTTACCCTCCTTATTTGTCACCGGGAGGCACTGCTTTAATGCCACAAAAGTTGCTTAACTTTGCAAGATCCCAGTCCGAATGCACTAGGCACTGCGTTTCGAGCGTCTCCGAAAAATGCTACCGGACACAATAACTACTCATAATAAAATACCTACTCTGTGTAACCACGCTCACGGGGCGTCACATTAGTGTCAGATGTTGCGAGACGCTGCAATCAAGATAATGTTGCACATTTCATTTCTCCCATATGGCCGATTACCCCGCCCCGAACCCCCTTGGAAAGTCACTGAACCAGAGACCGGCGCTGGTGACGTCAAACGAAACCTGTCAACCACTCATATGGACAGGTAATTGGCTATTTAATGATACTCATTTCGCGGGCCCTTTAAAGAGCGGCAAAGTATGAGTCACGCATACAATTCAAGGTTTCGTACTAATTTTGTAATGACTTTGAGAACAAAAGTTTTGTTTACTAATAGTGTTAATGAATACGAAAAAGAATTCATAAATGGACTAACAACATCAATTAACATTTAACCAACTGAAACATGGATCTAAAATCGTCTCATCAACCACGAAACAGTCAGTACATGAATAAAAAGTAATTAAGATGTATAAAAAATATTTATTAGAATTGACTTAGAATAGTAAAAAGTGCAAATATTGGAAAGATAAAATATGCGTAAATGATGTTCCTGTGTTTTGAGTTTATATGTGTGATGTATTTTTTTTCTATTTCTATTCAGTGTTAAGTGTTATGTCATGTCATATTAACACAACTATACATTAATATGACAAGGAATTGTTGTAAATAATAGACTAAGAATGATTTAGAATAGAAAAACAATGTTCATATTATTGATTTAATAAGAAACTGGCGAACAAATTAAAAAAACCGAGTATACTGACAGTTTACTAATATGTAACCCTGTTTATTATAGGTAATGCTTAATATAAACTGTGTTTTAGCCTAGTCGCCGGTAGTACTTTATGAATCCATTATTGTACATTAAAATAATAGTCTAAGTAAATTACATTATAATAACATATACAAGGGTTAGCTTATCTCTAAAAGAATTCTCTTCCAGCCAACCCTAGCTGTAGTTAGAAAAGAAAGTAATACCATTTAAAAACCCTTTGACATCAAACGGTACCGTTTCAGGTTTTCTAGAATTGTTTAGTTAATATGTACTGTTAGTAGTGTAAACTTAAAGTTTATTTTACTTACTATTACCTAATGAGGTTATTATTAAGCAATTACAAGTAATTAACGGGGATTAACTCAAAAGTATCATGACATACTGTTATACCCAAAGTTTCGACCAAGTTTTAGTTGTTAGAGAATTACTAATTATTTATAATCCAGAAAAATATATGCATTTACGTAGAAATTCCGTTTTGTATACCAAATATCATTTTACTAACACCAGTATACGACAGATCACAACTATAATGCAATTTTAATTGCAGTTAAACTTTTTGCGTTTAACAAACAAAATAGAAAAAATAATGAGTATAAAGCATCAAGTGACTGGAATCCAGTAATAAGTCTATGTAAAAACCACAAAAAGAACAAAAGTGCCGTTTCCCGTTCTGATACTCAGTATTGTGTATTAGAAGTACTAAGCCAGTTCGAGTGAATAGTGACTTAGGACACCGTGGTACGAGTGTCGAGCGTAAAGTGGGTACCCACATCGTTTTGTCTGCTTATAAATATCTACCCACAGTACCTTCAGTACATCCGTGTCTGATCATGACGCATACAACTGTGTCAAAATAGAATAAACAACAAAAATATATGATAATATGTCCCGTAATTATTCTAAACTAGCGGCCACTCGCAGTTTCACCCGCGTGGTTCTCGTTCCCGTGAGAAAATCGGAATAAAAAGTATCCTATGTGTTAATCCAGGTTATAAACTATCTGTATGACGAATTTCATCCAAACCCATCCATCGGTTGCAGCGTGAAGAAGCAACACACATACACACAAACTTTCGCATTTATAATATTAGTGTGATTAAAAACAAAGGTATTTAAGAACGAGGTAAAGTACCATAGCAGTTACCGTTTAACGCAGACCTTCAACTATGATACCCTAAAAGCCTGAGCACAACACCACAAAATAAGAAGAGTGCAGAAGGTAAGCTTTATAACTGTACTAGTGGATCCGGCGGACTTCCTACCGCTTTGACAGTTTTCATCAAGTGATTAAATTCTCTTTGGTTTCCATGACAACAAAACAAACAAATCATATTGTATTGGAAAATTAAATTGTCGTTTTTAGTATATTTATAGTGTGATTCCCGTAGGAATATCGGGATATAAACTGCCCTATGTGTTAATCCAGGTTATAAACTATCTGTGTGCCGAATTTAATCCAAATCCATCCTTGTGTTGCAGCGTGAAGAAGCAACAAATATACAAACACACACACACATACACACAAACTTTCGCATTTAAAATATTAGTGTGTTAAATGATAGCTCAAGCAATGCACCCATAGGCAACCTCTTACGGACACGGAGACTAAACCTGCAGAGCAGTATCAACATGCTCGCTATGACAATTCGCTGCGATTTGAACCAAACAAACTACTTCAGAGCCATGATCAAAACAGCCTCACGAAAACTCGATATTCTGAACAGAGTGCGGTGATTCTTTACGCCGGACCAGTTGTGGCTTTTGTACAAGACACAGGTACGGTCTTGCGTGGAGCATTGCTCGCACATCTGGGACGGTTCCGCATAGTACCTTCTCGATGCCTTGGACAGATTGCAGCGTCGCGCTGAACGCATTATCGGCAATGCAGAAGTCGCAAATACTCTCGTATCTCTGCAATTGCGTAGAGATGTTGCGTCACTCAGCGTGTTTTACCGCTTATACCATGGCAAGTGCTCTGAAGGGCTCCTTGACCTCATCCCACCTTCTCCCTTCCTTCATAGGAGTAAACGTGCCGCTCTTCGGAATCACCGCTTCACTGTCTCAAATATCCCATCGCGCACAATGAAATTTGGTGACTCGTTTCTTTGTCGCACCTCCAAAAGATAGAATAGTCTACCAACACACGTTTTCCCTCCTTCTTATGATATGGTTTCGAAATCCGTGTCCGTGTAAAGTGCCTTTGTGTGTGTTGCTCCATCGGGGTATGTATTAAGCTTACCTTCTGGGATCTCTTTATTTTGTGACAACAGCATGCGCCCGCGCCGCGCTGTCTTTTGCAACCACACGGCGCAAGCGTTGCATGCAGCCGGCTAGTACGTCAACCGCGGTCTGACACTGCGCACGCTGCGACTGCTTTTGCACAACACGAAAAGTTATGTGATTTTAGGGCTAAGTGATTGTACCACGAGGATTGCAACACGCGGTAAACAAAGTTACTACATCTCCGGTGAGTAATGCTGGTTGCATCGGCGGGTTTTGTTCGTTGATGATTGTTTTTAGTAGTTTATGTGAAATTTTTATTTACTTTTGACAGTGTTTTCTCTTTTATAGTAAATAAAAAGTTTTTTATTTTCAATTTTCCTATTATACTTGCATAGCTTCGGTAATCGAGTGGCATTGCGTTTATCTCGATATTCGAAATCCTGGGTTCAATTCCACGGTTGGACAAAGTGTGTTATTGTAAAAGACTCCTGTCGGGGTTGATAGGTAGATGAGTATAAAGACATTAGATCCAGTGATATTACAGGCATAAGAACTGAGGTAGATAGGTGATGTTACCAGCCTTTGTGGGACTATTCCCATAAGCCCACAGTAAGTTGAAGGAAATATTTTATTTATAGCTAGATTTTCAATTTAAATTTGTTATATTTATTTAATCTTATGAGTAATATAAGTATAAATATATCTCTAAATAGTAAAACCTGATAATTACAAAACAATCTCTGAAACAAAGTTTAGTTAGTTAGTTAGCTACTAAAATCATTATATCCAGTGGTATTCAAACGTTGTAGTCATTCGAAATAGATTTGCAACATTATAATTATAATTTTTGTTTAAATTGTAGCAACCGATTGTGGGTTGCTTACAGAGAAACAGAAAGTTGTTTACAAATTTATTAAAATGCCTTTTATGACTTTTAATAATTTGTGTATTACACAAATCTGGAGTATGTATGTGTGAAAATGATGTTAAGTTAAGTTAAGTTATGTTTTTTTTATTATTGTAGTGTGTAGTTATTTCGGTATGTTCCTAAGTATGGATCATGGAACTAAAAGGTTGGTAACTTACGCGATTCACTCTTGGTTTTGCAAGAAACCTCGGAAAAATCAGGCATACTCGTACAGCCACGAGCATTAACATAAAGCGATGTAAGTAACTCTTAATACAAAAGAATAAACAAACATACTTTTTTATAAACTTAATTAAAAAGGTTGTCCTCAAAAAACATCAAAGCTAAACCAAACAATATTAAACAGCGCCTTCCCGAAAATGTATGTCAATTTCGCGGGAAATTCTATCACTGTTCAACAGTACTTAAGGCTCCAGTCTTGTACGAATCATTGTTCTTGCAGTATTATCAGAAACGAAGAACTTTTTTTTAGTTATTAAAAAAGCTACAAATTAAATTTATTTAAAATCACTTTACAGTGTGGGGTTTTGAGTTTCCTAAACATATTAGTTTATTTACTTTAATGTTACTTTTAATCACTTTGTTAAAGCCTAAAATACCCGTGGTTACGTTCTGCGCGTTGAAGATCTAATTCATGCACATGTCACGTAACAAATATGGCAAAAACACGAAATGTATTCAGATAACATTTATTCTTAAATCCTCTACAATAATCTAACTTGCATACATTTTTGAGAAATGCCTTGGTTTTCTTATTTTAAGTGGTTTAATTAGTGGTAATTTTAGGAAATCGACTATATCTAAAACTTATTTGTTCTTTTAAAAAACATCTTTTGGAGAAGTCACAATTTAACCACTTATAAAACAACTAGGTATTATGTAATGAAATAAAAAAAACTGTATTGAAAAATACATTATAAGTACCTTTTAATCAAAACCAGTTCTGCTGGGATGTCCCAGCGGAACTGATTGACATTTCGACGAGTTTTTTTTATAAGCACTCAAGAAGTTTTGATTAACAAAAGGTTATACTTATAATGTATTTTTAAATACAGTTTTTTTATTATATTACTTAATAGTTGTTTTGTAAGTGGTTAAATTGTGACTTCTCCAAAAGATGTTTTTTAAAAGAAAAAATAAGTTTTAGATATGGTCGATTTCTTAAAATTACTCAAACCACTTAAAATAAGAAACTAAGGCATTTCTCAAAAATGTAAGCAAGTAAGATTATTGTAGAGGATTTAAGAATAAATGTTATCTGAATATATATACATTTATATACATTTTCATACTTTACAGCGCAGACATAATACAGAGCATTACCCATTGTCAACACCACTTATAATATGCAGATGATCTGCAGTTGTATTTGTCTTTCAAACCAACAGATCATGCCGGTGCTGCTGCTAGTATTAATTATGATCTGAAAAACTTGGCCCACTGGTGCAAGTCAAACTGTCTTATTAAGAAATCCCATTAAATCCAAGCTTATATCACTAGGTTCAAAAAACAACTTACGAAAATTTTATGATACTTCCACACTTTTTAATATTTATATATGAGGGGAACTCATTGAACGTGTACACACAACCCGAAACTTGAGAAGCACCCTCGACAGCCACCTTAACTTTGAAAGTCATATCATGGATTGTGCACGAAGCTGTTAAATTACTGTACAAAATAAGACCTTATATTAGCTTAGAACTTAGAATTATTATGTGAGTCTCTTATTCTCTCCAAACTCAACTATTGTGATGTTAAATGTTCAAATAATTTTTAACGCAAGTTTTGTTGCGAACAAATTACAAAAACACAAATGTTGAAAAAATTTTCATGAGCAGGATTTGAACCTGCACCCTTCTGAGATACCGAGTCAGGTGCTCTCCCAATTGAGCTATCGTGGTTCTAACCAGCCCACCGAAATTATTATGTCTATACTATTATTATATCAGTGTATGCAGTCGGAGGCATAAAAAATTATAAGTCAAATCATTCTCACTTTGTGCGCGCCTCCAACTGTGTGTTATGTTATGTATGATGTTGCATAAATTTCGAAGGACTACCGTATTGATATTTTTAATTGTATACAGTACTTATGTTTGATATTGTTTCGATTTATTTCGCTGGCTTTATGTAATTATTGAATTTTTATCTTGTTCCTGCCTTTTCATTTGATTTTCTATTTAGTTATCATTTTTTACGCAGGCGGGTTTTTTGTTTTTTTCTTATTTTATTAATCTTTACTTTAATTTTACAAAACTTAGCTAAAGTTGTATTTGTATTTAATAAACTTTAAATATAAATAGTAACTGTTATCTGCATCTTAGATTAAATAAGCTGTTTACTTTCCATAACTTTTAATGGACTTCGCTGTAGCTTTACTAAATCCTGCTAAAATAATAAACTCGAAAAGTTGGATATTTGTTTGTTTTTCGAACTCTTTGAGACGGTTGAACGGATCTATATGATACCTTTTTTTTACATAAAGACTTTACTTTTTACAGTATTTTTTTTTTCATGACGTTTCACATCAAGCAATCTCTGAGCAGAAGGAGTTTCGCACAAATCAGCATCACAGGTCTTTGTACGAAATTACTTGTTCTACCGTTATCGTATAGCATACTTCAATAATTTTACAGTTACAAAACTGCATACAAAAAACTGGTACAACGTATATCGCAATGTAGCACAACTGCAAAACCGAATTGTGTCGTGTACTAAGGTGGTGTAAGGTTACTTTTTATTAAAACACAACTACGGATGTCATTTTACTTTTTTTACCTTTAGTTGATGGCACATGGCATAGCACATTTAGCCAGTGTCAAAGAAATTTTCCTTACAAGTAATACATAAGTAAACAATATTTCTTTCCTGTATGATTGTTAGGTAGACCACATGCTTGCTGTTCGGTTTGTGGGGCCCATAGCACAAACGCCAAGCTGTCAATGTAGACTTTCCGTTTATTCAGGCGATACACCGAGATAGACTTTTCTGACTCACCTGTTCCTTAGCTGGCCGCTCCTTCGAGCTATATTGGCTAAAAAGACAGAGATGGAGAGGAAGGATTAAAGAAGAAGAGGGTTCGCCAGCCTGCTGTCCATCCGCTTCCATCCAGCTCCCGGAAGGCGATCGGTACCTCCAATTGGCGCGCAAGACCGGTATGCGTCACCAGAACGCTGATGCCGCTTGCATTGTGCGCTTCACGCCACCGCACGAGCCTAAACCACGTTTTGCATAAGTGCTCAAACACTGAGCCTCCCAAGTTTTACTAGCACAACAAAACTAGCCCTGTCCTCGGCAGGACATTACATTCAAAGTCAAAAAATGTACAATTCACTCTCGCCAGAGGTTAATTAATATTCACAACAAGTTATCGAAAGTAATCAAAAAGGTCAACGCACTTCGCTGGCATAGCTATGACAGTCCGATAGTGATGTGTCATCTCAATAGTGATGTGACATTTTTCATCTTCTAATTGCCTTTGTTTTTAAATTTTGCTGCAACGCACTCATTGGCCTTTTGGCCATAGTCTTTTCCGAACAATCATGATAATGAATGATAATAGAAATGAGAAGTGAGAAATGATATACCCCCAACCCTTTAAGTATCTCAGTAAAGATGTGGGGCTTTACTAAGTCCACGGGCGAACTTCTTGAGAGAATTTGAAAAGTGACGTTATTTTGTTTCATTTGCCAACACTCATGCACTCTCACGAACACTAATTATCCGTTAATAATCCACCATTATTTTACATTAATATTCGGCTTATCACAAATTATAGAAAATAAAACAAAACTGCAGACATGACTCTTCGCTTTCCCGCCAAGAAGTCGTCATATTACTTACTATATTCACATGAGTATGAGTAAATGATTCGTAAATTCAGACCATGTATATATGTATGCAGATGATTTAAAAAAATTTAGAGTTGTGGAATCGGCTGTCGATGCCAGTCTTTTACTAGCCGATTTAGTTAGACTCATCGAATGGTGCGAGAAAAATTGAATGGACCTTAATGTTTCCAAATGCTCCTGAATGCACATTTCTAGGAAAAGAAATAATACCAGTCACCATTACAGTATTAACGGCGATACCTTGATTGATGTTGACACTGTTAAAGATCTTGTGGCTGGATGGTAAGTTGAGAATGAACATACACATAAATAAAGTCTGTACCAAAGACTTTAAAAATCTACGGAACGGAACGTACGGAACTGTAAAAATTTCAAGTCCCCCAAAACAAAGATTCTTTAATTTAACTCATTAGTGCGTAGTGGGTTGGAATACTGTAGTGTCGTCTGGAATCCGTTTTATGATATTTATAATAAAAGACTGGAAAGCATACAAAAGAGATTCTTATGGCACCTTGCCTATTTTGTAATTTGGGTAAGTCACTTGAAAAATATGTTGAAAGTCTAAATTACTTTAATATCTTGTCACTCTCGGATCGAAGACGCTTGCACGACTTATTGTTTCTATACAAGCTGGCGAATGGCATCCTTGAGGCTCCCGAACTACTAGTAGAAGCTCTTACATTTTCATCTCCTTTGAAACTCCCTTGCGCTTCGAGGTACAACCTCCTTGTGAACTGCTCAAGTAAATCCAATCTCGGACATCATGCACCGGTAAACCGTCTCATCAGAGAGTTTAACAGTTTGACTAAGTCTAAAGACTAAGTCGCAGGTTTAGAAAGTAACTTCTTTAATATTATTTTTCTCATTTTCTTTGTACGATTGGGTTGTTAATTGTTATATTTTTTTTAATTCAAATTGTAATTTTACTTCTCATTTATTATTCAATTATGTATCTTTATGCTTTTTTTTAACGAATATGGTATTCGCTTATAATTATAATAACATTAAGCTTTCCTAAACTGTACCAAAACCATAATTGTATTAGTTGATGTTCATTATGTTGGTGATCAATAAATAAAATAAAATAAAATAAATTAAAAAATACAAAGGATACCAACGCCAATAGATTACGAGCATCCAGAATACCGTTCACTAGCTTACAAAAGAATAGGTAACTATATCTAACTTATGTGTCAAGCATTCGTTGTTCATTCGTCCACCTGTAGCTGAGTTACATTTTCTGCGATAAATAAAAGGGACTCCGAAAGTCTGAAGTATGCGCTTACTTAATACATAGAATAAAACGTGGGCGAACTGCGGACGGTGAATAATATTCTATGCACTTATAGTTATAATAAAAAATATATAAATGTATTGTTTTATTTCCGCTGACCAATATACCGGTGATGCACGTTTTGCATGGAATATTGGATTTAACTACGCCCGCCACCCACCGGAGCCCGGCTAAGGGAGGGATTGGGATAGGACTGTCGACAAAACAGTCATAATGCAATAAGCTTTAAGCTTAAAGCTTTAATTTTTCTGCCTTACCGTAAAGTATGCGAAAATTCTTTTCCGAGTGAGCTACACAATACGGAATTCCTTAATAATTGGACAAAACAAAACGAATGATATTAGGTCCTTACCTATGAAATTGCTGTTCTGTATGAAGTTTTTTTATAATTTTCTATTTTTCATACTAACGTTTTTTTTCTATTTTTTTAGCATCTACCTATGTAAATACTATAAAAAATGTAGGACAGTGTGTTTGTTTTACTAGCTAATTATAGCAGACCCTAAAAAGAAAAAACAACAAGTACCTTCAAAGCTACAATGAAACAAAAGGTCAATTCCGCTAACAAAAAAAGAAGTAAATTAAAAAAAAAATTGGGCAATAAAGACACAAAATCAAAAATCATTGTTATTACTGAAGCCTAAGTAATATAGTCTTAATTAAATAATAATTAATATTAATTAGTCTTAATTACGCCTAGGCTGCGATGTTTGTGAAGCTCATATATGCATCTGTGGTACTATGGTGGAGAGCAACGGTCATCACGCCTTGAGCTGTTACCGTTGTGCAAGGAGATTTCCACGCCATCATGCTCTCAACGATATCATCCGGAGGGCGCTAGTTTCGGCAAACATTCCCTGTATGCTGGAGCCACCAGGCCTTAGTCGGTCAGATGGCAAAAGGCCTGATGGCTTAACCCTTGTGCCTTGGCAAAAGGGAAAATGCCTGCTCTGGGACGCCACTTGTGTTAGCACTTTTGCCGCTTCGCACGTTGGTCGCACTATGAGGATGGCGGCAGCAGCTGCTGAGGCGGCAGCTCAAAGAAAGCACGAGAAATATTCCGTACTCACAAACTATTTGTTTGTACCTCTTGCGGTAGAAACAACTGGTTGCTGGAGTTCAGAGGCCAAACTGTTTTTCAGGGAAGTGGGGCGCCGTCTACGAGAGAGGGGTCTTGACCCTCGCTCCGAGTCATTCCTGATGCAAAGGTTGTCTATCGCTGTTCAACGTGGAAACGCAGCAAGTGTGTTGGGCACCTTTGCACCTGGAATGGAGCCCACTGCTCGTTACTGCTTGTTAAAATTTATTTTTTTAATAAGCAAAATATAAAATATTATATATATAAATATAATATAATATTTTATATTTTGCTTATTAAAAAAATAAATTATAACTGCTATTATATTGCTTATTAAAATATATATATATATATCTATAATATATTGATAGTTTTATATATTAAATGTGTATAATAATATAACAACCAGTATTGAGTTTAGAAGTGATACACCTATTAATGAGTGAGAAAAAAACGTCAATTTCATTGGTAAGGACTCAATACAATCTTGTATAACTTAGAGAACATACAAAAGCCAAATACACGAACGAATTTTTACAATTTTTTTTTCTTATTTTTTTTTTGTAACAAAAATACAATTTAATATGTTTTTAAAGCAATAAATGTTTTTTATTGGTTTGATAAAAGTGTAGGGAATGACGAATGGACCTCACAATAGGCTCTCGGAGACTGACCAAAAACTAAATTACAATAATCTAGAAACAAAGGTTGACAGCCCTAATTGGAGGTAAGGGTGGCACCAACCCGACCCCACCAGTCGATTTTGCGACGGGTATTTTGAAACCTAGCTTTTAATACACCAGTTTGTTCACTGACAAGACAAGGGCCTTTGACAATCTTTGAGACAGCGCATCCCATCTATTTCCAGTGAGAGGATGAGAGGACGAGAGGGATGCAACAGGGAAACAATTTTGAGCGTAATCTCCGGCTTTGCAGATGAAATTAAATGAAACTACGAAATGATTATTTATTCACGTAAAACAAAGGGGTTATTATACATTTGCCACGTGCAAAGTAAGTTCGTCACATTTTTATATTAAATGGCCACTACTGGTGGGCAGACTAGACTCTTTGTATTTTGAATGCATGTGACAAATTTATAATGGCCATTTAATACAAATGAATATACTGCCACTAGTGACAAGTTAAGAAATAATGTTATTCTGCCGCTGTAGGTGTGTTATGTGTACTATGACTGTTCTACAATTAAACTATCTGCTCATCAAAACATGTTCTCTAAAAAACTTAAAAAATACCTTTACCAAAACCAACTATTTTTTAAATCTATTCACAACTAAAATCTAGTTCATACAACAGACTTATTTTTCTTAAAATAAAAATACTAATAGCATATAGAAAGTACTGACTTGTACACTAAATTGTTCAGTCGTAAAGTTTGTTGGTTAGGTTAAGTTATTTTTTTTCCCAAACGAAGCGCAGCGTAGCGAGGGCCAGTCACGGAAGGGGGGAGCGCACGGATAAGGGGACCAAATTCTCCCCTTAAATGTATAATAATGTAACTTTTACAGATTCATAACCTCAATCTTTTCTAGAAGTAACTTTTATAGATGTTTAATTTTAACATTTTAATTTCAGATTTTTTAATAATTGATAATAATTGAAAAATGGCGTTTTGTATTTAATTTATGTAGTACTATTTCACTACGCTACTTTGATGTGTATTTAAAATTTAACTTTATTAACTAGCAATATGGAATAAATTGTAATACATAATAACTAGCGGCAGAATATTTTTATTTTTTATTTTACCTCTAGCGGCTTGATATTTACCAAATAGCCACTGGTGGCAGACTAGACACTTCCTTATAAATTCATTAATTTACAGTAATTGGTAGTGGTGCCCTTATTTTGTGCAAGAGTAAATGCGTAACGCATATGTACCCATCACTACGGCCTGCCCCCACCCCCTCTCCCCATAGGAAGGAGGGTATACCCACCCACTCACTAAAAGCTTCAGCACTTCAACTCCGTGATGCCAGGATGATCCGTGGTATTATGCCCTAGCAAACAAATTGAGAACGATATTCGCACCACCTGAATCGAACTCGACTGGCCGGGTCTGAAAACCGCATCTGTAGTTTAACCTGTCATCTGCGGCGAGCACTGATCAGTGTCATAAACAATTAAAATTCTATTGTGTCTATACTCACGGTAGATGACAGGTTAATAGTAAGATATCTAACAGGTATTTTTTGTTAGCAAAAGAAAGGATTGACCTCACAAAAAAGACATAAAAATACAAAAACGAGAATAAAACAGAACGAATAAAAAACAAAAAAAACAAATTGGGAAATTGAGAAACAAAACATTCAAATAAAAAAGTTAAACAACAATGTAATTCTTTTAAACACATATTTAAAAAAATACTAGGTACTAACATCTATCAACATCATCTAATGATAATTCATTTAACCTTACTATATACTGATATATTATATAATAGAATACTTTGTACGTACATTCGACCGCACATCAAGCGCAACAATTAGATCTTGAGGTCTTATATTCTCTATATATGGTACGTATGAGGCAGTTCTCAAAAAGTGAGTAAATAATTTTCATAAGAAATCTATATTTCAAATGGTAAGTGGTTCCTTACTTCGAATGCTCAACGGCACAAAGTTGCTGCAGATAAAAACTTTTAGGCTTAAAACAAAAAAAAAAAACTTAAACAAAAGCCTTTTCTATACTTATCAATATCTATATCTATAATATTATAAAGAGTAAACCTTTGTATTTTTGTGTGTATGTATGTTTACATACATACAAAACGAATAAACTCAAAACTACTAGACTGATTTAAAATTATTTCACCATTAGAATGCTACATTAGCGCTGAGTAACATTAGGCTACTTATATTTTAAAAAATGTCCACCCGTGCGAAGCAGAAATGGGCCGCTAGTCGTCTATAAGAGGTGATTCATAGCGATATGTATGAGAATGATAATTTTTGGTGCCTGAAAAATGAAATGAAATGAAAATGTCTTATATTAAATTTTAGCTCGTTATAACGTACATAATCTAAAGCATATATACCTACACAAAAAGGAAAAACACACAGCTAATTTATAAAACATAATAGCTTTTGCTATTAAAACCAATCAGTAAAGCGTTTAAGCGTACTATTTAAGTAATCGATATATAATCGAATAATGGTTCTTCGAATTGAACGTAAATACTATGTTTGAAGTTCTAAAACTGATTAAATTATTACATCAAATACAAAATTTTATTGCGAGTCAACCGAGTCTAAGTTTTAGAGTAGTCACGAGTAAATTTATGATTTTTTATTTAAGCTGCGAACTGTATTCAGCTCTTGACAAAACAAGAAAATGTAAATGAAAAAACTTACGGATCTACTCGCATTTATTTTATACATTCGGTTTAGTTAATGTTTATCCTGACGTTTCGAACCCTTTGCAGGGTCTGTGGTCACAGGGAGACTGAGGAGTTGGTCGTCTCATAATTAGTTGGTAGCTTGTATACTCTCATTTGAATTTAATCACGTGCGTTCCGTTTTACGCAGAATGAGCTTACAGTATCTTTTGGTCTGGCAGTATGGTGTTGGGGCTACGATTTACCATCCGATCCGTAAAAGTAGTTTCATTCCAATGTGTAGTGTTTAAATAAACTTTAGAAAACAATACACCATGTAAGAGGAGCACGATAGCGCAGTGGTTAACGCGCCAGGTCTGCGAGTGCTGAGGTTAAGCAACTTTCGCAAAGGCCGGTCATCGGATATGTGACCAAAAAAATTATCATCTCGAGCTTCTCCGTGCTTCGGAAGGCACGTTAAGCCGTTGGTCCCGGCTGCATTAGCAGTCGTTAACAACCACCAATCCGCACTGGGCCCGCGTGGTGGTTTATGGCCCGTTCTCCCTATCCATCCATAGGGAAGGCTCGTGCCCCTGCAGTGGGACATAAAATGAGCTGATGATGATGATGATGACACCATGTAAATTAAATTGTAGAAGAAGCAATGTCTGAACTACATACACTATTACTTATTAAAGTCAATTGTCTACTCTTTCAGACCGAGATCGCGACGTCCCTCGGACGGAATCTCGGACTTAATCGCCGCGCCATAGTTTATAACGAGACGGTGGCTAATATTATGATCATCGTCGATATTAATTTCGTTATTTCTTCGGAACGCCCCCGGCTTCTAGGTAGGTTACTCTTGACGCAAACTCAATCTTAATACAATTCCAATGCGATTAACATGTATCGATATTGGGATAAGTTTCGCAATTTCGGAACGCCCCATCTTGATAATAATTTGTTGACTCAATTTCCACGCAATTTAATTCTAATGTAGCAGCGCAACTATCGCTTTTAAGAGTGCCATTTGAATTTTTTAGATTTGGGTTTGGAAATTGATTATCCTCTGAGATGGCAGACACTAGAAACCAATATGGCGTCGAGTGGCGAGGCCCCCCGCAGGTAGTCAGCTGTTTGGGTGTCGAGTTACATTAACGAGTAATATCCAGATTAATAGCGCGCGAATGGAATTTTTCTAAGAAACGTCAACAACTGTCGATTGTATTGCTATCCTACGTAATCATAGTCTTTTGTCACACTCTCTCTAGTCCGGCTCACTACACACTATTATTTAGCAGGGTTACCAAGCGACCCAACCAGAGCAGACATAATATGTCTGCCTGCCACTCTAGGGTATTTTGACAGAAGACATATTATGTCTGCGTGCCATCTCAGAGGTTATTGCAATTGTGTTTCAAGAGTAACCTACCAGCTGTCGTCGCTGCTGCCCCTGCCGTTCCGTTCGTTTCGACGCCACCGATTACGGTGATAATCTTGAAGCATTCCGAGTTAGAAAGCGAATTGTTTAAGTCAAATTGATCGTGGTCGAAGCGCACGACTGTATCAGCTAATGGCACCAGAGTTAAAATAGCATGGATTTTCATTGAAATTTTTACGGGATGAAAGCTAAGAAGCAGGTATGGACTGTATTTAATTAAAAGACTAAAATCAGTTGCTGACCCCTACTGGTTACTGTCAACAACTGGTGCCACTGGCCTATATTCAATTCATCATCATCATCATCATCATCAGCTCATTTTATGTCCCCACTGCTGAGGCACGAGCCTTCCCTATGGATGGATAGCGAGAACGGGCCATAAACCACCACGCAGGCTCAATGCGGATTGGTGGTTGTTAACGACTGCTGATACAGCCGGGACACGGAGGAGCTCGAGATGATACATTTTTGGTCACCCATCCAATGACCAGCCTTTGCGAAAGTTGCTTAACCTCAGCACTTGCGGACCGGGCGCGTTAACCACTGCGCCATCGAACTCCGCATCTATACTAATATTATAAAGCTGAAGAGTTTGTTTGTTTGTTTGTTTGAACGCGCTAATCTCAGGAACTACTGGTTCGAATTGAAAAATTCTTTTTGTGTTAAATAGTCCATTTATTGAGGAAGGCTATAGGCTATATTACATCACGCTATGACTAATTGGAGTGGAACAGTCGCTAATTAACGCGGGTGAAACCGCAGGGCACAGCTAGTATTCAATAAATAGTTCTTATTGTATTCCTATTTGGCACTCTATTGGTTACTCATTGTTGGTTTTCTGACTAGGCGTGCACTCAAAAACTGTGTCCTTGATCTCTCAAACAGCTTAACAATAAGCAATTAGACTGCTTGTCGATTGTTTGGATTCTTCAATGGTCCACTTGCCATTATAAAATAGTTGCTAAACAAACCTGCAACTATCAGTATTTCTTGTCTGATGACTATACTATCAAATATTTATAAAATACAGTGAAAAAATTGACTTGTTGTATACTCACCACACTTGAAAATTCACCACCCCATTAAAATGAATAATTACATTTTAGCTAAAATGTTTAAATAATTTTTAACGCAAATTTTGTTGCGTAACAAATTACAAAACCACGAGCAGAATTTGAACCTGCACCCTTCTGACATTCCGGGTCAGGTGCTCTTCCAATTGACTTTACAATTGATTTTTTACATTTTAGCTCACGAAAATTTACCGCACACGAAAAAGTAACGTCAGCAAACAAAGTTTGAATCCTTTGACATTACTATTTTATATTATTTTTAAAGGATAAACCTATTTTAATTAGAAACCATGCCTATACATATATAATAGTAATAATAATGAAAAAGGATTTATATATCTGGCTGGGCACTCGGCGCCGTGACGTATTAATTTGAGTCCGCTGCGCCCGCGCCGTGTTACTAACAGAACAAACATTGTATTACTTTTCTGTTAAGCGGTATTAAATTTTAATACCGTTGAACAGAAAGTCATTTGGCTAAGTGTGCTGCATTGTCCCATGTAAGAAAGCAGGACATTAGTGATGCCTGGTTATTTATTATGGAAGAAGCTCCATGTGATAAAGCAACTGTTGAATTCAACGATTATTTTGTAGCGCACTGGCTAGAAAACTTATTATTTATGTTTCTCACCGTCTACACCTTCCCTGAACTTCCACTAATATTTTAAAATCAAAATTAGCCAAATCGGTCCAGCCATTCTCGAGTTTTTAGCGAGACTAACGAACAGCAATTGATTATTATTTTTATAGATTTCAGCCTGATATATTATAAATTTTATGAACAAAGGGTTTGTTCATAAAATTTATAATATATCATTATATATAATATATAATAAATATTTATAAATCTAAATGAAAAGGAAAAATAACGTACAAAACGAGTGACCGATCTTAAAGTCAATAACCGTTTAAATCGAAGCAGGTAAAATTCTACGAAATATCTTGAGGACAACGTATTAAAAATTCAGCCCAATTTCTTGCAATTCGCACCAGTAACTTTCTCCATTATCATCATGAATTAAATACTTAACTTTATTATAATCAGCCTAAAGACGACCCACAGCCGAGCTCAGGCCTTCCCACATAAAGAATAACACACGAGGAGACAGGGACATAACAGCAATCTCGGAAAAAACCACAGCAAACTTTTTAGCGACGTCCGTTCATAAAAAGTAATAGGTATTAGGAAACTTATTTACGGCTATCATAGAGCAAACGACCAGGCTGTACTTACACAAAATTCATGATGTACGATAATCGTAACATAAAATCGAACCTCAGTTGGTATATTTTCATTGGTGTATCTACTATCTCAGTGGGTAACGTGCCCGGTCTGCTAAGGTTAAGCAGCTTTCGCAAAGGCCTGTCGACGGATGGGTGGCCAAAATATCATCTCGAGCTGTTCCGTGCTTCGGAAGGCACGTAAAGCCGTTGGTCCCGGCTGCATTAACAGTCGTTAACAACCACCAATCCGCACTGGGCCCGCGTGGTGGTTTATGGCCCGTTCTCCCTATCCATCCATAGGGAAGGTTCGTGCCCCAGCAGTGGAGACATAAAATGAGCTGATGATGATGATGTTGATGGTCTACTATCTAATAGTAACCGTAAATTCAATAACCTAAATCTGGACAAAGGCCTCCACACTGCAATTAAGTCATCGCTACAATTGATGATGGGAATTGGCTTAATCACCACGCTTGCCAAATGCTTTCTTTTTTTGAGAGAAATGGCTGATTGCCTCAGACGGCATTTTCAGCTTCACCGGGCTTTTTTGGGGGCGGCGAGGAACGTTAAGGGTTCAAGCCGTGTGAAACGAATCACCTTCGGAGGTTTTCTAGAGGGAACGGCATCGCGCACTAGTGCGCGTCCCCGTGATAGTAGGTCACGGGGACGCGCACTAGTGCGCGATGCCGTTGCGATGCGATTCTCCGAAGGGTTCGGATCGGATCGAGGAGCGGAACCACCCGAGGGCGCCTCTAAAGGCTCGGACCATGGCTCGGGTAGACCGGGCCGTGGAGGAGGAGAGAAGCGCCCAGGTACATGTCTGTACCTGGTATAGAGCGCGTGTGAACCTGTTCTTCGTACCCTTGTTCTACGAGTACGGTGTCTCGGACCTAAGCTAGTGTGCATGTTTAGTGTTTTCTGTAAATGTGTAGTTTCATTTAGAGGATCGGGCGGGGGGGCGTTCGCAACTGTTATGGGATCATCAGGGTCATCTAAGACGTGTTTAGGACGTCTAGATGAGTACTGCCAAATGCATGTTGATGATCACAAGCCCGGGTTAATGCACTGTATCCGAAACACGCATTGCCCGACCTAGCAATGAAACCCAGAATCTTTGATTATCGGGTCGAACGCTAAGCCGTGCTGACATTGAGGCATGCTGTACATACTTACATACTCGTACAAACAAAAAAATGTGTTTTTTATTCTAAATGTTAAACGGCGAACTGCCAGCCTTCATATCAAGGTAAACGTGTTGATGATTAAAAAAGGCTGCCAGTCGCCTCGCGACATCGACAACATTGTTTTAAATTTACCACATTTGACAAATTAATGTACTTGAACATTGCTTGATGATATAGGGTGACACAATAGAATTTTCATTGTTATCGGCCACCTGGTGGTCAATCGACGCTCAAGGGGCAAGCTAATGTATTTTCAAAATTTTTGAATACGCGACCTTTTTACGCGTCTTTAACAAAAGTCATATCGTCGAAGCAAAGGAAAAAGTTGCATAAGCGTCAAAAATCAATTGGTGCAAAATGAATTTTAAACTTTAAAATTCAATTTCAGTATTCCCTTTCCACCGACGATTATAAGAATTAATGTTCCCTTCAATAATAATATTCTACTATTGGAAAACAGTTTAATTATTTGCAATTATTCATATAAATTTTTAATGTGCCTGTAATCTTTAGAAAATAATATAAAATTAATATGTATGTCAATGGTCAGAAACGTAGGCCCACCTTCACAGTAATTTTTTAACCTTTAAGTAAAAGCTGGAACTTCACACAAGCAACATTAGGACACAAAACAAAATTAATTCCAACAAACACACAAGTTTGTTCGCCAAACAAATGCGTGTGTCCGGGTCAAAGCAAATTATACTTCGTCGTAAAATTTGTGTTTGGGCAAAGAATATGTTTGTGTTTGGGTCCAGTAACATCAAACTTCTGTTTGTAACAGCTGATTTTCCTTCTGAAAATTCCCTCGGTGAAACTTTTTAGGCTGCTTTTCCATCAGATCTGTGCGAGGTAAATAAGCGGTACGCGAGGAAAAAATCCACCAATAAGATTAGGTACCTACTTCATGATTATTTACATACTAGCTGTGCCCAGCGGTTTCACCCGCGTTAATTAGCGACTGTTCCACACCTATTAGTCATAGCGTGATGTAATATAGCTTATAGCCTTCCTCAATAAATGGACTATTCAACACAAAAAGAATTTTTCAATTCGAACCAGTAGTTCCTGAGATTAGCGCGTTCAAACAAACAAACAAACAAACTCTTCAGCTTTATAATATTAGTATAGATAATTTTACACAAACATTGTTGCGAATAAATTACAATTTAAAAAAGATAAAGTGTTCAAAAAAATCCACGAGCGAGATTCGAACCCGCACCCCATGACATGCCGGGTCAGGTGCACTGCCAACTATGCTGTGGTAGCTACCACGGTACAACGATACGAATAATAGGTACTTAATTTTCCTTGCGCGGTGAAAAATAGAGTAATCTTTTTGGTAGATTTTTCGTGTCGTGAAAAATAGTGCCATCATATTGGTGTATCTTCTCCTTGTGGATAAAATAAAGTTATCCTATTGAGGGATTTTTTTCTTTGGGTGAAAAATGGAGTAATCTTATTGGTGTAACTTTTTCCACGCTCGCCGCATAGCCATGCACAGCTCTAGCAGCAAAGCAACCTTAGTAAGTATCCATTAGCATGGAGCCTCGTTATATTGACTGGACAACTAATTCGCAAGCTTGGGTATATATCTTTTGTGTTCTATGTCGTATTTAGTATTGGTATATAAAGTTTTGTCTAAAAATGTCAAAGTCAAAAATCATCGTCATATATCGCCATAGCGGTCGGCTACAATACAACCGCGTCAGGCGGCTAGCCGCTCAAACGAACCGCCTAGGCGGCCTACCGCTAGTGCGTAGCGGGCTTTAGTATTACAGCAAGTATTAATATGAATCAGGGTGGGTAACCAAAAGCTAATTCCACAAAATAAGGAGACCCACAGAAGGTTATAGCGAAGAGTCTCGACCAACATCTCAAGAGGCTTTCGCTGGATGGCTGGATCAAGGGTCAGATACAGAAGGCAACACTCCTGGACAAGGCACGCATTGTCAGGAGGTTTCTTTCTCTAAAGTCTTAATCGCCGGTAGCTTGTGTCCTGCTCCGCTGCTCAAGCTGCGTTCTTAGTTTAGGTTTTTATAAAAGTTGTATTTTTGTATGATATTTTGTTATATTTTACTTTTTATACAATATTTATAAAACCTAGATCTAAGATTAAAAATAAATAAAGAGTATATTAATCCTGTTAACCCAACCGGAAGCCTGTGTTACGTCTGGGTTTACGTCCGTCGGTAGTACTCAATAGTCAATACTCAATATGTTTATTGCACACCATAATGTTACAAAGTTGTCATAATAGTCTAACTGAGCTGTGAAAAACGACCAATGATTCTCGTATTCAACTCGATCATCTTTATTTGCAGAGGAGTTCGATGGCGCAGTGATTAATGCGCCGTTTTGCGATTGCTATGGTTAAGCAAATTTCTCAAAGCCCGGTCATCGGATGGGTGACCTAAAATTTACCATCTCGAGCTCCTCCGTGCTTCGGAAGGCATGTTAAGCCGTTGGTCCCGGCTGCATTAGCAGAGTCATTAACAACCAATCCGCTCGAATATCAAGCTTCAGATTTTTTTGAAGTGTTAATTTTGTCCATGTATAGTTCTTGAAACCAGTTGGGTTATCGTGGCTTTGTCCAACCATTGCAAATTTATTTAGACTACCACTTTGCAAGTCAAAGGGAAGATTTTCAATGTCAACAACTTTATACGTCGTTGACATCTTGACATTAAAATTTTTACAAATTTTAATGTCAAGGTGCAGTTAAAAATACGCAAGCTATATATGTAAGTATTACGTAATTTTTTGACCGCAAAATATTATGATTCAGAAAGAATTTTAAAATAATCCGTTTGCATTCACGTTAAGTTAGATTTCCATTATATTATAGTTTTTTTTTAACCTAGGTGAATGTCTATAACCAAAAATATGATTAGTAAAATCATATTTTTCACTCAATTATGACGATGACGTCATACGACTTTTATGAAAGAGCTTTGCGTTGGCAGGGGCCAAAAGGTAACTCTAATGACTATATTAAATAGCCAATCTAGTTAATATAACTATAATTCCAATCTTTAAAAATAGTAAAGCAAGTTTTAGTAGTAATTATTAAAAATACAAATTATTTAGGTCTTATTTTTAAACTGTTCTTTATTAACTTTTTAAACTTTGTTTGTATTGTCTCATTGTAGTTTTTTTTAGGAAGAGTAGTATTAAGCCATTTGCTCTAATGTATCTAGTAATTATGACTAAGATTCGTAATCATATTGCCAAAATATTTATTAAAACCAATCGATGAATAAATAAACACGTCATTGGAACTCGATGACGCAGCGTCCTGCGCGTTTAAATAGCGAGATTGCGACCAACTTAAGACGCCGACAACTATGATATGCGCTGCACTTATGCATGCCTTAGTATGTATTTACATAATGAACTTTTTTCGTAATAATTATAAGAGAAACGATGTTCTTATTTTTTTTAAATAAAACTTGACCCTTTTATTACAAAATAGTGTTTAAAGTTAAGTTAAGTTAGACAGCATTTATTTTTAACATTGTCTAACTTCAGCCATCAGAGTCCAGTGGATCACGCAGTATTGTTTGCATCTCTTTTGTTTGTGTGCAGATCGACAGTGAGCGCTGTTTTATAGTTATCAAAGAGACTTTCACAATGCCGGCTCATCGGATGAGTGATCAAAATCAAAAAACCCGTAAGCCGTTGATTCCAGATATCTTCGTAAGATAGCACCCACTAATAGCCAATCTTATACGACATTATTTATGTTTAAAACCTGATTGCACGGTGCGAGTTTTATGCTTCATTTGATCAAGTTAGCATACCGAGATTTTATTTGTGAGTTTTTCATACTCATTTCTGTAATCGAGTATTAAATAAAATTAGCACTCAACATCATGAGACCAGTATTTATTTAATCACTATTTAATTAAGTAATTACAAAAACAAAACAAATACAGCCAACAATTTATATATTGTACTAGCCCCCTCGAACCGTACTCGGCCGAAAGGTTCCCATCGCGCATGCAGCGTTACCTCGCTATAGCTGAGGAAACTCTTTGGACCAGGTATGCTCCGGAGCGGGGGTCGTAGCCCTTATATTATGTAATTTATACTTTTTACAATTTTTACACAGATATGATTCACACTTCCTTTCCTGATACACTTCCTTAATTTGCCAATCCAGGTTATAATATCCATACAAACTGAAGTCACATAAGGAAAATTTGCTTTCATTGCTAACCGTGAACACACAGACGTGCGCAAAATTTAACATGGCCATCAAACTAAGTAAGGGAATTCCTACTGATGTGTTGATTTATAACTTATAACCAAGAAAAGCGAAGTACCTATAAGCATTTGGCACTTAAAGACTTAGTGTCATATTAATAAGGTCTAATTCGACAATATTGATGGTTATGTGTGCGATGATATCTTATTCACACGTCCGGGTTGTTGCCGTAGACTTATAAAAGCATACTGCTCAATGTTTCGATTGTGATTGCGCAAGTAATCGATTTAATTTTAGATTGATATTTTAATTATCTCAAGTTTTAAAATGTATGTTCAGTATTAAATTCAAATTAAAAATTATTTAAAAGAACCATTGCATTATTTTTTTCATTTCATTTCTCACAAAAAGCATCAAAAGGCTTTGTCATAAATTTCTAGCACTTTTTACAAGTGCGCTTAATTACAGTCTAACCATGACCTTGTACAATATTTCCAAAGAAACAAAGATAACTGACGTGAGACAATAAAATTATGAATTATGAATTAGCTTTATAAAATCTGATTTTATTTATCGACATAATAATATAACAAGACGATATAAAAGAGACGAACCTTGTGAAAAAAGCAATAAAGGCTCTGACCTTGACTTGTACGAGTAAAACAAAATCAAATTAATTTCTTGGAAAAAATAATTAGCAACGTTATATACCAAATATTATGTGGTTACAAATTTATGCTAATATGCTGTGAAGATGCACTATAGGCTTGATAATATGTGACAACAACCTCATGTACCACCAGCCACTACTTCGTAACGACCTCTAGTGGTTTGCAGCGCGTCACGACAATTTTTATTGCGTATTTTTATGACCATTGACTATTTAATTTTTTTAGTATTCTAAAATATTACAAAGTTATAAGTTTTATAATAATGGACACAATTTTGGACCGTATTGGGCACAGCGATTTAAAAGCAAGGATGGCGTTATTTTTCATAATATATATTATAAAAAAATTATAGGTAAGGCTAAGGATCTCGCTGGCCATCGAGTTGGTCTAGCTCTAGATGTACACACTTCTGCACAGACCACTACAAACTGTTGAACTCCTTAATAAACTTTGAACTGTATGTCTATTCAGCCGCGTAGGATTGTGAAACTGGCAAGGTACCTGAATGGGTATTGAGAAGTGAGTGGGCTTACAACTCCGCCACCAAAGAGGACATTTGGTAGTCGACTTTAGAGTCGACGACCCGAGCAGTGGAATCTGCGAGTTGTGCTCTTAGTGCAACGAGAAGTGAGCGAGCTCACAGCTCCGGTAACCTATCTGGATAATAGGCAGTGGACTATACGTGTCCACGGGGCAACTAGCTCGAGACCCTACTCTTAAAAGTACCGGATGAAGAATGCGCTTCGGCGCGTCCTGATCTGGCGTTATGACCTGGCGTAGACGGTCTTTTGTGCTTGCACAAGGATGTCTGACATGACAGTTGGTAGGGGGTTTTAGTATAAACTTTAAAGTCGTGTGTAGCGGGGTTATTGTATGTCTATTCATATTCATATTCATAACTTTATTGCATGTCACAACATGGAATATGGTTGAACATTTATTGAAGAAATTTCAGTTTTGAAAAGTTTGATGTGCAGGCAGGCGTCTATCTAAAAATATTAATCTAGAAACTCGACTTTTTCCGAATGTTATAAGCCGGAGCAACATTTCGTTGAAAAATTTAACTTATTAATATATTTTTTTAAAGTAATATACAAAAATCTGTATAGAAATTTGTTTATTTCAGTAAAATTTTACCTTCAATAATTAATGGACTTCCGTCCGTGTAGCAAGGCTTGGGACGCAGTGATATTTCGGACAATCTCTAATATTTCTGAATTAAATATCAGTACGCACTCATACCTATATTACCTAGTTCCAGCGAACGTATATCTTATTTTGTACGGTGCGACTGTATTGAGCTGGTAAAAAAGTTGAATTAAAAAAACATATCTAGGGTATGCTTATCGAGCGCATAAAAAAACTACGTCTTAATTTTATTATAATTGTTTACTAAATATATTTTGTATATTTTCAACTATGTGTTTAAATGCGAGTGAAGAGACGAGTGTTTCTTAATTATTCTATGTCGTTCTAAAGATAACAACTACAGTTTAACATAAATAAAAAATAGTTGTTTACACAACATAGTATCAAACCTGGAAAAACAATGCACGACTGGTTCCGTCGTGATTTGTGAAAAAACATTCATTCGTTTTAGAATGAAAATCCCATATATTTTTAAAGCTAGCTGTTGCTCGCGACTTCGTTAGCGAGGACTACACTATCCCACAGGAACCTGTTACCGGGATAAAAAGTACCTTATGCTCTAGTTCATGACATGGTATGTCTTTATATTATTTATATTGTTTAATTTTTTTTATAACATCGCCTTGGTTTGTACTGTAGCGGTGTTATATTTGATTCTAAATAAATAAATTAAACAAAAAAAAATTATACAATTTTATCCAAACTTGTGCAGCCGTTCTCAGGTGATGCGCTTATGTTATAAGAACAAACAGCATTTCATTTTTATTTAAATAGTAACAAAGTTACACCAATTTAACAAGACCTATTAAAACATTAGTAGGTCTATGGTGGCTACGTGCAGTGTGTCTGTGACAATAGCATATTATATGTTGCCGCTGTGGTTCCGGTTATAGAATGGAACAGTTAGCACGCTACTTTAGGGAACCGTGACCTGTTTCATGGTTCTTAGTTTTGTAAAATGAGATCGCATTAGACTACATAACTTTTTTATTTCTGGACTTGCTTTATATCATAGACTTAATAAAGAAGAGTGCAGAACATAGACATATAAATTATGATTTGTTTCCATATGTTTATGTGAATACAAAATATAACAGGGCTTAAAGGCACTTTGGGCAAAATGTAGTTTGGTCATTGTTTTTAATTTCTATAGCTATTTGGGCTATAGAAATTAAAAACAAACCAAAAATAAATTATGGCTATAAATACTACAATCCCAGTAGCTACATGGATTGTAGTTTGGTCATTCGTGATTCACAATATTTTTATGGCGACAGACTTAGATTCATAAAGTATAGCCAGGCGGAATTAAGACAAACTCACCAACAACCAAACCACGTTCAATCACTCTGCTGGGAATTCTATCCTCTGGGAATCTTCGGGTTCGACTCCGGTGGTCTGACCGGTCAGACCACACGCCTTTTGTCTCATCGGAGTCAGCAAAGGACTTGATGGAATTAAATTCAAACTACTTAGTATTATTAGATTATCCCTGGCCATACAACGCTGCCGGTATTATGGGAACCTTTGAGCCGGAGGTGACCCGTTGTGGTCTTTTGGATTAAGTTTTAAGTTTAAGAAATTTTCAATTAAGGTTGTTTAATAAAAATTTTATGAATTATTTACTACTACATTGTATTTAGATATCATACATAACATACATGACTTTTTATACCCGACGATTATACCAAGTTGTACCTGGCCTTGGTCACGGGCTGAGTCAACATTTGATTCAATAGTATACTGTGTTTTTTTTTATATGACTTAAATCGCCCAGTCGATGGCTATGTTTAAAAAGGTCATCTGATCTAATAAATTAAATCCGCTTTGTCGTATTTTGATTTTATGTAAAATGTGTGTATAAAAATTAACCTTTTCGAACAGTGCCTTGACATAATTGTAAATGTAAAAACTCTATGCACATTTTTAGAAGCAACCAAATTGTTTGCACAACTGGCAATAATTTTTCGTAAATAAGGAATAATAGATTAGTTTACAGTAAATTATGTTATTATTAACAACATGAGTCAACGTTTCTGCAATCAGATTTATGAATAGCTTTTTAGCCACACCAAAAACCTAGCATAAGCCGAGCTGTTCTCCTTATGTTTAAAATATGGAAAATACTTTTCACTACAAAAAAAACATTTACTTAAAAACCACGTTAGCATCCGTGTTCAAATATGTAATGGTAGCAAACCTAAGAATTACACAAAACTGTCAAATTCCATCAATAAATATTCTACCATATTCCATGTCAATTGAAAAAAAATCAGTTTCTGTAGTAATCTGATAGGGTAATCTGTACATTTGCCATAAAGTAAGTACGTCACATTTTTGTTCACTCCATAGATTTAAAGTAAATTTGTCACATTCATTAAAAACATGTGTAAGTTCGTCACAGGTACAAATATGACAAATTTGCTTCATAAAAATACAAGCGTGGCAAATTTACACATACTTTTTTCCGTGATGAATTCACTTTGTTGCAAATTTACAATAACCAGTCTGACTGCGGCGTGTGTACAATTTGCAGGTCGGTACCAAGTATGAGTCACTTGCCGAGATGAAGTAATTCCAGTGAGCGGCTGTTGTCGATCAAAGTCCAGTTACTATGGCCTTAGGCCATCAGCAAAATCCTACCAAAAAAAAAATCTATTGTTATAATAGGAGCACAATTCGCACGGCACAGTTGTACGACTTTTGGGCCTGCGTGGGTTAAAAAAGATTTCCTTAAAAAGATAACTTAATGAGGTGTTTTAATTTAAAACGAACGAACGATCAAATCCGAGGAAGATATGTACTTATAGCCTAGCTATGACACAACACTGTATTATCACCTTCAAAAATGTGCCTGCAATAAAGATTATTCTATTCTATTATATACGTAGGTTGGGATATTCTGCAGTTTTACCTAAGTAGTTTTTATTTAATTTTGCTAAGTACAAATTTTTTTTACTTAAAATTTTTTTTTATCAATTGTCAATTTAGGGTTTGACTTATTTTCCGACTTTGTTGTAGTCAGGACTACTGGATCCTAAATCATCTATGTCTTTGTTCTTTTTCACCTCTTTACATCTTACTCATGTTACTCTATATTATATTATGTTACTTATATTATAGTTATATACTGTCTATGTCCGCGAGGGGGTCCTGGTGACTTGTATTTGTTTCTGATAAAACCTATTTCAGGCACCAGTCTCATAAATGATAGGATACAATGTATCTTAATAGTATATTTTAAACTTTTTGTAACTCCTTATTGTGAAAAGAAAACGCTTTTATTAAAAAAAACGACGGGTTGCACTCTGGGAGTGCTGGCAGAAGTGAAAACTTGAATATTAACGTTGTGCATTTTTGATATTTTGGAATGGTTAGGGAATAATTTTGCACGAATTGCTTTAATTATCAGTATAAAAGTACTCTCATTTATGTGGTAGAATACAATATTTATTTATTGGGCTATCGTACACAAACATGACAATTTATATTACATTAAAAAGTTATATTAAGTTATATTAAAAATTTATATTACGCCGCGCCAGCTGTCTACTCTCCATCCATCCGTCTTACGAATTTTCGATCAGGTCACGTGTCCTGACGCGAGTTTAACATTTTTTACCCATTCCTCTACTCTCCATCCGTCTTACGAATTTTCGATCAGGTCACGTGTCCTGACGGTCACGTGTCCTGACGCGAGTTTAACATTTTTTACCCATTCCAAAAAAAGTGCACAACGCCGCTAAAGAAGTTTTCACTTCAAAAATATATTATTATTCTATAACAAGCGGTTAGTGTCTTTCTTCTGTGCCAACGGCTTGACGTTCTTTGAAGCACGAAGCAGCTCGAAATTTATTTTTTTGTGATCACCCATCCGTGCCACAGCTTTGTAAACATGTTTAATATCGCTAGCAGGAACTTAATTCCTATTTTCAATTAAGTTGCGAATAATATTATTTTTGCTCAGTTTTTAATGTCGACATGCATAGTCTCCACCACCAAGTTCCATTATTATCGATAACACGCCGTGATAAGAGTTTGTTTAATATGTTTAGTTGTTCCTTGTGCAAACGCCAGCACACAAGACTACAGCAAACCATCTTTCTCGATAGAATTTGAATGCTATATCTACCGCATTATGGTTGAACATTTGTTGAAGAAATTGGACAGTTTTGGACCATGACAACGACGAAAAAAGCGGTGTATTTGCTAATACATCTTTTGAGTGACGCTAATGAGTTTATTATCAAAAAGTCTATAAATAGTCTTCCGAACCATCGGCTAAACAACCTTGCCGCAATAACTGTTTCATTACGAAATTTTTACGAACCTTTATGGTACTTACTCATGTGGTTTTAGTGCCTTATTACGTCACACTTTAACAAGTATACTTGTTTGTAAAACATATAAAAAATGTAATGTAATGATTCGCTTTTTATATGTACGTACCTAACTTACATAGCTTTTTTACACGTTTCGTTTTTATTAGGGTTCCGTAGCCAAATGGCAAAAAACGGAACACTTATGGATTCGTCATGTCTGTCTGTCTGTCTGTCCGTCCGTATGTCACAGCCACTTTTTTCCGAAACTATAAGAACTTTACTGTTGAAACTTGGTGAGTAAGATGTATTCTGTGAACCGCATTAAGATTTTCATACAAAAATAGAAAAAAAATATAAATTTTAGGGGTTCCCCATACTTAGAACTGAAACTCAAAAAACATTTTTTTCGTCAAACCCATACGTGTGGGGTATCTATGGATAGGTCATCAAAAATGATATTGAGGTTTCTAATATCATTTTTTCTAAACTGAATAGTTTACGCGAGAGACACTTCCAAAGTGGTAAACCGTGTGTCGTGTCCCCCCCCCCCTGTAACTTCTAAAATAAGAGATAATAAGAGAAAATAAAATATATGATATACATTACCATGCAAACTTCCACCGAAAATTGGTTTATTCTGTTGTACAGAAAACTACTCAGATGACAAAAGAATCTGTGCGTGTTTGATCTTCTGAATCGTTCAGTAAAACAGACAATATCTGCACGTCTTCTGGTCGGAATGTGCTGACTTTTAGAACTGCTCTTTGTGCTATTTCTAAGTTTATCATAATAGTTTTGTGTGCACCGCCCCATGATGTTATACAATATACAAATAATTACTGACAAAGTGTCAGATATATTGATTTTATTAGAATACCGCATGCAACGTGCCGAAGATTTTTAAAGACGTAGATTAACTTTCTAACTCTAGATGTAAGGGCTTCAATATGTGGTTTAAATTTCAAATACTTTTCAATTATTACCCCTAGGTATTTAATATTGTCAGTGCTGCTGAGCTTAGGGCAGGAGCAAGTGTCAGACGAGTCCTTGCACAGATGGGCTGTTATTGAATGTGAGTTTGGGATAGGCTGGTATAGTAAATTATAGGAAAAAGTCATATATTTTGTTTTATCTATGTTAAGTGTCAGTAAGTTACTTCTAAGCCACTAGGTGACTGTATTAAATCCAGATTGAGCTAGTTGGTACGCCTCACTCCAAGTGTCCGCGCTGAAGAGCAGAGCTGTGTCGTCGGCGTAAGATATTATTTTTCCGCTTTTGGAAAGGGGAGGAGGCATACATCGTTAATGTAAGCGAGAAATAGCAAGGGTCCTATTATGCTCCCTTGAGGAACACCATATTCAATAGTCAGTTCATCACTCATAGTATCATCTATCATAACACGTTGTGTCCGATTAGCTTCTTCAGTAGTGTTAGTCTACATATTGTACAAACTATTTAAAAGTTGATAATTACTAAAACTAGGAAACTAGGAAAACGAAAAATCATTTGCAAAAATGCTCGAGTTTAATTTAAAAATCTGGTACTTCCGAGCTCATTGTACTAGTTAGTTGATTTCTGTTCGTATAGTAGTGTTAACACATGAGTAAATACGTTAGTCTGTAGAAAAAAAGACTTATTAAAAGTAATTGCTAAAAGTAGATCATGGCTAGAAATTACTGATAAGTAGCTGAAAAAAAACTATCCTAGTTCATATTAAAATCTGGTAATTCCGAACTCATTGTACTAGTTAGTAGACATCTGTTCTAATGGCAACTCTATAGTAGCGTTAGTCTTTTAATGTAAAAACAACTTAGGTGAAGATAATTGCTAAAATTAGATCGTGACTTAAATTTACAGATGAGTATTTAATTTAAAATCGGTGAATCAATCTGAGTTCTCCTCAAAATTCTTAATAATTCCGAACTCATTAGACTAGTTAGTTGACTTATGTTCTAATGGCAACTCTACAGGCGCACTAGTCTGTATGTACCAACAACTTGAGAGTAGGTAATTGCTAAAACTAGATCATGGCTAGAAACAACCCATTCCCCTCATTAACGACATTAACCGTTTGATATTATGGGCGATAATCATACCTACCTATAGTAACAGCTTTCACTGATTTTCAATTGGCGGACTGATTCTATGAAATCAATAGTATTGAGAGACCGTTTCTATATACTCGTAGATAATAAGAGTTCCCTTTTCACATTGATCTAATAATATCAAAATACGTCTGACAATGTATAATAAGACAAATCGTTGTATCTATGTACCTGAGATTTTCAGTAGTGTAACACGTGTATGCCTTTGGGTTTCCGCTGGATTGTGGCGAATCTTCCCCCAGCTAATGCCTCTTAATCCAGTTCCAAAGGCTTTAACAGGGATTCGGGTGAAGGGGCATACCCACTAAAACTCCTTGGTCATGAGGGTGGTTCGGGAACACGAACAGCAGACTCCGAATTCCACCATGTGAAAGCCCGCCAGTGGGGAGTACGTCAGGGATAGCTTGAGCACCCTCCAGATTTCCGTGAGGCTTTTGCAATACTGGGCGCATCCTAGGCTTCCCTAATCTAACTACCTATCTGGATATTAGAATTTTAAAAAATTTGTTTTTTAAATGTTGTGTTTGTCTTTTTTATATTTTGTGTGTTTATTTGTAATAGAAAGGTGTACTTCTATAATATCGCATTTTCCAATATTTTAACGCTCTGAGGGAGAAAAAATGCCTTTGTTGAGTTTTTTTCCGGTTCTTCTCTGTACAAGGTCCCCCGCCCTGTGACATTCATAAGAGCTACTGGTAGCCTAGACTGAAATAACGTAATTAGGTTTTACGTTATTAAAACCCGGTTTAACGCAATTAAGTTATATGTTTTAACGTAGTTATTTTAAGTCGAAGTTGATTTAAATTTTTGAGACACTCATACGTGACTCTGTTTAAACGCAAGTCAATTTGAATAATGCCGATGAAATTACTCAAGTTAAATTGCTTTTCGGCTTTTTGTTAACTGAGCCCGAAACAAGTCGCTGATAACTAGTGATGTGAGTAACGCACCTACGGCAAGTTGTTTATTTTTTCAAAGGCGCTAACAACTTTGTTTTATTTTGCGTATTACTTATACATAGTCTGTATAAAAAGTATACAACACACAACTACAACAAAAATATATGTTATAATAGACTATAATTTCAACATGGATATTGTTTTCAAAATACAGAATTATGACATTATCTTACATAGAAAAAAAACCAGAGTCACCATTAAACAGTAACTATTTACATGATTATAAAGTTCATCGATTATGCAGATCAACAGAGCGATGTTTCTTAGGTGTCAGCGCCCAAGCTAGATGGAGCTGATTCTTGCAACTTTTGCAATGCCGGATTACCAGATGGGTGACGAAATTAAAGCTATCTCGACATTGCATTGTAAGATAGCTGTTGCTAATTTCCATCAACACGCATTGGTGCAGCTTGTTAATTTATGGGCCCCTCCCCCACACGCACTTTTAGTTTCGATTAAAGAATCAACGAATTGAATGAAAAAGAAAATTCAGATAACATTAAATATAAACGAAAAGGCTTAATTCAAATAATATTAATTATCATACGTTCACTTTATTGTTTTACTATTCTATACTAATATTATAAAGAGGAAAGCTTTGTATTTTTGTATGTGTATATGTATGTATGTTTGCAACGAAACACTCAAAAACTACTGGACCGATTTAAAAAATTCTTTCACCATTAGAATGCTACATTAGCGCTGAGTAACTAATAAAACTAGTAAAAAAATGCGGTACGAAGTCCGCCGCGTCAGCTACTTAGTAATACAAGTGCTACTACATGCTATTTAATCAACATTAAAACGGTTCACATTTAAAAACTAAAGCAATAAAATAAAACAATACTCTTGCGAATCTTGATAACTGCCCCCACTGCGCTACGGACCGGTTATCCCTTTAAAAAGTGGTAGCGACATAGCTTGTTTCGAAACGCTCTGTAAAAACAGCGAGCGACCTCATTTATCATCGCGCATTGTCGATGCCGAAAATAATAAAAACCTTGCACTGGAAGAGCCCTTGAAATATCGTTTCAGCGCATCGGTCGCTTTATTGGTGGTTAAGAAGTTGGTCCAATAGTAAAAGTTATTCGTTTGTATCAAGGGAGTCTTTTCAGAAGGTTTGGATGGTGATAAAAAAGGCGATCTGTATATAAATCTTCTGTGCGTGTGTATGTTTTTTTTTTTTTTTTTTTTTTATACATAGCACGGCAAATGACTCCATTTCACCTGATGTTAAGTGAATATGGAATCCAGATGCGATGACAACTGGTGCAGCGTGAAAATAACGCAGCATCAGTTACCCTCACTCTGCCGGCCCACAAGGTGCCTCTTCACGCCTCGTTTGAAGGACCCCATATCATAGGAAGGAGGGAAAACGTGTGCAGGCAAACTATTCCATGTTTTGGAAGTGCGACAAAAAAATGAGTCACCAAATTTCTTAGTGCGTGATGGAATATTTGAGACAGTGAAGCGGTGACTCCGGAGAGCATCACGCGTACTCCTATGGAGGAAGGGAGAAGGAGGGATGAGGTCAAAGAGTTCTTCAGAGCACTCGCCATGGTATAAGCGGTAAAACACGCTGAGTGACGCAATATCTCTACGCAATTGCAGAGTTTCGAGAGTATTTGTGACTTCTGCGTTGCCGATAATGCGTACAGCGCGACGCTGCAATCTGTCCAAAGCATCGAGAAGGTACTTTGCGGAACCGTCCCAGATGTGCGAGCAATACTCCACGCAAGACCGTACCTGTGTCTTGTACAAAAGGCACAACTGGTCAGGCGTAAATAATCGCCGCACCCTGTTCAGAATACCGAGTTTTCGTGAGGCTGTTTTGATCACGGCTTCGATGTAGTCTCTTTGGTTTAGATCGCAGCGAATCGTCATACCGAGCATGTTGATACTGCTCTGCAGGCTTAGAGATGTACCCTGAAGAGTTGGAAGGGGAAGGAATGGTGACTTTTTTGCCGTGAACGCACACACCTGTGTTTTCTTGGCATTGAACTCAACAAGATTATTGGAGCCCCATTTAGATATGAGGTCCAATACCCGATTGAGCTCAATGACAAGATTCACCCGGTTAACTTCGGTTTCGACCCGCCCGGCCGCTGGGTGACCGTTATATCCCCCATGCACTGTGCTATCATCTGCATAGCAATGAATATTTCCAAGTGGAAGCATATCATTGATATGCAGAAGGAACAGCGTGGGGGACAGAACGGAACCTTGAGGGACACCAGCGTTCACTGACATGAACCGCGAAGCGCATCCATCAGACAGGACACGGATTCTCCGCTCATGTAGGAAGCCAGCGACCCAGTTGCAGAACTGAGCAGGCAGACCGTATGCCGGGAGCTTGGAGAGAAGAGCTTTGTGCCAGACCCGATCAAAAGCCTTGGCTATGTCAAGGCTAACAGCCATCGACTCACCACGCTTGTCAATAGCCTCACCCCAGAGATGTGCAACGTACGCTAGAAGATCACCCGTTGATCGTTTCGGCCGAAACCCATATTGGCGATCATGAATTATGGAGTGTTCTTCCAGGTAGTGGACTAGTTGTTTGTTTAAAATACGTTCCATGATTTTGCACAAAACTGAAGTAACGGCTATGGGGCGGTAATTAGATGGGTTTGACCGATCTCCTTTTTTCGGGACCGGTTGCACATTAGCTTCTCTCCAAGATTCCGGCACACAACCAGAAGAGAGCGAGAGACGGTAAAGGCGCGTTAACACGGGGGACAACTCCGCTGCACACATTTTCAGGACTATTGCTGGAATGCCATCAGGGCCATTAGCTTTCCGGACATCGATTGACTGCAGCTCCGCACGGACATCACACTGCCTGATTTTAAAATCAGGCATTGTGTGGCCACAGTGAGGAATTGAAGGTGGCTGTGCATTGCAGTCATCGATTCGGGAGTTAGCTGCAAAGAGTTTGGCCAGGAGATCGACCTTCTCTTGCGGCTTGTGAGCTAAAGTCCCGTCAGGACATCTCAGTGGTGGCAGCGAGGGTTGGCAGAAATTGGTTTGCACGGCTTTGGCCAGACGCCAGTAGCTACGGCTGCCCGTAGGATGCGTCAGAAGTTCTTGGCCGACCCGTGCAACGCGCTGGGCATCCGCTCTAATGTAGGCTCTTTTGCAAGACTTGGTGGCATTATTATAGTTATGTTATCCTAACTCGAACTCCTTCTAAACGACTGGACCAATTTGAATAAAACTTTTTGTGTGTGTTCACGTGGATTCGAGAATGGTTTAGATTTACAATTGGACCCGGTAGTTGGCGCTGCTATAGGGGTCCATCATGGGATACGGGAGTTCTTAAGCGGACGAATGATTTGTTTGTTTTGTTGTCATGGAAACTGTCAAAGCGGTACGAAGTCCGCGCCGGTCAGCTAGTATTATATAAAGTTATGAATGGATGAGGTAAACTATTAACGTTTACATATTTTATTTATTACTGTAGTCAAAATGTCACACTAGCTATAAAGAGGTAAAATTTGTAATATTCGATGTGGAAGGTAATCTATGAAACTACTCATCCGAAAATTCTTTCCAATTTAAACTTTTACTAGTATTTAGAATGGACCTGCAGGATGGATATAGGATGTATTTTATTTTGATAAATATTTTTTTACGGTTATATACAAATACACGCGCGTCGATAAAGTCATGAGCAAAGTTGTAAAAAAAAACAAAAAACCATTGTAAATGATAAATAAACAAAATGTTTTACATTAGTAGTTGAAATTTAACAGCTGTACAATATTAATTAACATAATAAAGGCATATCTTAGTACGCGGAAAAAAGTTAAATTAGTTTATGCTATCAGTACCTTTTGTAAAACATATGTGTTTGCGCTCATCAACCGCCCCGGCCGGTCGACGGATGACGACGCGAGGACCCGAGAAGACGGTGCAGCGGGGAAGACGGCTATTTTAAATGGGCGCGGCCAACTCGATTCATACGCATTCTCCATTTTGTTTGTCAATTATTTAATTCTAAAATTATACGCAAAATAAACCATCATTTGTATCAAAATTAATAAATTTATTATTGAACTGCAGCCGCCCGTAGTTTCACCCGCGTGGTTCCCGTTCCCGTGGGAATATCGGGATAAAAAGTATCCTATGTAACACATAACACTTTACATCAAGTTTTTATATTTGTATAACATTTGTCAACCAATTTTCTTCGTATTTCGACACAAAGTACTTATGTGTTTACGTGATGTTAATGTGTCTGTATTCCAATCCCCGGTTAAAACAATATTTTTATTTTTATTTTGTATTAACTTATGTAGTAAACATTCTAATTTACTAAAAAATACTGACGTGTTACTTTTTGGTATTCTGTAGATACATATAATTAGAATGTTATACGTTATCAATTCAATACCACAACATTCTAAATTGTTTTGCATGCGATTTCCTTAGTTAGATCAATAAGTTTAACATCAAATTTCTTTTGCACCAATATGCCGGTACCTCCACGCTTTTCCTTTTGTCTGGAGAAGTGAACGGCCAGCTCGTAGATAGTCAAAACAGTTCAAAATTTAAATTTCAAAATTCAAGATTCAAAATCATTTATTCAGTTTAGGCTACAAATAGCTTTTATAAATGTCATTATGCCATCGGTTCGTAAGTCTACTCTGGGCGGGAGACCTTGTACTGAGAAGAAGTATTTTTCGCCCACCCGCTCGTGACAAATATTTCCGAAAGACAAATAATATCAATTTGCAAATTATTTTGTTGCTGTAATTGTAATAAAGCTAAGTGCAGTGTATCAATTTTATTTGGGAGTCCTGCGATATTTTGGTGTAATACATTGGGATTGGTACCTAAATTCAACATTCTTTAGATAATCAAAATAATCAAAAATTGATAAATAATACTTATAACAATTACAATATTATACAATTAAATAACTCAACCAGTCAGCCCAAGAAAGGGCACGGGATTGGTACATAAATTCAACATTATTTAGATCAACTTTCATTATATCAACACCAATAGGTCAACAGTGTAACAGGTCAACCATTTATTGTATCAATGATTTGTTATATCAATGGTTCATTAGATTAACAGATTATTTTGTCAACAAATTAACTGCATCAACTGTTTACGAGTTCAAATAGGTGTCAATTACGAGAATATGAGAAAAAAGAAACACTTCATATTATTACAAACTTCTGCCCTTCATCTTCTGGTAAAAATTGTATTAATGATATTTTATTAATATTTAATTTCCTCTTTTCCAGATAACCAATCAAAATGGGGGGAGACGAAAAGAAAGGGACCATCATAATGGACAATTTTAATTCCACGTGAGTACACAAAAACTACCGAAATTAATTTGTTGCAGCGAACCTTATTATTAATGCATTTACCGTAGCTCTTAGTGATGTGCAATAAGGTATAGTTTTGAATGCATTGTTCGTTTTATGTAATTTGCCATTTCCAAACAGGGACTTCGCATACACGTTTGGATAAAGGACTTTTTTGGTAAACGAGAATTGAAATCAAATCTGGTTTTGAGTAACTTAAATATGAGATTAAATTAACTGCCTAACTTTTTAAGTATTTCTTAGTAAGCTTCATTTAACAAGTAAATAAACTTATTTGTATTGTTTTAAAGGAGTTTGTTGCCTGCCATTTTATATATTAAAGAGTTATATGAGTGAGTTTATACCAGTTGGTTTAGTTATCCTTAAGCTCTAAGCTAGTTAGAAAGGATAATCTACTTGGTTATTTAAGTATTTAGCGCTTATTGGGAGTGACTGTAACGTTGAAGGCTATCGATAGGTCGGGATGGCAAGCAAAGTTATATGATAGACAGCAAATGACTCCTCTCCATCTGATCCCGTGACATGGCAGCTTTTAAACTGGTGAACCAAGTTTAATTCGTCGTCTGCGTCTGCCGCATACTGTTCTACGTAGTATGAGAAGCTTGGCCAAAATTATTTACCAATGTTTATGTACGAATTTCGATACACACGATTAGTTTTTGTTAAAATATAATGTAAAAAAGGTTTTTCAAGATACACAAGTTAAATTAAAACACATAATTATGCTCAATAAATCTGTTTAAATACTATCATGATCTTCGTCCGATGAAACAAAGTTTGAAAAAGGAGGGATTCATATATTTCAGGAGCCTTAAGCATTTTTATTACATCCTAAGGAATTGCTTTGCTATTAAACCTGGGTAATTCTTGCAGGCTTGACAGCAGGGGATCTGGTGAAACAAGTAATCTGTTAAATATGTCTGTTATATTTGCTTTTCTTGAACATTTTCTTGAGAACGATTGCCTGTAGTGTTTAATGTCTCTATTGCGACATTCCTGTGCTTCTTCAGATAGTGCACCTATTGGATTGCAAAATGTGCAATAATTTCGCTTGAATGTAATACAACTTGTGTGAAGAAGTTGGCATATAATACCAGGGGTATAGTTTTAGGTAAACAACTGCTGTTTTAAACAGTAATTGCGAAACACTTCTAAATTAATATTAAATCCACAAATATAATTATTATGGAAACGCATAATAAAATTTTTATTTATTCCTGTAATCTGACTAGAAATTTCGGCGTTCTGAAAAATCTACGTGCTGTATTGCCGTCATTTAATGACACCCGTAGTTTTGTTTTGGTTTATCTACTACGAGTACAAGTCCAAGTTTTTCAAAAAATGGTACATAATATTCACTTAATTAAATGTTCGTGTTCTAGCACAAGTAGTATGAGTGGCGGTAAAAGGTGGTAGGTTTTTTAACAGAAATATATAACAGACATACTGAGCTACGTTTTCTCGAAACAAACTAAGTATAGCACAGAAATGTACAGAACATCAACTAAAACGCTCGTTTTTAAGAAGTTGTAATAAATTTTACCTCGTTCTGTCCGAAGTCAAGTAACATTTTATTTTTATTTCAAACTTATGATATCAGTATGACATACTAAACAACACATACCTGCAGTAACAGAATCCATTATGAATAATTATAAATCTTATCTATATTACAGAAAAATGACACACTAATATACACAATATTTTGTTTGTTTTATTGCACTGCAACAAACGTCTCGTAAAACTGTGCTCGTTAAGACAGAACATAAATTATACATACCTTCTATTAGTATTGTTTAATGCATAATATATACTACTCTCAGATACCGACCAATGTGAATAAATGTGATTTTTAAAATTTTGACTTATGGCTAAGCTTCCCATACGTAGAACAGTGTGTGCCGTGAATCCAGACACAATAGAATTTCAAATGTTCGGCGGCGCTGATGTCAAAGGTTAAATCAGTTCATTTAAGCTTTATTTATTTATTTATCTTTGGCGTTACAAGATAATGTACAAAAAATACAACAATATAATTAATAACACGTATAAATTTGTACCCCGACTACAACTGTGCACAACATCTAAATAAAATATTACATATAAAAACGGCTAAATAAAAAATACTAAAAAATAAATGTATACTTAATTATAAAAATACGTAGATAGGTATTAAATCTAATGTCCTCTTCACTTCATACTTTTAATCGTCTTAACAAACATATTGAGGCTCTGGTGGAATATATCTAGCTCTTTGCTTACTTTATTATATTGCCTGCAAAAGCGCGTGAGATGGCTGTGATGTGATACATTATTTTTAGCAGAAGGTACAAAAAAAAGATATTGCCTACGGTCAGATCTATTATTAACATTCAGTGAAACATGGCTTAAGATATCAGTGTCCAGTTTGACGATTGACGATTTTGTACAACATCAGAACGTCACTGATAATGACGTCTTTCGTAAAGGGAATCCAAATTAAATCGGTTAAGCCTATCCGTATAATTTAATAATTCTTTTCTTAATCGCAGTTTTGAAGCAAGACAACGAACAAAACGTTTTTGTATTGACTCTAACCTGTTAATATGGTTTTCATAAAGAGGCGACCATACGACACTGCAGTATTCGAGCAAACTTCTTACCAAACATGTATATAGAAGAACAATACTTTTACTATAAAAAAGGTCAAATCTGATGAAGTCACGATAAAGGTGTTAATAGAAGAGTATACTACATTTTCATTAAAAATGGTATGGTACTATGGTATGGTGTGGTATGGTGTTTCGATGTACTATAGTACATCTATGTAATTATGATTACAAGTAGCTTGCTGGTAAAGGCTACATATCCTCCAATAAAATGTCTTAGGCAGTTACAACATAACAACATATTTGTACTTCTAGGTCTCTTTTTTTCCTTTAGTTGATGGCTTCGTGCGATTAGCACATTTAGCCAGTGTCAAAGTAATTTTTCTTACAAGTAATACATAAATAAATAATATTTTCATCCCCCCATCTCGGAAAGAGTATTTTTACTCTTCGATATCTGAGCGCAAAAGCCGTTTTTATCCGCTAGAGGATAAAGTAAAATTGAATTTAGAACATCGTGTGCACTAAGTTTGTGAATTCAAAACATCATCAAACCTATTTACTTCTACCTCCATGGTGCCGAATTTTCAGTACTGTAGCAACCGGGACTCCTTGCTCGGGCATACTTACTGGCAGCCGCTGTGGCCTGAATTCAAACGTAGTAGAAGAAAAAGGGATGGAAGAAAAAAGAAGAACATCGCGGACTCGGTGACGGGCCGCGACGACGATTTGATTGTTATGATTTCATGTTGAAAGCAATATAGATATTTAAAGCTTTTAAAGTGTTATTATTCGATACAACCCCCGGTACCTTAAGTAACGACCCAGCGGGGTGTTACAGTACACAAGTCACTAACACCAACATTACAGTACCTAACAAAAATATTACACTCAACTTAAGGGGGTGCCGCGCGGAATTTCGAAAATTTACGTGTTTTTAAGTCACTGGTGCTAGGCGCTGAATAGATCATATACATTAAAAGGCCTAGTGTAGGTTAGCTTTATCCTTTCACAAGGCCATGGTTGTCTTGGAATTTGAAACAAATACCCAGAAACTGCATAAACAGTACGTAAAAGTAATGATATCCACAAACTTATTTCTTCAGAAACTTTGGAAATATAGCACAATTGAAACAATGATCCGACATCGAAATATTTGTATTGATATTCCACAGGCCACTGTTGTCTTATTTTTCAATTAAAAAATATAAATATGAAAATAGTAAGACTTCTATTATTTTTTACCCAAACGCCTATGATTTTACGAAAGTAAACATTGCTCTAATTAAATCACCAGCCTACTCTGTACAGATATTAGTGTGCGTGCGTATTTGTAGTCGTGCGCCGTTGTCATACCACTGCCACGCGCTACTCGCTCTCTATCATAAAGAAACTTGAAACTCGCAGTTTTGCGTCCGCGCTGCACCCCCTTAAGTAACTGTAGCAACGTTACTTTCAATTTTTCTTAATTATACTTAAGTATTATTTGTTACAACTTAAAGATTATTCTGTAATACTTACCTATCATAATGTAGTAGTTAATACCTAAATTGTAATAAAAGTAACTTGTGATTGTAAATGTTATTTTTTGCATTTAGTCATTTCCTCGCTGAGGTGGGATGAAAAGTTACGTGTTGCACTCGAGTGCAAAGATTTTTCACCTGGTGCTCTTTTGATTCCCTCGCTAACGCTCAGGATTCTAATTTTTGAATCACTCGCTGCGCTCGTGATTCAATTTTAGAATCCTTCGCTTGCTCGGTCATCAAAATTGAGCACGCGGTTAAAAAGCAACTTTGCACTCTTGTATAACAAATAACTATTCTTTCTTGTATGATGATGATGAATGATAATAGAAATGAGAAGTGAGAAATGATAGACCCCCCATCCCCTCGAGTAAGTCCCCTAACCTCGGGCGGACTTCTTGAGAGAATTTGAAAAGTGACGTTGCACTGTTTCGTTTCATTTTCCAACACTCATGCACACTCATGAACACTTATAATTCATCATTATTTCACATTAATATTCGACATATCACAATTTTTTGAAAATAAAACAAAACCGTACACATAACTCTTTACTTTCCCGCCAAGAAGTCCTCGGGTCTGTTTACAACATCAACAGGATATACCGTCAAGGTTGATAATGTTAAACATACACACATCATTCACCGTTTGATAGTTATCTAATTTGATTAATGCGAGCGTGTGTCGTCCGTCACAAACGGCTGCACACGTGTTGACTCAACAATCAAAGCTACATGTTAACATACAATCACCAATTTAGAGATACCAACTACGCGAAGCACCGAACTGACCACCAGCTTGGTAGGTGGACGGCAAAGTCAGACTTTTCGGAAGACAATGGATCTGGCCGGTACATCATCATCATCATCAGCTCATTTTTGTCCCCACTGCTGGGGCATGAGCCTTCCCTATGGATGGATAGAGAGAACGGGCCATAAACCACCACGCGGGCCTAGTGCGGGTTGGTGGTTGTTAACGACAACTAATGCGGCCGGGACCCACGGCTTTACGTGCCTTCCGAAGCACGGTGGAACTCGAGATGATAAATTTTTGGTCACCCATCCGATGACCGGCCTTTGCGAAAGTTGCTTAACCTCAGCACTCGCAGACCGGGCGCGTTAACCACTGCGCCATCGAGCTCCTCAGGCTGGTACATGACAGGGTAAAAAGCTGTGATAAAGAGGAGAGCTATACTCAGCAAAGTATATGTAGGCTGGTTAGATTTTTTTTTGTTTTTTTTTTGTATTAACGGGTAAGCACAGTGCCTTGATCTCACCTGATGTTAAATGATGATAAGGCCAATGATGGAAGCGCACTTCACCCGGGATCCTCAACTAGTGAGGCACTAACTATCTTATCTCTGGCTGCTGGAACACAACAATGCTACAAACATTGATGTTATGGCGATAATTTAAATAAGATGGGGTATTTTAGCGATTCAGATCCAGTAGTATGGACTTTGCGATTTTAATCGTTTTTCAAACATTCAGGACTTCTTCTATTTACCCGTATATAGACGGCTTGTTTAGATAACATTTATGAAATTTTCTACCAATTTTCACTTATTAGCTCATAATAACACTCATAAGTCTGACATTTCCACATGACAATAGCACACGAGAGGTCAGGGTGCCTAGTGTGAGTTTTGTTTAGTATCCGTATTCATTCGATTACGTTTACGAAAACGAAAATTAGTATGGCATTGAAGCAGCGCCTCCTGGCGACAATCGAGAAGAGTTAACATTTTTCCATACAAATTCTCGTTTTCGTTAACGCGATCGAATCAAACTAGCACTTGGCACACAGACCACGCATTGGTGGGTTATATATAACGACTGTAATGGCCGATAACATTTAGGACCAACCGCTTAATGTTCTTGAAGGAGGAACCCGAAAAACAATGATTTTGTCCCCAATTTTTTAAATATTATATTAGTTTCATATTTACTAAATATTTTGATTTGATTTGATTTAGACATTGTCAAAGTTACTTGAATTACACGATCGCAACCCGAAAGCGTACCTATGTCGCAGAACCAGTGAGCTTCTACTTGATTGAGCATTTCAATAGTTCGCACAAAACTCCACCTTCAAGCCGTTAAGAAAACAGTTCTTTCTTTCATTTCTAACTCAGATTTTGTATTTTCAGGGCCAATTTAGCAGCAAACCCCGGCTTTCAATCCACGCTCAGTTTGGGATCAAAAGAAATCATCGATGAGAAGGCGTACAAACCATTTGAGCATAGAAATGTGTCTCATCCAAACTCGTAAGTAAATAATATTAGCTTTACTCATACAAATCCCACTGGATGGGTTTTGGCACAGCAAGCCAATCGGCTTATTATAGCAGTAATTGCTGAAATTCGTTTTGTTGTCTAAAGGCTTCTATGCACTAAAAGCAGGACACGGCATACTCTAGGTAGGTGGCAGTTTCATAGCGTGTTACTATGCATTATAGCGGTCATGGTGATATAAGGTTGCGGGCCCGAGGACAAACATTCGAATTTTCCTTTCTCTAGACCTACCTTCTATGAAACCGGGCAACGCAGCGCAGGCTTGAATACACATAATGCAAATGTTGTGGTTCATACTTTGTATTACAACTCGCACGAGCAAGCATTCAACCCGCTTCTGACCTGCTTTTGGTGTGTGGGAGCCTTTAGTCCGTCAAGGATTTGTATGCATTGTCACAGTGAATTTATTTTGGAGGTAACGTTTGACACATCGTGATCACGTCATTTAATTTTTATTTACAAGGCGTTATGTGGGTGGGTGTAGCTTAAACTACCAAAAGTATTCAAATAGGCTTGCGTTCGTCTCACAAATTAAAATATCATTGAGTTTCCGACACGCGTTTGAAGTCGAAGGAGATAGAGTGATTGTATGTATAAGATAAGATCTACTATATATTTTCCGCAATAATATTTTATTTCGTTTTGAGTGTTGAATATTATAAAATACTAAGCAATACTTACAACCATGAATAGATATGAAAGTGTCATTATAAACAAAGCGTCTTGTGTACGGTTTTGTATATTATAAGGTCACATTTTATCGACAGCAAATATTTTGACAAAACATCTAATTATATCAGAGAAATCAAACATAGCCTAGCATTTAAAAAAAATCAGGCAAGTTTTTTTTTTACTTTTCCTGACACAAAAATTGTATTTTTTTGTCTTTCTTGAAAACTAGCGTATAAAAATGTATGGTTTTTCCATATAAATAGTTTCATAAAGATAGCATAACTGGCAGTGCACCTGACCCGGCATGTCATGAGGTGCGGGTTCGAATCCCGCTCGTGGAATTTTTGCAACAAAATGTACAAATAATTTTTAACGCAAATTTTGTTGCGAACAAATTATAAAAACACAAATGTTGAAAAAATTTCCACGAGCAGGATTTGAACCTGCACCCTTCTGACATTCCGGGTCAGGTGCTCTTCCAATTGAACAATCGTGGTTCTAACCAGCCCGCCGAAATTATTCAACACTTTTTACTTTGAAAGCCAAAGGCGCCCATTCAATGTCAACAACTACCGTCACTAACACCGGAACCGGAATGTCGGAAGGGTGCAGGTTCAAATCCTGCTCGTGGAAATTTTTCAACATTTGTGTTTTTATAATTTTTTCAACACTCTGTCTTTTTCAAAAATGTTTGTTTTATTTTAAACTTTGTAGGTACTTTCGGAAAAGTTACCCCCAAGGGTTTATTAACCTTGTATGTATTTAAACTGTAATTTACCCTTCTTACCTGAAAGAACGGTTTGCCTTTTCCCATAATCCTAATGTTCCCTGTCGCTCACACCTCCTCCTCAATCTCCATATGCCATCCCATAAAACCGACTTCTTTTCCTATTCCTTCTCCGTTCATGCAGTCAGATTGTGGAATGACCTACCACCCAGTATTCGGGAGTCGACGTCGATCTACTCATTTAAGAAGCACGTAAAGGAGTACTATCTTTCCGGTTGAGTGTGTTATAGTTATTGTATGTATATATGTTTAATTTGTGTCGTAACTTTTTTATACTTTGTTTGTTTCTTTTGTGCACACTTTTTCTACCTTTCTTTGTGTCTTCTCCTTCTACGGGCCTGCTGGAAGAAATTTCAATGTGAAATAAGCGGCGCCCTTGTACTTGTCCATTCTTACTATGTTCTCCCTTCTTATTCGTTTGTGTGTACATAAATTATAAATAAATAAATAAATAAATAAAATAATGCTTGCCTTACCTAAGTTAAGCTTGCTGTTCTTTTAGGCCAATATATTTTAGACCCATGTTGCATTGATGCTGACCGACAAACAATTTTGTATTCAAACGTCACGCCAGATGACTCAAAACAAATAACATCACAAGAGCACGCCCATGTCGAGGTCCTAACCTTTAAAAGCACCTTCAGGTTTTCCGGTCTAGTCAACCGGCTAACATTTCGGAGAACCTCGTTAGGGATAGAGAAATGTTAGAAGCGTGATGCCCTTGAGAAAACTTTTGAGGATTTGAAGTCAAAGCCTTCAAAATTCAAACAAAGTTAAAAATAAGTGCGTTCGAATTGTTTGATAATTTTTTACCTACTACCCGTTAAGGACGTCTATCTTTTAGCCACGGAGAAGAATGGGTGCAAGAACTGCACAGCTCTTATAGAAGAAATGATATATAAAAAAGTATTTTGTTACCAAATCATACAATAATACAACACATTTACAATTAAGTATAAAGTTTCAAGAGTCCGAAATAAAAAAATATGTTATTTACATTTACTTAAAAGTTACTCTAAAATGGGAACATGGGTACTGTCACCGGACTATTGTGGCGGCAGTGAGAAACTTAAAGGGTTCCTCAACCGTGTGATCGAAACACCGTCAGAGGGTTACTAGAGGGAATGGCATCACACAACCGTGTCCCTGTTCCCTACAAGTTTCTTGGAAGGGTTTGTATCAAGTGAACTTGAGACTCTGGTCACAAAATGAGGAGGACCCAGAATGTACATAGACCTGTTACACGGAGACGGATCTCGGAACAGTTCAGACCAGTCCTAGTGCATGTTACGAGTTTCTGTGTCAGTGAGAGGTTGTTTTTGCGCGCGTTGCTCAAGAGCGTTTGTATCAAGCTTACCTTTACAGCTTAACCTTTTTGTTGTGAATCGTATACGTGAGTGTCAATAAATGTTCTTCTTTCTTTCTTTCTTTCTTTCTTAATCTTCAGCAGTCTCCTTATTTTGTGCCTTAGTAGATGTTCTGAACCGAGCTGTACTAAGTGAAGTTTCCATTACACAACGCGATGCAAACATCAGTACGCGGTCGGGAGGTCGCGGACGTCTGCATAATTGTAGCCTATCGCAACTGCAACCTTCAGCCGCCTATGATTCACGTAGTGATCCAACAGGCAAAGTACGGTTCTTAAAAAGAACCGTTGAAGAGAATCGTTTTTTACCTTAACTTGCTATATTTAGATCAGTCAATGTTTTTATGACGATAGATTGTTGAGAAAGAAAAAAGCACTTGTTGAGTTTCTTGCGGATTCCTCACCGTGCAAGGTCGCTATTTAACAGCAACATTTTTTTGTTGGAATGTACTGCCAATGAAAATAAAAGAAAAAATCGTAGAAGCCTTATAAAAGCTTAAAAATTTCAAAGTTTTATTTTCGTCAAACCGTCATTATGCTGGGCATGGTTCAAACCAATTAGCTAATATTTTTAATGAAAATTTATAAGAAAAATAATCGTACATATTCTTGGTGTTCGTTTATTTATACAAAATTAGGTCGTACAAACATACCTACATACAATCACGCCTGTTTCCCATAGTTCGTAGTCAAAATTAAAAAAACCTCATTGTGAATTCAAAATTGTCTTTACTAACTTATTTATTCAGTTTTTTTCCCAAATATTAAAAGATTTATTACAATCAGCTAACTACACTAAATTGGTTAAAAAAATTGTAACTCTAAAAGATACAATACCGAAGTTGATGCAAAGCTGGATGAGAGTAGCCGCGGATCGTGCTCGGTGGCTTGCACTTGGAGAGGTTTATGTCCAGCAGTGGACTAGTATAGGCTGATGTGATGATGATGATGATGATGATGATGATGATGATGATGATGATGATGATGATGATAATGATGATGATGACACAAATCAATCACATGATACTTTAATTTCTTTCTTTGAATTTGATTAAACTTTAATTACTTTAAATTAACCTTTGAAAACTCTAAATGAATCAACATTAATTATATTAACGAGCCCATTTCGCCAACAAGCTCTCAATTAAGTCATCATCATGATGATGATGGATAGGGAGAACGGGCCATAAACCACCACGCGGGCTCAGTGCGGATTGGTGGTTGTAAACGACTGCTAAAGCAGCCGGAACCAACGGCTTTGCGTGTCTGAGGCACGGTAAGTCAATTAGTACCACAACAGAAACAACACGAAAAACGAACAAAAATACCGGTCTTCTATTTTACAATACCTAACGTATTGTGCTTTTGCCCTATTCTTGAAACCTGTTCCGAGTGTACAAGCTTGCCTAGACCTACGCCAACTAGTAATTTAGTATTCCATGTTCTGCTAGATCTTTACCTACTCGTTTGTTTATCGTCAAGGTTTACCGCAGTATTTGTATGGCCATAATTATCATGGAGATACGTGCAAATAACGGTTAAATTCGCTGGTCGAATTTTGTAATCCTACTACTTCCATTTTATATGAAACCAAAGAGTTATGGGACTGTATACCAGGGGAAGCACTTATATTTTATAAGTCATATTATAATTTTGTTGTCAAACAAAATTTTAGTAATGATGCTTTGGTTTCATTAATATTGGCACAGAGTACATATACCCCCGAAGTATTGGTATTCAGATTTTGATCATCAACTTTTGCTGATGACTGTACCACGCATACGAGTATTTATTCATCATCAGCTCATTTATGTCCCCACTGCTGGAGTACGAGCCTTCCCTATGAATGGATAGGGAGAACGGGCCATGAACCACCACGCGGGCCCAGTGCGGGTTGGTGGTTGTTAACGACTGCTAATGCAGCCGGGACCAACGGCTTAACGTGACTTTCGAAGCACGGAGGAGCTCGAGATGATAAATTTTTGGTCACCCATCTGATGACCGGCCTTTGCGAAAGTTGCTTAACCTCAGCACTCGCAGACCGGGCGCGTTAACCACTGCGCCATCGAGCTCCTCAAGTATTAATTATTATTAAATCTTTATTATATCTCTGACGTTTTTATTTAACTTAGTTTTTTTTTTAACTTACAATGATATCAAAAATTCTAATTTTTACCTCTAATACTCAATTAATAGTTATCCTTTTTGCACATGCAGCATGCATACAAGGATGTTTACCTTTTTCTTTTTTAGTTCTATGATAGTTTTTTTTTAATATATATCTTTATTGCACATAAACACACATACAGAGAACAGTTTACAAACAATGGTGAGCAAAGGTGGACTTATCTCTAAAAGAGATCTCTTCCAGCCAACCTAAGGTGGAATGGGGGCATCATGTTTAAAAGGAAGCGACAAAAGTGCAAACAAAAATATCTCAACTATGAATAACAATATTAGGTACATACATTACATACAACACATATACTACGATATTCTTAAAACTACATAAACATACATAATAATACTACATAAATATGAACATGTACCTACATATAATAATAATAATAATAATAAATATAAATATAACATAGTGTCTATCATTGCTTCATTGCGATGGCATAAATGACAGAAAGTGATCCTTGACTTTCTTTTTAAAGGATGTAATGGACGAACTATCCTGGATGTCTGTAGGAAGCCTGTTCCATAGTCTGAGTTAAATCAAAAATGACGTGTCTCTCAAACATAATAGAGCACATAATATCAGAACTTTATCTATTACTTCACCATCACATCATCAGCCTACACACGTCCACTGCTGAATATAAGCCTCTCCATGTGCACGCCACTGAGCACGATCCGCGGCTACTTACTCCATTACTTGTTGTATCATAAATCATAATGTTTAATGTGTGTTCTGAAAGTGTGCCAGTTTAATCATATAAATATAAAGTTATTTGGTTGTACCCTTTCCAGGAGTATAGGATCTCTGGTGCACCTCCTAAAGTCGTCCCTGGGGTCAGGCATACTGGCGATGCCGGCCGCGTTCAAGAACGCCGGTTTAGCGTTCGGAGCGGTTGGCACCATCGTCGTCGGTTTCATTTGCACGCACTGCGTTTACGTTTTGGTAAGTTCGAGAATTCTTTTATAACTTACATTTTCCCACTTCACTGTCATAAATATCGTTATCTTCGTGATTAGTAAAAACTTACTTTCTCCTTACTTCATCTTAAGCTCCGCTCCGCCTCAATGGTTTGAGGAGGAGCGGAGCTGAGCAGAGCCGAGCTCTGTAGAAATCAACCGATAGAGTCCCTTTATTTTAACGACCTTTCTCCGCTCTGTTCCAACGGACGGTGTTTAACTGAGCGAAATTAAGCGGGCGTCACTTTTCTATGGAAAACCGTCTCATCGCATATGCGGCGGTGGAGCCTCTGGATGGAGTCACCCTTTTTTTGTAACTAGTGAAAAAAGCATTGCCGCGTGGCACCGCGTCCGGGGAGACTCAGATGGTTATTGAGGCTCTCCCCCTGACTTCCGCCTCCTTGTTTAAGTCCAAAGGGATTCGGGAGAAGTGTGGCATAACCACTACCACTGTGCTTCCTCTAAACATTGATGCAAGGGTGTACCGTGACCATTGTCACCCCGACAACGGCCCGCTAAAGAAAGTACGCCCAAAGAAGTCTAGGCATGCTTTAATCGTCTGAGGCACTTGACGGTTAAGGAGTGCTATCATAGTCATTGAAGCGGAGCGGAGTAGAGCAAAGCCGCTTTATCCGCAATGAAACTTCATTGACTCCATTGATCCACAAAAACTCCTCTGATTCTGCCAAGCACCGCTCTGCGCCGCGCCGCCACTCCGCTCGTCACCTGACATTGAGAAAGTTTCTTAACTTTCACGAATAAGCTCCTCAGAAAATGACTGAACTGATGACTGAATGACTGAACTAAAAGAACCTTTACGACTTCATTAAACTCTAGTCTGCTCTAATTCTTGTGCCCTTTCGGAATGTTTCACGTCAAAGTGATGTTTCCCCTTTAAAATAATTCCTTTGTAAAATTTACTAGATTGTACCGTGAGTGACGCTGATAATACAATATTCCACGAAATCTAAAGCGTCGTCACCTACCGAACGGCGTCGGCGCTTACATTATTCGAAAATGGCATTGCCTATTCATGATTTAAATTTTCATGTCCCCTCCAATCTCATTTGGGGTCGGAGTAGTACATTGATGTTGGCACAATATGTTTTCTTCTTCCATTATCCTCAATCAGCCGTCATCTCGTCATTTTCCCCTTTCTTTGCCATTTCTTTCACACAGTCTTTCCGTATTTTCATCGGTTTTCCTTTTCCCACTTAGTCATCAAACTTTCATGCTCATCATCTTAAAGTCACATGCTGTATTTTCTTTGACCTTACAAAAAATATTATAACAATTTGCAAAAGGTGGTTCTCTAGGACTTGTCTGAAGATCATAAGCCGGAGGTCTGATTCGATTCTCAGCAAGGGATTACATGTTTGTGTACTCGTTTTGGTTGGTGGTAGGGCTTAAACCGCCTGACTAGCTACCACTCCAATAGGCTTACACGCGCGTAGCATTATTGTGTTCCAGCAACTAGATATAAGATAGCCAGTATCATTATTGAGAACGGGTGAAGTGCGTTTCCACCGTCTGCTTTATCATCGCTTTACATCAAGTGAGATGAGATGAGAGCTAAGTGTATACCCGTATGGAAATATATAAAAAAAACATTTATTCGAAATTTGAATTTAATCCAGGCCCTTCACTGATGTTCTAACTACTGTAAGTTGTCATAATATTCTATACATAGGTTTAGGTAAGCTATTAGGACACCTCCATTATGAAAACTTCATTACTCCATTACTGGGAAAGTGATTTTGTGTCAAGTTTCAGGCAGACGTTTTGATATTAGTTGGAAGTCCACAGATTAATAATTGTTCCCCATCCCCTACGGATTTGAGACTATATTATTTAGATGACAAAACATTATTTAAAGTGAATTTGATGGAAATAATTAAAGCCTCGTTGGCCTCATGGAAATTCGATCGGTCCGGTAGACGGAGGTTCTAAGCTCAATTCCCAGATCGGGAAAATGTGTTTCTGATTTTTCGATGCATATCCTGGGTTTGTTTTCACAATTTCGTATTTTGGCGAGCGTGGTGATTAAAGCATAACCCATTAATAGTAGCTAAGCTGAGCATGATTTCAATGATGGAAGCCTTTGCCCAGCTGTGGGACAGTATTGGCTATTTACTTTACTTACCGTTTTCTTTAACCAAGTAAAAAAAACCTTGCAAAAAATGGCGCTTTGATATTAATCGGGGATTCTCCAGATCTTCTATTGATAACAGCTCTGTGGGGGATTCGATATTAGTTACTTGCCTATTACTTAGATGACGTAACATTCTTCAAAGTAAAGAAATCTGATGGATTTAATACGGGATACTGCTTTCCTTGGCAACCACGAGATGGAAAAAGGAAGAGAGGGAGACCCAACCAAGAGATGGGACGATGATATAAAGAGGGCAAAAAGTGCTGTCTGGACAAGGCAGGGAAGGACAGAAAGCAGTGGAGAAAGCTGGAGGAGGCCTATGTGTCACAGGACATGCTGTTATCATCATTATCATCATCATCAGCTCAATTTATGTCCCCACTGCTGGGGCACGAGCGTTCCCTATGGATGGATAGGGAGAACGGGCCATAAGCCACCACGCGGGCCCAGTGCGGATTGATGGTTGTTAACGACTGCTAATGCAGCCGGGACCAACGGCTTTACATGCCTTCCGAAGCACGGAGGATTAGATTACCACGCTGTTAAATCAAACTTAAACATTTGATTTAAATTTAATATGTACCTATTATGTATTTAACAGCAATATCGGCTTTAATATTATAAAAATAAAACTGTTTTCATTTTTCAGGTGAAGACTTCGCAAGAAGTGTGTGTTGACGCAAAGAAACCATCAATGGGATTTGCAGAGACGTGCGGCGCGGCGTTCGAGTTCGGCCCCAAAAAGATGAGGCCGTGGGCTAATTTTGCAAGGTAATGCTATAAATACCATATATTTATTTCTTATTTTATTTATAACTACCGACTTCGTACTGCTTTGACAGTTTCGATCATTGAGTTAAATATATATCAATGGTTTCCATGACAACAAAACAAACAAATCATTTTGGGTGGAAAATTAAATTGTCGTTTTTAATATTTTTTTAATATATATTTTTTTAATAATATAGCCTATATTACTCTTAGCGCTAATGTAGCATTCTAATGGTGAAAGATTTTTTTTAATCGCTTTCTTTACTTACTGTATATGTATTTTCTTTCGTTATTTTCTTTATTGTGATTCACAAAACACGTGACAGATATTAATATAGTAATAATGCAAGCAATATAACAATTTGCAACTTATGGGCTAGGTTAAGACCCTAATATGTAGCTACTATCAAACATAGTATGTATGTACTCAGCAGAGAATAATATGTAGTGTCGTCAACTACACTGGGAACACTTAGAATTTGCTTTAAGCTCCTAACCTCTCGGCTACTGTGGCGAAGGACAAAATGTAAAGAGTTTGTTATACTATGAAATTGTTTTTAATTCTTAATACTCTTGTAACGGACGGAGGCGACAGGGAGTAAGGTGGAAGACTGCGAAACAGAAAAAAAATTGTGTGTCCAGTTGGCGAATACATAAAAGTGATTTAATTTAAGTTTCACTATGTGGACACGCGTAAAAATGTTGGCGTGTCCAGATGACGAAATAATAAGTGATATTAATTTTGAGTTTCACCAACTCGACACACGTGTCTCTTGTGTCGAGTTAGTGAAGAAGAAATAATCCATGATGATGATGACGATGTCAGAAGCAAAAAGATCAAGAAAATAAAACAAAAGAAGGTTGACAGTTGATAGAACAATATAAAAAGCAGAAGGAGTATTATTCACTCCGTATAACTTTACTGAAAGAAACTTCAACTATTACATTCATGGAAATTCTAGCCAATATATTAATAAACGTCAATTAAAGCTAGACCCGTTTCACAATTTGAAATTGAAAAATAATTCATTATTGAAATAGTTTGTACTAAAATTCAAATTAGCAACGCGTCATTCAATTAAGTTTAAGCGGAGCACCGCTTTTACTTAATTGACCTTTTTAACCTAAACTGTATTTCTTTCTTTTATTCTTTGATCAATTATGTACTAGATTTCCGATAAACGTTTGAAAAACGGTAGGCGATTTTGGAGCTAAGGAGCGATGACGTTTGTGGCGATGTCAGTAAATATTAAGTACAAATATTTTGCAACCTTATTTTAGTCATTATTATAAAGGTTTAAGGTTCATAGTAAGCTGAAGTTGTTGATGCTATCCAATGTTTTTCAGATATTGTTATTCGAAATTTAAATGTATAGGTATCAGCAAATATTTAGTACATAATTGATCGATACATAATTTTATTATAAAAAGTTCTAGGCTATAACTATAACTATGTATCGATGAATCAGCGATATCGATAGAGTCGCTGAAAAGAAATAGGTCGGAATGGCTACCAACAGAGAAATAGTGCGGGCCTGCAAAGGGAGATGTGCACACTCAGCGTTGGATGGCGGGCGACTGGCTGAAAAATGTATCATCATCATCAGCTCATTTTTGTCCCCACTGCTGGGGCACGAGCCTTCCCTATGGAAGGATAGGGAGAACGGGCCATAAACCACCACACGAGCGCAGTGCGGATTGGTGGTTGTTAACGACTGCTAATGCAGCCGGGACCAACGGATTAACGTGGCTTCCGAAGCACGGAGGAGCTCACAAACTTTTGGTCACCCATCCGATGACCGGCCCTTGTGAAAGTTGCTTAATTAACCTCAGTACTCGCAGACCGGGCGCGTTAACCACTGCGCCATCGAGTTCCTCACTGCGCCATTAAGAGGAAATACTAAGGTCGATTGATTATATGAAAAGTAGACAATATCAACGTTTCGTAGTCCCCTGATTCCACTTCCAAAACTGTACCAATTTAATTACTTTTTTCATTGAAAATTAAAGGAAGGCTTTGGCTGTGTCCCTATGCTTTGCTTTTTTTCATAAATTAATGATGTAACCTTTAAAAACTTTAAAATTTGCCCAGATTTTCACTGTTTTCAGACATCCAGCAAACAAATTTGACGAGATTATATAAAAAAAGCAAAACATAATGACACAGCCAAAGCCTTTCTTTAGATAGATAGATAGATAAATACTTTATTGCTAACACAAATAAAAACATAATCTTAAAGCGGTCTTATCGCTTTAAGCGATCTCTTCCAGACAACCTTTGGTTTAGGAACCCAAGAAGGAGATAGAAGAAGTGCGCAAATACAGTAGAATATAATAGAATCATATAACAGTACATAAAAAGACGTACATATATATATATATATATATACTTACATAAACATACATACATACACATAAAACCAACAATAAAAACCTAAAACATGTTGTGGGTCTCTTTATTTTGAGCATTTACGCACTTTGGACTAAAGAGCCTACAATGTAAATTACGCTTTTGAGCGAGGGCCCTCTAACTCCCGATCCCGAGTTATTAATATACATCATACGTATACCTTTAATACATCAAAAAGGCTTCTTTGATCCGTCGTTAAGAACTTTTATACTTATATACATTATTTAATACAAACTCAGAAGTTTTTGTTTTTTTTAAACCAAATAAAAGAAATTTTAATGAAACTTTCTATTTTTGAGGAAATTACAGATTTAGCTAAGTAGTTACTATAAATCTTTTAAAAAAACTCGATAGCACAGTGTTCTGCGATTGCCGAGATTAAGCTAACTTTCACATACATAATTAAGTTAAGTTAACTTTCACATAGGCTGATCATCAGATGGATGACCAAAAATTTATTTATTTATTTATTTTAAATGGACTACCATCAAAAGATACACTATTAAAATATATAAAAAATACAAGTTTATCTTTAAGTGTTATCCTAATTATAGGCAGTCACGACATTAGTTATATAGCTCATACAACAGAATAGGCCATCATTTCTAAAGATATATACCAGCAAAAAAAATATAAATAATAATAATAATATAAATGTTTCTAAAATAAGCAGACGAAGTCGCGGGTAGCCGCTAGTCGTCAATAAACGGAACAGAAATAGACAAGACAAAAACAAGCAAACACTTCATTAATATTAAATAAAATTGAACAGACAAAATGATAAAAATCTAAGTCAAAATCAAAATTAATTTATTTTTATCGGTAGGCCGTTGGTCCCGGCTTCATTACCAGTCGTCAGCTAAGTTTCTATCTGTTTCCATCCATAGGGAAGGGTCGTGCATCGGGACATAAAATAATAAAACATACAACAAATATATTTAAATGATTCCTATAATAGTTAACAAAGAATTTATAATTAAATATAATTACTTAAATAATATTTCGATATCTCAATTAATTATAAATATTAAATGTTCGTAGATTCTAATGATAAATATAGATTGTATTGTACTGTACTGCTATTGTTATTATTGTATTGCATGCTGGTCAAACTAGCGTTATATATATTATATTATTACCTAGATTTTTAAAATAGTTAGCCCTCTTATTTGCTGTGCCCTAGCAGGGCGTCACATGTATACCTTTGCTATATTTAACACCTCGTCTAATGTAATGTGATATGCAATAAATAATAAATAAATAAGCCGATGATGATTAAAAAATCGTTTACCCAATTGAATTTACGCGAATTTAAAACTTTACATATAAGTAGTGTTTTTTAAATAGCATAAATGTAGTGGATTTTTTTTCAAGTTTTTTTTTAATCTATCTATATCTTTATATTTTCCTCAAGCATAGAAAGTTTTACTAAAATCGGCATATTGGTTTAAAAAAAATTTATTTGGAAGTTTATATGGAATATCGAAATATAAATGAAGGCACAAGCGGTCAGTGTATCGTCCAAAAAAGTGTCGGTAACTTACGAGACCTAAGTAAGTCGACGCCTATTCAATCGTTTCCTTCCTAATGCCGGAACCGTTCAGAAACTACTGATCGAATTGTGATTATCGCTCGAGCTCGGTAGCAAAGTACAACGATATTAAATTGAAACCAAAATAACGATATTTGAAGTCACTTAAAGTTAACTTTGGACCGAGCTTGATATTTTAGTTAAAATCGAACTGTGTGTACTATAGTCATTTTATAAATGAGCCTTAATGCCTTGGTTTACGCTTTAATATCTTTTGTTTCGACTATATTTAAGGAGTGACTGGAATTCACCATTTTTTGTTTTAAAAGGAAATTAAAATATATAAAGTTTTCTGAAATCGATTCAATGGTGCATTTACTATGTTACATCTTGTATGGGGTATGAAAATCGTGTGTTACAGTACTATATAATAACATTGGAAAATATACTAGTAATGTTTTCTTTATATTAAAATTTTATTATTCAAAACAACTATTTACAAAGTATTTTTTGAACGTCACATCTAAGCCATTGCTTCGTAAACCCTACGGTGGGAATTTTTTTTTATTTAAGAGCTCGAGCGCGCGAATACAATAGAATTTAATTGTTATCGGCCACCGTGGTCGATCGACGCTCAAGGGGTTATGAGAAAATTTATTACGCATACTAACATTGAAGACACGAAATGCCACTTAAATATTTAATGAAGGTTACGAAACGGGAAGATGTCCAACCGGGAAGGAACCCCCTTGACCTTTTATCAAGTACAAGCCGCAAAAATTTCGGCAAAGGCTATTTATTTTTTATTATGATTATGACGTTTCCATGTTCCGTCTGTTCTAGAAACTTCACGGATTACGCGTTAACATGCACTTACCTGGCTGCGCTGTGTGTGTACATCGTGTTCATCGCTGAGAACTTCAAAGAGGTTGGTACTCCAAGCGCAGTATGCTTTAGGATGCGGTCCTGTTGAGAGCGATTTACTAGTAGCTAGAAGCTATTTTGTAGAGTACAGAGAACCTAACTATGAGAGTGACATATCCTTATGGAAAACATCTTCAAAAATAAAGATTAACAAAAGAACTCAACTGCAATTTGATGTCCAAGGTAAGACAGAAATGACAATAAACGGTATACCTCTGAGCTTAAATTTTCGTTACCAATAATGTGACCCGAAAAGTTGATACTTTTCATCATCGTCAGCTCATTTTTATGTCCCCACTGCTGAGGCACGAGCCTTCCATAGGGATGGATCCATAACCATTTCCAGTCCATCCAGTCCTCCCTAGAACAGGCCATAAACCAACATGCGGGCCCAGTGCGGATTGGTGGTTGTTAACGACTGCTAATGCAGCCGAGACCAACGGTTTTACGTGCCTTCCGAAGCACGGAGGAGCTCGAGATGATAAATGTTTGGTCACCTATCCGATGACTGGCATTTGCAAAAGATGCTTAACCTCAGCACTTGCAGACCGGGCGCGTTAACCACTGCGCCATCGAGCTATGTAACAAAAATTGGAACGCAATTAGACGAAACAAAGTCTTACCAACATTTCTATAACTAACACAGCAAGAAAAATACAGGATGAGAAGCTAATGTTATTAACATTGGTTTTCGATATTGCGGAACAAAGATGGTCAGCATCATTCGAAGGCTTGAAGTAATATTTTCTTTCCTCATCAACTTTCGCTGCCTTTTATATTTATTGTACATTAGTCTAAGCCCACAACATTTATTATCTAATACGAGTAGAAAAGGATGGAATAATAGAATGGCTCTTCATTGCTGTAAATATAGTGTTTAAAATATAATTTCTAAAAACAGTAAATACACCTACTGGTATAAAAAATATTTCGAAATTTTAATCGAGATGAATAATATACAAAGTAAAGCGTATGATTTACTATTATAAGCTTAGAAAAAATACAATAGGGACCTCTCTCCCTCTTTCTTCACCATTATTCTGCCTACATCATATCTTGTCACCTCTCTGTTATACTGTTTGAATATTAAACCCAAGAAAAAAGAAAAAATCATTGATTTCTTCAACCTTTATTAGCCATCAACATCATTACAAAATATTTGGAACTAGGGAATATTTAATTGCAAAAATTTTGTTATAAAAATCTAACAATTCTAAAGTTTTTCATGCTCCCTTCCAGGTTTTAGATGAATACTGGCCAGACTACAAACTATCCGTGGAAACCTACTGCGCATTGACGTTAGTCCCGCTGGTTCTCATCTGCCAGATTAGGAACCTGAAGTGGCTGGTGCCCTTCTCCGCCATCGCAAACATCTTCTTGGTCATCTGCTTCGGCATCACCATGTATTACATCTTCAGTGACCTGCCGAATCCTGCAGAGAGAGAAATGGTGGCGAAGGTCACACAGTGGCCTTTGTTCATTAGGTAACTGTTTGCTGTACTCAGCTCCGTTTAGATATAACGTTTTATTGTCTTATAGATAGTTTAATAACACTTACGTTGTGTCTAAAGTTGAAAGATGAAATACAGTCAATTAATGCAAAGTTTTGAAAAAAAAACTGTTGTAATAAAAGCGAATATATTTATATCCTTGGTACAGAGGTCTGATCCTGTGCCAGACAGGGTCCATAATTGATTCCATAATGTTTGCCAAATATTTTATGAGCATTATAAAATACAATAAAGTATTGAGTTCTGAAAGTACTTCTTAATCAACTCCTTTTTAAAATAAGTAATTTATGTAACTACAAAAGTGCCCAAAAACTTAGTTTTTATTAGAATCTTTTAATATGTCCAACCTCAATTTTTGTTAACCAAGTTTATTCCCCCACAGCACAGTTATTTTTGCAATGGAAGGTATCGGCGTAGTGATGCCCGTGGAAAACGAAATGGCCAAGCCCCAGCAGTTCCTGGGCTGCCCCGGAGTACTGAACATTGCCATGACAATCGTGATCTCTCTGTACGGCATCGTGGGCTTCTTTGGCTACATGAAGTATGGCGACGATGTTAGAGGTAGCGTCACTCTGAATCTACCTCAAGACGAATTGTAAGTTTACAAAAATTACGCGAGTAGATCCGTAAAAGATTTTTATGATACATACTTCAAATTCGTAAAGGTCGATGACGTAGTAATTGAAATTGAATAAACAACATAGAGCAATACATAGAGCTTTTTTATATCTTATGGGTAAGAGTTTGGCCTTCATCTCACCTGATGTTGAGTGATGATAAAGCCATTAGTGGAAGCGCACTTCACCCGGAATCCTCAACTACCGAGGCACTGTTACAAACATTGATGATATGGCGATATATTTAAATAAGATAGTGGTAGCTAGCCAGGCGGACAAACAAGCCTTACCACCAACCAGAAGCATGGTTTTAAAGCTTGGTTATTAACATTACTTACAGTAAATGTGGAGGGATTATTACCACACTTTGTTTGACTTTAGACTAAATTAATGCAATAATATATTTTTCTTAAATTTTTTCATCTCAAAACCTTTATGACTGACAAGATTCAGTCAGATTAGCTTGAAAATGTATAGTGCCTAACTTTTAAATTAATACTTTCAGACTTGCCCAAAGTGCGAAGATCTTGATGGCTTTGGCGATCCTCTTAACATACAGTCTGCAGTTTTACGTGCCTATGGAGATGATCTGGAGGAGATTGGAGCACAAAATCTCAGTACGGTACCACGATATCACGCAGATCAGCATTAGAACGTTAGCTGTTGTCGGCTCAGGTAAGAAGACAGTGTAGCATGTCTGTAAAATAAACATTATCAAAACAGAAATGAAGACAAATAAGGATGTAGCTTACTGACATTTTCTATTTCTATGAGCCATGTTAACTGTAACTTAGTGCTTTTATTTATTAACTTAATAGCATTTAGCTGGGATACAGTTATGAAAATACAAAGTAACGATATGCTACATGATTTGCAAGTCAAATTATAGAATTCCTCGTAGTTACTAATAACTAATAACTCTGATTGTATAAGATTACAGATTTGTAATATTATATTTGAAAGTAAATTAAAGCCTTTGATAACATCCATTATTTTAATTAGACTATTTCAAAGTTGTGTCCAACGCTAAATTACTATCCCTATTGTACGTGGAACCGTTATTTATATAATCTTTTTTTTTTTAAATTATGTGTATATGAATCTTTATCTTGTTTGTTTATTTCTACACAGTTGCCCTTGCCGCCGCTTTCCCTGACCTGGAGCTCTTCATCAGCTTATGCGGCGCCATCTTCCTCTCAAGCCTTGGCCTCCTCACCCCCGCGATTGTTGACACCGTTCACAACTGGGACAGAGGCCTCGGTTTCTTGTACTGGAAACTCTGGAAGAACATATTCATCGGCCTCATCTCTCTCGTCGCTCTTTTCGCCGGCTCCTACGTCTCTATTAGCAACATGGTAGATAAATTCGGTGTAGTACAATTAGAAATGTCCAATGCAACGATCAGTAAATTACTTAATGATACTATGGCTTAAGAGTTGTCTTAATTTTATATCCGCCTCTATTGGTTGTGTTAGAATTAGTTTGAATGAGTTGATTGGACGAGACACGTTGACAGACAAAATGACAATTTAAATAGTGATAGGTATATTGAAAAGAAACTTAAAACTACGTTATTCTTTAAGAGAATATTTACGTCTTCCAAGACCATAAACGACTAGAACTTGACACAACATTTTGGACTCACAATTAGTTATAAGCAGGTTCTCAAGACACAAAATACCACAAATAGTCCCGTATGCTTTTGTTGAATCTAATTCATCTAAATACATCGAAAAATAGAAAAAACATATTTGAGGTAAGCATTCAAAGTACAGTTATGACTTTTAAAGTTTTATTTGTATATTCGTGTAAGTTGTATGCCTTACTTCGAATTTTATATTTGTTTGACTACTATGTAACATAACATCATTGAATATAAGATAGAAATAAGTGAATAGTACTCTTTTCTACTTAGATGTAATTTATGAAACAGTTACCAGAATAATTGTAATCTTGTAGAATTAATAGACATAGCACATAGTACATAACTTGCGATCTTTAATAATAATTTCAGTAATGCATTAACAAAGAAATAATATCAATTCAGGACTTTATCATTTGTCAATGTTTGCCAAATGGACGCCTTACTTCAGGCTTACTTTTATCTCAGAGCATAATCCAGTGAACGATTCCTTTGAATAACTCAATGTTATTAGACTATTCTTAAGACAATAGAACAAAAACGAAAGACATGTATTCCTCTTTATCTGTGATTAAGACAAACTGTAAAACATTGATATGACGCCCAATACTGACATTAAGATAATGATTAATGTTAATTTAAGTTTAATAATTTTAAGAAATTGAGAATAGGTATATGATATTGTATGTTCAATTCAAAATACTACAGATTCTGCTGATTGTAATCTTACGAGAACAAATAATGCCATGAAAGCAGTATTTTAGAAGATAGAGTACAATAAGATATATTTGTGTAAAACAAAAATATTTTGAAAAATGATGCATAATAAATGAAATGTGATATAATAGTTTTAGGTGAATGAAAGCTAATGTTACATTTGAATAAAAAGTTTTTATTTTATGTGGGTAGATTATTTTAAATTCCTAGATCCGGATAATAAAGAAGTTTTATTTCAAGCAATGGAAGCACTTGGCAATGGAATCGCATTTTACCCGGAATCCTCAACTACCAAGAAACAGCCAGCAAGTTAAAAGCTTTATTTCAATGCCCAAAGTACTGTAAATGATACAGCAAAATTACGCGATGAAATAAATCCATTATAAAAACTATATCAAAAGTAAACACGAGTAGGGTACAGTTTAGTCCATTAAAATATAACTCTGTCACTCTATTTGTTAATGGATGCCATGGAATAGTTGACCGACTGAAGTTTCTTTGACAAGATTAAAAAGTGCTTTTATGTTATTGGACTTAAGAGCGTGCATCCCATTTCAAATGAAATATCACTGAATGTGCGATTTTTCAAAGGAGATTTCTTTAAAATACAAGGACTATTGATGAAAACGTCGGTTTTAGAAAAAAGAAGTCTAAGGGTGGATTCTACCAAACTTGAATTTATACGAGATTAACTATACCAAGAATATGTCTGTTCCACGATTTTATTCTCGAGTAAAGGAATGGTCATCGCAATCCACAGATTAGTTACTTTTGGAATTGTTATTCTTCATTGAGTGAATAGCATGTGAATGGTGAATGAACGTATTATCCGGCCAATGGCCATTGTTCTACAAACGGACTAATTAAAAGGCAAAGTCCTGACAACTCTATTTTGTCGTCTAGAGCCTAACTGTAGCTGTCAAAGTCGAATGTCAATGCCATGTGGTACGCGGACGCCATTAAAATACTCTCGAATTATCTGTGTTATTCCACGCTGGACGGTGGTATAGTGACTATTCCCGAATAGGCAAGCTTCTCCGAGAATATTGCGTGGTAAAACAAAATTTTCAATTTACTCTCGAATAACTGACGATTTAATCTAAAAATAAAAGTTACTCTCGCTTGGTCGAATCCACCCTTAATCAAGGAAGTTATAGAGTAAAATAAAATTGTTTAGCAACGGTTTTTTTCAAATAAAGACAATTTGTTTAAGCAGATTTTTCAAATTGCAGGTCAGAGCCATTTTTGACGTAAATTATAAGAATAAGAATAATTTTTATTGATGCTCACACACAGATTCACACAATACAGCACATTATGGTTGGAACAGTAATAATATTGTGTACTTATAATAAAAAAGATAATTAAAAAAAATATATACTTATCTAATAAATTAAAAAATTAAGCTTACATGAGATGACAATACAGGTGGTAAGGCCAACAAGGATCCTGTCTCAGCAATATGCTGCTGCGTCCCTCAAAGTTAGGCAGAGTGACGAAGCAACGCTGGTATTCTGACAGGGCCTTAGGGAGGGAGGTGACGTCAAGAACAAAAGTAATTAGATTATATAGATACGTACAAAAGTTATGTAAAAATAAACAAGTAAAAGAAGGTATGAATAAATGTAACTATATTAAAACTAATCAAAGATACAGTAAATATTGCTAAACTACACAAATAATAGGCTGTATACACTAATTTCTTTGCGTTGGTAAGAAACAAAAAAACGATTAATAAAAAGAAAAAAGCCGAGGAACAATAAAAAAAATAGAACAAACAAAACAAAAAGTGCAGCAGCGAAGACAAAACATGACGAAAACGAAAGAGGCTGCATTATCGTGCAACATCGAATGTGCACCACGACGAGACAACATCAACCTGCTTACTGAGGTGGCTTGGAAGAAAAATTGACGGAAAACAACGGAGGACACAGGAGAAACAACAAACAACAAATAGCTGTTATAGAATGAAAATTTACATTATGATTTTTTTTTTCCTTGGCCTCTATCAAATTACAAAATTCGCTTTAATTTTTTTTAATCTATACTAATATTATAAAGCTGAAGACTTTGTTTGTTTGTTTGTTTGGTTGAACGCGCTAATCTCAATAACTACTGGTTCGAATTGAAAAATATGTTTGTGTTGAATAGTCCATTTATTCAGAAAGGCTATAGTCTATATTACATCACGCTATGACTAATAGGAGTGGAGCAGCAATGAAAAATGTTGCAGAAACGGGAAAATATTTTTTTGAGAGCTAATTAACGCGGGTGAAACCGCTGGGCACAGCTAGTGCTTTATAAGACAGCTCTTCCCTCGATCTCGCCTGATGGTGAGCGTAGAGACCATTGATCGACATTTTTCCTTAAAACATTTAAAATATGGGTCAGCAAATAAGATTAACAGCGAGGAGCGATGGCGCAGTGGTTAACGCGCCTGGTCTGCGAGTGCTGTGGTTAAGCAACTTTTGCAAGGGCCGGTCATCGGATGGGTGACCAAAAATTTTTCATCTCGAGCTCCTCCGTGCTTCGGAAGGCAGGTAAAGCTGTTGGTCCCAGCTGCATTAGCAGTCGTTAACAACCATCAATTGGCACTGGGGCCACGTGGTGGTGATATAGTTATGTTTAAATATATTTTACGGGTATAAGCAAAGGCCTTGATTTCACTTGATGATAAGGCCAATGAACCCGAGTGAAGCGTACTTCACCCGGGGTCCTCAACTATTGAGGCACTGGCTATCTTAACTTTTAGCTGCCGGAACACAACAATGCTACAAACATTGATGTTGTTATGTTATTGCCATATTTAGATAAGGTGGCGGTAGCTAGCCAGGCGGACAAACAAGCCCTACCACCAACCAAACCGAGTACACAAATATATAGTATACTATTGGCGACGATAACTGTGTTGAACACTTGGCTTAACGTGTCGAACACTGTCACGGTCACTACAGTAGTTTTGAAGTAGGGTAGTGATGCCACTACCCAACTTTAAAACTTTACTTCTTCAAATGTATAGCTATAATGTAGCATCAATTTTAAAAGGAAACTTAAAAACCCCTTTTAAAATGAAAACATAATTATTCTTGTTTCTGTTTAAGATTTGCCGAAGAAGGTTTTTAAAAGACTATAAACATTTTTTATGATTTTTTGAAAAACTTATTATTTGTATTAGCGCAAAACAAATAATTGGTTAGTAGGACCAGAGAAGAAATTCCATTTAAAGCCAGCAAACTAACTAGAGAGATGATCAGTTTTGATCTACAAAAAAAATATTTAAAAACATTCTATCAAAGCAGATTTACCCAAGAAAAAAATCGGTCAATGTCGATAAGAGACACGTCTTTTTGACCCTAGAATTATTTGTAAATTCATGATTACTAACAATTATAATAATAAATATTGATTGTTCTATCACTATATTATGCACACGAGTCTAATGAAATGTTGTCATTTACTTCTCTTAAAATCCGGTAAGTTCCTTGCACTCCTTTTTGTTGTTAGCCAATTGATGTCCTAGATGGATTTGTTGATAAAACTACCACCAAAAACATTTTTATGTAAAATGTTGCAAAGACGAGACCATATGGCTCGCACTGTCGAAAAGTTATCAGATCTCATGTAGAGCCAAGCTTCTAACTCTCCAAGCCTTAACTTCACAAATTCTACACCTTTATCAAAATGGGCATGGCAACATGGACGTAAGGTGAAACATTTATTCACTGTTCTTTACTTTTTTGTTATATAATAGTTATTAGTAACAAATTTTGTTTATCTGGAATAATCCAAACTCAAGTGATGAGGGTTCAAAGAAACGACGACGTCGAGAAAAGATAGGTAGAGCCTTTGCGCTTCGTTTGGCTCGTCTTGGCGGGGGCACTTCTGTGCCCCAAGATTTGGACTATCCAAAACAGCCTTCAAAAAGTTTACTTTAATAAAATATTGTTTGTTTCTTTCTTCTTTCTCTTTGTGCAGGTTTATACATTTCATCCGATCGTCTTCTTCTTTGATCTTTGGTGACTTTAGCTCGAGGCCCGAGCCAAGTCCCAAACTAAGTAGTGCTTGTGCAAAAATTTTTGTGTTTTGTGTAAAAATAATGGAAATAATCTATAATGTCGCGGCTCTTGGAATGGTCCGTCGACATCAAAGAACATCGCGTACGAAAGTCCTTTGGTCTATGACACGTTTCACTAATATATATCGAATTAAATCGAATCGTCGATCCCACCCATATTTCCCAAAATGCTGTCTAATAACTTAACTTAATAATTAGTAAGTCATAAAATATATAACAACTTATTTAAACAATAGGAGATAAATACTTACATGAACTTACGAATATGCAAAATTCACAAAATACTTATAACAAACTTGTACAATTAATTAATGAAAGTATCAAAATTCTTCCTACGACAGTGCACGTCACCGTCGTTATTGCACAAAATAAGGAGACTGCAGAAGTTAAGGCGACACACTGAAAAAATGCACCAACTTTCGGTGAATAGTTTAAGACTATAATATGACTCACGAATCTGAAAGGTTGATATAGGTAAATTCATGTCTTTATCTTGAATTTGCTTGCTCAAATACACGGTTGTATAATTTTGACTAGACCACAATTATTTTCGAAAACACTACAAAAAAACACTATTGTTAAAATTATAACAGAATAACTTAATTGATATGCTTGGAAACCAGTTCAATATATTGATAACATCAATATTCGTAATTTAGTAGCTGCATATTTTAGTAACTAAAACCAATATTTTTTTCTAAGATTTTTTTTTTTATTTGCGCTCAAAATTGTAGCAGGCGCTACGTATTTTCGACCTTATGATAGCGCCAGTAAGGATCAGCCTTTTTGAATGTTCACAAAGCGAGGTATCGTCTTAAGCTTCATACAAAGGCGCTCAAGCAACGCACACATAGACAACCTATCACGGACACGGAATCTCGCAACAGCTGCGCTCAAAACGTTCTGAGCCGTTCCGAGATCCGTGTTTGTGAGAGGTTGCCTATGTTGCGTTGCTTGAGCGCGTTAAGTATTAAGATTATCTTCTGGGTCACCTTATTTTGCGCCACTGCCTAGCTGATGTATATTTTTTTTTTTTATATTATATTATGTGTACGTACGCACACTACAACACAATTTGGAGATCGCGGAGGTTTTGACAACAATATTCGTAGGTAAATGAAACGTCTTTTACGGATCTACTCGCGTTTATTTTACACATTACTTTTTAATGTTTATCCTGACGTTTCGAACCCTTTGCAGGGTCCGTGATCACAATGGGTAGTGTTCGCGTAAACTTTAGAAAACAATATATTCGTAGACTTCAAATTGTAGTGTTCGCACAGACTTTAGAAAACAATGGCTAGTGTATTTGTCATATTAATCATTTGCCACTTGCATTATCCGTACTTGACCAGTTGACCATGGGATTTGCAGTCCCGATCGCCAACCGTTAATCAACGCGATAAGAAATAACGGTAAATTAGAATATACAGTCTCGAGTTTAAATATGTTACCATATTGACTAGTTATCCATACATGTTTTCGCTTCAACTTGTAAAAATATGTTTTTGAGGCTTGAAGTATATGATTATCATCATTTTTCCATTGCTGGGGCACGATCCCTATGGATGGAAGAAACACAGGGAGAACAGGTCATAAACCACGACGCTGGCCCAATGCGGACTGGCGGTTGTTAACGACTGCTAATGTAGCCGGGCCCAACGGTTTTAAGTACCTTCCAAAACACGGAGAAGCTTAATTATTTGTAACTTATCCGATGACTGGCCTTTAAGAAAGTTGCTTTACTGCAGCACTCGCAGACAGAGCGCGTTAACCTCTGCGCCATCAAGCTCCTAAATCTAACTTTAGTAGACCCTCTACATACACAATCTGCTCGAGCCAGAGATCAAAATACACGGATTGCTCGGGCCGTCTTAGTCAACAGCTTGAAGCGGCCATTGATAACTGCTTCAGCAGTCGTTTTCAACTGCTGTTTCTTAAGACGAAGGGTAAGGCACACTAGCGCCGATAATGGATTTAATTTGTTAACTGCTAAACTGGATTTTTTTTCAAACATTGCGGACCTTCCCACACTAGGCAAACATCTATTATTTAATAATTGTGCACTACTTTTAGGTTTGTTTTTGTATTCATTCGCTAACACCAAAAGTGGCCATTGTTTGTGAATAAATGCGATAGCCCGTTTTGTGAATAAACCACGCAACAAAAAGTAGTGCACAATTATTAAATAAATACTATGGATGCTTTCCTGTTGTCGGACGGTACGCAATGTTTAAAAAAACTTCCGGTCCGTTAGTAATTGTCAAATTATCAATTGGTGGCGCTAGTGTGCCTTACCCTTCGCCTTAAGGCGGGCGGGAGGCACGCGTGATGCTGAAGCAGGATGAAGAGCGCGGGCGGAGGAGCCCACAACGCCAGAGCAGTGTATTCCCAGGAATGTTGCCAGCAACCGCACGCTTGACCGCACTATGAAATTTCACCGTGCAACTGCTTGAGCAGTTCCACGTATATATGTAATAAAGAATTGAAACCAGCGACAAAGCGACTTTAAAACTTTAGTGTTGTGGTGACTAAGACGACAGAACACTATTGCCTAAACCATTTAAGCCAGTGTCTATAGTTTATTGATTTAACAAAACGAAATAACCCACTTGATATCGGGAAATTACGAAATACGCATACCACGTACTAATCAAAGCAAACATCATTTCGTTTTGAAGCAGTCAATGCTCCTTTAGATGACTTCATTTACCGATGCCCAAACAAAATTATCAAACACCAATTATTATACAAACATTCAGATCATATGAAAACATATTATAATGCTGTCACTAAGGAAATATGACCTATTAATATGCTAATTAGGGTTGCTAGAAGCATTAAGTTAAGTAATTAAGTTCATCTAAATCGTTTTCGTTGTTAACCGTACGATATTGTATAATTTTAATATGTGACATAAACTGTGCTGCTGATACGGAGTTAATTTTACAATATTTTGACGTTTCAAAAGAAAGGAATAAGGTATACGATTAGGGATACGGGATGGGGCCACCTGGATGGATGTTTCTTGACCAACAGGTCATCTTAAATCGGCTAGCATGTATGAAGAAAATTTCTAGTAATCTGGGCAGGCACGGCATTCCGGCAAGGGTCGGCAACGCGTCTGCGATTCCTTTGGTTTTGCGGGTGTCCATGGGCGGCGGTGATTACTTTCCATCAGGTGACCCGCCTGCTCGTTTGCCTCATCTTTTATTTAAAAAAAATCAAATTTTTATTTTTTATTTGTTTTAAACTAGCCTTTTCGGTAGAACGGAATCTTCTTTGACCGAGTCCCAAACGCCACCATTTATTTATTTAATTTCTTTTATTTTCTCATAAAAGTAGATATACATTCAAAATATATATTCATATATACTTAAGCCAAGTGAATATCCAATAATAACCCTTTAGTTAGTCAATGTTATACGCATAAAATATTTAATTAGGAACATAATCGATGTCTGTAACATCGTTACAATTTACATAAACATCCAGATTGTCGACACCTTTTCATTGGAGTGCTGTAACTCTATAAAAATAAAGTGATCTATTATACTAACTTCACTAACTTAATCAATACAGTGTGATGAATGTATAATCGGTGCGGAAGTATTTAATAACTACAAAGGCATGCCATGTGTTACCTCTTAGTGTTACTTATGTAATATATTGTTAATGTTATGAACTTAAAGATACTTAATTAAGCTATGCCGTGAGCAAGTAAACTATCCCCCAAGTCCAATGCTACTACATACCTTGATACACAACACAAGGTCATATACACTAGCTTAAGGAACATCATAGGACTGGATTCGAAGGCGCAATTTGTGACCTCTTACTATCAAAACATACCTTTTACCGCATACTTTTTAGAATAAGATATTTTGTTTTTCTCCTTTGAAATTCAAAATTCGATAATTCAAAATTCAGATATTATTTTTTTTTCATTAAATGTGGTACCTACTACATAGATGGTATAAGATAGTGACATCAGGATCCACACATTTAGCCAAAGTGTTGGCATACAAATAATACAATACACAAATTACATTAAATAATAATAAAAACAATAATATAATGTACTAATGCTAAGTATTTGATTTATAATAAAAAGAATTCTGTAACAACCATTTACGTGATGTCAACTTAAATTTATTAAAGGGAAGGGTTTTCATAGAGTCTGGTATGTTGTTATAAATGTTAATGCACATTGGGTAACGATTTTTCCACGGGCCGTTTTCGGTCTGGTGTCCAAAACCAGTATATGGGGATTTCTGGTAATTAGTCCTGTAAAAGTCCTTTGCTTCAGTGAAAACACGGTAAAAAAAATCAATAGCCATATTAAATCATAAAACGGATTAGTAGATTCATATATCACCTGTTTATTGCGCATTCCTTTTAGTTTCTCGTAGACATTGGTGTGGATCATACGTTTCATCATCATCATCATCATCATCATCATCATCATCATCATCATCATCATCATCATCATCATCATCATCATCATCATTAGCTTATTTAATGTCCCCACTGTTGGGGCACGACGTTTCGTACGTTTGGATCATACGTTTACTTAACATTAAAATTCATGTTTTTATGAATGGACCTATAACTGTTTTACGCTTTTAATTACAAAAAAAATGAAAATAAAAATTGCGCGAATTTTATTAATAATATGAATTTGTAAAGCAGAATTGAAACTCAACTCGTTTGTCACGAGGAATGCTCCAATTTCATACAAATCCTCGTTTTTATTAACGTATAACGCAAAACATTTTCTTAAATTTTCTTTAGAAAATGTTCATTAGAAGTATGTGTGTGTGAACACTACTCATTTAAATAAACACTGTAACCACGGACCCTGCAAAATTGTTCGAGATGTCCGCCTGGATGAATTATATAATCAATGTGTCAAATAAAATAAACGCGATTAGATCCATAAAGTTGTTTTATTTAAAATTTCTTTTATATTTTTAACTAGCTGACCCGGCGGACTTCGCACCGCTTTGACAGTTTCCATCATTGAGTTAAATATATATCAATGGTTTCCATGACAACAAAACAAACAAATCCTTTTTTATTGAAAAATTAAATTGTCGTTTTTAGTATTTTATATAATTATATTTTTTTTAATATAGCCTATTTTACTCAGCGCTAATGTAGCATTCTAATGGTGAACGAATTTTTTAAATCGGTCCAGTAGTTTTTGAGTTTATTCGTTGCAAACATACATACATACAAAAATACAAAGGTTTCCTCTTTATAATATTAGTATAGATTAACTTTAGATTTTGTATTTTCCTAAACCATAAAACTTTTCATTCGACCCATGGGATACCGTAATACATACACCTATAGAGAGCCTCTAGACAGACTCAGCAATACGCGCAAGCAAACCCGCGGTACACCGTAGTCAGTTGCAGTAATAAAGGCTTTCGTAACAATCTGATTGGCGTCGAACGCATAACTTATAAACACAAATTGAGGTCTACCATCCACGTGAATATTATTGTTATTATTCATTTATTTATTTAGAAATAATCTATTTTATAGAACTTATATTTAGATATAGCCAGTAACAAATATTAACAACATGGTAAAAAATACATTCAAAGCAAAGTAAATGTAAAATTTTACACAAGAGTTTATAATATTAGGTAATACAATATATCCATGTAATGTGCAGCAAAATATACTACTCAAAACAAAATAAGGGCCACGAGGTATTTTGTCTGTACCATGAAAATAATAAAACCAATATTAATTTTTTTGTCTCCATAACGAAAACTAATGTTGTTTTTACCGTGTCGACCAATAAATTTATTCCAATAATAATGATTAAAAAGTTTATTTGCTTTTGAAAGAAAAAACACATTTAAGGTTAAAAATAAAAACAATGTAAAGTTACTGAAAACAAAAGAAAATACTCCATGCTCATCTTTTAGTAACGGGTATGCCCCCCTTGTTTCGTTACGCACTCCTAAAGCCTGGAGTGCATGCTCTCAATCAAATGCCTGACATTTTCCATTGGAATCTCTTCCCAGGCTCTTTTAACGGCGTTGATGAGTTGCTGTTGGTTGTGGATTTCCTGATCACCGTCTCTAACTCTTCGTTTCAACTGATCCCACATGTGCTCTATTGGATTTAAGTCCGGACTGTTCGCCGGCCACGGCAAGACTTGAATTTGAGACGCTTCCAGTACAAACCGAGTCGCTTGAGCCGTGTGTGCACGAGCATTGTCTTGCATCAAGATGAATCCAGGACCCGCTCGCTGGGCAAATGGGATCACATGTGGTCTGACGACTTCCTCAATATACCGCTGAGCAGTAACAGTACCCTCATTTAAAATAGCGAGCTCAGTTTTGCCGTGTAAGCTTATCCCGCCCCAAATCATTACATTTGGACCACCAAAACGATCGACTTCATGGATGCAGGCTTCTGAAAATCTCTCGCCGCGTCTTCTCCATACTCTAATACGCCGATCGTCGTTAAAAAATTTAACTTTGCATTCGTCTGTGAAGAGCACCATGCCCCATTGGTTTATGTCCCAGTCCAAATGTTGACGGGAAAATCTTAAACGATTTGCACGATGATTTCTGGTTAATGGAATACGGACAACTCGCCTTCTTGATGCCTGCTGGTCTTCATGCAATCGATTACGAATAGTTTGGTCACTGACACGAGTACCCGTTGTGAGCCGTAAACGATTTTGCAGCTTGCGGGCCGTCGTGCGATCTCGGCGCGCACTTAATCGAATGTAACGATCCTCTTGAGCTGTTGTAATGCGAACTCTGCCCGAACCAGGTCTTCTTCTAACACTGCCGGTCTCTTGGAAACGATTCCATAGATTTTGAATAGCTCTTCGAGAAAATCCCAATTGCAAACCCACAGATCGCTGCGAATGACCTTCTTCAATCATTGTAACGGCTCTGGTTGCTGTCAGCGAGTCCATATGACGCCTGCGTGCTTGTGGCATATTGCAAAAGATGTTTCTGACTCGAGATATCAATGAACTCTGATAATTTCTAATATACCAAGAAGCTAAGGAAAGCAAAACGTCAAAGAAAATGCAATCAAAATTTTCAAAAATAATTTTAAATCAAATTTTATTTAAAATTGTTGCCAGCATTAGATGAATACTACAATATTAAAAAGTTTAGGTATCAAAGAGTTTGTATACTCAATATTTTACTACTTTCAATATGTAAATGTTTAATAATTTACACCAAAATGAAAAAATACCTCGTGGCCCTTATTTTGTTTTGAGTAGTATATATAATATGATATTTTTTTGAATTCAAACTACATACAATAGTAAGGTAATGCGATATGCCTTTGAATAATTTATGAATAAATGTCAATCTGATAGATAACATCATCAATAACGCCATTCAATTTAATCATTTGGAGTTTACTTTTCGTGTCTAAATAATAAAGTTCCTAAACTATTAGATTTAGAATAGATAGATAAATTTACTTATTTCAGGTAACAAACAGTGTACCAGATGATAAAATACAAAGACGCCAATAGAAGATACCCTACAAGCTACAAACATACAAATCTATACTAATTTTATAAAGAGGAAACCTTTGTATTTTGTATGTATGTATATTTGCAACGAATAAACTTAAAAACTACTGGACCGATTTAAAAAAATCTTTCACCATTAGAATGCTACATTAGCGCTGAGTAACATAGGTTATATTAAAAATAATATAAATATAAAATATTAATATATAAATATTACATAAAATACTAAAAACGACAATTTAATTTTCCAACACAAAATGATTAAAATTTGTTTATTTTGTTGTCATGGAAACCATTGATATATATTTAACTCAATGATGGAAACTGTCATTGCGGTACGAAGTCCGCCGGATCAGCTAGTAATATATAAATTAAAAACTATGCTACAGGTAAATAAGGCGATCTGCGACGCAGCGTGATGTCCGGTACCCGGCTTCGGAAACTTTTGTTAGGTCATTAGGCATCAATATAACACTCTTTATAGAATCTAACACTTCGAATATACGACCATACTATTACTTAGTGATAAGAAACCTCTGCGTAAAGGGAAAAAAAAATTATTTTATGAGGTCGTTCAATAAAGCACGTTAAAGCCGTAATCCCGGGTGTTATCGTCAAACGACTGTCGTTAACGTGTTTAAGTTAAAGGTCCGTTCCGGTAAGTATCCTAATCCTTTGTCGTTGTAGCCAGAAAAACTTTTTCTATAAACTGGGTTTTTTATGGGTAGGTAGATAAGAAAGGTATTTGATTAGATTTCAGTTGTACGAGATCGAGTAAACGTTAAATTATATACAGGTATTTCCAATAAATTCATATGATTCATGACAATGATTTTATATGTTTAAAATCAGTTGCATAGCACAACAACATCTATACTAATATTATAAAGAGGAAACCTTTGTATTTTTGTATGTATGTATTTATGTATGCATGTATGTATGTTATGTATGTATGTTTGCAACGAATAAACTCAAAAACTACTGGACCGATTTAAAAAAATCTTTCACCATTAGAATGCTATATTAGCGCTGAGGCATACATAGGCAAACATAGGCTATATTAAAAAATATATATAAAATACTAAAAACGACAATTACATATTTCAATGGGGCGGAACAGTTTTCAAGTTGTCAGTGGAAAATGCAGTGTTGGCAGGCCTCCAACAAGGTGGACGGACGACCTGGTGAAGGTCACAGGTATCCGCTGGATGAGAGTAGCACAAAACCGTCTAGGTCTACAAAAAGGTCTTTGTGTAGGAATGTATGGTTCTGTTCACACACCAACTTTGTCATGTAGTGGATTCAAAATAAGACGAGGATGTAGTGCGTTCGGAAAACTTAAGCGCTTATCGCAAAAACTCCGTCCAAAATTGGTTGTATGAAACTTTCACCAAAAAATTTGACTTCCGACATAAATAAAAAAATCTTGGACGAAATAACTAGCGAAACATCAATGTACAGCTCCATCAATACAGTCATGTCACCCGATGACGCTACGAGCTATCCCATGGAGTTCCTAAACTCTCTGGAGCTATCCGGGGTGCCATTCCATAAGCTGGAATTAAATTAGGTATACCCGTTTTGTTAATGCGCTACTTGGACGCGCTAAGGTTAGTTATGCAACGGTACTCGATAAGAGAAACAATGTTCTTATACCATGCATCTTAATTATACCAAATAATAACTAAAATACCATTTATTTTTAAAAGTATACAGTTTCTAGAAAAAGTTGCATTTCAATGTCTATCAAAAGTCACAGGGTCAAACCTTAAAGGTAGCAAGAATCCATTTGGGCACGCTATGTTTTTCTTACGGTCAGCAGCTCCACGTAGCTTGCTCACGGGTATCTAAAAAAATTCTTTAACATATTTTATAGGTGTATATTGCAGTTAATAAAAGACTCAAAAATTTAAGTTTAACTCATACAACAGAATAGGCTATCATTTCTAAAGTTACATACGTAGACGAAGTCGCGGGTAACCGCTAGTCTAAGAATAAATCGCAGTCAAGCTGGTTACCACAGATTATACTGTTGCATACCAACACAAATTTAATTTTAATTAAAACTCCTTGGAGATTGTATGTTTTATTGTATGTGGTTTTTTCCCACCAACTTTGTATGTATTATTAAAAAGAAAAATAATCGCAATAAAATTACTGTAAAAACAGGGCGTGCATTTCATGACGCCAATTAAAAAAAATATATCCCAAAACAAATTAGTTTTCTTCTATCTCGCACAAATAGTTCTAGTGGATGGCAGACAAACTGAGCAATGTAAGGTTGGTAGTTACGAAGGCCATTCGAAGGGATCATTTATTCATGCTAAATTGTATCTATCTATACTTTAATTGTGCTTCAACAGTGTTGCAATGTTTAGAAAGCCACGAAGGTGAAGTATTCCATTGATACTTCAATGACTCTTATTGAAGTAGGTTGTTTTTAACCAGCTAACAAGTGTGTGGTACGCCTGACGAAATACCGATCACCGCAACCTATGACGCTTGCTTGAAACACTAAAGCCATTACGCATGCACATAGATACTGCATAATATATAATAAATAACACAGTAAACATAATTCAAAGTATTACCAAATAGTTTATTACTCGTATGTGCAAAACAAACTTCGGAAAGCGACAGATGGCGAACGGTAATGAGACGCTACCGGGAGACACGCGTCACTACGTTTGCTCTGTCAAGAGTTAACGACAAAAAATTTATACATGAATACTAAACGTTAACACAAACAAACGAATAACCGACAGCAAAAGCTTTACACAAAACTGTAGGTAATCTAAAAAGGTGTTATTAAGTTGAACGACACAGAAGAAAGAAAGAAAAAAAAATTGACACACACACACACACACACACATGATTTACAGTACAGTCATACTTAGATATAACGAAAACAAAACTACGATTCGACTCAGCATTACACCAGTATTCCCAGCACACGTATTTTCTCCGTCCTCTTTCCTACGAGGTGTGAAGAAGCAACTTGCGAATTGGAAAGTTGAGGACGGCTAGTGAAGCGCCATCCAGCTCCAGTTAGTGAGCTGTCCTCGCATCTGAACTCTGCATCAGCATAACATCAGGCAGAGCGGAATCATTTGCCAACCTATCTTTAAAAAATTCACAGATTTCGCAGTCCCCGCAAGAATTGGAGCATTGAAAATGAATACAACAATTTACGAAAAAAAAACATTTTATTTTAAAATTCAAAATTCAAAATTCAAAATTCAAAATCATTTATTCAGTTTAGGCTACAAATAGCTCTTATGAATGTCATTATGCCATCGGTTCGTAAGTCTACTCTGGGCGTGAGAACTTGTACTGAGAAGAACCGGCAAGAAACTCAGCAAGTGTCAAGCTCTTTTCTCCCTTACAGCGTCAAAAATATTGGAAAATGCCCTATCATAAAAGGACACTTTCCATCACAAACAAACACAAAAAAAAAGGACAATCACAACACCCAAAAATACAAAAAAATAAAATAATAAGTTTTGCAAAAATTACATCAGGTACCTAACAATTTCAATTTTCACAATGTCATACAGTACTAATAAAAGTCAAAAATTATCTAAGAAAACAAAGTTAAAGTATACGAGTACAATAATAATAAAATAAGATAAGTAAGCAAGAGCAGACCTGCCTCTACAGGAGGCACCCGTTCACGAGTATGACATATGAATCAGCCATCGCTTCACTCAACCATATCTTAGGGAATGTAACGACCCGACGCACATGCCACCACCGCAGAGACAATAAAGAGAGCATGCCACGTAACACAATTCCAACATGCACTTCAACAGGCACTTCTCGCCTGCATCCGCATCTTATAACACCATTGCCATGACGATCGGTCAATAATCAAAGAAGCTACATCACTTTTTATATACGGAAATACCCGTTTATCTACAATACCAAATCTAAAGGGACCACCTACAGGTCACAATTATTAACCGATTTTTAAAAAAATTTCACCAATTTGTAGCTAAACTAATTAGGATCCTTATTTCATTCTTTCTTAAGTCGATTTTTTTTAAATATTTACATATTATATATATTATATATGTACATATATATAAACACCCCCCAAAAAAAACGATTTTTTTTTACATTTTTTAAAATTCCAAAAAAGGTTTTCTGCCGGTTTTTAAAATTCAAACGCTCACACTTACCTTGATAAATTCTAAAACTCTTGGTATTATTTTCATTTCGATTCTTCCAAAATCCTTGGAGCTATGGCCAAAAATATGTATCAGGCGATTTGCATCTGATAACCATTTTCAATGGTAAAAAAACATAATATACTTGACCGCCATAGAGCAGTAAAGCGTTGTTGTTCTGCCGACTACTTTAGTCAATCACAAAGTTCTCCTACAAAATCTACCGTCGCCGCCTCTACGTACTACTGGGCGAAAGAAACCTTAGCGGCCCCACTAAGATAAGATAAGAAACCTAGACCAGTAAACTGGCTGCGGGAGCCAGAGAGGGAAACATTCACTCTCTAAAAGAGGCCATGGTTGAGCGAGCAGACGCGACCTTTTTACCACCGAACCTCCAGACGTACTGCAGGATATCACCCCCACTATGTCGCACTAAGCGCTTCATGTCATCATTTTTACTGCGCACTGGCAGGGAGTGGAATTCTCTGCCATCGTCTGTGTTCCAAAAAACTTATAACCTGAATTCCTTCAAGGCGACAGTTAATAGGCATCTTCTGGGGCAGCTCGCTCCATCGTAGACCTCATCTACGCTCACCATCAGGCGAGATCGAGGTCAAGAGCTGTCTTATAAGGCATAAAAAATAAAAAATAAAAAAAAATAAAAAAGTGCTGTTGTTCTGCCGAGTACCTACCTACTTTAGTCAGTAACAAAATTCTTCTTTAAAATCTGCCGTCACTAAAGTAATTCTGCCATGGTGTTACGTATTCTTAAACACGGAAATGCAGGACAAGGCTATGCAGAACAGGGCAGGTACCTAGTGCAATTTGCATAATTACCATTCGATCATGTTAACAAAAACGAGATTATGTATAGCAATATTTTAACTCTCCTAAAAAAACTCGCACTATATAGGCACTGTGCTCGTGTTGTTAAACGTACTTTTCGAGTTTCTGGCCGGTTCATCCCAGTACAAGGTCCCCCGCTAAAGACTTACTTACCGGTGGCGAAGTGGCTTTAGAAGAGTTTTAATGTAGCCTTAAACAATAAAAAAAGTAAAATTTTAAAATAAAAGTTCTCGAAAATTTTAATTACACCACACAGAAGTTTCCGCGTGGTGCTCGGAGAAATGTATAAATAACCATAAAAAAGTTTTACGACCTGTCCAGGTGACTTTGATAATGTTTAAACATGATCTGCTAGAGTTTTATTATTGCAAAATCAGATTGAAAAATGATATTTTAGACGTCAATATTGTCAGTATAACAAATGAAATAACTTATAACGTTTGATCATAATGTTATAACGTAATAAAAAGAAACAAAATAAGAAAATATTTGTTACCTTTCATTTTGATCTTTGTCCTCTCCGATTTGTGCCTTTGTCCGTTAGGAAAACATAGGGTTGTATTTCTATTATATATTATTTTGTAAATGTACTGTTTTATTAAGGCGAAGGTTAAGGCACACTAGCGCCGCTAATGGATTTAATTTGAACTGTAAACTGGATTTTTTTTCAAACATTGCGGACCTTCCGACACTAGGCAAACATTTATTATTTAATAATTGTACACTACTTTTAGGTTTGTTTTTGTATTCTTTCGCTAACACCAACAGTGGCCATTGTTTGTGAATAAATGCGATAGCCCGTTTTGTGAATAAACCACGCAACAAAAAGTAGTGCACAATTATTAAATAAATACTATGGATGCTTTCCTGTTGTCGGACGGTACGCAATGTTTAAAAAAAGATCCGTTCCGTTAGTAATTGTCAAATTATCAATTAGTGGCGCTAGTGTGCCTTACCCTTCGCCTTAATATAACATTGAACGATCGTAATCCTTTACGGATGATATAATATTACGCTCAATAATTGTTTCAACTTCTTCTTATGAACACTTTACTTTTGGTGTGTTATGATTAATGCGTCAATCAATGGTATGTATTGGTGTGCCCGAATAACAGACAGAGCCAGGCAAACATTATATAACGTGTAATGGTTCGAAATGTCTACATTTGGACATTTACTTGTCGATTGAGTAACGAACGAGCGCACTTTCAATTTGAATTATTAGTAACCGCAACATAACGGTTTCGCAAGAGTATTTGAGAGCACTCACCTGTTGTCTTTGGATGACTCAACCATTGAAACTATGTTAATAGAACCATCTTTTGTTTTTGTTTAGTTTTGTCTACGTCGCTATTACAGATGATGACTTTAGATGGCTTTGTCTAGGTTACTTTAAAAGGTGATCAAATTAGAATACGCTGATATAATACTTTTAATATTCAGATAATTCAGATACGATAGAAAACCATGTTATACAAAAGTTATTAAGTCATTAAAACAAAGTCAAAAGTAGACATGGGATGGGTACCCGGTTTGGATCCGGTACCCGGCGGATCCGGCCCTTTTTTAGGATCCGGCCGGGTAACGGGTAATAACGCCGGGTACTCGGCAGTGTCGGGTAATTTAGTGAAAGAAAATTAATGACTATAATATTAATTTGAAAAACCTTTATTAGGAGCTCAAGCGCGCGAATATCAGACACAATAGAATTTTAATTGTTATCGGCCACCTGGTGGTCGATCGACGCTCATAGGGTTATGCAAGAAAATACAAATGGTTATGGTTCTATTATATTTAGTATTTGTAATTTAAAATTGGCAAATTGTGATGTAAAAACACCAGTTTCTCAGCACGATTGGCATCAAGCCGACTTCGTTTTCCTGCTCAGGCGTTCGCTGTAAATTGAGCTTGCAGTGTGTAGATAAATATTTTGCCGCAACTTTTCGTAATATCGGATACCTCATGCCCTTTATTAGAAGCCCATCATGTGTAGGGATTTGTATCTCTGCGAACCTTTGCCGAGCTTAAATAATGATCTAATTCCGATGCCGCAAAATTGCTGCCGGGTACCCGCCGTGGACCCGCCGGGTACCCGGCGTTAGCCATGCCGAGTACCTACTCGGCTGCCGGGTACCCGGATAAACCATTACCCATGTCTAGTCAAAAGTCATGCGCAGATGACAAGCGGTTAACGCGCGTTTCCAAATAAGTATACACGCCAGCCTATTAGACTACCACAGTTAAATTTCCACAATAGACTTGGAACTTCATGTAGGTATATGGCATTTATGGTTGAACATAAATTTAAGAAATTTTACAGTTTTGGATAGCTTGATGTGCAACAACGCGCATTGGCAAATGGACAAATAAAATTTATGTAAATGTAAACTCGCGTTAGCAGAACGCGCGTTAAGCGCTTGTCTTGTAAACATAGCCTTATATCAAAACCTTTTTTTTCGTCGAGCCTCCCCGGATTATAAATAATATTTTAATGCCCCATTTAATTTTTTGATTAGAAAAACAAACACTTTTTTAACGACATTTATTTATTTTAATTTTAAGTGATACAAAATAAACTTTAATCAAATGTTAAGCCTTTCTATTTAAATTATTTGAGTACTAGTTGGTCGATTCTAGGTTCAGTTTTTGCCAGAGCTATTGTCAGATCGCTATCGACGGCAAGACGATTTCGCTGTTTAGTTTTGATTAAAACCAGAGCTGAAAAACCTGTCTCACATAAATAAGTTATAAAATGTAAACGTATTATGCCCAATTATGAACGAAAATGCCCCCCTTGACATCTCTCTACGGCCCCCTAGGGGGACATGCCCCCCTGGTTGGAAAGTCCTGCACTAAATTATGGAACTTTTTACTACGCGTGTTCTACTCGCAGTTAGCCAGCTTTTATTTTAATCGACTGCAAAATAAGGAGACGGTTCGCATTATGGTAATACTCAGTTACCAGAGCCTTATGGCATTATTATTAGCTCTGGGTCTCCAACTGTAGATCAATGGCCTCCCTTCTTTCTTTCCACTTATCTCTCTATCTATCCACTGCTGTGGTTAATCTTCGTAAAAGTATTTATTTTTTGAAGATTTTTATAAATGAGCTATTAACCCATTAGTTATTAGATTTGACCAGGACTTTCCTGGTTAAATCTAATACGCTTGTATTTTTTCTTTTCCTGGAAGAGACGCAACTTGTTATGTGGGTCTCCCCCGACCCACCTAGGATGAGGGAGGATATTCACGCAATCAACTTCACGTGCCGCCAGGGTGATATAGATCTCCTTAGACCTACCGTGATGCCGTTTACATTGACACAACCTATTGCCATTACTATAGGTATATGTATTGACGACCTTGACACAACTGGAACACAGCATTGCAAGCAGGACATAGCTACAAAGCGATGGATATGAATATTGTGGTACCTCCACCATATCCAGATTGTGGATATTTGAACCCTTGTACCTACCAGATACGGAGTTCTGTGCGGGAACAGAGTACCTAGTGTGAGTTTTGTTTACTATCCGTATTCATTCGATTACGTTTACGAAAACGAAACATAGTATGGCATTGAAGCACCGCCTCCTGGCGACATACGAGAGGAGTTAAAATTTTGACTTACAAATTCTCGTTTTCGTTAACGTGATCGAATGGCGAATGTTTCTAATTCTGAGTGGTAGAGCCACGCTGCGGTGCAGCACGAAATGGGTCGGCTCGCCCAGCGTAATACCACCCTCTCACAGAATATCGGCGTGAAACAATGGCATTCGTTGCTATTGTGTTTGGTCCGGCGAGTGAAAGTACCAGAGGCCCATCTTTTACCCCTCCCCCCTCCCAATTCCTACACCCTCCTCGAGGTCCAACTCCTCCAAGGCCGGCAACGCATCTGCGATTCCTCTGGTTTTGCGGGTGTCCATGGGCGGCGGTGATTACTTTTCATCAGGTGCCTGCTCGTTTGCTTCCTTTTTACATAAAAAAAAGAAAAAAAATGAAAGTCGCACTAGGTACTGGGGGTCGACCGCCTAACACTCTCGCTTTCGATCGCTTTGAAGGCGAGGCGAGGAGGAGGCGTCATCTTGTCATTTCGAAAGCAATATGAAAGCAATATGAAAGCAATATCGAAAGCTATAGGCTACAGCTTTAGATATTATTCGATATTATATTTCGATATTATATTAGAAAGCGAGGCGAGGGCTTCGCCTACAAAGCGATCGAAAGCGAGAGTGTTACGCGGTTGGGGGGCTGATCGGCTAAACTGCCTATGAGTAAGCAAGTATAGCAAATCGCATAAAACACGTAACACAACGACCTGATGTGTCATACTTTTGTGTTAGGCATAATCATCGTCATCATCATTACATAGGTACAACCTTAATATCGTCCGTTGTTAAAAAGCTGGAAAAAAACAGTTTGATTTGACAAATTGGTTTCCTAAACATATTTTTGTTTTATATTTAGCTTAGCTTGGAGCACGATGGCGCAGGGGTTAACGCGCCCGGTCTGCGAGTGCTGAGGTTAAGCAACTTTCGCAAAGGCCGGTCATTGGATGGGTGACCAAAAATGTATCATCTTAGCTTCGGAAGGCATGTAAAGCCGTTGGTCCCGGCTACAATAGCAGTAATTATCAACCACCAATCCGCACTGGGCCCGCGTGATGGTTTATCGCTCGTTCTCCCTATCCATCCATAGGGAAGGCTCGTGCCCCAGTAGTGCGATCATAAAATGAGCTGATGATGATGATGATTTAGCTTAGCAAATGACTCCACTCCACCTGATATTAAGTAGAAATGGAGTCCAGATCCCAAGACAACTGGTGCAGCGTGAAAACAACGCATATGTACCAGAGTAGATAAAACGCATAATTATTATTTGTAATGTATATCTACAGATACAGCAAGCACAGCAAGCACCTTATGTTGTAATTTAAATTTTATTTTATTTCGTTTTTTGTTTTGTTATGATATAAAATTGTACGTTAACTTAATAATTAAATAATTATTTACATTCCATCAAAAGTATTCTATTGAACATTTATAGAAAAATTACAGTATCTGATGTTTATATTGATTAACAACTAACTATTTGTTCTGCCCTATTTCTCTAAAACAATTTTTTTTTATGATAATAGCTGTCCCGACAAATTTCGTTCTGTCAAAAGTTATTGGCCTGTCGCAGTCTAATATAAATATTACGCGCCTTTGTTTAGTTTTGATTGACGTCAAATGTTCGACAGCTGGGGACAGAGTGATTTGTATGGGAAAAGAAAATTGTTGTTTTTACTATTTTCCTCGTATTTTTTACGTTTTTTCTCTCCATAAGAACCGTTTTCAGTCATAAGAAAATTCGTCCATAAGTCGCCCATAAATTTTTTTTTGCGTAATATGGTTGAGAAACGTCAACCCCAGTGTACGCAAACATGCTGGAAGCGTTGCAGAATCCCGTCAGCCCCAACAACGTCCTAAGAGCATTGTTGAACAACACATTTAGATATATTATTATATCAAATGTAAATATTATAGAATATATGTGCACCACATTGCCAAAATCTATTCAAAATAAAATAATAACAATAATAATAATAAACTTTATTTGCACACAAAAAAACAGATACTGACAAATTTATAAAAACATATGGTACAAAATAGGCGGCCTTATTGCTAACAAGCAATCTCTTCCAGGCAACCTTGGGCGAAAAATAATAAAATAAAGAAAATAAAAATGGGTGTAAGTAAAAATAAACTAAATTATAATAATAACATCAAATAAAAAATAAATAAAAATAAAACATAGAAAAGGGAAATAAATATAATAAACAGAGCTTATGCAATGTAAATCATAAAATAAATAAACATAGCTAAGGTGAATTTAAAAAAGACTCCGAACCGAAATAAAAATAAAAATCGATTCAAAATTCAATATAAAATCCGTATAAGAAATAAGCGAATATAAAAAAAAAGTGTAAAATAACGTTAGTTGTTTGATGTGATGACATCAATGCAAGACCATGTTTATGATACGAGTACTGATACAGTTGCTTCAACAATAAATAAACACCTGTTGCCAATTGGACTATGAGGTCAATGTCAGAAACAGGCCATTGAGACACTGAGACACTGAGACTGTGGATGTTTGAAATAGTTAGAATCAAAAAAAGGGACAATATAACAAGAATTGACGAGTACAAAGTGTAATTATTACGTATTCATATCACATTTAGCTATAAGAGTCACCAGTGAGATTAATCCCCCCAGGTGATTGACAATTGACACCCCAGGTAACAATTTATTGTAAAAAATAGATGAATCAAGTACCAGCACCATGGGCCAGTGTCTCTACAACAACAATGGTCCAATGCTTTTGCGCGCGTACTCCGCTCAATGTTTGTTTTGTCAAAGCAGAGAGCGCACGCGCATTGACTGAGACCGATTAATCCGCCGCGGATCGAGATCGTGAGATTTCACTAGTGTAGATAAATACAATAAATACAATAATAATAATAATTGTGCCAGTGGTTCTTCTATGTGAATTTATAACGCGTTTTACGTAAGTATTACGTTTAATTTTATTATTTCTATATTTATTTATAGTTGGGTTTTACTCTAACTTAACTTTTTCATTATCTTTCTATTTTAAAACAGGATCTATGACAGCTACTCGTAATTTCTTAATAATAAGACCGCAGTAAAGATTTGTAACGATTATATCGCACTACCAATAAAATACTGTAACTTACTACTAACTTAAATATATCGATTGTTTGAGATTTTATCGTTATTTAATAACAGTACGGTTATATTTCAAATATCAGTATATTTTAAGTTACTACAGTATTTTAATGGTAGTGCGATATGTAACAAAACAAAAGAAATCAGTTATTTTAAAAAACTAACTTGTAAAAGAAGACAAGAAGTTTAGGAAAGAGTCTCCAAACAGTACTTATCCACTACCAAAGAGTGCGTATAGGGTTAATAGACAGAAACTCACTTGTGGGATTTATGAACTCTAAATTGTGACCGATATAGGTAATATTAATTGTCGATTAGAAGAACTGCGTTATCTTTTGTAGTGCGTGCTCTTTGGTTTACCCTACGCGTTATAAATGATTAAAATAGTTACCGCTTAATTGTTTTAATACAAAAGCAATAAAGCAAAATAAATTATTGTGCGGTTTGGGTTAAACACTGATGGCAGTGAGTTTTGAATCTCACCAGTAATCTTGAAAATATATATGTTTTGCATTATTGTTAATTGATTACGAGTAATAAGATGCATACATACCGTTTGAGAATTTTCGGTGGCAGAAATAAGTTACCAACCAGTGACTTTGAATAAGAGAAAAAATAGCACTCGTGATTGATATGATAACGTGAGAATTAGTCACCAATTCAAAAATTACCCACATAGAAGATGATTATTTAGAGTTCGAGAAATCGTAGTTCAATCCTCATTACAACTTTAGACACGAGCATTTAGAATTAGCGCTGTAAGGATTACCGGGAGTGATTTTTTGAGTCTCACCCGTGTTCTCGAAAGTAAAAGTGACATGAAACACACTATGAAATACGTGGGGCATACCTACTAAGAGTTTCTGGATCTGGCCACTTACCTACATTAAAAGAATGAAAAAACAATTATGGAATTTCTAAAATGGAACTCTTTGGGAACATGTTACTTTTTATTTTGCGAGACTGATTTTCGTTATGAATCAAACAAATAGGAAACCAAATGGTAAAACCAATTTCTAAATACGTATTTAATTTTTTTTTAATCTACCGTTGTTAATTTCTTTGACAAAAATTTACATTTTATGTAATTTGTAATTTACAACTACAAATTTGTAAATACAATATTTCATCGAAATCTACAGGCGTTTTCTACACATGTAAACGTTTATTAAACAGCATTTGTAATTGTAACATTTGTAGATTTTTATATGTAAAATTCTTACATAATTGTGAAGTTTATTAAACAGCACTTGTCATACAACTTAACAAATATGTCACTTATTTACAAAATTGTCGAATTGTAACGTTTATTAAACAGGGCCCTAGGCGTACTGCTAAAATTTATTAATTGAAGAAAAATTAAATAGGTTTACTTTATAAACGAATCTAACTGCAAATCTGTAAAGTAGGTACATACAATGAAAACTACGCTTTAATGTTTAAATATAAGTTGAATGGGTAACGCCGGTTACCACCTCTATTGTTTTACGGTACCTACTATCAATGTACCCGTCTCTATTGATCAGAGATAACCGGTAACCACTGACACGTATGACACCTGTCACTTGTCATCATTTATAATGAATTACTGACATCTTGTAAAAACAACTTTACAGTACCTCAATTTATATATATAAATTGAATGGGTAACGCTGGTTACCACCTCTACTGTTTTACGGTACTATCAATATACCCGTCTCTATTGATCAGAGATAACCGGTAACCACTGACACGTATGTCACCTGTCACTTTTCACCATTTATTATTAATTACTGATATCTCGTAAAAACAACATTACAACAGATGTTTCAATACATGACAAAGACAAATAGTTGCTTAGTGTTTTATATATTCATATGTAAATTGTCTATATTGATTCATATGGAAATATATTAAATTTTCATAATTAGTGCGTGATTATAGGTACGTTCAGAAATTTGTCTGTTTCATACTTAGAGCATTAAACCAACTGCTCTAAGGTTTCATAGCTGTACTGTAGTATGAGGTCCGATCTCTTTGGTCTGTTTTGTTGGAATACAAAACAGTTCTGTTTCAGAAATAAAAAAAGTGTAAAAGTATCAGTTGGTTGGCGTAAAAAGAAAATCTATACTTATAAAATGCTTTGTCTTGAATGACTGACTGACGGATCAACGCGCACAGCCTAAACCGCTGATCGTGGAGACCTGAAACTTGTAGGGTGTGTTCTTTGTATGACGTAGGCATCCGATAAGAAAGGATTTTTCAAAATTCTACCCCTAAGGAGGTAAAAAAGGGGGGCAAAGTTTGTATGGGACAATGTGATTCCTTGGTCCAATCTACTTCAAATTTTACATAAACTTTTTTTAACAAAATTGATGGAAGACGTGTTTCGTATTTTATTGAAACTTATCCCCTAACAGGGTTAAAAAGGGGTAGAAAGTTATTTTGGCGGTGATTTGCTTCAAAGTTTATATCAATACTCCTTAGTGCTTTTGATTTAAATTACATTTTATTTTTACACATGTTTACATTACGGTAATGATAATCATAATATGCCTTTTTGAAATCTTTGTGTTGAGCCTTCTAAGTTAATACTGATAATGTTGTGTTATAAAAAAAAAATATTTTCACCAAGTCCAATGGCATCGCACAGCTGCCATGTTTGTTTTTTTTAACGTCACCTATCTAAGAACACTTGGGCAGCTAAGACGAATCTAACGATACCTTAATTATGTAAATCCGTTCAGTGGTTCTGGAGATATGAGGTAATGAAGAATATTACATACATACATACAAAATACGCGCGGAAAACTATACCCTTCCTTTGCAGTCGGGTAATAAGGCTATGTTTAGCTAGCTAGACTAAAAAACAAGTCATTATAAGATAAAGCACCATCCGAAACCTGAGACTGGCTTGTGTTTCCCAGTATGCATCGCATATTTAATCATTCGACTTTTAATTGGCAATAAGATTAATGTAATTTTAGTATGAAATCAATCGGTTGATTTCTTACTCAATTGATTGGTAGAATGGCGTACCGTTTAATTACCGAGTCAATCAATTACCACTTACCTGATTCCAATGAGATGCCTTTACGTAAGTTGGTTAGAATACAAAGTGTTCGGGGTGCATTTATTAAAGAATATTGGTAAAAGATTTGTTTCCTCCATGCTTCGGAAGGCACGTAAAGATGTTAGTCCCAGCTGCATTAGCAGTCGTCAACAACCACCAATCCGCACTGAACCTGCATGGTTCATGGCCCGTTCTCCCTATCCATCCATAGGGAAGGCTCGTGTCCCAACAGTGGGGTCATAAAATGAGCTGATGATGATGATTGCTAAAATATTTATAACGGGGATTAACGCAAACTACTTTTTACTTCCCACGCTGGTCTGGAGAGTGTCAATAATGTTTCAGCTGCCGAAATGCTCGTGCATATCGTAAGAGCCGATTGAAGAACAAGTGTGTCATTCTGATAACTTGTACACTAACACTGATTTTTTTTCCGTGCTTTGGAAGGCACGTAAAGCTGTTGCTCCCGGCTGGATTAGCATACGTTAACAACCACCAATCCGCACTCGGAGGAGCTCGATGGCGCAGTGGTTAACGCGCCCGGTCTGCGAGGCTGAGGTTAAGCAACTTTCGCAAGGGGCGGTCATCGGATGGGTGACCAAAAATAAATCATCTCGAGCTCCTCCGTGCTTCGGAAGGCACGTAAAGCCGTTGGTCCCGACTGCATTAGCAGTCGTTAACATCCACTAACCCGCACTGGGCCCGCGTGGTGGTTTATGGCCCGTTCTCCCTATCCATCCATAGGGAAGTCTTGTGCCGCAGCAGTGGGGACATAAAATGAGCTGATGATGATGATGATGATAATGATTCCGCACTAAGCCCGTGTAGTGGTTTACGGCCCGATCTTCCTGTGGTGGTTCCAACCATAGAGAAGGTCTATCGAGCTCTCTGTCGTCAAGGACTTGTCAAGGTAGTGGGCTGCATACGTAATACAGAGCTATTTCCTACAAAATTTGTAATTCAATGCAAATAAATAAATATTTACAAGCTGAACAGTATTGCTAAATCCGGTTAAGCTGTAAAGGCCGTAGAGGCCAAATGATTTTTTTAAGATTTGATCTTTTGGAATAAAATTATTCATTAATTCTCATCTAAATAGATTTAGATTAAACATAATTATATCATCATCATCATCAGGTCATTTTATGTCCCCACTGCTGGGGCACGAGCCATGGCGTTTAAGGTGTTAAATGTCCACCTCATATCCTTTATATCTATGTCCAGCGTATGTTTACGGAATTAAAATAATGCAGTAAATTAGGGCAAAGTGTTCGATATGATCGAGACCCTAACGATAGCAGTATCAAAAAAATACGAATTCAATAAAAATGCTTTTGTGTAGTAAATGAAAATGATAAATGGTTATACTCGTATATCTCTGCTTTTAGAGAGCGTACTTTATCCTAGCCTATGCTAATGATTATAATGACAGGGAATAAGTGCCTAACCTATATCTCACTTGATGGGGTGACGTTAAGGGCGTGCTGTCCAAAATCACTTTACAAGTGAGAGGATATCAAGGATTAGTGAAATTTAAAATATCTGAAAGGATTAATTAATGTTGTCTACTTTATATCTATCTTTTTAACCTACTTCAAAAACGAGGGAGCCAAGAGTAAACGCTTGAAATATTTATTTTATTATTAAGTAAACAACACTTCGAGGGTGATCCCTATTAAAATTTTAACACGAAATAGGGAACGTAATTGCATATTGGTAGGTATGTCTTTTAAACAATATTATTTGATTTTAATCCTCTGCCTGTTTACCGATTCTTATCAGATTTGGCATTGGTGTAATCCTACACCTGACTTTCATTATATTATTCTGACTTATTTTAATGATTTTTATTTTATTGAATTTCGTATTGTTATCTTTAAATGTATGACTTGTCTGTGTGTTGTACCAAACTGTAAGAAGGTTAGAGTATTAAACCAACGCTCTAAGATAAGAAGGCATGTTAATTGAAAAAATATTTAAATATTTATTATTTTATTTAAAATGAAAACAATACAATATTGAGGCGAATAGGTATACCCATTCAGAGGTTAAAATTTTTTCCCTTATATTACTAGTGACACCGCTTACAAAATCAACTGATGAGGAATTGTAAATAATTAAACTAAAAAATGTTTGTATGAGTGTATATATATTTTGTGTAAGAAGATTTAAAAATACAATTTAAAGAAAACTTATAAGCAATAATAATATTATTGTATGTATCTAGTTAAAGTGTCTCTATAGGCTAACATTTAAAGTCAATTTATACATAGTTTTTTAAAGTACTTTATAATTTATTTTATCCACGATCGTTTCACGGCGATTCATGACAGAGCTGTAGTGCATGACACTGCAATTTATCCCTTACTGCATCGACGTTAGGGTTCTTTGGCGACACAACTGACATTTGTGACGCGCTATCTACTGTACTCGCAATCATCACCGACCTTCCGGATGTAGAACAAGGTTCTATCGCTCACTCCAATGGTTATCGTCACACTTTAAAAAGGTAAACTTGAACCAAGTGATGTTTTTTTTATTCTATATCGGGGAAATACTTGACCTTTACCTCAACTGATGGTTGAACCTCAAGTGATGATAATGCTGAAGGTGAAAGGGCACTTCACCGGGAATCCTCAACTACTGAGGTGCTAGATATCTTATATCTACTATTGGAGCACAACAATGCTAAGACAACTGACTAGCCTAAGATGGCGACAGAACTAGACTTAAAAGAAAATCTACCAGCAACCAAACCATAAATGAATCAATCAAATTAAGAATCCTACGCTGGGTATCGAAGCAGGAATATTTATGTCGAGGTCGGTGGAAACCACAACACCAGAGGGGTAGTTAAAATTGTTCTGACGCATTTGAACATTTTGATTTTATCTCGAAAGCGATTGCATTCATTTCAAGTTAAGATGCAAAAAAATGTTTACCAGATGGCTTGTATTTCGAATCTAATCGTCTGTTATTTTGGTTATAAAAATAATATTAAATAATTAGGATAAACAAACAGAAACAGAATCTGTTCTACTAAGGAAGCCCCATTACTCATCATAAGTGAACCATATAAAGAACAGAACAAATTAGTGTTTGTATAGAATAAAAAAATAAGACAAAATTAAAAATTGTCATATGTAGGTACATTCCGGAAAAATAGGTACGTTTTTATTTTCACCCGAAGTACCACTTCTCATTAGGAAAGACACAAAGTAAACGTACCTCGTAAAACAAAAAGGGACATTCTTTACTAATAACAAAGAGGTAAAGTTTGTGACTTTGTTTGTTTGAGCAGGGTAATCTCTGAAACTACTTGTCCAATTCCAAAAAAAAATTACTGTTAGAATTATACAGTCCTTGCAAATAACATAAAGCTATATTTTATTTTCATAATAAACAATGAAGAATAAATTTTCATAAGCGTACGAAGTCGCGGGCAAAGTTCTAGTGGCTATATAAAACAAATGCAAGATGCTTATAACACGACTTTTAAGAGAGACCGGATGTTATCGCGTGTCCTTAAGCAGAACCTTGCCAGTGCAACAGCATTAAAAGGTCGTTCCGTCATGGACCGGAGACATTTCATTAAGATCATCGCAGTGTAGTTACCTCGTTCGACTAGTAGGCGTATTACGAAAATCGAACTAGATCTTTTCTCGATCGTCGCGCGCCGATATGCAAATGGCTATTCGCGTAAAATTGCAATTCAGTTTTGCTTACTTTGTTTTTTAGGGTTCCGTAGTCACAAGGAACCCTTATAATTTCGCCATATAGGACGGATAGGGAGACCAGCCATTATCCACCACGCGGGCTCAGTGCGGGTTAATGGTTGTTAACGACTGCTAATGCAGCCGAGACCAACGGCTTTACGTGCCTTCCGAAGCACGGAGGAGCTCGAGATGATAAATATTATGTCCCCCATCCGATGACCGGCCTTTACGGAATTGCTTAACCTTAGCAATCGCAGACCGGGCGCGTTAACCACTGCGCCATCGAGCTCCTCAAAAACATAAATGTATATAATACATAATCCGCCACAGTCGGCTATTATCGACAAGTGATAGCGGGACTTGACGACGACGGCCACGACGGCAATGATCGACAAACACTTATAGTGCCTTACAAATAAACAGAGAATAAGCTCCGAATAGTTATTACGTGTTTTTGTATACTTACAAAATGAAAGAGTTGTTACAAACTAAGACTTAGCCAAGAGATATACAAATGCAATTTGATCTTAAAAGTGGCAAGTGACTTGAAGTGACGAACATTAGGCGGGAGAATATTCCAAAAGCAGGTAGCGTGAAAGAGTATCTGAAGTATTCCGAATGAGTCAAAAGATGTTTATATAAGAAGAATAAGCATTAATAAATAAAATCAGATATTTAACTGTCTCTTGACAGTTTAATTTTTAAAGTAAAATTAAAATCTTATCTTAAAGTAAAATGTAAGCACGAACTAGAGTGCAAACTCGGCAGATTAAATGTCGTTGCCATTTCAACGCTAGAAGTAGGTAATGTGAATGTTCTTTATTCGAGTTTCATAATAGGTGTGCATACCTACATACCTAATGTATGTACATTTTTTCTGTACTCACGTATATGTTTTTGTAAGTACCGCAAATTTAGTAGAATATTTTTTTGTAAAAGAAACTCCGGTAAACACAACATATCCCCAATAACAGCAACAATAACGTGAAAAATATATAAAGAGTAATTTTTAAAACAGTTTTAAGAAAAAATATTGGACACAAAGCCTTTACAGTATCACTAGATACTATTATAATGTGTGATAAGGACCTACATTTTGATAACAACCGTTTTATAAGAAAGATTAGGATTGAACATTTTTAAGATTATACTTAAACTAGATTTAATCTCATTCTAATTGTATGTAAACATCTTATCGTGTAAAAAAGATTTGTTGAACCACATTTCATGTTATCATAGGCATAGTCGTAAAGATAATCGGGCTTGCCATTAAAGTTTACGATCAAACAGATACCTAACGACTGCAATTTAGACGTGATTTTTAACGCTTCTTGCACCAAATACTTGTACCATTGTAATTCCTTTTTTCAGATTTAATATACCTAAATATAGCATTTTGTAAGCTAAGTAACGACCATAAAACGGAACAGCTCTATCATCATCATCATCATCATTGTCATCATCATCATCATCACCATCATCTTCTTCATCATCACCATCATCATCATTATTATCATCATCATCATCACCATCATCATCATCATCATCAAATCTCAAATCAAAAATCAAATCGTTGGCCTCTTTTAAAAAGCATCTTAAAGAGTATTTAATTAATTTACAAAGAGATTGACAATATAGCACCTAACTATATCATTGTTATTTTATTTATGTAATATGTATAGGTATATGTCATGTAGGATATATGTTTCTGAAGAGAAGCATATGTTTTTTGTTTTTTTTTTTTATTATTCTGCCGGATTGTACTAAAACTGGACGCAAATTAAAATAAGACGTAAGTAAATCTTTTTGTAAAATTAAGTAGCATCTCTCTCACTGGTTTCCACTGAAAACCAGCGTCATGGCTCGCCATGACACATGCTGAGTGGCGACCATTTTGGCTGCATTACTTGTTAGTTTTAATATTTAATTATAATACCCATTCTAGATGTAAGGAATTTGATATTATTGTTCTCAATGTGTTGTTTGTGCACCAAATAAACATTTTCTTATTCTTATTCTTATTCTTATTCATCATCATGATTATCTTCATCATCATCATCATGTAACAAATACTGTCTCAAATATCCCATCGCACATAAAGGGTGACTCGGTTCTTTGTCGCACCTCCAAAAGATGGAATAGTCTACCAGCACACGTTGTCAATGTCATCCTCCCTATGATATGGGGTCTTTCAAAAGAGGCGTGAAGAAGCACCTTGTGGGCCGGCAGAGTGAGGTTAACTGATGCTACGTTTGTTTTCACGCTGCACCAGTTATCTTCGCGTCTGGACTCCATTTCCACTTAACATCAGGTAGGATGGAGTCTATATAATTAAAAAAAACTACTGGACACAACGACCGATTTTGTACAGTAAACAACAGCACTATAATATAATATTAGAGTAGGGTTAGCTGATTTAGCCAAAATATAACTAATTTAAAAGCTATTTTTAGCTATTTTAGTTCCAATATCCAATCCGGCATCTCAAATTTCAATTTAAATCACATAGCTGTTAAATCTCAAGGGGGTGCAGCGCGGAATTTGAAAATTTACGTGTTTTTAAGTCACTGGTGCTAGGCGCTGAATAGGTCTTATACATTAAAAGGACTAGTATAGGTTAGCTTGATCCTTTCACAAGGTCATGGTTGTCTTGGAATTTGAAACAAATACCCAGAAACAGCATAAATAATACGTAAAATAATGATATCTAAAAACTTATTTCTTCAGAAACTATGTAAATATAGCACAAATGAAACAATGATCCGACATCAAAATGTTTGTATTGATATTCCGCAGGTCACTGTTGTCTTATTTTTCAATAAAAAAACATGAATATGAAAATATTAAGACTTTTCTTATTTTTTACCCAAAACGCCTATGATTTTACAAAAGTAAACATTGCTCTAATTAAATCACCAGCCTACTCTGTACAGATATTAGTGTGCGTACGTATTCGTAGTCGTGCGCCGTTGTCACACCACTGCCACGCGCCGCTCGCTCGCTATCATAAAGAAACTTGAAAATCGCAGGTTTTCGTCCGCGCTGCACCCCCTTAAATGATAGTACTAAAATATGTGTGAACAGTTTATATATCAAATTGTGAATGGGAGTTGGCCGTTTGCAAATGAATGAAAAAAGTAATAATTTTATGAAACTTCTTTCGATCTTCAGCAGGTGTTTTAAAGTCTATCCAGTATTGTCAGTTTAATTTTGACATTCGAAATTCAACGTACGATAAGTACGTATGCGTGGACCTTTGGCGATTGGCTGTATTTAATTATTTTTATACTAGGTAAGGAGGTCCACACGACCTCGCGTTTGGATTTAACCGCAAGAGACGATAAAGGTGGTATTCCGTACGGATCCTCAATTACTATCGTATATCATACTGTGTTGTCATGGCGACAGACTTAGATAAAAGATAGTAATAGCTATCCAATACCGAAGACTTTATTAAATTATGAGGCATCAACCTGAAATACGATATTGAAAAGTCATAAATTGCTAGCAAAATATACAAATAGCATTGTTTTACCCTATAAGTTAGCTCCAAATAACAAATTGTTACTCGATATTATGGAGGTTTCTCTGATATATTAAGTTACGTTAAAGTCTGGGTGTAATTAACCGCCTCTGTGGTCAAATGGTAAAACTCAGTCATCCAAAGGGTTGGTTTCGATTTCTAACATGGGCGGCTTGGTTTAATTAGTTTAATTGTAAAGGGGTTGTATTAAATCTATTTGGCTAATTGTCATCATCTTATTTAGTATGTCGCCATAACAACAAATTTGATCTGAAGGCGAAAGTTCCCTTTTGGTATGATGGTAGGGATCTTTTATAAACTTGTCATGACAGCAATTGGTTAACTCATATTATCTAGTTATAATTGATATTCGACTCTAAATCTTCCAACAGGCAAATTAATTAATTAATTAATTGTACACAATAACATAGTAATTGATGAAAATGTCGTCCTTTTCTGTGTCGTTTCTTCTCTTTATATTATTTTTATATTATTCGCTGCTTCTGACAGCACTGATATCTTAACTGAAGGATTTGTATGAGGAATGCCTTACTCATAATAATGAACATGCCTTGAAGTATTAAGGTCACTTTATTTATTTTTTCGCAAATGAAAACCTGTTTTGAATTATTTGAGCTTACAGCTCACGTTTTTGTTAAGTTGTTCTCATATTTTTGAAAGAAGGTTTGACATGCTGTTTTCTTTGTTTTGTTATTTTATTTTTAACCAGTTTTTAATAACTGCCCACCGAGTTTATTGACCTTTTGTCAAACGGCTCGTAAAGCAAACTGAAATATAAAATATGCTAATATTTAAAAACTTTTTTATGATCCCTAAAAGATGTACTTAAACTACAAGACTGAAAAAATATTTCTATTCACAATGTAGGTAAATCTTATTTTACAAGACATTTCGTAGCAAAAAAAAACAGAATTGAAACTTAGACCAAAGTGTGATAAAAGGTTAGTGATATATTACCTAGCTGCCAAAGGTGACTATCATATATAAGTAATCCCTAAACTTTGTTCCACTGAATAGATAAACTTTTACCACCGTAAAGTTGGATGTAGAAATCGATTCAACTACATATGTTATGTTGGAAGTTCTATAGAAACTGTATGAAATCGTGAAAAAATAATCTATTAACGAGGTTTTATTAAAGAGACATGAACAAGCTTATTGGACAGCGTCTTATTATTTGTAAAATAGTTTAATTTCAAATATCACATTGGCAGAACTGTCATTAATAACATTGAGGCATTGAGGACTTCTTGGCGGGAAAGTGCAGAAAACTGTGTTTTTTTTTAATTTATTGTGGAATAATGGTGGATCACTGCAATGCAACGTCACTTTTCAAACTTCAAGAAGTCCGTCCGCGTGAGGTCTCAGGATGTCCTACATTTTTAGTGAAGCTCAAGGTGTTTCACAACAAAGTCACAGGGGGTGCAGCGCGGACGCAAAACTGCGAGTTTCAAGTTTCTTTATGATAGCTAGCGAGCGGCGCGTGGCAGTGGTGTGACAACGGCGCACGACAAGAATACGCACGCACACTAATATCTGTACAGAGTAGGCTGGTGATTTAATTAGAGCAATGTTTACTTTCTTAAAATCATAAGCGTTTGGGTAAAAAATAATAAAAGTCTTAATATTTTCATATCTATATTTTTTAATTGAAAAATAAGACAACAGTGACCTGCGGAATATCAATACAAACATTTTCATGTCGGATCATTGTTTCATTTATGCTATATTTACAAAGTTTCTGAAGAAATAATTTATTAGATATCATTACTTTTACGTATTGTTTATGCAGTTTCTGGGTATTTGCTTCAAATTCCAAGACAACCATGGCCTTGTGAAAGGATCAAGCTAACCTACACTAGTCCTTTTAATATATATGACCTATTAAAAAAAAATCAAAAAAATAAAGAATAAAAAAAAATAAACGTAATAAAACGTCTAGCAAAAATATTTTTTGTGATGGTGTAAAAAAACATTCGCAACTAGATAACCTAAAGATTAATTGATATTTTATGAGTTTCAAGACATATTTTTGACGATTTTTCAAGATTTTTGAAACATCTCAAATATTGGCTTTACCTGCGCAGGTAACAAGATAAAGATATAAAGAGCCTCATCATTCAAAAAAATAAAAGAAATTTTCGGGTTACACTTCCTTCCTTTATTATTATCCTTTTGATATTTAGTATTTTTTTTCGCATTTATAGAAATCAATATAAATTGTCATGCTTGCTTGAAATAACTTTAGCTTTCAAAAAAAAAGTCAGTAACAGTATGAATCCCAGCGGGGGCTACATAGTTGTACTCGGTTTGGTAAGTGATGTCCCCACTACTGCTTAGGGCACGTGCTTTCCCTGTGGACAGAAAGGGAGAACGGGCATAAACCACCACGCGGGCCCAGTGCGGATTGGTAATTGTTAACGACTAAGGCCTAAATAAGATAGCCAGTTTGTTAGTAGTGGAGGATTCTAAGTGAAGTGTGCTTCCACCTTCGGCTTTATCATCACTTAACATGACGTGTCACACCACCAGCGCATTTTATGTTTTGTTTTATAGATAGCTCGGCAAATGACTCCATCCCACCTCATTGATGTTAAATCGAAATGGAGTCCAGACGCGAAGATAACTGGTGCAGCGTGAAAACAAACGTAGCATCAGTTAACCTCACTCTGCCGGCCCACAAGGTGCTTCTTCACGCCTCTTTTGAAGGACTCCTTGGCCATATCATAGGGAGGAGAGAAAACGTGTGCTGGTAGACTATTCCATCTTTTGGAGGTGCGACAAAGAAACGAGTCACCAAACTTTGTGCGTGATGGGATATTTGAGACAGTGAAGCGGTGACTCCGAACAGCACGTGTACTCGGCGTAAAATCCTCTGAGTGACGCAACATCTCTACGCAATTGCAGAGATTCGAGAGTATTTGCGACTTCTGCATTGCCGATAATGCGTTCAGCGCGACGCTGCAATTTGTCCAAGGTATCGAGAAGGTACTTTGCGGAACCGTCCCAGATGTGCGAGCAAATACTCCACGCAAGACTGTATCTGTGTCTTGCGTGTAGAAAAAGCACAACTGGTCCGGCGTAAAGAATCGCCGCACTCTGTTCAGAATACCGAGTTTTCGTGAGGCTGTTTTGATCACGGCTTCGATGTTGTCCCTTTGGTTCAGATCCTAGCGAATCGTCATACCGAGCATGTTGATACTGCTCTGCAGGCTTAGAGATGTACCCTGAAAAGCTGGAAGGGGAAGGAATGGTGACTTTTTTGCCGTGAACGCACATACCTGTGTTTTCTTGGCATTGAACTCAACCAGATTATTGGAGCTCCAATTAGATATGAGGTCCAATACCCGATTGAGCTTAATGACAAGATTCAAAATTCATTTATGTCCCTACTGATGGGGCACGAGCCTTCCCTATGGATGCACAAAGAGAACAACTGGCCATAAACCACCACGCGGGTCCAGTACGGATTGGAAAGCTTTACGTGTCTTCCGAAGCACGGAGGAGCACGAGATGATAATTTTTTGGTCACCCATCCAATAGCCAGCCTTTGCGAAAGTTACTTAACTTCAAAAATCACAGACCGGACGCGTTAACCACCAACTACTCCACATAACGTGTGACGAAGGCCAACTGCTGAAGATTTAAGATTTTCTATGGATCTACTCGCGTTTACAGGGACCGTAGACATAGAAAGACATACGCAGCAGGCCCGTATAAAGTGTTTTATTTAAATATATACTTGTCATAATTTCAATAAATATTATAAATAATTAATTTCATTTACAAATGAACATAACAACCTAGCCACCATCTTATTTTTCTGCTATATAAAGAAAAAAATAGTCGCTTATTATATTTACCGACTACCTGAATCGAGTGGCTAGCCCTGAAGAGATCTTTGACCCCTCTCGAGAAGATACTGCTCGATAAAAGATACGAGTTCAGGAAAAAAATGCCAAAGGTGACTGACAGTGAGAAATGGCCATCGTCACAGATAAGTGCCCACTCAGATTGGACTTCGTAAATGTATTACTGATTCAATGAAAATCTTTGATCCCTTATTGCTTAAAACCTAAATTGGAGAAAAACCTTATTTTTCATGATAAAAGCCACAATATACCTAAGTTACGCAAACTTCTATGCGAACGAAATTATAATTTAGAAAAGTGTTGAAAAAATTTCTCACGAGTAAATCAAATTCTATTTGCTAAAATTACAATACAGAAACATGAATGAAAAATAAATTCTTTTAACACACCTGCTAATAGCTGTACAAAACGGGTTTCATACCATCACTTGGCCCGTTCTCCCTATCCATCCATAGGGAAGGCTCACGCATCAGCATACAAAAACTGAGCAAGACATATGAGATGATGGTGGAGCTATTCCTCTGTCGGGAGGCTGCTGAGGTCTCCGGTAATTGCTTGTCGCAGTTCCTAATCACCCTGGTGAGAGAACAGGAGATATTAGTGCGTATGCTCTCCTTCACCCCACTGGGAAAGAGTCCCACATAGCCATCTGCGGTCTTCTTAGGCGTATTGGTGTGTTTCCCTGTTAGAAAAAGGGATGTTGGTATAGAGCCCACGTTCAAAGCTTAGTTAACTGCTAAGAAAAGATTTAAAAGGTTTCACTCTGTATTCCGGTTGTAAGTTATTTTATTGTTGTTCTTGTAAGAAACGGATATCAGAGTGAAACAAGAGACGGCATCAATTAAGTTTGTAAGAGCTTGTTTTCTAGGTCTAGGTAGAAGGTAGTAAGAAAACTATAAATTATCATTTTGAAAAACCGAAGAACAGTGTTGAAAAAATTTCCAAGAGCGGGATTATTTAAAAAAAATGTTCAAGACTTGTTTGTTCACAACAAAATTTGCGTACAATTTTTGTAAATAACAATTATAATACTTAGGTAATTTAAATCTTTAACATAAATATAAATTACTAGCGGCCGCCCGCAGTTTCACCCGCGTGGTTCCCGTTCCCGTGGGAATATCGGGATAAAAAGTATCCTATGTGTTAATCCAGGTTATAAACTATCTGTATGCCGAATTTCATCCAAATCCATCCATCCGTTGCAGCGTGAAAAAGCAACAAATATACACACATACACACAAATTTTCGCATTTATAATATTGAGTTGTCATTATCAGCAGGCCTGTCGTCATAAACGAACATAATGACGAAAACGATTTTACTAAAATTAACTCACATCAAACTGAGGTTTGGCTGTTCTAGCTGATAAGAGACTTAATTATATTATTGCATACAGCCAGGTGATAAATAAGTTGTTTACAAAAGGTAGATAAAGACAGATTTTTATTACAAAAAGCGAGACGTCGACGGAGTTTCAATGGCCGTACCTAAGCGAGTTTAATCTAGAAGGGTACGTTGATGGGAATCCATTTGTTAATAATAGGTTATTATTTTTCAAATATTTCTTTTATCGCAGTGGCACCAATATTTGACACAGTTACCCAATGTTCGACACCAGTTCGTCGCTAAAATATAATAGAATAGAATATTTATTTCAAGTAATAATTACAACTCATTTTTGTTGGTAACAGATGGTACTTAGAACTATGTTAGTATCGATACAATTTATTTATATTTGACTGCTATGCCAATTGCCAATTGCCAATAATACAGAATTTCACTAGATAACAGCTAGGAAGCAGGTGGTATGTTTTCGATTGTTGCGAAAGTAAAAAATCGGTTGTTGACTTCTAAAAATGTCGATAACTGGTTCTTGTCGAAAACTGGTGCTTAATCATATTTGATGAGGGGTTTTAGTAAAACCTTTTAGTGTGCGTGCCAATTAGATGTAGGTACCTAGTACAACTAAATAATAATAGGTAAGAAGCAGGGGGTCGACCGCCTAACTCTCTCGCTTTCGATCGCTTTGAAGGCGAGGCGAGGAGGAGGCGTCATCTTGTCATTTCGAAAGCAATATGAAAGCAATATCGAAAGCTATAGCATATAGAGAGTCGCAGTCACACATCAATAACGAAGAAGAATAATATTTTAAATTAGATAAATACCTAACGACATTACGTATTCAAGAAGAAAAAAACAAGAGTCAGTTCCTCAGTGGATTCTGGATGAAGTACGTTTCCAACTTATCGTTACCATCAATTAGGTGAGCTTATTGCCAAACGCTCCCTTTGTTATTAAATCAAAAGAAAATATTTGGTATTTTAATGTACCTTGTAATTATGCCCACAAACATCCCACGGTTAGGTCAACTCAGTGCTCGATGGCGCAGTGGTGGCGCTCACGGATTGCGTTTGTTTAAGTAAAGCAACATTCGCAAAGGCCGTTCATCGGATGGGTGACCAAAAGCTTATCATGTCGGCTCCTCCGTGAAGCCTTGGCATTCACTAACAACCGACAATCCGCTCTGGGCCCACGTGGTGGTTTATGACTCGTGACCCAGCATTGGGGAGATACAAATGAGTTGACGATGATATTATTACTATTTAGTGCCGACAATTGGAATGACACATTCGGTTTAGCCCAAGCTGGCTTTGATTCTGTCACAAGGTGGCTTAGAACAAACGTGTTGACTCTCAACACAGACAAAACCAAATTCATGACTTTTTCGTATAATTTACTGACCCAACCATCCCATGACTCACATGCAATAGTGGCACATCACTGTTTTGACTCGACTGATATTGACTGTGTATGTCCTAAACTCAGTAGTACAAACACAATAAAATACCTAGGCATCATCATAGATAGATATCTGAATTTTAAAGCACATATAGAAGCTCTTACTACTAGAGTTCGAAAATTAATTTATGTATTTAAAAATTTAAGATATGCCGCGAAAGGAAAACTTTTAAAAGAAGTTTATCTAGCCCTTTGCCAATCTTTGCTAACGTACTGCATTTCATCTTGGGAAGGCGCTCATAAAACTACCATGCTAAACTTAGAAATAGCACAGAGAGCCATTTTGAAAGTTAGCACATTTCGTCCTTTCCGTTTCCCTACAACAGAACTCCTAGCTGAATGTGATGTCCTTTATGTTCGTCAGTTGTTTATACTACTAACTGTAACAAAGAAACATTCACTTACGCCCTACAGTCCTGCACTACAAACCAGCAAAAGGCAAGCAGACATTGTTTGTTCCACTAAGCTATATCGTACAGCTCACTCTCACAGGTTCTTTTGCTTTCTTGGAAGTTTTTTGTATAATAAACTTAATTTAGCACTAGGTATACATCATATGAATAAAATAAATTGTAAGAAAACCATACAAAAGTGGCTTAAAGGGAAAACCTACAATGACACCGAACATCTATTATTAGTTATTACATAAGTTAAAATACAATGGCAGCAACATGCTGCATAAGCAAAATGTTATTAAAAGTATTATAATTAATTGCTATTTAATAAAATGTTATGTAAGCAAGCGCTAACACACACTCACCGATTAGATGCCTGAGATACGGGTAAACTAGTTTACTTAGTTTAGGTATCACTTCGTTTATTTTGCACTACTAACCCTAATTTTAAAACTTTACAATATAAGCGGCACTCTTGTAATGCATTATATTATTATACAGACAAATGTTATTTTATAAGTTTTATGTATTTAGTCTAAAATTTTACACAGCAAATAAATTTATTCTTATTCTTATTCTTATTCTTAAAAGATGATTTTCGTCTTAGTAAAATAACCGGAAGCAACGACGACCTTACGGGCCTTCATTTCGGGAAAATTTCTAGAGATTTCTATTCGGTAACCCATCCAGTTGCTAGCGCCATGATACGCGATACGTCAACCTATTCAAAACTGTCAAATGTCTTCAATAAATGTTCAACCATAAGCCATTGAATTAAAGCTTAAAGTCAGTTGAGGAAATTTAATAATTTGTAGTACACCCAGGTGTGTGTACATCTGTGATCATGGCTCTTGCAACTGGTAAGAGAAAAACATGATAAGAATCCCTTTAATAATAACTTTTAAGTGATGATAGTTTAAAAACACTTACGTTTTGTTCTAAAACAATAACCTTTATTATAATGAGTGTTTTAATAACATTAACATGCTATCAGAATGTGTAAGATTTATTGAGGCGAATAGTTTCAATATGGATGTAAGCTCGCTCTTTCAAGATACATACATACGAGAAGTGTGCACGAATTCACAGGATAAATATTCGAATAGATATTACGAAATCACATTTCCTGCCTTCAATTTCTTCAATACTTGTAGATTCTTAGCATTTTTCTTGTACCGCGAGGGAACTTTCACTTTTGTCAGTAACCTTTGTGCACAGCGAAATGGGAACTGAATATCTTATGGAAAATAATAAAAACAAACGAAAAGCGTATCGGAAAGTTACTGTAACCAAATAGGCTATCACAAATCCGCCTTGGTAAATAGACAGGTTTTAACATAATAGACAAATACAAATTGGATTAATTACTCCTATAGTATTTCATTGCCTTTGTACTAAATTGGTATTTAGAATATGAACCAATTCCTACCTCCTCGAGATCCAACTCCTTGTTCAAATGATTTTTAACGCAAATTTTGTTTCGAACAAATTACAAAAACACAAATGTTGAAAAAAAAATTGGCTTTCAAAGTAAAAAGTGTTGAATAATTTCGGCGGGCTGGTTAGAACCACGATAGCTCAATTAGAAGAACACCTGACCCGGTATGTCAGAAGGGTGCAGGTTCAAATCCTGCTCGTGGAATTTTTTTCAACATTTGAGTTTTTGTAATCCAACTCCTTCCTCAAGGCCGGCAACGCATCTGCGATTACTTTGGTTTTGCGGGTGGGTGTCCATGGGCGGCGGTGATTACTTTCAATCAGGTGACCCGACTGCTCGTTGGCCTCTTTTTAACATTAAAAAAATGAACCTCCATGATCAGTTGTGCCAAGATATCGGATACTCAAGAACAACATGACTATGTTTTGGTCAAAATAATATTATGACGGAAAATTTTGCTTTCATCCCATGTAATATTTCTGACTCTGCGAACCTTTGATCAATTATGTACCTACTAGTTAAAGGATCCGGAAGAAAAATTTGCTCATACCTCTATACATTTAAATTTCGAATAGCAAAATTTGAAAAAACATTGGATAGCATATTGGCATCTTCTGCTTACTGTGAACCTTAAGTAAGATTAAAATAAGGTTGCAAAATATTTGTGCTTAATATTTACTACCATCGCCACAAACGTCATTGTGGCTCCGTGGCACCAAAATCGCCTACCGTTTTTGAAGCGCTCATCGAGAATATAGTACCACCATAATCGATCAAAGCTGCGAACTACGGGTTTCCCAAAAAACTATTGCTACTCTAGGTACTATTACTACTTTTGTTTCATATCGTAATTAAAAAAATTAGAAACTTAAAAATACACGATTTTTTTGAGTACTAAAAGTTTTTACTAAAGTTATTATGTCATATAAATTAAAAGTAGTAGCAATAGTTTTTTTGGATAAGCGCCTGTTTGAAATCGTAGTTGGTTTGTCAAAGTACTAAAGAGTTAAACAACTTTTGCTGCTGACTGTACTATGACTTTAGTTATAATAATTTTTACGCCAATAACAATAGTCTTATTAAACCGAATACTTGGACCCTTCTAATGAATGAACAATTAGTAATCTTAGAGACTTTACCTTAAAAACCACCAGCACATAAAATTTTAAACCATATTTTCCCAATACCAAATCGAGGAAAAACTACATAAATTGCCTAAAAGATGACATTTTAAATTAATAATAAGGAAAAGTTATTTCATAATAGGTATGACTAAATACCAACATGAGTACAAGTTACTTATTTACTTACATATTATTTTACTGGGTACTTCATCGACTCAGACCATTCATGTCACCTATTGATGAGTGAAATGGTATATCAATTATAATATTTATCGTACATACAAAACATCATACAGCAAAAGATGGATGCGCAACAAAAACGCTTGCACGTCGACTGATTGTGGTATTTTAGAAATACACTAAACGCGGAGCAGGTTTCCATCATTTCGACGACCTTCGTAGCCGAGATTCTTACGAGTGGCTTGCATGCCGGACTTCGACGTGGATCGGGTCTGGGTGGTTGTGATATCGCCGTTGTTTCTGATTTCCATAAAACAAGTGCTTTAGCTACTTACCTTGGGGTCAGAACAATGTAGGTATGTGATGTTGTCTAATATCATTGAAATCAAATCATAGCAAAAAATTAATGGGCATTGCCCTAATGACCACGCTTACCAAATGCTGGTTGTGATCGAAAATACTGCCCAACCTATGCTCGGGGTTTCTCTGCGAGATCAAATCAGAAATGAGGAGATCCGCAGAAGAACAAAGGTAACCGACATAGCCGGAAGAGTTGCTAAGCTCAAGTGGCAGTGGGCAGGGCACATTGCTCGCAGGACTGATGGCTGCTTGGGCGGAACAGACCTCGAGTGGCGACCGCGTACCGGAAAGCGCAGAGTGGGCAGGCCTCCAACAAGGTGGACTGACGATCTGGTGAAAGTTGCGGGAAGTCGCTGGATGCGAGCAGCACAAAACCGGTCGTTGTGGAAATCCTTGGGGGAGGCCTTTTTCCAGCAGTGCACGTCTTTTGGCTGATATGATGATGATGATGATGATGATGATTGCCCAACCTGGGAATTATGCTTAAGACCGTCAGCTACGGGCTGCTTTGCCACTATGTATAAATGCTGTTGCATTTATTCTTTCGAATTTGGTACATAGGATGTCACCAAAACTGTGGTACAGTTGTCAAGCATTGATTCAGAAGTTATCATGCAAGAAACACATCTACATGTACAATATTAAAATTTACTTAATTCTAAACGACAAAATTTTTATAATAAACCTTGGGCGGAAGTTGCTTTTTGTAATACTCGTAAAACGTGATTAATCAATACAGCCGTAAAGGTATACTTGTAATAGCAATTATCTTGAATAAATAAATAATGGATGAACAAAATAACTTTAGACTTGAACATAACCTTCTCAGTGTGTTAATTCTCAACGGACTACTTTAATACTGATCGCACTATCGTCTTGGGAATAGACAACCATATTCTGATGGTTCGCTCTACTGAATAATGGTTATTGACTATTGATTAAATTTCGCCTCTGTGATCGAGCGCATGGTTAGGACGCCGCGCCGTCGCGCCGGTCTAGAAAGATCCCTGGTTAAAGAGAAAAAAGAATTCGGAGATTCTTGGTAGGGTTGGCGATTTAGACTTTAACTTTTAACGTTTTGTCTTCCGACTATCAAAGATAATTATTATTCTACGTGTAAGCACTTGGCCCTCGTCATGAAAGCCGAAGATATAAGGAATATACATATTTAGGACAAATTATCGCACCTAAAAGCCAAATGCAGAAAGATATAAACATCAGAATAAGTAACGCTTGGAAAACCTTCTGGTCCCTAAAGGAAGTAATGAAGAACCCACACATACCCTTGAAAGACAAGACTACAGTATTCAATTCATGCATACTACCATGTTTAACCTACGGAGCCCAATCCTGGGACCTTGCAAACAAGCAAAGTAGAGCACTCAGAGTGTGCCAAAACAAAATGGAGAGAAGCATCCTAAATATTAAACTGCGGGATAAAATCAAACATACAAATTAATATAAGAAGCAAGACAAAAGTTAAAGATGTCACATACACAGTGAAAAAACTTAAATGGAACTGGGTAGACCATATGATATGAAGCAAGAAGAAAAAATGGACAAAAGAAATGACGTTGAAATGAAACAACTTTTACGGATCTACTCGCGTTTATTTTACACATTACTTTTTAATGTTTATCCTGACGTTTCGAACGATTCATCCCTAGGATGATACGCCAGGCTATTGAAATTAAAAAACATCCTAATTTCATTAGAGAAGATGGTTGGTATCTACCACCAGCCTGTGATCCCATCATACAAAATATTAAATCCCAGCACGAACACCATACTGCCAGCCCAAAAGATACTGTAAGCTCTTTCTGCGTAAAACGGATCGCACTTGATTAAATTTAAATGAGGGTATACAAGCTACTAACTAATTATGAGACGACCAACACCTCAGTCTCCCTGTGACCACGGACCCTGCAAAAAACGTCAGGATAAACATTAAAAAGTAATGTGTAAAATAAACGCGAGTAGATCCGTAAAAGTTGTTTCACATCAATGTGTAGTGTTCGCGTAAACTTTAGAAAACAATAAAAGAAGTGACGGTACGGTGCCCTCGAGATGGGAAAAGAAGGAAAGGGCGTCAAAAATTCAGATGGGAAGACATCAAAAAAGTAGCTGCAATAACATGGCAAAGAAACGCCACTAACAGGAAAACTTGGAACACCCTGGAGGAGGCCTATGCCAAAGGGCAAGCGGATAATGTTACCGATGTCGGAGAATAGTTATTATTCATCATCATCATCATCTCAGCCAAAAAGACGGCCACTGCTGGACAAAGACCTCCCTCAGGAATAAATAATTTTGAGGGGAATTTGCCATAATCGCCACGCTTGGCAGGCGGGTTGGCGATCGCAGTAAGGTGAGATTAATCACAGAGAGACGCTGCTGCCCATGCTCTGGAATGGTCCCATAGTCGCCTTCTACGACACCCACGGGAAGAGATGGGGTGGTGCAATTCTTTACACCCGGCACCACACGGGGATATTATTATTATATTGTTATTAATCAATAATCGTAAAAGTAAGTCATGAAATTTTATAGAAATAGTATTGAATAATTCCAATGAATATATATTTATCCGTAATAAAGACTATTTGAATTCGAATTTGAAGCTCTTGGTCTTCGTCTCACCTCAAGCTAAGTGACAATAAAGCCGAAGGTGGAAACCCACTTCACCAGTAATCCTCAACTAACCTGAATTAGCTATCTTAATAAGATATGATCTTTATAATTCATCAAAACAATTGTGTATAATATACCTATAAACGCTATCGTGCACAAGAAAATACATTTATTGAAACTAATAGTAGGGCTACAGATAGACGTTGCTAAACAAAATTAAACGTGAAACGCAGGCTGAAGTAATTTGAACCGGACACAGCATCGCCTTAGCAGCGGCGTCGTGGGCGGTTGCCCACACAGCCGAAAATAAATTTGAAAAAGTATGGAAAATCCGAAAGTACACGCCCCACAAAGTTTTTCTTATAATAAATACATTAGAATTAATTCTCGGCTTAAAAGCGCACGAATTTAATGTGAATGAAAAAATCGATATTTCTGATATACTATTTATATTATGTTATAAAATTAATTAATAATATAATATATTTTTTTAATTTTTGTTTAATTTTCCAAAGAAGTATAAGTAAAAATTTAGGTTTGTTTCTTAACGAATAAAAACTGTTTAATTTTAAATGATTTTTTATTTTATATTCCCTACTTCTTGCACCATCAGATGGCCTCACGAAATGTACCTTGCCCACATTAAGTTTAGGCACAGATTAGGTAATAGTTACTTCGTTTAGGTCTTGCGCCGCCACTGCTGGGGAATTACCACTAAAACGATGTAGGATAGGAGTGCGGCCTCTTAGGAATTGGCCTTATTTCAGCTTTATTGTACACACGCTTACACGTCAGGGTGCCTGGTGTGACTTTTGTTTACTATCCGTATTCATTCGATAACGTTTACGAAAACGAAAATTAGTATGGCATTGAAGCAGCGCCTCCTGGCGGCATACGACAAGAGTTAACATTTTGCCATACAAATTCTCGTTTTCGTTAACGTAATCGAATGGCGAATGAAACTCGCACTTGGCACCCTGACTACTACAAACTTTCAAATTTCCAATAAACAACAACTTGAACTTTAATGAAATGGCATATGGTTGAACAACAAACAAGATCTCCAGTACAAGATCTCCCGCCCAGAGTAGACTTACGAACCGATGGCATAATGACGTTCATAAGAGCTATTTGTAGCCTAAACTGAATAAATGAATTTGAATTTTGAATTTTGAATTTTTTTGAACTTTTTGAACATTTATTGAAGAAATTTTACAGTTTTGGTCAGCGTAAAGCACTTAGCAGACACGTTTTAAAAGAGTTAAAGAAATTTAATAGCTATCAAAAGCTATGCAAATTGCAGGTGATTTGTAAATAAATTTGTAAATCATATCGCTCTGTAACTGGAACCGTTTCTCTATTCAGTAAAAAGGTTTTACATTTTTTAAAGGAACTTAAAAGTTAGTCGCCCTTTTCAGACTCGGCAATTTTATAAAGAGCTCCCAAATTATTTTTATATAAATATATGAATAATATGTTAAGTCGAAAAGTAAAAATTTCATGACTTACTTTTGCTTTCATCCCACGTGATATTTCTAATACTCTGTCTCTCTCTCTAATACTCTACTTAGCAGACACGTTTTAAAAGAGTAAAAGAAATTTAATGATTTGATAGCTTAAAAAGCAAGTTGCAGGTGATTTGTAAATAAATAAATCATATCGCTATGTAACTGGAACTGCTTCTCTATGCTTTTAACTTTTGTGGTATGGTGGTTAGACCACTGCTTACTTACTACTTACTAGCTCTTTGGTTTAACACATAGAAGAGCTAGGTAAGTAGGCAGTGGTCTCTGAGCTAGGTAAGTAAGTAATAAATGTCTCAACTACCAACCATTTGTGTGCAGTGTACTGCACACAAATGGTTGGTAGTTGAGAAAACGAGAAAACGAGAATTTGTATGGCAAAATGTTAACTCTTGTCGTATGCCGCCAGGAGGCGCTGCTTCAATGCCATACTAATATTCGTTTTACTTGGTTGGCTTGTTCTAATCAAATATCTGAATTTTTTCATATTACTAAAATTCATTACATTGAGAAAATAAACTAGAACAGGACAAGTTGTATATAAAAACAAAAGAAACATATATATTGGCTTCACAAAGTTTAAAAAAAAATACACACAGAAAAACAATCCATCTTCCCGGAAATAAACAAATAACAAGAACATAATAAAAATACTATTGAACAATAACAAAAATATATAAGGTCACTTTTAATCAACGGCAAATATTTTGACAAAACATCTAATTATATCAGAGAAATAAGGCCTTAGCATTTAAAAAAAAATCAGGCAATTTTTTTTTTACTTTTCCTGACACAAAAATTGTAATATTTTTAAAAGCGGTCTCTCTGTCGGCTCTTTTGAATGAAACTAGGGGCACGTGTAAGCGGTAAAGGTATTGCGGCCTCTCTGTTTTTTATTTTTAATCGAAATGTCTTTTAGCGTTTTTCTTGAAAAGTAGCATATAAAAATTTAAGGTTTTTTCATAAAAATAGTTAATATATGTTGTTGAATTTATCCTCAAAATATTTGCAGTTGATAAAATGTGACCTTATATAACTACAGATAAAATAAGGACCTAATAAAAAAAAATACCTATATCATTTTCTTTAATGACATAACTAACGTAAGGAAGTATGTGGTTTTATTCCAATACATACCTGAAAATCATTCCATTAAAATGTTTGCGGTGAAGCAATTTGCTCAGATAGAAGTAATAGAATAACTGCTAGTTACATTGCAAGAAACAATATTCTTCACATAAATCGTATTGTTATCGTGTGCACAGTATCATTCATTCATAAATCACCATAATTCATGATATTTATTTGCTTTACAGGATATAGTAAAAACCTAACCACTGCGTGTGGTCAGTGAAACAAAATGTCACGTTATTGTTAATTAGTGGTCTGAGTAGGTACGGCTCATTTGCCTAAAGCATGTAAAAGTATGACATCATCAACATCACCACCAGTGCCATCATTTATATATTAAAAGTAATATTTCACTATTTATGCTGTAGGCGTTCCTATAGGTACTAATCCTATGATCACGATGAAACTTTGGTAAGTAGTTGTTCGTTCGCCCATGAAGGTTTCCGAGTTGGTAAAACAAACAGCTCCAGTCGCTTTTTGACCTTCTAGTTGATATACTGCCTAACAAGATAAGCAAAATATTCAGACTTCGTAATAACTTCTATTCATAAAAGTTCATCTCATTCATTATACTCAAAAAATCTTTAAATTATTTTTTGAGTATAATGTAGTCATTAAATCGATTTTAGTAGGTCATAGGTACATCTTTAAAAATTTAGTTATAGTAACACCTTCACACAAAAAACTTAGTTACAGTGAAAAGAATCTATGTTACTATGCTGTAACAGCACAGTATGAAACTAGAAAAAGACAATAGTAGGTATATCAATAGTACATCAACAAAATACTCTAGAATATAACTTATTGTACTGACATAATATGTTTGTGGTTTAAAAATTTTACTTAATCGACCTACAAATTATTAACCTATTAACATCTTCGCACTGAAGTTTGGAGATCAGTACACAAAAGTTCCTGCGGTCCCATGTTGCATTTTTTTTTCTATATTTTATTTCCCATGTATGACGCAGAGCGGGATAAAACCTATCAAATATTCAGTTTTCTAGAAATTACTCACCATTTATTTATTTATGGCACATAGCCCAATTATATAACTAATCAGTTTACATATAACACAAATTCTAAGTACATTCATTTGCACAGAAACAAAGACATTTTGAGATGACTGATTACCATTCATCAGAAAATAGATCGCAGTCTGTTGACCCAGAAGTGCATTTTGTCCCGTGTGCATTAGATTAGACCGTTACACATTGAGTCACCTTTTCGAATTGTATTCGCGTTTGATTTGACATAATTGTTATTTTATCCTAAAGTTTCTTATCCTTTACACATACGTCCCTCGTCACAGGGAGTCTGAGGTGATGGTCATCTCATAATTAATTTGTAACAAAGACTTCTTCTTTAGAATAAGGCTACTTATGAATCAAGTGTAACATTGATCGCAGTTATTTTATTTTATTTTATTTATTTATTTAGACGCACCAACGAACAATTCACAATTCATTTCAGTTTGTAAGATAAGGTTAAAACTAGTGAATCGATACATTTAAAGAAGCGTACAGCACTTTCTATAAAAATATGACAGTATTATTATAATCATTTTAGTTTGGTTAAAACAAAAAAAAGGAAAAAAAGGAAAATATGGATGGGTATAGCTTCTAAAATGGGTATCCCTAGCGTTCTAGGCGTTTCTAGTGTGATGACCTTCAGAATCCTACCATAGAACTACATGTGAAAGATCACTTTAGAGAACAGGAGCTGTGGTTGACCACAGTGTAACATTGATGTTACACCCGATTTAAAAGTAGCACCTATTCTACCGTAGGTATAAATTTGTATCTTGCATACCGTCGTTTATTTTTATAGAGTGCGTTTCGATCTTACAGAGTCTTTGGTATTGGGGCTGGGATTTAATAACCTGTATAGATCCTAGGAAGGTGGTAAATTTCAGCCAATTTCTTTATTGAAATTGGTATATTTATTTCAATAGTACCAAAAATGTATCATCTCGAGCTCCTCTGAGCTTTGGAAGGCACGTAAAGCTGTTAGTCCCGGCTGCATTAGCAGTCGTTAATAACCACCAATCCGCACTGAGTCCGCGTGGTGGTTTATGGGCTCGTTCTCCCTATCCAACCATAGGGAAGGCTCGTGCCCCAGCAGTGGGAACATAAAATGAGATGATTTCAATAGTCTCGCGTATCCTCAGAACAAATTGTTCTTAATCGTGTAACTATTTGGGGTACGGTTGTTGAGTAGTCACTTGAAAAGGTATATTCGCACACGGCAGACTTCTTTTCACGCCCGTGCTTACCGTCGGCTACACGTCTTTTTACGCGGGTTCTTAACTTTGCTTTCTCGATGTAAGACAGCTCACAGTCGCTATCAAAGAAGTCTTATGTTTTAAGGCTGTTTGTGTGTGAATTTCATTATTCCACTATGTCTTTTGAGCCCCTTAGATATCCCGTAACCCGCTAGAGAAAAGCTTAAATAACCTAGGTATCACTTAAGATAACCATTCATTATTTTTTTATAGAGCAGTAGGTATACTGTTATCTACATAGGTACCTACTTATTGATCATCCTTTTAAACGCGTTCAAAAACCATGAGCTATTTATAGCATTACAGCTGTTATTGATTTTATAACCTATTTTACTAACAATAAAAGTCACAACCGTCTAAAGTGTTATTTAATTATTGCGCATGACTACTTGTACAAGTTTTCGATCAATGTCAGATTTAAGAGACGCACAAAAAACAGACATGTCGTTTACATGAGTTCAGGAATGCGGATCGTTACGAAGCAATATTAAAATTATAATTAATTCAAGTGTTACTTGTGACTTTGTGACTCGTGACATGTTATTGTTTTTTGCAAAAATACAGTAAGAGGCAGACTTAAGAGAAGCACGCTCTATCTGTTGTCATGTAAGGATATGAAGATTTGGCAGTATAGTTATAATGGCTACACACCTTACTATTAGGTATGAATCATTGTTCTTTAGCGTAAAAGTTGGGTATCATAAAAATATCTTTACACACTGAAGACTTGATTTCATGTTTATAATAGACGTCGCCGTCGCGTTTGCCACATGTTCTTTTACGCTGGTTTCTATCCTTCTCTTTGTTTGCCTGGTGTAAAAGAGCTTAAATCGCCATCCAAAAAAGGACTGTTATGTTCAAGGTTCATGTAGGTATGTGTATGAGTTTGTTAATTCAATTATATTATTATCATCTAAAAGGCTAAATTGATTACAAAAACACAAATGTTGAAAAAATTTCCACAAGCAGGATTTGAACCTGCACCTACTGACATACCGGGTCAGGTGCTCTCCCAATTGAGCTATCGTGGTTTTAACCAGCCCGCCGAAATTATTTAACACTATTTACTTTATTACTTTGAAAGCCAAAGGCGCTCATTTGTTGACATTGAATGGGCGCCTTTGGCTTATTTTATTACAAAGCATTTTTAAATCGTCAATACCTTATGGCTTCGCAGCCTTTCGGTTGAGCCTTCGTACCGAAAAAAAAAGAAATGTCACAAGTACAGATATTGAACTGACAAGCTGTTTAATCCTATCGTTAATATGTATCGACGGTCGGTGTACTTACTTGCGAAAACGAGTTACTCCATTCCTATGACATCAACAGGTAAACGCGGGAAAAAACAGAAGTGACGTCACGTTTGCGTCACCTACAGGATAAGACGGATTTTTCCCATCCCATTGAACAGGAGTGCATAAAATAATGTGGGATGCGGGATATTCCCTGTAAGATAGCACAGTTACGACAATTACATATTGACTTGTTTTGAAGGTTTTCCAAGAATTTGAGAAGAACCATGACATTTCATCGAAGTTCTTACTCCGAACATTGCGATTCCATTGAAGACATACATAAAGGCCTCTTGAGTGTCTCGCCAGCTTATCTCGGTTAAAGAAAAACATACTTTTAGATTATTATTGTTTTATTTAATATCAGTACTTAAGTGTCTGCAAAAGGCTCATTTATACTTTGTGACGTTAAGGTGTCAGATTTATTCTACCTTGGTTGTTCAGTTTTTTGTGTTTATTCATTTATACGAGTAATAACGCATTGAAATAACAAATTACATTACTACTATTAATTTTTTTAAACTTGGTTAGTTTAAAAAATAGCCACATAAGGTCTACGGCAATTTTACCATTAAAAATAATGTGACAAGAAATTGGAGTAATAAAGACCTATTTAACAGTTATGTACTTGTAAACAAATTAAATCTGTGTTGTAGCGTTTACAATTTTTTTATATACAGAATGGAAAAAAAAAAACTGTGGTTGGAGGAAAAGTACCCTTAATATTGATGATGGCAAATTTTACTAAAAGGAAACATTCCTTTATTTTCACAAATAATTAAAACTGCAGTTACAGATTTTTGAAAAATCACCTGTATGAGCCGGGAATCTAAAATTTGCCATCATCAATATTAAGGGTACTTTTCTTCCAATTACGGTCTTTTTTTCCACCCTGTATATAAAAAGTAATATTTCACTATTTATCCTGTAGGCGTTCCTATAGATACTAATCCTCTGATCACGATGAAACTTTGGTAAGTTGTTGTCCGTTCGCCCACAAAGGTTTCCGAGTTGGTAAAACAAACAGCTCAAGTCGCTTTTTGACCTTCTAGTTGATATAAAACTTACTGCTTAGGCAGTAGCAACAAAATGAGCAAAATATTCAGACTTCGTAATAATTTGTATTCAAAAAAGATAGTTAAAAAATGTTTTTTAGAGTCTTATATAGTCATTAATCATCGGTTTAAATAGGTACATCTTTAAAAGTTGAGTTATGGTAATACCTTCACACAAAAAACTTAGTTACAATAAAAAGGATCTATGTTACTATGCCGCAACAGCACAGTATGAAACTAAAAACAATAGTCGTATATCAATAGCACATCAACAAAAAACTCTAGAATATAACTTTTTGTACTGACATAATATGTTTGTGGTTTAAAATTATTAATTAATCGACCTCCAACTTCACATTCCGTTTCACACTATTAATGATTCTTACCATAATTTTTTTGAATATGCAAAAAAACCCAACTACGAACAAAAAGTGATACTTATAATAATATTGAGCGGTTATCTTCAGCATGGAGTAATTCTAAGGGAGCGAACTCTAGATCTAGGGTGCTATGTCTATTTTTGTAATGGACGGGGAAGTCCTTGACGACCGGCCAGGTTTGTGTGACTTTTACCCCTTTTCCAAAGCCAGTTTTTGTAGTAATAAGTTACTCACCTAATTACAGATTTTGTGGATCCTTCGATCTTAAAACTTGAAAAGAAAAGCTTATGTAAAAAGTAAATTTTAGTTAAGCGTAATAAAGCATAAAAAATGGTCTTCTATAGTCACGAAGTATTAACACTTTTATTGAATTTTTATCTGTTTCTGACGTACAATATGTAGCAGTCTTAGCTATTAAGTAAATTACATAGACAACATTCATCATCATCATCATCTCAGCCAAAAAGACGTCCACTGCTGGACAAAGGCCTCCCTCAAGGATTAATCATTTTGAGGGGAATTTGCCGTAATCGCCACGCTTGGCAGGCGGGTTGGCGATCGCAGTAAGGTGAGAATAATCACAGAGAGACGCTGCTGCCCATCCTCTAGAATGGTCCCATAGTCGCCTTCTACGACACCCACGGGAAGAGATGGGGTGGTGCAATTCTTTACCCCCGGCACCACACTGGGGACAACTTTATATTTTCAAATTCAAACATTCAAATTTAAAATATTTATTCCGCGTAGCAGTTGGGCTTAGGTTCTGACAATAAAACTAATACATAAAGTTAAAATTAAAATGCTACGACGAACTGGACTCCTCTCAGCATAAGTTGCAGCTTCAAGAAACTACTACGCTGATTTTCAGAGGAGTGTGTGTGTTAAGTATTATAAAAATAATGCTATTAATAATAATAGATAGTAATAAAGTTTAAAATATAAATACTGTATACTATAAAGATTGTATACTGTAAGAGTCTTACAAATAAACAGAGAATAAGGTCGGAATAGTTATTCCGTGTTTTGTTCCCGTCATGTAAACGTCGTTTCAAATTAGAGTAAAAAAGACAAAACACTAAATAACTATACAAAACTTATTCTTTGTTTATTTGTAAGGGGGTTAAACTATAAAAAATCTAATATCAGCAAGCTTATTTGTTTTAAAACTAAATTTCGTCCATTTCTTGGAGAAATGGTAATGGTGGAATGGTAGGTGATTACAAACTTTGATTGCCTAAAGATAAAAATAAAATACTGTGCAGACAACGTTGTTTGGGATCTGTTAATTATAATGTGGCAGTCAACTGGAAAAATGTTTCTTCACCTTAACATAAAGTTAGCCCTTTTCGATTGATGATTTCTGAAACTTCCTCGTCAACTTTCCTGTTATAATTAAACGTGAAATATTTTAATTCTGACTTAAAACCGATGCTGGTTTTTATTACACTTATTGAAGAAATATAAAAAATCTTTTTTTTTATATCTTATAAGACAGCTCTTGACCTCGATCTCGCCTGATGGTGAGCGTAGACATATCTTTGGTAGACAAACGGATAGATGCCCGGGTCGAATGTGGTAAATTGTAGTTTAATCCCCATATCTATGTTAGACAATTGATGTGAACCCACATTTATAACAAGTTTATAAGCTTTATGAATAGGTTAAGAAGGCTATTATATTAATGTGTTAATAGTGGTTTAGTCTCGATATTGCAGCGATGACTTGATATCAATGATGAAGGCCTGTGCTCAGCTTTGAGCAGTATTATATTGCTTTATAATAACCTAAAAGAACAGTTTTAAACTTAAATCCACATCACTATCATCATCACCAGCTCATTTTTATGTCCCCACTGCTGGAGCACGAGCCTTCCCTATGGATGGATGGGAGAACGGGCCATAAACCACCACGCGGGTCCAGTGCAGATTGGTGGTTGTTAACGACTACTTATGGTGCCGGGACCACCGGTTTTACGTGCCTTCCGAAGCACGGATAAGCTTGAGATGATAAATTTTTGGTCAGCCATCTGATGACAGGTCTTTGCGAAAGTTGCTTAACTTTAGCAATCGCAGACCAACCATCAGGCTTCTTGTCTATCTTAATCCTATTATACGTATTGGAATAATAGGGCTATATTCATACTCCTTTTTTAAACAACTCACACGCACGCAAAGACACAGGTGCACCCGCGCAGCCACGCATCGCACGCGTGTGTGCGTGCGATGCGTGGCTGCCGGGCCGGGCCGATTGAGATATTACCCATTGTGGGAGAAAATATAAACCCTAGAAACGTACTTGAGCGCTGTAAACACAGTCGGTACTGAATAATTGAGTTTGATGTGATGTCGAGTGGACGTTGCGCTTACACGCGAATTTTTCCCGGTTCCACGATCCGCACGTCACGGTCGCGGTGAGCGGCTTTAACGTGGTGCCACTAGACTCTACTCTGGTATTCTAGTAGTGGCTATGGAGTGATGCGCACGAGTGATAACTGATAACGGATGCTTCTGATAGTGGCTTGTACAATTATTTAATTAAGAAGGTGAGTGGAATTTCTTTTGTATTCTTATGTGGCAAATCTTTTGTTGTGATATAGTTTTTAAAAGTTTTAACTCAAATCGAACTGTTGTGTGAGTCAATTGTGTTTTGTTTTCTAATGTGTCGATAGTTTAAGATGCAGTTATGAAAAACTATACGTACATTGCTAGAAATTACGTAATTCCATACGAACAATTGCGAACGTTTACATTGTGAGTATTTGATTGGAAAATCATGTTAAGTAATCCATTATTCAGTGGTATCAAATGTTGCTTGTTATACTATCGTCTTGTTAGTTTTATAAGTTTATGTTTTTCCATCATCATCATTTCTCGACCCACAGGCTTCTATTTGGTGATGCCTTGTCCATAGTCTGCACTCTGGACCACATGCAAGCGCAACACACGGTCATTGTTATATTATTATAATCTCGCTAGTGGACGTCCCATTTCTGAATCCGCCTCTCTGCGTTTCTAATTGTTTTCAAATGGAATAACAATGGGACATGAAGTGTCTACATAATTATTTTTCTGGTTGTCTACAGGTGAAGATGCTTATTTAGCATTGTTACAACATCACTGTCAATTGAAATTGAAAGTTTTCAAATAACATATATTTATATTTTTTTATTTATTTACATTATATGAGAAAAAACAAAGTATAGAAAAAAATCCACGAGAAGGATTCAAACATTCCATGACATGCCGGGACAGGTGCTCCACCACGATAGCATAGTTGGTAAATTGTTCGCAACAAAATTTGCGTAAAATTATGTATACCATAATTATAATTAATATTAGCTTGATATTTAGTTTCCTAAGCATGCAGGCAGTGGCTTGCAAGCATGGGTTGCACAATGCTAAGAAAAAATATGCTAAAGCATTTTTTTTTAAAGATAGCTTGGCAAATGACTCCATCCCACCTGATGTTAAGTGGAAATGAAGTCCAGACGCGAAGATAACTGGTGCAGCGTGAAAACAAACGTAACATTAGTTAACCTCGCTCTGCCGGCCCACAAGGTGCTTCTTCACGCCTCTTTTGAAGGAAACTATATCATGTTTCATGTAGTGGACAAGTTGTTTATTTAAAATGCGCTCCAATACTTTGCACAAATCTTAAGTTACGGCTATGCGGTAACTCGATGGATCTAACGGATCTCCTTTTTTGGGGACAGGCATTAGCCCACACTGCCTGATTTTAAATTCTGACATTGTGTGGCCACAGTGAGAATTTGTACGTGGCTGTGCATTGCAGTCATCGATTCGAGAGTTAGCCGCAAAGAGTTTGGCCAGGAAATCGACCTTCTCCTGCGGCTTGTGAGCTAAAGTTCCGTCAGGACTTCTTAATGGTGGTAGCGAGGATTGGCAGAAGTTCAATTGCACGGCTTTGGCCGGACAGCCAGTAGCTACGGCTGCCCGTAGGATGCGTCAGTAGTTCTTGGCCGACCCGTGCAACGCGCTGGGCATCCGCTATAATGTAAGCTCTTTCTCAGGACTTGGACTTGCATTATTATAGGCTGCTTTCAGCAGTGGGTTTCGGGATCCCCAAGAGCTTTATCTCTGATCCAAGTGCGGTATGCCGCCTGCTTGTTATCAACAGCGTTGGCACACTCGCGGTTGAACCATCGGTTGCGCCTGCTTTTGCTGATGAGAGATAGGAGTGTGGAATATACAAGTAGTATTCCATCCCTAAAACTATCTCATCAGCAACTGCAGTCGCACTAGCTGTCGGGTCCTTCCCACTGAAGCAGCGCTGCCCCCAAATAACGGACTGCTTCAAACTGCCCGTGTATGGCTGCACTAATCAGGCGCGTATATAAACACAGTTATCAATACTGATGAGAAAAGAAAGTGTCTCTACGTATGGTGCTATGGAAAATCCAAGATGGTTTAACCATACATTATATTCAAAAAAGGTTGATTCATATCTTATTTAGACTGGGTGTTTCGAATATATTTAATGCAAAACCATAAGGTGTGCCTTTGTGGATGTTACCTTTGGTACCTTAACGATGGTAACAAAATATAAGACCAAAATATGTAGTATATGTATTTTAATCTTTCGATCAACCCAATAAAAAAAATCGGTGTAAAGCATTTCAAGTGGCGAGTTTCAACTGGGGATAAAAACTATCTCGCAATTATGTGAATTGAACCCATTACCTCCGAATATCTGCCACTCGGCCGGTTGGCCGAAACTTAACAATAATAACCACAAACTCTTATTAATGATTATAAATATGACCGCAGTACCGTGTGTACTATGGACAAAACAAAAACACGATTTTGAATAAGTAGTCGCTAAATATTATTACTCTAATATTAACGAGGCGAGTGCTCTAAAAAACTCTTTGACCTCATGCTACCTTCTCCCTTCTTCCATAGAAGTAGCGTGCTGCTCTTTGGAGTCACCACTATACTATCTCGTAAATTTCATCGCGCACCAAGAAATTTGGTGGTTCGTGTCCTTGTTGCACTTTGAAAAGATGGAACAGTCTACTAGCACACGTTTTCCCTTCTTCCTATGACACGAGGTCTTCCAAAAGAGGCGTGAAGAAGCATCTTATTGGTCAAAAGGGTGACGGTGACTGATGCTGCTTTGTTTTCAGGCTGCACCTGTTGTCTTCACGTCCTTAGGTAGAGTGGAGTAGTTTGTCGTGCAAGGCATAAAAAACACATAAGCCAAACTCGAGCCTCTATCAATCCGTCTACCGAACGCTTTAAACGCTTCAAAGCTTGGTTTAATGCTTTAAGTTCAAAGCCATTAATTGTCAATGTAACAATGGATGTATTCAAGCGTAACCCCGGTGTATTTCACATGTGCTGTGAATATATATTAATTATACTTTATATTATATTTACGTAAGTATCACGCACAAGTAGAAAAAATAAAGCCTTCATTCTTAATAATATTATAATGTATAAATATAATGAAGTTAAGAAAATGTGACAAGTTAATTGGGAGGTGTTAGTGGTGTCGATAAAGCCAGCTAAGCAAACAAAGCTTTGCTAACAAACGTGGGGAATGATAACAGAGCGTTCAAAACGTAGGGTAAAGCCACCGAAACTCGCTGCTTGCCGTTCGTGGTTTCGAGTCATTGCTCTTTTTTGGAGAGAGTTTGCTGATGGCCTTAGTTGGGTTTTTCAGCGTCACCAGACTTTTTTGGGGGTGATGAGAAACTTAAAGGGTTCCACGAGCCGTGTGGTCGAAACACCGTCAGAGGGTTTCTAGAGGAATGGCATCACGCAAGCGTGTCCCCTTTTCCTACTAGATTATCCGAGGGGTTCAAATCGGATCAGATCGGACCGCATTGCCATGGAAAAGTCGGGATGGTACTTGATCAGTCAACAACAAAGTCAACAACAATTACGCAGTTTGAAAACATTTAACATTTTAATAATTTGTCATACTAACGAAATAATGTAACAGGCGCGTGTCTTTCAGTAAAGCTGTTGTGAAATGGTTTACTAAAATTATTAGTAGGTAAAAGAATACTCTCATATAGCTTTTCGTGGCTTTTCGAGGGAAAAAGAGGAGAGTCCCATATAACCTGGAGTCGTACCTATCCGAAGTGTTTGCGTAGCACAACATTTAACCTAGTTAATTAAACGGTACCAGAGAGTACGCTCTACCATAGAATACGTATAGGCAGACACACATTCAAGGAATCAATTAGTACTACGTACAACCTCATTAATTCCACGCACATATTAAGTCACTGGAACTGACAGGTAGCCGCTACTAACCGATTTAATATTATCAATTAGTAAGTAGCACTGTGCTGTCCGGTGGCTTTACCCTACTGTGGTATCCCTCAATGGGCGATACGCAGTATATGTTGCTCTCTCTCGCTCTCATTTTTAGGGTTCCGTACCTCAAAAGGAAAAAACGGAACCCTTATAGGATTACTTTTTTGTCCGTCTGTCCGTCTGTCTATCTGTCTGTCAAGACCCTTTATCTCGGGAACGCGTAGAGGTATCGAGTTGAAATTAAAACCATATACTCAAGTTTGCAGTTCCTTGAAGCTGTGAAAAAATCAAACTTTTAAATTAACGAAAAAAGATACGGCCGTTTATGTCGCAAAAAATAAATATTTCGACACTCTCAAGGGAATTTCACTTTTTTATTATAAGTGCTAATTGCTACACTTAAGCTGAATTATATATTTATATAAAATGCGATAGTGAAAAATTTATTACCTACTCGACCCAGCCAGGAATCGAACCTTGGTTTTCCGCAATCCGGGCGGCTGCACTGACCGCTATGCTACCGGGAAGGCTGACTCAAGCACTGAATTTTTCCACTGCTTTTAATTTTTTTTTAATGCTTTAGAGCGACATTAGTGCCATCTATCCAACGATCATTGCAACCGATGGACATGCAGATTCATCTTTGCAGATGAATACCACAAATTTGATAACACAATGCTATAGTAAATTTTACTTTTTTATTTTTAAGTGCTAATTGCTGCAATGAAGCTGAATTAAATATTTATAAAATACAGTGAAAAAAAGAAATGCCTACCCGACCCAGCCAGGAATTTTTTTCACTGTATTTTATAAATATTTAATTCAGCTCTAGTGCAGCAATTAGCACTTAAAAATAAAAAAAAAATTAAATATTCTACCATAAAATCATCAATCTTAATAAAACTAAACTGTTAAGATATAAGAAATAAGAGATAAGAAAGCTTTAGTAGTTGAGAATTCTGGGATGCCTATGCCCAGCAGTGTGAGACAGTAAATAAGTTATCATAAATTAATTTATGTCCCCACAGCTGGGGCACGAGTAGCGTTGCCAGGCGTCCGGATAAAGCCGGACATAGTTAGGTTTTTTGATAGCGTGTCCGGCCAAAATAAACGGTGTCTGGCTTGTCCAGCTCTTTTAGGCTTTTTAATTTTTTACTTTTTTGACTGATGACTTTATTTGACTATTAATAAGTACTTAGACTGATTTGGCATTCGATTTTATTTATATTTCATTAGATTTTAACAAGATTTATGGTAATAATCAAGAAAGCTTGATTTTACATTTAATTTTTTGTCGTAACTATTAGTACTGAGACACAGAATCCTCAATAATGTAGGGTCCTCCGGCCTTTTTACCCTAATGTCTCGCCAAACTGGCTGGTCTATCCGGCTTAATAACCTAATGGTTTGGCGACCTGGCAACCCTAGGCACGAGCCTTCCCTATGGATGGAACATTAGAACCACCACTGGGGAAACGAGCCAATACCAGCAAGCGAGCCCAGTGCGGAGCCGGTACAGTTTTACGTACCTTTTGAAGCCGGAGGAGCTCGAGATTATACTTGTTTGGTCACACATCCGATGAGCCATCGGGCTCTTTAAAACGCATGCTGTAACTTACTTTAATTCCTCTTATTAAGCTAGATTATTCTCTACTTAGCTTGAAATTGAGGAGGCAAAAGCTTTTAACTTTACATGACATCTTACGTAAGCACTCGCATCTTCCTTACGACCCGGCAATAATGAGCTGTCTCCGGCGACGAAATAACAATCTTGTCATTTCCCATCTCTACGAAATACAATTTATCCGTACGACCGATGACGTAAGCTCTGCATTATACAGCACTAATAAGACTATGAATGTGTATGAACCAATGTAAGGAAAAGCCTGGTATGACTTAAACTTTTTGAAAAAAGTTTTTGAATTTTGTTTTTTTGTTTTTTTTTTTTAATTTCACGAGCGGGATTCGAACTCCTATGTGCAACTACCTGGCACATACCTGGTTAGGTGCACTAGATTTTTTCAATACCTCTTTCAAATTGTAATTTGTTCGCAACAAAACATGCGTATAAAATATAGAACCATAATTATAAATAAACCATCAATTATATTTATTTTACTTAAATTTATCAATACAGACAAATCTAACAAACACAGACAACTTAAACGCGCAAACTCAAAACATTCATAATAAATATATTTAATTTTCCTAATTATTTCTTTATTTTTTACCCGACTGCAACGGTTTTTCGCGCCCATCTTGTATGTAATATTCTTTATTACCTCATATCTCCAGAACCGCTGAACGGATTTACATATATATATACGGATAATTGAGGTATCGTTAGATTCATCTTAGCTGCCCAAGTGTTCTTATATAGGTGACGTTAAAAAGAAAAAACATGGCGGCTGTGCGACCCCTTTGGAGTTGGTGAAAAACAATTTTTTTTTTCGAATTTTCATCATGGGTATCAAATTTGAGGGCTCAACACAAAGATTTCAAAAAGGTATATCATGAAATTTAGCTAACTAAAAAGACATAAATAAAATAAAAAATTTAAAAAACAAGAAACCCACCTGTTGCATTACGAGTATATTGTATTAACAATACGGTTAACAGCTGAGTACATTTTGTCCTACATTTAATAACTTATATAACAATTGTTGTTCAACAATTCATCACGAAATAATCTTAGGAGCCACCATTATACCTACTGTACAGACAATCAGTACTCGTACCAAAAAATTTGGCAAGTCATTCCTCTGTAAGACCATTCATTCGGCTTTGAGATTCTTTGCCGGCGACAGTGTTTCCCAGCTCCTATAGTTCCGGGTCTTTTAAGCGGGGCGTGAAACGGCATTTATGCAGGCCGTCATGAATAGGTGCGCTTGTTACCGTGCTTGTTCCACGATGAGGAGTGCTCTTATTATTTTGGACTGCATCGGTTGCTTACCATCAGGGAAGTTATGGTCACTATGACGAGTCAATATGAATTATTGTGATTGTGATTATACATGTATTTTATAATTATTTTACCTTTTGTTAATGTATAATTATTTCTAATTGTTCTCTTAATTATTTTATGTTTTTCGTATGCCGATAAGGCAGATCGCAGTGAAACCTCATAATCAATACTATTAGACCTAATGACTTACCTGTGAATCAAGAATAACTAATTTCAATTTGAATTTAAATTTTAAAAAAAAAATTAAAAAAAAAACAAACCATTTTTTGTTCCTCAAGCCGTGTGAAACGAACCGTCAGAGGTTTTCTAGAGGGAATGGCATCATGCACGCATAAGTGCGTGCCCCCGTTTCCTACTAGATTTTTTTATATATTTTACGGGTAATCACAGTACCTTGATCTCACTTGATGTTAAGTGATGATAAGGCTGATGATGGAAGCGCACTTCACCCGGGATCCTCAACTACACTATAGCCAAATTCGATAAAGAATGTTTACCAACAAAGCGTTGCCAAGCAACCAGTGACAGGCATGTATTGACAACAATGACAAGGAAAGATTTTATTTAAGAGATGTAATTTTATTAAATATTGTATGAATAATTTAAAAACTAAAAACCATAGTACAATCATAACTTAGTTTTAACCTATTTGAGTAAATATATTAGCTACATTGAAATAATTAAAAAACTGCACTTGAAGATTCAATAATTTATTTATTACATAAATTAATCAACTGCTGTTACAATCCAATTTTCTTTAACGTCGATTCAATTTGTTCATGAATGTGTGTTTTGCATTGCACTGTTTATGCTACAGATTTCAGAGGTAGTAAGATAATCGACCCTATTTACATAGATACTAGTGTCATCTTCATTTGGAATGCTAGTTTATAATAACGGAATTGTGTAGAATACCTCAATTTTAGTAATGACATTTGTTTAATAGGGTTATCAAGTGAAAAAATTTAACGTTTTTTTTACGTTCTTCGTATTATAACGTTTTTACCGACGTTGAGCGACTGATTTAAGTGAGATGTGTAGTGAGAATAATAAGTCTTACAATATCTTTTATGTAAAATGCAGTAATCAAGTAATAATACGAAAAACACAAAAACATTTTTGCCCAGATTTGTGATGACCCTAATTTGGTTTGTTTACATTTATTCTTTATCGAGTTTGGCTAGAGTATAGTGAGGCACTGGCTATCTTATCTCTAGCTGCCGGAACACAACAACGCTACAAACAAATGATGTTATGGCGACATATTTAGATAAGATGGTGGTAGCTAGCCAGGCGGAGGCGGACAAATAAGCCCTATCACCAACCAAACTGAGTACACAATCATGTTCCTCCCGCTGGGCATTGATCCCGGGACCTCTGGGTCTAAACCGGTGGTTCTTTTCCATATTCGGATTCTTCGAGGGGTGCACCTCCATAGGTTACCATACCGCTAAAATTGTATCGTGCCTGCCGACGAAAGGTCAATGACAACCTATATTAAAGTGCGTCTGGTAAATATTAATCCCAACAAAAACAATACTTGTCAAAAAAAACCAAGTCTCGCAACTCAGTTGTTCTGCGGTAAAAAGTTGTGAGATCCATGTAATACCAAGTCGGTTATTAATTTATTCAGTCTCTACTTAAGCGACTTTCTGTCTTAATACGTCCAGTCTCTAAGACCACGATCGTGGTCCATAACATTCTTTAATGTTTTATATAAATATATTGAGACTTGGCCATCGCACTAAATAATTGAATTTACATGTGTTTTCAGGCGATTGAATTTACACGTGTTTTCAGGCGATGGCCAAGTCTCAATATATAAAACATTAAAGAATGTTATGGACCACGATCGTGGTCTTTTGAACCAGTATTTTAAGAATTATAACGGGTCACGTTATAATTCTTAAAATACTGGTTCAAATTGAATGAAATTTGAAATATACGTGTCTTTACAATGCCTGCATGGTTACTGAAAATTTCAGACTTCTAGTTTTATCCACAACGAAGTTACAGGGGGTCGAAAATGGTCTGAATTGCTTCGAGAAAAGGATGGTACGGCCGTGACGCTTTTTTGCTCGACTTGGTGGGGGCACGGCCGTGCCCCCAGATACGTGAAGCAAAAACTTTGTACTCGTTTTTACGAAAATTGCGCTGACGGATGAGTATGAAATTTCGCACACTTATAGTTTATATAGAGAAGGATAACGGAATGTTAATATTTTTTTTAAATTATGCATTATAAATACATTAAATCAACAAAAACATCATTACACACACTACCATGTATTTGACACACACGTATTTTTTGTCTTTAATGCGGCTGACATCTGTCAATGCGAATTCAAACTCACATTTTATCATTTTTCATTGCTTAGGATACAATCCGTGCAGCCTTAATAAAATTACGGTCGAATTTCGACAACTGGGCGACCACTAGTTTAAATTAAATTGTTATTATAGTAATCACTACCCACTGCCGTTCTGTTTATCCATTTGTAGCGATATCTGATCACTTCCGCATTGAGGTTATTTATAAATAATTAATAACCGCCCATACTTTGGTTGAACAAGTTTTTCGTATTGTTTTTTCTTTCTATTTATATATCACTACATCGAAATGCCAGTAGCTATTCCTAGTCCTCTATAGTGCTACAAGGATCTTTTGGCACGTGGATGACAGTGACATGAGGACGTGGGGGTGAAATTAGGGTTACCAGCTACAAAAATATCTTTAGTTTTAGGGAATTGTTTAAACCGGTCTCCGTATTCCGTAATTAAATTTTAATCTAGGGAATGTTCAAATGATAGGATTTATTACATAAAAATAAAGTTAAAATGATGTGAATAAAATTAAACAAAAAACAATTTTTCAATTTTTTTTTGCTTTAATTATGTTCTGCATGAACTATGTCGAGAGGTTGCATACTATTAAATTCTTCATCTTCATTGTCTTCATCATCGTCACTGCTTTCTTCACTCTCAATAAAATTCGTGAATCTTTCGTCTAAGAACACTCATATAAAAATTGTCCAATTTTGTTTTTCTTTCAACTTGTTTTTCTATTTTTCCTTGGTGTAACTATTTTACTGGATGATGCTTCAGCCAATCTTTCTTCCTTTTCAATTCTTGCAACTGTACGTAAAGATATATCTAAAATCGTATTTTCCTTTAATAATTTGAAGGAGAAAATATGTTTATTTACCAAGTAATAACGGGGACATTTACAAGGTATACTATGATATCACTTAACTGTTGCAGCTGCGACGCGCTCATTTACTCTTTCAAATGGAATACTCGGGGCGCTAGATTGCTTTTCTTTCATAAAAAAACCGTTACATTTAGCACCACCTCTCTAAGTGGTTAACGCGCCCGGTCTGCGAGTGCTGAGGTTAAGCAACTTTCGCAAAGGCCGGTCATCGGATGGGTGACCATAAATGTATCATCTCGAGCTTGTCCGTGCTTTGGAAGGCACGTAAAGCCGTTGGTCCCGGCTGCATTAGCAGTCGTTAACAACCGCCAACCCGCTCTGGGCCCGCGTGGTGGTTTATGGCCCGTTCTCCCTATCCATCCATAGGGAAGGCTCGTGCCCCAGCAGTGGGGACATTAAATGAGCTGATGATGATGATGATGACTCCTCTTTTAAACTAGCAAGCGAGTTTTACGACACGAATTTGATAATATTATTCGTGCTAGGTCCACAAATGTTATGAAGGCCAAGCTCTTCACATCACCAGTTTATTTTCATGTACCCACTGCTGGGGCACGGGCCTTCCTTAGGTATGGAATAGGAAGATCGGGCCATAAACCACCACGCAGGCCCAGTGCAGATTAGTGGTTGTGAACGTCTGCTAATGCAGCTGGGACCAACAGCTTAACATGCCTTCCAAAGTACAAAGGAGCTCGAGGTGATGGACTTTTAGTCACCTCTTGGTCACCCATCCAATGACCGGCCTTTCGAAGGTTGCTTAAATTTAGCATTCGCAGATAGCGCGTTAACCACTACGCTATCAAGGTCGTCAGCTGAAAAGTAGCCAAGGGCTTAACCCTTGTAAAATAAAAAAGCTTTACACGACCTCTAACAAAAAATAATAAAAAAGTGTGAACCTAACTTTGATTTATGATATAAAATGATAGCAGCGTTACCACCTGTCGATCGTAAAAATGGACGGTCATTCAAATAAGACGGGACGTCAATAAATAAAAATGGTTTTTTTTTACATTATTTTATTTCGATTTTTTGTAGCTATTTTAAAATACTACGAATCTGAAGACAATGGACTGCTCACTCACGTCAGACATTTACCTACACTCGAGTAGGTGCTCATAAGAAGGCTCAAGGTCACCCAGCGAGCAATGGAGAGAGCGATGCTCGGTATTTCCCTGCGCGATAGAATCAGAAATGATGAAATCCGCAGGAGAACTAAAACAACTGACATCGCTCGGAGGATTGCTCAGCTGAAGTGGCAGTGGGCGGGACACATAGCGCGGAGAACCGATGGCCGTTGGGGCGGAAAGGTTCTCGATTGGCGACCACGCACCGGACGACGTTCCGTAGGCAGGCCCCCTACAAGGTGGACCGACGATCTGGTCAAGGTCGCGGGAAGCCGCTGGATGCGGGCAGCGCAGGACCGATCGGTGTGGCGATCCTTGGGGGAGGCCTATGCCCAGCAGTGGGCGTCATATGGCTGATGATGATGATGATGAGTAGGTGCTGCTTATGTTGAAAACAATTAGTTATCTGTACCCATAAAGTAAATGTTGGTACACGCGCCTTCACAACGGACTTCCTCAATAGATCTTGAACTTTATGATCTTGAAATTTGACAGTTTTGAATAAGTTGATACGCAGGCGTCTGTACATATTATCGGGTTCAAACGCTGTTAGGATAGAGACCTTTTGGAGTTGCGTTACGCGACAATGATGACGCGCTTTCTCGACAGTGTTGCTAACGGTACTGGCGTCAGTTGACGTCATAAGCCGCTCCATTCCAAAAGGTCTTATCCTTACAGCATTTGAACCGAATTATACTATTAGTTAAAAAGAAATAAATAGATAAGATCTACACTTCAGGGTCCGCATCACGCCCGTAATACTCCTAAAAAAACGCCGACCCGGTCCGAAACCCCTTGGAGAATCTATCAAGAGAAAGGGGACATGCTTGCGTAATGGCTTTTTCGCTAGAAACCCTCTGACGGTGTTTTGATCACATGGCTCGAGAACCCTCGAAGCTCTCGCTGCCCCCAGAAAGTCCAGTGACTCGAAAAAAGCTTGATGAGGCCATTAAAAACTTTAAAAAAGTAAACTCTCTTTAAAAAAGGGGACGGTGTGTCCGCTTTCCATCAGGCGTAAGCTTGTTTACCAGCTCAGTTACGAAAAAAAAATTTTTTAATTAAACCGCAATCCGCTCCCTGAGCAATTCCTATCGTTATTAAAATATAATAATCCGTTATAACACAGTTCTATACCTTAGTAACTATTAATTACAGTGTCTATACGGCTTTTGTTGTTTGGTGTTCTGATTGTCTCCCCTCTTCCGTTATTCCATTTTCCGATAATATATCTACAACGGAAATTCTAAAAGTTATCTTAACGTTTCCAATTCAATGAAATAGATGGTTTACTTTGTACCTTCGAGGCGAAGATAATCAAAATAAACTTTAAAGGATTCATAGAAATTTAGACTTTCTAGACTTGGGCAATCGTTTGGACTAATAATTACAATTTCACCCAGTAATTATACAATGTAATTTATGAAATAAAATGTTCTATTCTATTATATTCACTTATTTAATCTGTTTTGTGTACCATTAATAAAATATCATCATTATAAATATACTCAAGTATTTTTTTTAATAAACTGTTTCTTATCATAGCTATCATTTGTTGCAGGTACCATCAAAACCACGAGTGGCCATGAACAGATGACACATAAAGAAACAAAAAGACTATAAATCGACCATATAAGTATCTTCACACATTCAAGATGGAGAAAGAAAAACAGGCGGTCCCGCAAATTCGTGACGCAGACACCTACAGTTCTAAGTAAGTACTTAGTAAGACTTGTACGATTCATTTTTCTCCCCGACTGTACCACTCAAAGCACGAACTTCTATCGAAATCGTAATAAAGTTTGAGTGAATGCTAATGCGTGTCCAAGAGGTCCCGGTGTCGATTCCCAGCAGGGGTACATACGAGTATAAATAAATCTCGGTTTGGTATCATGGTCATAGATATCATGGTCACTTTAGTAGGGAAATTATTAACGGGATTGTTACCATGTTTATTATTTAATTATTTAATTATAAGCCACACATAATAGAGTTACAACAGAAAATACAATTAAACAAACAAGGACACAGTAACATTGGTATGCTGTAACTCCACGGGCATGTGCAGACAACGTGTAAAGCAATACCACAATAATTAATAAAATTAAGATAATTCACAAAAAATAATACCAATAAAATAAAAACAATAAATTAAAATCACAATCATATAAATAATGTTGAATTGAAAATGGAATTGAATAGAACACAATATTAAGAATAAAATGTTAATAAAAAGTAAAAATTAAAATAAAATAAAATTAAACTAAATTAAATATAGGAAGACAAAATTTATAAAATTATGTATAACAAAGAAAAAAAATTATTATAATGATATTTAAATATAAGTTAGTACCATTCAAACAATTCATTTAATAATTAAATAAAGAACGTACTTCCATTTAGCGAGCGATGAACCGTAGATGTCAGGCATACCCATTAAGGCGAAGGGTAAGGCACACTAGCGCCACCAATTGATAATTTGACAATTACTAACTGACCGGATCTTTTTTTAAGCATTGCGTACCGTCCGACAACAGGAAAGCACCCATAGTATTTATTTAATAATTGTGCACTACTTTTTGTTGCGTGGTTTATTCACAAAACGGGCTATCGCATTTATTCACAAACAATGGCCACTGTTGGTGTTAGCGAATGAATACAAAAACAAACCTAAAAGTAGTGCACAATTATTAAATAATAGATGTTTGCCTAGTGTCGGAAGGTCCGCAATGTTTGAAAAAAAATCCAGTTTAGCAGTTATCAAATTAAATCCATTAGCGGCGCTAGTGCGCCTTACCCTTCGCCTTAACTGACTCTGCAGCGCGTGCTATAAGTGAGTATCCGATATTTCGGCACAGTTGCATGCGCTATGATCACGGAATACTGAAGTTAATGCGGGTGGATTTTTTTATGAGCAGACGAAACGATCTACACTTTTCCTTAGTCATTCTTTGAGCGCGATGCCCGTACCACTGGTTTCCAAGTCACTATTCACTCGAAATTGCTCACGACACACTGTGAGTTTAGTGTCGTGGCGCTAACTGTGCCGAAATATCGGATACTCACATAATTATAATAAACATGGTAGCTATAATCATACTAATATTATATATGCGTAAGTTTGTGTGTGTGTATATTTGTTGCTTCTTCACGCTGCAACGGATGGATGGATTTGAATGAAATTCTATAATAGTTTATAACCTGAATTAACACATAGGATACTTTTTATCCCGATATTCTCAAGGGAACGGGAACCACGCGGGTGAAACTGCGGGCGGCTGCTAGTCTGTTCATATAAGTTTATCACCGTAGGAATAAAATTTTTTGATTCAAAAGTTAGAGATAGGTACGAGTAAGATTAAATTCAATTCCTCAAAATAATATAGTATATAGACTTTATTACTCAAAGATACTTTATATTTGTAAATAGTTTTAAGATCGGTTTAGTACTACCAAAGATTATCCCTACATAAAAAGAACTTTTATATTTTCATATTAGCAGTGCAGATATTACTCGTACATTTTCAACATCTGTTACCGCTCAGCCATAACCACTGACAGATTGCAGCGTGGCCCCCGTTTATTTTTCATTGCGTTCTTTCTATCACCGTTGGCTAAGACTTCAATAGTACAGCGCGCAATGAGCTAGACACTGCTTGCTGCGTCGCGTTACGCTCGATCTCGCGGTCCAAGCATTACAAGTTGTAATTGTAACGCTTAATCTTTTGTTTTGTGATACAAAAACATTTCTTTGAGGCAACGCTGCGTTAACGAGATAAAGCGCAAATAGGAGTACGACATCTTAATCACACCACGATAAGATATAATTATTATCAATATACTACAAAATTGTGTTTCACCACTTTTTTAGAGCCAATCTAACATCATCATCATCATCATCAGAGATCGTGATGATTCACGAGCTCATTTTATGTCTCCGCTGCTTAAAAGAGCGGATTATATTCCCTATGGATAGATAGGGAGATATGAATTGGCTAGGTATACGTAGTATAGCGCCTGTCTACCAGGTGGGTTACTGTTGAAACACATTGCATTAATCAATTTCCAATCACAAATAGAAAAATTTAAATGGCACTCTTAAAAGCGATAATAGCGCTACATTGAAATTAAATTGCGTGGAAATTGAGTGAACAAATTATTATCGAGATATTATCGCAATTTCGAAACATATTAATCGCAATGGAATTGTATTGAGATTGAGTTTGCGTCAAGAGTAGCCTACCAGATTAGTATATTTTGTATGTTAGTTTTCCCTATAACTAGAGGAAATGAAAACAACTATATTTATAGGTAGCATTATAGCATTTATAGGTAGGTAGGTAGTATACCACCAGCAACTTCAATAAAATAAAAAAATGAAATAAAGTAAATAGCCTATAATACTGTCCCACTGCTGGGCAAAGGCCTCCATCATTGAAATCAAGTTATCACTACAAATTGATGGGTAATGGCTTAATCACCACGCTTGCCAAATGCGGGTTGGTGATTACAAACCCGCGTATCGAAAAATCTGTAACACACTTTACCCGACCTGGGAATTGAACCTGGACCTTCGGGTATCAGGCCGTGTGCTTTTCCACTCGGCCACAGAGGCGTCAGTCGTGAATAAAATAAAATAAAAAAATACAAACACGCCAAATGTTAGAACCAGGCTACTGAGATACAATTGAGATCGTTTTCATTGAGATCGTTTTCGTGCATTGAGGCACAATTATCGGTAAAAATACAAGAAATCTTGATACAGTTAGAGGCATAATATATTAATTAATCACAAATCAGTCGTGATTCACTCATTAATCACGATTTGCATAAAAGTAGAACTGTTATGCAAACAGTATTGTTGCATAAGATTTAACAAAGCCCTAAGCAATTCAGTTGCTCTTTGTGCGTCGGCTGAATGAGATCATCGATCAATAACTTTCTTTAGATATCCAAAACGCATTGTTATAAAGTGTTGATCAACCATTTTCATTCATCTATCCATTTTCCACTAAGTAGCACAACGAGAAACCGCACGAAATATAAACTTAAACAAAAGTTATGGATTTAATACTGGAGCAGATCCAGGAAGTGATGTTACAACCCGTCACCCGTCAACCTGAGCCGAGGCCCTAAGCCTTTAGTGGCGCTTTCGGGTTGTACCGCTCCCGATCCGACCCGAACCCTTCGGGGAATCTAGTATAACAGTGACACGCACTAGTGTGTGATGCGTTTCCCTCTAGAAAACCTCTAACGGTGTTTCAATTCACACGGCTTTAGGAAACGTTTAAGTTTCTCGCTGCCCCTAAAAACCCGGTGATGCTTAGGAAAAGGCCAAAACCAAGTAAAACATAACTTCAACTATTACCATAAGAATAAAATACAGTCATAAATTCGTGTGGTTTCAGATAATTTAAGTAACTGTTATTGAGTGGTAAGTGACATTACAGAAAGATGGTTCTCATTCAGACAAGAGAACAGTATTTTAAAAACGACGTCGTTGATAGTACCCTAATACTAAAAAAAATATGTTTTCAAATACTATTTCCAGTTTCAATGTAGAGAAATTAATCAATTTTTGTATGTCATCTGAAACTGAAGTGAACGGAGGAAGCTGCAGTATTTCGGGCACGTTATGCGTAACTAAAAGGCAAAATACAAGGCCAGAGTAGACCAGGCCGTAGAAAAATGCTATGGCTACCTGAGTACTTCAGAACCAAGTGGCCAAGTGGGCATAATGATAGACGACCTCCGATAGGAGATGGCACATGAAGACCACCGTTTAACCATTTAACCGCCTTTGTGGTCTGGTTTGTAACCATCGATTTAGACTCAGAGGTCCCGGGTTCGATTTTCAGCGGAGGCTACATGTTTGTGTACTCAGTTTGGTTGGTGGTAGGGCTTGTTTGTCCGCCTGGCTGGCTAACACCATCTTATCTAAACATGTCGCCATAAGGTCAATGTCTGTAGCATTTTTGTTTTCCGGCAGCTAGAAATAAGATAGTCAATGCCTCTCTAGTTGAGGATTCCGCGTGAAGTGCGCTTCCACCTTCGGCCTTGACACCAGGTGAGATGAAAGACAAGTGCTTATCCATAAAATATAAAAAAAGAAGAATAATTGTCATCAAAACCATGACTTCGTAAACCCTAAGGTGGTGGACGTAGATCTTATGTTCTAATCACCAGCTGACTGGTCCTCGTCTCTTCTTAAAACGTCCGAAGTCGTGTCTCAGTGGTCTTAAAATACAAGAATCGAGACCTTAAATATTTAACTTTAACCTTTTGACCGCCACAGCATAAATGTAATGCCGTGTCATGCCGTGTCTTGTAAGCCAAATAATAAATTCTGAGTGAAAACTTGCAACAGGAATAGGGCTCCCAAAATAGATCACCATAGTTGGCTATAATGTCGTAATGTTATACTCGTCCAACTCACATAAACTAGAAATGTTTTCACATCAGAACAGTTTGTAGTCTGCAAATATCATTAAACTTTCAGTCGACGCAAACTACCTGAATTGTTTCGGGTATTGGGTCGTAGGTTGACGGCAATATCGTACATTTTGCGCATAGTTCGAAACTCCTACAATCGTCATCATCATCATCATCATCAGCTCATTTTATGTCCCCACTGCTAAGGCACGAGCTTTCTCTAAGGATGGAAAGGGAGAAGGGCCATAAACCACCACGCGGGCCCGGTACGGATTGGTGGATGTTAACGACTGCTAATGCAGCCGGGACCAACGGCTTTACATGCCTTCCGAAGCACGGAGGAGCTCAAGATGATACATGTTTGGTCACCCATCCGATGACCGGCCCTTGCGAAAGTTGCTTAACCTCAGCACTCGCAGACTGGGCGCGTTAACCACTGCGCCATCAAGCTCCTCCTCCTAACAATCCTAGGTCTTAAATGTGGGAAGACGGAATCTCGAAACGAATCCAAAGAGTAGACGAGGACCGTGTAAGTTTTTGGAGTAAGTTAATCAATATGTCCTATCCGAACCTCTCGGAGAATCTAGTAGGAAATGGGGATACGAGCTTGTACGTGATGCCGTTCCCTCTAGAAAACTTCTGACGGTGCTTCCTTTCACACGGCTTGAGGAACCCTCAAAAAAAAGTCCGGTGACGCTTAAATGCCGCTTGAGGCAATCAACAACTTCTCTTAAAAGTCAGATTAATAAATCGTTTTGTATAAAATTGTATGTTCACCATTAGATGTCCTACAGTATTATATAGAATGTGGTATTATTATGACGACCTACATAAAGACTATAAATAAATTCCAGCTTTACTATAATGACCTGCCTATATAAAGACTATTAATAAATTCCAACATAAACTCGACAAGGTCTCTTTTAAAAATGTCAAAAATCTTTTTAACAAGCTTTTTTTTATTAAATATCATTTTTAAACACTCAAACGAGCCACATTTTAAACGTTTAATTTACCAACACTCATGCACGTACACGAACACTTAACGTTTAATAGTCCACCGTTATTACACGTTTATTTTCGTTAAAACACTCTTTTTTTTTAATCTGCAAACGTGACATGACCGTGCTCTTTTCCGCCACGAAGAATAGCTTTTGATATCGATAAAGCATATTTCACGCCAGATTTGTTTTACGCTTCTCTGCATGTAGTCATATCATACAATACTCGGTGACACTATTTGAAAAAAGTGACGCCCTCCTTTTCGGGCCATCCATTCGGGTTCTCTCCGAAAGCCGTTTTACCGAATATCATTTCAACGAAAACTTCGTAACTGATGTAAATTTGTAAACCTAGATATATATATTTTTTTTTCTCTTTTTTTTACATGTTGTTATTCTCCTTAATATTTTGTGTTTTGATTTGTGATGGAAAGTGTCCTTTTATGATAGGGCATTTTCCAATATTGTTGACGCTGTAAGGGAGAAAAAAGCTGGACACTTGCTGAGTTACTTGCCGATTCTTCTCAGTACAAGGTCTCCCGCCCAGAGTAGACTAATGAACCGATGATGGCATAATGACGTTCACAAGAGCTATTTGTAGCCTAAACTGAATAAATCATTTTGAATTTTGATTTTTTATTAATTTATTTATAATTTATGTACACACAAACGAATAAGAAGGGAGAACATAGTAAGAATAGACAAGTACAAGGGCGCTGCTTATTTCACAGTGAAATTTCTTCCAGCAGGCCCGTAGAAGGAGAAGACACAAAGAAAGGTAGAAAAAGTGTGCACAAAAGAAACAAACAAAGTATAGAATAGTTACGACACAAATTAAACATACATACAATAACGATAACACACTCAACCGGAAAGATAGTACTCCTTTACGTGCTTCTTAAATGAGTAAATTGACGTCGACTCCCGAATACTGGGTGGTATGTCATTCCACAATCTGACTGCATGAACGAAGAAGGAATAGGAAAAGAAGTCGGTTTTATGGGAAGGCATATTGAGATTGAGGAGGAGGTGTGAGCGACAGTGAACATTAGGATTATGGGAAAAGGTAAACCGCTCCTTCAGGTAAGAAGAGTAGGAAGGGTTGAAAAGGATATTAAAAAGAAGGCATAGTATTCTAGTATTCCTGCGTAAACGGATTGGGAGCCACTTGAGTTGCTGGCGGAAGCTTGAAACGTGGTCATATTTTCTTAGACCGAAAATAAAACGAATACACAGGTTTTGCAGACGCTCAAGTTTGTTAAGAAGCTCCTCGGAGGCATTTAATGATATATCAAGTTTATCTTTACTTGTACTTTATACCTTTCAAATGATTTACTTAACTTTCGTAGTCAAAATATTTTTTTCCAATAAACTTAAAGTAAATATTTAAAATGCAATGCGAGGCAGAAACATTTAAAGTATGCTGCTTTGAAGTCACAGTACCACTTTCTCCCTTTCGCCGATAAGGCCGAAGATGAAAGCGCATTTCATCCGGAATCCTAAACTACTGAGGCACTGGCTAACTAAGGCTGGTTTCAGAGCTGTGCGGGCCGCACGTACGGGCTCCCGAAGCGGAGACACATGTGAGGCGCTTAGAACATCGTTTCACAGCGACGCGCGACGCCGACGACGCGGTGTGACCCGCTCCGGGTAAAGTCCGAACGCCGTATTGGCGTCGCGCGTCGCTGTGAAACGATGTTCTAAGCGCCTCACACGTGTCTCCGCTTCGGGAGCCCGTACGTGCGGCTCGCACAGCTCTGAAACCAGCCTTATCTCTAGCTGCCGGAACAAAACAATACAAACATTGATGTTATAGCGACATATGGTGGTTAGCTAGCCACACTAGACCACAGAGGTGGTTTAAATGTTAAAAACATTTATTATGTCTTCAGTATGGTTCCCGACATGCGTTTGAGCAATAAAGAGCTAATTTGCTAGTACGAGTACTAGGAGTGGATTCACATTAGTAATCTAAAGACGCTCTTTAAAGAATATAATAGAATAATAAAATAGGCTATGATTTCTAGAATCGTGGATAAGCATGGCTCCGATTATACTTCATTATGCGCTAATTACAGTTTAAAGAGACACACTGATAAAATGCACCAACTTTCGTCGAATAGTTTAACTATAATATGACTAAAAATCTGAAATGAGGATATAGGTAAGTACGTCTTTATCTTGAACTTGCTTGTTCAAATACACGATTGTATAATTTTGACTCGAACATAATTATTTTCTAAAACATCACTAAGTAATCAACAAATTTACCTAATTTATATGCTTGGAAACCACTCAAATACATTGATAACTTCAATTTTAGTAATTCAGTAGCTGCAAAATTTCTAGCTCCGATTTTTTGGAAATGTCCCCCGCTCGCTATAAACTAATAGTGACTAGGTAGCTAATTTGTAATTGTGCAACTCTAATAATGACGACCGGGTGATCGAGTGGTCAGCGACCCTGACTGCGAAACCTACGGTTGCGGGTTCGAATCCCGCTAGGAACAAATGGTTGTGTGATGAGCACAAGCAATTTGTGACTGAGTCATGGATGTTTATTAGTATTTATTTATGTTTATTCGTTATTCAGTCGCCATAGTACAGGCTACACTTTAGATTGGGGCTGAATGATTGGTGTGAAAGTTATAAAAAAATATTTATTAATTTCAAATACGCTAAATTAGCGCATAGGTGGATTTTGTTTCTCGCAGCGGAGTATTAACATGTGTTACTTATGTGTGATCGTTTTGGGTAGTGTTGCTTGTGGTGGAGTCTATCCCGATGTGCAACGCTTAGCGGTGCAGTGCACTGCCGCGGCCGCCACATTTAAACTTATGAATGAAATGAGGAAAGAGTGCGAAAGAGTGAAATGAGAGAGAAAGGCGGTAAGAAGAAGCCATGTTTTAAAACTATTTATGAATGAAAATTAAGGTCAGAGACTCGGGGTGCTCTTAAAAATATTACAATTTTTATGTTAGGAAAAGTAAAAATAAAAACTAGCCTGAATATTTTTCCTTTAATGTTAGGGCTTTTTTTCTCTGATATAATTAGTTGTTTTGTCAAAATATTTGCGGTTGATAAAATGTGACCTTATATAATTAAATCAAATAACTTTTTTGAATAACATTTAGATTCTGTTAATTTGCGGTCTCAATTGAAGCAGGCGTTACGTATTTTCGACCTTATGCCAGCGGCAGTAAGGATCAGCCTTTTTGACTGATCATAAATCGAGGTGTCATCTGTTACGTATGCAGACTGATTGGAACATTTTGGAATGGTATCTCCACAAGATGGGTCTGTCGTGAAAAAAAGTAAAAAGTTAGTTAAGTTCTAAAAAGTTGTAGTATAAAAATAAAATTCATTATAAAAATAATTGTTACCAAATATTTACCGAACACAGCATATTTCTATAAAATTAATAAACTAATTATATGTATTTTACGTTCCTCATATTTTGCTGTCTCATTTAGTTATATCTGTAATAGTTCTTTCATACGCCGGACAAAGCAGTCGGTCTTCATAAATAATACTAATTTGCTATCTCGCAACGTTAAGCCACAATGGCTAGGCCGATGATGAAGAATACTGCTTTATTAGAAAGACAAAGAGGACAGGCTACCTAAGTTACCTACCTATTACTCAGGTTTAATTCTACTTATTTTTTTATCTTCTTACTGAGAAAAGAAAACGTGAACGCTTTAGGAAAAACTTTGCTGGAGATAGGTTACGCTAAGGAAGTATTCATTTATGATTAGAACATAAAAAAGATTACAATAATTATTTTATTAAAATGAATGTTCAAAAAACTATGTTTTAAACGAACTAAGAACTAAGTCCAGTCAGGGCTTCGTAAACCCGAATACTTTGGAGACTTTGTACCAAGGTAAACTCGCCAATGAAAAGCTTTCTTTCTTGGTTCTGTGTAACAATACAATTTTAATAAAGAAATAATTAAATAATTTAAAAAATAAGATAATAATATCTTGTACACTAGATATTAGTTACTAGTATGAGTATAGTTACTAACTAGTTGTTCTCCAAATTACATTTTCCTCATTAACATAATTTTCCACAATATAATAACTTTTTCATCCCCCCATCTCGGAAAGAGTATTTTTACTCTTCGATATCTGAGCGCAAAAGCCGTTTTTATCCGCTAGAGGATAAAGTAAAATTGAATTTAGAACATCGTGTGCACTAAGTTTGTGAATTCAAAACATCATCAAACCTATTTACTTCTACCTCCATGGTGCCGAATTTTCAGTACTGTAGCAACCGGGACTCCTTGCTCGGGCATACTTACTGGCAGCCGCTGTGGCCTGAATTCAAACGTAGTAGAAGAAAAAGGGATGGAAGAAAAAAGAAGAACATCGCGGACTCGGTGACGGGCCGCGACGACGATTTGATTGTTATGATTTCATGTTGAAAGCAATATAGATATTTAAAGCTTTTAAAGTGTTATTATTCGATACAACCCCCGGTACCTTAAGTAACGACCCAGCGGGATGTTACAGTACACAAGTCACTAACACCAACATTACAGTACCTAACAAAAATATTACACTCAACTTAAGGGGGTGCCGCGCGGAATTTCGAAAATTTACGTGTTTTTAAGTCACTGGTGCTAGGCGCTGAATAGATCATATACATTAAAAGGCCTAGTGTAGGTTAGCTTTATCCTTTCACAAGGCCATGGTTTTCTTGGAATTTGAAACAAATACCCAGAAACTGCATAAACAGTACGTAAAAGTAATGATATCCACAAACTTATTTCTTCAGAAACTTTGGAAATATAGCACAATTGAAACAATGATCCGACATCGAAATGTTTGTATTGATATTCCACAGGCCACTGTTGTCTTATTTTTCAATTAAAAAATATAAATATGAAAATAGTAAGACTTCTATTATTTTTTACCCAAACGCCTATGATTTTACGAAAGTAAACATTGCTCTAATTAAATCACCAGCCTACTCTAAACAGATATTAGTGTGCGTGCGTATTTGTAGTCGTGCGCCGTTGTCATACCACTGCCACGCGCTACTCGCTCTCTATCATAAAGAAACTTGAAACTCGCAGTTTTGCGTCCGCGCTGCACCCCCTTAAGTAACTGTAGCAACGTTACTTTCAATTTTTCTTAATTATACTTAAGTATTATTTGTTACAACTTAAAGATTATTCTGTAATACTTACCTATCATAATGTAGTAGTTAATACCTAAATTGTAATAAAAGTAACTTGTGATTGTAAATGTTATTTTTTGCATTTAGTCATTTCCTCGCTGAGGTGGGATGAAAAGTTACGTGTTGCACTCGAGTGCAAAGATTTTTCACCTGGTGCTCTTTTGATTCCCTCGCTAACGCTCAGGATTCTAATTTTTGAATCACTCGCTGCGCTCGTGATTCAATTTTAGAATCCTTCGCTTGCTCGGTCATCAAAATTGAGCACGCGGTTAAAAAGCAACTTTGCACTCTTGTATAACAAATAACTATTGCTCATGACCGTTCTTTGACAAATAATTAAAATATGACAAGGCATTTCAACAATATTCTGTGGAAGTTTGTTACAAAATGCAACACATTTACTCGACAATGAGCCACCTGTTTTATGAAGTCTGAAACTTGAAAATTAAAATTTATTTATTTATTTATTTATTTATCTATTGGGAAACAAACAGCGTTACAGTCATACAAATAATAGTGACACTTAGTTCTTACATAAGCCTAATTAGTTTCCACTTTTATATAAAACTATTGTTGAGAAAGGCAACGTTGCATGCTAGAATACAAATTAATAAAAAGTAAATTAAATAGTAGGTGTAGCCAGACATATTATTAGATTACTAAAAAAAAAATAACTTAAAATATTGAATTTTACAATATTAGGTAAGTAACTTATATTAATTGTACACTGTTATGTTTCATTTTTTAAAATCGATTTAAATTGACGTAGCTTAAGATTAAAAATATCGATGTGACCGTACTTCAAATTATAAGCTTTTTTTGTTCTTGGTATTAATCGATTGCTTGCATAATTCGTCCGACACATAGGTACAGAAAATGTATTACAATTTCGCATGTTCGCCCTAGGGCATCTAAGTAAAATTTTACTTAGCAGGTAGGGAGACTCAATGTAATTATTGATTAATTTATACAGAAAAATGATATCCCTATGCTCGCGCCGCTGTGCCAATGGAATAAGATTAATCGATCTGTTTTTAAACCTAAAATGTAGTCGTTTTATGAATTTATCTTGAATTTTGTCTATTAAATTTATGTATTTCAAGTATTGCGGATTCCAAACGGTCGACGCGTATTCCAACTGTGATCGAACAAAGCTGTTATAAAGTAATATTAATGTATCAGGATTAGTAAATTCAGTGCTCTGTCGAAAAATGAACCCAAGCATTTTGTAGGCTTTGGTGGTTATCCTATTAATATGCGAAGAAAGTAATAACTCGCTATCAAGGCTCACACCCAGGTCTCTCACCTCCGTTACTTTATTTAATTTTTGATTACAAAGTTGATAATTAAATACAATTGGATTTTTTTTCCTGTTATATGATATGTATGAACATTTGTTAATATTAAGAAAGAGTTTGTTTTTTGCACAATAATTGCACAGCCGGTCCAAATCTTCCTGTAACACTATCCTGAATTGTCTTAATAGTTGAAAAAATTTTAGTGTCATCTGCAAATAAAATAAATTTTGAATTTAGGAAACATTCTGCGACATCGTTTATGAATATATTAAAAAGCAAAGGGCCAAGGTGAGAGCCCTGAGGAACCCCAGACAACACAGGAGTAAAACTAGATATAAAACCCTTGATAGTTACTGCCTGTGATCTATTATATAAATAGGACTGTAGCCACCTTAAAAGGTCGCCATGTACACCGATATACTCAAGTTTCCTTACCAGTATCTTATGTGAAATTTTATCGAAACATTTAGAGTAGTCGGTATACACGGCGTCCACTTGGTAGCCTCTATCCATACTGTCAAGCACCTGATCGAGAAATTCGCATAGATTGGTTTCCGTGGAACGTCTATCCATGAAACCATGCTGTTCAGTTATAAGGAAAGGTCTAACGACAGGAAACAGTGTATCGTATATGATTTTCTCAAATAATTTCGGGATAATCGAGAGTTTAGAGATTCCACGGTAATTACGAATGTCATGTTTGTTCCCGCTTTTGAAAATGGGTACAACAAGCGATTGTTTCCAAATTGTAGGCATTACTCCACAGGATAACGAGAAGTTAAATAGGAAAGAGATGGGTGACGCCAGCTCTTTACAACACCTCTTTAAAAAAAGAGGGTGAAGACTGTCAGGACCCGAACCCTTAGCAGCGTCGATACGTGATAAATACTTTTCAACAATGTCGGGACAAATTTTAACAGTATCAATAAAGCAAGCATTTGTTTCATTAGTTTGATGGTCCAAGGGCGCATCACTGGAATCATTAACAAAAACGGATTGAAAAAAAGTGTTAAACAAATTCGCAATACCTAAACCATCAGATACATGAAAATCATCCAGGTATAGTGTGTCAGGAATAGAATTAATATCTTTTCTTGATTTAATGAACGACCAAAATTGCCTACAATCCTTTTTTATGTTGCTTTCAGCGTTAGAAATAAATGATTCATAACAAGTTTTTTGCAATAATTTAACTTCCTTACGTAGATTTGAGAATAAAGAATAATCACTCTGTCTTTTATAAACTTTCCATTTTTTATGCATTTTATGTTTTTTCTTAATTAAATATATTAAAGGACGTGAATACCAAACAGGATATTGATTATTATGTTTTACAATTTTTTTCGGGACATGATTATCTATAACATTATTTAGAATGGAGTAGACTTACTCGCTCGTTAACAAGTCATGTCGCATTATGCAGTCACAGGAAGCACCAAAGTAAAATACACCCCCCCCCCCCCCCTTTAACGCAGTCGGAAAAACCTAGAGATAAATAATTGAACACATCGCAGCTACTTTAACTTCGAATTAAAGTCCCCGGAACGCGTTTGTTTGTTAGGACGAGCAACGGGCTAAAGGAACTACTTTTCTAATTATAGCTATCTATTTACACGTATGTTGTTGTATCGAAAGGAGCTTTATTTATAAAAAAATTGGGTCTGTGATAAAAACGTAAAGATTGTTAAATTAGATTATTTTAAATTTTTTTGTTATTTTTTTTATTAACAAGCAATAAAAGCTTGTTTTAAAAAGGTTTTTTTTTCTTTTAATTTTTTTAATCAATATTTTTGTTACGTCGCCGTTTAAATAGATGAAAACAAAACGTAATTTACATAATGTTCATCAGGTCAGGATTCAACTGAAAACAGAATAATTAGTGGTAAGTATGTAGGTACGCATCGTGCAATCTTGCAGTGACAAACAAAAATATAAACATACACTTTGACATTATGAACCAATATAATTGTGTTCCTACAACAGCAGTTGCATTCATTCTGTTGTAAAATATTAGCTAAATAAAATTTTAAAAAACTTTAAATATTTTTTTTTTGTTTTATTTAGCTGTTCGTTGTGGAGATCCTTGGGGGAGGCATTTGTCCAGCAGTGGACGTCTTTTGGCTGAAATGATGATGGTGATGATGATGATGATGATGATGATGATGAGGTGTTATATATATTTTGAACTTAATGACGGCATAATGAAGTTCATAAGAACTATTTGTAGCCTAAACTAAATAAATGATTTTGAATTTTGAATTGAATTTTTAGAAAACAAAAAATGTAATAACATATTGTAACACGACGACAAATTATAACTTTAGACGCATAATGTTAAACGATGTTATAGAATATTTTAAAAACCTTTGACTGGTGCAAATGCAATATATGTTACAGAATACTATAGAGTTATAAAGCATTATTTAACTGCACACTATTAAACGCTTGCACTCTTAAATTAACATAATAAGACAGGCACAACGCAAATCGGAATTGCATTGCGCGTTATTGGGATGATGCAATGAAAAATAGATATTTCATCGCGACACCACAAATTGGGGTTAAACTGGAGAGGCTGGTGCGACCAAACCAATTTCTCGGCATCACAAGGCCAACTCAAGTAACCTCTTCATTCGCGTCAATAGAAAACAGAAGATATTGTAACGCAGTCGCTACGGACATAACACTGGAAGCAACGCACACACCATGTAGGTAACAATAAAATAAGGCATGTTTAATTACGTTCATTGCCGCCTTTGTGGTCGCTGTAGAGCTTGTGTTAAGTCCGCCTGGCTAGCTACCACTATCTTATATGCTTAGAACGCAACAAATTGATTCGCCTCTGTGGTCTAGTGGCTAAGACCACCGGTTTAGACCGAGAGGTCCCGGGTTTGATTCCCAGCTGGGGTACATGTTTGTGTACTCGGTTTGGTTAGTGGTAGGGCTTGTTTGTCCGCCTGGCTAGCTATATACCACCATCTTATCTAAATATGTCACCATAACATCAATGTTTGTAGCATTGTTGTGTTCTGGCAGCTAGAGATAAGATAGCCAGTGCCTCACTAGTTGAGGATCCCGGGTAGGGTTGCCATCCGTCCGGGTTTCCCCGGATTTGTCTTAGTTTGTAGTGCGTCCAGGGAGCGTCCGGGCGGGGGTTTCTAAAAAGTGTCCGGGTGAAACCCGGGCACTTTTTTGTCAGGGGAAATCCAATTAACTTGATAGAATGGAATGATTAATTACAGCATTTCATAGTCAAAAATTCGGTGCGGCAAATATACCTACCCGTGCACTCGACAATTTATAAATTGTTTTTTATAATTTATAATATTTTATAATTACATTGATGCCTAAAAAGAAGAGTTCCTAATTATGTATGTTACCAGAATAGTTACATGTGGTTTAAGTTTAAGTTGATTTTCTATAAATAAATAAAAATATGATAACATGTTTTTATTTTATTGTAATTTGTTTTTTGAGGGAGTCCGGGGAAAAATCTTTATTTCACCCAAATGTCCTGGGTTTTTGAAGTTTTTGTCCTGGGTCCGTGTAATTTAGCTGATGGCAGCCATAATCCCGGGTGAAGTGCGCTTCCATCATTGGCCTTATCATCACTTAACATCAGGTGAGATCAACGCACTGTGATGATGAAGATGTTGATGATGATGATATATTTCTATTTGAAAAAGACAAAGTGCTAAAAAAAATCCACGAGCGTGATTCGACCCCGCACCCCATGACATGCCAGGTCAAGTACACTGTCAACTATCCTATCGTGGCTCAACCCAACTCGCCGAAATTAATCAACACTATCTACTTTTTACTTTATAAGCCAAAGGAGCCCTATTCAATGTCGACTACTACGTCATCAACATCCGATTTTAATATTTTTACAAATATTGAAAGATCAGTTAAGAATTAGGCAAACTCTATTTATGATTATTTACATATAATTTTACGCAAATAAAAAGTTTGTTCGCAACAATATTTGTGTAAATGTATATGTAAATAGTTATATATATTTATATGTCTATCTTCTATTTATAATTCGACTTGAATCCATGAGAAAATATAAAAAATGGTATTAATAACAGAAAGCTTATTAATAGCTATAATTTTTACTCTTGTCCCTCGGCTTACTCGGCTCTTACAACATGAACGGAAAGCTAGGTATCTGATACATTATTATTTTCACTTCCCAGACTAGCAAAATCTTTATGTAAAGTTAAATCAGCGTCGAAAGTTTATTCCAATGTGCTTATATATTTTGTAAAATATAAACTAACAATGTTGGATAATATAGTAACAATCACTTGAAATATTGGGCAGGGAAATCGTAGCTTCGATATTTTAACAGGAGCAATAACCCATAAGAGTATGTAGAAATCTTTAGACTACTGAATTGAAGACTTTAGAACTTGAAACTTCGCTTGTGTAATATATCGTCACAGCAACATTTTCAAAAAGAAAACTATTTGCCTTGACACGTTATTTCAATCCATTATTTTAAAGAACTCAATAAGCAACATATGAGCGTAGGTACATTAAATGAAACGCTTTCTATGTAAAGATTTACGGTTTTTTTTTACGTTTTATTAAGCCGTTGCGTGAAACAACAGAGTGCCAAAAAGAATTGGCTTTAGTTGAACCCATGCAAAAGGTTCGTCAAATATAGAGAGGTATTATATTTTACAATAACTACTCTTCTATTACTAGAAGAATTGTGAATTTTGATTAAAAAAAATTTGATGAAAAAATTTGATTTATAATAACACCCTGTTAATGTTTTGTTAAACATCCTCGTATATGTAATTAGCATACATGAACAATTGTACAATGTTAATTTTCTTAATAACTATTTATTGCTTCAATATAAATATAAACATATTTATTCTAACTATAAATGAACCCTATTCTGGCATAGTGGAATATTTGAGACACCTTACTTTAAAAAAAAATCTGAACATTCCTAAGAATATGTATTCTTATACATTTTATACAACAAATATATACAGTTAACATCATCATGGCTCCCTTTTTTTACTGGGGCACAAGCCATCCCTATTAGACTCTTAAAACATTAACGAACTCGTGAACCCGTCAATCCAGGAAAGTTTATAATGATGTCGTTAAGTTTAGGAAACCGTAATAAAATGTCTAGGATAATTGTACTGCCATCACGATATCAACGCAGGACCTTACGGTTTCGGATCCCTTAAAAGAAAATTCTACATTCAAGTGATTTAGGTATAATTAGTAAGTTACCCGTGGCTTGGCGTTTCGTATAATACAGACGTCAAAAAGTAAACGTCAAAATAAACGCAATGATTTCTTAAAAATCTAGGTTATTAATAGTTAAACTGTTTTACCAGCTCATTTAATATCCCGACTGGCAAGAGCTTTTCCTATAGATAGATAGTGAGACGGGCCAGAAACCATCACGCGGGCCCAGTGCGGTTCGGTGGTTGTTAACGACTGCTAATGCAGCCGGGACCAACGGCTTTACGTGCCTTCAGAAGCACGGAGGAGCTCGAGATGATAAACTTTCAGTCACCCACCCGATGACCGACCTTTGCGCAAGATGCTTAACCTAACTTAATAATTCCTTTCTCATTTTTGACTCAGTTGTGTTATAAAAAGATATTTAGAAATATTTCATATTATGTATATTAAAATAAAACTCTTGTTAAGTTACAAAGACAAATTTAAGAAATTAAAAGAGACAACAAGTGACATAAAGTTTAAAAATAAGTTGAATTTGACAACGAAAATTAATATGAATACCATTTTGTTCCATTATCTTAATTTAAAATGTTACTTATGTATATCGAGAAATAAACGAATACATAATACCTGAACAATTTATATTTACACCTCGCAAACTTAAATATTATCTCACTGCCTACACCCTTTTTCAGATGATTTAGGACTAGATATTCTCCGGGCAGGTTTGTCCCAGAAATAGAATAACGTTATTTTCTTTTGTTTCAGGGTCGAATTGGCATATAATGGGTCTCGGGAGGATCTAGACCCGTACGTGCCTTCCAACCACCGGCCTCTCGGCTCGAGCACATCGTAAGTACGAAAATCATTACCACAAAAGCCTTATGTAAGCTTTCCCTCTTGAAATAACGTAGATTTTGCCTACAAATGTTTGAGGATATATTTATATGGCAAATAAAAGAAAAATTGGAATCTGTGTAACTGTATTGTGTGCAGAATGCCTAGTTCGAATTGTATTTTTATTCGATCACGTAAACGCACACGAGATTTTTTTAATTTGCTTCTAAACATACCCATCGTACTCATCCATTATAGTGATGACTTGATTTCAATGATGGAGACCATTGTCCAGCAGTGGGACTGTATAATATAGGCTATTTACTTTCACGGTATTTCACATTATATTTAGTAATGGATGATAAAGTCGAATGTGGAAGCGCACTTTATGGCAAAATTGGCAACTCTCCTCGTTCGTCATCTAGAGACACTGCTTTAATGCCATTCAAATTCTCGTTTTCGTTAATGTGATCATTCGATCAGGTGAAGATTGAAATGGTACTAAAAACTTATTAAGCACTCTAAGTGTGAAAATGAATGTTGAATTTCTATAACAAAATAGGCAATTCACCTTTTTTGTCACTCGTAGGCGTCGGTTCAATGCCATACAAATTCATTTGCATTAACGTGATCTCGTGATCAAATAATGAATGAAACTTTTATACAGACAACTCTCTTTTAAATTCATGATTCAGTTATATATATATAACGATAATAAGCAATTTTGCGTTTGTTAAAATATTATAATATATTATTATATAAATATTAATAATATTATAGGAAATCAGTAGTGAAATCGCTTAAAAAAATAACAATTTTTATTGACCTAAGGATTACCTACAATCGAAATAAAAGAACGAAATTAACACGATTCAAATCAAACATAAATAATAACAGCAAGTAAACTAAGAAATATCACCGCGAAGAGTTTGCAATACCTCCGACCACAGAACACAGAACTGGTGGGTTACTCTTGAAACACAATTGCAATAATCAATTTTCAATCCCAAATCTAAAAAATTCAAATGACACTTTTAAAAGCGATAATAGCGCTACATTGGAATTAAATTGCGTGGAAATTGAGTGAACAAATTATTATCGAGATGGGGCGTTCCGAAATTGCGAAACTTATCCCAATATCGGTACATATTAATCGCATTGGAATTGGATTGACTTTGCGTCAAGAGTAGCCTACCTGGTGTTCTGTGCGTCCGACCGACCAGTCCGATGTTAAGAAAGAAAGAAAGCGGGTATTACCCACTCCTATTTTCTCTGACTCCTAAAAATATAATAATTAATGTTATGAAACTTATCCGTGTTTAGGAAAAGGACTTAGGAGTGTGTAAATATTGAAATTAATCCGAATTGAACTTCAACACGTGCTGTATAATTATCAGCACTTCGACGTTTCGCTGACTGAGTAAGCTCGTGATCACGGCTCGTGCGACTCGGCCGAAACGTCGGGTACTCAAAAAGGTATGCCTATGATGCCTTAAGGAGGGCTTTAGGATAAGTAAAGTAAATAAATAGCCCATAACTGCTCCACTGCTGCAATGTCTCCGGTTGAATCAGCCGCGTAGGATTTTGGAACTGATGAGGTGCTTGGATAAGTACTGAGAAGTGAGTGGGCTTACAACTCCGCCACCAAAGAGGACATTTGGTAGTCGACTTTAGAGTTGACGACCCGAGCAGTGGAACTGCGAGTTGTGCTCTTAGTGCAACGAGAAGTAAGCGAGCTTACAGCTCCAGTAACTTATCTGGATATTAGGTAGTGGACTTTACGTGTCCACGGGGCAACTCGCTCGAGACACTAGTCTTTAAAGTACCGGATGAAGAATGCGCTTCGGCGCGTCCTGATCTGGCGGTATGACCTTTAACTACATTCGGTACCAAAACACTTGACACTCTTGGATCACTTGCTTACCGTTGTTAATGACATGTTGACAATTTGTTCAAAATTAATTGTATTATGCAAAGTTTAGTTTTACTGTTACTGTAAGTAGGTATCTTTGTAGTAGCTTGTCAATAGCTTATAGTTATAATTTTTGTGGTTATTTTTACGTAACCTGTTAGTTGTCATAAAATAAATAAATTAGTATCGGAAACCGATTGATTACCATAATACCACTGTGGTGAATCGCATTTTTTTTAATTTATTTGGATCACCAACAGTTGTTACATCAAAACAATTAGGTGGCTTACAAAATGTTTTTGTTTTGTTTATAGAATTTTAACGCAAATTTTGTTGCGAAACAAATTACAAAACGCATGTTTAACCGTGTACATCCGTGACACGATGATTCAAGGTTAGCTTTAACAATTCTAATGTCACCATTGTTTGGTACTCAAGTGTTTCGTCAACCAATCATGTGTTTCGATGTGAATATGTCAAGTCAAACTATGCAACAAGTTATTTTTTCATAAATAAAAGTAAGGTAACATTATTCTAAACGCTTTCAAAAAAAGGAAAAAAAAGTATGAATAAAGGCCTACGCAGAAAATTCTACACCATAAAATAATTCATAGAAATAAATGAAGAAAAAACGAAACACAATTGCAATCAGTTTTCACTGCTAATTAAATGAATACACAAAAAACGTTGAAAGGACCCAATGCGAAACGAAAAACACAATTTTTTATTCAAAGTCCTGCATTGCACAACCTTTATTTTTACTAATAATTCTGTATCGTGCTAAATACACATCACTACTCCGTACTACGTGTACGTACTATTCTATTCTTTTAACTTTATTTTTTTACGCATTCGAAGTTTTTGAAAAGTGCCGAGTTTCTTGCCGGTTCTTCTCTATACAAGGTCCCCGTAGACTTACAAACCAACGGCGGTGTAGTGACATTCTTATCACATTTTGAATTTATCAACTTTATACCTAGACTTTTCTAAGCGCAGTGTGGGCAGGCCTCCAACAAGGTGGACCGACGATCTGGTGAAGGTCGCGGGAAGCCGCTGGATGCGAGCAGCACAAAACCGGTCGTTGTGGAGATCCTTGGGGGAGGCCTTTGTCCAGCAGTGGACGTCTTTTGGCTGAGATTATGATGATGATGATACCTAGACTTTATACCTCAACAGAGTCTCTCAACAAGTGGGTCATGAATGAACATGGAGAAGACGAAAGTTATGTCGAACTCACGTGTCGTACCCACTCCTCTGAAGGTTGGGGACTCTGCCCTTGAAGTTGTGGACGATTATGCTTACCTGGGACAAACTGTCTAGCTAGGTAAGTCCAACTTCAGCAAAGAGGTCAATCTTCGAATTCAATTAGGCTGGGCAGCGTTCGGTAAGCTACGAAATATCTTTTCGTCCGATATACCGCAGTGTCTCAAGACGAAAGTCTTTGACCAATGTGTGTTGCCAGTGATGACATACGGGACTGAGACGTGGTCGCTCACTATGGGCCTTATCAGAATGCTCAAGATCACTCAAAGAGCAATGGAGAGGGCTATGCTCGGGGTTTCTCTGCGAAATCGAATCAGAAATAAGGAGATCCGCAGAAGAACAAAGGTAACCGACATAGCTCGAAGAGTTGTTAAGCTCAAGTGGCAGGGGGCAGGGCACATTGCTCGCAGGACTGATGGCCGCTGGGGCGGAACAGTTCTCGAGTGGCAACCACGTACCGGAAAGCGCAGTGTGGGCAGGCCTCCAACAAGGCCAACAATAAAACTGGTCGTTGTGGAGGGATCTCCTTGGGGGAGGCCTTTGTCCAGCAGTAGACGTCTTTTGGCTGAGATGATGATGATGATACCTAGCTGAATGTGTGAAAACAGATGAACCTCAACAGAAAATCGACAGTAAATATAAATATGTCCGTGTCCACTTGACCTGTTGCCCTTAACACCTACTGCCTTGCCAGCTAAGTGGAGCCACCCAATTCACCGTGTTCATGCATTGTAATTGTTAACGACCGACGCTGAGAAAATTACAAATAATTGTAATTCTTTTTAATTGTTGCAACTCTAGCTGAGTACAATCGGTAACACCGGATGCTTAACACTTCAGAGGTGGTAACGATTGGTTGAAATCGAATAGTAGAAGCTTCAAAATTGCTAGAACGAGCATTTTTGAAACGAAATGTAAAGATTGAATCTTTCAAAATGAAAATGAATTTAAATGTGTTACGTACCATGGTGGTAGATGTTATTTATAATAAGTATAACAAAATCCATTACATCGCTATTGAAATGTAATATACCTATTTGTTTAACCAAAAATATCGCTAATTGATAGGCTTGTACGTTAGACTCTTCAGTCATTATCATAATCATATCAGTGATAGTGTCTTCGTAAAATTTATTTTTTAAGATGATTGTCATCATAAGTTATCAATACATCATGTACTAATTAAATTCTACTGCTGACATACGGTTTTGCAGCTCAGCACACTTTGTTTATGTAGGTACATAGTATGTGCCTACATAAACATAGTATATACTACATAGTATGTACTACATACTAACTTGAACATACTAAAATATTTGGAGAAAAACTTAACTGTTAGACTTGTTAGAGGCCTGCTTACACTAGGTACCTACATAATGTAAAATAACCATTAATTGTTAACTTCCAGGAGCTTCGGAGCCCTCGCACATCTGCTGAAGGCGTCCCTCGGATCGGGGGTGCTGGCGATGCCGCTGGCCTTCAAGAACGCCGGGCTGCTCATGGGCTGCTTCGGCACCGTCATCGTCGGCCTCATATGCGCACACGCCATACACGTGCTTGTAAGTTTGTCCATTTCATATCATCATATCTTCAATTAACTTTTCAAAGAACTCGATGGCGCAGTGGTAAAGCGCTCGGTCTGCTAAAGTAAAGCAGCTTTCGCAGAGGCCGGTCATCGGATGGGTGATCAAAAATGTATCGTCAGGAGCTTCTCCGTGCTTGGAAGGCACGTAAAGCCGTTAGTAGCAGTTGCAACAACTACAAACTGGCAATGAGCCCGCGTGGTGGCTTATAGCACGACTATTAGCTGTGCCCGCGGTTTTACCTATATAGCCTTCCTCAATACATGGATTATTCAACACAAAAATATATTTTTATTTCGAACCTGTAGTTCCTGAGATTAGCGCGTTCAACCAAACAAACAAACAAACAACAAACAAACAACTCTTCAGCTTTATATGATGTTTCCATCCATAGGAAAGCTCGTACCCAAGCAGTGGGGACATAAAATGAGCTGGAAATGATGATGAAGATAATGTTATCAATATCAGACTTGATTCAAAAGTAACTTAGTTGTACAAATAAATCATTATTTTTCCTAATAAAATGGTCATTGTGTAAATTTGAGTCACTCCTGCATTGAGTCAAAGCATACGAAATGGAAACGTAAGTTTCTATGAAAAAAGACAAAGTGTTGAAAAAATTCCACGAGCGGGATTCGAACCCGCACCCCATGGCATGCCGGATCAGGTGCACTACTAACTATGCTATCGTGGCTCAATCCAACTCGCCGAAATTAATCAACTCTATCTACTTTTACTTTGTAAGCCAAAGGAGCCCTATTCAATGTCGTCAACTACGTCATCAACATCCGATCTTAATATTTTTACAAATATTGAAAGGTCAGTTATGTATTAGGCAAGCTATATTTATGATTATTTACATATAATTTACGCAAATATTGTTGCAAACAAATTAGAATTTGAAAAAAGACAAAGATCCAACTTGCCGAAATTAATCAACATTATCTACTTTTACTTTGTAACCCAAAGGATTTAATTAATATTATTATAATTATTAATATAATTAATATTCAATGTCGGATTGAGTCACGATAGCATAGATGATAGTGCACCTGACTCGGCTTGTCATGGGGTGCGGGTTCGAATCCCGCTCGAGGAATTTTTTCAACACTGTCTTTTTTCAAATTTTAATTTGTTCACAACAATATTTGCGTAAATTATACGTAAGACGACCACTGACTTTCTTACATGACTGTTCTTAATTCTAAAATTCGGGGGGAATCGGAAATGAAATTAAACAATATTTTTATAAAATCGTTCCGGGGGGAATCAGCAACGGGGGGAATCAGCAGAAACCCAAATAATCGTAAGTTTCTATGTTCTTATAAACAAAAGCTAGTTTCAATTTCGCTTGACATAATTTTTTTTGGAAAAAAACCTTTGTAAAAATGTCTCACTCAAGTCGATTCAATAGCCAATTCTTAGGTTGGAAACGCCCAAACTATACGTTAGGGTAAAAACTATGCGTATGCACAATTTTTTTAAATCAATCTTTTTAAATTTTACAAATTACGTTATAATTAAATATTTTTATTTTTATTTAGCGCAGTGTAAAACCTTTATAAAACTTCAGTCTACCAATAAATTGAATGTTGCATCGATAACTACAGATGAGATGAGCAAACTAATGATTAGATTTCAATTAAAAGTTTTCAAATTAATATTGTAAGACAGGGGAGGGTATTCTAACACGTTCATGTTTCTAATTGAAATCGTATCGAATTGATGTTATTTTAAGAAAATAGCAATTAGCTTTGTAATTACTAAAGTCATGTCTGTTTATCTTGTTAAAAATATATTTATGATTTTATTTATTTATTTTACTTAATAGGACAACCAACATTAGTTTAATTAGATACTAGAATATATCACCATCAGCTCATTTTATGTCCCCAATGTTGGGGTACGAGCCTTCCCTATGGGTGGATAGACAGAACGGGCCATAAACCACCACGCGGGCCCAGTGTGGATTGGTGGTTGTATACGACTGCAAATGCAGCCGGGATCAACGGCTTTACGTGCCTTCCGAAGCACGGAGAAGTACGAGATGTGATGTTTTGGTCACCCATTCGATGACCGACCTTTGCGAAAGTTGCTTAACCTAAGCACTTGCAGACCGGGCATGTTAAGCATTGCACTATCGAGCTTCTCAATTAGTTAGATGAGTTCAGGTAGATACTAGAATATGAATGACTATATGCCTAAGTTAGGTATAGATATAGGTCTGCTCTTGCATGCTTATCTTATTTTTAGTATTATTTACTATAGTTTGATTTTGTTTTCTTCAACAATTTTTGACTTTTACGAGAGTACTGTAGTGGTACTGTATGACATTGTGGAAATTGAAACTTTTACCTGATGTAAATTTGTTAACGTATATTTTATATTTTGTTTATTTTTACATGTTGTGGTTGTCTTCTATATTTTTTGTGTTTGTTTGTAATAGAAAGTGTCCTATGATAGTGCATTTTCCAATACTTTTGACGCTGTAAGGGAGAAAAGAGCTGGACACCTGCTGAGTTTATTGCCGATTCTTCTCAGTAGAAGATCTCCCGCCCAGAGCAGACTTACGAACCGATGGCATAGTGAAATTCACAAGAGCTACTTGTAGCCAAAACTGAATAAATGATTTTTAATTTTGAATTTTGAATTTTAAAACAAAACTAGGCCTTCGTGGTTTTTAGGTTTGCCTAAGCTTTATCTATATACGTATGTATATGTAATGATGATCACTCTCTGGTGTTACGGGTTAGGTGCACTATCAATTATACTATTGTGACTCTGTCCGACCCATGTATCAATTGTGTCTACTTTTAGTTTTTAAGCAAAAAGAGTTATGGAAGTATACCCGTGACGTGAAAGGCTGCAAGTTCCAATACCGCTCGTGGAAAAAACCAACACATATTTCCGAATATATAGTGTTATATCCGTTTGGGAGTTCCAAGCAAGCACCGCTTATACGCTGATATGCACATGCGGAAGGATCTATAGCAAGCATGTTTGCATCCTAGCTTATAAACGAATTAGTTAGCATAATTAACACTGCATATTTCCGCAATGTAACATCTGATTCCATTATTTACAAAGTCATTTATTTTTATTAAAAAAAAAACTATAAAATTAGTATTTTTTAATCGTCCAAACATTTTTATTCTTTTTTTATTTATATGACTGTGTGCTGCACAGTGGTAAACACATTCACTACCGTCCGTTTGCACAATACCAAAATGTAATTGGTTGCAGTTCGTAATAAACAAAACACAACTCCATCTAACATTCGTTACAACAAATGGACCAATGAACTTGCCTTTCGTTACCCATGGCGGTATTGCGTTATTGTTATAATGACGCAATCATAATATTTTTCGCACAAAACCTTTTGTTGCATTCTTCAGTTGAGACATCACGATCGCTGTTTGTTATTAGGTGACATAACGCTAACTACGAGTACAATGAACTTTCTAATTGTGTAACAGCTCTATGATTGTCTCGGTGTGAGCACGGATAAGATAATTTGTAATGTCCTTTTATGCAACTTATTATTTATTAATTAAAGAAAACAAATAATTTATGTATCCATAGAAAGTTAACAATATTAAGAGCTTACATATTTTTGATGTGTAACATCTTTCCGCTCGCCCTCTATATATACAATTTGTGGGAGTGATTTAGTAGAAAAAGGACGGAAGTTCGTAACAGCGTGATCCGTAACAGCCACCAGTGATCGACACTTTAAGCCCAATGTCCGTTGTAGGTAGTAATATTTGTAGGTGTGATTTCGTAGAAATGTTATCGTAACAGTGCGATACTGCCGCACAATTTATGAACGCATTAAGTACAACTTACTGTGTTTGTGATTATGATATTTGAGGTGCTGACATTACGATCTATTTTCTCGAAACTGTTCACATGTTCTTTACTCATAAATAAATTGTGCGGCAGATAGGATGTGTCAGAGTGACATGTCTTCTAATGAGTATTTACTGCATTCTCTTTATGATTTGAAAAAAAAATACGGGGTCGGAAGCGCGCATTTAAAATCGATATTAAAAACAAGACATATTATTATTTTAAGTGACATATTGTGTCATCATTTTGATATGTCAAATGTCTTCTAAAGAGTATTTACTGCATTCTCTTTAGGATTTGTAAAAAAATATACGAAATTGTTAATTCTCTAATTACTTTGACACTGGCTAAATGTGCCAATCGCACGAAGCCATCAACAAAAAAAACTATTTTCTATTGTAATATTGATTTCAAAAGGTGAGATGTCAAATGACATATGCGACTACTGTAAGGCTCGTTAATTTTTTTTTAACAGGTAATAACTTGTTTTTTATCTGATATTATCAATGATAGGCCGGATGGTAGCTCATTTCACCCGAAATCTTCAATCTGAGGAACTACCTCAACAATTCTAACTGACATGCTATGGCGACATTTAAATGAAATAGTTGTAGCTAGCCAGTCTTCGGTCTACAGGCATTTTGTTTTTGGGTAAGCACAGTGCCTTGATCCCACTTGAAGTTAAGTGATGATAAGGCCAATGATAGAAGCGCACTTCACCCGAGATCCTCAACTAGTGAAGCACTAGCTATCTTATCTCTAACTGCCGGAATTCAACAATGCTACAAACATTGATGCTATGGCGACATACAGGATGTCCCAAAATTAGCACGTCACACTGATACCGGAGGTGGGTGGGCCTCAAATGCGTCGAACATGCCTAACATGTCCATAAAAAACTTCATGAGTTTAGAGATTTGACCAATTTCAGGTATTTTTAAAAAATCACCAATTTTAGATAATTTTTGTATCAGATTTTTTTTGAGAGCCCTTTTTTGCTCTATTTTGTCTTTGAGAATAGTTACTTAATGATGAAACAACATTATTTAGTAGAAAAGTCAAGTGCAAAAACGACAAATTGATAGTTTTTCTTAACTTTATTATTACACAAAAACAATGGCTTCGACTTTGAGCAGTAAAAAAAAAATTTACTTCAAACTTTTCTATGGACAAGTTAGGCTTGGTCGACGCATCTGAGGCCCACCTACCTCCGGTGTCAGTGTGGCGTGCTTACTTTAGGACACCCCGTATTTAGATAAGATGCTAACCAGGTAACTAAGTAGCTAGCCAGGCGGACAAACATGCATGCAGTACACCCCGCTGGGAATCGAACCCAAGACCTCTGGGTTTAAACAAAAAAATTACCATCGCGAGATTCTCCGTACTTCGGAAGATCGTTTTGGCCCCGGCTGCATTAGCAGTTCAACAACCACCAATCTGCACTGGGTCCGCGTGGTGGTTTATGGCCCGTTCTCCCTATCCATACATAAGGAAGGCTCGTACCCCAGCAGTGGGGACATTAAAAAAATGTGCTGGTGTTAATGATGATGATTCTTTTCCAGGTGAAGACCTCCCAGCAGCTGTGCATAGAAGTGAAGAAGCCTGCCCTGGGCTACGCGGACACCTGCGACCTCGTCTTCCAGAACGGACCAAAGCCAGTTAGGAAGTTTGCACCATTTGCCAGGTAATAAAACCAAATGGATTTTACAAATGAGCCCTATAAAAATAAATTACTGTTACTCTCAAATAAAAGCTATAAAATACATGCTCCTTCCGCTTAAGCTTCGGGTGCAGTATTATCGTATTTTATTATCAGATAGATAGAAAAAGTTTACGGAAAAGCTTAGTCTTGTAGAAACACTTAGCATACTAATGATTTACGGAAAACCTTTGGGCGAATGATTACTTTTTAAAATAACGTTTTATACACTATTCATTTCAAAATCGTATTTCGCAAATGCGTTCGTCTTTAAATATATATGTATAGGTAAGTACATATACTTACCAAAATTAAAGCCATAGTTTACCATGGGTTCTAATTATTGATTTAGGTATATGGGATTTTTTTCCATGAAACGTAATAGTAATAGTAACGTAATTACTTTAAAGTCTCTTTGTACTTTTATTATTTTGAATTTTACGTACACAATGCTTGCTATATAAAGTTACAAGATAAAATTTTATTTAAAAAAATCAACCAGCCTCAAGAAGCTCGATTAGGAATCGAACCCACGACTTTTGGATAACCGGTCCAATGTATGACTAAGTTAGGTTCCGTTCCTAAGATAACCGCAATAGAAGGTGTATCTTTCCTAACCTATCCTAAGGCTATGGCTATACTCATTGACTAATTTATTAAAGCTAATAAGCCACTTAACGGCGACCTACATTCTCAAAATGGCACAAAAGAGAGGGCTCTTGGCAACAGTTAAGAAATTAATCCGAAAGTTATAAATTTTCTACCCCACGTGGAGTTATTACAAAACTTTCCGTATTATTATTCCGTTATATAAACAATATTACGAAGTCCTTTTAGGTAACGTTACATAACTTTCATAGTTAACGTTAACAGGGTAGTCCTTGACGTTTTTTAATGGTATTAATTACGCGGAACGGATAAACTTTTCTTCATACTATTAAAATACATTGATATTCAATTTAAAAAGTCCTGACTGCGAAAATCAGCATCCATTAATCATTTTCTAATCAAGACACCGCAATCATTTGTTCCTTTGTGTACCTAAAAAATGACTAAACAAATGCAATATATCAAAAGTGTTGTGGCTAAAAGTTGTACGGTCGATGGACCTGAATAATAAATGGATTCTTTGTTAAATGTCATTTTTAACAATGAAATTCTTTCTTGTGAACACTTTGCAGAACGTGTTGGGTTTGAAATGAACAAAAATAATGTTTTACCAGTGTCAGTTTCTGAATTAAAAATTGTTTAAAGAAAATTCAGTTTTATGACAGGATTCCTAAGCTTCCAAAAACAAAGGAATAATAAAGATACCGGCCTCGCGACATACCTCATTAAAATGTTTAAGGTACCTACTTATAATATTTAATATCTTTAAAAAACTTTGGGGAACTTTCCGTTGTAATACATAATATGTATGTTAGTGGCACTCTCGAGCTATGCAGCATCTTTGCGAAAAACCACGTGTATGAGTAGATAAGATAAATGAACATACTAGTAGTAGTCAATTAATAGCAAAGCATATTTCAAATATATCTTCGTATTTTTCCAGGGAACTGGCAGATTGGGCGTTGGCGTTAACCCACTTGGGAGCGTGCTGCGTCTACGTGGTAGTCATTGCTGAGTCTTTTAAACAGGTAAGAAGTACTGCATGTCAAAAACTCAAAGCCAAAATGGTCGTGTACTATGCGGTTGCAGAGGAGCTTCAAACGAGCCCTCTGACAAGACTATACTCATGCATTTTTCATGCAAAAACAGAGTGAATAGGTTTTTGAAGGATTGGCAACATGTGACAGATGATACCCTTCTGGTATTACATACGTCCAGATACCGTAAGCCCAATTTCCACCTTACCCGTATAAATATGCCTACCCATATTGTGCGGTCATATTTAACATTTTATGCACCTCTGTGATCTAATGATTTTACTATTGGGTTTGATATCCAACGTGGTAGTAGCTCAGACCAAATAAAAAGTTGTTATTCGGTCTGAGGGTGGTAGGCTTGTTTATAGGTCGTTTAGCAACACCATCTATCAGAGGGAGAGATGAATCTTTCTATCTATACACATATTGACGCCTGTACCTACTGATACAAGCTCTAATTTACTTGTTCTCCTAGAATAGTTTGTAAAGAAAACGGTAATAATATAAGAAGGAATAGTAAGGTAAAGGTAACGTAATGGGCGATTTTCCGACCCCCAAAAAAAAGAAATTAGTCCCAAATGACTTCATAGATGGTAAAAGGCGAGTCCATGGAGAGCACGTGTATGGCTGCGTAATATTTATTCCATTGCCTTTATTCAACTGTCAAACTGTGAACAAAATTATGGAAAATAGGAATAGGTCCTGAAATGAAAACATTCATTTTTTATTTTTTTGGTTGACAAGCAAAAGTTCACTCTGTGTACTGCACAATTTATCCTGTACGGCTCGGCTTTAATAAAAAGCTATCTATCGAGTTTTTTTTAACTAATTTTTATTTTTTTATTTGGGCTGTCAGAAAATCGCTCATTAGAATGATAAGAAAAATTAAATGACCCAACAGAAAAAAATCGTGTTTCAATTGTTTTTTTGATTAAAAATCACTTTTATTTTACAGATATCAGACGTCTACGGCGGCCCACTATGGTCGGTGAAGATATACTGCGCGCTCACGCTCGTCATCCTCATCCCCCTCTGTCAGATCACCAAGCTGAAGTTCCTGGTGCCATTCTCCGCCTTCGCCAACTTCGTGTGGCTGGCTTCCATCATCGTCACGATATACTACTGCTTGAGGGATCCTCCCAATATCTCTGAGAGGAACCTGGCCACATCTATTACAGGGATACCTACTTTTATAAGGTAATATTGAGTTGAGTATATAAGTTATCAGTCACATGGTTCAAAGATTCGATCAAAGAAAGCGCTTGGTCATCATCTCACCATTGATTCTAAGACCGAAGGTGAAAGCCCATTTCGCCCTGAATCCTAAGCTAGGTTTTGAAGAACTGGGGTGTAACTGTCAGAACACAATTATGTCGCTTACATTGTTATTATGGTAACTGGGTTGGATGTGGACTACCCAGGCGAATTTAAAACAAGCCTAACTATCAACCAAACTGAAAAGAACAATATGTTACTTCCGCTGAGAATCGAATCCGACTTCTAGTTCTGACAGCGGCAGTCCAACCAAACACAGGAGCGGTTTCAATGTTTCCTTTAGATATACATATATCTACAGCCAAACCATAAGTCACGAAGCAAGTAGAGTAATCAAAGTCAAGTCATTTATTCAATAGAAGCCATCACAGATTAGGTAAAATTGTAATCGACTTCAAAAAAGGAGGAGGTTCTCAATTCGGTTGTATATTTTTTTAATTTCAATTTCAATTTCAAAAATATTCAGAAATATTCAGAAATATTTACTTGCAATCCACTTAAATAAACAAATAAAAAATATATTTTTAGACTGCTTACGAGTATATAGACAATCATTTTATTAGGAAAATATGTAGGTACAATTATTGTTATATGTAGGTACAATTATTGTTATTTTTGGAGTCGGAGTTTAAACTACTGAATCTACCACCATTTAAGATTATGGGAGAGCTTTCCACCGAGAAAAGCTGGCATGAAACTCAGGTGGCGACTTTTTAGTGAGAGAGTTATCTGTTATAATCTTTTTACTCAACAGCACTTGTCTATTCGCGATGGAGGGCATAGGCGTGGTAATGCCCATTGAGAACGAGATGTCGAAGCCGAACCAGTTCCTGGGCTGCCCGGGAGTGCTGAACATCGCCATGTCGGCGGTGGTGCTGCTGTACGGGTTCGTGGGCTTCACCGGCTACCTCAGCTTCGGAGAAGGAGTCAGAGGCAGCTTAACCCTCAACCTACCTCAAGATGAAGTGTGAGTAATTTGTCCACTATATGTGGCCACGTCATTGTTCCACGGAATCTATGTTGTGATCAAAAGAACTTTGCATTGGTACGGAAATTGCTCTAATAAACGGCAAAACGCTTTTTAATCAGTAAGAGAGATACAACGAGTTATTGCTGGAAATCGAACCAAGGAAATGTGAACAGGTGAAGAGCATGCTGGATTTAAGCATGCTTACGATACAATCATGCCTTTTCATGAGCATATCTTTCCTTACCTCACCTTACTTCTAGTATTAAGGAGCATCCCCACCGCAGTTCCTTTTGTAAAGTGTCCCAACATTTGACAGGTACTGTCATGATCTTAGGATTGGCGATTTAAATTACAGAATAAAGTTGGGGAATCGCACCAATATACGACTTCACAACATTCGGGAGAATGTTTTTAAAGTGTTGAGGATGAATCTTTTTAAAAAAAACTTTACGTTTTAGATCAGTGGTTCCCGACTGGTGGTCCGCGGACCACAGATGGTCCGAGAGAGCATCGGTAATGGTCCGCGGGACAGAACATAACTAAATCCAGAAATTAATTTTGAAAAAGGCAGTACAATGTTATTTTTTAATTCTGCACTATCGCCTACGCTATCTATTTGCTAATTCCTAGGTCCCAGGGTGGAACATGAAATGTTTCGCATCAGCATTTTTGGTAGCATGAAGTGTGTGAAGATAAACTGTCACTAGTGAACTTACGCTACAAATACTTTTTCAGTTTTGAATAAAGCTTAAACTTTCTTTTTAAATACAGCTTATGTTGTCCCTGTTAACAAATAAATTAGGAACAGGGTCCATGGTCAGAAAAAGGTTGGGAACCACTGTTTTAGATAGATTATAAGAAGTTAGCTCCCTACTAGAAAGTAACTTAACGTTATCATGTTGCAAAACGTGGCTCCACAAAAACTAACTGCGGTGTGGCCGCACCATTAGGTGTAACTGTCGCACTTAAGAATTCTTAATTACCTTTAATGGCAAATAATTACCTACAATAATTAGTATTTATAAAAAAAGTGCTAACGTCTTCAGTCCTAGAAACTGACAATGAAAAATAAGAGATGCTAAGTAAGCATCATTATATTAATTGGCATTTCTGACTGTGACAGTTAGACAGCTTATCTTATAATCTATATATTAATACGTGAAGCAAAAACTTTGAACCCGTTCTTACAAAAATTGCGCGGACGGAGAAGTATGAAATTTCGCACACTTATAGTTTATATAGAGAAGGTTATTTTTTAAATGATGTATAAAAAATACATTAAATCAACAAAAACAACATTACACACACTACCATGTATTTGACACACACGTATTGTTTGTCTTTAACGACATCCGACATCTGTCAATGCCAATCCAAACTCACATTCTATCTTTTAAAATTTTTCATTGCTTAGAATACAATCCGTGCAGCCTTAATTAAAATTACGGTCGAATTTCGACCACTGGGCGACCACTAGTATACAGAATTACGTCTGACAATGGATAGGTATGCTCTGAACGAAACAATAGGGTTACGTTTGTGCGCTATACCAGAGTTTAGAGATAATTAACAGCGAAATTGTGCAATAGCACGGTTGCACATCAACTAACCTTAAAATGTATACTTTACAAATACAAATACAAATACAAATATTTTTATTTGCTCTAAATAGGGTTACAGTAAAGGTGTTAGGTACAATATTATGCATATTGTGAAAACAAAATGGAGCTTAACCTATTTAGCCATTTTACATAGCATGCAAATATACAAATAATGATATAATACAATTATTTACATTAGAATAAAAAACTGAACAGATGTCATAAAATAAAATCGAGAAAGTCAAGTTTCATAAAATACATTTTGTGGTCTGCAATCGGAAATCATTGAGCGCTTTAAAAATGTTCAAAAGTAAAATCAATAATATAAATAATTCGCGACAATTGACATAGTTTAAAACTTGTTTTGCACGTGTTAGTGTATGTATGCGACGTGGCACGTAGCGTGGCCGGCAGAACATGGCAGCACAGCACATGTTCACTTCCTTAATAGACTTTAAACTTTATGCATATAGCATATGGTTGAAATTAGACTATTTTGATAACTTTATAAGCAGGCGTCTGGACAATTATCTGATATCTTTAAACGAGCAATTCTTGTCATCATCATCATCAGCTCATTTTATGTCCCCACTGCTGGGGCATGAGCCTTCCCTATGGATGGATAGGGAGAACGAGCTTTTAAACCACCACGCGGGCCCAGTGTGAATTGGTGGTTGTTAACGACTGCTAATGCAAGCGGGACCAACGGCTTTACGTGCCTTCCGAAGCACGGAGGCGCTCGAGATGATAAATTTTTGGTCACTTGGCCTTTGCGAAAATTGCTTAACCTCAGCACTCGCAGACCGGGCGCGTTAACCGCTGCGCCATCGAGCTCTTCTCCTTCATTCTCTCTTTCTTCATTCTTGTATACATGTATATACTTATATAATCTAAATCTCGGAAACGGCTACAACGATTTTCATGAAAAAGGAGGTTTCGGGGGCGATAAATCGATCTAGCTATGTTGCATTTATAGAAAACGTTATTTTATCCGTAAAAAAATACCGTGCAAAGCTCGTTCATCCAGGTACTAATTTTAATTTAAACTCGGATGATTTAACTGTTGTATGGCTGCTATGTAAAGTATGGTTAGATTAAAATAAATATAGTATATAGTATATTGTTCTTTTCAATATTTTAAAAACAACAAGCAAGTCTTGATTTATGTAGTCAAAAGTGGACACATGTTAATGCTAGTGACAGTACTGGTACTCAAAAATGCTGGAGAAGCCTAGTTCCACGTAACCCGCGGGTTCTAGTTTCGTGTGATTTTATAACAACATAATATGTCAATGAGCTATAATTTTTCAGTACATACAAAAAAATATTAGTATTTTAAACATGCGTTGCCTGCAACAATATAAAAAAATACCTCGTTTAAAGTAGAAGACGAAACGTCAGAAAACATGTGTGGTTTTTAAGGCAAATATGTAAATAGGCCTATAGAAAAAGTTGCGTTCAATAACTCGATTTCTAAACAAGTGGCGTTTGTGTTGTTTTAAAATCACACGATTTTATTAAGAAAAGCGCTTCATAAAAAAGCTTTAGGTCAAAGTAATTATAATGTAATCCACTATACCAAGGCATTACAATAAAAACAATTCAAGTAGAAGCAATCAAATTTAGTTGCTGCTATCAGAGCTGCTATTTCGGACACTCACAATGATTACTACGTAAATGCGCATAACAATCATCGTTTGTCCACAATGAAATTGTTATGTCGTCAATTTTTAACTAAATTAAAACGTTATTTGTATTTCTATGCAGAAACAAATTGAAAAAAATGCGTAAAGTATAAAATGTTCAAAATGATTTTTAAAGCAAATTTTGTTGCGAACAAATTACAAAAACACAAATGTTGAAAAAATTTCCACGAGCAGGATTTGAACCTGCACCCTTCTGACATTCCGGGTCAGGTGCTCTTCCAATTGAGCTATAGTGGTTCTAACCAGCCCGCCGAAATTATTCAACACTTTTTACTTTGTAAGCCAAAGGCGCCCATTCAATGTCAACAACTACCGTCATTAACATCCGATCATAATATTTTTACAAATATTAAAGATCAGTTAAGAAATAAGCAAGCTATTTTATAAAATGTTCAAAATGATTTTTAAAGCAAATTTTGTTGCGAACAAATTACAAAAACACAAATGTTGAAAAAATTTCCACGAGCAGGATTTGAACCTGCACCCTTCTGACATTCCGGGTCAGGTGCTCTTCCAATTGAGCTATAGTGGTTCTAAATTTTTTTTTTTTTTAATGCGTAAAGTAGGTAATTTATTTTGTAAGTATAAATGTACACATCACATCAAACTACCAAAAACTGTCAAATTAACTCGATAGACTTTGAACTTTGTATATATAATTATTATAATTAGTAATTGGTATCCATCTATAGGGAATGCTCTGATTATGATGATGATTATGAATATTTACCTTATATACAGTTTCTAATAATACAATGTTAAAGATGTTTATTTCTTTTAAATTTTATATCGTTAAAATGATAATATAGAAAGTTGAGCAAAATTTCCACGTACAGGATTACAACCCACAATTGACGAACCGGGTCAGCCGTCCTAATAGGATATCGCGGCTGTTTCTGACACGTGTAAACGCTATCTATTCTCTTTCTTACCTTTGTATGCCAGAGCCTTATTCAATGAAAACAAAACCACTTACATCAGCAACATAAAATCTTACCATTTTTACAAATATCAAAGGCCAGTTAAGAATAGGCAATCTGTATAATTATTAATACATTATAAATTTACTCAAATTTTATTGCGACAATCAAAAAATAATTAAAAACATAATATTTTTAACACTTTGTCAGTTATTTTATTTTCTAATTTGAAAAAAGGCAGTGTTGAAAAAATTTCAGCCGGGTCAGGCACACTACCAACCATGCTATCGTGGTTCTGTCCAACTTGCCGAAATTAATCAACACTATCTACTCTTTCTCTGTAAGCCAAACGAGCCCAATATTCAATGTCGTCAAAACCAACAACTACTATTTTCACAAGCGGCAAGCAAATAGATAACAATATTTTTTCAAGGGAATATTTTTTCTTAAGACATGTTTATCCTCACTATTTATTTACTCTTTACTTTTTCTACAATGTCATTGTATTCGGTCCACAGGCTGGCCCAAACAGCAAAGGTGCTGGTGGCGAGCGTTATGATCCTCTCCTACGCGCTGGTGTACTACGTGCCCGTGGATGTGATCTGGCGGCGGGTGGAGGACAAGATCCCCGCGAAGCACCACGGATGGAGCATGGCGCTGCTGCGGCTTGGCGGCGTGCTTATGACAGGTTGGTTAGCGAGAACATTCACACAACTTACACAAGCCCCTTCACACTAGTATTTTTTCAAAAAAATATAATAATACTTTTTACTTTTTATTTTTAAGTGCTAAATACTGCACTGAAGCTAAATTAAATATTTATAAAATACGGTGAAAAAATAAAATGCCTACCCGACCCAGCCAGGAATCGAACCTGGGTTTTCCGCAATCCGGGCGGCTGCACTGACCGTTATGCTACCGGGAAGGCTGACGTAAGCGCTGAATTTTGTCACTGCTTTTTCTAGCTGGCTGGCTGGGTCGGAATATTACATGATAAAGCAAATTACAATATAAAATAAGTATAAATTAATAAAACTATTAAAAAAATAAATACGAACGAACTGAGAAAGCCACAAAATACTCACCATTTTAGCTATCCACCCGCTGTTTTGTCATCCGTTTAAAAAGGTAAGGTTTCGATTAGTGCAACAACAGCTTAAATCCTATGTCGTATGCCACAGTTGCAACCTCACTCACAGGCCTGAAACGCAGTTCTTTTCCTACCGTACTTAGATAGATGGGTTACACTAAACCATTTGCGTTAGCCCGATACGATCCGAACCCCTCGGGGAATCTACGAGTAGTAGCGAACGGCTCATATATAAGTCGCACAACATTAAAAAGTTAAGTAACAGAATTCTTATTAGTATTGTATTCTTTATTACTCAAAAAACAAACAAACATAAAGCAATGTACAAACAATGGTCAGATAAAGTGGATTTATCTATAAGTGGAGCTTCATACCTATATAAGTGGAAGCAACACCAGTCTTATTGTTATAACAGTCAAAACTCATAATCGGTCAAAAATACTTTTGACCAAATGCCCTTAGTTTATTCGTCGTCGTTAAGGCGCGCAAAAATAGGGCTTCTGGCGTTTTGGTCGCAATAATAACCTTACCTAACTTAATCTGTATTATAACTTGACACAAGTTACTAGGAAATGCGGTTTAAAGTACTTTTGACTGGTTATGAGTTTTGACTGTAACATACATAACGAATAAAATGTAAACATTGAATATATTTTTATATTATCAATACCAATATTGGACAACCCACTCAACACTACTTTAAAGTTTATACTGACACCCCCTACCAACCATCCGGTTACAAAGTAGGTGTCAGACATCCTTGTGCAAGCACAAGGGACCATCTACGTCAGGTCATAACGCCAGATCAGGACGCACCGAGGCGCATTCTTCATCCGGTACTTTTAAGACTAGTGTCTCAAGCTAGTCGCCCCGTGGACACGTATAGTCCACTACCTATTATCCAGATAGGTTACCGGAGCTGTAAGCTCGCTCACTTCTCGTTGCACTAGAGCACAACTCGCAGATTCCTCTGCTCGGGTCGTCAACTCTAAGTTGACTACCAATTATCCTCTTTGGTGGCGGAGTTGTAAGCCCACTCACTTCTCAGTACCTATCCAGGCACCTTGCCGATTTCAACATCCTACGCGGCTGGCTCAACCGGAGGTATTGCATCTAGCGGGCACCTCTACTAGTTATCCAGACTAGTGCCGGAGATGTTGGAGCTCTGCTCAGTGAAAACCACCGAGCATGACAACCAACTATGGGCAACTCACGTGCCCCGCAAGTCTTTTCGCCTCGGGCCCCTCGAGACCGCTACTTGGACCTGCTCGCTGTGCACGAAATGGAAGCCTGGCCACATCAACCAGGCAGACGAACATTCCCACTTCTACAGCTAACCACGCGCCACCACGAGTCCAACCCATGTCCGGAACCTGTCGGAGACGCCCGCGAAGGCATAACCGACAGGGGGCTTAGGATCCGGAACTCCCGTGGTACCCTTGAAAAGACAGCCGGACCCGTAGTTCCAGCTGCCATACCCTACCTATCAGGGTCAGTAGATAGGGACAAATATTGGGACCAATATTGGACAGTCTATCTTTGTTTGAAGTTGAACGCTCTCGCAATCCGGGTGACTACTCTTCTGATCAATTCATTTGGCAAGATTACTTAGGCGCCGAACAAATTTATCCCTTTAATTTTGTCGTTAATGACAATAGGTATCTGCCTTTGTCTTAACAGGCAATTAGGTCGGTACCCTTAAAGTCGATTTTCGTATGCTCAGCGTTCCACGGTATTAAATATGGATGAGGAGTCAGCTTTAATCATTGGAGTTAAAATTTTAGCTTAGGCTCAAAATCCGGTCTTAAGGTATTCAAACAAAAGGATACCATCTTAGGAGAAAACTCTTTGAAATTAAAAAAGAATCATCTAAATTAGTGTATAAATGTTAGCGATATGCGTGAACATACATAAAAATGCAGAAAAATAGAATCTTCTCCATTTTAAAGTCGGTTAAAATCGGTATATTAACCAAATCAACCCAAGTGTTAGAGAGAAATCGCTGTGTGTGAGAAATTAAGAATCGCATTGCATTAAATCTAATATTGCTTACAGAAATTATAAATACTGGATCATCGGTCACCGTGTGATCAAATTAAAATATTTTGAACCCTCCCTCCGTTCTCCTAACAACACGTTAACTATATAAGGTCACTTTTTATCAACTGCAAATATTTTGACAAAACAAAATTATATCAGAGAAATAAGGCCCTAGCATTTAAAAAAATTCAGGCTAGTTTTTTTTTTAATTTTCCTAACACAAAAAATTTAATATTTTTAAGAGCGGCCTCTCTGTCGGTTTTTTTGAATGAAACTAGGGGCACGTGTAAGCGGCGAAGGCATTGCGGCCTCTCTGTTTCGGCTCTTTTGAATTGTAACGGGTTTGGAAAGGGTGTATTTTTTGGTGAATTATGATAATGTTTTGTTGATCTCGGTAACGAGCCTGTAGTTTTGAACCAAATTTGGTGAGCATGCTCAGTGTGATGCTCCCCTTAAACGTTCGCTTATTGATATTGTTAGACCTTATATTAAAACTATATACGGACGGCGCACCCTTAACAAGTCTTATTAATATTTTTATTATTTTTAATTTTGCATTCACAATGCTTTACATAATTTACAAGAGGGTTCGATTTCCGCTCGAGCTTCCTGGGGCTAATTGATTTTTTCTAGTAAAATTCTAGGTCTTATTAATGTTTTAATAGTGTATTTAATATAATGTTTTAAAAACAATTGTTAAAAACTTTAATTTAAACGGTCACGTAGATACATTGCTTTTAAACGCTTATTTTTTACTTTACATAATGCTCTAATGACATTTGAAAATTATCGCCCACGCAGCATTGAACCAATTGATAGGGCCAATGGGACACAAATAATTAATAAGTGATTAGGTTACCGCAATTGAGAATAGTCATCAAACTCACATTAGACATTTTAGGTTGACTGTCTGGGTTTATTTTAGTATTTCGCTTAATAAGATTTTGTTCGTTTTGGGAAAATAATGCTCATACTCTTTTTAATGAATATTGATTTACATTTTTCACTTCAGTAGCTCAAACATGTAGGTTTTGCTGCCTGAAATCAGTGAGCAAAATGCGATTTTGCTCACTGAGTGAGACAAAGTAACTTTTTAATTTTTTTGACGTGACAACGTCTTATAATTCGATAGAGCCGGCTGCACGCACGAAAAAGTTCCGCGTGATATCGCTCGCTAATGCCGCGTGATATCGCTCGCTAATGCCGCGTTATATCGCTCGCTAGTGTCGCGCCTTATGTAAAATTTATATGGGTATCATTTCCATGGTTTTCGGGGGTGCCGATTTCGAATACCACATTTATTTCGAGATCCAAGATGGCGGACGCAACTTATTTATGTAAAATCAATATGGGTATCATTTCCATGGTTTTCTTGGGTGCCGATTTCGAATACAACATTTATTTCGAGATCCAAGATGGCGGACGCAACTTTTTTATGTAAAATCAATATGGGTATCATTTCCATGGTTTTCGGGGATGCCGATTTCGAATACAACATTTATTTCGAGATCCAAGATGGCGGACGCAACTTTTTTATGTAAAATCAGGGTATCATTTACATGGTTTTCGGGGGTGCCGATTTCGAATACAACATTTATTTCGAGATCCAAGATGGCGGACGCAACTTTTTTATGTAAAATCAATATGGGTATCATTTCCATGGTTTTCGGGGGTGCCGATTTCGAATACAACATTTATTTTGAGATCCAAGATAGCGGACGCAACTTTTTTTTGTAAAATCAATATGGGTATCATTTCCATGGTTTTCGGGGGTGCCGATTTCGAATACAACATCTATTTCAAGATCCAAGATGGCGGACGTGACTTTTTTGACGTTAACACCTCCCGACACCTTCTTAAGACGTTGTCACGTTCAACTATCGTCAGTAAACCGACTTTACAGACAACCAATTTTTTTTTTCAGAAAGTTGGGAATTTCTTATTCAGCCTTGGGTTAATCATACAATTCGAAACATTCACACCCTATCTCTTTCCCGCCATTAGAAAGAGAGAGAGAGACAAAGACCAGCCCTTTCGAAGTTCCAATTTTGAATTCGACCTCAAAGACAAACACATTCGGAATCTCGTACTAACTAAAGAAATTTTGCAAAAAGATTGTCTTTTTATGTAATTTATTGAATGTTTAACTTATTGTTGTATTTAAACGAAAATAAGTATATACTGCAAATAAAACTGATATTTAACCTGTAAATATTTATTTCTAGTTTCGTTGTTGTTACGTAATATATTTTATCTACTAAAGTGTTCTCGCTGCTGAAGTGAAAAGTTATGTGTGTTACACGAGAGCAAAGTTTTTTGCATCTCGTGCCTTTAAATCCCTCGCCACACTCAGGATTCAACTTTAGAATCACTCGCTACGCTCGTGATTCAATCTTTGATTCCTTCGCTTGCTCTGGATTCAAAATCAGCACTCGCAGCAAAAAACGACTTTGCTCTCTTGTTGCACAAATAACTATTGAACGCTGTATATCAAACTACCTAACTCAAAATAGCCTTAATGTCAGGCTAATTTTAGTTTTATTATTTCATTTTTGTTATTGTTTTTCGATGTTTTTGAGGCAGTTTAAAGGTTAATCGTTTAGACACAGGGCGGCAGTAAATTTAATAGAACATAATGGGGCCAACCTTTATCCGATTATAAAGAGATTTAGTATAGAATAGAAAACCCTTTATTTGTAACTAATAAGTACATCACATACAACAAAAATAAAATAAAATAAAATCTATTAAAAATAACAATATTAATAACAAATAGAATTTTGTATTATGTGTGCTGCAGAAGCACAAAAGGGCGATAAGTCAGTGGCTGATTTTGCTTATACACAAAAATACATAAGCGTATAAGCAAAGCACTGGTATTCTGCTAGTACCCAGAAAAGGGGGTAGACAAACAAACAAAAACAAAAATGTAAGCATACATTAGTGCTTACATTTTTGTTTTTGTTTGACACTAAACAATACAATATTAAAAACTAATAGTGAAAATAGGAAATTAACAAAAATTTAAAATAAAAACACATAGATAAAAAAAACAATAATAATAATATAACTAAAGAGGCGAGGTTGGGAAGGGATTTGAATTAATTGCTTTAAATCCGGGTTTACTTTGCTAAGTCAACTTAGTAAAGTACTAAATAAATAAAAATAAAACGCAGACGTTCGAACACAAAAGTTTATATAATTGAGAATTTTGCGTAAACAACTTCACAAATTGCTTTAAATGAACTGAGAGTTTATAAACGTCCTGTTGAATCTAGAATCGAGACGTCTTGTTGTCAAGAGTCTTAAAGCAAGAGCTTTAACCGCCCGGTTATCGACTTGATTTTATGCTATTAATTTTAAATTTGATTTCAATCAATCAAAGTAAAATTTCTATACAAGGTACAAGAGTTAATTAATATAATGGTAATACTAGGATGAGAGAGAAAAATAAATTGATGCAGTGTTAGATATTGTTCATGGTTTCTTAGAACTTCTTAGAATTTCTTTTTATATAACTTGTTCATATTGGAGCATTTACCTATTTATTTTATTATACTACTACTCTCATAAAAAGGCTATAAAAACTATTTTAATACTTATTTGTTTTTAAAAAGCTAACTGCAACCGCAGCGTATTTGAAACTATTTTATTTTGAAATAAATGCTACGGGCATAGCGTGTCTATCTATTTTACCAACCAACCTTTTTTATCAGAGTATTCGAACCCATTCTTAAATAATCTTACGGTTGCCCGTAGGGGTCGTTAGGCGATTCATACCACAAGCTGTTCGGATCACGGTGTGAATGCCTAAGGACCTTTTTCGAATTGGGCGATTCGAACCAAGGAGTGTATTGAAAACTGTTTCTTCGACCTTTTTAACTTCAAAATTTGTCCCCAGTCGGCATAGCGACGGCTGTACCCCGACTGGAGTTGTTCATGGAGCTGGTGGGAGCTGTCTGCCTGTCCGTGATGGGTCTACTACTCCCCGCTATCACGGAGACGGTGTGGCGATGGGGCCGGGACCTGGGGCCCTATAACTGGATCCTCTGGAAAAACGGGTTCATATCCTTCTTCTCCATCGTAGCTATGGTGTCAGGAGTAGCGTACGCCATCATCTCCATGCTAGAAACACTGTGATCAGTTCAAATATTGTGAATGTACTTTGTACATACCTAAGTAATAAGAAAACAGTATTTATTGTTGTAATTAAAACTTAAGTGTAACTGTAAGAGTAGGTACCTATCTGTATTGTAAATAAAATATTTTAATTTCGACTTTAATAATAATTCATCAGTAATTAATTATAAGATAACGTAATTAAAGAGTTGTTTCATTTTTTACCTTTTTTCATAATTTTTTTGTAGTTTTTGACCATCAACCACTTGAGTGTACCACTGCTCCAAAAGCAATAGAAACACAACCTCGTCACAATGTTATTTAATCATGATATAGCTAACTTTATAAAACAATAACCCCCTTATTCATAAAATCTATTTAAGCATTATTTAGTTAAATATTGTTTAGTCACACAAACGTCATATTGAATTTGAGAAAAAAAAACAACACAATAAATAACTAAATTATGTTTAAATAGTTTTTATGAATATGGGGGTAAGTGTATTGGCTGCCTAAGCCAGGCAATCCCGGTACAGCGACGTGGAAATTTAATGGGATCTATGGGAACTTTCTTGGTACTATGGAGAAACTCGAGCAGACGTTGTTGGCGTAGCCACGATACGATTGTCGTGGGGATGGAGCTGAGCTGGTAGAAGTCTCTTCTTCTTCTCCTAAATAATGTCTATTTACAACAATAGCACGTATTAGTTCGTGCACACACACACGCGCACACGCAATTTATGAAGGGGGCACGCAATTGAATATTTGAGCTGAATGCACTATCAAAGCGGTTAAGTACCGGCCGGTAGGCTATCGGACGAGACAATCCAGAAGGTTTGAGCGGAGAGCTTATAGCGGGTCGGAACTCACGTCCCTTCGCGTCACGGGTGAAGCAACACACTCCCTCCGCCGCGCGCCGTCGGCTTGTGCGGCGTATCTTTTTGTCGATGAGTGATTGGGTGAACGACGAATGAGACCGTCGCGTTTCTGGCGCGAATAATAAGAAACATTTAGAAAACAGTTTTAGTTGCTGGTAGAGCTTGTTAGTCCACCTTACTAGCTACCACCGTCCTATCTAAATATGTCGCCATAGCATCAATGTTAGCAGCATTGTTGACACCGGCAGCTAAAGATAACACAGCTAGCATAGTAGAATGAAACAAGTAAGGCAACTCGTCCCCCGAGCAAGCGATAATCACCTAAGCTTGTAGGGCTGTCGCTTGTAATTAGAATGAGGTAGGTATCTACATATAAAATAAGAACATACTTAGAAATATGAAATCATGGATTCCAGATAACCCCCGATCTACCTAAACGTAGTTTGTCAACTGTACAACACAACAACTTACAATAGGTAAGTAGGTACGGTCAACAGCACATCACGGTAAACACTTGCAGTTCGATATTAGTACTTATGCCCACAACATAAGAGCGGTACAAAGTCCAAAGTGTTTCGTCTGACTGTTCCTAATTAGTCCCTTGTTTTCGCGGTAGGGTGTACCGTGTAATCTAATAAATTAAACTTACAAATCCGTAGGTACATGTATTTACCTCTCTAATCTACGAAATCTGGAGCAGAACTTAACTCTTTCGGTAGTAAATAACTGACACAAAATTGTATAATTAGGTTAGGCAGGAGGTACTCACTCACCGTTCTTGTTCGGTAGGTAAAGTAAAGAAAGAAAATTCTGGATGGACAAGCTGTTATTAAGACATCCATAAACACTGCAATATCTCTTGTTTTTTTTTGTAACCATCGTTGACCTTGACTTACGTTTAACAAATTATAATCTACGTGCGAGCGGCAGCGGCGCCGGCGCAGCGACAAAACGCAGGCGCGTGCGGCATTACGTACGGCTCAGCCGCGACTGGCGCATCATTAGCATCAATAAACTTTGTCAGTGTGTGCGTGCGACGATGCGTACGGACGGGTTGGCTCAGCTGCGCTCACATACAAGCCGCACTCGGTGCGTATGTATGAAGATGCCATACTTGTTTCATTCTACTATGCAGCTAGTGTCTCAATAGTTGAACATTCCGGGCTAAGTGCGCTTAGAGTTACCATATCTCCGGATTTGACCTGAGATCTCAGGATTTTTAGGCTCCTGACAGGATTGCGGCCGAATTTTGTAAATCTTAGGATTTTCGATTTTTCAATAAAGTACCTACCTTTTTACCATTTTGACTTTATTTCCTAGTAACTGTAAAATATCAGTAACAACATTAGATTATTAGTTAGGTACATTTTTCCACAGAGTTGCGAATTACGTTTACGACAAAATCTCAGGAATTTTTTATTAAGATCATACTTTTTCTCAGGACTTTTAAATTTTCCATCTGGTAACCCTAAGTGAGCTTCCATTTTCGGTCTTATCACCACTACACATCAGGTGAGATGAAGGCCGAAGTGCTCAACCGTAATCAATTTTTAAAAAAACTTATTATTGTTTATAATTTATAAATTTACGCAATTTTTGTTGCGACCAAATTACAATATGAAAAACAAGTGTTGAAAAATTTCCACGAGCGGGTTCCGAACCCGCACCCCATGACATGCCTTTTCAGGTGCACTAGCTATCTACCAAATATGCTATCGTGTCACTGTCCAACTCACCTAAACTAATCAACACTATCTAAGTTACTCTTAGTTTGTAAGCCAAAAGAGCCTAATTCAATGTCGAACACTTTTGCTTGTGGAAATTGTTTTTCGAATATAATACATAAAAATTCAAATTCAAAAGATTTATTCGGCGTATTTATTAGTTTGGAAAGGTAGTATAATAACAAAACTATGTATAGTATGGGCAATAGTTACATAGCTACCTATGTAGGATGCGTGTGTCACGTGCTGGCAGTGACCTCCGCACCTAATTGCTGTGATGAGCGATTGTCGCACGGTCCAGCGAACGGCCGAATATGTGATTACTGCGGGCCTTGGCGGTAATGAAACATGAAACTATGCTTCATGAATCTCATACTCCAAGTAGGTATGCCCTTTATACAATCAAATCTTAGGTTACTTTTACCTATTCCAAAACGTGAAACATAATGTGTTTTATGTGATGATTGCCGAAATAACACTGTCACCTAACATGGCTCGGTGAGAGCTAAGTACCTTAAATTTCCGACGTCCCACATGTCTGTGAAAACGATACAAGAGGAAGGCGATACAGGAGGAAATGAAATGTTTTAGATACAGGAGGAAATGCAACACCTTAAGTGCCATGTGACCGACGGACAATTGAATATCTTTTGTGTCTGAGTTTTGTGCCAGTCAATGTGTCATCACGGCGGGAGAGACAAATAGTTATGTGGGACTCTCGACCCCCTAAAAGGGGGAGGATGGCATAGCAACTAAAAACTTCTGCACTTCCTTCACGTACCGCCAGGATGATCAGAGACCGCTAGGTGTACACAATCAGAAGAGTTCACCTGAGCAGCGACCTGCGAGAAGAAAAATACCCGAAGAAGTGTATCACTCGCCAGACGTCTTCAGACAGATCTGATTCATACCTCTCGGAGAATCTTGTAGGAAACCGAGACACGCACTAGTGCGTGACGCCATTCTCTCTAGAAAACCTCTGACGGTGTTTCGATCACAAGGGTTGAGGAACCCTTTAAGTTTCTCGCCGCCCCCAAAAATGTAGTCTAAGGCAATCAAAAATCTCTCTCCAAAGATAAAAATCCAGTCATCTTGAAGGCGACAGCTAAGGATACCGTCCTTAAAACAGGCCCTAATGGTCATGCTGCATCCGTCTACGTTGCCAGTCATTTCTTTACTAAGAAACAATAGCATCACCAATTATCACTTCACCTAACATGTCATCCATCACACGTTACTAATTAAATGATCAAGCATCATTTGCATGTACGCTTTTCTAACGCCATCTTAATCATCAGTTACAGGCATATAATAACAGTTTATACAATTATGTATAGTTACAGCAACGTTTATAACGTCTAATGGTTGGTTGCTAACGAAGCAGGAAGTCAGTCTGTAGTCATGATGATAAACAAGACCTGACAAAGCTGTAATCTTGTCAGCACTTTTTTGTATACATTGACGTAAATACCGAAAGTATGTTTCCGTCCAAAAAAGTTACCTTAATACAATTAGTTGTGCGTCTACGTAATACCAGACAGTTGGTAGCAGTGGTATAAGTGGTAAACAGCACTAAATATGTAAATACCAAGGTTTTTTTTAGTTGGTATTGTCATTTCCTTGCTGTGCGGTTCTCCTAAGTACTTTGCAGGACGCCAAGTGGAGGCTGGTGAGGCATAATCCCGCTCCGTTAGCTGTCCTCACATTTGGACTCTGCTTCTGCTTTACATAGAGTCCGCTATTCGTGGTTCTAAGCCATATAATGCTGGGATGGTTCTGCGGTTTTATTTAATTACCAATTAAAGTAAACAGACAGCTAAACACATAAAACTAAGTTGTACAATCACAAGGCAATGATTATGTGCAGGTCTGATAAATTTACAGTGGCGATGACTCCATACCTACAACCCGATTCCCATCGGCTTCCCTTTAGATAATGGTCAACATGTTACTTCATACAGATAAACAGTATTTCTTAACAAGTTATTAAAATTACGTCGATAGATATTGTTTTTGGTGCTAGGTTTTTGGATTGCAAACAATTTTTAAAGGAATTTCCAAATTACAAATTTCCTCTCTTCGCCACTGTAAGCTTACATACACAGCATTTTTTCGCCTCCTTCTAATTTTTCTCAGCATTTGAGGATCACTTGCAGGGAGAGCTCTACGTTCCTCGCAGGTCGTCCCCACTTGCGAGTCTTATCTTTTTATGCAGTAATACAAAAGGGCTGTGCGCGGCAACCCGCAACACGTTTACTGGGTTAAATGCAATTATTATGCCAAGCATGGCGATTATGGCAAATTCCCCTCAAAATTAATTATCCTTGAGGGAGGCCTTTGTCCAGCAGTGGACGTCTTTTTAGCTGAAATGATGAAGCCAAATCTCCGCTCTCTTAATTACTTAGAAAGTTAGAAAAATTACTATTAACGGGATTATTACTATGGTAATAATAGCCTTATTCTACTGTAAGTGGCCATGATGATTTAAAATTTTCGAAAGTTGTTATCCAATAATATTGGATATAGAAGGAAAGATTTTATACTGCAATATACTTAGTTAGTATGTTGTTCATAAATCGCAGCTCTGGAAGCAAGACTGTTTAATTAATTAATTTACATTGTATCTTCAAGAGCTTTTCTATTATTTAACGATGCAATTCATCTGTTTTAGAGTAACGAACATGAAACATCCGAAAGAAATACCTATTAAAACGTTACTCATGGCTGTCACTTAATAAAATATTAATTATGAGTGAAGTCCTATAAATTATGATCATCATTTGAAAGACGACGACGCATTGATCAAATTATAAGAACACGCGTGGCAATAAATTCTGCATCATGTCTCAGTTAATCACTACACGACACACGACAGCACAAAACAAGAACATTGCAGAAGGTAAAGTTCAAGCATACACGAGCAACGCACATATAGACACATAGACCGTCTACGGCAGGGTTTCTTAAACTTTTTGCAGTCACGGACCACTTTCACAATTTAAACAACTCCGTGGACCCCTGTCAAAGATTATTTTAGGAAAAGAAAACTCTTTTATTGGTAGTTTCACTTACTACTTAGTTAATGAGAAGGGTGCTGCTTGTGACGTGCGTGATGACGATGATGCGTCATCATCACTGCGAGTGCGTGGCTTAGCCGAGAAATACTGAGTTTGCTGCACAATTTAATGTGTTAAGAGTTCATTGGGCTACTGCGGACCCTTGATTCACGTGCTACGGATCCCTAAGGGGTCCGTGGACACTTTAAGAAACCCTGGTCTACGGACACGAAATCTCGCGTCAACTCGAAACCACCGATTTGTCAAACCACCGATTTTTCGGTATCTCTACCGAAATTGATAATCGACCGACTCTACCGATTTGTTTTGTAACCTATACTTAATATTATAAAGGGGAAAGCTTTGTATTTTTGTATGTATGTATGTTTGCAATGAATAAACTTCAAAATAACTGGACCGATTTAAAAAATTCTTTCACCATTAAAGTGCTACATTAGCGCTGAGTAACATAGGCTATATTAAAAAAAAAAGGAATTCGGTACGAAGTCCGCCGGGTCAGCTAGTAATTAATAAGAGGATTCCTATTTGTAGGTTACTATTTAGACGGATGAGATCCGGAATTATGAAGTTGCTTAAGTTGCACTATCGCAATCAAAACGCGCTAGCCCATACCTTCAAGTTCACCTATGTGGATGACTGATGACTGAGGAGCTTAAAGGAGCAGTTGTTAACGCGTCCGGTCTGCAATTGCTAAGGTTAAGCAAGTTTCACAAGGGCCGCTCATCGGATAGGTGACTCCATGCTTCGGAAGGCACGTAAAGCCGTTGGTCCCGGCTGCATCAGCAGTCGGTAATAACCACCGCACGGTATTAGGCCCGCGTGGTAATTTATAGCCCGTTCTCCCTATTCATTCATAGGGAAGGCTCGTGCCCCCCCAAAATTATAATTTTTTTTAATATATCGGTATCTACCAATTTTGGATTTTTAGTTTCGACAACACTGGTGCGTTGCTCGAGCACGTTGGTTTGAAGCTTACCTTTCTGCAATCTCCTTATTTTGTGTCGAGAGTGAGAGGAGTTACATACAATTATATTATCTTGCGCACGTGCTAAATGAAATTAGGCCGTCAAAATAACGTTAACAATTCTATTACAACTTTGCAAACGTGGTGCGTGGTTTATATTTGTTTTGTTTTGAGTTAGATTACAGCTTTTTATATCGACTTTTATAAAAGAAGAGTTTTGGCCGAAGGGTGTCATGTTCCGGCAATTCCGAGGCCGGCCACCGACACCATGCTGCGTCGCAGGTCGCCGTCCTTACGTGTAGCATAGTTTTAGTTTTATATACAAATTTTATGTATGTAAGTATGTAAGGTATTTATAATATGGGCCTCTATGTAACTTACCATCTGTACATAATTCGTTGCCTGAATTAAATGATTTCTATTATATTCTATTCTATTCTATATCACATCACAGTATACTGTAGCTTTCAAGTGAGTTCAGTTTCCATCAAGGATAAATAATTTACTCGTTTAAATATTCTTACAGGAAAAATAAGTTTTATTAGCTTATATTCTGTCCCACTGACCAGACAAAGGAGTTTATCATTGAAATCAAGTCATTGCTACAATGGCACTCTTACGTTCACTATATGAGCGAGGACTTTTAAAGCCAACATCGGTTATATTAGTCACATATGAGCCCACCAGAAAAAGTGAGCAGAAATAGGGTCGCTGTAGCCGAAATTGGCATGGATGACATCATCATCATTGATGGATGCTGACTTAAACACCACTCCTGCTAATTGCGGGTTTGTTATCACAACTCCTGCATCTAGAAGAAACATTTTTGGCTTGATCTTGGAATCAAACCCAAGACCTCTTGATAGCAAGCTTAGCACTTTGCCAATCGCATTCCGAAAATAATCATAATCATAGAAAGTAGTAAACAGCCTATAACTGTCCAACTGCTGGGCAAAGACCTCCATTGAATCAAGTCATATCGAGTTTTTAACGTCTCGTTTTTGTTCGTGAGCGAATAGCGAACTGGACTCGCGCTCAGGGTGCCTAATGCAAGTTTAATTTGACAGTCGATCGCGTTAACGAAAACGAAAACTAGTATGGCATTGAAGCAGTGCCTAACGGTGACAAACGAGGAGAGTTAAGATTTTACCACAAAAACTCTCATTTTATTTAACCGCCTCTGTGGTCTATTTTTGATTTTTGATTGTAATCAAATTTTATGCTAATAGCTTTATGTGAAATTTACTTTTTTATATTGTTAAATTTAATTATAATTTGCATGCCACCATTGTTGGCTGAATGGGAGAAGCCATATTATAATAACAACTATAATGTACCCCAATCAAAAGCAAATAAAGTATATTATATTCTATTATATTCTATTCTAGTGGCTAACACCACCGGTTTAGACCGGTTTAGGTTCGATTCCCAGCGGGGGTATATGTTTGTGTACTCGGTTTCGTATCCACCATCTTATCTAAATATGTCGCCATAACATCAATGTTTGTAGATTGTTGTGTTCCGACAGCTAGAGATAAGATAGCCAGTGCCTCACTAGTTGAGGATCCCGGGTGAAGTGCGCTTCCACCATTGGCTTTATCATCACTTAACATCAGGTGAGATTAAGACACTGTGCTTACCCGTTAATATTTAAAAAATAAACGTGATCGAATACCCCCCACGACCCGGTCAACATGAGCCGAGGTCCTTTAGAGATGCCCTCGTGTTCTTCCGCTCCCCGATCTGATCCGAGCCCTTCGGAGAATTTAGTAGGGCACAGGGACACGCAGTAGTAGTAAAAAAGGTATTAACTCGTAAATAGTCCTCCTTTATTTATTTATTGTTTTTTTATTCTAATGCTTACAAGCCCGTGTGTTCCGTGATGAAACTCCTGATCGGTGGGGAGGCGATGTCAGCGAACACACTGGGGGAGAGGGGCTGACCACATCCACGGCCATACGAGACTATTCCGACTGCCATGCCATCTTGTATCGCAGCGCCACCAGAGTCACCCTGTGGAAAGACAAAAAGATTTTAAAAAAATTATCGCTTTTTTTAATTTCCTTTTGTTTAAGTAATTATTAGTATGTAGGCTACTACACATGTAGGTAGGTAGGTATATATTTTACCGTTCTTTATAAAGTCTCTTTTAGCGGACTAGCTGGGAGATATTATATGATATATTATTAAAACTTTTGCAAAGCTTATTTGGGTGAACATTAAAATCGTAAATAATAAAAAAAATATCTTTTCTCATCTTCTCAAACGATCACGATTTTATACTCGTTATAAAAACAATATTATTTAAAAACCCAACAGTTTAAGCTTTTCATCACTATTAATATACATTTATAATGGTTAACAAGTAGGATCACAATAGTACAGGTAACCTAATGTCTTAAAAGAGTTTTCTTCCAGTAGACCATGCTGACAGGATAGAATAAAAACAGCTAGTTAGTGCGCAGTGTGTTAGATGTCAGTCTAACAACATGAAGATATTTAAATCGCCTCTGTCGTCTAGTGGTTAAGACCACAGGTTTAGAGCCGGAGGTCCCGGGTTCGATTCCCAGCGGGTATACATGTTTGTGTACTCGGTTTGGTTGATGGTGAGCTTGTTTGCCCGCCTGACTAATTACCACCATTTTATCTAAATATATCGCCATAACATCAATGTTTGTAGCATTGCTGTGTTCCGGCAGCTTGAGATAAGATAGCCGTATGGTTATATGGTGGTATGATATAAATAAAAAAAAATAATTTAAAAAACAACCACTCATTAAACTAAGTAAGTATATATGTATAGTACCTATACTCGAACTAATAAATAAGATGTAAATTTCATGCTTTTAGTTATTTAAAAGAGACTGACAGTCACACCGAAACGAGATATTCTTTATTAATATCTTCAACATTAGCAATTCATCTTCCAACGTAAACATTTCCAACTGAATTAATCAAGCTATTTTCTTTTAAATAAGAAAATCCGCCCAACTTCGCAAGCACAATTGGGCATGTAAATCGTACTTTAATTTAGCAGATTGAAGCCAGCCGGAGATTTAACTATCTTTGTAACGTTCGTTTAATTATAAGAATGAACATTATGTTGATTAAAACTAATGTTTACATTTCAAATCGTTGTTTTTGCCACTGATGCTTTACTTGAATTGTATATTAAAGGTAAACCGAATAGTGAATAGTTTCCTGGCTCGGGAAAGAGATACAGAGAGGCCTTTGCTCAGCAGTAGGATAACACAGGCTTAGGAGAAAAAAAAGGTTAGCCACTTTTGGTGGGTCTGGTATTCCCATGTGCTATATTGCCCTCGTGGAAAAACCCCGCAGCTGTGAAACTTTTATAGGCTGACATCTACGCAAATGCCCGTATCTTGTGATCCCATAATTTTGGAAGATTCCATCATTGACTAAGTCTTAGAAGAGACATGCAAAATGACAGCTTTCTAGATCCATAGTCTGAGCGTCGATGTGACAGTCAGTGAGTGAGTCAGTACTTGCCATACGCACTCTGTATCAAAAAAATAAATGAATAAATAAATAAACAATGAATAAACGCACTTTCTTCGAACTGGCACTTCTTCCTAGTAGAGAACCCTTTAGGTTATATAAGATATGCCATTCGTTACGCGACGTGACGTTACGTGGACAGAAAGTTATGGTTGCAGAGAGCCTACAAACGATGTCCTCGTCGTGACAGTAAGGCCTTAGAACATTCATAGTATGATACCGGCGGCGACAACGGCGGGGGGAAGGAGAGCTGTGACTATGGCTCGTTCTTCTAGGCGCCTCTCCTGACGCCGCTGCTATCAAGAAATTCGACAAAAGCTCATCATAAAATGTATGCAAAGGAGCTCGATGGCGCAGTGGTCAAGTAGCTGTGCTGAGGTTAAGTAACTTTCGCAAAGGCCAGTCATCGGATGGGTGACCAAAAATGTATGTATCTATCATTTCGAACTCCTCCGTGCTTCGGAAGGCACGTAATGCCCTTGGTATCGGCTGCATTAGCAGTTGTTAGCAACCACCAACACGCACTGGACCTGCGTGGTGGTTTATGGCCGGTACTAGTATCCATCCATAGGGAAGGCTCGTGCCCCAGCAGTGGGGACATAAAATGAGCTGATGATGATGATTATGATGATGAAATGTATGCATTTGTACACCGCTGCCAGCCGCGCCGCTACTCATTTTATTCAGTGGTCCTATGCTGGAATAACTCTGTAGTATACATTGTATTTACCTGACAAGTTCCCTTTCCACCTAAAAAGAAATTTCCAGCGCAGAACTCATTAGGCGACAGTACTGTGTAGTAGACAAACATACACTGGAAGAAGTTCACCACCGGTATCTGGACGTCCATCAAACGCTCGGGAATCGACGAGGCTCCTTGCTGCGAAAGAAATACTGTTGTAGTAATTGTGAAAGAAGGGAGACAGGAGAAACGACCTACATTTCAGCTGATGCATGACCTCCAAGACTCCTGATCCGATCTGAACCCCTCGAAAAATCTAGTAGGGAACGGTGAAACCTCTGACGGTGCTTTGTTCCACATGGCTTGAGAAACCCTTTAAGATTCTCGCCGTCCCCAAAAACCCAGGGAAGCTGAAATGTCATTTAAGGCAATCAGCAAACTCCCTCCAAAAAAATGGTACGTGACTATAATCCCAAAGGTTCAGTCATTCAGCAATCTTTGCTGCTATGATTTCTTCAGGCACATCCTATTTATAGGTTATCTTTTATATTACAAGCGGACAATCTAGTTTGTTATGTTCTGACAGTAAGAGTTAAGCTAGATCGCCAGTAGTTAAGGTTTCCGGGTACAGTGCTCTCCCAATTTCGGTCTTATTGCCACTAACCATTTAGTGAGATGTAAGCCGAGCGCTCATCCGTTGTGGAATGAAACAACATCGCGATAAATAAAACAAAACAAACCACAGTGAAAACAGAGGCAATATTACCAAAGTTATTAGTATTCCGGGTAAGTCTCAGTACTACTATTAATGAATCACAGACGAAAATCTCACTTGGAAAGATTTCATTAATTCTAATCATCTTACCTTCAAACGTAACATGAGTATTTTTCGTTCCTTATCTACTTCTAAACGAGCTTTTTGTAAAAGTCTTTAGAATCGGGTAACAAATCAGGGAATTACAAGCCAAAGTCATTAAAATCCTTTTAATTTGTTCTTTTAAGTTGTCTTGCAAAATGATTGCCGGTACACGCCATGCCCATGATCAGGACGTTGGTTTTCCTATTGACAGTGATATTGGCTGCATGGCGTCACCCACAGATCACGTTGTCATTAGCTCATAACTAGTTAGAAAACCTACCTGCGTCCGTCCCCACCCGCTGACCATAATGTCAGAGCCCCCTCTCATAGGCCTGCCCATACGTGGCAGAGGCATCGGCTGCATGGTGTCTCCAAACGTCATGGGCTCCACTGTCTTCATAACGGCGACATCCTTGTCGAACCGTGGCTGGTCGTATAAAGGGTGAGGAGTGACTTCTGCGATTGGGATGATGGTGCCATTGCGACGCCAAGTACTGCCAGCTCGAAGAACCACGGTGCTCGGATCCACACTGAGAGATGTCATTGGTGTTTGATTGATTCGATGACCGTACATTCCAATAACAACTTAGTTTTTTTTGAGTTATGTGGGGTTCTTCGCCCACCGCACCCCTTCCAACTGTGAGGAGTTTAAGAGGGCGCAAAGGGGCATACCCTCCAAAAATCGCAGTACCATCCCAACACTTGCAGGCTATTCCTTAATCTTGCACAAAAACCTTTTGGTCCACGTTGTTATCATTATAGAGCAGTTACTAAGATAAACATGCCGGTACTCGGCTAGCACACAAAGGCGGTGGATACGTGCCCAATCTTCTTCGATCTTCAAATAAATTCCTCCTTTGTTGTGAATATTACATAGGAAAAATGTAACTACGCTGGCAGCATACATTTTCACCAATAGTGTTTACAGATAACAACTAACATATAGGCACATGTCTCACACAGAAAGGCTCAAACTTGTTATTGAGTGTCAACATTGCCATCTTAGAAGGTTACTGACCTGATGTATGATTTTATTAAACTGAGAGCCAAGCAATGTACAACTATAATCATAATCATAAATATAGCTTGCTTATTTCTTTTCTGATCTTTAATATCTGTAAAAATATTAAGATCAGATGTTGCAGAGAAACTAATAATCTCTATCCTATAACAGCTGAAATTAATAACCTATCTCTGATAAGAGATAGGCCTATCTTAGTTTAGTTACCAAACAACCGCTGTTATTTTCCGATAATTAACAGAAATAACTAAGCAACAAATCTCTAGTAGGCTCTTGTTGAGGATAGGTTATTAATTTCGGCTGTAAGTGGACACAGCAAAAGCTAACTAATAAAAGAATGTCAGTGGATACATACTTTTGAGCGCAATGAGCCGCCGTCAATATATAGTTTTCACTAACAATAAATCCGCCACAAAAGTAGGAGTTATTTACAATAAACGACACTTGGTAGGGGTGTTCCTCAATGGTCGTCTCTTGACCCCCCACTATTCTGTCCGGGCCTAAAACATCCTGGTCAGGTTCGTTGCCTATAAATGGAATGTATACTTTTTCCGATTGTATGATATCATCTGAAAATTAATGTTTTAATGTTATTAGGCTCATTGGTAATCACATTATACGTTGCGAAACTTCAAGTCCGGTGTCGCTGAAAATACCCCCTGAGTCAATTAGCAACTCTATCCAGAAAAAATAATAATTACAAAACTAAATTCTAGAACAGATGAGCTGCTCATGCTGCTCATGCAATCATCACAATGCCAGGTTATTGGATGGATGACCCAATTAAAACATCTTGAGCTCAGTATCTCGGAAGGTACGTTAAGCCATTGTGGTCCGGTTCAGTTGACTTAGTTTTAGTAGCTAGTAACGAGTCTGATAAGTACGTAGATATTGTGTTTAAAAAATACTCAGTTAACATGTATTACTGATAAATTTAGATTTAAGCCTGCATAACATAACACACGCCCTTCGCTAAGAAGTTAATAACGACAATGTCTGGAACGGAAAATAACGTTATTCGCGTTATATGCTCCGCCGAAGCAATTTCTACGTAAATTAATTTTCGTATTCCCCATGTTAATTCAATTCACAGAGCTCAGAAGACAATGCCGTTGCGGAATTTGCAAGAACAAACGAAAATCGTATTTGCTGACTTACCAGAGGCGAAACATGTTTGAGTTTTGACTGCGTGGAGCCAGATTAATAGTACAACAAACGTGTTCATTGCTCTAAAAGGCTATGGATTCTTGTAAGCAGATACAAATGAGGTGGAATGCGTCCCTCTATATATCATCGGCATTAATTTGAATAACGGATCACCCACATGGTTAGCGTTAGACACTCTGTCATAGCGTTGGGAAGGTGTCGCGATAAGCTAGTCAATAATATATGCTTTGCTTATTGTATTCCGTAGCTTATTATTTATTTATTGGCTTACCGAGACCTTTGCTAAATTTATACATACATACGAAATACATACGAACATATAAAGAAAAGAAATTTGGTGACTTTGTCGCACCTCCAAAAGATGGAATAGTCTACCAGCACACGTTTTCCCTCCTTCCTATGATATGGGGCCTTCAAAAGAGGCGTGAAGAAGCACCTGTAGGCCGGCAGAGTGAAGTTAACTGATGCTACGTTTGTTTTCACGCTGCACCAGTTTTCTTCGCGTCTGGATTCCATTTCCACTTAATATCAGGTGGGATGGAGTCAATTACCGAGATATCTATAAAAAAAAATACATACATGCTCTCACCTCTCACGTCTCACGTTTTTCTCCCAAAGGGGATATATAGAGCATCAAAATCACAAATTTTGAGAAAACTTGCCGTAAGCGACCTCGACACGCCACATTTACTATAATCATAGTAGAGCTCTGATGTGGAATACATAACATCAGTGTAAGGTTGCTAGCCGAACGCCTGATGTGCGAGCATCTTTTTTTTTATATTAGAGGAGGCAAACGAACTGGCGGGTCATCTGATGAAAAGTAATCGCCGCTGCCCATGGACACCCACAAAACCAAAGTAATCGCAGATGCGTTGCCGGCCTTGAGGAAGGAATTGGATCTTGAGGAGGAAGTAGGAATTGGGAGGCGGGAGGGGTGAGAGATGAGCCTCCGGTACTTTCACTCACCGGACGAAACACAACAGCAACGAGTGCCATTGTTTCACGCCGATATTCTGTGAGAGGGCTGCAACGCAGCGTGGCTCTACCACTCAGACAGTGTCACTCATTTAGCACCACCCAGGGGTCACGTGTAGGGTCTCAAGGGTAAACCTACGGACGCTAGTAACTTTAAACCCCAATTTTGGATACCTTGTCCCTTAGTCGAGAAGTTAGGCAGCTGTTACATTCTTTACGTCCCAGACCAGCATAGGATTGCTAAAACTATAATCTATAAAATATACACTAACAAACTTATTTACTGTAGCTTTTTTTTGTGTCACCACCCAAAAATGGAATGTACTTTTCAGCACCCACATTCTCTTCTTCATAATCCTGCTTCACTAGCTGTCATAGCATCTGGACTCCGCTTCTGAAGCAAAATAGGTTCCCATGCAAAATATACATTTATTTAAGTCTAAACATCAGAAAACCAAACTTTATCCATATCTATGTCAAATAAAATCATATCGCGTAAAATAATTATTAATAAAATGCCTTAGTCGGTCTTGATAGACTGAAAAGATATCACAAAATCGCTTTTTACTTATCATTATTAAATTTTTTTTACTTGTTGAAAAGATGTTTCTTTTCAGTAATGTTTCTCTTACCGAATTTCTTGCGGCTTTTTCTCGGTACAAGAACGCCACCGAAGGATTTTGGATCTGGGATGCAACCCAAGAGGTCTACTATTTCTCTTTCGCCTCCTTTCGTTACATGTGTGTTAGTTTATTCATTGTTTCTCTTCAAAGTTCAGAAAGTAGTGAAAAAATAAAACTGTTTGTCAAATCTTGAAAGCAACTTATGAACTAGCTCGCGCTATCGACATTTACGATTAAAGTACACCTGATTATGATGATACAATGCAATTTAAGGGAATTGCGCAGACGACGGACTTTTGTACGTGGACTTTCTTGTCCCTCAAAATAGATCGCTTACAACTTCATCGACTAACGCACAAAAGGAACTGCAAGTAAATTAGCAAGCGGACAAAAGTCTGTTGTCTGCGCACTCCCTAAAAGTGGATAAGGTTCTGGAGTCGAAGAGGGTTGGTGGTGTAGTGCACTCAGTTTGGGTTCATAAGCTGTATCATCATATGCCTGCCTTGTTCACAATCTTATTTGGGATCCATTCAATATGACTTTTCCTCCATTCTCGCCACATCTTGCTAGTAGTCATCGCCGACATTTTCCACACTACGGATCAATAACAAGTTCCTAAATCTAAATCAGGACGCCTATAATGAGTTTTACGTTTTATTAGATCACGATAACGTAAACGAGAACTTGTATGACATTGAAACAGCGTCTCCTAGGTACCTAGTGAGAGTCTAATTTGACATTTGATGATCTTAATCAAAACGCGTCCCAGCCTACTACTAATCTACTGGCACACGTTTTCCCTTCTTTCTATGATATGGGGTCCTTCAAACGAGGAATGAAGAGGCACCATAAGGGCCGGCAGAATGAAGTTGACCTGAAGCTGCGTTGATATCTCGCTTCACCAGTTGTCTTCGCGTCTTGATTCTATTTACACTTATCATGAGATGGAGTGGATTCATTTGCCGCACTATCTATAAAAAAAAGAAAATAAGTAAGGTATTGAAGCAGCGCGCCCTGGTGGTAAACGAGGAGAGTTACAATTATACAATTCAAATTCTAGTTTTCGAATGGCAAATGAACTCGCACTGGATACACTGATTATATGTATATTTTTATATTAATGTATTTTATTTCTTTCTTTCTGATTACAAACGTAAACATAACATAAACTTAGTATATAAACGTCTTCATTCTTCGTCATAATCTTATCTTAGGTAGGGCTTGCCGTGCATAGCAACATAGCATTTCAATCCATAGGGTCTCTTGTTCAACAAGTTGTTATTTAAGATGCAATCAAATGAAATTTTCTTTAAATACTTTTCTTGTGGGTAGGCAGAGTGAGGTTAACTGATGCTACGTTTGTTTTCACGCTGTACCAGTTATATTCGCGTCCAGACTTCATTTCCACTTAACATCAAGTGGGATGGAGTCATTTGCCGAGCTATCTATAAAAAAATAAAATAAAAATATTGGTATAGCGTCGGCGTCATCGTTCACGTAGACAAAGTCGCGGGCAAAAGCTAATTAGATAAAGTGTTAATATAAGCTAAACAAATAGTGAGCTTATAAAAATGAAAAAGGCGCTAAAAGATAAATGAACAAAGTGACGTTATTAGATACGATAGCAGTTTATACATGGCTGCCTAAAAACAGTGTTAAATGTGTGAATTTCCTCATTCCATAGTAACTTCTTTTCGCATGAACCGATGCTAAAAAAACTTAAGAATCAAAAAACACGACTGCTATTTTTGAACAGTCGTTTTTTTAAATTATATCGTTATGTCAAATAAGTACAGTTTTCCGGCCTCACGTATTATAAACTTAATTACCAGCTATTAACAGTAACACCAGATACCACCAGTAAGGTTTTTGCTTTCATCATCAGACTATTACTATAGTAGTATATTCATCATCATCATCATCATCTCAGCCAAAAAGACGTCCACTACTGGACAAAGGCCTCCCTCAAGGATAAATAATTTTGAGGGGAATTTGCCATAATCGCCACGCTTGGCAGGCGGGTTGGCGATCGCAGTAAGGTGAGAATAATCACAGAGAGACGCTGCTGCCCATCCTCTGGAATGGTCCCATAGTCGCCTTCTACGACACCCACGGGAAGAGATGTGGTGGTGCAATTCTTTACCCCCGGCACCACACGGGGTGTAAGTAGTATATTACTATAGTATTATAATAGTCCATTGCTGGACATAGGCCTCTCCAAGTGCATTTTGCTATGTGTATAAAGCATTAAAAAAAACACAACACGTCCTAAGCCCTTAGTGGGTATAAAAACTATTGTTTTGTAAAAAAATTGAGGTATTCCTCATAAATAATATTATAACCTGATCGTGCGTATACATGTGCTGAATCTACAATTATAGGGATTGCTTACAATCCGGCAATATAGTTGGGCCCCGAAACTTATCTCATAAACGATTCATCAATATTGCGAGTTGCAGAGTAATCAATTTGAAAGTTCTATATTGATGTAGTCACTCTCACTACCTTATAGTGTATTGTTATTCCCCCAAAGTCTTGTCTACCATTTTAACTTGTCACGTTGCTTTTTACGTATTTTTTTTACTTTTTTTATATATATTTTTATATATTATTATAAATATATATAAATATTTAATTAACCATTGCATGACAAATTAAAGTTAATAATTATGTCTTAATAACACCACATATAAGATCTAGATGGGATACACTTTGGATCTTTTCATTTTGACCACACCTTTCTGTTACACGTTGTATAAGCTATGCAGTTTCTTCTGCAGAGCTAAAAGACGTCCTGAAAATATTTTGAGACGATTCAAAAGTCCTTATCTAATAAGTTTTTTGATTAGAGATCGATAAGAAAGAATGATTTGATAATAATCGATATAGCCCATCGGATCAGCAAGCTGAAGTGGCAGTGGGCCGGTCATATTAGCCGCAGAACCGACAACCGCTGGGGTAAACGAGTTCTCGAGTGGAGACCGCGCATCGGCAAACGTAATGTAGGACGCCCTCAGACTAGATGGAGCGACGATCTTCGCAAGGTGGCTGGCAAGAGCTGGATGAGAGTAGCCGCGGATCGTGCTCGGTGGCGTGCACTTGGAGAGGCTGATGATGAATAAAGATTATTTCATATCATTTCATTTCATTTCATAGCCAAGAGCAGACACACCACGAGCTGGAGAACCCTAATTACGCGCACGTGACGTGCACTTGACCGACTTTGGATGATAGACCATTGAGGAAGTCGCGTGAAATCTGTAAAGTGTCTATGTAAAATTTTAAACAACACGAGTAGATCGTACGTACGGGTAGTGTTCGCGCAAACTGTAGAAAACAGCAATTTTACAGCAAATACATTATTGATACGTTTTGACTCTTATTACATTATACAACAATTTCTTTGTTGAGTTACAATGTTAACATGTTAGTGATCGTGACTTTACTACCTATTTTCCTAGTACTTAGTAACCAGTCTTTCATTTTACGGACGTGTTTTTCTGCCGCAATGTATACCGATCACAGAAAAAATAAAAATAAAATAAAAATACTCATTTAGTGCACCTGACCCGGCATGTCATGGGGTGCGAGTTCGAATCCCGCTCGTGGAATTTTTTCAACACTTTGTCTTTTTTCAGATTTAATTTGTTCGCCACAAAATTTGCGTAAAACTATACATAGCCATATTCAAAAATATTCATATATACAAGTAGGTACTGTATAAAAGTAAGTGTGTAAGCGGGGTTACTTGACTCGTCGAGAAGAGATATCAGCGCCATCTATCGAACAGGGTGCGAACTTTACTGATTAGAGTAACTTTTTGTTTTAACTTCAGCTTCTTACAAGTGTTATTTAAACTTACGTACCGAGATCACATTAGTCCTTGCCGAAATGAAAATACAAAGTTATATTTTGTGTCTACCTATGTAATAATTTAAAGTATTTTTAGGTATACAAAAATATTTTTAGGTATACAAAATCATCCCGCTCAAAATTTCACAGAATGTAGTTATGGACAAGGATGGGAAATAATGTAATTTGCGTGTCAAATTGAATTTTATTTTATAATTATTATTGACAAATTTTTCACTTAGTTGCTTGACACATGCACGCGCTTAACACATACGCGTGTTATGAAGTTTATTTTTTTATTTATGTGTTTTGTATAGTGTTGTGCTGTGATATATCTATGATTGAGTGTAAAGTAGTATGAAGTATCTAATAAAGATTTTGAAATAAAGGCTTTTATTGAAAAATATCACATTTTTTGTACAATAAACTGGAAAGAAATCGCTCATCCTACTTTCATTTTCGAATTACTAATCTAGTACAAGGTAAAACTATACATATTTATAAATTAGTTTTTAGCTTAGCTAATAATGATTCCTACGACATAAATTTTTTATATAGTCTCCATACATCATTCCTAAGTTATAGTCATTACAATGACGCGCGGCGACACGGCGGCCATTTTATCGTAAATCGCTTAACACATGCGCGTTTTTCGTCAAAATGACCGCGACGCTAGAGGGGTGGGTGTAGGTAAAAATAAAGAAACAAACATCATTTCATACGGCTTATTAATTCAACTAGGGCAAAGACTCATCTAATGTAATAGATAATGCCATATGAACCGAGAACAATACGGTATATTTTTCATTGTAATTTTATTCCCGTCCCAAAAATTGGTACCTTATTAGTGCCTTCTCTGTGGTTTTTAAAAGGTAATATACAATTTTGTATGTTGTACATTTTATATTCTTTTGTATTCTTTTATATTTTTTATATTCTTTTAAATTTTTTTATATTATATTATTTTTTAACATACCTTTATATTCTATTACATTCCTTGAATGTCTGGGCATTCCTCGATCCGTTTGTGTCCCATGATGTGTCAATCTTTGCGACTTAGTTTTTGTTGCCAGTACGGTCTCAACACTGAGATACTGTACTGTATACCTACCGTAGCCCGATAACTCGCCTTTTTCGCGATTATTATACCGAGTAATTTTCTTAACACAATCTTTCACCCTTGTTGTGGCTCCATGCCGAGGCATTTGCATAATGGATCTTTTTTAACTGACTTCAAAAAGGGAATATCAATTGTGTTGTTTTGATCATATTTTTTTCCGCTTTTCTTAACCGATTTGGATGCTTTCAGTGATGTGTGGGTATTCATCAAGATTTTTGTGAGAAAATCATTTCAATTAATTGCCAGTTCGTATAATAATAAGGACCATTATATAAATAATTATTATACCAGCGCGCCTGACATCAAATAATAGCAATGACTTACTGTTGAAATAAAAAATATGAAAAATAATTTATTTAAAAAAAATTAGATCACTGAAAGGCATTCGATTTTCTTTATAATAAAAATGTATTTAAACGAGATTGAGTAGATTCTTATAAAAGTTTCTTCTAACGTAGTTTTACGTGTAGTTTTGAAACATCCCTTTTTTACTACTAAATGTTATAATATACAACTATATCATGTTTTATTTACATAAAGCAGCTACTGTAACTGTTACATGTAAGAACAAGGACCTAAATATATAAAAAAATAAATTATCTATTCGCTTATAATAAATTACAAAATATTGAGCTAAATATTAGTCCATGGTTAAATGTACCGACCCGACCCTTACATTTCAAATTGTAGTATAGAAGATTATAATTTAGATCAGATAATATAGATTTTAATACGGATAAAAGCAAACGCTGTTATGTACAAAATAACCCAAAGATAATGAAATAAAGAGTCATCACCAAGGTCGTCATAGAGTATACTAATGTTAGAGAAGCAACGTTAATTTATTTATTTTTTTTTTTTTTTTTTATGTAAGAGGTGGCAAACAAGCCAGTGTGGGTCAACTGATGGCAAGCAATCACCGCCATCTATGTGTCCAGGCAACACCAGAAGAATCTCAAATGTGTTGCTGGCCTTTTAGGAAAGGGCGCTTTCTAATTAGGCGTTTTGTGTCGGACCCCGCTGCCGCTGTCGTGCGTTTACACTGCGTTCCATATTAAAACAATCGTACGGCTGTCGTGCGGCTGGCGTTTAATATGATAACGCACAGCAGCGGTCCGACACGAAACGTCTAAATTGAAAGCGCCCTAAGAAGCTATTTCTTGGAGGTCCCTAGCGGCCGGCTCTCACTTGTCGTGTGTCGGGTCCGATAAAAATTAAATGTCGAGTGCTGTAGTGGCAAAACATTTTGTATGAAGCCGTTCACAATTTATCGGACACTGGTTTTTTATCGGCTCCAACAGACACTGCCAGGTATTTTGCGCGCGCAAGCATACCGCAGTGCGATTCTAAAACACGTTGTTGGCACGTTTTGAGTGAATTCTGTATCGAGTTGGGCGGTGATTTTGTTTTAGAATCGCACGGCTGATCCCAAATCGTGTCGGATCTCGTTAGGGTACTAGTTAACACGGCGTTGCTTACATTTGTCGGGTGACGAGTCATCAGGTTCGCCTATTTTTATTTATCATCGGTTGATTAAAAATTTTAGACTACGAATTTTTTTAAATCAGGGGTTTATCATAGTCTAAAACTATTTAATTAGCTACAGTAGCTAAGAAAAGATACCTATAATTTAGGTAGTTATAGCCAATCAAACCAAGAGGATAACGGGAAAAACTAAATAAAAAAAATAATAGGATATCTCTTTTACAAAGAATTTACTGTTGACTGCCTTAGCGTAAGCGGGATTTGGTTCATCAAGCCACAGTGCCGAACTCCCCGAGGGTTTCTAGGGGTCGGCATCACACGAACGGGTTCTTTATATTATGGATGTATAATATATAATTTTAAGCAAATGTTATCGCAAACAAATTAATAATAATAAATGGGATTTATTATTATTTTAGAGTAATTATTAACGGGATTCTTACCATGTAATATTATAAGTGTGTATCCGATATTTCGGCACAGTTGCATGCGCCATGACCACGGAATTATTGAAGTTATTGCGGACGGGTATTTATGAGCAGGCAAAACGATCTACCCCCTTTCTTTGTCGTTTTTTGCGCTCGACGCCCGTACCACTGGTTTCTAAGTCACTCTTCAGTAATTCCGTGATCATGGCGCATGTAACTATACCGAAATATCGGATACTCACATTGTCTATAAGTAGACATGTCAGTCCTATAACATGCCATTATTAAGTGTAAGTACATATAATATTAAGCTTAAAACTACTAAACGGTAGGCAAGTGATATTTCATTGTACATTTGAAATTTAGCTATTTCATTCGTTCTTGAAACAACATTAATTAGTATTTTTTTCTCGATTAGGCTACAATAATTGAACTCTTATGAATGACACTAGACCTAGGTACGACCCGATGCTCGTAAGTCTACCGGGAGGGAAACCTTGTACTGAAAAGAACTGCCAACAAACTTAGCCAGGGTTTGTCTTTTCTCGCTTTCATTCCAGCTTATTTGGCAGCGTGAAATACTCTTCCTATCATAGCAGAACAGAATATAGAACTATTAAAATATCATAAAACTATTATAAACCATGCTAGTTTGGGACGTGGAAAGGATATATTATCAGCTGCCTAGCTTCCCGTGCATATCGTAAAAGCCTACTAAGTTGCCTCTTGAGCATCTTGGAACAAGGGTTCCAAGATGCTCGCAATCAGGCAATCGGCTAGCAACCTATCACTGATATTACGTATCTATTCCACCTCGAGCCCTTTTGATTATGCTAAATATGGCGATGAAGTCAATAACGGCGAGTTTACTCAATATTGATGATTTGAGCCTTTGTCTTCCTCTTTTTGGGAGGACGTGAAAGTATATATGTAAGTAAAATGTTTTTGTTTTGTTTATATAATTTTAACGCAAATTTTGTTCGGCGGTTTTCGGCTGGTTAGAACCACGATAGCTTTCCTGCTCGTGAAATTTTTTTCAACATTTGTGTTTTTGTAATATAATTATGTACAACCTTACAAACAATTTAAAACTCATAGCTAAATCACCGCATGCGATTAGCCGGTATTGAATTAATGTGGATCGTTCGATCGTGTGAAGAGTCATGACTGAGCCTGATTATGACAATAGATAAGTGCTTGGTTTACCGGCAATTATGGCCGGCATTGGCGTGACGGGCACAGTCAGTCCTAACTTGTACTGTGGCGGTTGCACTGTGTACTTAGTACTCGGACATTTACTTCTGCAGTTTTTCTTGACGCGAATTGATTGTAATGCTATTCGATAATTGAAGTGGTTTAATACGAAGTATTGGCTTGTAATTTGAAGGAGAACACGTCTTGTTGCAATTATTTATTTTATAGTATATTTATATGTTATACCGGTGATTTCCTTAACGTTAACGTAACTTAAACGTTTTATTATATTGTTATTTGATAATTGGAGTGGTTTAATAAGGAGTATTCGTTTAGTAGTATAAGTTATAATGGCTTAAAGTGTTCAGGTAAACAGTGGTGCAATCTAGTTTTTTTATCAATTGTCTAGTAGCTTTTAAAAAAGCACTTGAGGATATTAGACAAATGGCAATTTTTCGGTAGCTCAAGTACAAAGCTATGCAAAGTAACAATTAACGGAATTTAAAAAAGTTGTAATTTAGGTATAAACTAAGCTATTCGAATTTCACCAATTCGTATCTGTTAAGGCTGATTAATAAAATAAGCTATAAATGAAATAAGCTTAGATTATACGTCATCTAACGCCGATACCCGATGGTCTCGAGTTCAATATCCAGGTCGGGCAAACTGTATTTCGAATTTTTTGATGCATAGCCCGGGTTTATGACCACCAACCCGCATTTGGCAAGCGTGGTGATTAAGCCATTACCCATCAATTGTAGTGATCACTTGATTTCAATGGTAGAGACCTTTGCCCAGCAGCGGGACAGTTATAGGCTGTTTACTTACAACATCATCTAAGGATTTAAGCAATTTAATCATCCTCATCATCATCATCATCAGCTCATTTATGTCCCCACTGCTGGGGCACGAGCCTTCCCTATGGATGGATAGGGAGAACGGGCCATAAGCCACCACGCGGGCCCAGTGCGGATTGGTGGTTGTTAACGACTGCTAATGCAGCCGGGACCAACGGCTTAACGTGCCTTCCGAAGCACGGAGGAGCTCGAGATAATAAATTTTTGGTCACCCATCCGATGACCGGCCTTTGCGAATGTTGCTTAACCTCGGCACTCGCAGACTGGGCGCGTTAACCACTGCGCCATCTAGCTCATCCTCCTCCGAGCAATTTAATAATAATCGCTAAAATGGAGTTTTGTAGAATAATCCTTGAAAAATAATCGAGTATATACAATACATATGTATACTCGAAGCACTATGTACAGACGCGTGCGCGTCAACCAATCCAAAACTGTCAAGTTTCGACAATAAACGCTCAACCATATGCCATTATACGTAAATATTAAAGTCTATTGAGGAAATATACCTACCTAAATAAATTTAAAATTGTAATTTGTTCGCAACAATATTTGCGTAAAAGTTATATGTAAATAATCATAAACATAGCTTGCCTAATTCTTAACTGATCTTTCAATATTTGTAAAAATATTAAGATCGGATGTTGACGACGTAGGTAGTTGTCGACATTGAATAGGGCTCCTTTGGCTTACAGAGTGAGTAGATAGTGTTGATTAATTTCGGCGAGTTGGGTTGAGCCACGATAGCATAGTTGGTAGTGCACCTGACCCGGCATGTCCCGGTAATCTGCAGACTAACGGCCAAAGCATACGGTTTAGTTAGTAAAACAGGGTAACTGCATTTCAGACCAAATATATATATACCTATAGAGTTATATAGAGAAGGCTCGTGCCCCAGCAGTGGGGACATAAAATGAGCTGATGATGATGATAATGATGATGTTATATTGTCATCAAATAGATAATAGCAATATTTTATGCCTCGAGTTTCAATTTGGTAGTTTTTGCTTTCTGTTGTCTATTTTAAAAACCTACAGGAGTAGGGCAGCTAGTATCCTCAATCATTACCCGACTGCGTCAGAAGGAGGGTTATTTTCTTATACATTTTCTCATACTTCAAAGAAATAGCTCGCAAGTGGTGCATTATTTTAGGTATTTTGACCATTAAGTACTTAAATTGTTGGTATATTAAACTTTGGTGTTGTAACTATAAACATTTTAAACATTAGGTTATTAGTCCTATCGGTATTTTAGTCTTAGATATTTCGTTGGTAGATATTAGTTGCTTAGATATCTTAAATCTTCCGCGGTTTAACGATGTGGCATCCGTTAATAAGCAGATTAACTAGGTAAACTGGAGATATCTGCTACTTTAAGTCAAACATCTTAACGGATCGTACCCGGTAATTTGCAAATTACCTACCTAGTTATTACATATACATACCTTTCTATCTACCTATCTACCTACCTGGGTAACCTACCTTTCTGGGTAAACTGGTTGTATAACCGGTGCCGGTGTGATAAATTAGGTACATAGGATGTTCTACGTCGTCAGTCGAATTACGTCACACATAGATCGCGTGAATCGCAAGCATTGTTATAATTTTAATAATGCAATCCTTTTAATATAATTACTTGTTGTTATACCTACAGTATCAAAACTATTGAGGTAATAGTAAAAACTTTTTTTTCTATTTTAATTCGCTACTTCGATTAACGAACATCATCATCATCATCACCGGTTCATGTTATGTCCCCACTGCTGGGGTACGAGTGATCATTTTCAACAGCTTTGTTTTCTGAAGCAGCCACTTTGTACAGCACTCTTTGTTTGTCCTTTAATGATTTACTAGTGGTCGCCCAGTGGTCGAAATTCGACCGTAATTTTATTAAGGCTGCACGGATTGTATCCTAAGCAATGAAAAATTAAAAAAGATAGATAGTGAGTTTGGATTGGCATTGACAGATATCGGCCGCTCCTCTTCCATTTTTGAAATTTTTGAAAAGAATATATATGCGTGTGTGTCAAATACATGGTAGTGTGTGTAATGTTTGTTTTATTGATTTAATGTATTTTTTATGCATAATAAAAAAAAATTAACATTCTGCAATCCTTCTCTATATAAACTATAAGTGTGCAAAATTTCATACTCCTCAGTCCGCGCAGTTTTCGTAAAAAGGGGCACAAAGTTTTTGCTTTACGTATTAATATAATATGTACAATGTATCTTTTATTTTTATTAGTAAACTCGTAACTCGTATTCAATTCTTACTATAATAAAGTATCTCTCTTATTAAAATTAATGACTTCATTGTCTTATTTATGACATTCCACTATAGTTAAAATGGTTGTTTTTCTCACTTACCTGTAGTTAAGTATCAATGCGTAATTAGCGTTGATTTATTTTTCTCTGTTTTATATTATATCTAAGCGATCTGCGCAACCGACAGTCATCACTATAGGCTCGCCAATCGTCATACAAAGTCAGTAATGCCTTTTTTAAATTTCCTTCCAATTCTTACTCGGCCGAATCTTTCGCTACCGTCCATCAGGTCCATCAGAGCGCTTAACAGCCCCGGATCACCCAAATGGCAGGTGAGAGTAAGTACAAGACTTTTTAGTAGGTAGGTATGCCTTTTTTTCCCTGGCGGGTCTGGGCGATAGCCCAACCGTCTGCGCCTCCCCGGGCACAGTGGTATGCCTAATCTTCACCACGAGTCAAAGCCCTCATGCCTGAGGAACCCTATATACTTACCCCAAGTTGGTTTCCGCGGTGTTTTTACAAGTTTTCCTTCTCGCATTTTCTCATCTTGGCGGGGTCGGACGGAGAGTTCTTTTTTATAAAACCATCAGCGTCTCTCGTGGCGCAGTGGTATGATTAGGAATACATACATATGGAGAATATGTATTTCATACACATTTCAGACATTTCCATGCCTAAGTATACCTCTTAAAACATATTCTTCTGAAGTGCTTGCCTAATCACATAACAGCCAGCAGTATTGCCTTCATAACCAATGTCTATTGGTGAACGCAGCATGTTTCTAATACAATCGATCCTCTTGAAACCAATAATTCTGTGCCCTATGGCTCTATTTGACCTTGCTGACCTTGAGATTAAAAATATTAACATAGCAAAACACATTAATATGTTATTTTAGATAAATCATGGACTAGTATAGGCTGATGATGATGGTGATGTCATCATAAAAAACAATGACTATAAATAAATGTATACTTTACTAAAATATAAAACATAAGATGCTGTATAATTACATCATCTTATGTATAATACATTATTATGTTATTTACTGCTATTATTGTTCAGCTTGTTAGATTGTGTTACGTCATTAAGGGTGCGCCGACCAAAAAATGACAAAAATGCAGTCACGGTTAAGTTGATATAATTGAAAATACTATCGTATTACATAAACAAAATATATATTTAGTATAAAAAGGGAACGTGTTTACAATAAGTCCGATCCATAAATTCATAACACACTATAGTTTTTACTACAATATCTGTTAAAGTTGGGCAAAAATTATGAAAACGAGTGGCGGCGTTCAGTTGATATCTTATAGTTTATCTAAATTATTGTACACTCTGATTTTGTCTAAACAATCACCAATGGTCTAAACTACAAATCGTCTGTCTCACATTTTCGAATTATCGAGCAGTTTTTAAATTATTATTTTACAAATTAACACGTTAAATTCCCCATACAAAATTAGTATGGCCGCAAGGCATCAAATAAATATGGACGAAGACATTTCAAATAAAATATATGACACCTGTCACTTACGGACCGGACGGCGCACCCTTAATCTTCAACTAAAGGAGTAATTACTGGATCTCTTCTTGTGTATTTGATTACAAAGTTCTTAAGCAGCTATACACATATGTATACACTTGTGGTCTAGTAAATAGACTAGTGATCTGAGGTCCATAGTTCAATATCCCAGCGATGGCTGCATGTTATTGTTTTGGCTGATGATACAGGTCTTGTTAGTCCACCTGACTTGCTACCATCATCTTCTCGAAGTATATAGCTTTAACACCAATGTTTATATATATTGTTGTAATCAGCTGGCCTAAGTGTATGCGCAAGACAGCATATTTTTCAAAAAAAGAGTATCGTGTTCATAACATTAAAATCTAACATAACATACCTACCATGAACATACATCGCAATCGTGGCATATGTCCTAGTGACGATCGATCATGTTTTATGGAAATAAGGACAGCCGTAGAGTCCGTGAATGGAAATAACCAAGGACAAACGACATTTCTCAGAGTTATAGTGTATGATAATTTGAAGTATAAATTGATATATTAATAGATAGGCTTACTGCCTATACACAACAAAAAGAAACATAACTTAACTTAACGAAAAAGCAGAGAAAAATAAATAGCAATTTAAAAACTATACCTACCTATAAATAAAAGATGTCCTCCAATTGTCGTTCAGAAAATAAGCAGTTCACAAATACCTAAAAAATACATTTGTAATAAAGTTTCCACATTATAGGATACAAAATAATAGTTATAAAAAATCAAAAACATATCAAATATTTTAATCTCACAGCATAGATATATCAGGATTTGTTGTTGCTATTTAATAATAAGAACAAAAGCTGCAACTAAAAATCGAAATTAATGCCTCATAAATATTTATAATTCAAAACCAGCTAAAACGTTCAAACACGAGGTCAGTGACCCTGCTTTTATATTATGAGGTTGCTAGAACAAAAACCTTGTGACGAGTCGGGATTAATCCATTAGAAATGTGAAGGATTATCAGGATTATCCCATAGAGTGTTAATGGTGATAAAAAAAGAAACTTAATCCAAAACTCAAATGGCATTAGTGTATTTTATGTTATAAAATATCAATACGGGTCAACGCTACTTACATACAACGTGTAACAGATGTAATGATGTAATAACAGTGGTAATGATAAAAAGATCCAAAGTGTATCCGATTTAGATCTTGTATGTGTTGTTACTAATACATAATTATTAACTTTAATTTGTCATGCAATTAAAATGAAAAGTAAATTAAATATTTATATTAGTGAAGTCATTCGCGTCAGGCGCGCATAAGCAAGTAGCAGTGATCATAAATGCAAGTACACAGAGGTTACTAAGCCACTAGGGCTGTGACCTGTTGATTTCGATATGAAGTCACAATAGAAATATTTAATTAAAAACTGCAAAACAAATTAAAGTTTAAATGAAACAACTTTTACGGATCTACTCGCTTACTTTACACATTACTTTTTAATGTTTATCCTGACGTTTCGTCGACGAAAAATATGTAAAATAAACGCGAGTAGATCCGTAAAAGTTGTTTCATTTCAATGTGTAGTGTTCGCGTAAACTTTAGAAATTAAAGTTAATAATTTTATCTTAGTAACTCTGCATACAAGATCAAGATGGGACTTCCTGGCGGGAAAGTGAAGAGTAATGTCTGCGGTTTTGTTTTATTTTCTAAAATTTGTGTTATGTCGAATATTAATGTGAAATAATGGTGAATTATTAACCGTTAAGTGTTCGTGAGTGTGCATAAGTGTTGGCAAATGAAACAAAACAGTGCAACGTCACTTTTCAAATTCTCTCAAGAAGTCCGCCCGAGGACTTAGTAAAGCCCCACATCTTTACTGAGATACTCGAGGGGTTGGGGGCATATCACTTCTCACTTCTTATTTCTATTATAATTCATCATCATACAGAAAAGAAATATTGTTTATTTATGTATTACTTGTTAGAAAAATTAATTTGACACTGGCTAATGTGCTAATCGCACGAAGCCATCAACAAAAAGATCTAGATCCGATACACTATGGATCTTTTTATTTTTACCACACCTTTCTGTTACACGTTGTATAATACGATACAACAAAAGAAACAACAAAACATGTCTATTAAGTAGTAAATAGCCTATATACTACCCCACTGCTAAGCAAAAGCAAAGCCTCTATCATTGAAATCAAGTCGTCGCTACAATTGATAACTATTCGCTTAAATCACGTCTTTGGCAATTGTTGGTTGATTAAAAACCCCGTTTATACATCGGATAATCCGAACACGATTTTTTGAACCTGGGAATTGAATCTATGACCTCCGGCTGTCGAGCCCAACGCTGAGCCACAGAGGCGTTAACTAAGTTACAATAATAAAAAAAACGAGCGAGCCTTACAGTAGTCGCATATGATGTGTATGTAACATTTGACATCTTACCTTAGTAATAAGCAATTTTAACATTTTATTCTGAAAACAATGGGTCAGGTTATTACTATTACATAATTTTATAATTATAAAATAAATGCAGTAAATACTCATTAGAAGACGTTTGACATATCAAAATGACCTTTGATAGTCAAATGACACAATATGTCACATATAATATTATTATGTCATGTTCGTAATATCGATTTTAACTTCCCCCACTTCCTGTTACACTGTTACACATACTTCCGTCCCATTTCACAAAATCACTCCCAGCGAGCGTTCAACATACCATAACATCTTTATGTTACACATCAAAAACAAAAGAAGACACGATCGAATATTGCAATAAATAAAACAATATTTCGTCGCGACTCTTTGGTTTCTCGCCAAGATAACCCAAACATAAATTTCAATGTCAAGTTAAACCATAATGTGTGACCCCGAAATGGACGTCACCTGACTATCATTATTATTATGGCATTGGTTTGTGACGTCAAGCTCTCCGTAAATGTCCCCGTGAGTTCCGTGTCCAAAGCTCAATGAGACAATCTGTATATTATACAAAAAGTGCTTAAAAGCAAGATATGGCAAACTGAAAATAAAAACGATATCCTATAAGTCATGATATATTAAAAATATTCCTTAAATTTAAAGTGATTAGTCTCATATCCAATTAATTAAAATATTTGCGAAATTAAATTACAGTAAAATATGGCCTTTTAAATTAATATAAAAATTTGTCTTTATTTTTATTTTTTTTATTAAAGAACTCATTTATATTATAGTAACTTTTATTAATAAGAAAATGTTTCATGTTTGTTATGAACCGTGTTGTTTCTTTTACTTCTTTTATGTCATTAGGTAAGTGACTGTTTTTTATAGCCATTGAGTGTGGACCAAATTTTAATTTAGAAAATTGAGTCTTTGGCATGTTTACGCCACGATTGTTTTTGCCGCGATTTTGACTGGAGAATATAAGCTCTCGTGTTTTCTCACAAATTTACAACATTTCAAAATATATAAAGATATTAATGTTAAAATGGCATGATTTTTAAAATGAGGTCTACAAGATTCCATCTGATGAATATTAATTAGTATTTTGAGACATTTCTTTTGTGAAATAAATACGCTTTGTTATATAGCCATAAGTTAGTCTGGAGTGTGCGTATGCGTAGTAGGCCGATAATGCAGTTTTAAAGTCTGTTACTTTTTTTAATTGATGAAGTGTATTATAAGTAAATGTGGCCATTTTTCTTTTTAGCTTTTGAATGTGAGATTGCCAATTTATGCTAGTATTTATATCGATACCTAAACGATACCTAAAAATGTTGTTAGTTACAAAATGCGATACCCGATGTAAAGTGGTGAAGTTGTAATTTTTAAACGCAGATGCATCGCTGGCCTTTGAGAAAAGAGTAAATGTTTTTTGTAGGTCCCTAATTTTTGCCACCAGGAAACCTTTTGGTATACAGAATGTGGCATAAAGTTAGACAGCAGAAAGAGAGAAATTCGTAAATATATCCCTAAAATTAATTTTAATTTTAGATAATACTTTGATAAAGATGTATAATTGCTTCAATGAAAAATCAGTAAAAGAGGATTTCCACAACATCGAAAAAAGTAGGTTACATTAAGACAAAATAAGGTAGGTACTCACGTTTATATGTTTTTTATTCGGCTGTCCATGAAAAATCATACGACCCACCTAAAGGCAGTCAGCGGGTTTTTGACTTTTCTAACATAATTATAATTTTATGATCAAACTCTTAGTTACAACACTAACTTACTTAACTAACTCTTAGTAACAATGATACATACAAAAAGATATCAAAAGACTTCTGCACTAACCTAATGCCCTTGTTTCTGTTCCAATTTTCCGTGTCGTTTGTAAACTTCAATTTCATACTTGGATACAGAATATAATTGGCATCAAAGAAATCATACAAAAAAGCAAAAAAGAAAGTATATTGTTAAGAAACTCTTTGTAGGTACTCTTGTTTTTTTTTATATAACTTTGTTGGCCTTGTAAAGGGTTAGAAACGTTAGAATAAAGTTAAATGTAAGAAAATGCGAGTGGATAAAGGTTTTTTGTACATATTTTATTGTTTCATTTAAATTATATAAGTATATTTTCTGTTTTGTAACTATCAGGAAGAGTTGGTATAATTTTCCTATTCTAGTTTTATTTAGTCAAAATAATAACAACAAACTTGGTACAGGAATTGGATGAAATTTGGTACGCACCTAGAATACTTTATTGTTATATAAACATTACGAAACTTTATTATTTATTTATTATTTACTTATCACAAGAAAACACGCACTTCATGAAAGACCCACAATCGAAGTAGCGGGCAAAGGCTTGTTTCCTAATCATCTTTAACAAAAAAGTGTGACGTATTTAGACACAATAATCACCATTGAACATAAATTTTTTACTACATTGTTATTGCCTTAGCAGTTATACTCGTATATGTCACGTCACTTTTTATAGTGTATCTTACATTAATAAGGCAGTTTAAACGCTCTTCCACGATAAATAAAGAATAAATCAGCACAACTTGCTAACAAATATAACTCAACGGATCATAGAGCGATTAATTCTATACCTGTCTATTCATTGTGGACAAGCCATGTAGAGATACGTACAGTAATTTGTAACAAGACGTGTTTAATAAGGTTTTAATATATCTGTAACCGCTGTGTAAATACGTCGCTAGTCTTGACTTACAATCGTTGAGAATAAGCCGATATTGGAAAAAAATGACAAGGAAAACTGCACACGTGGAAAACAACTAATCGTCTTCAAGTTATCTGTGGTGGCGGACTGGTGTGTGGATAGTTCCTAATTTAAATTTAAAAAATATAACCGGCGTATCGTTAATTAATTTTGTGAACAAGTTGACAGTGAAGTTTTGTGATTAAAAACTCTTTGGAAAACTTTGTAACAATAATGTTGGGCAAGAATACTAAATTGTTTTTTGGTGTATCTATGGTGGCGTTGTTAATTTCAATAATACTGGCTGCTTGGGGATTTCCGAAGATCGTCAGTAAGCAAATACAGAAGGTGAGTATCTTAAGATTTTTTTTAACATTTCTTTAGTAAAAACGCCTGACGCCATCAGTATTATTATATGTTGTATTGTTGAAGAAAAAAAAATGAAACATTTTAGCATTGTTTTTGTAATTTTGAATACTTTCAAGTAAGCCAGTTTAAATATCATTTTTGAAAGAGTAATTTTAAAGTAAACTATTTATTTTTGCTTATATGAAGCTTCTCGCGTTTACACGATATACGCAATATAAGTTTACACGAACTCTACATATAGAAATGAAATATCAAAAGTTTATTTCATTAATATGTCTTAACAATATCTTATCCTGACGTCTCGCATCCTCTCTTAAGAGCCCTATTACAAATCTCCACTCCACTGAGTTCGGACAGCCGGCGCATCGCATTTTGTAGTAATTTTGCAGTTGTATTTATCGTTTTTATCGAAATAGGATAATAAATTCATGCTTAAAAATTATAAAATCTTTATTCCTCATGAAGTAACGATTATTCTGGTATAAATTTTGCTCAATAATATTATCGTAGATAGAAGAAATACACAGTTAACTTAAAGCGATTTTCGAAGTTTTTTGGTTCCAGATTTTTTTTCTACTTATATAAAATCAATGATATCTAAAATTCCGAGGCCACTACGAACTATACGACTATATAAGAGATAACATTAATTTTTTTTATTTTATTTGTTTAGAACGGTAGTTCAATCTAGGAGCTCAAAACGTGCCTGCGCGCATTTTATGAAAATCTTTCTCTGCAATTTTGGGTTTAATTAAAAAGTTAAGCAAAATTTACAAAAAGCGAGGCCGCTACGAACTATGCCAATAGCTATTCTACACTATTCAATAAGTCAAAATTGTTAATGCATTTTTGTTTCTGAGATCAAGAATGCCAAATCTTTTTCCCCTAATCATTATAATCATAAGGGTCAGCAACTGGTTTTAATTTTTCACAAAAAATTCGTCGTGAAAATTTCTACCTTTCCGATTAACCCTGCAAAACTGCCATATCCGCTACTTTCCTACCTGAGACTACTATTATGTTTAAGTAGGTTTATTTATATACAATTATGGTATTTATACATATATATTTATCATCATTATTATTATTTTGTTTCATTTATAAAATACAGATTATTATATTAGCTCTCTCCATCCGACTGGTTGTCTGGAAGAAATCGCTTGAAAGCGATAAGACCGCCAAATTGTAACTTTGTAAATTATTTCTTTTTTGTTCATGTTTATGTTTTATAGTGTTGCAATAAAAGTATTATCTATCTATCGATCTATCAATTGATTTTTTTGGAAAAGTTTTGCTGTTTGCCTTGTACGGAATTTTCAGTTTCACCAGGCTTTTTTGGGGGTGGCGAGAAACTTAAAGGGTTCCTCAAGCCGTGTGAAACAAATCACCTTTGGAGGTTTTCTAGAGGGAACGGCGTCACGCACTAGTGCGTTTCCCCATGCCCTACTAAATTATCTGAAGGGTTCGGATAGAATCGGTGCCGGTGTTGGGTTAGGATAGGAGTATCAATTGAGTTTAGACCACCTGCTTCTTAGCTATCATCTATTTTTGTATTAGCCTATTCTGTGTCCCACTGCTGGGCAAAGGCATCTAAAAAATAATAAAATTTCATTGAAATTCTATATTATTTTTGGAGGCAAAAGCTGGTGTCTCTCTGGTGCCACTACGATGTAGGCATGAGTTCAATCATAATATAATTAGTTATAAAACACTTCACCAAATCGAAGGACTTTTCTTTAAAGATTCCTCTAAAAGTGTTTTTTAAATATTTTGAAGCTTGTATTCGAAGCCAGCGTGAATTGGGTTCATAAAATTGGTTGTCCACGAATGCGTGACTATTGGGGTTTACTAAGAGGAAGACCCATTATAATAGATGCGAGTTCCGTTTTGTGCGTTTTATCATCCGTCACTTAATTGTTTCAGCATTTTACTATTTTTTATTTTTTAAGTGCTAATTGCTGAATTAAATATTTATAAAATACAGTAAAAAAAATTAGGTTTAATGCCATATTTCAACATTTTTTTTATTTATGAAATTAATTGATTAATTAAGAGCCCAATTAATTAACGAAAATTGTTCACCAAAGTTCACCTTATTAGTCAATCTAAAACAAATTAAATGTAACCAATAATTAAAGTTGCAGTATAGAAACCTGTTAGTAATTTATTTACCATAAATGGTTATGGCACTAGTCGTCCTAGAAAGGTTGTATCTAAGTTATGCTAAACTACCTATAAGGCTAAATAGTGCCGCTTAAAACTGTGGTAGACCCGTATACCTATATTTTTTAGGATACTTATTGGTATGTCCCAGTGAAACACTTAGTATGATAGAATATACTCGTACCTTTATCATAATGTAATTTTTTAAGGTAGGTACTGTATAAATTATATATTTTATTTGTTTTAATCTTTTGCAACAAAATATTACATGGCGGACTATGCCTGAGGCATTATAATAATGTATTATTATGTATTATTTTTTGTATACTTACATAAAGTTTTTTAACAAAGTTGTTTCAATAATGTTGCGACCTTACCAAACATCGAAGATGCGATGTATCAGCTAACTAGTTATATTTATCACTATACTTTAAATTTAAATATATATAAAAAGTTTGTGAGCAAGCATCTTGATCACAATGTTATTATTTTTTATCTTTATTGCATTAAACATAGAATCTGTGTCAGTGTGTAGGTACTTATACTACTCCATATATCCAGATAACTGATAAACCTATTTATTTATAATCTATGTACACACAAACAAACAGAAGGGAGAACATAGTAAGAATAGAAAAGTACAAGGGCGCTGCTTATTTCACATTGAAATTTCTTCCAGCAGGCCCGTAGAAGGAGAAGAAACAAAGAAAAGTAGAAAAAGTGTTTACAAAAAGAGTATTTAAGACTTAACATACAATAAAAAAGTTACGACACAAATTAAACATACATACAATAACGATGACACATTCAAGTGGAAAGATAGCACAGCACTCCTTTACTCGCTTCTTATACGACTTCTTAAACATATATAAATATTTGTGGATTGTATGTTAAATAGTAGGAGTAAATAGCCTGTATATTGTCTTACTGCTGGCCAAAGACCTCGATCATTGAACTCTGTAGTCATCGCTACAATTAATGGGTATCAATATATGTGAGCCAGGCTATACATCGAAAGATCCGAGACTACCTGAACTGGGTATTGATCCAAGGCCCTCTGGATTTCCGGCTGAACACTCTTGCCACTTGGTCACCGAGGCGTTAAATTAATGGTTTTCTATTTATTTCGTGTTTTGTATGATGATTATCTTATCTTAGTGGGGCCTGCTGAGGTTTCCCTTTTGCAGTAACACTTCGACCCATCGGGATCTTTTGTGCAACCCCGTCCTTTCACTCTTCTTCCTCTGTAAAGATGGATGCCATATATTTGGCCACGTCTTTAAGTGCGAAGAGCCTGAAGTCCTCCGGTTTCGGATAAGCCGACCCCAGGAGTCCTATTCTTTTTCTAGCCAGAGAGTCACAGTCATACAGTAGGTGCTGCATTGACTCCGTTTCCTCTCCACATGCCCTACACAAGCTATTTGTTGATAGATGCATTCTGTGGAGCATTTGTTTTGTGGCATAGTGCCCTGTCAAGGCACCGATGTATGATGATTACTGTTGAGTTGTGTCAATCAGTGTGATGTCTTAGAGTGAAAATACAAAATACAACAATAATGAATTGAAGTAAAGCAATTAGCCTATAAACTATCCCACAGCTAGGAAAAGGCCTACATCATTGAAATCAAATCATCGCTACCATTAATGGATATTGGACTTATCACCACACTAGCCAAACGCGGGTTGGCTATGCTTCTGATCTGGGAATTGAACTCAGGACCGCCGGATGTCGGTCCTAACGATTTGTCACTCGGCAACCGAAGCTTTTAGTCGTTTGTATTTTTTCTAGCATCATTTATTTCGGCTATAACTCTATTTTGTATGGTAAATAAACAAATACGTACACCATCAAGACTCGAACTCGCATTAATCACAGTCACACAGGCCCTTTGCAGAAAACGCGGGATATTCGGAGTAATAGGCAATAGCAGTAATGGTCGGTCTATTACGGGCAGCGGTTGATCTTCATTATGTTTTTAAACGTTGGAATTTACATTTAAATACGTTTACAACAGTTTTTATCGAAATATAAAATAAGCTTTAAAAAGTAACTCTTATATATTTTCTTCAAGTTACTTTGTTACACAACTCGTCATATGGAAACAATGTTACTGTTACTCTAACCCAGACGCTTCAGATCTAGAGAAGATCTCAGAGACATCAAAACTAGAGGTTCCAGGTTCGGTTCCCAGAGGGGGTATATATTATTGCAATCAGTTTGCAGCAGCCCAACCGAATAAAATAAAAATTATAATTATAAACCATCAAAAACAAATTGGTGAAAAAAACCAAGTCTCGTAACTCAGTTCTTCTACCGTAAAAAGTTGTGAGATACATTACATGGATACCAAGTCGGTTAATTTATTCAGTCCCTACTTAAGGGACCTTCTGTCTTAAGTTATTACGTAATTAGCTAACCTAACAACATCTTATAGTGACCATATCAATATTAAAAATCTTTTATGTTTTAAATAAATAGATTGACTAGATAAATAAGGGTTCCGTTTTTTGCCATTTGGCTACGGAACCCTAATAAATTTTAAATGTATGTTCTGTATTACATAAGAAATTACACAGTATTATCACGCTAGATTAGAGTTTGAATAACATTACCAGTTTCGCGTATGTACGACGTATAGTGTGACCTACTTTGTAGGCTGCCTTTTCACAGACTGAAATCCTATTGTTAGTATAGACAAGGTAAGAGAGTGGAAACAAAAAGGTATTTAACCTACTTTAAGGGCTCTGAGGAGCTCGATGGCGCAGTGCTCAACGCGCCCGGTCTGCGAGTGCCGAGGTTAAGCAATTTTCGCAAAGGCCGGTCATCGGATGGGTGACCAAAAATTTATCATCTCGAGCTCCTCCGTGCTTCAGAAGACACGTAAAGGCGTTGGTCCCGCCTGCATTAGCAGTCGTTAACAACCATCAATTCGCACTGGTGGTTTATGACTCTTTCTCCCTTTCCATCCATAGGGAAGACTCGTGCCCCAGCAGTGGGGTCATAAAATGAGCTGATAATGATGATGATGAAGGGCTCTGGAACTAATTATAACTAAAAAATCGCAACTCCAACAGATCTTTGAATTGATGATATAATACCTACACAGACTATAATATGGTCTGTGGTAATATACTAAGACCGCCATGGAAGCTGAGCTGCGCTGAGCGGAGCTGTGTGGAAATCAACCATTGAAATCCTTTTATTTGAACGTCTTCTCTCGGCTCTGCTCCAGTATTGGTTTATTTTCACACAGCTCGGTTCCGCTCAGCTGGGCTGAGCAGCTTCAATGGAGCTTATAAATCATCGGTTTCAGTGGCCGAGAGAGATAAAAAATGATGCAAAGATTAGCCTTATCTTTGCATCTTTTTCTCTTTCTTATCTTATTTTGTTTTTGTTCAATTTGCTCATTTAACCTATCAAAGACATTGTAATATATTGTCTTTGTTTTAATAATAGATTATTATCTCATACCTTAGTGTTAATAGTTAGTTTAATGATTTAAAATGATTTTACTGAGAGCTCAAACGGACTTATATATTAATATAGTAAGAAAATTTTTAAGTGACTATGATTGACGTATTTTTTTAAAGAAATAGCTTCATTATTTTATGCAGAAGCCAACACAATAGCTGTATTCTAATAGTAAAACCTAATAGAAAAAAATCTGATTTTTTTTTCCGCTTTCCTCACAAAATTTTAACTGAAAAATTTTAAAATTTTTTACTTACATTATTGACCAAATATGCTACTAACGCGATTTTCACCTGTCCCCGATGATTTGCCAACATGTATGGCTACTCATGTACGTTCACGGACACTTGAGTCAAATTAAATATGTGCACCATGTAATGTCATGGTAATGTAAGTATAATAAACATACATAAACTCATAATAACAGCTCGTTATTGTAATTATGTAGTTATTTGTGGTTATCTTGGAAATTATAGCCCATTGATGTAATACAATACGAAGCAAATAAGGAAAAAAAATCGTATCCAATAAAAATGTTAAATAAGTGGGTTATTCCCTGAGAACTCTTAAATTGTGGTACCAGTTTTATACACGGATGATAATGGAAATCATTCATTTTATGGTAACAAACTTTATTTTGTCTTTTGTGTAAGGAGTTTGATGGCGCAGTGGTCTGTGAATGCTGAGGTTAAGCCACTTTCGCAAGGGCCCGTCATCGGATGGGTAACCAATAATTTATCAACACGAGCGCCTCCGTGCTTCGAAGGGCACGTAAAGCCGTTGGTCCCGGCTGCATTAGCAATCGTTAACATTCATAGGGAAGGCTCGTGCCCTAGCTACATAAAACACGTGGGGACATAAAATGAGCTGATGATGATGATCATGCTACATAGACATATTAACAATACTACCTACGTATCTTCATTTCTACAACATTTATATTAAATTAGGTAGTAGCTGTCCCGGCGGACTTCAAACCACTTTGACAGTTTCTATGACAACAAAACAAACAAATCGTGGAACATTTTATATTGGAAAATTAAATTGTAAGAAAATAATGTTTGTAGTGGATTACCCTTATCACTTAGGGGTATGAAAAATAGATTACGACCGATTGTCAGACCTACCGAATATACATATATCATAAAAATCGATCGAGCCGTAAAGATGTGGGGCTTTACTAAGTCCTCGGGCGGACTTCTTGAGAGAATTTGAAAAGTGACGTTGCACTGTTTTGTTTCATTTGCCAACACTCATGCACACTCACGAACACTTAACGGTTAATAATCCACCATTATTTTACATTAATATTCGACATAACACAAATTTTAGAAAATAAAACAAAACCGCAGACATGACTCTTCACTTTCCCGCCAAGAAGTCCTTTGTATAGACTAGCTGTCCCGGCGGACTTCGTATCGCTTTGACAGTTTCTATGTCAACAATACAAACATATCGTTTCTATGACAACAAAACAAACAAATCGTATGTTTCACAGCTAGGAACACTTTGTAATGGAAAATTAAACAAAAAATTGGGGTGAACCACCCTTATCACTGAAGGGTATAAATAAATAAATAAATAAATAAATGTTTCCCACACTCACACCAATTATCTAGCCCCAAGAAAAGCTTCCTTAAGAAACTTGTTATACGGTTAACTGAACAACGGATAAACATACTTAATATACTTATATACATACTTAATATACTTATATACATACTTATTATACATAGGAAACACCCAGACCCGAAACAATTTAGAAAAACAGGTATTTCTAAATTGATCCGACCGGGGATCGAACCCGGGACCTCAGAGATGGCGACACCATGAAAACCGGTGTACAAGCCACTCGACCCAAATAAAAAATAAATAAAAAATTGATTACGACCGATTGTCAGACCTACCGAATATACATTTTAAATTTAATAAAAATCGATCTAGCCGTTTCGGAGGAGTATGGCAACTAACACGTGACACGAGAATTTTATATATGTAGATAGAGAATTATTTTTCTTCTTCTTCTTTGAAAGAAGAATTAAACTCAATAATCAATGGTAACGAACCAACAAAAACGTTTCACAACTAACATATCAGATTTTATCATTAACTAGTGGCCCGCTCGCAACTTCGTCCGCTTCAGTTGTTCACTGATCCGTCTCCTGTGATAGTTTTACTAACTCAAAAATCTTTTTGTTTTACAACCCTTGCCCTGACAATTACGAACACAAGAAAAAATAAATAATCCAAATCGGTCGAGCCGCTCTCAAGTGATGCTCTGACATCTCATACATATGGCAATTGATTTTTATTAATTTACTAGCTGACCTGGCGGACTTCGTACCGCTTTGAAAGTTTCTATGACAACAAAAAAAACAAATCGTTAAATAGTTTACACGTGAAAGGGTATCACACAAACAAACAAACAAACTCACTTTTTTAATAATAAGTCTTTGATTATACTCTTGGGAATATTTGTACAAAATTTCATGATGATCGGTTGAATAGTGTACTATTCAACCGATCATCATGAAATTTCGTAGGTGTACCTACGCGTGAAAGCGTAACAAATAACAAACAAACAAACTCACTTTCGCATATTAAGTTAGGTTACTATTAGTTAGGATAGTTAGGGTATAAACTCTGATTTAGACAAACATCTGTTTATACTTAACGTACACCACTATTGTAAAGTAAAGGCCATCCCAATCCTACCCAAACTACTCGGAGAATCTAGTAGAGTGCGGGAGCACGCTTGCGTGATGCCATTCCCTCTAGAAACCTTCCGACGTTGTTTTGACCGTGATCAAGCGGTGTGGCTTGAGTAATCCTTTAAGTTGCCGCCCTCAAAAAAGTCCGCTGACGTTGTGAAGGCCGTTTAAGATAACTACAAACTCTCTCCTAAAAATTGTTGAACTTATCAGCGATATCAATCTTTTTTTTATATATTGATTCAATCTTTTTGAATAAAATCGGATTGAGTTTTCAAACCAGTGTCAAAACAATCATCCAATTTAAATCAAAAGCACTAAGGAGTAGTGAGATCAACTTCGAAGCAAATCACCGCCAAAATAACTTTCTACCCCCTTTTAACCCCGTTGGGGAATGAATTTCAATAAAATACGAAACACGTCTTCCATCAATTAATTATGTTAAAAAAGGTTTATGCAAAATTTGAAGTAGATCGGTCCAGCCATTCTTGAGTTTTAGCGGGACAAACGAACAGCAATTGATTTTTATATATATATAGAATAGATAAAGCCGAATTACGTTGAACCTTTCGATTGATTTAATATCCAAAGCTTAGAAAATTAATTTCGCTTCGTTATTATCAGTCATTATAAAGTGTTTATTTACATGCATACCGTGGCAGCCATTCATTAAAGCAGCGCTAATGTAATATTTAAAGCTTTCTCATGTATATACGCTGCATGCTTTGTTTGGTGTCCATTGTTAAATAAAAAACGTGACAATAATTACCGAATCATAAATCTATTCATATTACTTATCTCATCCGACATATATCAAATATGTTAAAATCAATTAATAATCCTTTTTCCTATCTCCATATATTTATTTTTATTAAATAAAATTATAAAATTGAGTTAACAAGAGATCTCTTTCACGCATGAAATGGAAGTTAGTCATTGATGTACACACAAACAATTAAAAAATCAAAACATAGGTAAGATATGATAAGATATTACAGGTTATTATTATTATTTATAGATTATTAAGGTACAGTATTTGGATGAAATAAAGATCTTTTATAAACCCAATGTAATATATCGAACTTTTCAAATTGAACTTTTTAATAAGTTACAATTAACAATTAATAAGTTTGTGATAGGTAATCATCGAGGAGCTCGATGGCGCAGTGGTTAACGCGCCCGGTCTGCGAGTGCTCAGGTTAATCAACTTTTGCAAAGGCCGGTCATCGGATGGGTGACCAAAAATTTATCATCTTGAGCTCCTACGTGCTTCGGAAGGCACGTTAAGCCGCTGGTCCTGGCTGCATTAGTAGTCGTTAACAACCATCAATCCGCATTGGGCCCGCGTGGTGGTTCATGGCCCGTTCTCCCTATCCATCCATAGGGAAGGCTCGTGCCCCAGCAGTGGGGACATAAATGAGCTGATGATAATGATGATGATGAGGTAATCATCACGTTTATATAAATTCATGCCTTTTAAAATGCAATTGTTTGTCTACGACAAACCAATGATAGCCTACACCTAAAGTGAATTGAGGCTAATAAATAATGCCTTACTCTGTCACACAACTATGAAAACAATGCTCTAAAAACCTGACTTCTAGCAAGATATAATTATAATTAACGATCATTGTTTCAATTCATTAGTGTCAGCAAGATTCCTTCATCTACTTTATATTAATGGGCCATAAGAAATCTGCTAACGTATAAGAAAAAAGCTTTTTACATTCTAGATAATCAATTGTAATGCATCGTCAGGTATAATTATGAAATTAATATGTATAATATAAAAATAAGTGTTATTTAAATTTATTCAGGTTCAATGACATGATAGAGATCCACCTATTAGCGGGTTGATTGGTTATGGTGATAAGGGATCTTAAGGAAATATACAGAAAAAGGATTTTAGCAGGACTGAAAAAATAATTTTTAGTTACTCCTTCTTTATTTTATCGAAAGTGGGCAGTGAAACTGCTCTTCCTGATGCGGAACGAAGGAATGAAGCAGAGTCCAAATGCTTTTCAGTCGCATTAACGTTATTGTAGCGTGGTATTAGAAAATATGATGTAGTATGTATGGTGCTCAGTGTTCCACTGTTTTGTTGTGGTAACTCTCCGACGTTTTTTTTAACACACACAGTTTTTTTTTCACAGCCGGATCCTTTTTAAAGTATACAATTGATCGTATATAATATTAACAAAATCACTGATTGAAATGCTTAAGTGCTATTAAATATTTAAAAAAAAATTATACCTATAATTTTATAGCAATAATAGATAGACTTTATTATTTGTGTCAAAAGTTTATGTTACAATATTAAAGATCATGACATCAAACCATATAAAAATTTCCTTGGGTAAAATTTTGCTTTTTGTATATTATTATATTTATTATTTAAAGTGCTTTCTATTTTGGGCCTGCTTTTAGCATCCACCTAGTCAAGATAGCTTTAGTTGTTGTCCTGACGGTCAACACACCCTGTCATAGACAGCTATACTGACCTTCTTTCTGCTTTTTTTTATAAGTTGTTCCCTATGTCTCTTAAACATCATATTTATACCAGAGCCAATATAAGCGTTCAGTCACGCGGTAAATAGAGTGACTTCATTTTGTATGGTACGAGGAATCCAGGAGTATGTAGGCTGATTTTATAGGAAAGGGTAAAGGTTATTTTATTTTACATTTTATATATTTTCACTTGTTATATATAGCTTCGTGCGATTAGCACATTTAACCAGTGACAAAGTAATTTTTCTTACAAGTAATAAAAATATAAATAAACAATATGTCCATCTTGTATAATGATGATGAATGATAATAGAAATGAGAAGTGAGAAATGATGTACCCCCAACCCTTCGAGTATCTCAGTAAAGATGTGGGGCTTTACTAAGTCCTCGGGCGGGCTTTTTGAGAGAATTTGAAAAGTGACGTTGCACTGTTTTGTTTCATTTGCCAACACTCATGCACACTCACGAACACTTAACGGTTAATAATCCACCATTATTTCACATTAATATTCGGCATAACACAAATTTTAGAAAATAAAACAAACCCGCAGACATGACTCTTCACTTTCCCGCCAAGAAGTCAACCACAGATTAAGGTTTCCTAACGCCAGTGATTGGCTGCGATCTCTCGCTGGCCAGAGTGATACAGAAAGGCCATACCTGGGCATCGCTATTATGATGGGTAATTTTGGAAAGAGTTAAAGCTTATTGGCTGTTTCTATGATGATTTTATTTTTCGATTCGGGAAACGTAGTATTTATTTCTGAATTTATATCATACGAAATCCACGTGGACGAAGTCGCGGGCAAACAGCTAGTACTATATAAATCTCTAGGCTCTGTCTGTCTATCTGTAGACATGTAATTTTTCTAAAATTCTCAATAAGACTCACTGACACCAATTCTACGATTTTTCTGTCTGTCTGTATGTCTGTATGTCCTTTTATAACTCTGTCTCTCTTATTTGTATGTAGTAAGACCATGAGATTGTGCAAATGATAGGTTATAAATAATGTTGGTAAACCTAATAATTATTTTATTTAGCATTCATTGATCCATTATTTTCGCACAGCGAAGCGGGCGGGTGACGGTTAGTCTGGTATAAATTCAATGAAAACCTATGTTATTTTATGGCGACAATAACTGTGTCGAACACTGGGCTGAAAGTGTCGAACAATAGTGCCCCTACCCTAATTAACAATAGATAAAAATTATATTTTTTTCAATGTTTTTTTTTCTTTGTTACAGAACATTCAAATCGATAATACGTCGGTGATGTACGAAAAATGGCGGAAGATGCCGATGCCGCTCACCTTCAAGGTATATGTGTTCAACGTGACCAATGCCGAAGACGTCAACAAGGGTGCCAAGCCCAGGCTGGCGGAGATAGGCCCCTACGTGTACAAGTAAGCACAAGCATATTAAATTCACAACGGACGTTAAACATATTTTAATTAAGAAAACCTATTATAAGGTAAATGAATGAATATATTGCATACAAATGCGTCTGGAAATAAGTCGCTTGCACTGGCTTGAATACTATATAACTAATGTGTACAAAATTGTTTGTTTGGTTGAAAAGATGTTGTGATAAAAAATAAGTCTCCTTAGTTTCTTGCCAGCTCTTTTTGTGGTAGATTCAGTCTAAACTAAATTTTTAGTTTTTTATTATTATTTGCCTTGCCTTTTATTAATAAGTGCCTGTGAAGGTTTGTGTTTAAGTAGGTATAAGTCTTTTTTTTATAAAATATTTTTATTCACTTTGACTTTGTATAAAAAAAACTAGGCACAAAAATTCCGTGCTTCGAAAGGCCGGACCGGACTCATTCGGTCTCAGACCCAGAAGTCCCGGGTTCGATTCCCAGCGTGTAAGTACATGATTGCGTACTTGGTCTGGTTGGTGGTAAAGTTAATTTGTCCGCCTGGCTACTACCATCTTATCTAAATATGTCGCCATAACATCAATGTTTGTAGCATTGAGATAAGATTGCCAGTGCCTCAGTAGTTGAGGATTCCGGGTAAAGTGCGCTTCCACATTCGGCCTTATTGTCACTTATCATCAGGTGAGATAAAGGTCAAATGCTGACCTGTAGGTAATTAAAAAAAACTAACATAAAGCCGCAGGTCGCAGCTGCATTAGCATCCGTTAAGACGACACACCTCGATTTGTGAACATTCTGAACATAAAAATGGCTGATCCTTACTGACCGTGTCATAAAGTTGAAAATACGTAGCGCCTGCGACAATTGAGACTGCAAATTAGCAGAATCTAAAAAATGTTTTGAAAAAATTATTGGTTTTAGTTATCAAAATATGCAACTACTATTACGAATATTGATGTCAACAATAAATAGGGTAATTTTGTTGTAATTTCAACATTAGTGATTATTAGTGGAGTTTTCGAAAATAATTATGATCGAGTCAAAATTATACAATCCTGTATTTGAGCTAGCAAATTCAAGATGAATTTACCTATTCACAATTTCAGATTCGTTAGTCGTATAATACTCTTATAATATTCGACGAAAGTTGATGTGTTTTTTCAGTGCCTTAAGAACCAACAATTCGCGCTGAGCCTGGGTAGCTTATGGTCCGTTTCGGTAATGTTCCCATCTATAGGGAAGGCTCCTGCCCCAGCAGTGGGGACATCGAGATGATCAATTGTTAGCCACCTATCCGATGACTGGGCCTTTGAAAAATCGATAAACTTTAGCAATCGCAGACTAATAGTTATTTGTTATACAAGAGTGCAAAGTTGCTTTTTAACCGCGTGCTCAATTTTGATGACCGAGCAAGCGAAGGATTCTAAAATTGAATCACGAGCGCAGCGAGTGATTCAAAAATTAGAATCCTGAGCGTTAGCGAGGGAATCAAAAGAGCACCAGGTGAAAAATCTTTGCACTCGAGTGCAACACGTAACTTTTCATCCCACCTCAGCGAGGAAATGACTAAATGCAAAAAATAACATTTACAATTACAAGTTACTTTTATTACAATTTAGGTATTAACTACTACATTATGATAGGTAAGTATTACAGAATAATCTTTAAGTTGTAACAAATAATACTTAAGTATAATTAAGAAAAATTGAAAGTAACGTTGCTACAGTTACTTAAGGGGGTGCAGCGCGGACGCAAAACTGCGAGTTTCAAGTTTCTTTATGATAGAGAGCGAGTAGCGCGTGGCGCGTATTTCCCTTTCCGTGTTCAACTGGCGACACCGGTCTCGCGAAATCCGCACGCCTTTGCATTACTACACAATTCAACCAACCCGTGCTTAGCTCGCATCAACTGCGCACGCTTTTGTGATCAAGCAACGTTAAAAGAGGTTTTACAAAACAGTGTGCAATTGAATTGAAAACGGTTGTTTAATTGGTCTGTTCAAAACAAAATTGAGTCAGAGTTCATGAGAATAATCAAAGTAAGTACTTAAAGAAGAACCAAATCTAGTAAATACCCAGATACTGAAAAAATATTCATCTGAACTATCTCGATTACAGACTCCTTCCATTATTGTTTCATACATACATGATAAATAAAAATAAGATGTTCACGAAAAATAAAGGTCCAACCTACATCTATTTCGAGACGGCATGCATCAGAAACAATTACCCAGTAGTGGTAGAATACAGTCCGGACGTCCTGTTAAGAAGAAACGTACACACAATATTGCTATGAACATATACCAAAACGAGCATTCTGCAAAATAGTTGCTTTGTAGTTCGTATTTTTTTGTTATTTTTGTGCTGATAATAAATGTTTCATTGAAATCCCATCCATGTCCACTTTCATACACTCATGAAACTTATTAATTTAGATGACATACACTTGGCAACCTTACAGTCATAGCAGCGGCGGCGGCGGTGGCAGAAGTGCAGCGGTAATAGCAATGAAAGCGGTACGTCAACTAATACCGTCGTCGCTTTCGAAGACTAAACAGTTGACTGTTTGAGTTAAGTCAAAAACATGTTCAGTTCAACTGCACACTATTTGGTAAAACCTCCCCGGGCGTCACTTGATCACAAAGGCGTGCGCAAATGACGCGAGCTGAGCACGGGTTGGTTGAATTGTGTAGTAATACAAAAGCGTGCTGATTTCGCGAGACCGGTGTCGCCAATTGAACACGGAAAGGGAAATACGCGCGCGTGGCAGTGGTATGACAACGGCGCACGACTACAAATACGCACGCACACTAATATCTGTACAGAGTAGGCTGGTGATTTAATTAGAGCAATGTTTACTTTCGTAAAATCATAGGCGTTTGGGTAAAAAATAATAGAAGTCTTACTATTTTCATATTTATATTTTTTAATTAAAAATAAGACAACAGTGGCCTGTGGAATATCAATACAAACATTTCGATGTCGGATCATTGTTTCAATTGTGCTATATTTCCAAAGTTTCTGAAGAAATAAGTTTGTGGATATCATTACTTTTACGTACTGTTTATGCAGTTTCTGGGTATTTGTTTCAAATTCCAAGACAACCATGGCCTTGTGAAAGGATAAAGCTAACCTACACTAGGCCTTTTAATGTATATGATCTATTCAGCGCCTAGCACCAGTGACTTAAAAACACGTAAATTTTCGAAATTCCGCGCGGCACCCCCTTAAGTTGAGTGTAATATTTTTGTTAGGTACTGTAATGTTGGTGTTAGTGACTTGTGTACTGTAACACCCCGCTGGGTCGTTACTTAAGGTACCGGGGGTTGTATCGAATAATAACACTTTAAAAGCTTTAAATATCTATATTGCTTTCAACATGAAATCATAACAATCAAATCGTCGTCGCGGCCCGTCACCGAGTCCGCGATGTTCTTCTTTTTTCTTCCATCCCTTTTTCTTCTAGCACGTTTGAATTCAGGCCACAGCGGCTGCCAGTAAGTATGCCCGAGCAAGGAGTCCCGGTTGCTACAGTACTGAAAATTCGGCACCATGGAGGTAGAAGTAAATAGGTTTGATGATGTTTTGAATTCACAAACTTAGTGCACACGATGTTCTAAATTCAATTTTACTTTATCCTCTAGCGGATAAAAACGGCTTTTGCGCTCAGATATCGAAGAGTAAAAATACTCTTTCCGAGATGGGGGGATGAAAACACGTTTACCACTGCGCCAGCTTTCCTTACCTCTTCTTGCTGCAAGTCCTACTCCTCTATATAAGGTCACTTTTTATCAACTGCAAATATTTTGACAAATCAACTAATTATATCAGAGAAATAAGGCCCTAGCATTTTTTTAAAAAATCATGCTAGTTTTTTTTTTACTTTTCCTGACACAAAAATTGTAATATTTTTAAGAGCGGCTTCTCTGTCGGCTCTTTTGAATGAAATTAGGTGCACGTGTAAGCGCTGAAGGCATTGCGGCCTCTCTGTGTCGGCTCCTATGAATTGAAACTACCGAAAGTGCTTTAAAGTCGAAATGTCTTTTGGCGTTTTTTTTTAAACTAGCGTATAAAAATGTAAGGTTTTTTCATAAAAAATGTTTATATATGTTGTTGAATTTATCCTCAAAATATTTGCAGTTGATAAAATGTGACCTTATATACTAAACAGAAATAGAAATAGCAAATAATATGTCTTTGCTACAATACATCATACATATGAATGAATAAAATACAATTTTAACTTTTAGTAAAGTGTGGCACTAAAACGTCTATGCATAACCTTACCTCACCTTCTCATAAGTTCATTTAGTTAAATGAAACTATTAGGGTTATGTGAATATCTTGAATATCTTGAGAAGTTTCCCGTGCTCTGGGTGAGCACGTTATGTGCTCACCCAGAGCACGGATTGTTTACTCTATAAACAGCGGGTTATATTCGTAGTTAGGATTCTCTAATGGCTAGAGACTATCGAGCAAGATATTACCTAGTAGTTTACCAAGACCTGGCCAACTAAACTTACAAAACCAACAATAAATTGCTGGACTAGAATACAATAGTATAGAAGAGTCATGTCTGCGGTTTTGTTTTATTTTCTAAAATTTGTGTTATGCCGAATATTAATGTGAAATAATGGTGGATTATTAACCGCCAAGTGTTCGTGAGTGTGCATGACTGTTGGTAAATGAAACAAAATAGTGCAACGTCACTTTACAAATTCTCTCAAGAAGTCCGCCCGAGGACTTAGTAAAGCCCCACATCTTCACTTAGATACTCGAGGGTTTGGGGGGGTATATCATTTCTCACTTCTCATTTTATATTACCATTCATCATCATCATACTGGAAAGAAATATTGTTTATTTATGCATTAATTGTAAGAAAAATTACTTTGACACTGGCTAAATGTGCTAATCGCACGAAGCCATCAACTAAAGGAAAAAAAACTGCTCAGTCCTACTTTTTATAATTAACAGAAAAGCTTTTGAAGACTACTATCGACTACTGATGCCACTAATAATCTCCGTTGACGCTGAAAATTATAAAATTAATTTTTGTATGTTATGTATGTGTGTGTTGATAATGAGTGCTTTTCTTTCTTTCAAATGTCGCCTCAAACAATCATCAGACTCTCTCTTTAAAAAAAAGGGGCCACTACCCTACTCATGTAAGGCTTTATCAATTTACGGAAACAGAAAGCACAAAATAAGAAGACTGCAGAAGGCGAGCTTCGTACAAACGTTCGAAGCTCTCACCGACACGGAACCTTAAAACCGCCTCTGTGGTCAAGACCACCGGTTTAGGCCCAGAGGTCGCGGGTTCGATTCCCAGCGGGGGGTACATGTTTGTGTACACGGTTTGGTTGGTGGTAGGACTTGTTTGTCCGCCTGGCTAGCTACCACCATCTTATCTAAATATTTCGCCATAACATCAATGTTTGTAGCATTGTTGTGTTCCGGAAGCTACAGATAAGATAGCCAGTGTCGTACTACTTGTTGAGGATCCTGGGTGAAGGCGCTTCCACCAATTGACCTTATCGTCACTTAACATCAGGTGAGATCAAGGCACTGTCACCCGTAAATATTAAAAAGAAAACTCGCATCAGCTGCTCTCCGACTGTCCTGAGGTGTTCCGAGATCTGTGTCAGCGCAAAAAGTCTATGTGTGCGTTTCACGAGCGCGATATGTAGTGAGCTTACGTTCTGGTTATCCATATTTTGTGCAAAAAGTGTGAAATGGGGTAGATGTCCATGGGCGTAACGTAACCCACCTGGGTAATATATTATGGCCGCCATTGATCAACGTCATTGGGAAAACGAATAATGTAGATATTTGGGCGAACAGTCACTGGCATAAATGCTATGAACAAATCGCCAACAATATTTGCAAAAGAAAAAGTAATCAATTATTTTAATTTTTTTATGTTAAAAGGAGGCAAACGAGCAGGCGGATCACTTGATGGAAAGTAATCACCGCCGCCCATGGGTGTCCATTAGCAAAACTAAAGTAATCGCAGATGTGTTGCCGGCCTTGAGGAAGGAGTTAGATCTTGAGGAGGAAGTAGGAATTGGGAGATGGGCCTCCGGTACTATCACTCACCAGACGAAACACAACAGCAACGAGTGCCATTGTTTCATGCCGATATTCTGTGAGAGGGTGGTATTACAGCGGGCGAGCCGGCCCATCTGCAACGCAGCGTGGCTCTACCACTCAGACAGTGTCACTCATTTAGCACCATCCAGGGGTCACGTGTAGGGTCTCAAGGGTAAACCTACGGACGCGAGTAACATTAACCCCCCATTTACGAGTATTGTCTACACAAACACAGATTCATTATCTGTTAGGAAAACTGTCATCCCGTGTTCAATTAAAAAGACAATGTTATTTTTTGGCGACGAAATATGTGTTAAGCACTGGGCTTAAAGTGTCGAACACTGGCGCAACTACCCTAGAAACATTGATGCTAGTGACTGTACTAGCATATATTACTTCAGCTACTGTTGAAGCTGCTGAAGCTACAGCTTCATACGTCTCAATTTGAGCATTTGAGCATCAGGATACTTAAACATTAATTAACCTAATAATAAAATAAACGCGAGTAGATCAGTAAGCTCGATGACGCAGTGGTTAACGCGCCCGGTCTGTGAGTGCTGAAGTTAAGCAACTTTCACAAAGGCCGGTCATCGGATGGGTGACCAAAACTTTATCATCTCGAGCTCCTCCGTTCTTCGGAAGGCACGTTAAGCCGTTGGTCCCGGCTGCATTAGCAGTCGTTAACAACCACCAATCCGCATCGGGCCCGCGTGGTGGTGTACAGCCCGTTCTCACTATCCATCCATAGGGAAGGCTTATGCCTCAGCAGTTGGGACATATAAATGAGCTGATGATGATGATGATGATGATGATGATGATGATGATGATGATGTTGATGAGATCCGTAAAAGTAGTTTCATTCCAATGTGTAGTGTTCGCGTAAACTTTAGAAAACAATATTGAGCATATTCGTAGTCAATATTGAGCCTGCTTGTTTGCTTTAATACTTTCGCAGAGAGCTTGGTACTGTTTCTATAACATTACTTACTTACATTATTATTTTTCTTATAATATTATATTTAATTTATTATATAACTTATATAATTAGGATATATATTTTTTTACGCAAATTTTGTTGCGAACCAATTACAATTTGTAAAGAGAAAAAGTGTGCACCTGACCCGGCATCTCATGGGGTGCAGGTTCGGATTCCGCTCGTGGATATCTTTCAACACTACTTATGTCTTTTTTCAAATTATTCTTCTTATTTTTTCTAAATAAGTGACATCCCTACTATTTATTATAATAACATTAAATATCTTGCTTTTCATAAATACCCAGAGGATTTCAATTCGGATAAGGTGTTTTTTCTAGAGTTGCAACAAATAATTAACAACAAACAATTCAGCCTTTTGTATTGTATTCGGCCGAGAACTGAAAGCTAAAAATACAATTCAGTCGTTAAAAGGAATACTTCAAATAATTGCTTTTGAATACTTACATGATACTTTAAAATATATTGTCTGTCATCACTACAATGATGGGTAATGGCTTAATCGTTTCCAATGATGGAGGCCTTTGCCCAGGGGTGGGACAGTCATAGGCTATTATTTACTAACTATATATTGGGTGTTGGGTGTTTAGGTGTGTTACTTCTAAAACTCAATACCGATTGTTAATATTATTATACACATTTAATTAAGACTATATTAGTAGGCTTCAGTAATAACAATGATTTTTGATTTTGTGTCTTTATTGCCCAAATATTTTTTTTAAATTGACTTTTTTTTTGTTAGCGGAATTGACCTTTTGTTTTATTGTAGCTTTGAAGGTACTTGTTTTCTTTTCTTTTTAGGGTATGCTATATTTAGCTAGTGAAACAAACACACTGCCCTAAGTAGATGCTAAGAAAATTTAAAAAACGTAAGTATGAAAAATATGATTTTATAAAAAATCTTCATACAAAACACCAATTTCATAGGTAAGGACCTAATATTTACCTACTATTTACTTCCTATTGTCATGCCTAGGAGTTTTGTTTACTACCATCCATATTCATTCGATTACGTTTACGAAGACGTAAATTAGTATGGCATTTTAGCAGCGCCTCCTGGCGACAAACGAGAAGAGCTAAAAATTTTCCATACAAGTTCTCGTTTTCGATAACGTGATCGAATGTCAAATATATTTGACATTCGATCACGTTATAAACTCACACTAGACTAAGCTTGCCAGACGGTCGGGAAATCCGGGATTGTCCCGGAATTACGTGCCTCGTCCCGTGTCCAGGAATTACACTTTATAGTCCCGGATTTCGAATAGAATAGCATAGATAGAATAGATCTATTTATTTTAGGCAACAAACAGTGTACAAGATGGTAAAATACAAAGAGGCCCATAGTATAATACACACCTTACAGACTAAAACATAAATACAAATAATAATATAAATTAAAAACTATGCTACACGTAAAGACGGCAACGTGCGACGCAGCAATACCTACCACTAGTTTTTTTGGTAGGTACCTAAGTTAGTTTTTACCTTAGATATAAAAGCATGTTTATAAAACATTACATACAAGTAAAGCGATTTACAAAAATAATTATCTATTTTCATTTAATTTTATGCCGACCGACTTCGTAGACCTCGAATTGTCCCGAAAATGAAATGCCTGTATCTGGCAACCCTACACTAGACCCTCTGTATTACTTATCTTTGTTATTGCAAACTACCTACTGTAATAACAAAGGTGAACCAGGTTAACATTATAAGAATAAAATAGTTTATTTACGTCCCGTTATTTTTATTATTTTAAATCAAAATAAAAAATCTTTGCGTCTCCTAATTGCAATGGTAAACTTGTTTTACCATGACAAAGGTCAAATCAAGTAAAGCGGTTGCGGGCAATTGATATTATTATGTATCTATATTTAATATTCTATGTTTCAACATTGTGGTTTTTAGGACGTTATTAAGATTATTAGGTCTCTGCAGACCGTTAGTAAGTATACCATGCCCGTGCTAAGAACGTATTAGGTACGGAAAGTAACACGACCGAAATACTATACCCACTACAACGTATAAACAGCGTATCATACCCGTGCATAACGTATCGGCACCGGCTAAATATTCTTGCCAACAATTTTTTTCAAAAAAAAAAATGGGGCGCTCTGGGTGCCGACCGCCTAACTCTCTCGCTTTCGATCGCTTTGAAGGCAAGGCGAGGAGGAGGCGTCATCTTGTCATTTCGAAAGTTATATGAAAGCAATATCGAAAGCTATAGGCTATAGCTTTCGATATTATTCGATATTATATTAGAAGATGACGCGAGGGCCTCGCCTTCAAAGCGATCGACAGCGAGAGAGTTAGGCGGTTGGGGGGCTGGTCGGTGACAGAACGGTCGGGTCTAGTGGGCATAGTCGCATACTTTTCAATACCATGAATATTTTTTAGCCTGACACGTTCCTAGCACCGTCATAGTATGATACACAGGATATACATAGGTCAAGTGGGCAAAAACCTTTAGATGTTTTTGCACTAATTAATGCAATTGAATAGCAATCTACTTTCTTTAATCTTCAGTTCAACAACCAAATCACAATACGCGTATATACTCTTCGTCATTGAGGGGTTTATTTATCTATCTCCGAAGTTTTGCATCAGGTCTTTACCACATTAAAATTGGACCACCTTAGGAGGATACCACCAATCGGTCCACAATTGACAGAGAATTCGATGAGATGAACAAACATAAAAAAAAATACCAACAGTGAAACATAGAACCTCGTCCTTTTGTAGTCGGTTAAAAAAAGAGAATCATGACGCTAGTGTGAGTTGTAGATTTTTGATGCAGCCGTGAGACAGTTCATTGTTCTTTTTTTCTGATAAATCCTTGTATTTTCTATTGTCTTGTCATGTTCAAAAAAAATGTTTTTTCTTTCTTTCTTTGAAACCCATCCCTGAAAAGAATTACGATCACCGAGACGAAAAACTCGTGCCAAATACGGCCGAATATTCGAATAGAATTGAATAGAATAAAACTTTATTGCATTACTGTTACATTTTTGTTTACTAGGATACATTGCATTAAAGTAAGAACAGTTACCATTAACGGGCATACAATAGAAAAAAACGAGCGAGCCTTACAGTAGTCGCTTAAGATGTGTAACATTTGACATCTCACCTTATAAGCAATTTTAACATTATATTCTGAAAACAATGGGTCAGGTATTGGGTACATCATTTTATAACTATAAAATAAATGCAGTAAATACTCATATAGTCAAATGACACAATATGTCACATTTAATAATAATATGTCATGTTCATAATATCGATTTTAAAATTACAAAATGGCGCGCGCTTGCGCGCTTCCCCGACTTCCTATTACACTGTTACACATACTTCCGTCCCATTTCACGAAATCACTCTCACAAATTGCTTATACAGAAAGCGAGCGGAAAATGTTGCACATCAAAAGCACATTCAATAATTAAATAATTTTAAATTAAACAATTTCACTCACATTATATTATTATTATATAGGATGTTCGGCAAGAACTTGTCATAATAATATAATGTGTACAAAAATGTTATTTGTCGTATAGTGCATGCTATAAACTGTTTTTACAACTGTTTCTACAATAATTATTGAACAAAGGAGCGAAACAGAATGTGTATGTATACTTACCTCCTACTGTATAGATAATAAACAAGACCAGTAAACTTAGTTTTTCTTATTTAATTGTCTGGTGAGCCAATGGAAAAAGTACCCTTGGTTTACTTTTGAAAGCCTTCCACAAGATTTTTTAATTGAGTTGGGGTAAAAAAAATATTCTAAAATAATTAAGATAAAAACAGCTCTGACTTCTTGGCGGAAAAGTGAAGAGTCATGTCTGCGATTTTGTTTTATTTTATACAATTTGTGTCATATCGAATATTAATGTGAAATAATGGTGGATTATTAACCGTTAAGTGTTCGCGAGCATGCATGAGTGTTGGCGCAAATTTATGAAACAAAACAGTGCAACGTCACTTTTGAAATTCTCTCAAGAAGTCTGCGTGAGGTCTTGGTAAAGCCCCTTATCTTTATTAAGATACACCAGGGGGTTGGGGGGTATGTCATTTCTCACTATATACAGGAAGGAAATATTGTTGTAAGAACTTGTAAGAAAAATTGCTTTGGCACTGACTAATCGCACAAAGCCATCAACTAAATAAAGGAATAAAAAAAGAAGCTCTATGGTTGCTTTCATCGTACGTATCCGAATATTTTTCTGCTACTTGCAATTTACGCAATTCACAATATTGTGCTCCCTACCATTTGTTATGTTAATTACATTTTCCGAATATATCGAAGGTTTTGTTAACACGAAATGATTACTTCAACTTTCACAACTTTACACGTGAACGAGTCACATGATTACTTTTATGTATGGCTAGGCACATTTTCTACTTGTGTGAAAACACTGAAGAAATTTTGTTGTAACTTATCTTAGAAGAAAAATCCCTACTCCTCTTTGCGTCGTATTCCTCATTGCTGAGGGACGCAACGTCTTGGACATATCTTTTCCCTAACGATGTTCCACTATTTTTAAAAATTCTCCTTAGGACTGTCTTCCCCTTGGCGTGTAGTCTCAGGTTGGAACTCGAAGTCTATTGCCCGTGGTCGTGATCTCAAACAATGAGTATTATAATTGGTCTCAAACCACCCTCGCGACATGTGATGTGATGTTATATGGTGTTTTAATGGGTATCGCTATACTTTGATATTGTTTTGTGACAAATGTGCTACCTGGTTATGTTGCTATCAATTGCTATTATTCGGACAGGGATAATCGTTATTAGAAAAACATCGATGTCTTAATCGAAATCCCAACATCGATATTCGATATTTATCACAAACCGAACATCGATGTTGGGTAACATCGATGATTTTTGCACTAATAATTAACAATAAAATAAAATCGTACGAAATTTATTAGAGACAAAATTTTTTTTATTGCATATACCTATATATCAACTGACTGAAGAAAAAATAACTTGAAAAAGGAAGAACCTTTTAATCTTTATTTTGTGGATGTGTTCTAGAGAACGTAATTTGTTCCGTGCGTTTTTTTCCTATCGATGGCAATTTTCAAGCCATAATATGGGAACATTATTACGGGTTGCTTTGCTCGTGCGTGAGTTAACATAGATGTTACGATATTTTTCGTTTAGCTACATCGATGTTGAAACTTCGATGTTATTTTTTTCTTTTAAACATCGATGATCATCGAGCATCCTTAATTCGCAGTAGCGGTTGCCTGTCACGCCCGGCGGTCATGCGAAAGGCCTCCATGCATATTCATCAAGTGATTCACTAGTCGTATGCATTTTGAAACGTATTGTTGAAACTTTGTTGTCAATTCACCTTTTCTAAAGTAATTAGTCAAGCCCAAGGTCTTTGGATAATGTTGTTCATATCGGGGTCGAGGTGGAGGTCATCTTGCAAGGAGTTTCTTGTCCTTTTTTAAATACATAACGATGCAGCGCTTAAACCCTATCTCATCTAATACGAATAGTAAACAATGATGATTTGTTGATTTATTGTTTGTGATAATCACCAACCAGTAGAAGTGGAACAGTAGATCATTATAAGTATAGGTTTTTATTTATTTTAAACATTGCTATATTTCTAATTAAAGCTTGTCTTTTAAGGTTTCTTCATCATCACCATCATCACCAGCTCAGTTTTATGTCCCCACTGCTGGGGCACGAGCCTTCCCTATGGATGGATAGGAAGAACGGGCCATAAACCACCACGCGGGCCCAGTGCGGGTTGGTGGTTGTTAACGACTGCTAATGCAGCCGGCACCAACGGTTTTATGTGCCTTCCGAAGCACGGAGGAGCTCGAGATGATACATTTTTGGTCACCCATCCGATGTTGCAAAAGTTGCTAACCACTGCGTCATCGAGTTCATCAGTAATGTTTCATGATTCGTGTTAAATGTTTAAATGATATCAAAAACTGAGCAAAGCTCCTATTGACTTACAATGTAGTTAGATGGTATTAACAAAGTTTGCACGAAACGGACACGCTCATTAAACCACGATAGCCTAATGACAGAGTCCTTAGCCCGGATTTTAAGAAGCTGCGAGTTGTAGTTCGCTCGTCGATTTTTTTTAGAGTAGAATAGAAAACATTTATTAGTGACACAACACACATCATTACATCAAAAATTTATTCAAAATATAAGTGGCACTAACAGGTGCCCGCTCAGCATGATGTCAGGCCTCCTAGTTTATAAGAAAACGTGACGCTGGTCTTCCGCGAACACCGAACACCGAACCACAAAGCAACAACAATACACACATACATATTACATACACGTATACACAAAACTTACACTTACTCACTATTTATACACTACATCAATGACCAGCCAATACGAATGGTTTCACAAAAAACAAAGAATACTGAACAGGTAAGGTATACAGGGCATACAGGGCTCATGTTTTAGTTTTTTAGGCTATAGTTTTAAGGTTGGAACCTTAAAACTCAAGACCACTATGAGTGTTGACATTATTAGACTTACTGACTACTGATATTGTTAGTAAACATATTTTTAAAATGTTTTTGTTTTGTTTATATAATTTTAACGCAAATTTTGTTGCGAAACAAATTACAAAAACACAAATGTTGAAAAAATTGTGTTTAATCATTTCAGCGGGCTGGTTAGGACCATGATGGCTCAATTGGGAGAGCACCTGACCCGGTATGTCAGAAGGGTGCAGGTTTTCAAACCTGCTCGTGGAATTTTTTTCAACATTTGTGTTTTTGTAAACATATTTTTATTAAAGAAACTTCTAGGGTACGGTATGGTTTTCTGAAGATGTAGCAAGTGTTTTTTTAAATTAAATTTAAAACTATTTGTACTTGGAGAATCACGTATTGGTAGGATGTTATTCCAACACTTTGTTGCGCAATATTTAAAACTACCTCGGAACGCAGATGTTTTAAAATTGTTTTCAACACTTTATACTTAGTTCAATCTCTGTTGTCCATAAACAGTGTTACGACTTAAGTAACTAACTTACGTACTAACTTAAGTTACTCTCTAGACCTACTGCCTTATATACAATGGTTGATGGTTACTCTGGCTAATTTCCTTTTATAGCAATTCGTCCTTATAGTTTTATTGCGCAACATCTTCTTTTTATTATGCTCCTTTTATTATGTCATACCGCAAACAAATAAATGTATTAGTACCTAATCATGAAAATAAACACTGGACGTCCTTAAGGACACCCTTAGGTGAAAGTACCTTTTTTATTAAAAGTGTCGTCCTGCAGATAAGTCTGCAGGACAGCCCTTTTAGCGAGTAAAATAGACGTAAGCGTCTATTTTACTCGCTAAAAGGGCTACTTCAGGAAGCTTACTGTTGAAATAGAATATGCGATTATCGACTTTTTGTTATCTGTGATTTGTCACAAGATAGCGCTGTTTTAATCTCATGAAAATTATAGGTTGATCTCGAATCATAAGAGAATTTTGTAGTTATTATATTTTTTTTTATATTTACGGGTAAGCACAGTGCCATGATCTCACCTGATGTTAATCACTTAACATGAGACCAATTGGTGGAAGCGCACTTGAAGGAAAATTGATACATAAGTATGCAATCTTTTCGAAAGATGTCACATTTGTGAATTTCTTTTTTTTGTATTTGACATGTTTATTTTAAAACGTCGCCGCCGTCTCATGCACTTTTAGTTTGTCAATCGCTCGCTTGTGTCGCTATCGGAGCGTTCTACGCTCCGTAATACAAAATTATGTGTTTTGGTAGCGATAAATTGGAAATTGTTGCGATCGCTACTGTCACTTAAAGATCGGTAATAAGTCTGCCAATCTGTCATTGTAATAGTTAAGCAACTTTCGCTAAGGCCGGTCATTAGATGGGTGGTCATTAATTAGTTGGTCCCGGCTGCTTAGCAGTTGTTAACAACCACCGCACCGCACTGGGCCCGTGTAGTGGTTATGGCCCGTTCTCCCTATCCATAGGGAAGGCTCGTGCCCCAGCAGTGGGGACATAAAATGAGCTGATGACGATTGTACATTAGTACATCGGGCTTACTAAGAAGTTAGTTCATAGTTGGATGATAATTATGTTTAACCTTGCGGTCGCCTGCATGTTTCTTCGGTCTGGTACAAAAGACAAAAGACACTTTAACCGTTTTTTTTTTTACTTTTTTATGAAGATTAGCATGTTATGTTATTTACTTCGTTTTAATTGACTATTTACAAAAAGTGATATCTAATAGTGTTGATGAATAAATGAATATGTGCGAATCTAATAATATATCAATGTTCAATATACTTATTACGGATCTACGGAGTAACATTCTGAAGTCTTTAAAAGCTTTACGATACGACGACGACAATGTCGAAATTCCAATTTCGTTTTCTTATTGCGACATTGTGAGAATGTACAGTCGCCATCAAAAGTAACTGAACAGTACTACGATTGAAAAATTGATAACGTCACGCTGTTTACAAGTACATTACTTAAATTAACTTCTAATTGCCTGTAATTTAGTCGAAAAAATAGAAACAACAAATCATCCAGAGTATTTTATTCAGGTTTAAATATTATTTAGGTTTTTTAGTTTTCGACGTCAATAAATGTCTGTGGAGGCTTAAATAACAAAATTAATATTATATTTATTTAACGCTTCGTTGGCCGCGTGGCAAAGCGCTCGGCCCGACGCCCAGACCCCGGGTTCAATTCCCAGGTCGGGCAAAGTGTGTTTCGGATTTATTCTGTGTATACCCCGGGTTTATAATCACCAACCCGCATTTGGCAAGCGTGGTGATTAAGGCATTACCCATCAGTTGTAGCGATGACTTGATTTCAATGATGGTGGCCGTAGCCCAGCAGTACCGTCATAGGCTATTTACTTACTTACTTTCTCTATCATATCATAATAGTTACCATAACATAAATCGGTCGCATAACCTCTATCGCAGTGGTTAACTAGCAGACTAGTGCTGAGGTTAAGGAACTTTCGCAAAGGCCGGTCATCGGATGGGTGACCAAAAGTTTATCAATTCGAGCTTCTCCGTGCTTCGGAAGGCACGTTAAGCCGTTGGTCCCGGCTGCATTAGCAGTCGTTAACAACCACCAATCCGCACTGGGCCGCGTGGTGGTTTATGGCCCGTTCTCCCTATCCATCCATAGGGAAGGCTCGTGCCCCAGTAGCATAAAATGAGCTGATGATGATGATGATGAACCTCTATCCAATATCTGAAAGCTCATGATCGGGAATATCTAATATAAGATCACCATCGGTAAAAGCGAAAGGGCTTTGCAAAGTTTCTTGTCAGCGCTTCTCAGTACAAGGATTCCTACCAAAGACTTACAATCCACAGCACTGTATGGCCCGCCCGATCCTCTAAATGTCACTACACATTTACAGAATACACCAAACATGCACACTAGCTTAGGTCCAAGACACCGTACTCGTAGAACAAGGGTACGAAGAACCGGTTCACACGCGCTCTATACCAGGTACAGACATGTACCTGGGCGCTTCTCTCCTCCTCCACGGCCCGGTCTACCCGAGCCGAGGTCCGAGCCTTTAGAGGCGCCCTCGGGTGGTTCCGCCCCCCGATCCGATCCGAACCCTTCGGAGAATCTAGTAGGGCACGGGGACGCGCACTAGTGCGCGATGCCGTTCCCTCTAGAAAACCTCCAAAGGTGATTCGTTTCACACGGCTTGAGGGACCCTTTACGTTCCTCGCCGCCCCCAAAAAAGCCCGATGAAGCTGAAAATGCCGTCTGAGGCAATCAGCAAACTCTCTCAAAAAAAAAAAAAAAAGCACTGTATGGCATAGGAATTATATTAACCTATCAAGTGTAGCGGTGATGACTTGATTTCAATGATGGAGACCATTGCCAAGCAGTGGGACAGACTATGTACCTATACAGGTCGACTTTTAACGGTCGAGTTTTTTTTCGAAAAAAAAATCAGCTGTTCCATACAAAACATTAATATTCATTCGACCAAAATGTATAGAACAGCTGTTTTTTTTTTCGAGTTAGGAAGTTGCCCTATAGTAAAAGTTGTTCGTTTGTATCACGGAAGTCATCTCAGAAAGTTTGGATGGTGATAAAAAAGTCGACATGTATAGGGTAACTTACTTTAAATCTGACAAACTTTCCTGTCATTGTTTCCACTTGTCTCCTTATTGCAGAGAGTACCGCGAGAGGACTGTGCTGGGTTACGGCGAGAATGACACCATCCGTTACACCCTGAAGAAGACCTTCGAGTTTGATAGCGTGGAGTCGGGTACGCTGAGCCAGGACGACGAGGTCACGGTCATCAACTTTTCCTACATGGTACGAGTCTCTTTTATCCAGATCCTATTGTAGTCTTTGAGTATCCGATAGTTCGGTACAGAGATCATTCGATTACGTTTACGAAAACGAAAATTATATATGTCACCATGCTTTATTTATGTCACGATGCCGAAATTGGCTACCTCATATACAATTCCTGGCATCGGCTTTAAAATATGTCTATCATTGATTTGATTAGCCGCCCGGCTCCTGTTTGTAATACTTAAGTGGATTTTTGCTGCTGTCCGTGTCTTTTAATTAAGTAATATACTCACCGATTATAGTATTGCTATTGGTTACCTATGGCAGAATAACAGAGGCTGCGGGTCCCCTGCAGCCACTGAGTCATAGACCTTTTTGTCTTAACGTCAAGTTATGTTGGTCAATGTGCGTTGTAATTTTTTTTATTTTATTCTATGTTTGAGACAAATAAGCAAATTTTTATTTTTTAATGCCATACTGATTGTTTCGTTGTTGATTCGTTTTCGTTAACGTGGTCGAATGTCAATAATAACTCACACTAGGCCCTCTGTTACATGCTACGATCACCCCTTGCCAAAAAGCCCTCTAAAATTGAATTCCAAGTCAACGATCAAAAAATCCCGTGAGTAAAATACATAATAATAATTCAGTTAGTAAACTAGTTATCCTAATTGAAAAAAAAATCAAGTGTTCTCTTAGGGCTTTATAATAAATGCGTAGCTTGCCTTAGACGGGCACTGTACCAAAATTTGTTGGGGGGCCCAAATAAAGTGTGAGATTGTGTATAAGATTTTACGAATTTTTGCTCATACTGGTATGGGGCCCATGTAGCCTAGGGGCCCAGTATCATTGATACGGTTGCTACGGCGGTAGCTACGCCCTTATGATACATTTTCTAGTGGAGGAAGGTTTACGGCTGACGATGAAGAACAAATAACGTCTCATAGACTTTTCCTAACTTAGTATTTGAATTTTGTTTCAGGCAGCCATTTTGACAGTGCTCGACATGATGCCGACCCTCGCAAGCACCGTAAACGAAGCCTTGGAGCAGTTCTTTACGGACTTGCGAGATCCATTCCTCAGGGTCAAAGTCCGCGACCTGTTCTTTGATGGCATCTACGTCAGCTGTACTGGTAACCATTCGGCTTTAGGTAAGTTGAAGAAACTGCAATCCTAACCCGAAGTAACCTAAGCGAAAAAAAACTCATTAGTTTGATTGGCCCTTTCTTGTATGAGGTGACATTTCCACTTGATTGGGTAGGTAGTACTTTATCTTATAGATAAGATTTTGCCGAAACCAGACATAATTTATTTGAAAAGGATAGACAGAACCTTTTTATAAACAAAGAAACGAAGTTAGCGATAAAATTAAACATAGATCTGATAACATTTTTCGATTACTCTACAATTTTTATTCAATACAGTTGCGTCATTGTTTTGAAACTAATTATATATTCGCTAATTATATATTTAAGCACCTATTTCTTCTATGTTTCAAAATAAGTATTGTTTTATATTATATTTATTTTAATTACACACGATAAGCGGCGGATCTCCAAGAGAGTTAATTAATGAGCTAACTTCAATATAATTACCCGTCTATTGTTTGAAAATTTATGTGAACGAATGAATGAACGTATGAGTGATCGCAGGAATGACAAAGGCAATAAAGCAATGGTGATGTTCGAATGTGCGGTAAATTTAAGCGAATGTTTTCACTGCAAGACTTTAGGGGATCTAAAAGAAGCACCAGTTACAGAAAAACTATAAGAAACGAAATGTCTTGGTATGTACCTATATGTAAAGACGGGGACAGATGAAATGATATAAAAAATATTTATGAGAACACATTAGGTACATACATTGTATACTTAGGAAGATGAAAAAATGCCAATGTGTCCTAAAGGGACTCCACTCAACTCAGCATTTGATGCAGTGAATAAATCACTACAACGTTGATCTACCGTGGAGACCTTAGTTTTGTGTACATGACAGCACACTGTACATAGATGATTAGCGTGTGACGTTAAAGTTAATGAGCATGAAAGTTGAAGGCTATGTAGTGAAAGGGAAAAAGAAGAATAGACTGTGTGAAAGATGATATGGCAAGGAAAGAAGTAAATACAGCGACCGACCCTAAATACGATTGGGAATAGAGCAGGCGAATGATGATGATGATGATGATGATAATGATGATGAACCTTGGTTGCAGGTCTCGTTTGCGGGAAACTGAAAGCCGATGCCCCGCCTACCATGCGACCCTCCGAGGATGGTACCGGATTTTATTTCTCTATGTTCTCACATGTAAGTTCGTGTAAAACTCTTTAATGCAAAAAAAATCTTGGCCCTCACGTTGCATCGATCTGTTTGATGCTGACTGAACATTGCTTTATATTGGAAATGTTAATTTAGAAAACCAAACACTACTCACACTTATAAGTCCTAGTAATAGTAGTAATTAACCTGAATCTCCTCCTGACCTTCATCAATTACATCAAGTCATCGCTATAATTGATGGGTATTGGGATTGGAGATCACCAATAACCACGGATTGGTCATCACAAACCCGAGCTATCTAAATCTAAAATTATACCCAAGACCTCCACATATCAGGCGATTATTTTTCTGCTTTGATACGTATCTAAAAAATTTACCCTTTTACTACAAAACAGTGTTTAAAGGTAAACAATGGCTAAATACGTGTTCAAAATATTGTGTTTCTGTCTATAAACAATATTAGCTAAAAAGTGACAGCGTCTGTTTAAGCATTGTCTAACATTAGCTAACGTTTTGTAGTAAAGCAGTTATATTTCCTAACACCAGATGAACCGCACCGAATCAGGGCCGTACGACATGGTCCGCGGCACTCAGGACATCACGGAGCTGGGACACATCGTCACGTACAAAGGCAAGAAGGCCATGACCAATTGGGGGAGGGACATGTACTGCGGCCAGCTGAACGGCTCCGACGGCTCGGTATTCCCGCCGATCGATGAGAGCAACGTGCCAGCTAGACTGTACACTTTCGAACCGGACGTATGCAGGTCAGTAACGTAAAGAAGGCAGATCCTATGTCATATTAAGGTAATATTAATAAAGACATTTATTCTCAGAACTTGACAAATGTTTACATAAATTGAGATAACTATAACAATAAAAAACTTAAAATTAGTTTTGTTATGTTATCCTTGTGGCGTCTGCTGATGTTTCCTCTTCCAGTAAAACCTGGATCCAATGGGAATGTTTTGTGAAAACCCATCTTCATGTACCTTTATATAGCATTGTAGCAGATCCTTCTGTTGACCATCAAGGTGAAGATTCATTTCGCTATACAAATTTTCGTTTTCGGAACATGATCGATTGCAGTATAAAACTACTACTTACTACTATTCGTGCTACTTGTCGTACTACTCCGAAGTCAGTGTAAATAACGAAAAGAACTGTGTTGTACAAAAAACTGTATGAACCACGACACATAAAAAAATCAGCACGGCCTATGGAAACCGGCCTTTGGTTTCTATGAGCCTTAGAAACTGTAACGTTAAAAGTCAGAGTAATGTGTAGAACTAAGAGTATCATAGAAAAATCCTTCGTTACTCTGACGAAGACTTCTCTATAGAAGTCACAGTAATGTAAAGAAGTCAGAGTAACGAAGGTTTTTTTTAATTACCTCTCTGTTCTTATGCTGGTTTGATACCCATGAAGTTTCTAACGAGTAAAAAATTAAGGTTCTAATAATGGGCTGTTTCCGTGCTCGTTTTGTGATATGATTCATTTGAATATTTTTATAAAAATACAGTGAAAAAATTAAACGCCTACCCGACCCAGCCAGGAATCGAACCTGGGTCTTCCGCAATCCGGGCGGCTGCACTCACCATTATGCTACCGGGAAGGCTGACGTAAGCGCTGAATTTTGTCACTACTTTTTTGATTTTTGAAATGCTTTAGAGCGACATTAGTGCCATCTATCCAAACGTATTTGCAACAGATGGACATGTACCTTTGGATCTTAGAGCATTAAAATGCTCTAAGCTTTGGATAGACTGGTTTAATTTTTTTACTGTATTTTTATAAAAATATTTAATTCAGCTTAAGTGTAGCAATTAACACTTAAAAAAAAATTTTAAAAAAATGTTTCTTTTGGTTTTCAGATCTCTATACGCCAGTTTAGTAGGCAAATCGACAATATTCAACATGTCAGCGTACTACTACGAAATATCAAGAGACGCCTTAGCGGCCAAGAGCGCCAATCCTGACAACAAATGCTTCTGTAAAAAGTAAGTTAGAGACACCATGTCATACGATTTTATTTCTAATGCCTGAACATTCCCTTCCTTTTACCTGATATTTAAGTTGCATTTATCTACTATTTATTTTATTTTATTTACGTAAGTATTATTTACTTTTTTTTATTTACTTTGCAAGAATTTCATTTCTTTTATGCCCAGATTTTTTTGTTAGACAACATCGCATACATTGCTTTGACTCAAAAGTCAGCTGTAGCTTTTTAAGCACTTGTGTTATGAAAATCAGAAACAACGACGACGAACGACGGTGCTACTACCACCCAAACCTACCTTACTCACGAAAATATAGAAAAGTTCGTCAAAAAAATTTGAATTGTTGATAATTAAAACTTTTGTTCAACAATTCCAATTATGAAAATAGGTGCTGCTTGCTATCCTTACCCATAATTCCTCTTTTTAAATAATATTTATTTTTATTTATTTTTATTTATTTTAATAATTATACAGGAATATTCCCAATTACATAATTATGAATAAAAATCTAAATTGTTACAGTAAAATTTTCAAAATTACAATAATAAAATTATTCCATCATTATAATTAAACATTCTATAAAAACTATTAAATATAAACTAAAAAATGACAAGATGATTACATATTATATAAAAAAAAATTACACATTTTCAAAATACTTCAAACATGTTGACAGAAACGATTTCATATCATCAGCAAATACATCCAAATCAGGAAACGTGACCAAGTCAGCGTTAAGGGCGGTATGCATACGGCAGAGTTGGCGCAATATGTGCGACTGTAGATACTGCCCATGAAGCTGTAGATGTGTAGGTACTGCCTTGTAATCTGACGAGCCAATGGCGTAGTGACTCATACCTATATATGTAGAGATTCATAAGAGCTAATGTTTGTAGCCTAAACTGATATAAAACAATTTAAATGTTTATTATCCTTGCCCATACCCAAAAAACTGTGGACTGGAACGTATATCTAACCTCAATAATAAAGGACATGACGTTACATCGTAGGAACTGGAGCGCAAACCACGACGGCTGCCTGCTGATGGGTGTGCTGAATCTGATGCCGTGCCAGAGCGCGCCGGCCATCGCCTCGCTGCCTCACTTCTACCTGGCTTCTGAGGAGTTGCTGGAGTACTTCGCCAGCGGCGTCAAACCCGACAAGGAGAAGCACAACACGTACCTGTACCTGGAACCGGTTAGTCATCGCTACAGCTGAAAGACAACAACATTTAATGGCTTAGCTAAGCGCGAACGACTATCTATCTAAAGGGCTAAAGCAAGGCACTTCTTGTCGCTTCTGCTTCAGCTGGTACATACTAGAACAGTTATTCCCAAAGTGGGCGGTAACGCCCCCTTGTGGGCACTGGAGGCTGAGAAGGGGGGGGGGGGGGGCGCTGATGTGATTTAAGGGGGCGATGGGTGATTTATAACTTCAGCTACTTCATATTTTAAAATTCACTGAAATTAAAGTCCTCCTACTACACAACATCCATTTATTAGTTCATATTTATATCCTATTCTATTGTATAAATATAAACTGAAACTATATTAAATATTTATTATTTTTAATGCGTTTACAACGCTATTTATATTTTAAGATATTTGGTATGTAATAGTATCAAACACTGAGAAATATTCGTGTTTAGAATATAGGTTTAATTAAACTCCAGGCGAGACTAATATGAGGTTTAATGAGGTTTTTAAGGTGAAAAAAATTGGGTGCGCTACAAAATAACTGATTTTCAAAGTGGGCGTTAGACGAAATAAGTTTGGGAATCTCTGTACTAGAACGACAGGGCTTCGCAGAATATCAGCGTTGCAGGTGATGTTCTTGCAACATGTGCTGAGTAGGGTCCTTTCCGGTTTCACTTAAATATTTTTATATTATTTTTTTTCATTTTTATTTGAAACTGCATAAACGATTTGGTTTCGTAAAACTTGGTAGTGAAATAAAAATATGTTTTTAATGGAAATTAAAACAGAGCCACAACATCCAAATTACAATTAGGTAACAGACGTAATTTTTTCATAAAACTAAATTTAAATGAGACCTTTTGAGCATTTAAATGATTAAAAGGCCAGAAATGTAATGTAATGTAATGTAACCTGATGACGGAGTTTAGGGCTTTCTACAATTTGACGGAGTACTGGATCGATTTGAAGCTTATTTTCAACACTTACCGCCCGCCCACTTGCATCGGTCTCTTTGACACGTGACCAATTTTGCTCAGTTAACAAGTTGTTACTCTGATGATGAGACTAAACAGCTCCTTTTTCCAAATGACAGGTGACAGGCGTAGTGTTGTCAGGAGTACGGCGCCTGCAGTTTAACATCGAGCTACGGAATGTGAAGTCGGTGCCGCAGCTGGAGAATGTGCCCACCGGCCTGTTCCCGATGCTTTGGATCGACGAGGTTCGATTTTCTTTTAATTGGGAGAAATTTTGTTGTTTACCTGAAACTGCCTTTACAGCGGCACCAAACTTTTTTGGGGGCAACGAGCTCGGGTTGTCTGTGCGAGTTGATATGAGTCTGCACGTTTGGTGTATCTTGTAAAAATGTGTGATTTGTGCGTAAATTTCACAAAATTATGTCGATATCGATACCTACCAATATTGACTAAAGTAGAGCTATAGAAATAGTTACATACTTGACGATCTAGAAACTACACTGCACTTCTTGTTGTACACACATATGTTTCTTGTGTTCTACGAGTAGGTATAGTGTCCTCCTGTCCTTTATAGAAATATAAGGTCACTTTTTATCAACTGCAAATATTCTGACAAAACATCTAATTGTATCAGAGAAATAAGGCCCTAGCATTTTTTTAAAAAATCAGGCTAGTTTTTTTTTACTTTTCCTGACACAAAAATTGTAATATTTTTAAGAGCGGCCTCTCTGTCGGTTTATTTGAATGAAACTAGGGGCACGTGTAAGCGGTGAAGGCATTGCGGCCTCTCTGTTTCGGCTCTTTTGAATTGAAACCACCGAATGAGCTTTATTTTTCTTTTTAATCGAAATGTCTTTTGGCGTTTTTCTTGAAAACTAGCGTATAAAAATTTAAGGATTTTTCATAAAAATAGTTTATATATGTTGTTGAATATATCCTTAAAATTTTTGCAATTGATAAAATGTCTTTATATACTGTTTTTCATAGGTTAATGATTACATTTCTTTAATGTAAAGTATTTAGTAAGTATTCAATATTAGTAGTAAAACAAGTAGGTATTCATTCAAAGTTAACTACAGAAAACAATTTGTTAGAAGCAGCAAGTATTGCATATTATGTAATTTAAACAGTACCTAGATAAGCAACATAAGGGATTTTTAGAAATTTTCGCTTGGCTTTAAATGCTCTTTGAGGCCCCATAAACATTATCTGAACAAAACTCCTAAACTAATTAGGCGGCAAACATTCCAGGGTGCGACATTGACTGAACCATTAGCGGAGGAGCTGAGGCGAACTCACACGTTACTGAGCTACGTTGAGGCGGCGCGCTGGATACTGCTGGCGGTGGCGATACTGGCGACTGTGGTCAGCGCTGCGGCGGTGGTGCGGTCAGGCACGCTGCCCTTCTGGCCGAAGAACAGCAACTCCGTCAGCTTCATACTGAGTCCGAGCCCCAACGTTATAGATGTTAATAAAGTGCATTAGGATACTGTTGTCTTTTATTTAATAACTCTTTATAATATTGTCGCAATATTGAAAATCATAATTTTATTTGTACTTAAACCTACTCCTAACATATACCTCCTTACAAATAAACAGAGAATAAGTTTCGAATAGTTATTCCGTGTTTTGTTCCCGTCATGTAAACAAGCGCGGATCCACCGATGTGGGCACAGTGGGCATGCCCACATCCTTAACTGAGATCGAAGATATTTTTATGTGCTATTTGTATTTTAAAACTGGACGAGTTTCAATGTTGTATGTATCTATTATGTATCCGTTTTGTATGTTTTATTGTTATGTGTTGTGCAGGTCAATGAATGTTTCTTTATTTTTATCTACGGTTATAATTAATCCCTAAAAAAAACTAGCAATGAACCCTGCGCGTGTGTGATTCTGAACGTACCTAGAGCAGCACACAACAAACGCACACATTCACAGCTGAAACCTTACCAAATCCAGAAAAACAAAAAAAAACAAAAAACAAAAACCTTTTGATTACGACTCACACTTGGCCAATTTTTGGGTCGCCGTACCTACCCTATACCATAGTCTATGGTACCCACATCCATTTTTGTGTGCTGGATTCGCGCTTGCATGTAAACGTCATTTAAATTTAGAGTAAAAGAGACAAAACACGGAATAACTATTCGAAACTTATCCCCTGTTTTATTGTAAGGCCCATAGGGTTTTTTATGTTACTTACTGATCCGGCAAGTCAACACACGGTCCGTCTGATGGAAAGCGTAACCGTAGAATCATCAAAACCGATTAAATAGCATCTTGAATCAGCCCCCCTAGTAACAAACGGGGTGAGAAAGAATTTTGCAATACAAATAGGTACTTGTTTTCGTTATGATTGAATGGCAAACAATCACTATGCCAGAGTTATGGGACTTTTATTTTAAAAAGCTAGTTACTTGTATCTTAGTGACGTTTTAAAATAGCTGACTAGAAGCCAAGGCCTTTTCTCCATAGATCTTATTTCAAAATCAGGTTTGACAAACTTATGAGACGTTATTGAATTAGCAGACTTGATTTGAAGGCCATGTTCTTTCCGTTTGTAAACAAAAACCTAGGTAGTCACAGATTCTCATTATTCTTTTGTAACCTTATTGTGCTTGCCACTATTAATAGGCTTGATGCAGCCTGCTAGCATAAAACACAGTAGAGCTATGCACTTTGTATCCTCCCGGCCCGACCTTAATTCTTTATAATGACTAACTCTCCATCAAGAAAATGCTTCGCATATTTTCATACTTCTATTAAGTTTCTCGTACAGTTTATAGTAGATGGGCAACGTGGTAACCGAGTAAATTGTCTGCTATTTGAATTTAGACAGTGCTTAAATTGAGTCTCAAATGTATGCTTTCTCATTTTTAATGCTTTCTAGAAGAAAGAGGTTTTCAATTAAAAAGTTCTTCACGAGTATATTATTAACTTTTATCTCCGACATTCATATTTGTATTTTTAATAATTATTGTATTATCTACAGTTCATTTCATTAATATGGATTTTTACACTGAAAAAAATATCATTTTGGCTTAATCTTAAAATATCATGACGTTAGTTTAAAATAGATGCGTTGTCCTAAAATATGTAAATAATAAGTCAATATTACGCTATAACTGAAATAAATACCATTAATATAAATACCATTCGTAAAAATTGGTCATATAAAATAACATTGTCTTCTTCAAATAATAACACTATGTAATAGAAAATGGTCCACTATCCCATAAATTAGTATGATAATTATAAATAAGATTCTAATATTATAAAACACAATGACAGTGTCACCGTATATAAATAGATTTCATAGTTTATTATGAAGAAGTATCTCTAAAAATACGATGACCTCCCCCTAATGTAGTATGATTAAATTATATGCTATACACGTCATATTAAATGCCGTTATCATCAACATCAGTATTATCATCGTTCTTTTTGGTGAATCACTATGCTCCGTCCTTGGAGTGAATTCATCTTTCTTTAAGCTGAATTCACGTCTTTTATGATTGCCAGTTTTCTCAGTGTAATACACCGTTTATTTGGGAATCTCCTCTCCTTCCCCACTCAACTATGAAAGATCGACAGGCGCAGGGGAGGCCGACCCACTAAAAATCTACCATCCCTTCTCTGCCATGAGAATTGCTCGGCACCACGAACGGCAAGTGCAGAATACTGGTTATAGACCCAGGGGTTCCCACCGGAGTATACTATAGTTACATAGACGTCCTGAATAGGTAGTACTTAGTTTAAAAAAAAAGTTTATTTGAAAAAAAGAAATTACTTTGACTTTGTCTTTGATTGTATTTCTACCACCGTTATCCAAGTGTCGCCGTACTAACGAATGTTAGTAGCAATGTCTTAAACAGTTTAAAAAGGCAAAGTGTCAACCCGTTGTTCAGTAAAATGAAATAAAAAAAAGAAAAGTATATCCTTGTAAGTTGAAAACAAAAAATAGAAAATCAGTAGAAACAAACTTCGCTGTAACGTGTTATCAAAGTATCTAAGTTCTGGACAACACTTAAGACGTAAAGCTAGTTTCGTAAGTTGGAAATCCCTGCAGCATGTAGCTACAAAGAAAGTTGCTTGCAGACATCAACTTCTAGCTTTGTTTAGGACTTAATTTCACCACTCTATTAACCAGAACGCTTAACTAACTAACTAACTAGTTAGCATTAAACGTTCTGTTAAATCTGTTGATGAGCTTTTAAGATAAATTAGTGTTTCATTACAGCCGAAATTAATAACCTATATCTGGTAAGAGATAGGCCTATCTTAGTTTAGTTACCAAGCAACCGCTGTTATTTTCCGATAATTAACAGAAATAACTAAGCAACAAAGCTCTAGTAGGTAGGCCTATCTCTTGCTATAACGATAGGTTATTAATTTCGGCTGTAAGTCGCTAATGGGCCAAATTAACAGAGTTTGGTGAAGTTGGATATTAACTTCGTCAACTAAAATAGAAAAGATTTTTATAACACAGGTATAGATCGCGCCAAATTTCTAGTCCCCTCTGAAGTTGCTTCGTTGCGCAGCTGTACCGTCAGGCCCTACCGCTCGTCCCCGCCTTCGCCCTACTAACGTCTATTTTTTACTACTGCGACGCGAATCGCGCCAACTTCAGAAGGGACTAGAAGTTTGGCGCGACCTATACCTACTGTGCAAATTTTTGTTAGTGACAATATAAAAGATAGGTATCTACAATAATACCCATTACGGGCATCGATTGCTAAGCAACACATACAACTTTACAAGGTTTTGGGACTTCAGCGGGCCTTGTGATTCCATTTGTTATTCGATCACGTTGATGAAAAACGAAAATTGCATGGCATTGAAGTAGCGCCTCCTGATGGAAAACGTGACGTTAAAATTTTGCCATACCTACAATTCTCGTTTTCGTTTAGGTGATCGAATTGCAAATGAAACTCGCAAAAGGTTACAAACCCCAGAAGTCACAAAAACCTTCTATAATGTTATTAATGTAGCGTGACATTATTGTAAGTTTCACAATAATGTCAACCCGTTTGCACTAACGTTATGAAACGCCTAAGTCTTGACTTAACTACTAACCGGTCAAGTTAACTCGGCATCAGCTCGAAAAGGTCGCTTACTCAGGTGCCGACTTAACTTGACCGGGTAGTAGTTAGGCAAAGACTTAGGCGATTTATAAGTTTAGTGTAAACGGGTGTTAGTGCCTTACAAATAAACAAAGAATAAGTTCCGAATAGTTATTCCGTGTTTTGTTCTTGTCATTTAAACGTCATTTCAAATTAGAGTAAAAGAGATAAAACACGGAATAACTATACCGACGACTTCTTGGCGGGAAAGTGAAGAGTCATGTCTGCGGTTTTGTTTTATTTTCTAAAATTTGTGTTATGTCGAATATTAATGTGAATTAATGGTGGATTATTAACCGTTAAGTGTTCGTGAGTGTGCATGATTGTTGGCAAATGAAACAAAACAGTGCAACGTCACTTTTCAAATTCTCTCAAGAAGTCCGCCCGAGGACTTAGTAAAGCTCCACATCTTTACTAAGATACTCGAGGGGTTGGGGGGTATATCATTTCTCACTTCTCATTTCTATTATCATTCATCATCATCATACAAGATGGAAATATTGTTTATTTATTTATAACTTGTAAGAAAAATTACTTTGACACTGGCTAAATGTGCTAACCGCACGAAGCCATCAACAAAAGGAAAAAAAAAAAAAAAAAAACTATACCGACCTTATTCTTTGTTTATTTGTAAGTCACGTAGTAATTTTCTTTCTAATACGTGCATTTAGTACCTACGTGGATGTGTAGTTTTATACTAATACTGATAATGGTCCAGCAGTTGAAAACTGGAATATATCTATTGATAGGCTTAAACATGCGACCTTGAAAATATTATGATAACGAACACACACTGACAAATACCTAAACTATCAATAAAATCTCCTTATGTAGGTAACTTGTGATACAAGTATTAAATAAATGATAAATGCAATCCGTCACGCGAGTCTTTACGTTGATACCACTTGTATATAGAACTAATTTAATCTTCGTGGGCTTATAACAAATATCTATATATAATCTTGATAAATTTCGCTTTTCAGCAAGCTTTTATAGATTTTTTTCAACATCATCAGCTCATTTTATGTCCCCACTGCTGGGGCACGAGCCTTCCCTATGGATGGATAGGGAGAACGGGCTGTAAACCACCACGCGGGCCCAGTGCAGGTTGGTGGTTGTTAACGATTGTTAATGCAGCCGGGACCAACGGCTTTACGTGCCTTCCGAAGCACGGAGGATATTTTATTTCATACGAAATACCATTCACGTCCTTACTTACTGACTAATCAGAAAATCTTAGAAACTATATATAGTCTACGAAATTTGCCAGGTAGGGTAGTCACACCAGCGCAGCGTTCAACAGGAAGCAGTGATTGACACTTTTTCCCCTGACCTGACTGCAACTGATTTTTGCCTCCTGCTTCCTAGCTGTCATTCAGTAAAATTTCGATGTCAGAGTCAAAGTTTAAAAAAATTATTCAAATAAACGCACGCAACGAAACTCCACGAATGCTATATTATAGGTTCAAATCCTGCTCGTGGAAATTTTTTCAACATTTGTGTTTTTTGTAATTTGTTCGCAACAAAATTTGCGTTACAAATTATTTGAACATTTCTATATTATCCTTTGGCGGCAAACTGATGTCAAACACTGGTTTACTGTGTCGGACACTGGTGCCACTACGATGCGTTATTTTTTAGTAGCTAAGAAAGTATTTTCAAAATTATCTTGGTATCACGGAATACGGGTGTTAACGCGATAGAACGTCTGTCGTTATTTTATTAAATCACGTCTACAATGATCTGCATTCGACCTTTGTAACAGCTTATGGGGACGACCCGTGACATCACACGACCAATCGGACGACAAAAAACCACAAAATAAATGTTAACCAATCAAAAAGAAATCGAAAAACAAAACTATGTAAAGGTTTGAAACACCAAGATAAAATAATTATATTTATGTGAATAACTATAAATCAAATTAATAAAAATAAAATATAAGTTTAAAATATCTATTTTTATGTGCATGTGCCACAGGACACTAAAAAAAGTTAGATCTTCGCAAAATCCTAGGAACATAAACTGTATCATTGATAAATAATACTTTCGTCAGTATCGCCATGGTATCGCCAAAAAAACCGAGCAATAGAATCGACATAGAAACAGATCGCTATTCGAGATAATAGCGTGTTGCTAAAAGTACTTATATTTATTTTGATGGGTTGTGTATTGATTATTATCACACTAAAATTTGATCAGAAAGTTAATAAATCTCTAAATCTTAAAAAATGCACATAATTATCATTTTTGTTGGAAAACTGTATAATTGCAGGTACAAAGCGAGGTTAAAATAAAATGCGTATTACATTTTCGCTTAATTTATTAGTCGGAGTCAGAGAAAGTGCCGCGACCGCTGGAGTGGTCGCTGACGTCCATGTCTTCCTGCTTTTGCGCCATGTCGCCGACAGTATTGATACACCTTATTGTGTACTTGTTAAAGTCGCATCTAGAACAAACAAAAGTCAGCCTATAAACGTCTTGCTGCTAGAACTAAGGCTATGACAGAAAAAACCAGCGAGCCTTACAGTAGTCGCATATGATGTGTAACATTTGACATCTCACCTTAGTAATAAGCAATTTTAACATTATATTCTGAAAAAATGGGTCAGGTAATTACATCATTTTATCACTATAAAATAAATGCAGTAAATACTCATTAACCCCTTGAGCGTCGATCGACCACCAGGTAGCCCATAACAGTTAAAATTCTATTGTGTCTGGTATTCGCGCGCTCGAGCTCTTAGAAGACATTTAACATATCAAAATGACCTTTCATAGACAAATGACACCATATGTCACTTATAATATTATTATGTCATGTTCATAATATCGATTTTAAATTTACAAAATGGCGCGCGCTTCCGCGCTTCCCCGACTTCCTATTACACTGTTACACATACTTCCGTCCCATTTCATGAAATCACTCCTACAAATTGCTTATATAGAAAGCGAGCGGAAAGATGTTACACATCAATAATGGCACATGAGTGTTCGGGCTAATGTCCCACGAGGGCACAAGCTTTCTCATAAATGAAATACCACAAAGATAACGGGCCATAAACCACCACGCTGGCCCGTAAAGTGTCTTACGACCTCGATAGATAATAAATAAATAATAGTTATTATTATTATTAATTACAGGACTATTGTTGCCAATAAGCCTGATATCGTGGTGGTCGACCGATCCCAGCGCCGGGCAATACTGGTTGATATCACCATACCTCATGATGAGAACCTTGTGAAAACCGAGAAGGACAAGCTCAGTAAGTACCTTGACTTGGCTCACGAGGTTACCGCCATGTGGGATGTGGATTCAACCATTATTGTACCGATAGTCGTTTTGGCAAACGGTCTTTTAGCCAAGAGCTTCGATCAACACCTAGAGAGGCTCTCGCTGAAAGGTTGGGTCAAGGGTCAGATGCAAAAGGCAGTACTCCTTGACACAGCACGTATTGTCAGGAGGTTCCTCACTCTGCAGCCCTAACCACCGATAGGTTGGTCTATCCCCGCTGCCGGTGGCAACCAAGGTTAAGTTTTTTATAATATTTTATGTTGTAAATATGTTTTTCTATAAAATCTTGTAAATTTTTTTTCTTAAGATGTATATTTAATAATGAGAATAGTAATGATAAAATTTTGATCCGATGACCGGCTTTTGCTAAACTTGCCTAACTTCAGCATTCGCAGACCGAGCGCGTATACCACTGCGCCATCGAGCTCATTCATTCCTCCTTAACCCTTTAACGGGCACAGCATGTTCAAATTTTTCATTGGTTTTCGACCTTATCTCAATTGTATAAAGTTCAAAATATGGTGGCAGTATATATGCCACTGCCTTATAAAGGGTTAATACTCATTAATACATGTTGATAGGTTTCAACGACTATAGCCGTAACCGACAGCTTATTTTATTTTACATATTTTTATTTTGATAACCGATTACGGAAACCTAGTATTTCGAGAGTTACTGAACTTACAACATCGCGACCCGAACGCTTTCAATAATTCTAACGGTCCTTACAATATTACTCGCTACCAGTTTCATGAAAAACACAAACGTTTCCCTCAGCTTGCGCAACACATTATCAAGATTGATGACAGAGCGATAACGCGTATCTCACGACGCTGGCGCTGATATAACACTATTAAGGTCAATAGCAGTCATGTGGAAGGCACTATTTAGGTATTGATTTACACCCGATCTCGGTAACTGTAATGTGAAACCAGATGATTTTCGATTTTTTGAAATCAACATTAAGCCTGCGGCCAGCCACAGACTTGATGGCAGCTAATATATGTATTTTTGTTATAAAATAAAATATAGACCCCGGGGTCTCGATAGCTCAGCGGTCAAAGCATTGGACCGTTAATCCAAGGGTTCGACGCCCACACCAGCTTCCTTCCGATATTTTCTAGTATATTTTAATCTTGTAATTATTTATGATTATTTATTTACATATAACTTTACGCAAATATTGTTGCGAACAAAATCCCGCTCGTGGATTTTTTTCAACAATGTTTTTTTTTTCAAATTGTAATTATTTATTATAGATTTTGACAAAACTAGTTTTTTACGAATACAATGTGGCGTATTTAAAAAAAAAATATTTTAACTAGCGGCCGCTTGCAGTTTCACCCGCGTGGTTCCTGTTCCCATGGGAATATGGGCATAAAAAGTATTCTATGTGTTAATCCAGGTTATAAACTAACTGCATGCCGAACTTCATCCAAATCCACCCATCCGTTGCAGCGTAAAGAAGCAACAAATATACACACACACAAACTTTCGCATTTATAATATTAATGTGATAGACTACGCAAGGTTCATAAGGTAGATTTAAGTACTTATAAAATAAAAACGCGACGATCATAAATTTAGTAGACTACGCGATGTTCATAAGTTAGATTTAAGTACTTTAAGCAGTCAAAAAAACTTTTTATAAAAAAACGCGACAATCATAAATTATTATTTTTATTTAATTTTTATAAATCAGTCTTTTTTTTTGTTCTGTTTCGTTTTTTGTTCAAAGTGCATTTTTATTTTTTCTTATAACTAACATTAGTGTTTAAGGTCTATAGAATTATTCTGAAATAAATACTTATTATTATTATTATTATAAACCATAAAAATACACTGAAAAATACAGACGAATTGAAAACTCCTCGTCTTTTCGAATTAGTTAAAAACATACAAAGTAACAAACTCACATTTTGCTCAGCTGCGAGTACTTAACGGTGAGCACCTTCTCCAGCGCCAGCAGTACGCTCGGCGGGAACTTCCTCTTGTGCTGGGTGACCAGCGGCTTCGTCCATAGTAACAGGTGCTCCAGGTGCGGGCTGTCTTCTAGCAGGCGGGCTATGGAGCTGAGCAGGCGGTCGATGTAGTCATCCTCTAGGCCGGATACCGTTAGCTCGACTGTCGGAAGAATGTTTGTGTCATGAATAGGTATTAGTAAAACGGTTTAATTTTCTATCGCTTAGGATATTTACTGACAACTTTTTTCAACATGACTGGCTCAGTCATTCATCATCAAAAAGAGGGGATTTTTTTAAGAAAAAATATATCGTCGGTTCAAAGGAGAAACTGCTAAAGCGTTAAAAATCAATTGGTGGGAAATTAATTCTAAAATTTAAACTTTAAAATTAATTTCTAAATGCTGTCACACTACATTTTCAAAATGTCATTTATACAAAATATCTATTTACATGATTATCTTTTCCTTTACTAAAGTACGTTGATGAAATTAAGTATACTTTTACCTTTGGCTTACAAAGTAAAAAGAGTTGAATAATTTCGGCGGGCTGGTTAGAACCACGATAGCTCAATTGGAAGAGCACCTGACCCGGAATGTCAGAAGGGTGCAGGTTCAAATCCTGCTTGTGGAAATTTTTTCAACATTTGTGTTTTTTAACATTTGTGTTTAAGTATACTTATTAGAAAAACGCTATTTTATATTACGATCGACAGAGAGCGCAATTTCATAGTTGTTAGTGCCTGAAAAAAATAAGTTTCCACTAACTGTAAGCAGACGGTACGGCCTCGACGCACTCCCAAACAACGTCGTTGTCGTTAAGCAACGAGCGGGCGCGGGCCAGCGTACTAGAATTAGGATTCTAGGCGATACGGCCCAAGGGCAAACAGGTACTTACGCCGCATTTTAAATACGATTTCATACTCATTTGACCCGCACGAACACGTACGCATACGCACGATACATCCCGATCCTCCGACAACTATGGCACGGTGCGTGTACACGCGCATAGTTCCGAAATCAAACTCAATTTCTTTGATTTTTTCATTGTACGTCGTACGATAAACGTCATGGTTATAGAAAAATTTATGGCACCGGTCAAACGTCACTGTCACTCTGCATGCGAGCATAACAACTGAGAAAAACACAATCTTGTATGTTAATCTATACTAATATTATAAAACTGAAGAGTTTCTTTGTTTGTTTGTTTGAACGCGCTAATCTCAGGAACCACTGGTTCGATTTGAAAAATTATTTTTGTGTTGAATAGTCCATCTATCGAGGAAGGCTATAGACTATATTACATCGCACTATGACTAATAGGAGTGGAGCAGCAATGAAAAATGTTGCAAAAACGGAAAAATCGATAATTAACGCGGGATAATTACTTGTACACTAGCTAGTGTACAAGTAAAATGCATACGAAAACACATCCAGAGTAAGAATTAAAGCTTCCACTAACTGTGAGCGGGCGGCACGGCCTCGACGCACTCCCGCAGCACGGCGTGGTCGTTGAGCTGCAGCGCCGCCGCCAGCGCCGCGCCCCACGACGCGCCGCGCACCAGCGAGCGCACGCGGTGCGGAGTACTGCCCGACTCTAGGCGGTACGGCCTACGGACAAATACTAATTGTAACGAGTGGTCGCCCAGTGGTCGAAATTCGACCGTAATTTTATTAAGGCTGCACGGATTGTATCCTAAGCAATGAAAAATTTAAAAAGATAGAATGTGAGTTTGGATCGGCATTGACAGATGTCAGCCACATTAAATACAAACAATACGTGTATATCATATACATGGTAGTGTGTAATGTTGTTTTTGTTGATTTAATGTATTTTTTATGCACAATTTAAAAAAAATGTAAATTTCGGATAACCTTCTCTATATAAACTATAAGTGTGCGAAATTTCATACTCCTCCGCCCGCGCAATTTTCGTGAAAAGGGGTACAAAGTTTTTACTTCACGTTTTAATATATAGATAATAATATATCGCAAACATGTATAATTTAACACTAATTTTGTTACTAACAAAAAACATATTCAAACATATTGAAAAAAAGTTGCACACTTATTTTTCTTCTTTGGAAAGAAACTACTATTTGCCTCCTACATAACTTAATTATCATATAAAAACATATTTGTTCGGTGCATAATAACAAACAGTTTGGATATTAAAATTTACAATTTTATATCAAAATGGTAGCCAATCAGCTCATGTTATGACATTGACTATAAATATGAGAGCCTTATTTAATATCAGCAACTGCATCACCAACATTTTTCAAAAAACAACAAAAATTAAAAATATTATTTGCTAGATTTTGCGGAGGAAGTCGTGGCTGCGGAACAACCGGAAGTCGACCGATATATCCTCTGTCGAGCAGGTCAGGCCTTGAACAAAGAAGAATCAAGAAGCTAACGACCAACCTTTAATCTTGAAGAGGCACAAAAATAAGAAGTTATTTGCTACAAGCTTCACCAAAGCAGTTGGATATCAGCTTAGACTTAGGCTAACGATAGGCCCAAATAAACAACATGTAAAAAAAACCCTGTCCGATCGCAAAGGGGTACATACGTATATTTGTATACCAAAACAAAAAAACAACAAACAAATATTATTCATGACAATAAAGGAGTTATCGTAATTTAAAACGCAAGTTTTTTGTACCGAAAATGCTCAAATTACCCCAAAATTTAGCTTATATTATGAATGTGACCACACTTTCCATCAATGGCAGCCATCAAAAGTATTGCCATGAAAGTTTTGTCATTTAACATAATTTTTATAGAGGTAAACTATTTTCACTTTTTAATAAAAAAATGATTACGTAAATAGAATTGAATCTCGATACCTAATAACACCTTAACAAATCGGACAGGGTTTTTTTTATATATTGTATTTACCTGAAGGTGCCATCGATTCCGGCGTTCTGGCTGTAAACTAGAAGTCCCTCGGTGGCCGCCACGGCGAAGCTCTCGCCCGTCGGTGAAAACTTCACGCAATAGACTCGTACCTGCGAGTTATATTCAGATTTTTTCAGTCATACTGGTTTATTGCAATGACACACTTAAAATTAAAAACAATGATATTTCGGGTTGGGCTTATGAATATAATAGATAGATTTCTTAGATAATTTTTGACTGCTATTAGTACTGTATGACATTGCGAAAATTGAAATTGGTAGTTACCTGATGTAATTTTTGCAAACTTATTATTATTATTATTATTTTTTGTATTATTTTTGGGTGTTGTGATTGTCCTTTTTTTGTGTGTTTGTTTGTGATGGAAAGTGTCCTTTTATGATAGGGCATTTTCCAATATTTTTGACGCTGTAAGGGAGAAAAGAGCTGGACACTTGCTGAGTTTCTTGCCGGTTCTTCTCAGTACAAGTTCTCCCGCCCAGAGTAGACTTACGAACCGATGGCATAATGACGTTCATAAGAGCTATTTGTAGCCTAAACTGAATAAATGATTTTGAATTTGAATTTGAATTTGAATTTGAATAATATTAAATCTAGATAAGCCTACTGCTCTACATTTAAGTAAGTAAGATTTAAAATAATATTTTATTACATATTTATCTCTATAGACTTAAGTAATGTTAAGATTTTGAGAAAAAAATTGTATCAGGCTTGGTTAGAAAACTAATGAGTAATGATGATTGAAATGTTAAACCGCTTTTTAAATGTAATAAATATTGGAATTGGGACTTTACTGAGATCTCACGCGGAGTTTACGAGAGAATTTGAAAAGTAATGTTGCACTGTTTTTTTTATTGCCAACACACGGGCACGTTACAGATGGTTGTGAGACGAGGAACTCGGCAGGGCACTAAAACTAAAACCCACTAAAACTGCAGCACTTCCCCTCTCTCGCCACTAGGATGACCTAAGACCTCACTAGACAATCACTGAAATTATATAAAAAAGGTATTTAAAAGTGCCAATGTAAGAAATAAAAATAAATAGTATAAATAGTTGAAAAAAACACAAATGTTGAAAAAAATCCACGAGCAGGATTTGAACCTGCATCCTTCTGACATACCGGGTCAGGTGCTCTTCAAAATGAGCTATCGTGGTTCTAACCAGCCCGCCGAAATTATTCAACACTTTTTTACTTTGAAAGCCAAAGGCGCCCATTCAATGTCAACAACTACCGTCACTAACATCCGATCATAATATTTTTACAAATATTAAAGATCAGTAAAGAAGTAGGCAAGCTATTTATAAAATGTTCAAAATAATTTTTAACGCAAATTTTGTTGCGAACAAATTACAAAAACACAAATGTTGAAAAAACAATTTTTTCAACATTCACAAATGTTGAAAAACAATTTTTTCAACATTTGTGTTTTATACACAAGTGATTGTATTAGAATAAGCTGTGTTGTGTTTTAGTATACAAAAATGTAAAAAGCTACGTAGAGGATAAGAAAATGTACATTCCGAACTAGCAACGTTTACTATCAGTACCTGGATGGTATTTTTTTACGGATAAAACGACGTTTTCTAAAAATAAAACCTAGCTAGATCAATTTATCGCCCCCGAAACTTCCTGCATACTAAATTTCATACACTTTTCAATTTTTATCCTGACGTTTCGAACCCTTTGCAGGGTCCGTGGTCACAGGGAGACTGAGGTGTTGGTCGTCTCATAATTAGTTAGTAGTTGTATACCCTCATTTAAATTTAATCAGGTGCGTTCCGTTTTACGCAGAAAGAGCTTACAATATCTTTTGGTCTGGCAGTATAGTATTGGTGATTAGTGACCACGGACCGGTTCGAAACGTCAGGATAAACATTAAAAAGTAATGTGTAAAATAAACGCGAGTAGATCCGTAAAAGTTATTTCATTTTAACGTGTAGTGTTCGCATAAACTTTAGAAAACAATAAATAAATAAAATATTAGAATAAAACACTGGAATTGCCGGTGCGTGAGCCTGCTAAAGGTTCCCAGGCTGCTCCTGACCTCGGGCTTGGTCCTTCTACCTGCCATGTCCCTTGCTATACCTGCAATATACCGCGTAAGAACCGGATCTTCGTACTCTTGTTCTAGGAGTAGTGTCTTGTGTGTATTCTAGTGTGCCTACGTAGTGTATCTGTGTGCAAAGGCCCTGACCTCTGGCTTGGTCCCCCGGTCCGCCATGTCCCCGCGCTGCACGCCGGGCAGGCGCACGCTGACGTCACCGCCTTCTAAGTCACCTCGTTCCTCCACCAGCGCCATGTTGCCAAACTCAGTCAGCAAGCGGCGGTTGATGAAGTCCTGGGAGGAACAATATATTGATAAACAGTGTGTAAGGATATAATTGGTGACCTAATACTAAAGTACAGGCTACTTTTATTTGTCACTGCGAAATCGCAGGCAGCGCTACAAATCGAATAAACTTCTCGACCGATACGTATCGTACTTAGCAAATGCAGACTGGGCGCGTTCGTTGACCTCTGCATCTTCGCTATTCTCCCTATCTATACTTAAGGAAGGTTCGTGCCTTAGCATTAGAAACATAAATGAAGTGATGGTAACGATGATGGTGATATTTCTTCATCATCATCAGCTCATTTTCATGTCCCCACTGCTGGGGCACGAGTCTTCCCTATGGATGGATCGGGAGAACGGGCCATAAACCACCACGCGGGCCCAGTGCGGTGCGGTGGTTGTTTAACGACTTCTAATACATCCGGGACCAACGGCTTTACGTGCCTAGAGATGATAAATGTTTGGTCACCCATCCGATGACCGGCTTTTGCGAAAGTGGCTTAACCTCAGCACTCGCAGACCGGGCGCGTTAACCACTGCGCCATCGAGCTCCTTTCAATGTATTTTATTTAATAAGTAATCCAATGGTAAATAATGCAAAAAATATTATATTTTATAGTGTACTAGCGACCCGCCCCCGGCTTCGCACGGTTGCAATGCTGATATTATCAGTGTTGCTCTACTATATGCATGTATTATACATATAAACCTTCCTCTTGAATCACTCTATCTATTAAAAAAAACCGCATCAAAATCCGTTGCGTAGTTTTAAAGATCTAAGCACACAAAAGACATAGGGACAGAGAAAGCGACTTTGTTTTATACTATGTAGTGATTTCATGTCACTTTTATTTTCAAGTTTACCAGTGAAATTCAAAATCACACCCCTTTTTTGGAGAGAAACCCAGTATTGTGATGATGGTAAACGAGTAGCAGATGGTTAAGAACGTTCTATATTGTGGTAATGATAAACCAGTGGGTAACTCACATCGACCGCGTCCAGCGACCGGTTCTGCGTGATGACGAACTTCTTAATGAGCACAGCCTCCCGCACGCTGTACAGGCACACGTGCTTGGAGTTGCCGCCGCCTAGTACGCACGACCCGTCCGCCGAGTAGCAGATGGTAGTGAACGCTCTACAGATACAAAACAAGTTCAAGTTCAAGTTATTTATTTGCAAATTAAGTGTACATAAGGTCTTAAAGTTAATGTCGTGCTTACAACTTAATTACCCTTCTCGAGTACAACAAATCTTTTGGAGAGAATACGAAATATAAAAACATGCGTTGACAATGACAATGTCCATATACTATCAGCTTCAAAATAATCTGAGCGTTCATACCTACCAAAAATATCTGAACTCTTAGCCCAATACGTGAAAGATGTACTTTCATTCAATGTCATTTGTTCTCAAACAACAAATAAAAATTAATTTCTACGTCTTGAGATAAGGTTGATTTTGTCAATTGTCATATGTTCAGATAATTTTGAAGCTGACTATACATTATACAGGGTGTCCCAAAATTAGCACGTCGCGTCACACTGACACCAGGGAAGTGGGTGGTCCTCAGATGCGTCGAACGAGCTTAACTTGTCCATAAAAAAGTTTCATGAGTTTAGAGATATGACCAATTTATGGTATTTTTTTAGGCAATCAGCAATCTATCTCAAAAAAAAATCTGACTTGGTCTTAAGCATCGTCTCCGGCGTGACGAGGTCCGTGTCGGCGCGGCCGGCGCCGAGGTCGCTGCGGCCCTCCACGCTGCCCGTCTGCTCGCCCGCGTGAGTACTGAAGAACGTTATGTTGCCGTCCAGTGTGGATACCGCTATCTATAATGGAGATAGCATTCATCATTGGTAGACGTTTGGTTTTTTTAGAAAACAAAAATATATAATATAGCTACTTATACTATCATGGTCACTGGCATTAGAGTAATAACGGGATTCTTACCAAGTCTAAAGCCTATTTCAAATTAAGCGTTTTGTGTCGGACCGCTGTCGTTCGTTTGCACCGCGTTCCATATTAAAACAAGCGTGCGGCTGTCGTGCGGCTGGCGTTTAATATGAAACGCACGGCAGCGGTCCGACACAAAACGACACAAAAATATCGGATACTCACAAATCACAAATAAACATGGTAAGAATCTCGTTAATAATAAGAAAAATATATAAATATCACCCTGTATAACGCATTTGTTGCAAAGCTACGGGCTTTTCTTTTTATAATTTGTTATTTTTATTTTATTTTTTTCTTTTTCTTTTTTAAAATCAATATGCCAATTTAAATGAACCTATATACTTAAGAGAATAGGAGACATTAAAAAAAAACATTTGCAAACAAACGTTTTTCTTTAAATGTTTTCTATACGTATCGTACACTAGTCCACTCCGAGGTGGCAGAGAGCCTGGTGATCTGTAACACAGGTTTTGTAAGAAACCAGGTAGACTCCAGCTCTCACAAAGGTTATGTGAACTATACTTGTATTTAGCAGTAAGTTTAATTGTAACTACCTTTGTGGAGAAAATAAACTTTTTATTATTATTATTATTATTATTATATTGACATCCAAGATCTCTGTATTTTCCGCAAACATAAAAAGTTTTATTTCAAAATGGCTCTTAATAAGCATTTATCCTATTAACAACTTAGGAAATAAGGTTTCAAATCACTCACCTCCTCCCCGTCCGGCCTGAATACGACTTGCAGCCCGTCCGAAGTGAGCTGTATCGACTCGCAGTCGGATGTGGTCTCAAGAGCGTTCCATAGTCTGACCGTCTTGTCCCAACTGGCTGAAGCTAGCTTCGAACTGGCTAGAGTGGGGCTGAAGGCGAGAGAGGATACAGGTGCTTCATGGCCGCCTAACACCTGGAAATAAACCCAATTGTTATTAGATATAAGATCGTTTTTAGGTCGTTTTTTTAAGTTTCCTGATTTAAGATCTAAAAAGAATAATAGCTAGAATGACTTTTGTGTACTGTAACTACATGTTTCAGAACACCCGTTCAGCGGCTGACCTTGGGGCACATAGTTACTGGTCTTTGTTAAGAAAGCGGTCGTTAAAATCTATATACACAGCTTGTTAGTTGAAACGAGAGACATATCAAGGGAGGATATTAGGTATTCGATTCCCGATCCGATTCATTAAAAAAAAAAATCTTATTTTTTTGCATAATCCTAATAAATAATTTAGCGTATACACTAAGTGCAGGAAAAGGTCAAATATATGCCGACTGACTGCGCTGGCGCCGCCGATAGATCATGCCGAAAGGTCAGTTTTTGCTTTGCACACCGCACGCACCCCGCGAGGCCACACCTTCATCACCGCCTCGCGGCGCGTGCCCCGGCGCATACCCCGCCGCAGGTAGTCTGCGCCGTATTTTTTAATTTGTTTATGTTTACCCAGGCATAAACTACCATAGGATTAAATATGTCCCTCGTTTTAACTAACACGCTGTATAACAACCTGTACAGGACTAGGTAGATGCTAAATAACATCCATCTTTTCTACTGAAATTCTGATGTTTCTTATGTCAATAGCCTCGCGCTTCATCTAAGGCTTGTTTAACACGTACCAAAACCACACCACACCGTCGCGACAAAAGGTGGTCAAGCTGTGGTTACGTGTCGCTGCGGCTTCTTGCAGTTATGTTGCGTTACCTACAAAATATTTGCGATATAGCCGGCCGCTAGTTCGCGGTGTCGCTGGTGGTTGCGTTGTGGTTGCGACGTGGCTGCGATATAGTAACACGCAGTCAATAATGACAGCAAAATGTGGCCCGTGTGAATTCATCTATTAATTTTCATAGAAATTAGCGCCCTCCCCGTGTTGTGGTTGTGGTGAAACAAGTGTGAAACAAGCCTTAGAGATAAATGGTTATTCTTTACTAGTGTTTGGGATTCTCCCAATCATTTTATTATAAAGGTTAGGAAGAACCCAACGTTACGGGTCACGTTTGAATTAATGTCATTCCAACGTAACGTTCAGTTAAAACAGTGAAATGCTTACATCTAATAGCTTCCCGAACTTGACGGACCATATGAAGATATCGAAGACGTCCTGCCCGCCCGCGGCGCACAGTTCCCCGCTACCGTCCAGCGCCACGCAGCTGAACTGCACCAGCTGGGGCGACGTCAGCGTGCGGAAGTTGCGGTACCTGGTAGCAAATAGGCGTAACATGCGGTTGGATTAGCTTCAAGAAGCTTGTGATTAGAGCTTTCAAAGTCGGTATACGCATAGGTAGCTCTCCGGATGCTACAGACGTCCTTGGGCGATGAGCCACCTGCCTCGCCTTTTTACGTTAAAAAAGGCAATTTGTTAAAAATACTTTTTTTCATTCATTCACTGACGCATATTTTCATTATTTTTTTAAGTCATTCGTTTATTTTTCGTTCATTCATTCAATGCGAATGCTAAAAGTGGCGCGTGTGTAAAATCGCATCTCCTGAACTCCTGACATCGGCGTTCTTGACACCTGAAGAATTCAGGCTCCGCCCTCAAACACAATGTCAAACTTATGGCAATCATCATCCTCATTGAAGGAGAAAGACTGATAGGATGGGGTTACACAAAAGATGCCAATGAATTCCTACAAATGTTCAAAAGTATACAACAAAATGTCTTTCACTCTTGCTGAATATTGCCCTTGCCTTGCATTTAACTTTAAAAAGTTACAAATTAAAAATATATCTCTTATAAATCAATAATTATAATTAGCCCTTTGTGTCTTACTGCTGGGCAAGGACCTCCTTTCTCTCCTTCCACTTAACTAGGCTGTATGTGGCCAACTCTTAAAAAATAATTATAAAATATATACAAAACATTAATAAATATATATACCACAATAATAATAAAAAATCAATTCACCTAGTCAGATCGTAACACCGCACCGTACCATCCAATGACGAAGTGACAAAGAACTTCTTGTTAGCACTGAACACCACGCTGGTGACCGTCGACTTGTGCTCGTGGAAGGTCACGAAGCAGAAGCCGGAGGTGGTGTTCCACACCTTGACCTAAGTCGAAGTCAAAGTTTAATATTCAGATAAACTTAAAGATTAAGGCACAGAATAAATAATAGTACAAGTACAGAAGATCCACTCCGCAAAGTCATTTAAATAAATAGCGACAAGTGCAGAGACACAATAAAGTGCAATTCAGGTCGCACACCGCTCCCTTACCTACTTTTTGTAAATGAAATATATTCACCTAGACGTTGCCTCTCTTTCTATCGCGTAGTTCTATCTCTTCTTACGACTTCAGAGTTGTCTTCTTTTAAATAATAATTAATCTGAATACTTAATTTATTACAAGTTATTGTGTTTATAATGTGTACTTAAATGTGAACAAATTACGTTTCAGATTAACCTAGGCTAGGTAGTCAACGCCACATCAGACTACCTATAATATTTAATAATCTAACTAGGTACGTACCTAGTACGCAAATACGGGAGACATAAAGATAACAGAAGTCAACTTTTGGTTTTGGATGTTAGGTTGGAAGGTAAGGTACCTATCCTAAAGTACAGATACTAGATAGGTAGGTACTTAGTTGTTTATCCTCACTTGTCCTATTTAGTTATTTAGTAAACAGTTTCGTAAGTAGGTAAGTAAGTACCTACCAAATTATTATTTCAATAAGTAAATAGTTGGGTGAAAATTATTTGTCAAATAAAACAAGTACTACTAAGAATAAACGGACTACTAAATACTAACTAGGTAGGTACCTACCTATAAGTAGACAAGCATTCTTCTTACCTTTCGATGTCATTTGGAAGTGTGAAACACGTGAGGTTCGGATCCTTTTTATTATTATTAAGGCAGCCCATTGCGATGCTATATGCCTTCATTTTGGTTAAATAAATATCATAAATGTGCGAACGAAATACGCGACAATACGCGAACGCGGCGCGGCGCCTGAGTGAGTCGAACTAATGTTGGTAACGTGCGACCCGGCCGGCACGTGGCAGCCCTCTGAAATTGGTCCGTCCGGACGGACCCGCCAGATACTTGTAGCTTCATACCTAAAGCGCGGAGTGCGCCTGGCCTGATTAAGAGCTCGAGCGCGCGAATACCAGACACAATAAAATTTTAATTGTTATCTGTCACCTGGTGGTCGACCGACACTCAAGAGGTTAAGGCCCGATTTTCCATCCTCAGATATGTTTTATCCAATGAATAATATTGTCACTGTGACATATTTTCTAAGGAGAATCTGTCATTACGTCAAAGTTATTCAATGAATTTTTAACTGACGATTAAAAAATCAACGCCAAGTGCCTTACAAATAAACAAAGAATAAGGTCCGAATAGTTATTCCGTGTTTTGTTGCTCTCAGTGTCATGTAAACCTCGTTTCAAATAAGTAAAGTAACGGCTCCCGCACACGACCGACTTTTTGTAGGACCGATTTTCTGACAGACTTTTTGTAGGACGTCTGCGTTGCAACATGGAATTCCACACATTTCATTTACATCGACTAAAAAACCGGTCATTGCTTATCGGACGTGGGCAAGGACTCTTAAAGAAATAAAACACAGAATAACTATTCGGAGCTTATTTTTTATTTATTTGTGAGGCACTAAGTACTTTTGAATCGTACGAATTTTACTTAATACCCTTTCAGGATTTGGGGGCACGGCAGTGCCCCCGCCAAGCTGAGCAAAAAAGCGGCACGGCCGCTTATTTGGTAAGACGGTTTGATAGCGCGATTCAGACGATAAATCGCGCCGCGCCATCTAGTAACAAATATGAGAACAAAAACTTATTGTATATTTACATGCATCTTCAACAATTATTATGACTTACCTTGCCGTCGCGGCCGCCGGTTACTATGTACAGGCCGTCGGGCGAGTACGCTAAGCACGTCATGTCGAGGGAGTGGCCTTGTTGCTTCATCACGTACTGCTCGCCTGGCGGTGAAGGTATCTTTTATATTTTTTTTAAATATTTGAACACCATCTCAAACTCTTCCGTGTTTCGGAAGGCAAGTTCGTTAAGGCGACACACTGTAAAAATGCACTAACATTCGTCGAATAGTTTAAGGCTTATAATAAGACTAACGAATCTGAAATGTTGATATAGGTTATTTCATGACTTTATCTTGAATTTGTTTGCTCAAATACACGATTATATAATTTTGACTCGATCATAACTAATTTCGAAAACACCTCTAAAAAATTACTATTGTTGAAATTACAACGAAATTACTTAATATAATATATGCTTGGAAACCACTCAAATACATCGATAACAACAACATTCGTAAAACCCAATATTTTTTTAAATATTTTAAAGTTCTGTTCATTTCTAAGCGGTCTCAATCGTCGCGGGCACTACGTATTTTCGACCTTATGACAGCGCCTGTAAGGATCTTGGATTTTCTTGTTCACAAATCGAGGTGTCGTCTTAACCCATTTGAACCGACCAGGCGTTTATGTGGTTGTAAATTAAGCTTTAAAAGGTATATATATTCACATTAAGGTATATATATTCTACTTTGCTCTTGGCATCATATGATGCCTTCCGTACAGGAAGGGTTAATGGTTAGCATTTTAGCCAGTGTCAAAGTAACTAAGGAATAATAAAACGACTTACTCTGCCACTCCCACACCAGCAGCTGGCCGACGTTGGGGCACCCGAAGGCGATCCAGTCGCCCTGCGGGGACACCGCGACGCTGCTGATGCGGTGTGCGGACACGCTCAGCGAGTGCACCAGGTTCACGTCCGGCATCTCGTGCAGGAAAAACGTGCCGTTGGAGAAACCTGGCAACCGAATTTATGTACTTATGTACAGACAAACAAACATAGGTAAGGGAGAACTAAGCAAGAATATACAAGTACAAGGGCGCTACTTGTTTCACAGGGAAATTTCTTCCTTTTACTCGTATTATAAATGCCAGCAGTAAAATCGCAGTGCCGGGGATAAAGCATGGTGCTGTTGTACATTCACGAGCATTAAAACCTTTTTTTTTATATTAGGTCACTTTTTATCAACTGCAAATATTTTGAAAAAACATCTAGTTATATCAGAGAAATAAGGCCCTAGCATTTAAAAAAAAATCAGGCTAGTTTTTTTTTTACTTTTCCTGACACAAAAATTGTAATATTTTTAAGAGCCGCCTCTCTGTCGGCTTTTTTGAATGAAACTAGGGGCACATGTAAGCGGTGAAGGCATTGCGGCTTCACTGTTTCGGCTCCTTTCAATTGAAACTACCGACAGTGCTTTATTTTTCTTTTTAATCGAAATTTCTTTTGGCGTTTTTCTTGAAAACTAACGTATAAAAATTTAAGGTTTTTTCATAAAAATAGTTTATATTATGTTGTTGAATTTATCCTCAAAATATTTGCAGTTGATAAAATGTGACTTTATATAATATTAACCCCTAGTCTGTCGAAACGCCATATTATGGTACGTAACAATTGATTTAATACGTAACAATTGTTATACGTTATTGACAGACGAGGAATTAAAGGGTAAGCACAGTGCCTTGATGTGCCTTGTGTGTGCCTTGACCTGATGTTAAGTGATGATAAAGCCAATGATGGAAACGCACTTCACCCGGGATCCTCAACTACTGAGGCACTGGCTGACATTGATACACACATTGATGTTATGGCGACATATTTAGACAAGATGGTGGTAGCTAGTTAGGCGGACAAACAAGCCCTACCACCAACCAAACCGAGTACACAAACACCCTCGCTGGGAATAGAACCCGGGACCTCTGGGTCTAAACCGGTGGTCTTAGCCACTAGACCACAGAGGCGGTTGAATCTTGGCAGTTGATCTATACACTTTTGAATCTTATTCCATTGTATTAAGAGTTACATTGTTTACATGGTAATGCTCATCAGTGTACGGGACAGTGACCGTACATTCAGCGCCGTCTGTATTTTAATCTACATATTAACCTTAGTTAAGATAGGCCGATGATGATGATGATGATGATGATGATTAACTAGCAGCCCGCTCGCGACTTCGTCCGCTTGAGTGACATACATACATACATACATACATACACTGCGAGCACTGTAAGGTGTGACGTTAATTTAGTATACTGCGAAGCCGTTCGTTTATAGTTAGCTATACTGGTTACTGTTTAAAACGGAACGCAGTCCAGTATACTGTCATCCATGTTGTCATCCATGTCATTTCTGAACGCTGTTGATCACGTGATCAAAGCACTAAGAGCACCTTATACTCTCAGTCCATAACGGAACAAATTTCTCACCAGTAAGAGCACCAGACAGTGCTCGCAGTGTATTTCGGAACATAGCCTTAATCAATAAAACAAACATTACACACACTACCATGTATTTGACACTCACGCATATATACTCTTTTCAAAAATGGAAGAGGAGCGGCCGAAATCTGTCAATGCCAATCCAAACTCACATTCTATCTTTTTAATTTTATTCGACCACTGGGCTAATACTCTAATAATTTATAATCAGTTCACATTCAGCAATCATACTGTTGTGTACTCATTGATCATTGACTTAGCATTCTATCATCTATACTAATATTATAAAGCTGAAGAATTTGTTTGTTTGTTTGTTTGGTTGAACGCGCTAATCTTAGGAACGAATTGAAAAATTCATTTTGTGTTGAATAGTCCATTTATTGAGGAAGGCTACATTAAATCACGCTATGACTAATAGGAGCGGAGCAGTCGCTAATTAACGCGGGTGAAAGCGCAGGGCACAGCTAGTTTTATAATTAGTAGCATTTAAAGGACAATTTTATATAATGAATAAATTGGTATTCAACAGACCCTCTTATCATTTTTATCAGTTGCTGTACGGATACCATACTTTTTTTTACTTTTTTATTTTTAAATGCTAATTGCTGCACTGAATAAACTTACTTATACTTACTATAAATATTTAATTTAGGACACCGCACATTTTTGGTCCTTCGAGCCGGATCTACCAATATGCATCTTTTTTCGCGGATGTCGAAGAAGGCGACTATGGGTTCATTCCAACCCCCCAGACAAGTGGCATAACGCTAATAGAATAGAAATGAAATAGAATGATCCAATTTTAAAAATTCTTTCACTGTTTTTAGAATTATATAATCCTAGCGGGTAATATAGGTTATATTATATTATGAGCTCGAGCGTCGATTACCCAGACACAATAGAATTTTAATTGTTATTGGCCACCTGCTGGTCGCTCGACGCTCAAGGGGTCATGATAAAAAAATATTCATTTTAAAAATACGAAATCAACGGGGACGAAGTCGCGGTGAAAGTGCTAGTAATAAATAATTGACTTACCGGTAACCAACATCTTTGTATCCTTGTGGTAGCGCGCGGCGGTGAGTTTGACCTTGTGGTGCGCGCTCCTGATGGCGTCGCCGATGTAATGGCGGCCTAACTTCTTGTAGCGGAGGAGTTTAGAGTCGTCAATTTTCGCTTTCATTTTCACTTCGTCTTCATCGTCACTTTTCTATGAAATAGCCAATAAGATAAGATAACGATAATAATGACTAAGAACTTTGGAACCATTATTATGAATGCGTTATGTGCATTGCTGTTGCTGTACATCTTAAGGGGGTGCAGCGCGGACGCAAAACTGCGAGTTTCAATTTTCTTTATGATAGCGAGCGAGCGGCGCGTGGCAGTTTTGTGACAACGGCGCACGACTACGAATACACACGCACACTAATATCTGTACAGAGTAGGCTGGTGATTTAATTAGAGCAATGTTTACTTTCGTAAAATCATAGGTGTTTGGGTAAAAAATAATAAAAGTGTTAATATTTTCATATTCATATTTTTTTATTGAAAAATAAGACAACAGTGGCTTGCGGAATATCAATACAAACATTTTGATGTCGGATCATTGTTTCACTTGTGCTATATTTACAAAGTTTCCGAAGAAATAAGTTTTATATATCATTACTTATACGTATTGTTTATGCAGTTTCTGGGTATTTGTTTCAAATTCCAAGACAACCATGGCCTTGTGAAAGAATCAAGCTAACCAACACTAGTTCTTTTAATGTATATGACCTATTCAGCACCTAGCACCAGTGAATAAAAAACACGTAAATTTTCGAATTCCGCGCGGTACCTCCTTAAATAAATAAATAAATAGACAATATTATATAAAAAGACCGTAGTTGTAAAGTCTCTAAGAATATGTTGCTACCTCTTTACTATAGTATAGTGATTTAGTGGCCAGACTCAAAGGAGAGAATGATAAACTGAATATAATTAATATCTTTAAACAATGTATATTGCAATATTTTGGAACAAATGCAAATTTTTTTAGGTTACTCAATTGTTAATAGAATAAGTTGAATATAGAAAAAACATTTTTAAAAGCAAGGATGCCTGTAAAAGTAAAACAACCAGAAAAACAACAAAAATTTACCCCATTAGGTAACTGAAGACACAATGCTGAATTAAAAAGTATTGTTATTGTGACTATTTTACATTCATAATAATTTAAAAATAAATATTATGTAAATAATTCTACTTACATCCTGTTCCTTGTCCTTCTCAACAGCATCCTTCTCATCGACATCGTCGTCGCTTTCCTCTTCGATCGCTTGTTTCCTTCTTTTCCTATGTGAAATCTGTACATCAGACACCACCAAGTCATCTGAATCAATTGTAGCTTCCCACAAGCAAACTTGACCATTCCTACTGACAGTAATAAGGTCTAAACTCTTTTTTTCAAAGAATGCTCCGACCACTTTATCTGTATGCCCACTGAGAGAGTACATATTTATATTATCTAAATAATCAACAGTGTATATTTTAGTGGTGGTGTCTTTAGAGCCGACTGCAAGGAGTTTTGAGCAACTGGACCAGTCGAGGCAAGTTACTTCATCATGAGCTTTCTGGAATACCCTTTTCATGATAAAGGATCGGAACTCTCCAGTGAAACTGCTTGGAGCAGTCATCATGAAAACTAAAATAATTAAAACATGGTTTTAGTTGATGTATTGTGCAAATTTAATGTAAAAGGATAAGTATATAGAACAAAAGAAATGCCAACTATAACATAGAGTGCTAGATCACTAACAATAAAAATAAAGTGATTTTCTATGTAATACAAAAACGATTAAAAAAGATGCAACCTTCATTGAATTGCCGCAAGAAACCAAACCAAGTTAAACCAAATTAATATTAACTTTTTTTTTACTTATAATATATCATCATCATCATCATCATCTCAGCCAAAAGACGTCCACTGCTGGACAAAGGCCTCCCCCAAGGATCTCCACAACGAATAATATAATAATAATAATATATAATATATAATCATTTAAAATTGTCTGAAATTAAAACGGACAAAAAAAGTTTACCAGTGTTGTTGCAACATGCTGCAAAATATTTTCCATCAGGACTAAACTTCACAGCATTGACTTGCTGTTTAAATTTGTATCTATGGATCACTGCACATGTCAGCAGGCTTATCATCTGGGCTTCACCCTCTGAAACAATACAATAGGAAATTAGAATTTTTAAAATTGGTTGACTGACTGTTTGCAATAGAAACAATGTGAAATGAGTAATTTAAATCATCACCATCATCTTCATCACTAGCTCATTTTGTCCCCACTGTTGGGGCATGAGCCTTCCCTATGGTTTATAGCCTGTTTTCCTATACATCATGGATGGCATGGTGGCTATACACCACCATGCGGGCCCCTTGCGAATTGTGGTGGATAGAGACTTCTAATGCAGCCTGGACCAACAGCTTTACATGCCTTCCAAAGCACAGAGGAGCTCAGGTGATACATTTTTAGACACCCATTTGATGATCGTCTTATACATGTAGTTTCTTGTCTTTTCAATGTAAACACACTATCATTATGCATTATTGATTGTTTTCATTTTACAATGGAGAAGCACTGTCTTAGAATAGCATACTTGTCTTATTTTTAGTATTTATTACTATAGTTTGACTTTGTTTTTCTTAAACAATTTTTGACTTTTACTAGAGTACTGTAGTGGTACTGTATAACATATATTTTTTATTTTGTGTTTTTTCTTTACATGTTGTGGTTGTCTTCTATATTTTTTGTGTTTATTGTAATGGAAAGTGTCCTGCTATGACAGGGCATTTTCCAATATTTTTGACGCTGTAAGGAAGAAAAGAGCTGGACACTTGCCGAGTTTCTTGTGGGTTCTTCTCAGTACAAGATCTCCCACCCAGAGTAGACTTACGAACTGATGGCACAGTGACATTCACAAGAGCTACTTGTAGTCTAAACTGAATAAATGATTTTGAATTTTGAATTTAGAACAGGCAGACTTAGAATAAGTCTTACTACCAACCAAAAAGATAATAATAACTATTATATTTTACTTTTTATATAATTTTATAAAACCTAGATCTAAGATTAAAAATAAATAAAGAGAATAATTATATGTACCATGAAAAGAATAGAAATATTGTTTCTGAGGCCGATGGCTTTGCCACTAAACAAATAAAACTTACTTACAAATAGATACTTATACATTATACATACTTTCATTTACAGCTAGCAGAACCGAGCCATTGGGGGACACGTCAATAGATGTGTAGTTAAAATTACTTTCTATGGACAAAGTATTGCTTTTGTTTCTGAAAAATTAAATTTTTAATTAAATTATTACTTAATTATTATTTAATTCATAATTAGGCTCCATAAGGATTTACCTAAAGGTAAAGGATAAAGGTTATGTAAAACTCAGAATGCAATATTCAAATTATTTAAGTGAAGGCTTTTTTAATTAACATTAAATAGGAAGCAGTACTAAACTCATCTGCATTTACAAATGTTTGTTATTTATGCTCTGCTGTAGAAAGCCATAAATTTACAAATAATTTTAAAAGAGATAGGTAATATCTTAAAGTAACAGATATTTTGTTCTATTTTGACTTACACTTTATTTACTTAACACCAAAATTTAAGAGACAATAATGATATAGAAAATATTTTTTTATATCAACAGTACTCACTGTTTTAAGTTATAAACTGTTATTTTGTTGCCCACTGGGCTTATGACGCAATTTCCATCGTTTGAAAATAAAATATCACCTTTTCTATACACAGTACCCAATAAGTTCTGAAACTAAAATGAAAATAGGTTAGAAACAAAATCATAACTTCAGCACAGATACCTATTTCAATAGTTATATAAAAATGGTTATTTGATCGTAACTATTATTATTTTAAACGTTATCATAAAATTGAAGTTGAATGCATATTTGTTATGTTTTATGAGAATGTGTGTGAATTGAATACATCAATCCAACATAACAACAACATAATCTATTATGCTTAATAAACATACCTTATAATTAAACTTCATGATAGTTTAATAACCGAATAACTTTGTAATTCAGAATTTTTACAAAAAACTACCTAATTACATCAATAAAGTTTATTTCTGAAATTTAAATTTAATTTTGAAATAAAAACACGTGAAACTGACATTGACATTATCATTTCTTTTGTTGATAATGATTGGGCAAAGGTGTTAAGCCTATACATCTTTCTCTTTAATTATTTTTCTAAGATAAATGAATATAATACGAGTGGTGGGTGATTGATAAACGACGGTAAATCTAAAGAGAGATATTATTTTATCTTTAAAAACGTATCAAAATTAGTTTTTAACTATTTGCCATTCAAATTATACTAGTTGCGAGACAAAATAACCCAACACCTGTGTTAATATGCCAGTCCCATGAATGTCATTCTCATCTCTTCAATGTCTTCATCGTAGAAATGGCTAATGAGCTAAGTCAATATGCTAAGCAATGGCTTGCAAAAGGAATGCCTTTTCTTCAATTAAGCTATTGCTTGAGATAGGAGGCCACTCAAATTCGCCCAATTTTTCCAAGCTACATTAAAGTCTGACATACCTATTTTCAGGATCTGTTTCTCTTTAATTGACGAAAGAATTGTATTAAGGCATTATTAATGTTTAAATTAAAGGATACTAAACTAAAACTTTAAAAGTTATATTTAAACAGTCCCGCCACTTTGGTTACCTGCAATAATTTGAAAAGGTCAAATCACCCGCCTTCTGTCTGAGTATCAAGTATAAGAATAATAAAAACTACTACAATTATGCCAAAGATTCGAAACGTCAGGATAAGGATATAAAAAATGAATGTGTAGAAAAAACGCGAGTAGATCTGTAATAGTTGTTTTATATAAAATGTGTAGTGTTCACATAAACAAAAAAGATAAGAAAAAGATATACAACTTGTTGATTTGCATTCACGCCATATTCATAGCAGCAGTCATATTGTTTATACTTATTAGAAATAAATTATAAAAAAAATATATTTAATCATATTTTAAAAATCTGTAAATAAGAATCGCACGCCTAGCACGGCATTAAAAAATTAACGCTCGTTCGCGTACGCCCGCCCACCTGATTGAAGCTACGATTACTAGAACACCGAGAAGCCAGCATTCTATGGACGGACGAGTGTATGTTTACGCGGATCGGTGTTTACAATGTTCACAATGAACATTGGTGGGCTCACCGCGAACAGAACCCGCATAAGACCAAAAAAGATTCGTTCCAGCATAGGTTTAATTAGCATCAATATGTGGGCTGGCATCGTTGGTGGACATTTATTCGGGCCCTATTTCATCGAGGGTTATCTCAACAGCAGCTCGTATTTGCAAATTTTGAAGCACGTAGTTGACGTAATGCTTGACGACGTGCCACTAGCTTTTCACCGGAAACTCTTTTACCACAAGGACGGGACTCCTCTACAATATGGATGCCAAGTGCGCGATGATTTGGATGAAGTGTTTGGAACCCAGTGGATTGGTCGAAGTGAGCCAGTACCCTGGTCTCTGAGGTTGCCAGACTTGACTCCGTGTGACTTTTATTTGTAAGAAGGCATAAAAGGAATGGTTAATACGAAATCACGAGTGTTGCGCAGTTAAAACAAAATATTTGAATGGCTTTTGAGAGTGTAAGGTCAAATCCTTGTGCTGTAAAAGTTAGCTAGAAACTTAAGGCACCGTGCTAATTTGTGCATAGAACGTGAAGGTGCCTACTTAGAGCGTAACCTGCGAGTATCTTAAATTTGATCGGTAAGTACCTATTATTAGTTTATTTTTTAATTGTGTTAATAAGTAATTGAACAGTCTACATTGCAAAATAATATTGCAACAAAATTTTACGTATGCGTAAGCGTAAGGATAAGCGTAAGCGTAAGCCACTTTACATAAGTTCATCGACTTAACGTCCGCCTGCTGTACTCTAATCTACCTACTACGGTCCGCATCCCTATTCTCGTCAGTCGACGGTAGCTTTTCTGATTTACCCGAAATCGTTCGATTAATCAATTAGTAGAGAGGCCAAACTGAAAAATAGTGATTTGACTGAAAAGGTTTATACTGACAAGTGGTATCGTTGGAATCAGCGTTGTCTACAACTGCTGGTTGTCGCTTTCTAAAGTGGTGGAGTGAGTATTTATGACGTCACAAAGATGGCACCTCATAGGTTTAGATTATATCGAATTTTGCGATAACTATCCAACCGATTTTAGAAAACTAGGTATCAAATGACAGGTAATTAAATTCTTAACAGAACTTACAAAGTAATTTATTGCATTTTAAAAATATAGCTTTGTTTTGTTGTTTTTCTTAGTTTTTTTAAAACACAATACGTTTGGTATGCAATATTCACAATTCATATATTAATTAGATCAACATTTGGGCAGTAAAAAGAATTTGAAATATACCGTATTTATACAATGCCTGCTTGGTTACTGAAAATTCAGGCTTCTAGTTTCACAACGAAGTTATCGAATATGGCCTGAACTACTAAGAGAAAAGAATGGTACGGGCCGTGCTGCTTTACTAGCTGACCGGCGGACTTCGTAGCGCTTTGATAGCTACCATGACAACAAAACAAACAAATCATTCGACCTCTTAAGAACACATGGGATACGCCCATGATGGACCCTTATAGCAGCGCCACCTACCGAGTCTGTTGTACATAAATATGTACTCACTTACCCTTGCGTATTCATATGTTATATGGATTGAGATCTATTATATAATTAAAAGCATTATTAAATCTTTATGGTAGCATAATTTATTCTTCGCTTCTTTTTTGTTCACAACATTATACTATAGATATCTCCATTAAAATTAACACTTATAAAATTACATAAAATAAAATACAACCAGATCGAAACAGTGCTAACAACATTAAATAATTTTACTTTTGACAAGTATTCTCAAATCCACTTGAACACACACAAAAAAATTCATCCAAATCGGTCCAGCCGTTTAGAAGGAGTTCAATTTCATGCACACGCACAGAAAATTTATAGAAAAAAAGAAACATACACAAAGAAAATCTTAAAACTACTACAAAGTGTTACTCCCATCTTGTAGGCAACATCTGACTGTAGTCAATACAAACTCTATTTGTCTTATACTAGTAATAATAACTATTTTTGACGACTCTTACAAAACTTACAAACTATTTTGAAATTTTAAAATGATTTTTAATTTCATGTCATCAAAGTGTAATTAAATAAGAACCTTAATTTTAACTAAAAGTTCTAAAACGTGACAACAGTACATGCGCAGAAAGAAACTGCTGGCCAGCGATCCACATCAATGATGAACGTCATGGCGCTGCGGACTTTTTAGCTCACGATTGGCCGCGCATTTCGGAAGTGACGTCTTAAAACCAATCAGAACTTAGGTCATATCTAGCACTGCCTTGAACATCAATCGTCATATGACCCATTCTATTGAGTTTGCAAAGCTTGGGCCATATTTGTCTGTTCCAAAGTAGTTCCGTGGAGTGAGTGTGTGCAGATAGTCATCACAGTTTTTGGGACCTGTAAATACTCCCACATTTCCAGTTCAAAATGGGCGATACTAACCCAATCTACGGACCCTTCTTTGGAGTTATGGGGGCGGCGTCAGCTATTATCTTTAGCGGTACGTATCGTGTTCTTGATTGAAATGGCTGTCTTGATACTTTATCGATTACCCAATTGTGAATACTTTCATCTCCTGTCTACTTTGACGATTTCCCACCAAACGCAAATTGAAGAGACACAGTTCCGTTTAATATAAAATGTGTCTGGATAAGTTATTTTAGGCGTCCTAATTATAGTAGAAGCCGCGCCTTGCGGCTGGTGTTAGTCCTATACATAAATATGTATGACTGTACTACTTTTGGGAATCTATGATACATTAAATGACGTGGGCAAAGTGAAGCAAATCTGAAGCAAAGGGTTGATTCTGAAATGAGGGCTTTTTTATTGAGATAAAAGAGTAATAACTGGTCAGTCATGTGACTGATTTTTTTGTATAGGTAACTTAGGTAGCCAACGTTGTAGGTAATTGTCGCTGCGGGCGACAAAGAACCTGAAATGAGGCTTGAAATCGAGATATATATTTTTTTGTCATGTTTTAATGAATAGCATTGATATTTGGTGATTGGTGTCAATGTTAATGCAACATTCATGCTACCTACCTGAGAGGTTTGTAAAATGAGTCATAAGGATAAGGATTTTACCCCGTATGTAGTTGACATAATAAGCCATTGCAACATACAAGGGAGTTTCCATTGTTATTGACATAATGAACTAAAGATGACGCTGTAGTATCACATGATGTGAATAGTTCATGTACTCTTACACTATTTAACTTAGAAATGGATCAATAACTTAAGTTTAGTTTTACCTAAAGATTATTATTTAGTTTTTTTTAGTATACCTTCATTTTCTGTACAATTTACTGTCATGGAATATGTAAATTCATTGAAGCATGGGGAAAAATGTGATGGAATGATTGTCACATGACTTGTGGTCAACTGTCATGTGATTAAGTCAGCTGTTAACTAACCAACTTGAATGCCTTACAAGGCTTAGCATAACTTACAAGTTATTCTACTATTACTACATTTGTATTCAATGTAACAAATTCAAAAGTTGTTATCTTTACAATCATGTGATTGTCATGCTCTTATACTTCACTTGTAGCCACAACTGAATAGGGCTTCTATGTTGTGGGCTATTAACTAATTATTCATTACACTACTGCAAGAACTTAACACTATGGCAAGAACTGTATGCTTTTTATCATTAATTATGTTCTTACATACATAATTGTCTCTGCATGAAAAGTGTACAATACTTAGGAATTTGCGAAATTTTGTTATTTATACAGAAATTTTAATAAGGGGATTCTTGACATTTCTCTATATAACTTGATTATGCAGTTTTTTTATATTGTACATTTTATGAGACATTATTTTAAGACTGTCAGCAGTAGACAAATGGCAAAACACATGGCACTTATTCTTAATAAGTATTAAATAAATGTAAGAAATGCCATTTCTGTAAGCTGGGTGTTGGCCCCAGAACAAACTTACACCAATTAAATTACTATTATTTACTATATATATTTGTTAACCATAAAAATTATCAGAAATCCTTGCTGATCTTTATGAGCAAAAGTTAAGTTCAATTTGCCTGCAAGTCCATACAAAAGTAAGCCTTGAATGGCTTCATTATTATTTCAGATATAGACTATCATAAACTTTAAAACTCATAACTTGTTTTTCCTTAATTCCAGCGCTGGGAGCGGCCTATGGTACCGCTAAGTCAGGTACGGGTATCGCAGCCATGTCGGTGATGCGGCCCGAGCTGATCATGAAGTCCATCATTCCCGTTGTCATGGCGGGTATTATCGCCATCTATGGGCTGGTAGTTGCAGTACTGATTGCGGGCTCCCTGGAAGGCCCCGCCACCTACACCCTCTACAGGTTAGTAATATTTTCTTGGTTTTAACTACTATACACCGAGGTTGTTTTCCCACAGGTGGGTAGATCAGACCATGAAACTGAACAACTTTCCCCAAGAAACAGGTCAAAAAACGAGATAATTTTTTAACTTTTCCATACAAACCATCCTCAGTCAATAAAGGTTTTGTATAGAAAAGGGAAAAAATTATCTCGTTTTTTGACCTATGTTTCGTGCGGAAATTTGTTCAGTTTCATGGTCTGGTATACCCACCTGCGGGAAAACAACCACTAAAATATCTCGGTGTATAAGCTTCAGTATCTGCTCATGAGAACAGATACCAAAGCTTAATGGCAAGAGCTGGATGAGAGGAGCTGTGGATCGAAGTCATTGGTGTGCACTTGTAGAGGCCTATGACCAACAGTGGAATAATATAGGATGACAATCACAATCATCTATTTCACCAGCAATGGATCATTAACTAGAAACAACTAGTAACTACAAACAATACTTATATTATTATTGTAGATAATGTTTTTACAGACAAACATTTTCTACTCATCAATATTTATAAACTTAGGGTAGGTCAAAGACTTAATTTGCTTAAAAACATTGAGCATATTGCTTACATTGTAAGAATTTACTAACAAGTTAATATAAATTCATAATGTTTTCAAATACATCAGCTCACTATGACACTAAGAGTAATAGGTGGTAGTTTATGCCTGACTGACTTGCAGATACAAAGCATGGTTGACCTCACAATAATTGATGTGTAACATTGCAAGGTTAAAGGAAAATAATGAGTGCTATATTTTTGGCATGAAGAGATGTAAACCTTGAATTCATCAGACACTACTCACTTACTTAGTGTTATATTAAAAAACATTCAATTATCATCTGTGTAAATATCATTTATACAGAGTAACTTAACTACTGTATGTTGTATGTTAATTTAATATACCTGTAGATAGACACACTTGAATGTATGACTAAGATAAGAACTGATCAATCATTTGTGATAAGAGTTAAAAATTGAGATGTGCTACTAGCTCTTGATTTATATCACATTGGGCACTAAATAAAGTGAATTTTATGCCTATCTTGAATCTGCTGTAATCATGATTTATGTCAAAGATAATTCCTCGTCTGTCCATAATGTATAACAATGCTTAAATCAATTGTTACATACCATAATATGGCGTTTCAACAGACTAGGCCCTAGTCACTAGGAGATATAAGAAGCAGCTTTAAGTTTTGACTTCATTACTTTAATATTAATGATTAAACTATGTGTTAATCAGTTAATTTTCCTTGTTTCCAGAGGTTTCATCCACCTGGGCGCCGGCCTCGCCGTCGGTTTCTCTGGGCTCGCAGCTGGTTTCGCCATAGGCATCGTGGGTGATGCCGGCGTACGCGGTACCGCTCAACAGCCGAGGTTATTCGTCGGCATGATCCTTATCCTCATTTTCGCCGAAGTGTTGGGTTTATACGGTCTCATCGTAGCCATCTATCTGTACACGAAACAGTAAATCTGCGCCGCACACTTAGCTCCCGTCGCCCGTGTGTCGAGTCCCTACGCCGAGAGGTCGCCGGCGCGTAGGGCCCCGCGCATTTGTATAGCCTGCGTCGTCCCGCGCGGCGCCGCCTCGGTGCTGCGGCCGCGCCGCTCGGATCGCGACCAGTATAAATCATTTTTCTATTTCAATTTTGTAAAGATCGCGTTATTTGAATCCCAATCATGTCCGAACGCTCCTCGCGACGACTGCGTAACTTAATATTTTTTAAACTTATTTTACCGACGTGTTTTGTTTCGGTGACCGGAGGACTCTCGTTCCACCTCGACATATCAGAGTTGATTTGCGTCCCATCCCTCGCGAACGATACTTACCATCTGACGATATCACTTTTAGATTATTTTAGCGTAAGGCGAAACTAATGTACAGTTAGAGTAGAAATTTAAGTCCAAACGAGTTATCTTAAATAATTTATGAAACCGTTGAACCCCAGGGTACTGTGTACCGTGTCTCTATCGCTGAGAAGTTAGGTGAGACCTGGCTTGATTCTACATGCTATAAAGCTTGCAGTGTTATAATGGACGTATGCATCCTATTATACTGTTATGGGCCTGTGAATGTTTTATGTATTATTCTCTCATAAGTGACCACTGAGATAAATTCGAAAGCGAGTCACAAACATTGTATTGCCAGGAAATCAGTAAATAAACATGATTTGTACATTCCATATTATTTTGTTTCTACTTGATTATTTTGTTTGTTTTATTTTCCTATCAATCTTAATGCATAAATGAATAAGTATTCAAGATTAGGAAGGCAGCTTAGGGAGGTGCTTTCACAATTTATATGAAACTGTCGTATTCAAATTATCTATAATAATATAACTACATTTCTGACGACTTATATATGTGAAATATTTCAAATACATAATATATTTATTCTGTATACCTCATAGTCGAAAAGATGTTTGAATGATTATAAATTGGTAAGTAAATTACATCTAGGTAAAATTGTATTTTATTTTAGGTTTCATGTTAGAGAATGTTATAATCTTTGGTGTTATTGAATGAATTGTGTTAATAATAAAATATTTTGAAAACAACTACTTATTGTAAATTATGAATCAAGTGTGTTTCTGTTGAATCCATTTTTATTTATTTATTAACCTTGAAGTTGCAGTAAAATCTAGTAATAACTAAGTATAAAAAAGATTTTTGGTTCGACCGCGCAAACGTTGGCGAGACGATCTCGATGCCTTTGTGGGAGAGGTGGGAAACCCGCAAGGGTAGAGATGCATGAAAAGGATTTGGGGGAGGCCTTGAGTGTTGGCAAATGAAACAAAACAGTGCAATGGCACTTTTAATAAAGCCCCACATCTTTACTGAGATACTCGAGGGGTTGGGTGGGGTATATCATTTCTCACTTTTCTATTATCATTCACCATAATCATACAAGAAGGAAATATTGTTTATTTATGTATTACTTGTAAGAAAAATTACTTTGACACTGGCTAAATGTGCTAATCGCACGAAGCCATCAACTAAAGGAAAAAAACCCTTTAAAAAGAAAATTTATAATTTTAATGTAGGCACCCTCGCGAGGGTACTTACATTAATATTCTAAATTCCCAGCGAGGCCTCGCTGGGAATTGAACCCGGGCCTTTGTATACAGACCAGTGTGTTTTAAGACTGGATAATAACTAATAGCTTTAGTTATTGTACTGAGCTAAAACTAGCCAGATACTGAAGAAGTGCTAAGTAGTAAGTTCTTAAAAACTAATTTTTTATTTGACTTAAGTATGAATTCTATTAACACAAGTGTTAATAGAATTCATGCTTAAGTCAAAGAAAGCTAAGGAAAGAGCCTACGTCAAGACGTAGGCTCTTTCCTTAGCTTTAGTTATTGTTCTGAGGCTCTTTCAGTGCGAGCTCTTCTGGAACTCGTGACAGCGGCCGGCGTGTGCGTCAACACAGCTGGGCCACAGTGGAAAACAGACTGACTGTGCCAGGAATTTTTTTGCGGAAGATAACCCCCATCTTATCTTAGTGGGGCCTGCTGAGGTTTCCCTCTTGCAGTAACGCTTCGACCCATCGGGATCTTTTGTGCAACGCCGTCCTTTCACTCTTCTTCCTCTGTAGAGATAGATGCCATAAGTTTGGCCACGTCCTTAAGAGCGAAGAGCCTAATCCGGTTTCGGATAAACAGACCCCAGGAGTCCCATTCTTTTCCTAGCCAGAGAGTCACAGTCACACAGTAGGTGCTGCATTGACTCCGTTTCCTCTCCACATGCCCTACACAAGCTATTTGTTGATAGATGCATTCTGTGGAGCATTTGTTTTCTGGCATAGTGCCCTTGTCAAGGCACCGATGGTTAATCGGGTCTGCCTTCTACTGCCTCCGCATATGAACTTACTCCGTTCTAAGGCGTTTTCACCTAGGAAGGATTGGAGTGTTTCATACCCGGCTGCTCCTTCCATTCGATGCCGTGCCTGTTTTTGATGTAATCTTTTAAGGCCTTGTTGATGGTACATGGTGCAAGTGCCACGAACGGCTCAAGACCAATAAGCTGGGTCTCTGTGCCCTCCCTGGCAAGTGCATCCGCCATCTCGTTGCCGTGGATTCCCATATGGCCTGGGACCCAGATCAATCGCACCTTGTTATGTCCACCTAGCTTGTTTAGAGCTTTAGTGGTTTCTAGAACAAGGCCAGAGTCGATTCGGGGCGAAATGAGTGACTTGAGCGCTGCTTGGCTGTCACTCAGGATTCATATATTGCGCTTCTTCATAGCTAACTTTATATTCTGCTTTGCGCATAGGAGAATTGCGAAATTTTCGGCTTGGTAAACATTCCCCATGCTTTGACTATGCTTGAAGTCGTTGTTATAGACGCCTGCCCCTGTACCCGACTTCATTTTTGATCCGTCGGTGTACCAGAATAGGCTGTCTTTTTCCGGAGACGGTGGCCCTCGTTGTCATTCGTCCCTGGTTGGAATATAAACTTTAAATTTCTTTTCGAACATGAATATGGGGTATATTATATCGCACCCATTTCCATGATCCTATCAGGAATGTCAGTCGTTTCCCATTATGTGTGTCTAGTCAGAGGTTTAGATGCGTCCCACAGTCCGGCCACTTTTAGTCTATGTAACGCTTTCTTTGCCTCTGTTTCTATTACAATGTGTAGGGGTGAAAGGTCTGTGAGGACCTCCAGCGCTGCCGTTGGAGTGGTTCTAAAGGCACCATTGATCGCTAAACAAGCTGTTCTCTGAAGTTTGCTAAGAGCATTCTTACAGATCTTCAGCCTAGTTCTGGGCCACCAGACGATGCTGCCATATGTGAGGATCGGTCTCACCATCGTCATGTAGATCCACCTAATGATTTTGGGGTTGAGTCCCCACATCTTGCCATAGGTAGACCGACACATGCCAAAGACTCTGTAAGCCTTGGCTACGGTCGTGTCCACATGCTGTTTCCAAGTAAGTTCCCTATGCAGCGTTAAGCCTAGATATTTTACTTCCTTGGACCAAGAGAGCTGGGTACCATAGTGTTAGGATACCCAGTCCCGTAGTGTTTCTCATTCTTGTAAAGAGGATGGCTGTTATTTTCCCCGGGTGTACAGAGAGGGGATGGACATTGCACCATTCCTCCAGCAAACCCAAGGCACGTTGCAATAACCCCGATACCTTAGAGGGAAACTTCCCACTGACAGATGACCAGGTCATCCGCATAACCAACCATATAGAATGGTCCCTTTATTCAGCCTTACTACGACTGAATCAACCACAAGGCTCTCCACAGAAGAGGTGAGAGAACCCCTCCTTGCGGGCATCTTCTGGTTGTTCGTGCAAGTAGACTGTCACCTAGCAGTTCAGAGTTGATAATTCTACCCTTCAACATGCATTTGATCAAATTACAGATCGGTTGTGGCGCACCATGGTTCTTGGCTGCAACCTTGATGGATTCAAAGGTAGTGCGATCAAATGCACCTTCAATATCTACAAATGTGCAGACACAAATTCCTTATTTTCCAGCGCAGATTCCGCTCGACTCACCACATGATGAAGAGCAGTTTCTGTTAACTTCCCTGCCTGATATGCACATTGAAGTCCATGGAGTGGGAATCTTCAGTGGTCCCGCTCTGATATATTTGTCTACCATTTTCTCCAGGGTCTTCAGGAGAAAGGATTGTAGACTTATAGGCCTAAAAACTTTGGGTTCTTCGTAATCTGATTTTCCCGTTTTGGGTATAAAGATTACCTTAACACGCCTCCATGTTCTGGGAATATATCCAAAGGCTATGCATGCTTTTTACAGCCTGCAAAGATGGGGTCCCAGGATGGAGGCGCCCTGTTGTAGGATAGGATAAATGTTGTCAGGCCCTGGAGCCTTAAACGGTTGGAAACTCCCCAGCGCCCATTTAACTTTACATTCATCTACTACCCTTTTCGCTATTGTCCAGTCATATTTGGAGGTTCTTCCCTGCTGTTCCCTCCAGCTGATTGGATCATGATCGTCTTGGATGACTTCTGATCCAGGGAAATGAGTGTCGAACATAACCTTCAACGTCTCACTCCCTGTTTCTGTACGTACTCCATCTTCCTTCTTTAACGTGGTTAATGGAATCGCCTTTGTTGTAGAGATAGCCTTGGTTAGTCTCATTGCTTCCGGAACAAATTGTCACAATGTTTCCTCCAGGCAGATCTCTTTGCCTTACGGACCGCACTACTGTACCGCGTTAAGGCCTCCCTGTAGTCGCTAAAGTCGTTCCTCGCTTTTGCTTCGTTGAACGCCTGTCGTGTGGCTCGTCTAATTCGAGCTAGTTCCGAATTCCACCATGGTACCCTCCTTGCCACTGATTTCGTCTCTGGGCAGTTATTTTGCCAGGCCGTCATCAGTGCTTCTGTAATTCTGTCAGCTTCAAACTCTATGTCCAAGGCTGAGTTACGTTTACAGCTAGGACCATCCAGCTCCATCCTGAGGTCCTTTTTGAAGCCCTCCCAGTTAGTGTTCCTGGGGTTCCTCCTATGCACAGTTTCTATGGTTACACCTAGTCTGTACCTAAAGCATATATAGTTGTGGTCAGGCGCAGTATGGTTATTTTGAATTAAAGTAACAGTATTAAGTGAGAGAATCTATACTTAATATTATAAAGCTGAAGAGTTTGTTTGTTTGTTTGTTTGTTTGTTTGTTTGTTTGTTTGTTTGTTTGAACGCGCTAATCTCAGGAACTACTGGTTCGAATTGAAAAATTCTTTTTGTGTTGAATAGTCCATTTATTGAGGAAGGCTATAGGCTATATTACATCACGCTATGACTAATAGGTGTGGAACAGTCGCTAATTAACGCGGGTGAAACCGCAGGGCACAGCTAGTAGTGAATAATTTCAATCAGTTTTATAATATTTCTCGATTAGTTTCTGATTTAGTCGATGTGTTTTGTATGACAACATTATATATATCTGCTCTCCTAGTCTATGTCGTACATTCGCGTACAACTGTGTTTTAAATTTGAATGTACAACTTTAATGAGTGCATGCAAGTTAAAAATAACCAATGAAATCATCATCATCATCAGCGTTGCGTTCCCAACATGTGTGGGAACATGTTGGAAAATGAAAACTGACAATAATGAAAATGAAATGAAACATATTTATTAGAACACACTATTACGTCATTCAGTTACATAAACTCAAAGCACCGGAACTTTCATCAATTGACGACTGACGCGTCAGTATGGTCTAAGGTCAGTACAGCTGTGCCACAAAAAACCCCTTATAAATAACTTTTAAACGCGAGACCGACTGTCTCGCGTTTACAAGTTGCAGGTAATACAGCGGCTTCCTCCTCTCCCACCACCAATTCGCTGTTTGAGGTGGAGTTCACTAACATCCGTGGGCTCCATTCTAACCTCAACGCCGTCCACCAACACCTCGAGACGGCGCGACCGGCGGCCTGCATTGCTTTTTCTGACGGAGAGTCAAATTCGTCGCCCTGCTGACACGTCCTACTTAAGGTACCCCGGCTATCAGCTTGAGGAGCAGTTCCTCGCGAAAGCCGGAGTGTGCATGTACGTGAGGGCTGACATTTGTTGTTGTTGTCGTCTGAACTGCTTGGAAGACCCCTCCTTCCCCAGCTTTTGGGTGCGCATTGCGTGCCTATATCGGTCCCACACGGGAGATGCTAACACAAGCAGCCTTTTTGACCACCTACGCCGAGTGACTGATGTCGCGCAGGAGCAATTCCCAAACGACGAGGTGGTGGTTTTGGGAGACTTCAACGCCCACCATGAAACATTGTTGAGCTCCTCCAAAACTGATAAAGTCGGTAATGCTTTCGCTCTGACGCAAGACCTGACACAACTGGTAAACCAGCCCACATAAACAACACACACAACATAAAAAAGACAACGCTAGGCATAGATTGCGCGATAATTCGTAAAGTAATACTTCCTGGGTTCATATAGGCAAATTTATTATTTCTTTAAATGTGAAAAATTAATGTCAGTTTACTTAGTTTCATAGAGTATTAAAATGTATAAAATTGTTTACTGCGAGTGCCTTTCTCGAAAGTGTGTTACGACCTGGCCCAGCCACAGCGGGCGCCAAAAAAGGCCGTGGTGATGTCTGTAAGCTGTGTTGGCGCCCGTGGCCGGGTCAGTTTATTATTGTGATATATCATTTTTGATAGAGTTGTGTTTGATGAGCAATCATAATTATGGTAAAATAATAGTACATTGTTCACCGAGAGGAGAAAGTGACCGATTACCGTCGAGGGTGTCGTTTGAAGCCCGAGCCGTAGGCGAGGGCTTTAAAACACCCGAGATCGGGAATCGCAGTTTCTCTCGAGTGATACATAGTGCTTTATACTACACCTGATACTTTATCAAATTTACGGTAGAAAGTACGTCATTGCATATCGAACAAATATGCGGGGAGAAAACGCATCTGAGCGGGAGAGAAAAGTGTATGAAAATCCATTTCTTACGTGGTTTTTGCGTTTTCTCCCCGCATATTTGTTCGATATGCAATGACGTACTTTCTACCGTAAATTTGATAAAGTAACAAGGTACTTTCCAAGCAGGTGTAGTATAAAAGAATATGCTTATTTAGATACAGGATCCCAATCACAAGAGAAATAAGATTTTACAAGGGTAATCGTATAATATCGTATATTTACAACATTTTTAACAGTAGGAAATCTACTTTTCGCAGTAGGTTTGAATACGATTACACCTAAGTATAAATCGCGCCAAACTTCTAGTCCTCTCTGAAGTAGGCGCGATTCGCGTCGCAGTAGTTAAAAATAGGCGTCAGTAGGGCGAAGGCGGGGACGAGCGATAGGGCCTGTACAGCTGCGCAACGAAGGAACTTCAGAGGGGACTAGAAGTTTGGCGCGATCTATACGTGCAAAAAAAATGAAACAGGATTATATATAAACCAAACACTAGCTGACCCGGCAGACTTCGTACAGCTTTTTTTTTATATAGCCTATGTTAATGTAGCGTTCTAATGGTGAAATATTTTTTTTAATCGGTCCAATATTTTTTGAGTTTATTCGTTGCAAACATACATACATACATACAAAAATACAAAGGTTTCCTCTTTAAAATATTAAATATAGATATTATTTCAAGTATTCTGTGCTCAGTGAATACAAAAGCGTAATATTATTGTAAAACTTACGATGAAAAGCGGTTTGGTTCAACCACTTGGAATTTTAAAATAAAGCATGCTTTATAAATGTTAAGTACACGTCATTCCTTAGTTTGACGTTTGTGTTGGCAAGTTTTAATTGTCAAATTGTCAATTTGTCTGTCGGTTGTCTTGTCCAAAGAGAATTTAACACTACGTTTAGTCTTGTCTGTCAATCGCCGCTGTATAACTCGAAATATTAGGCCTAACTCCTAAAATATTAATAAAATGAAATACAAAGCGCTATTTTGTTTTTTAGTGCTACTAACTTATTATGAAGGAGAAGCTCAGTCTCGTACAAAAGGAGTAAGTTTATTTTCTCGACAAAAATATTTACCCTGATTTCCATTTCCAATAAATTAAAATTATTCTTCGGTTTTGGTCATTACAGCTCGAGGAGAAAGTGCAGGAGTTGTCTGACATGACTATAAAGAAGGCAGTAATCTCGCTGAATTTCAACAAGTTCAAGGATTATGTGAAGTCTGCTCCCAGAGACTACTCTTTCATTGTGATGTTCACTGCGATGGCTCCCTCGCGTCGCTGCGCCATTTGCCAACACGTTTATGACGAATACATGATTGTTGCTCACTCGTACAGAATCACGCAAGGATCCACCAATAAATTGTTCTTTGGCATGGTTGATTTTGATGAAGGATCTGATGTTTTCCAAATGGTATGTATGGTATGATTGGTTAAAGTGTAGCAAAGGGGGTGCAGGACTTTAAAAATTCAAAACTCCACAAAGTGAAGAGGTAATGTTCGGTTAGGTTAGATTAGAACTGTGACAAAAAAGCAAACATGCGGTGGCAGCAGCCGAAAAAGCGCCAGAATACCATTTTCAAAAATAAATGGAATGTTACCCACTCTGCTACACCCGAACCGTGTGATCAGTTGATTAAGTTCAAGCAATTACAGTTATTGTTTGTGAAAATTTTAAACTGTTTTAAGGTTGATTTAAAGCTGTAAAGCTAATCCGATTTACTTATTTTAATTACATAGTTTGTGAAACTATTTTCCAGCTCCGCCTAAATACAGCACCTGTGATAATGCATTTCCCTGCTAAAGGCAAACCTAAACCTGCAGACTCCATGGACTTTGAGCGTGCTGGCATCCATGCTGAGGCAATCTCTAAATGGATCCAGGACCGTACAGATGTGCAGGTAAAAGCTCAATTAATTCCTTAAATATTTTTTTAACAATGCATTTTATGACTAAATGAAATAAATAAAGAATAGAATAAGAAAAAGCCTTTATTCACTGAAAATATAAATTTCACTACATACATCTGTGTTGTGTTGTCACTCTATCCCTTGACATAGGCCTCCCCCAGAGAGTTCCACTTGCCCTAATCTTGGGCATTCCTTCTCCATTCTATGGGCAAGTCGTCCTCCCGTAATAGTCCTAGTAGATACCTCTCTACTCCTACTCTGTAATACTCCTTGTACATTTGCCCCTCCCTGATAATAGTATATTATGACCCTTCCATCACCATTTCATGGATTTTGTAGTGCTTGTAACATCCACTACTCCCGTTTTGTCTCTAATTTTGATTAGTTTCCTTTTTTTATTTATTTTTATGCTCAACATGTTCCGTTCCATGCTTTGCTGACATACCTTGAGTTCACAACATTACACAAAAACTCACAACATTGTCTGGCGTCCTTATATGTTAGAACGGGAAGTCTACGTTTAGGAGCATAACGTCAAAAGCGCAAAATGACAAACGATCGCATATAGTCAAAAGCGCACATAGTCAAAACCGTACATAGTCAAAGGCGCACATAGTCAAAAATCAACTTAAACGGGTTTATTGCTTTGTTATTAAATATTTTTATTTTTGGCGAGTCAGACTCGCGTTCGTAATGGGAAATGAAATATAATGAGCAATATATACAATTTGTAAAAGATTAAGCGCACACCTTCGGACACCCTAATTATATTACTTAATTGTAATTGCCAATTAATGCAAAATGTTGTTGTTTTAATAATACCTATTATGTATGATTTTTTCTGCGCCGCCTTTATAAAGTTTTGTTGTTTATTATCGAATCTAATCTACCTACTATTAGCAGTGCAATAATAATTGCAATAGCTTACATTCTCCTACGAATTTTTCTATTGACATTTTATTATCGTACGAATAAACATTATTGAGAGTCAACATTCGAAAGACTGAAACAAATGGAACGAACGAATCGTAATTTATTTACAAAACTTAAGACTTTTTTACGTTAGTATAGTTAGTTAAGTTGTTCGTGTTTAACGATTCGTATTCGTATTTCGTGTACGTATACGTACGTGTACGTTTCGTGTAGGCGTATGTAGGTAAGGTACTACTAGAGTGAACGACTCTGGTACTATTTTCGGCTCTTCTCGGTGTTCGGCTTTCGTTGTGTGTACGTAGGTCGGTAGGCTAAAGCGCTAATATGTCCATACTGTTTGCCCTCGACGAGTATAACTAATATATTAAATAAACCATATTTAATTGAATATAAGTAAAATTATTTTGCATGATTTTTAATTATAATTAAATAATTTAATTGGGGTGTCCTAGGGTGTGCGCTTAATCTTTTACACGTTGTATACTATATTGTTCATTATATTTAATTTCCCATTACGAACGCGAGTCTAAGTTGATTTTTGACTATGTGCGCTTTTGACTATGTGCGCTTTTGACAATTTGCGATCGTTTTTCATTTTGCGCTTTTAACGTTATGCTCCTATGACAAGATGACGTCATAAACTAAACACGTATCCAAAGTAATCGAAAGCAATCGAGTTAGGCGGTCGGGGGGCAGGTGTTGTTCACTCGTCTATGTATCTCTTTAGGCATTTGATGTTCAGATGTTATTAATTGTCCAAGGTACAGATATTCATCAACATATTCTATCTCCTTTTTTTCTACAATGATCTTTGCTTTTGTGCTGTTTCTCATGGCTCAGCAAACATTAGGTGTTGTAGTTTGTCACCATTTATGTTCAGCCCAAGGTGATCCCAGTCCAAATGGCTAAATATTCTTCAAGGACAGCTGCAAAGAGCTTTGGTGACATTGAGCCTCCTTGCCTCAGTCCCTTTTGCTCTTTAAACTCATCTCCTGTTTTTTCAAGCTAAATTTTAGATGTATTTTTATATATTTGTTTTATAATTCTAACGTATTTGCTGTTTATTCCCTGTCTCTCCAATACTTCATAAATGAACTTGTATTCCATGGTATCAAAGGCCTTTTTGTAATCAACAAACGATGTAGAACTTTTTACCATATTCATTGTACTCAATCTGCTGTTTTACTATGTGCAGCGATTGGTTGCAACTGGCGGGACCTCGAAGCCACAGCAGAAGACCGCGACGCGTTGTGATCCCTCATCAGAGACATATCAGACTCTGTCTCTTTCTGTCTGACTCTGACTTATGTCCCCACTGCTGGGGCACGAGCTTTCCCTATGGGTGGATAGGGAGAACGGGCCATGAACCACCACGCGGTCCCAGTGCGGATTGGTGGTTGTTAACGACTGCTAATGCAGCCGGAACCAACGGCTTAACGTGCCTTCCGAAGCACGGAGGAGCTCGAGATGATAAATTTTTGGTCACCCATCCGATGACCGGCCTTTGCGAAAGTTGCTTAACCTCAGCACTCGCAGACTGGGCGCGTTAACCACTGCGCCATCGAGCTCCTCATCAGGTTCCCCTATAATGTCGAATATCTCTTTTAGAAATTAATTGGTGATTCTATCGTCGCCAGGTGCTTTGCGCTTTCCTCATTTACAGTGTCTAAATCAGTGCTGCTATACAGGTTTAAAAGTCTGTTTCTATGGCCTCTATTTGCTTTATTTTTTTTGTAGTCTTTTCTTTCCCGTGCAAGTCTTAAGTTTTCATGTTTGGTATCCCTGTGGAATGATCTTTTAGTTGTTTAAAAGTATTTTTTTGCCACCTTTTGTCTCGTTTTTAATTATAATTAGTCTGTTTGTTTTATGTCTTCTTATGCTTGCTGTGATTGCTTTGCTGATATTTTCTACTTTTTGTCTGTTTGCTTTCTTGTCTTGTATGAGCTCTTTCTTTCTTCGATAAGGTTCCTTGCGTCATCACCAATTTTGTCTTCCCTTATTTTTGTTGTAATTATTTCTTTGTTAAAATTTATCAGGATTTTCTTCATCTCGTCATATTTTTCGTCTGTTTCCCAGACTTCATGTTTGTTTGGTATCTTTTTAAATTCATGTTTGACATCTTCTGTCATGTGCGGTATTATGCGAGGTATCGTATTGTGGTTTTATATTATTCCTTGGTTGTTTGATGCAACATGTTATAGTTCTCCTAACCAGTCTGTGATCTGTACTGTAGGTCAGTTTATTTATGACTTCGACAATGTCTACAAAATTGATTAGGTATGTTTGTTAGTATGAAGTCTAGGCATGACGTTTCTGTTTTTATCATTGGGAGAGATCCAAGTCCATTGTCTGGTAGGCTTTTTCTTGAAGATTGCGTTCCATGATTCTTAGGTTGTCCTAAGAATCATAGAGCGCAATCGTCAAGAATCTTCAAGTACAAACTTATGGGCAAAGTTGAACAGTAGCTGTCCATTTTCACCTCTACTAAATTCTCCAATTAAGTGTTCTTCTCCGTTATGTTTAACTCCTATTTGGCTGAGGAAGTTTACTATTAGTATTTTTTGTTTATGAGTTCTTCCATCGTTTCTTCTTGCTGTTTTGTCTTAAGTTCTTTCCTCGTCTTTACTATATCCTTTCGAAAGTCCTCAGTTCTAGTCATTTGTTTTTTATTATTACTGAATGCTACTTTTAAGTGTTGTTTATTGTATTCTTCATCATCTCCAAAGTAAAGGCCTTCTTTTTTTTTGTCACTGCCCCCAATCTTAAGCCTTTATATCCAAATTGTACCAGAGATTCTTCTTCTATCATCTAACCAACAGGCTAACAGAATATCTTAGTCTTGTTCTTGACAACGACTTAAAATTGGAAATTTCTATTGTTATTCTTAATTAAATGTTGTAACCTGTGTCACTTAAGTGAAATTTTAAGTTTTAATGAAAAAAACATCTAAATGTTTTCTTCCCACTTTACTATATTTTTTTTACAAAGGCGATACGCAAACGCAGTGCCATTGTAAAGTTTAAATATGCATGAAATTTTGCTATTAAAATCCTATAATTTTTATGACAAAACAGCTTTAAAACTTCTTTTTAGTTATGATGTTTCTTAAATAGCTGCTACTAGAGTGGGTATTTTGTATTGCTGATTGTAAATTTAAGATAAACATGGGCTTTGGAACTATTTTAGTAAGTAATGTGCAGATGTGCAGAGATGCATAACAAACTTTCCATCTTTAAAAAAATGCATACTAACTTCATTATGCTTAATTTTCTTTGTCAGTATTGTGCAGCAAATTAGGACGTGTGTGTGTCTACAACTTCCTCATAGCCATAAGAGAAATTCTAAGCATGCCGTATTTTAGAGCATAATTGGAGCAATCAAAGGTTTCAGTCATACATTTGGAGCCACCACAACTTTGTTACTATGAGTTGTTTTTTGTGTGTAAGCTGGAGAAACGTGTCTCCAGCTGGCACATGCCGTTTAGGCAAACCTGTGAGGCTAGGGTATTAGACTATAGTCAGAAATTTAGAGCATAATTGGAGCAACGAGAGTCAAAAAAACTAACCATCACACTCAAATACTGTTGAAACTACGATCATAAAACTATGTGCGAGCTGGAGTATTGTGTCTCTGGCTTGCACATCTGTATCTTCGTAATTATTTAGGCAACATCATCATCATCATCATCAGCTCATTTTATGTCCCCACTGCTGGGGCACGAGCCTTCCCTATGGATGGATAGGGAGAACGGGCCATAAACCACCACGCGGGCCCAGTGCGGATTGGTGGTTGTTAACGACTGCTAATGCAGCCGGGACCAAAGGCTTTACGTGCCTTCCGAAGCACGGAGGAGCTCGAGATGATAAATTTTTGATCACCCATCCGATGACCGGCCTTTGCGAAAGTTGCTTAACCTCAGCACTCGCAGACCGGGCGCGTTAACCACTGCGCCATCGAGCTCCTCTTTAGGCAACAATTATGTATTATACATTAATATTTAGAGCCGAATTGCAGCATTAGACTCCAAATTTATCAAAACTTTAGCTTGAATAAAATAAAAATATGGCATGCTTAGAATTTCTCTTATGACTATGAGGAAGCTGTAAACACACACATAATTAGGACAACCCATTATGGCAAAAGCATTTATGGTTATATCAATCTCCTAGATGAAGTAATATCAATGTCTCATGTTTACTTGATTGGAAGGGATCTGAACAAAGACATCGGATTTTACTAAAGTTGCCGACATGGCAATACCAAGAGTGGTTAAAACCGGAAATAGTTTTTCTTCTTCGTAAAGTCTTAGTACCTACACATATTACTCTTATCGTTGTATTTCAGAGTAAACCCAACGTCCGTATATGAGAAACATATGATTTTGAACTGGTAAAAACTATTTTATGTTGATTGACATACAATCTTATTTCAAAATCATAATTTTTCTATGCAGACGTTGGAATTGTTATATACTACAACAATACGATTAGTTTCATATTAGTACAAACTAATAAGAATTAAAACTATTTCTAGGATCCAGGAATCGATATAATTAAATTAATAAAATTTTGTTGGTTTTAACCTCTCGTATTGTCTTGTCGGCAACTTTAGGTAAATTAACCCCCGGCACTCCGATCACTGAAGATGCTTTAAGTACCTATGTCACCACTTTTTTTGAGATTTTGCCGATTGCCTCAGACGGCATTTTCAGCTTCACATCGGACCAATTTTTTCGCCGAGATTTATCACAGTTTTTTTAGGACGTGTGCGTTGCAACATCGAATTTCATACCTAATTTAATTCTCATCGACAAAAAATCATTCACAGATCAGGGTGTTCCGCCCTCCCAATTATTCTGGAGCAGTCGCCTTCGCGATGCTCTTCCTCCTAGTGGCCGGGTTCCTGTACCTCAGGAGGAATAATCTCGAGTTCCTCTACAACAAACAGATGTGGGCAGCTTTAGCGGTGTTCTTCTGCTTCATGATGGTCTCGGGACAGATGTGGAACCAGATCAGATCACCGCCTTTCTTCCACCGCACTAAAAATGGTCCCGTGTACATCAATGGAGGATCGCATGGACAGTTTGTGCTCGAGAGTTATATCATAGCTATTTTGAGTATCCTTTTGAAATTAATGAGATTTTAATGTAAGTAAATAGCCTATAAATGTCCCACTGATGGGCAAAGGCCTCCGTCATTGAAATAAGTTATTATTACAATTGATGGGAAATGGCTTAATCACCACGCTTGCCAAATGCGGGTTGGTGAGCACAAACCTGTAACAACAAACACTTTGCCCGACCTGGGAATTGATCCCGGGACCATCGGGTGCTTTGCCACTCGGACAACGAAACTTTAATGTATATTAGTTATTATTGGATGAATTCTTCCAATGGAACGTGAAAAAGTATGATATAATTATTCTTAAAACAGAATTCCGAAAAACATTAATGACATGCATGAGTAAATACTTATTAGCGCCTGTCAAAATGATAAGTCTTCTCATAGACATTATATGGAAATAGCGTACTTAGACTTGACTGTTGTTCCATTGTTCCATTGATGGAGCAACCAGCACAGTGCCTAAAAAGAAAAGCAAAACAAAATATCATTTTTAATTATATCACCGATAAATATTTTTAAAAGTATTGAGTGTTCATTATGCTTTTATAGGTTATATATTCAAGTTTAGATCCAACCAAAACTGGGGGCCTACCACGAACCACGTTCGACGTGTTGCCTCCCTGTCACACTTATGCACGAATTTACAAGTGCGACAGAGAGGCAACACGCTGATAGTGGTTCGTGGTAGGCTCTCAGGTCATTGATTCGAAGAACGTGATGTCATTATTACCTTATAGCGTGCCCTGCACGTCAACGACGGCAGCGATCGACAATACCTATAGTTTACAAAAACACAAAAACATAAATAAATTTGGAAATTTTGGAATCCCTATTCGTGTTGCAAGTTTTTACTCTGAATTGAATGCTTGGCGTACAGGAGACGGCGACGCATTTATGTTGCGGCGGTCAAATGATTTGTTGTTTCAACAGCTCTATTTTCTTAACCACCCCGTTCAGACTGTGCCGTGGTAATCGGCATGATCCTCATGATAGAAGCGGCGGGCGGCGTGAAGAACGGCGGCACCGTGCGCACGCAGATCGATGGGCGCCGGCGCCGGTTCCAGTCCGTTGTAGGGCTGGTGCTGGTCTGCGTGTTCTTCTCACTGCTGCTGTCGGTGTTCAGAGCTAAGACGCAAGGATACCCATACAGGTTTGTCGCAGTGTGATAACTAGATTATAGTAGATGTTTAAGAATAAGATTTTAGGCAAATTTTGTTGTGAACAAATTACTATTAAAAAAAGTTTTGTTAAAATTTTCACAAGCAGGATTCGAACCCGCACCCTCTGACATACCGGGTGTACTACCAACTATGCTATCGTGTCTCGTTTTTTTCTGAATTAAAGTGAAATATTGAGCATTCCCCCATCTCTTCCCGTGGGTGTCGTAGAAGGCGACTATGGGACCATTCCAGAGGATGGGCAGCAGCGTCTCTCTGATTATTCTCACCTTACTGCGATCGCCAACCCGCCTGCCAAGCGTGGCGATTATGGCAAATTCCCCTCAAAATTATTTATCCTTGAGGGAGGCCTTTGTCCAGCAGTGGACGTCTTTTTGGCTGAGATGGATGGAGATGGATTGAGCATTTGCAATTTTACATTGCCTGAGTAGAAACATTGAAAAATAGCGCCGAGGCCAACTGGTGATGAGCTCATCTAGAATAATCATAACTACTGGACAGAGTTCGACTGACTGTAGTTAAAAAAGTATACTAACACATGTTCATCATAAATGTTATGTTTCGGAACTGTTCAATATAAACTGAGACTATACCATCACGTTCCTTCAAAAACGAGGCACGAAACTTCTTCAAATAACCAGATAATCAAAATACAGTGTTTGATTATAACTTCTCCTTTTGTTTCAGCTTTCTATTCAAATAAGTGTAAGTGATAAGAAAGTGTGCAATAAGATAGTGAATGTGTGTGTGTGGTGTATTTCAAATAATAAACTAATTGTGGATAGAAATAAAATATGTTAAAGTATTATATTTTTTCATTTCACTCAGCGTTTACTTACTTACGGTGTTCAGGTATACAGGGTGTTCGGCGCATGGTTGGACAAACGAAAGCGGCGAAGTGGTGGGGTCATATACTATGTACTCACGCCCAAAAAGTTTGACATTTGTCCACGATTTTTTTTTAAATGAATTTTATTGAAAAGTTCAAAAAACACCAGAATTCACAACTTAAACCCATATATATCCACATAACGACAAGGAAAAAGAATGAAATAGCTTTGGACAGTACATACTATATGACCACACCACTTTGCTGTTTTCGTTTGTTTAACCATGCGCCAAACACCCTGTGTAGTAATTGCTAGTTTTTTATTTTTTTAATTTTATTTAGTACCGATAACAATCATAATGACATAATTTTATAAAACATTAAAATAAGATTAGAATGTTATCTTCTATAGCTATACCGCTTAACTCAGTCCTCGCGGTATGTACGCGGTCCTGCGGTAGGTACGCGGGGCGGGAGGTACGCCACGAGTACGAGCGTTTTGCGACGCGGCGAACAGATTTTTAGTTCATTGCGCGTTATAATACGGCAGTCACAGTCCTGCTGACTGACTGTTAGAAAAAACGCAATGAACTAGAAATCCGTTTGCCGCGTCGCAAGACGTCAGTAGTCGTGGTCGAACGGTAAGGTGGTACACACGTGATAATTTTAACAAGATTCATCTGAAGATAAGCAATTATAAATAAAGGTGCCTGCCTACCATTCAAGTCAATTGTTTTGAGAAAAGTTAAAAAAAAACTTTTTTTTACTTCACAGCCGTTATTTATTATAGAAGATTTGATAAATACAATGGTAATGAACTTGTGTTCTATTTATTAAGCAAACTTTATCAAAATAATAAATCAATCACTTGTATTCATATCAATATCACTGGAACTTGATTCTTCACTTTCGAAGACTCTTGAAACACAATTGGAATAATCAATTTCCAATCCCAAATCTAAAAAATTCAAATGGCACTCTTAAAAGCGATAATAGCGCTCCATTGGAATTAAATTGCGTGGAAATTGAGTGATCAAATTATTGTCGAGATGGAGCGTTCCGAAATTGCGAAACTTATCCCAATATTGATACCTAATAATCGCATTGGAATTGTATTGAGATTGAGTTTGCGTCAAGAGTAGCCTACCAGGTCTGGGTGATATGGAGGCAAACGCAACACTTCATGTTCGTTTCTTGTTAAAAACTCGTCAATTTTGTAAATATCTTCTGTGAAATGTTTTTTAATTATTTTAAACAAGTCATCCTTTCCAAGTTTTTCATGAAAAGGCACTTCATGCTGTCGTAGCTAAACTTGCATAGCTGGCTTGGTAGAAGCCATAGTTGGCTTTTTCTCTTCTCGAACCGAATGATAAGCTGCGTTATCCATTACTATGACCAAAGGTGGTATATTAGGCATGAGTTTTACATTTATCTATTTACTGAAATTCACGAAATTCATAGAATTGTGATAATCACCTGTTTTACATTTAGATTTAAATATCACAAGTGCTCCGTCTACAAATCCAGTTTGGCCTCCACAATGTAAGATAATCAAAGGGTCTCCTTTACCGATATGAGAAAGCACGACGTGTTCATCGTTTGATTGCCAACATTTTGAAACGTTATGAGACGCATTAACATAAGTTTCGTCAAGATTTAAAATATGTCTTCCTTCTCTACGATATTTTTTAATAGCGTTTAGGTATTTCCACCTCCACGATGTTATATTTGGCTGTTCGATAAGGAGTTTCCTTTTATATCAGCATTTCTTAAATTTAAAACCCAGATCATGTTATAATAGTCTTAAATATTCCCTGTAGCACCCATATTTATAACTGCATATCTTCAGATAAATCTTGTTAAAATAATCACGTGTGTACCACGTTACCGCCCCCCGCCCCGCGTACCTACCGCAGGCGAGGACTCAGTTACGCGTTCTAGCTATAGATGCGAACCTAACATGCGTAAATTTACATTACATATCTGTGACAACTATTACCTAACTGACAATAAATCTACAAATTACATAATAGCAATCGATGGATATAGGAATGTAATCGCCCGGATTGTGAAATATCAAATTCCACCCTAGGCAGCTAAATGCCTGTAGTCTTTTTTCAGTTTCGGTAAAAAAAAACATGTAAAATTAATCATTTATTTTAATTTTATAAAAATAATTATTTTACAAACATACGCTTATGCACTATTCAATAAATATATTATAATCTAGAATAATTTAATTAATTTAACTGCATATTTGTGGTCCCTAATCCTTATTATAATTGTCTAAGATTGTCTGCTCTAATGTGTAATACATATTAGGTATTAAAAGATAATACCTAATATGTATCACACATTAAAAAGTTAATGCATAGCATATAACTCCTTTCACCTTCAACTTGTAAAAGGAGATGTTGTGCATCTGCTTGGTTTAAGACAGACAGTTCGAAAAGATTTCTATGCTCTCAATAAATTATAATATGCATCAGTCTCAATTTTTTATAAAATTCACTCTTACAACTTTCATATAGACATTATACATATATAGTTAGCTCTATTGACCTGACGTATCTATAAAATTCTTGGAAGAATTGCTTGTCTATTTGTAGGGTAGTTTTTAAATGTTTTTTTGTACCACTCGTGAGCCTGGATTGCTGTCTGCGTCTGCAATTTAATATAAGTTAATAATAATATTAAAATAAATTGTAGATAAATAAAATTTGAGGAGCTCGATGGCGCAGTGGTTAACGCGCCCGGTCTGCGAGTGCCGAGGTTAAGCAACTTTCGCAAAGGCCGGTCATCGGATGGGTGACCAAAAATTATCATTTCGAGCTCCTCCGTGCTTCGGAAGGCACGTAAAGCCGTTGGTCCCGGCTGCATTAGCAGTCGTTAACAACCACCAACGCACGCGCATCGCCGCCGCCGCCGTGGCTTGTATTAAAAGCGAGCAACGCAGTGCAAAGGATTTTCGCTTTTCGACCGGTAAAGCGTATGTGGCCGCCACCGTACCTCTTATTGGGAACCGAACCCGGAGCCTCTGAACTTAAGACCGGTGGTGGTCCACTAAACCACAAATGCGGTAAAACGGTAAAAGTTTTTTTAGAGTTTGCCGATTGCATAAGGCGGCATTTTGACGCTGACGTCACCGCACTTTTTTTGGGGCGCGGGCGGCGAGAAACTTAAAAGGTTCCTCAAGCTGTGCGAAATGAAACATCGTCAAGAGGTTTTCCCACTAGATTTTCTGAGGGGTTTGGATCGGATCGGGGTAAAACATAGTGTCAATATGCTTGTAGATAATTGCTAAATAGATTTTGTAATGATTTGATTAAACATACCTGATTAGCCAGAACCCATAGATAAATGCAGAAGAATGTTTTCGTTGGTATCAGCACTAATAAAACGGTATACAGAACGACCTCGCACATTCTATGCGGACTGGACACATGTTGGAACAACCTTCCATGAGGCACCCTATGGTCTTCCGTCACAACGTGCCCTGACTTCTTGTCTTTGCGTAAGTTCGCGAAGATGATGTTGCTTTGGTACTGCTCATACCACGCCCATAGGAATATTAGTATGCAGGGCGGAGACAGTATCTTGGTGCGGGTATCGTTCCAAAGGACGGTCTCCCTGTTCTGACTTCCTGAAAAAGATGAAGAATTTATGTCACTTGAAGAAAATTACTACAGTGGTTTTGTGGAGAAGGGCTTAATTAATTTATCTTTATAGCTTAAATCATCATTATTGCAGCCGTTTGATGCGGGGCTCAGGCTTTCCCACATTAACAATGGTACAGGCATGTGATTGGTGGGCTATAAATAACCCACCATGCTGACCCAATAAGAGTTGAAGTGTTACGTCTCACGACAACAATTGAGACCATGGAATTAACGTGCTTTACGAGGCATGGAGAAGAGTTATTTCAACCGGTGACCTGACATGCCAAAGTTGCTTAACTTGCAGAATCGCAATCGGAATGAGAAGCTTGATGGCGTAGTGGTTAACGCGCCCGGTCTGCGAGTGCTGAGGTTAAGCAACTTTTGCAATGGCCGGTGATTGGATGGGTGACCAAAAATTTATCATCTCGAGCTTCTCCGTGCTTCGCAAAGCATGTAAAGCCATTGTTAACAACCACCAACCCGCACTGGGCCCGCGTGGTGGTTTATGGCCCGTTCTCCTTATCCATCCATAGGGAAGGCTCATGCCCCAGCAATGGGGACATAAAAATGAGCTGATTATGATGATTAATCGGAATGAGCAAGTTGCTGCGCCATCGAGCCCACACGTCCACTGCTGGACATAAGTTTCTCCAAGTGCATGCCACTGAGCATGTAAAATGGGAAAATTAATGATTGAAACAGTGATTAACATTCAAGACACAACAGTTGATTTAAATTTAAAGTATTTCCTGTTTGTGTTAGTTGACTATAAGAATCTTCGTGTTGATTCACCTTTTCAAAATACACTGTGCAAATTGTGGTTGATTAATATGCACTAAATAATTATTACTATAAAAAAACAATAGTTTGCTTAATTTTTTAATTAAAAGTTAATCTCTCTATTGAGATTTATAGGTATCATTTTTGCTACAAATCAGTCAGCAAAAGATTTATTGATACATTTTTAACCAAGGCAGTAAAATTAATAACACAAAAACCAAGCACGGCCCTAAAAATTATCTGGCTATGTTTACCATTTAATCACAAGTGAAAACTTTTACTTACCACTAAATAAAGGTGCTTGACCAACTGCTGCAACAAAGCAGGCAAAGTAATGTATGATCCCCGCCAGGTAGTGGCTAAGATTCATTTTACTGGACTTCGCAAACACCTGCACAAAGTAAGTCTCGTAGAACCTTCTGTAGCATTGAATCATCATCAAACTCATAGCTATTACCACTGCTGCTGCTGATACTGTGAAAGAGAGAAATTTACAATCAGTTAAACATTGTTAAGGTTTTTACTTATTTTGGAGCTCGATGGCGCAGTGGTTAACGCGCCAGGTCTGCGAGTGCTGAGGTTAAGCAACTTTCGCAAAGGCCGGTCATCGGATGGGTGACCAAAAATGTATCATCTCGAGCTCCTCCGTGCTTCGGAACGCACGTAAAGCCGTTGGTCCTGGTTGCATTAGCAGTCGTTAACAACCACCAATCCACACTGGGCCCGCGTGGTGGTTTATGGCCCATTCTCCCTATCCATCCATAGGGAATAATAAATGAGATGATGATGATGAAGGTTTTTATATAGACACCCCTGCACATCTGACTACCACAAACTATCAAATTACCTTAATGTATTATGAACTTTATGTCTTAGGCATATGGTTGTACATTATTTGTTGAAGAAATTTGAGTTTTTTGAGATTTTCATAGTCTGATGTGCAGAAGTCGGTACATAAATATTGTAAGTGGGCTACTTTAACCCTCAAACCTTTAGCATGTTTGTTCTCAAAACGAATACCAGAGCCGGCAGGCTGTGGTAGCCGTTATGATATTTATATTTTGATGTGTCAAATAAATGTTTCAAATCGTAATTGGTTCCCTAACATGACTTACTAACCTACCCCATGACCCTACTTTCACTAAATGTAATAACTTTGAAAGTAGGTAAGTAGGTAATTACCTACTTATTAGATTTTCTTGCTTAATACAGGCAAGTGCCAGGGTATTACTGTGATTATGTATTTAAAATAATAATAATTATTGCTGTGTGTTACTCATTGCAGTCTAGATTTCCTAATAAACACAATGTATGTGTGATGCCATTAAATTGCCATTTTACTAAGTTCCACAATGTCTAACCATGTATAACTGCATTAGTGCTGTTTAATGAGAACTCTTTAGTATGAATTTCATTGGTGGGCAACAGAGTTTATTAAGCCATACCATTATTATCCATACCCATAGCAAGTACGTACTCAACTAAGGGTTTTGGGTAGCGATTACAATTCAAACCTTGTAAATTTTCATAGTACCTACATTTATGGTCATCGTTAGTAACAAGATCAGCAATCATCATCATCTCAGCCTAAAAACGTTTACTCAGTGCTGGACAAAGGCCTTCCCCTAGGATTTCCACAACTACTGGTTTTGTGCTGCTTGCATCCAGCAGGGGCCAGATCTTCACCAAATCGTTGGTCCACCTCAGATCGGCAATGGGATGAATAAATCATACAACTAAGCTTTACTCGCTTGCAACAGCAAAATAGTAAAACTTGAATTAGTCAAAGAAAGGTTTGATGACTTTAATAATCTTTTATGTGATTAACTGTTCCACTTTAACACATCTTGAATTGGTGTTATTGTTTTCAATAGTACTAAATTAAAAACAAATATTCTCACCTGAAGGTTCATCCTGCTCAAGGAATAGCCGTAAAATAAGAGCCACATATTTATTTACTCCGTACCCTACGTAGTACACCAGAAATATGTAACCGAGGGTAACACTTCCAAAACATGACGCAAACAAATAAAAGTGTCTGTACCACGATTTCGGTATCTCTATTAACTGTAGGAAATTCGCCTCTGATCCCTTGTAAGCGAAACTGCCATATCTGAAACCTTTAATGATGAACGCCGGCACATGTTTCTCAAAGTTGTTGATTAAAACACCGGTAAACGTAACTGCTGAAGCTAAACCAAGAAAAATAATGTCCAATATATTAAGCATCGCGCTTTTTGGTATATACGACCGGTGTGGACGGCACTTCACATGTGGAGTGAGCGTTGTAGTTATAAGAAATTATCATTCTATGGTCTTTTAGTACTTATAACGGGCCTGCGATTGGAATGTCCTCACTTTCTAAGTCGTCCTAGTTTCTCAGCGCACTACACAGCTTAGCAGATTTTACAAACTTAATTTTGCTTGCAATAACAGTAAAAAATCAAAACTATCACATTTAAAAATAACTCTTATTGCAAAGCTGATATGACTATGAAATGTAAAAAATGTAAACCTTACGCTGGTTTATGGAGTTCGGCTATAGAAAGTGTCAGTGTCAAAATCAGCTGTTGGCTGTCAGAAGCTTTCGTTTAGAAACCCCGTCCACGGTAACCGTGCCCTATCCGATGTTGACGTTATCTAAATTATTTTCATTAAGGGTATGTTCCGATATACACTGCGAGCACTGTCCAGTGCTCTTAATGGTGAGAAATTTGTTCCGTTATGGGCTGACAGTATACTGCCGCAGTATCCTAGGGAAATATATGACGTCATAAATCGTCGCCATTTTTGTACTGTAAGCACTGGCATTTTCAAGGTAAGGTCTCAGTACTTTGATCACGTGATCAACAGCGTCCAGAAATAACATGGATGACAGCATGGTTGACAGTATACTGGACTGCGTTCCGTTTTAAACAGTAACCAGTATAACTAACTACATATAAAGGAAAGGCTACGCAGTATACTAAAATGACGTCACATCTTACAGTGCTCGCAGTGTATGTCGGAACATACCCTAAACCAGGGTTAATGTAACTTCCCAAATAAAAAAATCTCGTGTCACATGTTAGTTGCCATACTCCGAAACGGCTTGATCGATTTTTATGAAATTTTATAAATAGGTTCGGTAGGTCTGACAATTCGTCGTAATCTATTTTTCTTACCCCTAAGTGATAAGGGTGGTCCACTCAAAACATTTTTTTTTTACAATTTCATTTTCTAATACAAAATGTTTCACGATTTGTTTTTTTTGTTGTCATAGAAACTGTCCAAGTGGTACGAGTACTACATTTAAGTAAAAGTATTTATTATGTATTTTTTTACGGATAAAACGACGTTTTCTAAAAATAAAACCTAGATAGATCGATTTATCGCCCCCGAAACCCCCTGCATACTTTTTTATCACCGTCCAAAACTTCTGAAATGACTCCCGTGGTACAAACGAACAACTCTTACTATTGGACCAACTCCCTAACTCGAAAATAAAATTAAGCTGTTCCATACATTTTGGTCCAATATTGAATATTGATGTTTTGTGTGGGACAACCTGAATATTATTTTCGAGTTAGGGAGTTGGTCCAATAGTAAGAGTTGTTCGTTTGTATCACGGGAGTCATCTCAGAGGTTTGGACGGTGATAAAAAGTGACCCTGTATACATATGTATGATATGTGATGATAAAGTCCTGACTCCTGGCTAACTTAAAATAATCGTGTCGCATACATCATTAGTTAAGCAAAAAAGGAAATATTTAAACACTCCGGCTCCTGTGGGCCTTCTTTAGATATATATCTTGTGTACTTACCTCCCAATCTTAATGTCACAGAATATCAAAGCTTTTTCGATCACTGTGGTGACATGCTCTTGAATCGCAACAGCTCTGACTCAAATATTATCATGGTCGGTGACTTCAACATACCAGGCTTGACATGGACCCAAGATAACTCTTGTCCTCCTCGCCTACTCTCTAGTGGGTCCTATGATACGAAATCGACCCTACTTACCGATCTAATAGAATTGGGCGGTCTTTCGCAATATAACCACGTTCGCAACGCAAACGGCAGGGTCCTCGATCTCTTCATGACAGATCTCACGCAAGTAACACTATCGGAATGCCCTCCTCTCTCTACACTCGATCGCCATCATCCAGCTATTGAAATAGACGTGTGTATTGGGTTCCGTAAAAGTGCGATGAAGAGCAAAAAAATTACAATACCGAATTATCGTAAATGCAACTTTCCCAAATGCAACGAGCACCTTAACAGTATAGACTGGGGACAACTTCTTGACCACAGCGATGTCAATTTAGACGTGGAGCAATTTTATATAACTTTGAACAACATTATTCAAAACAATACACCCTCTAAACGAATTGGCCACTCACAATACCCCGTCTGGTTCTCTGAACCCTTAAAGGCGTGTATTGCTGAGAAAACTCGTGCTCATAAACGCTTTAAAAAATTCCGTAACCCTAGAGATTACGATGAGTTTCAGCTGTTGCGCTCCCGTTCTAAGAAACGAATAAAACATTGTTACGATTCGTATGTGGCTAGTGTGGAGGAATCTTTATCAGACACGACAAAACTATTCTTTTCCTTTGTGAAAAATAAACGATCGACCCCTGCGATTCCTGACATCGTCAGGTTTGGCAACAAGACTGCCACTGGAGGTGAGGCTGCTGTGGAGCTCTTCTCCGAGTTTTTCTCTTCCGTTTTCGAGCCTGACAGTAATCGTAGTCCTATTCAAAGTGCTGAACAGTCACATAGCTATTCTCTGTGTTATTTAATTGTGTCCGTAGAGGAGGTATGCGGGAGACTTAAAGCACTGGTCACTAACAAGGGAGCTGGACCAGACGGCATTCCTCCTTGCTTTATTAAACTCTGCGCGGCTGCTTTAAGTGTGCCGCTTTGTATCATCTTCAACAAATCCCTGCGAGCGGGTATCTTTCCAAGTGCTTGGAAGGAGGCGCATGTTGTCCCCATACATAAGGCGGGTGATCCAAGTGACTGTACAAACTATAGACCAATCAGCATATTGTCATGTTTCGGTAAAATCTTCGAGTCTTTGGTTTATGATAAACTCTATCACCATGTACAGCCACAGATCTTTCAACAACAGCACGGTTTTGTCTCGGGGAAGTCAACTGTTAGCAATTTGTTGGAGTACACCAACTTTATTTGTAAAGCTTTTGGTCATCATGCTCAGGTCGACTCTATCTACACTGACTTCCAAAAGGCCTTTGATAGAGTCAATCATAGAGTATTGATAGTTAAGCTGGAGTCTATGGGCGTACATGGATGTCTTTTGCGCTGGCTGTCATCATATCTTGCAAATAGAAGTCAAATAGTGGCATTGAAGGCGTTCCGCTCACAACCAGTACCTGTTATGTCCGGGGTTCCGCAGGGGTCCCATTTGGGGCCCTTAATGTTCGTCATTTACATTAATGACCTCATCCCTAAGCTGAAAAACTGTTCTCTGTTATACGCAGATGATTTAAAAATTTTCTGTCAGATTAACTCGGTAAGAGACTGCATTCAATTGCAGAAAGACATAGATACAGTGAGCGACTGGTGTAATACTAACCACATGAGACTCAGTATTAACAAGTGTTATGTTATTTCATTTAGCCTTAAAAGGAATCCTATTCTCTTTAGTTACACCATTAACCAAGAGCCACTGAAGCGTAAGTCGACGCTGCGCGACTTGGGCGTTGTGTTTGACAGTAAGCTCAGTTTTAACAGTCATTGCGAAGCATTGTCCAAGAAGTGCAACAAGCTGTCAGGTTTTATTTTCCGCGTTTCAAAGGAGTTTAGGTCCCCAAACAGCTTACTATCGCTATACAGAGCACTAATCATGAGCCAACTTGAGTACGCCTCAGCGGTGTGGTCACCACAATATAACAAGTACATTGATATGCTCGAAGCTATTCAGAGACGTATTCTAAGGGTCCTAACATTACGGTACGGCAAAAAAAGGGAATTGACCACGTACGCAGCGCGGTTGCAATATTTTAAATTAAAGAGTCTTGAGAGCCGGCGCAAAGTTAATGACTTAACTTATCTTTACAAAATTATAAACGGGACAATACATACAACTTTGCTGTCCGAAATTCACCTTAAAGTTCCGTCACGTCCTGCAAGGCGCAATCGTCCTCTTTCGATTCCATTTTGTGACAATAATGTTTCATTCCACAACCCCATCGTCAGAATGTGCCGCGACTACAACACTTTACTAGACAAATTAGACGGTGTGCCTGATATCCACGCTTCATCGCTCTTCAAGTGGAAGTCGTCGCTGCATAGGCTTGTTTCAGTAGACTGACATGATGCCATGTAATTTTTGCAATTGTAAACATTTTCATTTTATTTATTTTTTATTTCGTGTTTTTAAATTTGTATTGATTTCCATAATGTAATTGTAATTTTAATGTATAATTCAATTTATTAATCAACATAATAATGTATAATTTTCCCAATTTAATTTAATTTTACATGTTTTTTTTTTTTAATGATTTGATTTAAAGTTTAAGCATGTTGTTTACACGTATCTGTGGAGTTGCAGTCTACCTATTTTACTAAATCCATGTAAAAACTGAATGGCTGTTACTGTAAATCTGTTTCGTGTAATAAAATTAAATAAAATAAAATAAAGTCTACCCCCATTACAAATACTCAGTGGATACAAGTGGTTGGAACCTTAGAATAATAACGCCGTTGGAACTAAATATCTTAAAATAAGTTTATTCTGATTGATGCAACAATTTTCCAAGCAATGTTTCATCACAGCACTTTTTGTCTACCACTAGCATCCACTAGCGAAACCCAGTGATCTCTATTAAATTGCGCATTGGCGTGTGCCAGTCTCACAAATGAAGTGTGCAAGTTAGAGGGCGTGTCACATCCAATGTTCCGCGCCGTTACATCTTATTTGACGGCTTAAGTGCGTTCCAGATTCGAATCCCCGTCTAGGCGACGCCCGTGTACGGTACGGAGGCGTTGGAAACGTAACCTAGTCCGACATTTTGTTTTTAGAGATTGACACCCAACTATTTTATTTATTTAACTATCGTAGTTTTCGACTCTTTAAGCCTAGTTCGACACAGTCACCAGAGAATATTATAGAAATTCATTAAAAAAAATGTCGCTAAAGTCACAAATCAGTCGCTGACTCCTATTTCTAATGTTTAAAGGATCATCTTGTGAAGGTAGCGGGAAGTCGCTGGATCCGAGCAGCACAAAACCGGTCGTTGTGGAAATTCTTGGAGGAGGCCTTTGTCCAGCAGTGGACATCTTATGGCTGAGATGATGATGATGATGATGATGATGAAAGGAAAAAGTGTCGATTACTGGTTTCTGTCGAACACTGGTACCTACCAATACCCTAAAACTTTTCACTTAGACTTTGGGTTATGATTTTTATCATTCAGTTATTATAAACGGAAGAACGTTAAAAAACCGGTCAAGTGCGAGTCGGACTCGCGCACGAAGGGTTCCGTACTTTATGACGTATTAAAAAAAACTACTTACTAAATCTCTTTCAAACCAATTTTCGGTGGAAGTTTGCATGGCACACCATATATTTTTTTTTCTCTTATTTTAGAAGTTACAGGGGGGGGGGACACACATTTTACTACTTTGGAAATGTCTCTCGCGTAAACTATTCAGTTTAGAAAAAAATGATATTAAAAACCTCAATATCATTTTTGAAGACCTATCCATAGATACCCTACACGTATGGGTTTCAGTTCTAAATATGGGGAACCCCCAAAATTTATTGTTTTTTTTCTATTGTTGTGTGAAAATCTTAATGCGGTTCACAAAATACATCTACTTACCAAGTTTTAACAGTATAGTTCTTATAGTTTCGGTTAAAAAAGTGGCTGTGACATACGGACGGACAGACAGACAGACAGACATGACGAATCCATAAGGGTTCCGTTTTTTGCCATTTGGCTACGGAACCCTAAAAAGAGGCTTCTTATTAAAAATTCGCTCTGATAAACAAAGTCAAAGTTTTCAACTTCAAGTTTTATGCCCTAACTTCTTGTGTTCCACTTGAACGGATCAGAGAGGTCGAGTTCACTGTTCAAGGCTCGTCAAGGTATGTTTAGGCACTGAAGCGGTGACATCTTGATGAATATTAATGTCACCTCCAGGCAGGGTATTAAAACAGGACGCTTTACGGGTTCGACCATATTCGTGCGAAGTTAGGCGAAAATGAAGGTAAGATGACCATGATGTTAAGGCGAAGGGTAAGGCACACTAGCGCCGCTAATGGATTTAATTTGATAACTGATAAACTGGATTTTTTTTCAAACATGCGGACCTTCCGACACTTGGCAAACATCTATTATTTATTAATTGTGCACTACTTTGAGGTTTGTTTTTGTATTCATGCGCTAACACCAACAGTGGCCAGTTTGTGAATAAATGCGATAGCCCGTTTTGTGAATAAACCACGCAACAAAAAGTAGTGCACAATTATTAAATAAACACTATGGATGCTTTCCTGTTGTCGGACGGTACGCAATGTTTAAAAAAAGATCCGGTCCGATAGTAATTGTCAAATTATCAATTGGTGGCGCTAGTGTGCCTTACCCTTCGCCTTAAGTGAGAAATGTTTTGGTGTAATTTTCTACATGTTTCTGTTGAAATTATATTGTCAAAGCATCTGTAAATAAAACTCGCACAAGGCCCTTCAACTTAAAACAGATTCAATCATCTGTTGTTGATCATCGAAACTCGCAACTATAGAATTGCTAATCGAGTTGCCAATTGCCGCAATATACAAATAGGAAATCAAAGTGGCTGTCTGCGGAGCACCGCGAGCACCTATGCTGCTTCATAGTACTTATGTAGGTACTTTGAGCAGATGCCGTACTCCACCCAGGTGTGGACTGTGGCGGGGTGCTCAGTGACGCCGGTGTGTGCTTGTTATGCATTTGTTGGCGATTCCGTATTCGAGTCAGAGGCACTCAAGGCGTTCGCCGGCGAGTGCATTCGGTTTTGCATAAAGTTAGTTTTGAGTGACTACCGCGGCACACGAACGTTTTGTACGCGTTTTTCTCAGCATGGTGCGATGAGTTTATGTTAGAAACATTATTTTGTAACCTCTAATCGATTGGATGTTTGTTTTTGTACTCACTTTCTAACATCAGCTGTGAGGTTATACGAGCAATATATGTCACACATTTTTTTTATCTTGTCTTTCCCGCAAATCCGGGGTGACCCGCGGGTTTAGTGGGCTCACCCTCGGCTAGCAACGCAAGCAAATCTTCCACTGATCACCTCGGTTTAAGCCTTAAAAACCCAGTACTATCCAATCACGAGGGTGTAGGGACCACGGACTTCGTGTCTGTGTTCTGTGCTTCATGCACTGAGTTCTACACTGCAGCAGCGACAAACAATCCTGCGTAAGCAAACTTCTGTAGGGGACTCATTCAGTCAGGTCTTATGTGACACGTATAGTCCACAACACTATGTTCCAGTTAACAGAGATGTAACTTATCTAAGATACAAGTACAGACACAAGATACAAAATACATATTTTCATCTTGTATCTATAAAACTTCTTTAAAGTTCATTTCGTATCCTTGTATTTAAATACCTTTTGTTTGGTAACTTAGTATTTTGTAGATACTATGTTTGCTAAAATACTTTTAGTAATATCGTGACATCAACTATTGTGACATCTGTGATACTAATTTTAAATGTCAATGTTGTCGTAGACAAAACTGAACGCACCATTGAATCTATAGTTCTTTAGGGCCAAATTGATAGGTGGCGTGGCAATTCTTTCTTTCTTTCTACAAAATATCATCGTCTATGCCCCTTGACTCGTGTCATTTTTAATTATTCCGTATAATAGTCTGTGTTTGAGAGAGACACGTAAAAGTTTGGTCGGTCGTCGGTCGGAGTTATGAGAAGATTGAGTCTTTTCTTGAGTCTTGACTTTCTCATAACACCATCTAAAGCAACACATAAATAATAAAGATACCAACATAAAGAGCTAAAATGCTTATCCTACAATAAAAAAAAAAAAATTTCAAATACAACACCTGTTTGCCAAATTTTGCCCCTGTGGAGCGACTCTTCTCATTTAGGGGCATGATCATGAGGCCTCATCGAAGAAAAATGAGTGATAAACTGTTTGAAGGACTTATTTGTCAACTGGTATGTGTGAAAGTGGCGTGTGCGCACGAGTTAGCACCTCCCGATTTTACCAATTTTTTTGTTGTCAACTCGCACGCGCATTTAAAGTACAGTCAAAGAAAAAGAACTGGTTTTATCTAAGTCTCAATTAAAACCTTAAAAATATAATATTGTATTGTGTCATGTTTGCGCGATCAACGCGATTTACATGTAAAAAACAAACTTTCATAATTTTTTTTTTTACAAAAGGTTTTTATCAATTAAAAGTATTCAAAAGATACGTATTTTATATCTAGTATTTCAGATACCATTCCAGAAAGTTATTTGCATCTGGTATCTGTAATACTTAATTTAATTGTATTCCAGATACTATTTAAGGTATCTTGTACATCTCTGCCAGTTAAGTGACCGGCGCTGCTGTTAGTTGTAAAGAAGTTAACGAGCAGTAACAATAGTCGACATCCGATGTGATTGCCGATCTTAACCAATTCTTTTCCATCATATAGCAAAATGGTGGAGTCAGCTCGAATAAATAAAATATTCTTGCAAGACCATAAAATCATAAAACTATTAAAAGGAGATAAGAGGTATATAGGTAGATTTTAAGTCATACTTACTACCACAATAATAAGGATTGTAATTGGATCTGAAAATTATTATTATTAACACTTTTGTGACAAAAAAAGTATATTCTAAAACTAATCAAGTATTATGGTAGAAAAACGCTCGTCTGCTCAGTCGGTTACAATAACAAGTCGCCATTCGCGTACATCTTTTTTCCCGACAGAAGATGTTGCACTCAACATATAAATTAGAAAGAACAGAAGAGATGTTAACTTTAATTTAAACGGAGCCACTCGTCTTGCTCTATGAAAAATTGGTCTACATTTTCATAGCTTGCACATTACAAAGTAGCATTAGCTAGATTAAGTTACTGAATGTGAACTTGTTGAAATTATAATTTATAGTCTGGGAGTGTTCGCAGTCTTACATTAAATATGAACATCGGCTTAGGTTTTAAATTTAAGTGAACGTGTAATGAGAAGTTGGATTATAAAAAAGTTTTACTGAAATCCTGACTGTTTTGAAATAGTGAGGTTCGCTAAGGTATTAATGAAGAAAAAACACGAGTATGAAGAATTTTATATAAACACTAGCGGCTACCCTATATATAATATAATAACTATATTTTTTAGTCTTCTATTTACTGCAATATTCTTCTATAAACTATGTTAAAGGATTTTTTGAGTTCCCCTTGCTACGCAAGCTACGTAGAGCTGACCGTAGAAAAAACATGGCTCGCCCACATGTATTCCTGCTACCTTTAAGGTTTGACCCTATGACTTTTGATAGACAATGAGAATGCAACTTTTTATAGAAACTGTAGACTTTTAAAAATAAATGGTAATAATATGTTATTTATTATTTGGTATAATTGAGATGCGTTGTATAAGCACTAAGCACATTGTGTTTATAAACTGCGTTATAGTGCCCAGTAGTCTATCAGACAATCTCATTATATCAACAGCTCGAATACCATCAACACCTGGAGCTTTATACGGATTGGTGTGTTTTAAAATGTTGTGTATTTCTTTGTGTGTATGGAGTGTGTGTGGAGAGAACATTGATTTGTCTATTGATTTAGTATATTACTCTTATTCAGTAGATTATGTGTGCAATTAGGAATACTAGATTTAACATTATTTTGAAACTTGTTGGCGAAATTGTTAGCTATATTTTTTGACACTTTTCTTCACTAAATGCTTTTATAATCGACTTATCAATTGAGTTTGATATCTTGCCAGATATGTTTATTATTTGCCACATCTCTCTTGCGTCTCATTTACATTTGGTAATTTCACTCCTAATATGCATATTTTTACTTTTATTAACTTTATTTGTTTTATTTCTTAATTTATTGTATTTTATCCTAAGTTCTTTGTTACTAGTGTCTTTTATCCATTCTGAGTATAATTGGTCTTTCTTTTTAGTTAGATTAATAATAGTTTTATTGACCTATTTATTTAGATTCATCATAACAATCACTAAACTTTTTATTAATAAACTTGTATATTTTATCTGAATAGGTCATGTTTAACGTGGAGTTCCAATCAACTTTTTCTAGTAAATTTTTTAACTTCTAATTGTCTAGCCGAGTCACAAAAATTGGAGCGTCCTGTACGTTAGAATTATTAATGATTGTCGCTGCAGTCATCCTGTGGCCAGTACAGTGCAGAGCGCGCCCGAGTGCACGTCTCTCATGCGGAATCGGACAAATATGTTGTCGATACAACTTTGTTACTAGATCGTTCAATAGTTCTATTCTTGTGTAGTCAGTGATGCCGCATGATAGACCGTGCCCGCTCATTATGTCCATGTATGATTTTTTAACAGGATTATCGATCTTTAAATGAATGTTTATGTAAAAGCCATGGCTTTGTAAACCCTACGGTGGAGATCTTGTACCGAGAAGAAGCCGCATGAAATTCGGCTAGGGTGTTAGCGGTGTTTCTTTCTCCGATAATGTTACAATAAAAGTTTATAAAGAGAAGACAATAATTAAGTATATCACATTCATAACATTAATTTGCACTATTGTGTATGTACAACTATATCCATACATTTTTGTCATTAACATAATCTTCCACTTTATAATAACCTTTACTTATTAGAGTATTTTTGACTTTGTGCTTTAATTTTATGTAAGGGCATTTCAACAACATTCAAGAACGAGCCACCTGTTTTGTGAACCATGAAAGTTGGGTAGCATTCAATATTTAAAAAAACCTATTTAAAAAAATACCATTCTAAATGACGACTTGTCCAAATCATCTATTTTTGTTACACAATATTTAATTAAATAATCGTGAAAAGTTATTGAATTGTCTATCCGTGACGTAATATTAATTTGAAATAAAAAAAAGGTTTATCACTCCGGCTATGTTTTAAAGCAGACCAGCCTTGAAACCTGTATTCATCATCATCATCATCAGCTCATTTATGTTCCCACTGCTAGGGCACGAGCCTTCCCTATGGATGGATAGGGAGAACGGGCCCTGAACCACCACGCGGGCCCAGTGCGGATTGGTGGTTTTAGCGACTGCTAATGCAGCCGGGACCAACGGCTTAACGTGCCTTCCGAAGCACGGAGGCTGTATTATAAAATAGTTATATGTTTCCGGTGCTACAATTGGATTTAAGATAAACTTCTACAACCTACTAAATAACAAAAACAAAACGAATATCTAAAAACACAATCAAAAAGAAAACAAAGCAGTGTTTCAAATCTAAAGAAACAAAAGAATCTAAAAAGATAGCCGTTTTAAACTTCCGCACTAAGTTGCCTCTAGTATTTATTTGTTCAAACGAGCCAACGGACTGTAAAGGCTGCTCTGATCAGTAAATAAAACAATCCAATACAACGAACGGGCTACAATGAAATGGCGTTTGAAACCGAACAGTTGTTCTTGTTTTGAAAAAACTTGCTGCTAAGGCGGTATTTAATTCTCCGGAATTATTATTATGAGGTTTGTTATTCTTTCATACAAGTTTAACACAAAACGAAACCGTGCGTGTTCATTCATATGCTTCGGCAAATTATGTCAATCATCAAAAAGCGCAAGATAACATATCGCGGTTTTGTACTCAGGCACGATAAGTCTATCTCTCTCCAGCTCATTTTATGTTTTCACTGCTGGAGCACGAGCCTACCATTGGATGGAATCAACAGGAAGAACGGGCTATACACCACCACTAAGGCCCAGTGCGGATGGGCGATTGTTAACGACTGTTAATGCAGCCGCGTCCAACTGCTTTGCGTGTCCTCCGAAGCAAAGAAGCATCCGAAGCAAGCACGGAGGAGTTTGAGACGACCAATTTTTGGTCATCCATCCGATGATCGGCCTTTGCGAAAGTTGTCTAACTTCAACACGATAAATATAAGTGGTTTAAAATTGATTATTTACATATAATTTTTCGCAAATATTTCAACATTTTTGTCTTTTTTAAAATTGATTTAAAATTATTATGATGGGCAAGGTAGAAAGGAAAAGAAAAGACGCGCTGTGCAAAAAAAAAAAATATGGCTGCAGAATATCCGGAGTGGACCGGCATCGGCATTACCTTCGTTGAACAACTGAGTGCCTATCAATTTGATTACGTTTACAAAAAGGAAAATCAGTAAGTATGACAAAATTGTAATTCTTCTCGTTTGTCGCCAGGAGGCGCTGCTACAATGCCATACTAATTTTAATGCAACTCGCACTAGGAACCCTGTTTCGTCTCGCCTATCTATTTTGCCCAGAGTTATTCGGACGGCTAGAGTGTCAAAAGGTTATTTTTTCACGCATATAAGTTTTCCGGCGAAAAGCCATATAGCGTGAAACGTTAAAGAATGTTGGAATTAACTGAATTTTGCCCGTATTGTGTAACTTTGTTCTTTATCGACTTTTATGTGAAACGGTAAGATGTTTATAGGCCGCTACTTAAAACCACAAAACACAACTTCAAAAAAGTAGATGAATTTTGTATATTCTTCTTTTTTCTAGAATTAGGTGAATAACAATGGCAATACTTACATGAAGAATATGCAAGTCCAGTGTGCTCTGAAACAGCTCGCTGTCTGATAATCCTGAGACAATCATCAGCGTAGTCAGCCGGTTGATTAAGGCCAACTTCGAGCACCGGCGTCGTCGGAAACCCCTCAGCGATCTGAACTTGATATCGGGCATGCTTCAGTTCGGCGTTCGGCGCCGAGCCTTAATTCAGTAACAAATGGAGGTGGTAATTTTATTACCTCACGCTCATAACCATTGTTACAATTATCATAGTTTGTATGGCTGTGTTCCGGTTTGTAGGGTACTGCGAGTAGATGCAGTAAAGTCATAAAGCATAGAAGCATAAGAACTGAACTGACGGCAATGCGCGCGTGATTAGTGTTCCAAGCGTCCATGGGCTGCTGTGGCCGCTTCCCAATGCTATATGCATGCTATTGCTACAAATACAATGCTACAATTATACTTCTACATACGCTGCTACGACGGTGGCGGCGAGATTCGGGGAGAGGCGCAATCAAAGGAGGACAGACCAGAGGGTCGCAAAGTCGTAATACATTGCTACAAATACAGTGCTACGAGTATACTGCTACATACACTGCTACGAGCACAGTCTATCGAACCTCTTCCACACAGTCGTCCAACGGCTACGTCTAGACAGAGCAATCGTGCGGGGGTTGCGGGGTGAGAGGGGGACAGTAGCGATCCCAAGCTGCCTAACACTCAGCTTGGGAAACACAATACAAGGCTGATTCTTAGTTTTGATTGTTCCGTTTAAATATTGAAATTTAATAATAAAAATATACTGTGATAATGGTTCATACTAATTGTGCTGTGGGAGACTGCATGTCATCGTCTACATAAGAAATTGAAATTTCATCAGTTTCCTCACACAGAAGAAAGAAGTCTAACAATACTCTATTATGATTATTTACATATAAATTGCGAACAAATAACAATTGAAAAATGACAAAGTGTTGAAAAAATTCCACGAGCGGGAATAAGGGTTAAGATCCTAAAATATAAGTTTATAAGTATAAGTTTGCATTTTGAAAGACGAAAAGAAGTCACTAAAGAAAACAATACTCTGTTTACGATAAAAAGATTTTTAAAAGGTGCTAAAAATCATGTTAGTGGATCCTTACATACACGTACATAAATACCGTACATTACCGTACCGTACATACCGTACATTGTAAAAACCTACCATCTTATTGTGTAAACAGACATTATGGAATACAAAGTATTGAGTATTGAGTAAATAAAAAATAAAAACATTCAAATAATGAGAGACTAAAAATATGACAACCCTGCGGAAATGTCAAATGTCTAAATAAAACATATTAACTTTATGAAATAAAAGCGGTATTTCCCATAATGTTAATATACTATATTAACTTTATAGTATTTCCCGAGACTTCAAAGGCGTTCTCTCACTGTAATGCTGTAAGTCTTTACGCTGTGGTTACGAGTATGCTGCTACATACACTACTACAACGGTGGTGCGGGGAGCGCAATTGAGGACGAACCGAAGGGCCGCAAATCATTGCTACAAATACAGTGCTACGAGTATACTGCTACATACACTGCTACAAACACTGCTACGACGGTGGTGGTGGTGGTGTTGCGGAGAGTGTGGCAATCGAGGACGGACAGAGTCCAATACAGTGTTGCTACAAAAACAGTGCTACGAATATATTGCTACGACGACGGTGATGGCGGTGCGGGGAGCAGCGCAATTCAGAATGGACCAGAGTTGCAATAAAATACAAAATGCTACAAATGCAGAGCTACGAATTTACTGCTACATACACTGCTACGATGGTGGTGGCGAAGCATAATATAAAAACTGATACATTTCGAAAACACATCACCCAGTCGCATTGGACCATTAAAATAAGATAGATAAGATATATTTATTTGCCATGAACATAGTATGTAAGAGATGTTAGAATAGTTATTAATCTATATGATGTTCCATTATGAAAAGGATATGCAAATGTCAATAATTTTAATAATAATAACAATAAAGTATTATTGAATATTATTATTTTATCTTGGCGGGTTAAACAGCTTTTGTGCAACTATTTATGTGGCCGTTCTACATACACCTTATCCCAGCATAAATAATTATGCTTATAGACTGATGATGAATCCAAAAAGTATTTGAATTGTGACGATCTTAATATATTTAGGTACAAACAAAAAAAAAGAAAAAGCACAAATTCTACACATTTATACTCCTTGGTGCGATACAGGTGTTCTTGTTGGTAAAGGCAAGAGACCGTGCCTTATCTGCACTCCTCAGGAGCCTGTTGGAGAGCCGACCTGTAACTCCAAAAAGGTTTAAATTATGAATACGAACACACCGTACCCCTCTACGAATTGGTTAGGTAAATATGTGTCGCAGTGATATAGAAAAAGTCACAATATTGTAATGTTGTCACTAGAACAAGGTTTTGGAAAAATGCACAAGGGTTTTCCAAGTTTTATACCAAACACATTGATGCTGTTGAAGAAGGTTAATGTGTGACCATATTGTTTTCTAATTATATACTTTATACGGATTTACTCGCGTTTGTCTTACATAATCTCCTGACAATATTATGTTGACGTTTCGAACCCTTGGGATCCAAAAGAAAATACCTACACAACACATATATGTACGTGTTATGTATAATGTTATGTATTATGTATTATTCATAACAGGGTTGTAATTTTACTTATGTACTAATAAACAAAGTAGCTTCGATAAGTCCTTCCGTGTTTTGTCTTTTTCATTTTAATTAAATTGAAGTTTACATGACGGGAATATATATATATTCCAAGCTCATATTCTATTTATTAGTAAGGCCCTTAAAGTTCAGCTTCAATTGCATAGGTATATTATAAGAAAGTAGCCATTGTGCAATTGCCTAGCTAGACCATTCAGAATAATAATAATAAATGTGACTTTGAGTACACCACAAAGGATATTGACGATATAGATTCTCTTTTGAAACGCCATATTTGTCATGGCTAAAGAACTCGCTTACTCAGAGTTTCTAGAAAACCTGGCGGTAACAAATGGCTGAGCTTCCAGCCATCGTAAGGCTTCCGACACGAGGGAAACATTTTAAATTTCAATTTATTTATAAATGGATTACTCACCCGCTTCAAATTCAATGCATTCGGATATCTTGAACGGTTTGCTTATTCCGCTGGAAGAGTAGAGCCGAATCATGTCTATGAAATTGTTTGTAACTCTGTGTTTAGGTGAATTTGTGTTCTCGAACGAATATTTGAAACGATGAGGTTGTCTTTTGTTATATATTTTGTTTGGCGCTAAAAAAGCTTTACCTTTTTAATAATCAAAAAGTTGTTATCTTATCTATATTATTAATAAAGAGGTAACTTTTGTGATAATGTTTGTTAGTTAGTTAGTTAGTTTGTTTGTTTATTTGTAGGGGCTAATTCATTGGAACTACTGTTCCGATTCCAAAAATTATTTAACTGATAGAATGCTACACACCTTGCGAGTAACATAGGCTATATTTTATTTTGATATAGATTAGCCTTCAGCTCGAAATCGCAAAATTTATAAATCAAGTCGGTTAAAAAAGCGCGGCTTAGCTGCTTTATCAAATGCTGAAAATAATGTACTACCAACATGTTATTTATCAGTTTATAAAAAAAAGTCAGTGGCACGGTGTACCTAGCTTTTATAGTAAAGTCACAATAACGTTATTTATCTATACTAATGTTATGAAGAGGTAAAGTTTGTAAATTTGGATTTAAGTGGTAATTTCCAAAAGAAATCCTAACTAATACTGTTCCAATTTTAAAAATTCTTTCATCAGTATTTAGAGCAAAATTTTAGGGTGCACACCGGCTATAATTAATTTTGATAAAAATTAGTCTACACTTCCAAATCTTAAAATTTGTTATTAAAGTCGAGGGAAAAAGCGCAGCGTGGCTTCTTTATTGGCGTGCGCTGACTAAACGGTCGAGTATATATGATACTGATGTACTACAAAATTATTATTCATCAGGAGATCTAAAAAAAAGTCAATGACACGATATATCTAGTTTTTATATTTAAGCCACAATAACGTTTTCATGTTAAAACATCTTTTGATTTTTTAAGGTGAATTTTAAGTGTACTTATAAGGCACAACATATAAATCTTTACTAAAAATAAATACCCTCATCACCCGAGTAATTTCATGAAGATAAAATTTGCTCTTCACAGCATCTAATTTGGTTGCTTGGTTCTGGACATATTGCGAAATCAAAAATAAGTCGCAGAGAAATATGTGTAAATATTATTTCCCTCTTTAACCGTCTACTTAAAGATAAGGTAAGAAAAAAATTATTACAGTAACATTATATGAATACAGTATGTAGTGCAATAAATTCAAATTCTCAATTTGCGAATTAAATGAGAACCAATTTAAGTAAAAATTACCAATTCCTAACATAACTTTTTTTAAATTTCTGGATGACACTTGAAAGTAGGCCCTTTATCACACTTGATTGATGTCATCAAAGCTAATGGTGGAAGTGTACTTTTCACAAGAGTTATTTTTTTTTCCTTCAGTTTCTTCAGCAAATTGTAGGTAGGTATTCAAAATTTTAAACCACATTTCCAAAGCGGTGCCTTTATAACGTAACGGTATATAAATAAAAAAGGTATCGGTTGAGATGAGGAAAAATTAATGAACTATGGAAGCAATAATTACTCAGTTTAAGATATCAAAGCCCTAATGATATCCTCATTAAGCTCATTTTAAATTCATGTTCCAAAATCTAATTTAAATTTCTTCTTTATTAAAAGTTCAGAGCAATAACATCGCCGGGCGCCCAAAGAGAGTACATTTTTTTACTACACAGAACAAAATTGGAAACTTTAAATTGGAAAAATATACTAAAATGGACGCTTTCAAAGTTTCAATCTAGTTTTATTTGCAACTGTACCAAGTTCTCTAATATTGATTCTAAAAATAAAAAGTGTGACGACAATAATGAAAATGCAGTGGTTTCGAGCAAGAATTAACGCTATTAGCAAAAAGGGTTATTAACTAAGCTAAGGTTACAAAAACACAAATGTTGAAAATTTTTTTCACGTGCAGGATTTGAACCTGCACCCTTCTGACATTCCGGGTCAGGTGCTCTTCCAATTGAGCTATCGTGGTTCTAACCAGACCGCTGAAATTATTCAACACTTTTTACTTTGAAAGCCAAAGGCGCCCATTCAATGTCAACTACTACCGTCACTAACATAATATTTTTACAAATATTAAAGATCAGTAAAGAAATAAGCAAGCTATTTATAAAATGTTCAAATAAAATTTTTAACGCAAATTTTGTTGCGCACAAATTACAAAAACACAAATGTTGAAAAAATTTCCACAAGCAGGATTTGAACCTGCACCCTGCAAAATTTTTTCAACATTTGTGTTTTTGTAATTTGTGCGCAACAAAATTTGCGTTAAAAATTTTATTTGAACATTTTAAGCTAAGGTTATTAACTAGTAGCCGCTGGAGGTGAACATAAATCGGTTGTTGGGGAGATCTTTGGGGCAGCAGGCCTTTGTCTAGCAGTAGACGTCTTTTGGATGATGATGATGATGATGACGATAAAAGATTATCTCTACACTATAAAAGGGCACATAAGCAATTTCATAACATGATACAAAATCTCATGTGTAAATTTATGGCGCACCAAATAGGACAGTTTCAAAGCCTCGGGAAAACTAGTAGGTGTGACTCAGTTTTTGAAAAGTTTTGGGACGCACCCCTTTTAAGCGGAAGTCGGCGTTTGACGCTACTCTGCAGTTTAATATTAAAGCAGATACTAAAACGTGCTCATTATTTAATGTTACCCAAATACAGTTTAATAACAAGGATTAACACAAACTTTAGTATAGGTAGCATCTACTTTAATTGAGGTTTTCGACCAAGTTGCACCTTCCGTGGTCACGAGAGTTATATGTTTTTGTATATAGTTATTCTCCATTATTAAACTTTCTTTAAAAGGGAACTCAAGTTACTTATATACACTTTTAAACTTTCGCGTTCCATAGTTATCAGATAATTGTAACGGGGTTAACGCAAACTAATTACTAAAAGGTATCACCTTCTTTATACGCGACGGACGTTTCGACCGAGTTACACCGGCCGTGATTATAGATAATTTAAGTTGATTATTTATTATTTAAGCAATAAACGAAGAGCTCGATGGCGCAGTGGTTAACGTGCCCAGTCTGCGAGTGCTGAGGTTAAGCAACTTTCGCAAAGGCCGGTCATCGGATGGGTGACCAAAAATTTATTATCTCGAGCTCCTCCGTGCTTCGGAAGGCACGTAAAGCCGTGGGTCCCGGCTGCATTAACAGTCGTTAACAACCATCAACCCGCACTGGGCCCACGTGGTGGTTTATGGCCCGTTCTCCCTATCCATCCATAGGGAAGGCTCGTGGCCCAGCAGAGGGGACAAAAATGAGCTGATGATGAAACTAGGACGATTGTACAATTTACATTGAACACGAGGATCGACTTCGCTGTAAATGTATTATTTATAAAAGTGTTTCGTATTGTAACAAAACACCACAGAGCAATACAAAACACGATAGCAAAATAATGGCGAGATGGAAATATACACAATAACTCGCCGAGATTGATCGCTAGCTTAAACACCGTTCAGAAAAGCATTAATCAAAACTTCAAAAACGTTACCTATTAAGCTACAACCTTTCTCGTTCATAATAAATAAGAACCGCCTAATTTATTACTTGGAAAGCCTTACAGCATTAAGTTATCTGGGCAGTTTTCCATTAAAAAAATATATTGGGAGTACTCATTCAATGTTATCAAGAACAAAGTCATTACTAAATTACAATAAGGCTGGTTTGCAAAATCCGTAAATATAAAGAGAATTTAAGAAATAAAGTTACCTATACCTAGAGTATATTTTTTTGGCTTCACGAATTTTAAATAAAAAGAAGCTATGAAATTAATAGTTTTTATTTAACTCAGATTTTTATCACCTTTTCATTATATTTCCAGAGAGAGTTTTGCTGAAATTGAAAAAAGCGCCTTTGAGACTTAACAAAGTCATTTAATAAGTAATAAAAATTGACCTAAAACATTTCTCAGGTTTCTTTTAGAAAGAGTGTTGAATTCGCGGAATATTATTTAATTGGTAAAGAATTAGGTTACTACCGTCAGCCGCACAAAAATATGATTAAATAATGTAGTAACACCCATGTTCGATATTTTGAGTATCCAACATTGCATACACAGTGTTTGACACAGTTTTCGTCGCCAAAAATATTACAGATTTTCTTTGAATTTTTATGATATGATAGCTAGGAAGCGTCGGAGAAGCGCGGACGAGTCTGTGGTCATACGGGTTGTGATTTTGAAAGTAAAAAGTATTTATTTCTATTCTGTTATGTCCTATTCTATTTTATTCTATTATATTCTATTCACAATGTTTACCGTTGTTTCCTGTTGTTTAAATACTCGAATAGATAGTTCATTGATATTTTCTCAAATATCTGTAAGTACCTATCATGTAACTCGAACAAGAATTCATTGCAAAAGTTTCGTAAAAAAAGAGACAAACTGTAGCAGCGTAAGCGTTGGTACTGTAACTAACTAGTAAACCTCAATATCTCGAAATATAGCGTACAAATTATATTTACCGAACCTGCTAGCCACTATACCTACACACTGCCTGTATAGTCTGTCCAAACCAACCACAAAAAAAGGCTGAAACCTTTCCGAATAGTCGCAACCCTTCTAAGTAGTGGAGCAACAATAAATCATTGTCAAGCGGGCTCAGTTGCACCCGTCATTAGAAAACGGGGGTTTTTCTCAAAACGGACCTAATTAACTTGGCAGACGGTACGAGCCCGAATTCGGGATACCTACCTAATGTATTTTTTTGTTGTCCCGTTTCCAAAAACGAAATTCTTTAGAATTTGACCTTATTATAATTTCATTGTATGCTAACCTTATTATTGTTAACGGTAACATGAAAAAAAATATTTAAAGAAATGTGCCCACCCCAACGCAAAATATATATCTACATACGTAACCACGCCTTACATCAGGCTACTACAAACTAAAATTCCTCAACATGAACATGAACTTAATGGCATATGGTTGAACATGTTTTGAAGAAATTTTACAAATTTAAATAGATCGATATGCAGGCGTCTGTCAAAAACGCTAACACTAGCTGACCGGCGGACTTCGTGCCACTTTGACAGTTTCCATGACAACACAACAAACAAAACGTTGACAGTTTCCATGACAACAAAACAAATCATTCGTCCGCTTAAGAACACCCGTATCACATGATGGACGCCTGTAGCAGCGCCACTTACCGGGTCCAATTGTAGATCTAAACCATTCTTGAATCCACTTGAACACACACAAAAAATTTTTATCCAAATCGGTCCAGCCGTTTAGAAGGAGTTCAATAACATACACACGCACAGAAGATTTATTTAACCCTTTAACGGGCACAGCATGTTCAAATTTTTCATTGGTTTTCGACCTTATCTCAATTGTATAAAGTTCAAAATATGGTGGCATATATGCCACTGCTTTATAAAGGGTTAAAGCTACGCTTCCAGGTGACCGGGTGTGTAACACACGTGAGCTGTTAATTGTAGCAGTGTTGTAGCGGCTGTGAAATAGTAATAATAATCATAAATCTTTATTAATCCATTTGGTTTACATAATCTTAAAACTAGCTATAACGCCCACAAATGGCCCTGCAAGGGCATTTCAATAATAAAACACAAACTAGTGTAAATATTAACGAGAATAAAACGAGACGCATGCAGCGGCGTATACACACGCGTCTCGTTTTCATAACATCAAGACCATTGCAGTAATGCTGCTGCTAAGAGCTCATGGCTTAGGCCCCTGCACTGCACTCAGATCAGAAGGCTCGCTCTACACAAAGCGCTTGACCAGGCTCTCTCGACTCAACTCGACTAGACAAAACGCCTTGTTTCACAGCCGTTTACCCGTACCCATAGTATAGGGTGCTGCGACATTTCAGTTGAAAATTCAGAACACCGCTACCGCACCACCACCGCATCTATTGAATCTGGAATGAAAGCTTCAACAAAACTCCGTCCGTTTCTTCCATCGGATTCGTTTTAGAGGTAGGTACAACTTCTAACAGTCTCGCCGCGCTGTAACTATTGTTATTGTTCAAAATCCACATCAAACGGAATGCGAGAGTGAAATAAATAACTGTGGCCCGCAGGAAATATAATAAGTTAAACAAAAGCGGCGTGTTTTGCGGCGGAGCGGGCGATTCGGTGGAAGCGAGTTCACCGCTGACCGCAGTAAGTCGGGTGTGGAGTGGAAACTTTGGTTAGTGTCAACATTGCTCTATGAACGGTTAAGTGCTCGCATCTGTGATTACGTAAAGCCTTGCACTCACTCGTTCGTTATGACAATTTTACGTTTTTATTTTTAAGTGCTATTTGCTGGTCTGAAGCTGAATTAAATACTTAAAAAATACAGTGATACAATTAAACACCTACCCGACCCAGCCAGGTATCGAACCTTGAAGCTGAAGCTTCAGTGCAGCAATAAGCACTTAAAAATAAAAAGTAAAATTTACTATAGCGTTGTGTTACCAAATTTGTGGTATTTCATCTGTACAGATGAATCTGCATAGCCATCGGTTGCAATAACCGTTGGATAGATGGCACTGTGCCGCTAGAAGCACTCAAAAATTAAAAAAAGCAGTGAAGAAATTCAATGCTTACGTCAGCCTTCCCGGTAGCATATTGGTCAGTGCAGCCGCCCGGATTGCGGAAGACCCAGATTAGATTCCTGGCTGGGTCGGGTAGGCGTTTAATTTTTTCACTGTATTTTATTAATATTTAGTCATGACAAGTTGAAATGGTCTTTTTATGACATAAAGCCGGCAGATAAGCAAATGGCCCGCCTAGCGCCTGTTGAAAGCGGTCACTACGGCCCATGCGTGACGCTTGTACCCATAGACCGATATTGTGCTTAGGTCTGTGCTTGTACCTATTACGCGCGCGTTGCCTTCAAGCTTCTGGGGGGTTATTTAACGGTGATTAATTTTCACGCCATGATATCAATTACGATTGCTCCTTTTTCTCCAATCCAAAATCACTCCTATCAAATTGTAAATAGTATAAAAGTAATTGTATTTCATGTCACTTTTAATTTCAAGATCACCGGTGAAATTTAAAAATCGCCCCCCAAACCTCATAGAGCAATCCTGATTAACAGAAGAACAATTGTAATCACCATTAAGTCGGGGTAGTTTTGGGTAGAATTTTACCACCAGCTAACACTAAATTAATTTTTTTCTCCCTTTTCAGCGAGTTCGGAAGGTCGGACAGGAAAGTTTGCGGTAAAAAAACCATATAAAATGTAATATCAATATCATGACACGCGTGAGAACTTCATCCGCATTATGCTGAACCCACATTTAACCAAATGTTACCGATACAGGTCCTACTTATTTTTTGGTGCCACCATTACATTTCACCTGTGAGCACCCAGCTTCAGGAAATGAAATTTCATTGCTTTTATGTGTCTTATTGTATTTTTTGACATTTACAATTTGATGATAATAATAATAATAATATCTGTATTTGGACACTATAGACACACACACAAACACACACACACCCATACACACACACACACACACACACACACAATATACAATCGTAAAATAACAACAATTACACTAAAAAAGACATCATTTCATAACACAGTAAACTATTAAAAAATACAAAAATGTGTGTGTGCTGGAGCATCTCAAAAGGGTCGTTGCTCAGCGTGGTATTCACTCGCATAGTAAATGAATCAGGAGTGACCACGAAGACGGTGGTAATTACAAGATCACCTGTGAGATTCTACAATTGCAGCCCTGCCTCTAGGTCTAGGCCGCCAAGATGAGGTTAACGATGCGAATATCTGGCAATACAGCAATGAGGTTTGAGGATAGATATAATAAAAGAACAAAACTTATGGACATGCTATATCTGACCTTCAATCTGAACTTCAATTAGCGAGACATGTTGATGTTGAATAAGGCTCTATTGACTTACAAAGTATGAGTAGATAATGTTGATAAATTTCGACGTTTTGGACAGAGCCATGATAGCATAATTGCATTGGAAATTGGAAGCGCATCTGACCCGGTTTGTGGGTTCGAATTAGTGTTCCCGGGGCCTATAGGCTTTTAGGCCTAAATTTAAGCCTATTGGTCCTTTTTTATGGCTAGTATAACAGGTCTTTAAAATAAAGGCTTTTAGCCTTACAAAAAGGCTAAAAGCCTATAGTCCTCAGGTAAACAAAAAAGGGTATGAAAAAGGCCTAGCCTAAATCCTGATCTAGCCCCTTAATTCATAGGCTAGCCTTTAAAAAGCCTAAAGCCTATAGGCCTCGGGAACACTAGTTCGAATCCCGCTCGTGGAAATGTTTGCAACACTTCTCCAAATTATAATGAGAATTGGCATGCCCTAAGTGTTTTTTTAATTTTTTTTATACAATGATGGAAGCGCACTTCACCCGGGATCCTCAACTAGTGAGGCATTGGCTATCTTATCTTTAATTGCCGGAACACAACAATGCTACAAACATCGATGTTATAGCGACTTGGTGGTAGCTAGCCAGGCGGACAAACAAGCCCTACCACCAACCAAACCGAGTACACTAACAGGTACCCCCCGCTGGGAATCGAACCCGGGACCTCTGGGCCTAAGCCGGTGGTCTTAGCCACTAGACCACAGAGGCGGTTAAAGTGTTCATCAATGGTAGAAATTCATTAGAATGGCAACAAGAAGCCGTGAAACATGTTCGAGCACCGAACAAGGGTACCTCTCACGCCGACGAACGCTGAGGTGCGTCGGTGGGTCCAAATTGAAAATTTATACAGAGCCGCGGCCTCGGATGGAAATCAGCGGCGCAGGTGGTGCGATATTGTTTTGGGAATATTGAATTTTGCTCAACTTATTTTACATCTAGAATTAGATAGGGTGTCTTGTCCGCTGTTTGGGACCGCATACATTTGAATAATGCTGTGCACCGTTACACGGAACTATTGCGTTGTAGCGATATTAGTTTGGGTGTTTTCTGTTAGGAAAACAATAGTACTATATAATATTTTGATTGTATTAATTTTTGCATTCATAATATTATATTATGTTGTATGTTGTATATATTATGTTTATTGAGTGGTAGAGCCACGCTGCGTTGCAGCACGAAATGGGCCGGCTCGCCCACAGAACACACAATGGGCTCGCCCGGTGTAATCTTCTCGCAGAATATCGGCGTGAAACAATGGTACTCGGTGCTGTTGTGTTTCGTCCGGTGAGTGAAAGTACCGGGGGCCCATCTTTCACCCCTCCCCGCTCCCAATTCCTTTGCATCTGCGATTTCTTTGGTTTTACGGGTGTCTATAGGCGGCGGTGATTACTTTCCATCTGGTGACCCGCCTGCTAGTTTGCCTTAACTTTTTTTTTATCTCTTACTGATAAGCACTTGGCTTTTATCTCACCTGATGTCAAATGATGATAAGGCCGAAGGTGGTAGCGTACTTCACCCGGAATCCTCAACAACTGAGGCACTGGCTAACTTAGCTCTAGCATTAATGCTACAAACATTGATGTTATGGCGACATATTAAGATAAGATGGTGGTAGCTAGCCAGGCGGACAAACAAGTCCTACCACCAATCAAACCGAGTACACAAATGTGTACCCCCCGCTGGGAATCGAACCCGAGACCGTTCCGCTCCGAGACCAAGGCCGAATCGTTCGCACTAACATCGGTACTATTATCATCGTGCAGCTTGTATAATAATAATATATACAAATACTAATCTCAACTGCCGCCGATGTTGGTGCGAGGGCTCCGTCAGATGTGAGCATGTGTGTGTTTTTTGTTTCATTTTGTTTTTATTGTAATTTTTTTATAATGTCAAGTGTAAACGAACTCTCCAAGGCATACAGAACCACAGTGTTTTGTTAAGGATGAATGTTTATGAATAAGAAAAATAATGTAAATTCTTTTGAAGAAATAAATTTAAAAAAAACCTCTGGGGTCTAAACCGGTGGTCTTAACCTAGACTATAGAGGCGGTTAAAATATGTCATAATATGTTATCATACAAGTAGTGAAGGGTACAGTAAGTGAGTAAGTAGATACTTCCACACGTAAAAATATTACTGTCAGCCCTTGCGTCACGCCACGTCCATCGACTACTAAGAACAAGAACAGCTGAAGCATTATTGCCACATGAGTAAATTATCTAACTATTGCTATATAAGTTATAATAAAAAATGTCAAACAAAACGTCATATTTTTAAAGGTTTTTTTATTAGTTTTTTATACGAAACAGGCTAACTACAGCCTTGAAATTATAAGTAGTTTTTATTTATTTTCTTTATAACTCATATTAGGTTGGGGAAAAAGTTTCTTCGCATTTTTTGAGAAAATCAAAACATTTTTTAATATTTACATTTAACTAAAGTGTGTAGGTGCCATTTTGTTCGATAACTTTTTGCCATCTTGTAGGTAGGGACATGATCCCATTGCTATAGAAATTTTGGGGCTTCTGATCAAAATACCGCGACAAGTGGTTTTGGCAGTCCTCTCGTGATGTTAACCTGACACTGCCTAAAGAATTTTGAAGAGACCGAAACAGGTGGAAATCTGAAGGTGCAAGGTCAGGACTATACGGCGGATGCATTAACACCTCCCAGCCAAACTCTGGATTGAGAACGCTTAAACCAAATTTGTGCTACTCTCATAGACACTGCACTAAATCCATAAACATCGCAAATTTTTTCGCGGCTTGCGTTGCATTTTTACCTTTTTTTGTAGTAAATTTTTAAAATGTTTCGAATTTCTTCATTAGATTCACTCATCTTGACAGTAAGAAAAACAAATTAAAATCACACATTTTCGTAGTTTGAATTTGGAATTATCTCCTTTAAAATTTAAACTTTTAATGATACCAAAACCAGCCAGATACAAATAGTATAGCCAAAGAGATTTTATTACAAGTTCATACATACTATATGCGAAAAGACTTTTTCCCCAACCTTATACATCATCAATTATTACAGAAAGGATCCATAAATAAATTAAAAGAGACCACAGCAATATTTTTTTGCGATTACATTAGGTTGGCACAGACGTTGTGTACCAATACTCTACACCTTTGTATACTAAAATAGCAATATTCTCTGTTTTCTTTGTAATGCGGCGTGTGAAAAGCAGCTGGGAAGACTTTAAAATGAATAGGCTTTAATACATAATAGTTACATAGTGTCTTAACTAAGACTTGAATACTTTATTGCACTTGCTACAGTTGTCCTGTTCCTAACAAGTACCTTTACCAATTCATGGGTTAGTAACGTGGAGACCAAGTAGCAGTTACGTCCATGCTGTAAAAAGTTATACCACTTATTGTAACATACTGGATATAGCTTGCTCGCAATGTAGAACTACTGAATGCTTCATAAGTTCCAATAACTATAGCGTAAAGTCAGCGTTCAAACGCAGAACGCTGTTTTATTTGTCATTTAAGGGGGTGCAGTGCGGAATTTGAAAATTTGCGTGTTTTTATGTCACTGGTGCTAGGCGCTGAATAGGTCTTATACATTAAAAGGACTAGGTTAGCTTGATCCTTTCACAAGTTCAGGGTTGTCTTGGAATTTGAAACAAATACCCAGAAACTGCATAAACATTACGTAAAATAATGATATCTAAAAACTTATTTCTTCAGAAACTTTGTAAATATAGCCCAAATGATACACAGATCCGACATCAAAATGTTTGTATTGATATTCCGCAGGTCACTGTTGTCTTATTTTTCCATTAAAAAATATGAATATGAAAATATTAAGACTTTTCTTATTTTTTACCCAAACGCCTATGATTTTACGAAAGTAAACATTGCTCTAATTAAATCACCAGCCTACTCTGTACAGATATTAGTGTGCGTGCGTATTCTTGTCGTGCGCCGTTGTCACACCACTGACACGCGCCGCTCGCTCGCTATCATAAAGAAACTTGATACTCGCAGTTTTGCGTCCGCGCTGCACCCCCTTAAGCATCATCAGCTCATTTTCCCACTGCTAGCGCACGAGCATTCTCTATAGATGGACACACCACGGCGAGAACTGGCTATAAACCACCACGCAAGTCCAGTGCGGTGCGACTGGTACGTGCCTTCCCAGCACGGAGGAGCTTGAGATGATACATTTTTGGTCACCCATCCGATGACAGCGATTGCAAAAACTATGATACCAACTAAATTTTGTATTCTGAATAATACAAACCGTCTTCCGTGTTGTTGTGAAGCCTTGTTAGTTTCTCAGTGAACAATTAATTCAGTGGCCCGGTTAAATAATTAATGATGAGTGGGGGATCAAATGTCCACCGCCGGTCTTGTTAACAACTTCCAATGATAGATCAGCTTCGCGAAAACAATAAGACAGATTTAGTTTAACATAAAGCACGTTTGCCGGGGTGAGCGGCGACGCTATGACTATCTATTTAAATAATACATTTTCAAGGCAAGCGTGAACAGGCATTATTTAGGCAAGTATGCTACATCCAGGCTGCATCATCGCTTACCGTCAAGCGAGATCGCGGTCAAATACTTGCCTATAAATAATAAAAAAAAAATAATAATACTATAATGTCATATTTTTTACACTTTAATAAAACTAAAAGGTTTATTTATATATTATGTGGAATAGTATTATAATTATCAACACCTAGAGAGGCTCTCGCTGAAAGGTTGGGTCAAGGGTCAGATAGACACGACACGCATTGCCAGGAGGTTTCTTTCTCTGCAGCCTTAATCGCTGGTAGCTCGAGTCTTGCTCCGCTGTTGGCGGCGTTCTAGGTTTAGGTTTTTATAAAAGTTGTATTTTTGTATGATAATTTGTTATATTTTACTTTTTATAATTTATATAATTTTTATAAAACCTAAAACTAAGATTTAAAATAAATAAAGAGTATATTAAATAACTTTATTTGCCTCTGACAAAAACACAGTTTACAGAAGGGGTAACATCCAAACAGAGTAAAGATTAGAGTCAAAAGGGTCTATGGCTCAGTGATTGCAGGAGACCCACAAACCCTGTTATTCTGCATTTCTTAATTATCTAAAGTAAATTTCAAATTTTATCTTCGTAACCGTAACGGCATTTTCTATGTCTATCCCTTATGTTCAAGCATCACGAAGAAACTAACTACTTAGCGGATTTGAATCAAACTTATGTAGTAAATAAAAGCTATACTACATTTCTTCTGGAAAAGGGTCTGAAACCAAGATGCTTATTGCATGTTTTTCTGCCATTAAATCAAATTACCGTGGATTTCTTTGGCAAAATCCTAGATCTCCTCGTTTGTCACCAGAAGACACTTCATTAATGCCATGAAATTTGTGATTACCAATCGGGTAAATGAAATTCGCATTGGGCACTCAGTGGTAATATTACAAGCCCACGGAGATAGTATTTTACCTCACCTCCACTTCTAGAACTTGTTTAGTACTAAATTTAACAAATGCCTGCCGAAATTACTAACTATTAGCAATTATAGTAGGTATGTTACCAAATGTGAATTATCTGCGCAATGAGTGCAATGTTGAAAACAACTGGTTACATATTGTGTTTTTTATAGCACGAGAGTCGCGTGCAGTGCTCCATTGCCGAGAGCAAGGATTTGTTTTCAAGTCGGAATAAAACAAACGGACGGCAAACATTTTGTCTTTTAAAATTGTTTATAATTGTAACTACTTTTACACCTTTTCTATTTAAAGAAATTATGAATTTTACCAACCCGTAACATTCAAAATTAATATGCTATTGATAGTTATGACATTTGACGACCGATACAAAACGATATTGTGTTAGTGCTTTATAGTACGAGCGACGCTTGCAGTGCTCTAGAGCCGAGAGCAAGGATTTGTTTTCGAGTTGAAATTAATCAAACAGTCGGCAGTTATGACAGGCGGCCAGTGCGGGAGACAGATGAGCCTCGGGGATAGTGCCAGATACCCAGATACCTCGAGAGTCGAGACAACGACACTGGTCGGCTCGCCCACAAACGCGCTTAACGCCTTCAAATATTAATTGATGAATTACAGCGGATTAACATGATTTAGTTAAGATAAACAGTTGTTGCCAGATTTTGGGGTCAACTTGCAGAATAAATAAGGAATTGCTAGCTATTCAAAAGAATAGTACATTGTTCACCGAGAGGAGAAAGTGACCGATTACCGTCGAGGGTGCCGTTTGAAACACCCGAGATCGGGAATCGCAGTTTCTCTCGAGTGATACATAGTGCTTTATACTACACCTGATACTTTATCAAATTTACGGTAGAAAGTACGTCATTGCATATCGAACAAATATGCGGGGAGAAAACGCATCTGAGCGGGAGAGAAAAGTGTATGAAAATCCATTTCTTACGTGGTTTTTGCGTTTTCTCCCCGCATATTTGTTCGATATGCAATGACGTACTTTCTACCGTAAATTTGATAAAGTATCAAGGTACTTTCCAAGCAGGTGTAGTATAAACACGTTTTACGGATCTGCAATAAAAAAAGTAGGTACTATTTTAGATCGACGTATGTATATATTGTTTTCTAAAGTTTACGCGAAACACATTGAAATGAAACAACTTTTACGGATCTACTCGCATTTATATTACACATTACATTTAGTTCATTTTAGTTAGGCCTCCCTGTGACCACGGACCCTGCAAAGGGTTAAGGTTAACGTCACGATAAACATTAATTAAAAGTAATGTGTAAAATAAACGCAAGTATATCAGTAAAAGTTGTTTCATTTCGACGTATTTTGGTCAAAATGAGACTGAGGTATCGATAATTATGGTAGCCCTGGGTAGTTTGTTAGCATTACGCCTTCGATCAACAGTGTATTGTTGATCGAAGCATTACGCAAATTAAATTGTTTTTTTCGTATTATCTCTGATGAGATCCATGTGACTAAAGACGACAAAATCGGAATAGAACGAAATCAAATGTATAAAATAAACGTGAGTAGATCCGTACAAGTTGTTTCATATCTATGTGTAGTGTTTGCGTATACTTTAGAAAACAATTAAAATGATTTGATGCTCATGTACTGATGCTTTCTATTTCTGTAACTAATGAAGCTTGTTTCAGCTTTCAACGTGTCAAGTAGCTTTTTCAAATGATCATCAAATACGTTTCATGAAAAAAATATGGCGTGAAAATTGGTGCCCCTAAAAATGCAGCTTTGTGTGTTCCAGACTTCCAGCCGTTGGCAGTGACACAAATTGATTTATTTCGCGTCAAATCTGACGTTTGCTCGACGCAGGGCGCACGCACGGGACAAATTGGCATAGCTGATTGCCTAAACTGTATATAGGCTGTTCTATGTTTGAAAGTTTATATAAACTTTTGTCAAGGATAACTTGCTTTGCGCCATACCATGTGCAAAAACAATAACAATCGTTCCTTATTAATTTCTAAATGAAGATTTTATTTGCCAGTCAGAGGATTTACAGTCAAATATTATTTTTGATCATGATAATGATCATTAACATCCTGGGGCACGAGATTTTCCTGCAAATGGAGAGGGAGAACAGGCCATACACCACAACACGGGCCCCGGGACCAACGGCTTTACGTGCCGTCCAAAGCGTGAAGGAGCTCGAGATAATATAATTTTAGTCACCTATGCGATGATCGGTTTTTTCCAAATGTTGCTTAACTTCAGCAATGGCAGACTGGGCTCGTTAACCACTGCGCCATCAAGCTACTCCATGACCATGCCATTTAAAAATATCCACAACTGATTACGAATAGGATTTTATATGCTCCAAAGAGTTTGTTACTCGTCTGTAGGTACATATTCCTCAAGGCAAGTCATGATAAATTGCCCCGCCCGATCCTCTAAATGCTACTACACATTTACAGAATACACTAAACATGCACACTAAAAAAACACAAAATGTTGAAAAAAGCACACTAGCTTAGGCTCAAGACACTGTTCTCGTAGAATAAGGGTACCTACGACGACCCCGTTCACACGCGCTTTATACCTGGTACAAACTGGGCGCTTCTCTCCACTCCCACGACCCAGTCAACCCGAGACGAGGTTTCTTACACTCTATAGGTAACCCGCCCCCGGCTTGTTCCGCTCCCGATTCGATTCGAACCCCATGGAGAATCTAGTATGTGATGCCGTTCCCTCTGAAAAACCTCTCACGGTGCTTCGTTTCACACGGTTTGAGGAGCCCTTTAAGTTTTTCGCCACCTCTAAAAAGTCTAGCGACACTAAAAATGCCGACTGAGGCAACCAGTAAACTCAAAAAAAAAACAACTTGCTGGATAGTAACGAGATAGCGGCATGTCGTGAACATATAATTGGCCCTGCAGTGGGACACGCGCTCGTCACCTGCGGCCCGCCCCTTCCGTGTCGATCCGCCGCGCTGATGACTCAGGTCTGCGATCAAACATACCTGCTTCAGCCATTTTCGATGTGACACGGAATCAGAGGCGTTCAACATCTCCATTAAAATTTATTATATATTATAAGGCTTCGGTAATCGAGTGACAGAGGGATCGGCCCAGTACTCGGAATTATTGGCTCTAATACCCACTCTGCCAAAAAGTGTTTCGGACTTCTCAATACATTTTCAAACGAGCAGGCGGGTCACCTGATAGAAAGTAATCACCGCCGCCCATGGACACCCGCAAAACCAAAGTAATCGCAGACGCGTTGCCGGCCTTGAGGAAGGAGTTGGATCTTGAGGAGGGAGTAGGAATTGGGAAGGGGGAGGGGTGAGAGATGGGCCTCCGGTACTTTCACTCACCAGACGAAACACAACAGCAACGAGTGCCATTGTTTCACGCCGATATTCTGTGAGAAGGTAGTATTACGTCGGGCGAGCCGGCCCATTTCGTGCGGCAACGCAGCGTGGCTCTACAGTTCAGACAGTGTCACTCATTTAGCACCACCCAGGGGTCACGTGTAGGGTCTCAAGAGTAAACTTACGGACGCGAGTAACATTAACCCCCATCTATATCATAGCATAGCTCCGGTTTTTGATAACCTATTTGCATTTGGCAAAAGGGGTAATGTAGCCAATACTCAACAATTGTAGCGAAGACTTAGTTTCAATGATGGAGGCCTTTGTCCTGCAGTGGGACAGCATAATAAGCTAATTAACTACTTAGGAACTCATGCTAAAAAAATATATTATATATCATATATTTTCTGTTCCCATTTCGCAACGAAATAGCTCGACATAAAAATATCGGCCGGCAAAGTCCAAAGGAAATGTCATTCGATTGACACCTGCTCGGAATATAGGTTCGCAATTTTTTTGTCGTCAGTAACTCAGAAGTTGTATTTCCGAGCCGCTTCGTGCGTGCCTCGCGCGTGATCTGTGTTAGTTACAGCTTCAATATTTAAAAGGATTCTTATAGAGTTTCTCGATAGGTATGCTTTAAAGTATTCGTAACTCGCCTGGTACATATTCCTCTTGGCAAGTCATGATAACTTTCTGGTAGCGTATCAAGTCAAGTTTAAGCTTACAGAACTGGTGAGCAGCACCGTGTGTAATATTACACGAACCATTTGGAGAACCATACAACCACGAACTTTTGACCCCCTCGTAACTCAAAAACTATTTCACATAAACATGTCAAATTTGACTCATATATTGAGACTTGCGAGATACATAAGATATGCTTCAAATTTCATAAACACACCTCAAACGGTTATTTAAATATTAACGTCCAACAATCGTCATTTTGATCACTGACTGACCAAAATAATAGATCAAAACTCTAACCCAGTTCCAGATGACCTAGAAAGTTCAAATTTGGCATCCAGATAGGTAGTTGGGCGAATACAAAGGAATAAATCAGAAACTAGTAAATTTTTATCAATTTATTATTGACAGCCGGTCTTTATGTGGATTTTAAGGTCTTTACGTGAATATATAACGAGTGGAATACTCATTGTATATATTATGAATGTACCTACTAATAATTTCTGTACAAAAAGTAATGATATCCCATCAAAAATATAATATTAACTTCAATATTATGATAGTATATGCCTTGGTTGTTGACTTCAACGACAAAAGAAGTGAAATCTAAGTGGATGCCAAGTTCAATGGTCAGCCCTGAAATTGATTTATAACAACATAAAATATTTTATAACAACTTAAAATATAATTTCTTCTTATAACTTAGGATAAATATTGAAGCCTAAGGTCTGACTTGGCTAGTTTTCATTATAGCCTTCGCAAGTTCTAAAGTTGTAAGTTCTTATTTTATTCTTCCGGAAATTTGGCTGGCTGGTAGAAACTAGCCATCGAACGTAGGGCTCTTCCATGACTGTTTTAGTAGGTACTTAATAATAATTCGTATATGAGAACTAGCCAAGTCAGACCTTAGGCTTCAATATATTATCCTAAGTTATAAGAAGAAATGATAAAAATATACACAAAATATATATATAACTTAAAAAGTTGTTATAAAATATTTTATGTTGTTATAAATAAATTTCAGGACTGACCATTGAACTTGGCACCCATTTAGAATTCATTTCTTTTGTCGTTGAGTTCAACAACCAAGGCATATAATTATCATAATATTGAAATTGGTTCTCATTTCACATTTATGTTTTTGATGGGTTGTATATACCGTATAAAGCTCAATGAACGAAAAAACAGCTTACATAGCGTCGTGTTCACTGTAAAGCATCCACAATGAGAAATCCGTGTTATAGTTAGCTCTTATAAAATCAACACACAGAATGACCATGAGCTCTAGAGGCTGGTCTGCTCACGCATACTTCTTCATCTTATTTTTAGTATTATTCACTATAATTTGACTTTGTCTTTCTTAAACAATTTTTGACATTTACGATAGTACTGTAGTGGTACTGTATGACATTGTGGAAATTGTAACTTTTACCTGATGTAAATTTGTTAACGTATATTTTTTATTTTGTGTTTTTTTACATGTTGTTGTTGTCTTCTATATTTTTTGTGTTTATTGTAATGGAAAGTGTCCTGCTATGATAGGGCATTTTCCAATATTTTTGATGCTGTAAGGGAGAAAAGAGCTGGACAGTTGCTGAGTTTCTTGCCGGTTCTTCTCAGTACAAGATCTCCCACCCAGAGTAGACTTACGAACCGATGGCATAGTGACATTCATAAGAGCTACTTGTAGCCTAAACTGAATAAATGATTTTGAATTTTGAATTTTGAATTGATACAACCACATTACTAGAAAGGCAGTTTTATTTCCTCGTCCCTCAGTGCATGCCGCGCGTGATCCGCGCATATTGGAGCTACCAGCGTATCCATCAACGTGACTGCGATAGTGCTGTGACGGATGGCTCCTCTTGACTCTAGACTGACTTTTTTTTATAGGCTTGGCAACAATTTCTGCTCAGATCGCTATGTTCAGGCAACGTGTTGTTAGAATGGTAAGTATCAATTGGAATTGAGTTCGCAGATATTTCGGTAATAATCTTAATGTTAATAATCTCGTCAATATTTACTCTAAACAATTAATGGTTACAAATATACAATACATTTAAGAAACGCAATAATTTTTGTTAATCCAACAAGTACTAAAATTTTAAAACTAAGATTGATTTGACTTTAATTTGTTTTATATCATTTACCTACGTCTCAAGTACAGTTTTAATACATATTATATAAAACATAACTTTGAATGCAATAAGATAAAGGCACAAGCGATAAACAATGTCAACATAACTGTGCTGATTATTGTACAAATGAGGGCTATTAACAAAATTTACAAAATTTCCTCTAAAATAGGTAACAGAAAATCGCCCAAAAGAGGTGTCCACTAAAACAGTCGCAATCGCCGTCGTCGGTAACTTTAAACCGAAATTGAATTACACTAAAAGCTGTTTTCGTGCTTGACTCGAAGAGTTTGGGGGTAATTCATAGTAAACCAGTTAGTCCAGCAACAAGAACTTTGCTCAACAAGGAAATCCGGCTAAAAACTGGGGCCGAGTCGCACGGTGCACGGTTTTAAAATAAAGTCCGGTAACGCTGTTAAATCCATTTGTCCAAACAGCAAACTCTCCGAAAAAAAAAAACAAATCCGGTTTAATATTAAGTGCGAGTGTTAGTTACCATTTGATGGAGGTAACGAAATCGAGAATACGACTGGTAAAATTTTAACTCTCCTGCTTCTTAACTGTCTCAGTGACAGTTGCTTGGCATCATATCGGCAGGTCGGGAGCGTATGAAAGACTGATGGTATATATAACCTAGATAAAATCTCGATGCGCTTAAGCAGTTAAGTCATCACTTAGCCTACTAAGTGATGATAAGGTCTTTATCCAACCTGATACCTATATCAGGTGGGGTAAAGACCAAGTACTTACCCGTAAAGAATAAAAAGAAATTTGATCATTGCCCAGTCATACTTTGTTACTGTCCAACAAGGCTAGGTTAACTAATGTTTAACACATTCACTGCCGAATACACGGCGCCACAATAGAAATTCAATTGTTTGTCGTTTCAAGGCAGTGAATGTGTTAACAGGATTTGGTGCAACCGTCCCTCTGTAAGTAACTCACGTGAGTTAGTGCTCGCAGATGGGCGCCGTAGCGGGCCGCACGCGCACTTGCTGTTAGTTATACTAATAGTTATACTAGTTATATTATAGTATTACTGAACAGCGAGCTAAGTTAGCGGACAAGGAAGGAAATACATCGCAGATATTCTATATTTGAATTATGTGCCGCTGACCACGTACTCTGTTAGTGCATACTTGAAATTGTGTTAGCGCTGTTAGTGGACAGTGCGAGGTGGGAAACGTACGACATTGTTCTGTGATTCGAATAAGGATTTGTTGTAATAGTCACGTATTTAAAATTTCGATGCAACATGAAGGTCGTATTTAATGAAACGCGTTATGCTTTTGAATTACTTTTGAATAATCCAAAATTTTTATACCTGCTACTCATACAAGACGGTGTAAGCTGTGGAAAAGCAAGGGCTCAAGAAAGAAAGTAACTTTCGAACAAACAGTGTTCGATATTCGATTTCAAGTAAAACCACAGTTTAATTAATCTATAATATTATGTAAAGCGAAATCTTACCCGCCTGAATTAAATGATTTTTACAAGCTTTTATTTAGTTTCACCTGTCCCGATGTTAGTTTGTGCTTAATCAAATCTTGCAAGTTAAATTTGATCCACTTCCCGGTTACCGATTGAGCTGAAATTTGCATGCAAGTGTAAATCGGATGACAATGCAAAATTATTATGACATGGAGCTGATTTGATGATGGAACCGGAAGGTGGCCATAGGAACTCGGTAGTTAAACGACACAACCCCATCGAGTTTGGGCTCGTATGATTCGTCTTGACGAGTACTTTGGCGCTAGATGGTCACCAGGGTCTGATGATGGAACCGGAAGGTGGCTATAGGAACTAGGTAGTTAAACGACACAACCCCTTCGAGTTTAAACTCGTTTGATCCGTCTTGACGAGTACTTTGGTGCTAGATGGTAACCAGGGTCTGATGATGGAGCAGGAAGATGGCCATAGGAAATCGGTAATTAAACAACAGAACCCTATCATGTTTGGGCTCGTATGTATCGTCTTGACGAGTACTTTGGTGCTAGATGGTAACCAGGGTCTGATGATGAAGTTGGAAGATGGCTATAGGAACTCGGTAGTTAAACGACACAAACCCATCGAGTTTGGGCTCGTATGATTTGTCTTGATGAGTAATTTGTTGTTAGATATGTCATATCGTTAACGTTGTACTCTGTTGTACTGAAGCCCTTATCTCCCTACAAAAATACTAAAAAGTTAAAAATAAAATTAAAAGAAAAAAATACTTTTTAAAAACAAGCTTTTATTACTTGTTAATAAAAAAGTTAAAAATAATTTATACCTGATAATAAGATTTTTTTTATAAATAAAAGCGTATTACATTTTGATGGTACATTAAAGAACATTTAATTACACCTTCATTATTTTTCTTTTGTAATCACAATGTAACACGCTTTTATTTATAAAAATGTTTGTTTTCTTATTATCAGATTTAAATTATTTTTAACCTTTTAGTTCTTTTTTTTATTAACAAGTAATAAAAGCTTGTTTTTAAAATGTATTTTTTTCTTATATTTTTTTTTTATATTCTATTATGCACATTGCACGCACTTGAGATTTGGTATAGTTAAAGTTTATACGGAGAATAAGGAATAATAAAATGTATGTATTTTTTAAAATTATATGTAAGAGGTTTACATTACGTTGCATAAATATGATATATTTTGTGATTTACGGTCAAATTTTGACTACTGGGCGACCACTGGGCGACCACAAGTAGTTGTCCTCGTCTCAGCCAATAGACGTCCACTACTGGACAAAGGCCTCCCTCAAGATTGAGGGGAATTTGCCATAATCGCCACGCTTGGCAGGCGGGTTGGCGATCGCAGTATGGTTAGAATTATCACAAAGAGACGCTGCTGCCCATCCTCTGAAATGGTCCCTATGTCGCCTTCTACGACACCCACGGGAAGAGATGGGGTGGTGCAATTCTTTATCCCCGGCACCACACGGGGGGTAGTGCCGGGGATAGTAGTTGTATAACGTGCTTACTTCAATAACAAAACAGTAGACATCTACGAATAGATCCGTGGTTGACATAACATCGTTCCTCACGATTCGCGCCGTAGTTCAATCAACCGCGCGACATGTAACGTCACGCAGAATGGGCCTCTGCGGCCTCGGAATCCTCGCAGGCCGTATCGATGTCTCTGCACCGTAGTAAATTAGCATCGTCTTATTCCCAAGGCATGTATGGTACGTGCTACACTGTCGTAATGTTACAGCGTTAGTGCAATGGAGATACATGATTTGAAGTCTCATTTTTTTTTGATGTGTAACATCTTTCCTCTCGCTTTCTATATATACAATTTGTGGGAGTGATTTCGTAGAAAAGGGACGGAAGTTCGTAACAGTGTGATCCGTAACAGCCAACAGTGATCGACACTTTAAGCCCAATGTCCGTTGTAGGTAGTAATATTTGTGGGCGTAATTTCGTAGAAATGTGATCGTAACAGTGTGATACTGCCGCACAATTTATGAACGCATTAAGTACAACTTACTTTGTTTGTGATCATGATATTTGAGATGCTGACATTACGATCTATTTTCGCGAAACTGTTCACATGTTCTTTACTGCGTTCATAAATTTCGCGGCAGCGCGGCGTTCCGGTAGCTTTGAAGTAACTGAGGGGACATATTGATTGAACCATATCGTGACTGACAATGATATAATGACATAGCTTCGTATTTAATTTCTAGTCAGCGAACATTTTTTTTGTCCTTTTGTTGATGGCTTCGTGCGATTAGCACATTTAGCCAGTATCAAAGTAATGTTTCTAACAAGACGTAATAAATAAACAATATTTCTTTTCTGTATGATGATGACGAATGATAATAGAAGTGAGAAATGATATACCCCCCAACCCCTCGAGTATCTCAGTAAAGATGTGGGGCTTTACTAAGTCCTCGGGTGGACTTCTTGAAAGAATTTGAAAAGTGACGTTGCACTGTTTTGTTTCATTTGCCAACACTCATGCACACTCACGAACACTTAACGGCTAATAATCCACCATTATTACACATTAATATTCGATATAACACAAATTTTAGAAAATAAAACAAAACCGCATACATGACTCTTCACTTTCCCGCCAAGAAGCCCAATGCAATCTCTTTATGATTTGAAAAAAAAAATATACGGAGTCAAAAGCGCGCATTTAAAATCGATAATAAAAACAAGACAGATAGGGTATGTTCCGATATGCACTGCGAGCACTGTAAGGTGTGACATCAATTTAGTATATTGCGAAGCCGTTCCTTTATAGTTAGCTATACTGGTTACTGTTTAAAACGGAACGCAGTCGAGTATACTGTCAACCATGCTGTCATCCATGTAATTTCTGCACGCTGTTGATCACGTGATCAAAGCATTGAGAGCACCTTACAGCTTACAGTACAAAAATGGGGACGATTTATGACGTCATATATTTCCCTAAGTACTGCGGCAGTATACTGTCAGTGCATAACGGAACAAATTTCTCACCAGTAAGAGCACTGGACAGTGTTCGCAGTGTATATCGGAACATACCCATTATTATTTTAAGTGACATATTGTGTCATCATTTTGATATGTCAAATGTCTTCTAATGAGTATTTACTGCATTCTCTTTAAAATTTGTAAAAAAATATACGTCATTGTTAATTTTAAATGAAGAACTCAAGCTCGATATGAACACAGATCGCAATGTTTCGACAACTAACAGCGGTACTGTTATTGATGCAGTTTATCAGCGTTTTTTAAATACTTTAAAATCACAAGTATATGTCTCATATTTTAGTTATCAGAAGTCTATTGTATCTACTCTCCTCCAAAATTGAACAATAATAATTGTCTTTAAAGTAAAAAAATGCATTACTCTTAGTGTTAATTAAATAAAATACAATTTTCATTAAAAATAATTATTCTTTGATAAGAAAAATCACCCTATAATTCCTCATGTCGCCGTCGCGAACGAATCCCTAGAGATTTTCTAGGGGTTGGCATCACGCAAAATGTCACTGCGTCCCATCACGACACAGTTAACGGCCAAGGTCAGTGCGGGCTGTGTGTCTTAGAGCCTTAGCGTACACATTGCTCTAATAACAATAAAATCTACCTCATGACGTAAGACGTAGCATGACTTGTCACGGCATTTAGGCAGATGGGAGCAATAGCACTTGGGGAGATCGCACCATATGTTCCACCCTACCCCACTTAGCTTGCAGTATGGTATATTTATGTAGTAATATACCCAGTTCACATACAATAGGATGGATACAAGCACTTCTCTGGCAGTGTAACGAGGAGCTCGATGGCGCAGTGGTTAACGCGCCCGGTCTGCGAGTGCTGAGGTTAAGCAACTTTCGCCAAGGCCGGATCAGATGGGTGACCAAACATTTATCATGTCAAGCTCCTCCGTGCTTCGGAAGGCACGTAAATCCGTTGGTCCCGGCTGCATTAGCAGTCGTTAACAGCCACCAATCCGCACTGGGCCCGCGTGGTGGTTTGTGGCCCGTTCTCCCTATCCATCCATAGGGTTGGCTCGCCCCAGCAGTGAGGACATAAAATGAGCTGATGATGATGATGATGATGAGGGGTTCCCAAAGTGGTCGATATCCACCTCTTGGGGTCAAAATCGGTTTCCCAGGGATCGACATACACGAAAACGGATTTTGGGGGGCGACGAGGTCTGAAAATCGACCCCTGTTAATATACACAAGTTCTTATTTGAAACGTTCATACTGTATAAGTTGTGTTACGTGTACCAACTTGTTATAAGGTTTACTAATATTTTAGTAGGAAGTACCTATAAGTGAAAGTTTACTTAACCAACCTCAAAGTACAAAAAAAAACACAAATGTTGAAAAAATTTCCACGAGCAGGATTTGAACCTGCACCCTTCTGACATACCGGGTCAGGTGCTCTTCCAATTGAGCTATCGTGGTTCTAACCAGCCCGCCGAAATTATTCAACACTTTTTTTTTTTACTTTGAAAGCCCATTCAATGTCAACAACTACCGTCACTAACATCCGATCATAATATTTTTACAAATATTAAAGATCAGTTAAGAAGTAGGCAAGCTATTTATAAAATGTTCAAAATAATTTTTAACGTAAATTTTGTTGCGAACAAATTACAAGAACACAAAAGTTGAAAAAAAAAAATTTTTTGTCACCTCAAAGTGTTTAAATTGCTAAATATTTTGTAACAATAGGAAAAAAAAAACTGGATATAGAATTTTTAAGTAATTTGGCTATGGGGGTCTGTGGTATCAGTTCATTTTGGAAAAGGGGTCTCTTGCCCAAAATAGTTTGGGAATCCCTGTCTTAGAAAGTACTGTTTAAATGTAAGTCACAAGGTTCTTGGCGGGAAAGTGAAGAGTCATGTCTGCGGTCTTGTTTTATTTTCTAAAATTTGTGTTATGTCGAATATTAATGTGAAATAACGGTGGATTATTAACCGTTAAGTGTTCGTGAGTGTGCATGGGTGTTGGAAAATGAAACAAAACAGTGCAACATCACTTTTCAAAATCTCTCAAGAAGTCCGCCCGAGGACTTAGTAAAGCCCCACATCTTTACTGAGATACTCGAGGGGTTGGGTATATCATTTCTCACTTCTCATTTCTATTATCATTCATCATCATTTTATAGAATTATAATACTAATGAAATTAAGAAACTAAAGACATGGCAGCATTGTCTATGACCTTAGCCGGTTCCTCAGGGAACGAACTACACTTAAAAAAAATATGTAAGTCACAAAAGGAATGAAAAGCGGGACGTAAACTTAATTTACACGGCTTGTCGCGCCGTTTGGGCGGTTGGGGGTAATAGCGTTCGCGGGGCGGCGCATTGACAGCTGCTCATAGTGCTTGTGGCCCCTCGAGAGCGGGGCTGCTGAGTTGGCAGTTTGTGAGCCAATTAATACTAATCATGTCGAGAGGAACAAATTACCGGTTGTGATCCGACAGTTCAGATAGACAGAGCGTCGGATGGAAGTGAAGAATAGGAGCACCATATGACCCCCCACGCTGACCATATTGTCTTGTAGTATGGTGAGTTTTGGTAGTAAAATCTCCACATTTACCATCAGGTAGGATGAAGACCATGCTTTTCACTGTTGCAATGTAACCAAAGGAGCCTCCTAGCGTACACGCGGTTCAAATACAAATTGCAAAAGGAATTAAAAGCTACCATAGGACGTGGTTAATTAACACGGCTTGTCTCGCCGTTTTGGCGGTTGGGGGCAATAGCACCGGGCCTGTATTGACAGCTGCTCGTAGTGGCCCCTCGAGAGCGGGGAGTTGGCAACTTGCGAGCCAATTAATGCTAATCATGTTGAGAGGAACAACGTCACATTAGAGCTGAGTCGGATATTGTTTTGTACTCGTTAGGTTAAGCTGTTTGTTGCGAATTGGTATAACGAAATTCGAAGCATTTAAGTTACCGTTTTTGGAGATAGTCTTGTTCTAATACGACTCATAACGTCTAATATGGGTTTATGGTTTCTAACGACTACGGTTTAATGAAAACGGGCTTAGCGTGCCTTTCAAAGCACAAAGAACACCGTTGTCGAGCTTCAAGCGTAACAGATCAATAATGTATTTTACCTTTTTGGTAGCATTTTTATTAAATATACCTGAATATTTTATTTAAACTTATATTTGTTGTGTTTCGTATGTTACCAAATTGACTTTATGTATTTTGAATTTTTTAATTAAACTTACTCAAGTAGGTAATGCCAATATAACTTCCATTAATATGCTCAATATCGATGCCGGCGATCAATGTAGATGTAAGGGGCGGTTCGGCTGTAGATTTGCGGATGCTATAATAAACTTTGGACACAGATTTAATTAGTTCTAACTAACTGAAACGCGACCGCCAAATTTGCACACAGTACACATTGGAACAGTAAGATGGTTTCTACAATTTAATTGGTGTATGTATAAGGAGTAATAGAAAAAATCTTTGATAATCTTGACTTGATTTTGTTGATTCTGCAGTTGCTTGTAAATTTTATGAGTACGGAATCAAGGTTCTTACTAGTTCAGTTACTAAAGACATACGTGGACGTACCGTCATTTAAAAAGTTCCTGAGAGTGAGTTAAATTAAAATACAAAAACCCTATCAATTTTACTATAGACAATGATTACTTAAACAGTTGCCGACTATTATATTATTCATAAGAAGATTATTTCATTTGATTTCCATTATGTATTACCATCTCAGTGAAAAGACCTCCACAGCTGGACAAAGGACTAGTCATATATATTCGAATAAATATTTAGTAAATTGCAGAAGGTAAAATCCACGCATACGGGTCTTAAAGGCACATCTGTTTAAAACATTAGACATAAAAAATCTACTGCTGCTGAGATTGGGCCTTCCCAAATTGACAATAATAGCACATGGAGAGATTGGTCGGTAACTAGAATAAATAATGTGCGTACTTTTGTCTTGTCTAAAGTGAAGTAAAGTAGCTTAATCCTGATACAACTATCCCTTAACAAAGACCATTTTATTGAATTACTAGCTGACCCGGCAAACGTCGTTTTGCCATAAAAAATAAAAAAAAATTTTAGGGGTGGACTACCCCTAACATTTAGGGGGATGAAAAATAGATGTTGGCCGATTCTCATAGATACCGGATGACCCGGCAAACGTTTTGCCATAAAAAATAAAAAATAAATTTAGGGGTGGACTACCCCTAACATTTAGGGGGATGAAAAATAGATGTTGGCCGATTCTCATAGATACCGGATGACCCGGCAAATGTTGTTTTGCCATAAAAAATTAAAAAAAAATTTAGGGGTGGACTACCCCTAACATTTAGGGGGATGAAAAATAGATGTTGGCCGATTCTCATAGATACCGGATAAGCACAAAAAATTTCATCAAAATCGGTCAAGCCGTTTCGGAGGAGTATGGCAACGAAAACTGTGACGCGAGAATTTTATATATTAGATTTTCATTTAAAAATTAAACTTTACCAGTTTAATTATGGTTTTGCAAACTTAAATATTTAATTTATTTATTTTATCTCTTTTTGTGTTTTTTTTACATGTTGTGATTGTGAGATGTTTGATGGCAATTGAAACGACCGTTGTGCGTATTAACTGATTTATTACTGACTGCATACAATGACAGCGACGTATACGATATATTCGTATACCCTCATATACATCATCCCTCCAACATTACTTTCAGTTCCTGGTAACAACATAATAATATCTTATTAAAAGAATTTCTTATAGTCTACCTTTTGGCGCGGTCTTTTGGAGTTTTGGAGTTTAGAGTTTTGGAGTTCGAGTGGCCCACTTTCTGTGTTTTCAATAATATTTTCACTACTACCAGTTTCAGCACTTGTGGCAGGCCGCTCGGACGCGTTACATTCCGCATCACTTAAGCTATGATGTTCTTGCGCTTCCACAAAATCATCTTCCTCGTCATTGTCACCATCCTTCCTCGCTGGAGAATCGCAAACGGGCCGAAAAGAATCAGATTCATTTACATCTGATGTCTGAGACGGAGGTGCTGACAATGGCGTAAGATCGGACAATAATAACGGATTACAATCATTACTTATACTACATTTTACATGGTCTGTCTCTTCACAATTATCACTAGGTTTTCCTTTAAATTTAAGTATTTGATCAACATGGCGCCGTTGCACAACGTCATGTTGTTTAAAATGTACATTGAACATTCTATTACCTAATACCTCAACAATGGTACCCATCGACCACACAGCCTTCCTAGCAATGTACCATTTTGCCCAAACCCATTCACCCTTGCGAAAACATCGATGACCTTTTAATTTCGTTTCTACATTCGAAACGCAATTTTTTTGTTTAGGTGGATTTATCAAATCCAATCTCGACCTTAGGTCTCGCCCAAACATTAATTTAGCAGGCGTAACACCGGTGGAGCAATGAACTGTATTACGGTATGAAAATAGGAAACCCATAAATTTCTCATTTATTTCAGCCTGAGACAATGTTTTGTTTTCATTTTCTAATGCACATTTAATCATTTTTTTGCAAGTTTTTACCGAATTTTCTGCCTGGCCGTTGCTAGTAGGATGGTAAACTGGTGAATTTAAATATCTTATACCATTGCCGTAACAAAATCTCTGGAATTCCAATGAACATATTTTAGGATCATTGTCCGAAACTATCAAATGAGGCAGTCCATATATAGAAAATAAAGCTTTTAATTTTAATATTAATGCATTAGAAGAGGTGCCACAGTTCATATGCAGGCATTCTAACCACTTACTGTGCGCGTCTATTACAATGAGATACATAATTCCGCCTATTGACATGTAATCTATGTGAATTCTGTGCCACGGTGTGTCATCGCAGGGCCAAGGTGCGGGAGGGGCGCGGGGCGGGTCACTGCGCACGCGGGCGCAGGTGGCACACGCGCCGACCCACCGCTCGATCGCGGCGTCGATTCCCGGCCACCACATTCTGCTACGAGCAGCACTCTTTGTTTTTACGATGCCAAAATGCGCTGAATGTAATTCTTGCAACATTCTTTCTCGAAATACTGATGGAATAACTACCCTATGCCCGCGAAATAAACAGCCATCATGTTCTTCCAAATCTAGCTTATGATTAAAATATGGTAAAATATTTTTACATTTAATTTTTCGAGGCCAACCACGTTTCATATATTTTAAGACCGTTCGAGTAACTTTGTCTTTTAATGTTGCTTCTTTAATGTCTTCGAAAGTAATAGGTATTATATTTGTATCTAAAAACTTTAAAAAAAATACTTGTTCGTCTTTCGCAACGTCATCTTTTCTACTGCAAGATGAAGGCAAGGGCGAACGAGAAAAATAGTCGGCAACTAAATTGCTGCAACTTTTAATATACTGTACTGTATAATTATATGCCGAAAGTATTAGTGCATAGCGCTGTAGTCGGGAAGCCGTGGTAACTGATATACCATTTTTCTTTCCAAAAATCGTAAGCAACGGTCTGTGATCCGTTTTTAATATAAAAGGATCCTGCCTACCGTATAAATATTGGTGAAAATGTTTTACACCGAATATTAACGCCGTAGCCTCCTTGTGAATTTGGCTATAGTTTTTTTCACTCGCTGCTAACGACCTGGAGGCAAAAGATATAGGCCTTTCTTGGCCATCTGGGAGTCGATGCGCAAGTACTGCGCCTAGGCCGGCCGGCCCCGCGTCCACCGTGAGAACGAGAGGCGCGCGCGGCTCGAAATGCGCCAGAACACGTTCGGAAGCCAATTCCCGTCGTACGTTCTCAAACGCGCGTTGTTGTCGCTCGCCCCACTCCCACCTAATGCCGGCGCGCAGTAGTTCGTGCAATGGTGCTAACAAAGATGACGCATTGGGAATGAAACTGCGGTAATAGTTCACAACGCCGAGAAATCTTTTAACTCCCAACACGTTAATAGGAGCTGGAGATCTTAAAATTGCTTCAACTTTACTTGGGTTTGTTCTTAAACCATTTTTATCAATGACATAACCTAAGTAAGTGACATTAGGTTGGAAAAAAAAACATTTATCTTTTTGAAGTCTTAAACCTGCGTTATGTAATCGACTTAGCACTTCTCTTAGTCTCGCTAAATGTATCTTTCTATTAGGCCCTGTACAGCATACATCGTCCAACCAACACGAGACGCCTTCTACTCCCGATAGCAAGGTTTCCATCGCCCGCTGGAAAATAGCTGGTGCGTTGGCGAGACCGTACACTAATCGAGTGTATTTAAAAAGGCCTTTCGGTGTGTTTATTGTCGTAAGTTCCTGAGAAGCCTCACTAAGAACGAATTGATTGTACGCGTTACTCAAATCAATTTTAGAATAATGTTCTCCACCTCCTATCTTAGCAAAAACCTCCTCAATACGCGGCAACGGGTACTGATCTATTTTTAAAACTTTATTTAATGTGCACGAAAAATCACCCGCTATTTTAACTTTCCCGTTGTCTTTTAGTATAGGTACAATCGGCGTGGCGTATTCGGAAAATTTCACCGGCACTAAAATACCTAATTTTACCAATCTGTCCAACTCTTCTTCAACTTTATCTTTAAGGGCAAAAGGTATAGAACGTGGTTTAAAAAACTTAGGCATGGAATTATCTCTCAAGTGTAATTCAACTTTAAATTTGTTAAAACAGCCTAACTCGTCTTTCCAGAGGTTTGGAAATGTACTCAACAATTGTTGCACCTCTAAATCTGCACTATTACAAAGGACATTTATTTTGTGATTATTACAAGTAAACACTATGTTAAACAACGCCATAAAATCACGCCCCAACAAGGGTGGTCCCCCATTTTGAACTACATAGATTTTTATTTTTTTTGTATTTTGCAAGTACGACACCTTGGCAAAAAAATAACCGAGTGGTGTTATCTTATGGCCATTGTAAAAACACATAGTAAGGTCACTTTTACACAACTTAATATGCGAAAACTTTTCTAAATAAATTTTATCAGAAATTACAGTTGTACCTGAACCGGAATCTAATTCCATGTACAATTCTACGTTTTCTACATATACAGTAAGTTTTAAAGGATTATACTTTACATACCGTAAGTTAAAAAGTTGACATTCTTTGCAGTCGTTATCACTGCCGCTGTCCGATGACGCAACAATATTGTGCACCCTAGAATTACCAGGCTGTTTCACTTTACACACTTTCTTCAAATGACCTTTTTGACCACACAATTGACATCTGTAATTTTTAAAACGGCACTTAAACGCACTGTGATTATTAAGACCGCAGATCGTACACCGTGTTACGTTCACGTCGCCGTCGGAGTGATGAGCAGACCCGTGACGTCCGCGAGCCCCCTGGCTCCTTTCCACCCGATACACTGGCTCCTCCTTAACACTTAGCTCTGCCCCGGCGGCGCTCGTGACGACGCTGCTTCGCGCTTGCCGTGCACATTCCGCTTGTTGAGCTATTTCCAGTGCTGTTGACAGCGATAGTTTTCTGGAGTCTTGCTCAAACAGACGATCTCGCGCTATCCCCACACCCAGGCCCAATACGAAACGATCTCGTAAGACAACATCCAGCGCTGTTCCGAACTCGCAATGAATCGCCAAACCTCTTAAACGCGCGGCAAATTCTTCGATGCTCTCACCGTCATATCTGACTGCTTCGTAAAATTTTGCCCTATCGGCAAAAGTTGACCTTTTCGGTGTAAAATGTTTCTGGAGTACTTTCACCAGCTCTTCGTATTCAACTGTCTCCAGCTCGGACGGATGCACTAGGTTCCGTGCCAAACGATACGCGTCGTCCGAGAGGTGAGTCAGCAATACCGCGCACTTGTTATCGGCCGAAATCTTGTTTAGTTTAATGAATTGCGATAAACGGCTATAAAATATCAACCACTCTTGAGTTTTGGGGTCAAAAACGCTCAAATTTCCTATTAAAGTCGACATTTTTACTTTTATCCAATTTCGTGGGTAATCTCGTCGCCAGTGAGATGTTTGATGGCAATTGAAACGACCGTTGTGCGTATTAACTGATTTATTACTGACTGCATACAATGACAGCGACGTATACGATATATTCGTATACCCTCATATACATCAGATTGTCCTTTATATTTTGTGTTTTTATTTGCATTTTCCAATATTTTTGACGCTGTAAGGGGGAAAAGAGCCTGACACATGCCGAGTTTCTTGCCGGTTCTTCTCAGTACAAGATCTTCCGCCCAGAGTAGATTTACGAACCAATGGCATAATGACGTTCATAAGAGCTATTTGTAGCCTAAACTGAATAAATGATTTTGAATTTAAATTAAATTGAATTACATCGAAGAAAATTATGACATTTCTGAACCTGCAAACTACAAAGTTTCCTCTTAACGACATTTTAAAAAATTTCGCAGTGCAATTCAGTAATGATAATTACGTCTGGGATACTGGCATGGTTCAATGATTACAACAATGTGTTAAATGCAAATTGAACGAGTCTTACATTGCATCCGAAGTCCCTGAGGTAAGTAATACTACGTCAATACGGACTAACGTACCTACAGATCTATAGAGTATTCTAGAAGTGAATCCTAGGTAAAACAAATAGTTCGTAGATTTTTTTTGCGACGCATGTAATTTGTTATGCTCAATTATTTTTATAATGTTTAAAAGTTAAGATTTTTTTCATATGTTTAAAGTTGTGTTTATTTCTGTATATTTAAAAGACTTCTAACATAACCGGAAATCCTCGATTACTGAAGAACTGGTTATCTTATTTCAAAACATAAAAAATCTACTAACATTGATGTTATGGCGACAGATTTACATATAAATACATTTCATTTTTATAAATACACATAAATAAATACATGACATCTTGTTTTTTGCCTTTTTTGTCATGGCATTCGGGTTTTCAAATTTTTTAAGACATATATTTAAGATATGAGATATTCACTTCAAGGTACGAGGGTTGCAGATGAAGTGCATTCCCATTGTCAATCTCACAGTAACTCACCATCAGGTGGGATGAAGGCAGCGCGCCTTCCCACCGTGGAGCAATAAAAAAACTTGGCGCATTCCATCGCCGTCACCGTACTCAAGCAAATTGAGTCTACAGTTTCATTACTTGCACGCGTTAATGGTTGTTTTACGGCTCGCCTCCGCCGTTTCTAGACGAAATCGATTTTTAAATGGACTCACGTATATGTCTGATTAGAAATTGTGGCTACCCGTAACGCGTCGCCGATAACTTGTAGTTTACGTTGCTATCGAGACTTTTTAGAGTTTCCTGAAAGCCTTTTTAGAATTAAAAAATAATGTTACGGACTTTTTTTGTTATAAGTGAAAAGTTTGAATCGGTTTTGTTAGAGGCATTTGCTTGTTTTTTTTAATAATTTGCGATCGTGATGCTTTGCGGGATATTGTTTTTTCTTTGTCAGGTGTGATTTACTCCTCTCATAGATACAAACGCCCTTTTCATATACAAAAATGATGCTAGATTATATTCTTAAACCCAAGTTCTCTCAAATTCTAGTGAGAAATTATATTTAAATCTTAGGTTACGAGTTCTCATATTGTGACAACAGCTGACACTTAAGCATCCTTAGTATTCAATTCAATTCAATTCAATAATTTATTGCTATCATTTATATTGGTTAGATGGAACGTTATGCGCCCGGATTGGGCACGACAATGTTTTGAGAGGAATAATCTTATTCCACTGCTTATATAATTCAAAATTATGTTTTTTTATTTATTTTCTATACAATTACTATACTGTTAATTAATTACATTATTTCTTAAAATGTATTTATAAATCTATATATTCATATATAAATAGGTACATTTTAATAAATAATGTAATTAATTAACACTAGTGATCGCCCAGTGGTCGAAATTCGACCATAATTTTATTAAGGCTGCACGGATTGTATCCTAAGCAATGAAAAATGCCAATCCAAACTCACATTCTATTTTAAAAAGATAGAATGTGAGACATTGACAGATATCGGCCGCATTAAAGACAAACATGAAACAGGACTTCTTGGCGGGAAAGTGAAGAGTCATGTCTGCGGTTTTGTTTTATTTTCGAAAATTTGTGTTATATCGAATATTAATGTGAAATAATGGTGGATTATTAACCGTTAAGTGTTCGTGAGTGTGCACGAGTGTTGGCAAATAAAACAAAACAGTGCAACGTCACTTTTCAAATTCTCTCAAGACGTCCGCCCGAGGACTTAGTAAAGCCCCACATCTTTACTGAGATACTCGAGGGGTTGGGGGTATATCATTTCTCACTTCTCATTTCTATTATCATTCATCATCATCATACAGAAAAGAAATATTGTTTATTTATGTATTACTAATAATAAAAAATACTTGAAATTGGCTAAAAGCTAAACGCGAAGCCATTAATTAAGATTAAAAAAAAAAAAAAACATGAAACAATACGTGTGTGTCAAATACAATATATGCGTGTGTGTCAAATACATGGTAATGTGTTTAATGTTGTTTTTGTTGATTTAATGCATTTTTTATGCATAATTTAATCAAAATATTAACATTCGGATAACCTTCTCTATATAAACTATAAGTGTGCGAAATTTCATACTCCTCCGTAATTTTCGTAAAAACGGGTACAAAATGTTTGCTTCACGTATTAATCTTAGAATAATAACGCCTAGAACGATAGTGTCAAACAAAGTTCGTCAAAATGTTGAGGCACAAAATACTCCGTCGTGTGCGTCAGCAGCTTGTCATTACACACACAACCGTACGGATAAATGTTGCAAGTAAAATGGTAATTTCCCCAAACTCGGGGTAAATGGGTAAGTTACTAAACTCTTATCTTGTTTCATAGTTTAAAAATTGTATTGTTGTTACATATGATTTTTTTAATTACTTTAATTTTTTATGTGAAAATAGCCACAAAGTTAATAGTCACAAAAAGAAAATTTTCTTCTATAATTATTACATATTATTTTATTATATTAACGGCATACATTAATAATATTAACTGTTATATACATTAAGATTTTTTCATTTAAATTTGTGATTATTATTTAAAAAAGTAAAAAATGTAAGGTACATACATACATAAATAATCACGCCTCAATCCCTCAGGAGGGGTAGGCAGAGACAATGGACCGCCACTTCTCTCTTAAACTATTTGGAAGCATAATTTTATCTCATTATGCATTGAATATTATTTCTAGCCTTTAGTTAGATGGCGGTGAAGTTACGACTACCAAAATGTTCATATCATTAGCTACTTATTTAAAGATACTTACATATAACACGAAAACATGTAGGTACATGTAATGTTATGTAAATGTAACAATGTTTGATGACAAATAAGAGTGCCAATATTTATTCATTTACTTTATTGCACAAAAATCAGTCTTATCAGAAAAAATTACTGTTAAAACATTTTTTCAGCATGTCAATTTAAAATCCTTGTAACTATTTTCTAAATAACTGGCGCTTTGATAACAACAATCGTGATAAATTATCTTTCTTGGACTCTTAGACTTGGATAAAAACAACTCTAAATAAAAAAAACACGGAACACGAAATGGGGTAAAAGTTTTCCTACATCTAGCAAAACATACATGGAATGACATATTACAAATTTACCAACATTAATATCGTGTTTTACGAAAAAATAGACATTGATTAGCTGTTCTTACAGGTGAAATGTAATCTTAGCATCCTTTTTGCTAGATTCTGACTTGTGAAAGCATCCTTTGATGGCACAAATCGTCATTATAAACAAAAATTGCGGAGCTGCTTACGACACGACGTGACCTTGGATACTAGCAAGCCGTTCGGCCAACCAAGCCACATATGGCTTGGTTAAACTTGCCTCAATCGCCGTGCGCGTACTCGGCTTCTAGGCGTTATTATTCTAAGGTATTAATATATAGATAAGTAACGTCAAATCTATATATCCATATTATAGTTATTATATTTTTATAGTAACAATAATAATAAAAAGAGTAGATGATGTATTCAAATATGTTTTTCTAAAATGTATCACTTAAATACTCCGTAATTGTATAATATGCTTTTTTAATCAGTAATTGTTTAAGTTCGTTATTGAATTCTATCTCCCCGTTATGTTTTTTATATGTTCTGGTAGTTTATTGTATGTCTTTATAGCCATGGCTTGTGTGCTTGATGAATGTAGTTTAAGTCGAGAGATGGGTAGTCATTTCGTAATGTGTATTTAGGGTTACTGTCTATACGCTTTAAAAAAAAGTCTGGATATTTTCTTACAAATCTGCTATTAGATAATGTGAGTATTTTATGTTTTTTTTTAAAATAAGGTTTGCAAGAGTCTGTATTATCAATATTTACTAAGAATCTGATTAGTTTTTTTGTAAAGTAAATAAGCTGGGAGCATCGGTGCTATTTCCCCACATTATGACTCCGTAGTTCAGCCACGAATATGCGTATGCATAATAGGTTAACACGGCTGTTTGGAAATCGGTTGTCTTTTTTATTTCATAAAAAGCATAGGTGAGTTTTTATAATTTAGTCTTTATTTTTTTAATAGATAGATTCCAGCAATTAATATACCCAATAAAGGTATTTCCTGGACAATCTCTAACTTCGTGCCATTCAAGGGATAGTTTATTTCAAGTGGTTCTTTTTGATAGGATTGAAAGGTTATTATTTTAGTTTTAGTATAGTTAATTTCGAGACTGTGGTTGTTCATCCATTTAGTGTCTTTGCTAATATTGAGTCAAGTTTTTCGGTTATATTACAACTATTTGGAGATGAAGTATGTATCGAATTGTAGTCAGTGAATAATACACATGTCTCTTCTATAATTTTGGGCAAATCGTTAATGTAAATAAAAAATAGTAAATAAGAAATAGTAAGTTCAACCTTCGATCTTTTCCTGTCAAAGAAAAAGAAAATTGTATGCTTGATCAAAAGCATACAATTTTCTACAAAGATAGATCTTTATATACATATATAAATCTTCTGTGCGTGTGTATGTTATTGAACTCCTTCTAAATGGCTGGACCGATTTGGATGAAATTAACTGTGTGTGGTTCAAGTGGATTCGAGAATGGTTTAGATTTACAATTGGACCCGGTAGGTGGCGCTGCTATAGGGGTCCATCATGGGATACGGGTGTTCTTAAGCGGACGAATAATTTGTTTGTTTGTTGTCATGGAAACTGTCAACGTTTTGTTTGTTTTGTTGCCATGGAAACTGTCAAAGCGGTACGAAGTCCACCGGTCAGCTAGTATAAGATAAAACACTTTAAAGGTTTTTTCTGGCAAAAGTATAAGTACATACTGTTTCCATCAAAATAATGGTTATTTTGATAAACTGTATATTTATTATAAACCTGTAAAAGTTTGACACTATCACAGTCAGCATCAAATAAATCGTAACCTAGATATAAATAATTTGAAAGTTGAGCGCTAACTGTAACGTGGAGTAAAAAAATTAATAAAAGAAGAGACAAGAGGTTTTTCATCTCATTTTTAATTTAACCATTTTAAATAAACTCCCGTGCTAGCTTGATTAGAAAATGTGACTCTCGTTGGAATCTCGAAGGCCATAACTTCCAGTTACGGCTAGATTCTTTAGAGCTCTGCTAAGCATGAACAATTTCTACAGTAAAAGTGTTTGAATGGAAAGTTGTGTGAGCTTAAAGGCTACGAGCCGTACTTACTTGCGATTTATCAACTCATTTATCTGTCGTCTATCGAACAATATTTTTTAAACTGTAATTTTAGATTATATTCTAGCAGAAGAGTCAGCCAATAAACTTTCTTTTTGTAAAAAGTTTATATTGTAATGGTGGGTTTCATGAAGCGAGTCTAACTTTTGTTTGTCTGCTCAGTATTGCAAAAAAGTATCTACGGGGATTGACCCACGATTCGACTTCACTCAAGCACCTGCTTGTTCTGCTAAATCATAAAAGACGTGAATTCAACTTAAATAAAGATGAATTCACTCCAAGGACGGAGCATAGTGATTCGCCAAAAAGATCGATGATAATACTGATGTTGATGATAACGGCATTTAAATGACGTGTATAGCATATAATATAATAATACTACATTAGGGGGAGGTCATCGTATTTTTAGAGATACTTCTTTATAGTAAACTATGAAGACTATTTATATACGGTGACACTGTAATTGTGTTTTTTATTATTAGAATCTTATTTATAATTATCATACTAATTTATGGGACAGTGGACCATTTTCTAATACATAGTGTTATTATTTGAAGAAGACAATGTTATTTTATATGACCAATTTTTACGAATTGCATTATTTACCCAAACAATTCGATTCCATCTTAACACATTTCAGTTTTAGCGTAATATTGACTTATTTTAGGACAACGCATCTATTTTAATTAGACGACGTCAAGCCAAAATTTCACGCTTAATTTCACTCGATTGAAGTTTCGTTCGTGCGGTTCTATGTTATACCTACAACTGTGGCCAGGTTAACTATTCAGGAACCTAGATGTAAAGCCCCGTCGGCAGTATCACGCCGCACGCTTGCATAAATGTGTTGTCTTATTAAAATCAGACTGCTTGCCTGTAGCGGCACATTAAGATCACTGGTACCCGACTCAGTGGTATAGGGTTGGATTCATATACATAATTGTACTCGGTTTGGTTGATTATTATTATTATTACTAGCTGAACCGGCAAACGTCGTTTTGCCATAAAAAATTATAAAAAAATTTAGGGGTGGACTACCCCTAACATTTAGGGGGATGAAAAATAGATGTTGGCCGATTCTCATAGATACCGGATGACCAGGCAAACGTTGTTTTGCCATAAAAAATAAAAAAAAAATTTAGGGGTGGACTACCCCTAACATTTAGGGGGATGAAAAATAGATGTTGGCCGATTCTCATAGATACCGGATGACCCGGCAACATAAAAAATATAAAAAAAATTTAGGGGTGGACTACCCCTAACATTTAGGGGGTTGAAAAATAGATGTTGGCCGATTCTCATAGATACCGGATAAGCACAAAAAATTTCATCAAAATCGGTCAAGCCGTTTCGGAGGAGTATGGCAACGAAAACTGTGACGCGAGAATTTTATATATTAGATTTCTTGTGGGGACGTCCACAGCCGAACGGACGATCCACCCGCGCTATCTGCGGGCCACTTCATCCTTTTCCCTGTTCTCCCTTTTGAGGGAGCTTAGGTTTATCCAGCTTTCACGGCGCCCCTTCGAATCTTTTGGTCTCTAGGTTGGTCTTGGTTGATGATAGGGCTTGTCTTATATATCGCCATAACAGCAATGTTAAGAACAGTTTCGACAGTTTGAGTTAAGATGTTCTGTGGTCTGTCTGGTGTTATCTGCCTGTTCCTCAGTGGTTGAAAACTCTGGGTGAAATGAGCTTTGTATCAGGTGTGATGAAGTCCAATTGCTTATAAAAACTAAAAACAAAGCGCGCGCGCGATGCATAAACTTACCTACCTACGTGTCGTTTGCTCATGACTCTGGCCATTTATCGATATAAACGGATTTTTTTAAATGTTCCATTAACCACCAAGAATGTGGTTGTATAAAAGATACCGATGGGTCACTGCTACTGGGAAAGGAAACCTCAGCAGGCCTCACTATGATAAGAAAAGATAAGATAAATCACCAGGTTTACTATTCTGTTTAGGATTCTGCCCAGAAACCGAGTGGATGGCAACCTAATTCTGCTGCCATGCTGTTTAAGGGAAAGTTACTAAGATCCAGTAAAAATACAGGACCCTAACCGCAGGACCGCATCAGGAGGAGGTTTCGGGGTGTCACAACCGTGAATGACTCTACTCATACACGTAGCCTTGTTCCACGTCTACTATTATTACCAGTAAACTATTCAGCAATAGACTCCAAAGCCGCACGCTCGCACAAATGCGCTGTCTAATTGAAAGCAAACAGCTGGCCGAGCGTCGGCACAAAGCGTGAGCACAAAATAAGGAATACCCAGAAGGTAAGCTTAATACATGCTCGAGCTCCATACATGCTTGAGATGCTCGATGGTGCAACTTTCGCATAGGCCGGTCATCGGATGGGTGATCAAAAAATTAATCATCTCGAGCTCCTCCGTGCTTCGGAAGGCACGTAAAGCAGTTGGTCCCGGCTGCATTAGCAGTCGTTAACAACCACCAACCCGCACTGGGCCCGCGTGGTGGTTTATAGCCCGTTCTTTCTATCATCCAAAGGGAAGGCTTGTGCCTCAACAGTGGGGACATAAAATGAGCTGATGATGATGATGATGAATGAAGCTTAATACATACCGCGCTCGATCAAGACCCCATGCACGGACACGGATCTCGGACCAGCTCGGAACAGTCCGAGCGCAGCTGTTGTTAGATTCCGTGACCGTGAGATGCTCGAGCGCGATTGTGTGAAGCTTACCTTCTCCAGTCTCCTTATTTTGTGGTGTGAACGCGACGTCAGGGAATCTATTTTTAAATCGCACGTATGACATAGTGTTGTCGCATTTTTTAAATTTTTAAATTTTTATAGATAGCTCTGCAAATGACTCCATCCCACCTGATGTTAAATGGAAATGGAGTCCAGACACGAAGGTAACTGGTGCAGCTTGAAAACAAAGCATAGCAAGCATAGCGTAGCATTAGTTAACCTCACTCTGCCGGCCCACAAAGTGCTTCTTCACGCCTCTTTTGAAGGACCCCTTATCATAGGAAGGAGGGAAAACGAGTGCTGGTAGACTATTCCATCTTTTGGAGGTGCAACAAAGAAACGAGTCTGCACTAAATTTCTTTGTGCGCGATGGGATATTTGAGACAGTGAAGCGGTGACTCCGAAGAGCAGCACGTATACTCCTATGAAGGAAGGGAGAAGGTGGGATGAGGTCAAAAGGCTCTTAAGAGCACTCGCCATGGTATAAGCGGTTGTGGCGGCGCCACCTACCGCATACGCAGCACATTATTACGACTCGATGCAAATACCTTCTTAAAAAAAAAAAAATGTTTCCCACACTCACACCAATTATCTAGCCCCAAGAAAAGCTTCCTTAAGAAACTCGTTATATGGTTAACTAGACAACGGATAAACATACTTAATATACTTAAATACATACTTATTATACATAGGAAACACCCAGACCCGAAACAATATAGAAAAACAGGTATTTCTAAATTGATCCGACTAAGGATCGAACCCGGGACCTCAGAGATAGCGACACCATGAAAACCGGTGTGCAAGCCACTCGACCAAGGAGGTCGTCGATACCTTGTCGATTGCCTTCTCAACCGTGTCAACAGATGGCGCCACAAACGCATACCAACGACGTTGCCATACTACGACGATAAAATAGTATGGAAAGCCTGCATCGCGGTAGCGAAGTTTCACCATCTCCTTCGCTATATATAGCACCTCAATCAAACTAACATCCGTTGGACCTCGGTCCCCGAGCTATACCACCCAGCTCGGAAGAAGATCTTCCCTTTGGTCTTCCTCGATGTGGCATCCAACCCGTACTACAGGCTTCCCTACACGGTAAAACACGCTGAGTGACGTAACATCTCTACGCAATTGCAGATGTTCGAGAGTATTTGCGACTTCTGCATTGCCGATAATGCGTTCAGCGCGAGACGCTGCAATCTATCCAAGGCATCGAGAAGGTACTTTATGGAACCGTCTCAGATGTGCGAGCAATACTCCACGCACGACTTAAGTCACACTCGTCTTCCAAGTCGCATGACGCCGACTTTACGTATTTTTGAATCGTTCGTTTTCGGTGCTGCAAACATAATACGAAATGTTGGATGTTATCCGTTCCACGCAGAATTTAGAGAAAACCGGTAACAACCGCAATGAAAACGGAACGTAATATCCATGTTTCTATTGGCTGTAAAAAAAAACCTTTGCTTTTTAATAGAAAAGACTATCAATGACACAAACAAACGAGTGACATGACATTGACACAACGCAGTGATTTTGACGGTTATTCTATCAATCGCTTTGTATCGCTCGACTGCAACGAGTGGGTGAGGGCACTCGTTGCGGTCGAGCGATTCAAAAATATGGAAAGTCAAATGTCGAACGAAAATCAGTAGAAACCAAGCGCTCGACTCGAGGCGAAGGAATCAAAAATAGAGCCCCTGCACTGTTTACGTGTCGGCTGGTCATGTCTGCAGCCTTAACTTTAAAGCCTACAGACAGCTTTATCAAGAGTTCCGTAGAAAAGCAAACGGAAACGTTTAACCTGCTTAGCAACTGATGCTGTTTTCATTTTGTAAATAAAAGTTTAAGATAAGATAAGATATATAAAATGAAAGAAGATTAAATTAAAATTTACATAAAATTGTGTAAATATGATAATGGGGGTAGCAACAAAAAATTGAAATTACCCTTTGAGAAAAATACTATTTTACACCATTAGTGTCGAAACACAAAAAAATCCAACATTATTGTCATAGTGCAAACTTGGAGCACCTAAAGTTTCCAAGCTACTTACGAGAATCAATACTTGTTAGTACTAGTCTACCAGTCTATAAGTGAAGTATTACTTATGTATTAACATTTCTGTTTACTAAATTAAAAAGACGAATTTGTCGTCTTATTTAATTTAGTAAATTTGTCACAGACAAAGACGGTACCTACAGAGATAATGTCCGCTCCATCTACCAGTAATTCAATAGCGGTGAAGATATTCATGACGTAGCTAAGGTAGCAGGCTTCGTGATTGGTTCGTGTAATTGAAAGCAAACGGCCGACAAAGGGCATATACAGGAACAATGATGGGATTCCGCTGTGATTTGTAACTGTGACCCGCAGCGTATTGGGCCGCTGTCTTAGCGTTTATCTATTTATCTAAGATTGACCAATTTAAGTATACTAGTGGTCGCCCAGTGGTCGAAATTCGACCGTAATTTTAATAAGGCTGCACAGATTGTATCCTTAAGTAATGAAAAATTAAAAAAGATAGAATGTGAGTTTGGATTGGCATTGACAGATGTCGGCCGCATTAAGACAAACAATACGTGTGTGTACATATGCGTGTGTGTCAAATTCATGGTTGTGTGTGTAGTGTTGTTTTTGTTGATTTAATGTATTTTTTATGCTTAATTTAAAAAAAATATTAACATTTGGATAACCTTCTCTATATAAACTTTATGTGTGCAAAATTTCATACTCCTCCGTCCCGCGCAAGTTTCGTAAAACGGGACAAAGTTTTTGCTTCACGTATTAATATATAGATTAACTGCCTCTGTGGTCTAGTGGTAATGACCACCGGTTTAGACCCAGAGGTCCCGGGTTCGATTCCCAGCGGGGGGTACATATTTGTGTACTCGGTTCGGTTGGTGGTAGGGCTTGTTAGTCCGCCTGGCTAGCTACCACCATCTTTTCTAATTATGTCTCCATAACATCAATGTTTGTAGCATTGTTGTGTTCTGGCAACTAGAGATAAGATAGCCAGAGCCTCACTAGTTGAGGATTCCGGGTGTAGTGCGCTTCCACCAATTGGATATCATTACGTAACATCAGGTGAGATCAAGGCACTGTGCTTACCAGTAAAATAAAAAAAATTAAAAAGTGAGTATAGCCTATATACTGTCTCACTGCTGGGCATGAAGGCCTTTAATTGAAATTAAGTTAATAATAACAATAATGGCCAAGAACCTTGATCAACATCTAATGAGGCTCTCGTTAGGCGGCTGGATCAAGGGCCTGATTCAGAAGGCAGTTCTCCTCGATACGGCACGCATTGTGAGGAGGTTCTTGTCTCTGGAGCCCTAACCACCGGTAGCTTGGACCCTGATCCCGATGCCGGCGGACCCATATTTTTTATATTTTTAAATGTTTTATTTATTTTGTTTTTAGAAAATATTTGAAATGTAAATTTATATGAAAAAAAATAAATTTAAAGCTTACTTAGGCTAGCTTAAAATACAATTACACGGATTATTTTGACTATTTTAGACATCATCATTGATCAGTGATCGGAACAAAGAGGGCTAATTTGAAGAGTGAATCACCAAAATTTTGTTCTTTTATTTTATTGAATCTCGGGATCCCGGTCATAGTTTTTCGGTGGCATTTCAGAGATTTCATTTTCTTAATTGTTACGAAAAAAGCTAGTTCCTAAGTAGTTCAAGATTCCGGTTGAAGTGCGCTTCCACCATCAACCTTATCACACTTATCGTCAGTTGAGATAAAGGTCAAATAAAGGCCAAACTATTATTACCGTACCTATTCTACTCTGAAAGAGCGATATTCACCACGTAACTGATATTAAACCAAACATCTCTCTATTTACAAAGGTAAACGACATCCCTGCTACACACAACTTTAAAGTTTGTAATGACACCCCCCATCAACCGTTAGGTCATAAAGTAGGTGTCAGACAACCTTGCGCAAGCACAAGGGAGCATCTGTGTCAGGTCATAACGCCAGATCAGGATGTGTCGAAGCGCATTCTTCCTCCGGAACTCTTAAGACTAGTGTCTCGAGCGAGTTGCCCCGTGGACACGTATAGTCCACTACCTAATATCCAGATAGGTTACCGGAGCTGTAAGCTCTCTCACTTCTCGTTGCACTAAGAGTACAACTCGCAGTTTCCACTGAATGACACTGGAAATTCTACTTACGTAAAAGGAAATGCATTATCGTTGATGGCCGTTAGACGATACTCAGTGAGACGATTAAGCGTGCCTCACTCAAAGAGCCTGCGAAGACGACCCGTAAATCCAATATCTCGTAGATCATCTACTTTATGTACGGCCTCGTCCACTCCGTATTTCGTGGGGTAACTTTTAATTGCATTGGCTAGCCATCAGGGCTACTAGATATACGAACGTGAACACTATATCAAAGGATGAGAGTTTATATTCCGGTGGTGTGGTGACGCCTCTGTTTTAAATGAACGCTGGGAAATCAACGTTGAACACACGACTTGGTGTTTAACGTAATAAGGAGCTTGTTGCGTACGAATTGGTTCTGTATAGCGGTTCGCATATGAAGTTCTTGCATACTAATACTTCTAATGTGGTAGATAAGCGATGGAGTTGAGTACGGACTACTTCTTATAGCAAAAAGAAATCTTTATTTCACAACTGCCTCTGGGGTCTTGTGGAGACCAGGTGTATTCGAGTCAGAGAACCCAGGTTCTATTCCCACACTGGGTTTGGTTGGTGATAGGGATTGCTTTAAGTCCGCCTGACTAGATACCACACTCTTATGGATACTGGGTGCAGGACGCTTCCACCTTCAGTCTTCATCAATTAAAATTAGGTGGATAAAGACTCGAAGCTTTTGCAACTGCCGTGGAGACAAAAACCTGTCTACTTATTTAACACAAAGATTTTAGTCACACATTGAAGGTTTTTTTTTCACAATATGTTTATAAATATAAGAATATTACTTTCCAAATGTTCTAAAAAGAAAAGCTCCACATGAAAAAAACATGTAAAAGGAGTTTCACCAACGCGGAGCTTGCTAAATCCTTGTACGCGTACACGTCAGAAATATTCGTCGCGGATTTTTGCAAATTAACTTTTTGCTATCTTTTTGTACTAGACTTGGATAACTCCGGATTCATTTAAATACCATTTCGGATATATATCCAGATCTTTTTGGGTTTCCTTAGGACATTCTCTATACCCAATGAGCAATCTACTCTAACTTATTCGCGCGCCATAAGGGATTTACCCATCAATAGATGATATATATGATATATGATATAGATGATGACTTGATTTCAACGATGGGACAGTATAGGCTATTTATAAGCCTAATTACAAAGCAATTTGTTTATGGACGTTAGTGATAACAAGGTGTGCTCTCGTGGTTTGAAATACTTTTTAAAGTTTAGTTTTAAGTAGTTTAATTTACGATTAAAGTAACTTTCTTTGTTTGTTAATAAATATTTCCTATTGAATTGATCATGAGCTCGATACACATTCTTAATAAAGACTGTAAGCATCTTTTTAGGTCGAATATTATGAAGCGGATATGGATATGCTAACTGGATATATAACTTTGTTTGGAACGATATACAGTGAAACCAATCTTTTTACGGAGTAATTTTTCGCAGGTCTGTTTTGTACATCCACGTTTTTGATGGATGTAAAGATATTACTTTTTTGATATTACTTTTAAAGATATTACTTCCAAACTCAAATAGAGAAATGCTTGAATTAGGTCACATTTATTGCGTTGCGATTGAGCCAGATTAGGTAGCGACCTTGCAAGTTAGGCTCCCATTGCAATGACTGGTCACTGGATGCTTGACCAAATTAAAATATCTCGAAGTCACTTACAGGCACGTTAAGTTGTTAGTCCCGAAATGTGCCATTGTCGTGTGTAATGGTCCGATCTCCTAGTGGCGTGATTCTATTAATGTCCAGCTAAGAGTCCAGCAGTGGAACGTTTATCGTCTTCATCATCATCACCAGCTCATTTCACGAGCCTCTTAGGTTGGTTAACCTGGTGATTGTGAAAGACAGCTTATGCATCCGGGACCAACGAAGGAGCTTGAGATGATACATTTTTGGTTACACATACGATGACCAAGTCGTTATGAAAGATGAAAGCGCGTTAACCACTCCACCATCGACCTCCTTATTTAAAGGGTGATGATAAGGTGACAACGCCAGACCAAAAACTATACAATAGCATTGTTTGTACAGCCTTGTACATACATTGATTAGCTCGATGGCGCAGTGGTTAACGCGCTCGGTCTGTGATTACTGAGGTTAAGCTACTTTCGCATAGGCCGGTCATCGGATGGGTGACTAAAAATGTATCATTTTGAGCTCCTCCGTGCTTCGGAAGGCACGTAAAGCCGGTGGTCCGGTTAGTATTAGCAGTCGTTAATAACCACCAACCCGCACTGACCCTGCATGGTGGTTTATGGCCCATTTTTCCTATTCATTCATAGGGAAGGCTCGAGCCCCAGCAGTGAAGACATAAAAATGAGCTAATGATGATGATGATGATGTACAGCCACGCGAATATACATATATTTATATAACCAAATACAGTCCGTTTTTCATTCTAAGATTCCTTTGAGATCAACAGCATACATAAAGTACTGCATGGTCAAAACAAAACTATTTATGACATTGACATTGACATACTCAAACAAGTAAAATCGAGTACAGTAATATGTACGCTGGCCATAGAACCCGAGACCTGTGGTCTGATAGCGGTAGTCTAATCACCAGCAGGGCTAAGATGAACGCCGCGACATAATTTTCTCATCGCATTATCTCGTGCAGAATAGAGATATGTCTGTATGTATAAGGGTGTTAACATACAGCCCACCAAACTCGACTCGTTCTGTAAAATCGTGATTCGTAGTGATTGTCTAAACTCTGTGTTGTTTTTGTCGACAAACTCTAACTTAAGCGCCATAATTTATCAAATTCTGACACTTGAAAATGACATGTCTATCGCCATAGTATTTCTAAGTAAAATTTTGTTTTTGATTTTCTTTTTCATCATGGCAGTGCCTTATTTTAAGTATTTATTAACGACATATGAGGAAAGGGAGGCAAGAAAAATACAACGCCGGAGGATAAGAGACTTGTGCGATCCATTTGACCCTTATTTGACCTCAATGACGCCGAGTTCCAAGCTTTGTGGGGAGTTTCGAAGCCCATGGCTTTTTATATTGTGGAGCAGTTACGGGGTTCAATTGGTTTGATTTGGCCCAAGTTCATCAAGAGCAGCTCATTGCAGTATTGTATCCATGTTTAATATAACTAGGTAGGTACCTAACTTAACTTACTCACTAGTTCAGTTTTAAAAACTTTTCAAATTTTCAAAGTTCAACAATCCGTATCCGTCAATCAATCGGCGTCAAATAAACAAGCTATGGCAGCGTTCATAAAAAAGGTTGCGTTCACGAAGAAAAAACGAATGGAAAGGAATGAAAACCGTTTTAATGGATTAAAAAATGGTAGTTTTCTCTATACGGCAACATTTTTCGTGTCGACAAGCCGAAGCCAAGACGAGATATTTCTCTGTCGTGGTGTGTATGTTAAGGAAAATGACAAATGAATCGACATCGACAACTTTTCTCGTCTCGTGCACGAGATATGTCGCGGCGTTCATCTTATCCTTGAAGGTCGGCGGAGCTTAGTATGGCAATCAATGAATGGTAAATTCAATGTTAACCAAACAAAACAATTTTGGTAACCATGTGCTCTTAGAGCAGTATTGTAGCAGTATTGCTGCGGTTGTAAAAACGAGACGCGTGTAGCGGCGGGCGTCTGTATACGTTTTCTTTACTGCAATAAATAAATAAAATTATAAATTTATATATTTTTTCAATTTTAAATTTGGTATCCCTTTCTCACTGGTTCCCACTGAATATCAGCGCCTTGGTACGTCAATGTCATAACTTAAGTTGAGTGCTGACCATTTCGGTTGCTTAAATAAACTACTTATTTATATAAATTCAAATAAAAATAATCTAAAATTTTGTTCTACTAAACTAATGAATCTACCACTAACTTAGATTTTGAGCCTTCATCCGGCAATAAACTCAGGAGGCTTTTTGCTTTTTCTCCATCTTTTTAACCAAGTTACAATTACGATAATGTTCTGCTGTTCAAAGAGCTCATGGCAAGGCCTTTGCCTCTTCCTAGAAACATTTCTGCGTTTAAAACAACGGGCTCTCTTTAATTCAATTCCCCGCCGAACATCTAAAGCTTCGCCCTACAATAGGTAAGTACTTCACCTAGTTTATTATTACGGCGATATAAATCCTCAGATTCAAGATCTGCAGACTCTCAAGGGCGCGCCTTCGGGGTTAATAAACGAGTGCCTCCAATAGGGGCTTGTGAGGGCTTCAAACATTTCTTAATTGGCGCCTCCGGGCAGACCTGATAAACACAATGATGGCTATAACGCGTTAGTAGGGATTGTCCAGATCGTTAGGTGGAGTATATACCCGGAAGCAAGAAACTGTATATAGTATAAGTATATAATTGTTGTAAAACGTCTTGATACTACAATTAAACTCTTGGGCTATTATAATTCCGACTAATAAGGTTTTTGTTAAGACCGTATGAACATCTTTTCTGAGAAATAATGAAGTAAATGAAAATCTGGTTGTTGGGAAAAGCCTTCTATAATTATTAAAGGATAATTAAGGCCCATGTTTTACGTAATGTTTTTGTTATATTAAAATTTCATTTTAAGTGTTATTTATGTTTAGACTTTTTAAAATTTAAAATTTTAAAACTTAGTATTAAAGTAAATTGCAGTAGGTACCTAAAAAAAGTAATAAGTTTATAAGCTACGTAGTCTAAGACTAGGTAAAAGGTAACTTAGTTATAAACACTTAATTTGTAACAAACATATTTGTATTTGTATAAGTTTCTTGGCAAACGTAGGTATGACAGAAAATGATCGTTGTTTAGTATGAGCTGAGTTTTTAGATATATTTTTGTCACATTCTGAGGTGTTTCTGACCTGTTTCCGGAAAAAGTGTTTCATCATCATCATTATCTCAGCCAAAAGACGTCCACTGCTGGACAAAGGTCTCCCCCAAGGATCTCTACAACGACCGGTTTTGTGCTGCTCGCATCCAGCGGCTTCCCGCGACCTTCACCAGATCGTGAAAAAGTGTTTAATAAGTGTATTTTTTTTGTTGCGTTGACAAAGTTCCTTATGCGTTCTACGATTTTCAATGCTGGCTGTACATACGACAAAATTGATTCCTCATATTCCCCTCGCGAATCAAACGTCATTGTCCTTTTATTGTCTGTTGAAGAGCTCGAGCACTCCCAACAACACATTAACATTTTGAGTGAAGGCAGACAAAAAAAATTGCGTAATTTCTCTCTGTTCCCAGTGTTTCCGCAAGCGGCCGCGTCGTTGCAACCCTCAAAGTGTCTGTTTACGGTGCCTTTACGAGAGTTCACTTCTTAAGAGCCCTTCTCTGTGGAAACTTTGGGAATTACTCAAACTTTTCAATATTCTTACGAGGGTCCAACTCGAGCGGTCATGCCACAAAACAAGGAAACTAAAGAAGGTAAGCTTGAGAAACGCTCTCGAGTAACGCACACATAGGCAAAGTCAAAGTCAAAGTCAAACATTAATTTGCACAATATTGTGAACAGTACAATGAGATGAGCGACAATGTTGAGCAGGGTCAATAATATTCTGCCTTAATTTTGTAGGCATGCAAATTTCAATACAGTATAAAATTTTATAAACAACATACCTACATAAATGTAAATTTTTAATTTAAATAATTATTATAATGAAATGTCAATAGAATATTCAATTTATTAATCTACTACAATTGGTCAATTAATATTGCAATGAAGTAATTAAAAATAAATAGACCCTAATTATAATTTTTTATTCATGTACTCACTTGGAGTAAAAGTTGTGCTGTAAGAGCCATTGAAATATATTTTTTTAAATACCTTTTTAGTTTAGTAGCTAGACAGAAATGATAGATATTTTGATAGCCATATAGTAAGCATTTTTTGAAATAAACTTAATTCATATTTGGGTATAGCTAATAAAAAAATAAATTGTTTTGGCTGAAATGATGATGATGATGATGGTGATGATGATGATGATGATGATGATGATGATGATGATGATGATGATGATGATGATGATGATGATGATGATGATGATGATGATAATGATAATGATGATGATGATGATGATGATGATGATGATGATGATGATGATGATGATAATGATAATGATGATGATGATGATGATGATGATGATGATGATGATGATGATGATGATGATGATGATAATGATAATAATGATGATGATGATGATGATGGTGATGGCAACCTACCACGGACAAGGAGTCTTGCAACAGCTGCGCTCGAGTGGTTCGAGATCGTCCAAAATTCCATGCCCGTGAGAGAGTTTATGTATGCGTTGCTCGCCCCCGCCCGATCCTCTAAATGCCTCTACACATTAACAGAATGCACTAAACAAGCACACTAGTAGCCTAAGACACCGTACTCGTAGAACAAGGGTACGACGAGCCGGTTCACACGCGCTCTATACCAGGTACAGACATGTACCTGGGCGCTTCTTCCCACCACCACGGCCCGGTCAACCCGAGCCAAAGTCCGAGCCTTTAGAGGCGCCCTCGGGTTGTACCGCTCCCCGATTCGATCCGAACCCTTCGGAGAATCTAGTATAGGGCACGGGGACACGTACTAGTGTGTGATGGCGTTCCCTCTTGAAAACCTCCGATCCAATCAGCAAAGGCTTTCCAAAAAAAATCGTTGCTCGAGCGTAGTATATTAAGCTTATCTTCTAGGGTCTCGTTATTTTGTGGTCACGCCGAGAGTGGGGAAACAAGTATGGCAAGACGACATCATTGCAACAATGCCTTGCTATGATCTCGTCCCTTTTTTATCGTTGACGCTTTACAAGTTTTAATTGCGTTTTTATAGCGAACTGTTCGTTAGTCATTTTCCTTTCTTCGCCGACGGCATAATGTCGGTACAATTATGTAACGCTCCCTTTGTGAGTGTAATTATTTTATTGAGACGCTCACGTTATAAGGCATGTTGTTAATAATTTACGAATGTATATCGTTCTTCAAAGGAGAGTTCTACTCTCTGTCTGTTTTTCGAATGTATTGTTCTAAAGTATAGGTAAGTTGAAATGATAAGGATGAGAATAAGAATTCATTTAAAAGTAACAACAAAGTACACATCATTTTTAAATTTCATTGTTCATGACACGGTTAAAAAATATGTAAATCTAAGCGTTGCGTGCATAATTATAAATAAAATAAATAAATATTAGACAACATCACATAGGTTCATTGTTCTGATCCCAAGGTAAGTAGCTAAAGCACTCGTTTTATGGAAATCAGAAACAACGACGGTACCACAACCACCCAGACCCGACACAATATATAAAAAAAGTTCGTTTTGGACATTGACCCTTTCGGGAATTGAACCCGGGACCCCAGGGTTAGCGCCGCCCGAAATCCGGCAAGACACTCGGCTACGGAGGCCGTCTTGTACTTGTCTTGTACTTGTCTTGAACTTGAATTGAACTAATACTAAAACGAAGTATGTACTACTTTAAAACTGACTAGGTCGTAGGGATTTCAGCTGTTCCATATTGGTTGTTCCGACCGTGGTACCATATCAATATATGTCAATATGGTCAATGTGGCTATCTCAAAAGCACTTTCCACCTGACGCGAATTTATTATTTTCTCCTTTCAAGGACGAACATCCCCTTCACGCGGACGACAGGGAAATTATCAGGCAAGCCTTTTTTTTCTGTTTTATATATAAGGTCACATTTTATCAACTGCAAATATTTTGAGAATAAATTCAACAACATATATAAATAATTTTTATGAAAAAACTTAAAATTTTTATATTTCAAGAAAAACGCCAAAAGACATTTCGATTGAAAAGAAAAATATAGCACTTTCGGTAGTTTTAATGCAAAGGAGCCGAAACAGAGAGGCCGCAATGCCTTCACCGCTTACACGTGCCCCTAGTTTCATTCAAAAAAACCGACAGAGAGGCCGCTCTTAAAAATATTACAATTTTTATGTCAGGAAAAAAAAATAGCCTGAATTTTTTTTTTTATGCTAGGGCCTTATTTCTCTGGTATAATTAGATGTTTTGTCAAAATATTTGCAGTTGATAAAAAATGACCTTATATATCTTATTTAGGGACTGACTTTTACTCCTAAATGCCGCAACACCAACTCTATTAAAGTAGTTGGTAATATATATTTACGACACATAGGTTATGTTTAATAGTACTCGTGGCATTATCGCAGTATGTTATATTCAGTCCAAAATCAAATCAAATCAAATCCAATTTAAGTAGGTACCTCAACCATTTTAAGAAACTATAAAAAGCTTTAATAACCATTTTTGACCTGACACAATGCAAAAATAGATTGTACCATTCCAACAACAATGTAAAACTAAAAGACCAACTCATTCCACAATACAAACCACTAGTCTCTATGAAAATGGCCGCGTAGCGAAACGTGAACATTTCAGGGTATCCTATCTGAATATATTCCCATTTCAAACATTATTCCTTATAAAGAGGCACCGGGAGAAAGGCACGCAGCATAAATTTTAAAAATACAGCCTGATAGTGAGCGGCCTGAGCCGCTGCCAACAAGTCTGACTCAAAGGGCGAGGGTGACACGGAGCAACCACTTTGAAGGATAATCCCATTATTATATTATGTGATTAAAACAAAGTGGCACTGCATCGAAAACCAATTGTGTACTCACTTGATTTACAAACTTTGAACTGAAATGATATACACTCGTCTGTCCATAACGTATACCAATGGTTAAATCAATTGTTACGTACCATAATATGGTAGTTCGACAGACTAGGGGTTATAATAACAGTTGTTCTATACTTATAAATAAATATAAGCATTGTAATTGAATTTAAAATGTATACAAAAATGTTGGTAGGACATATTAATTTTGATATATTTTCAATTCCATTCTTTAAAATGGTGTCGAATCGTCATTGAGGCTGTTTGATCTTGCTTCATTTGTCTACGTAAACGTATGCACAAAAAATTCTCTTAACATCACAGAAAAAACTGAGTTGCTTCTCCCGCTGACGCGAGGACGCTCTGAATTACATGAATGTCCTATAACTTCTTCACGTTTGGATGAATATATGTTTCGTGTTGTGTGAACTGGATTCCATTCATGGTCAAATACCATCCTGCACGGTGATCGGACATTGCGTGTCGATAAAGTGTCTGTGCAAATGATTGCTGCTACGCTGGAAGGAGAACATTGGCGGTGCGCGTTCGTGAACTGGTCAAGGTCAGTGAGTTGGCACCTCTTTCCACGTTCGACACAGGTAGTAAGGGGGGTTTGGCCTGAAATACCAGATTAACTTAAATACAATCTATATACTCCAATTGCGATCCCGCATGTAGCCAACTGTTTACTTACACGTTGCTACATCAAATACTGTAGAAAACCAATTCAATGAGCAATTCGAGCCTATAAATTCTGGCTATCCGGGCCAGGCTTTATTAGGTTAGTACTTTTGACTTCGCCCCAGCAGAAGACGGGTGCAGTGTGGTTTGAGTGTATCAGGCACACCATCGAAATTTTCGATTTTTTTATATATATCCGTATAAGACCTTCTTTTTTCTTGCCCGTCGTGTTGAGGCTGTTATTTTGAACTACTTTTGTAAGATAGTATCTTTTGTGTTATGCGTAATTTTCGAGAAAATAAAAATACAAAAGGTTAGGTTAGGTTTTTGACATGTCCGTATGACCTATTTTTTTCTTGCTCGTCATGTTGAGGCTGTTATTACTAGACATTGGATTATATGCTCTATCAAAATGCCGAAATATGCATGCAAATATTCACAATCAAAAAACAATTTATTATAAGAATTTACGTTTATTTTCACATTATGACATTATATTTATATGTTATACATAATAATATATTAATATTAGTTACATATATTTAAATATCATCATCATCATCTCAGCCAAAAGACGTCCACTGCTGGACAAAGGCCTATTTAAATATAAATTATTATTATTATCAATGATATGATAATATAATTTATCATATAAGAAACTATAAATTATAGTCAAGAATTATACTTATCTATACTAATATTATAAAGAGGAAACCTTTGTATTTTTGTATGTATGTATGTTTGCAACGAATAAATTCAAAAACTACTGGACCGATTTTAAAAATTCTTTCACCATTAGAATGCTACATAAGCGCTGAGTAACATAGGCTATTTAAAAAAAAAATAAAAAAAAACTAAAAATGACAATTTAATTTTTCAATACAAAATAATTTATATGTTTTGTTGTCATGGAAACCATTGATATTGTATATTTAACTCAATGACGGAAACTGTCAAAGCAGTACGAAGTCCGCTGTGTCTGCTAGTTTATTATAATTCTTGTTACTTGTCACTTAATATTAACTTATAAGCTGAAAATGACCTTTCGACATCAACTGACTATACTTGATTTTTTCTGCAGAGACCTCTTCAGGCAGAGTTTGTCCGGTGCCTTTGATAAATGCGTAATTTTTTTTTGTTCCTTCAAGACTGGGGTTTTTATACAAAACTGCATTTAATGCATATGAATATAATCCGATGTCTAGTTATTACGAACAACTTTTGTGAAATAGTTATTTTTCGTGGAACGCATATTTAAATTAAAAAAAAAATATATATTACATTTTTAAGTTATCGAAAACTGTTTTTATCTCGTTAAATATGCAATTTACGAAAAAGTTGACATGATCTAAATTGTTCCTATTAATAACCTCTATCCATTAAAATTAAAAAAGGGGGTGTTATGGGAGATCGACATTTTTGACCAAATTTTCTTTCTTCCACCTAATAGCGCCCTCAAGGCTACACTCTAACCGACCATCGCCCAACCCTACACACCTCCTGGGTCCTAGCATGTATAACAAGGATCCTAAAATAATGTTAAGAACAGTATGGATCCTGTCGGGCACAACAAGAATTAGGGGAGAGAGGAAGATTAAAGTTCGGCATCTTGTGTTAATTAATAGAAATATAGCATTATTAATGCTTTATAAATGCTGTATTTTTATGTTAAAGTTACACCATAATGACCTTCACGACTAGGAATCTCCTACAAGCTTCTCGTAGGATATCGTTAGTCGCGGCATAGTCAATACTGTTTAGTTGCTTAAAAAGTGTACGTTCGCTAACGATGACTCTGATTAGATTAGGTTTTTTTATTTCTTACAGTTAAGCGTTTGGCTTCATCCGATGATAAGACTGGAAGTGGAAGCGCTCTTATGTCAATTTGTCAACACCAATATTATGTAAGGAATTCAGAGTCTCGACACAACTTCATGTCGCGTGGAGTTCCTACTTAGGACGAATACTATTGTGTTGCGTCATACATGCGCTAAAGGAGACCTCGATTAAATTTTATTTTTAAAACTGTTTCGCGACGGACCCCGTGTCTACTGTTCCGGGGACAAAGGTAGCTCCGCATTACGTATTCTGCAGAAACGTATATTCAATGTATGTTACGAATTTGGGATGGAACAGCTCTTCAGTGTGCTGTTCTATTTTCCTCTTTTAGTGTTGAAAGATTAAGGATTTTGTATATAGTGTTTTAAGTTATGTTGGAATGGATAGTAAGGTGTATTATGTAAGCTGGGTTGATGAGAATTATAAAAATATAAAACTGAGAGGCTTAGAATAATTTTAACGGGATTATTTTTGTCGATGTGGTACATCCGTGAACATGGCATATGCAATAATGCCGAAATATCCGGATTCTTAAAAGTAAAAAACTTGGTAGGAACCTCTTTTATAATTATTTGAATACAAGTGACCATGATAGTCTAAAAAGTTAATAGTTATTTGTTATACAAGAGTGCAAAGTTGTTTTTTAACCGCGTGCTCAATTTTGATGACCGAGCAAGCGAAGGATTCTAAAATTGAATCACGAGCGCAGCGAGTGATTCAAAAATTAGAATCCTGAGCGTTAGCGAGGGAATCAAAAGAGCACCAGGTGAAAAATCTTTGCACTCGAGTGCAACACCTAACTTTTCATCCCACCTCAGCGAGGAAATGACTAAATGCAAAAAAAACATTTACAATCACAAGATACTTTTATTTCAGTTAAGGTATTAACTACTACATTATGAAAGGTAAGTATTACAGAATAATCTTTAAATTGTAACAAACAATATTTAGGTATAATTAAGAAAAATTGAAAGTAACGTTGCTACAGTTACTAAGTGTAATATTTTTGTTAGGTACTGTAATGTTGGTGTTACTAACTTGTGTACTGTAACACCCCGCTGGGTCGTTACTTAAGGAACGGGGGGTGTATCGAATAATGCTTTATAGCTTTAAATATTTATATTACTTTCAACATGAAATAATAACAATCAATTCGTCGTCGCGACCCGTCACCGAGTCCGCGATGTTCTTCTTTTTTCTCTTCTACTATATTTTAATGCAGGCCACGGTGGCTGCCAGTAAGTATGCCCGAGCAAGGAGTCTCGGTTGCTACAGTACTGATAAATTGGGCACCATGGAGGTAGAAGCAAATAGGTTTAATGATGTTTTGAATTCACAAACTTAGTGCACACGATGTTCTAAATTCAATTTACTTTATCCTCTAGGGGATAAAAACGGCTTTTGCACTCAGATATCGAAGAGCAAAAATACTCTTTCCGAGATGGGGGGATGAAAAAGAATTTTTTTGCAAATGACTCCACTCCACCTGATGTTAGGTGGAAACGGAGTCCAGACGCAAGGACAACTGTACAGCGTGAAAACAACGCAGCATCAGTCACCCTCACCCTGCCGGCCCACAAGGTGCCTCTTCACGCCTCGTTTGAAGGACCCCATGCCATAGGAAGGAGGGAAAACGTATGCTGGTAGACTATTCCATCTTTTGGAAGTGCGACAAAGAAACGAGTCACCAAATTTCTTTGTCCGCGATGGAATGTTCGAGACAGTACAGCGGTGACTCCGGAGAGCAGCACTTGTACTCCTATGGAGGAAGGGAGAAGGTGGGATAAGGTCAAAGAGTTCTTCAGAGCACTCGCCGTGATATAAGCGGTAGAAGGCGCTGAGTGACGCTATCTCTTTATTCTCTATATCTATCTCTATTTATTTGCGAACTTCGATAGGCCATTTACCCATGCTACCACTACGGGTCGTTATAATTCATCATCATCATCATCAGCTCATTTTATGTCCCCATTGCTGGGGCACGAGCCTTCCCTATGGATGGATAGGGAGAACGGGCCACCACGCGGGCCCAATGCGTTATAATTATTGTATAGCAAACTAGATAATTATTTAATTATTTTCGAATACCATGATAGTCTTAAAAGTTAAAAGATTTATTTGCGAACTTCGATAGACTATTTACCCATGCTACCACCATAGGCAGTTATAATAATTGTGTAGCAAACTAGGTAAAGTTCATATCGGATGAAGTCGACGTAAGTACTGACTGACATATCATGAGTATAGAGCCTATAAACTCAAAGTTTTTACATGGTCCGATGAGAATAGAAAAAAATCTTTAGAACAGAATAGAAACTTTATTGCATTACTGTTACAGTTTTAATAAAAAGTTACCCTAAACAGTTACCCTTAACGGGATACAGGTGCTTACATGGACAAAGTCGCGGGCAGTAGCTTGTGTGTACAATTAATATAATATGTGCATAGTTAGGTGAATTATGTTAACTTAAGATAACAACATACAAAGAAAATGCTGAGCCATCCCTTTATTTTTTTCTCCTTTTCCTTTCCTGGATAAGAGCTATTGGAATTTCTTATTCATAACTGCGTTGGACTTGATTCCGCGGCACTCTTATGAAAATTTTATAGAAATCCATAGAGCTTTATGACTTTTTAAAAGTTCTATTAAGTATATTATTAAGTATATTATTTTAAGAACCGTGTATGAGTATGTCTTCAATGGAGAATTCTGTCTTTTTCAATTACATTAAATCAAAGCCTAAAACTACTGAACTGAGGCTAGGTGACTCGTAGGACATTTGAAGATTTTTTGGGAAAAGTCAAATAAAAAGATGCCCTTTTACATAATTTTACTAGAATACAATCAATCAAATATTAAAAAGATTTTTTTTTATTTCTGAAGGAATAAAAAAGCCACTGTATAAATAATGTTCGAATACAAAAACGTAATAACTTCATCATCATCATCATCTAAGCCAAAAGACGTCCACTGCTGGACAAAGGCCTCCCCCCAAGGATCTCTACAACGACCAGTTTTGTGCTGTTCGCACCCAGCGGCTACCTGCAACCTTCACCAGATCGAAACAAAATTATTTATATTCAAACTTGAGTTATATCGCATATAAGTGAATTGTTAACAATGACTCTATAATATAGTAAATAAAAATATAGTCTAGATAATGTATCGGTGTCCGTTGCTCGCAAGTCATGGTTGCAATATGTATGTTGTTGTATGTTTCACAAGCACTATGCTCGCTTCGGCTGAACAGTAGATTTATTGTTCACTCTTTACAGCGAGGAACATTAGGCTATTGATCTCGGGCGCGAATATCTATTGAGTTTTCGTAGTAATTTCTTTGTCAAAGATAAATAGCGTAATATTGATACTCTGAAGTCTGGTTGCCTTATATAATAAAATAGGTTAGTAATATGCATGCAACATTACTTATGTGTAACAAACGCTTATAGGAAATAGTTATTGTTAACAATAAATAATATGTCTAGATCAGGGTTCCTTAAACTTTTTGCAGTCACGGACCACTTTCACAATTTAAACAATCACGCTTTTTCTTTTCCTAATTAAAATATTAGGAAAAGAAAATAAGCCTTATTTATATTAAAAAAACACTTTTATTAGTAGTTTCATTACAATAATTACTATTAATATAATGAGAGCACTGCGGGGTACTGCGGACCCCTGATACCATGCATAGTACTAAAATATTTAATTAGCAAAATAGAACAATTTCAACGGATTCAATATATTAAAATGAAGGAATCTATAGCACAAATGCTTTTGGTGAAAACAATTTTTTCCGGTCTGGTGTCGACAGCATTTTAACTTTGTTGTTTTGCTCATCATTCAATGTTGCCGAAAGTAAGTAACAAACAAATAATCTTTACAGATAAAGTTATCACTAAAATAAAGAAACAAAGGAAGCCATTAACCCTTTTTAAACTATACCAAGGTCATGAATACGGAAACATAACAAAGAAAAAACTAAATCACCATCCCACAGAGTATGCGAGTTCGCTGTGAGGAACGACTGCCGGGGGATGCATTTAGGCGGAGGCAACATGGCCGTAACCAGCCAGCAACAAAGGGGTGGTCATAAAAATAAAGAGGAGAGTAGTGCGTGACGCGCCAGGGTCAGGTAAGGGAGCTTTTCAATATTTTCTTTACCACTATTCGGTCAAAATACAAGAAAAACGGCTGCACATATGACTGTCCAAAACTCCCAAATTTCTTCAATAAATATTCAACCAAATGCCATAAGACTAAAGTTTGTGGTAGTCTGCTGTGCAGCTGTGTGTACTTGAATTCTCAACTACTGAGGAACAGTTAAAGCCATGCTGTTATGGCGACCATCTAAAATAAGGGTAGTAGCCGCCCGAAATCGAATCCGAGACTTCTGCGTCCGAGACCATTGTTCTAGCCATTAGAGTATGACTATGTGAAAGAGATTGAAAAAAAAGAGGTTACTTTACGTAGACCATGTCTACAGTGTTTGCTATTCGTGCTTTCGACTCATCCCCGATGCAAAGGAGGAAAGGTTCTACTGTTCTCCCTTCCAACTCTCCTCTCCACGTCAAACTTTTTGAAACTGAGCGGGGTAGGGAAACTAGGAGAGAAGTTCTAGATAACCTGGGCCCTGGTGTATGCGTCAGCATGTATATTTGTCTAAAATTAAAAACAAGGAAGACCATGTCCTGTGCTTTAGTTTCAAAAGGAGGTTGAAACTAAAGTACAGCCCAGCCCAATCTGCATATCGTTAATTCAATCACCTACTTCTCCAAACCCTCATACATAATATTATAATATTGGCACTATGTTTTTTTAGCTGCCGCCCAAACGGTCTACAGACCATTTGTTTACATTCGATTACGGCATAGAACAGAGCCAGGCTGAATAATTGAGGCCCAATTCAGCTCGCCAACTGTTTTATTCAACCCAGTAGGTTATAGCCACGATTATATACGTATGCCGGGATGCCTTCGAACGCTTGTGCGAAATAAAATGGTACATATTGTATTAGGAATAGAATTTATGTCCGTTGAAAGGAGGGATGCAAATGCTGAAGTTAATATTGCAGGGCGCCGTTGTGAAGCTGGTATGTTGATGGAGACTGAGCTGGTAACTGTTCACGTTCATTTGTTTTTTGAACATAGTTGAACTTCTTCTTGTATTCTTCTTTATTCCTTATGAATTAGCACTTGACTTTCATCTCAACTGATTTTAAGTGACGATAAGGCTTAAGGTGAAAGCGTACTACACCCGAAATCTGAGGTACTGAAGAACTATATCTTATCTCTAACTGTCAGAACACAACAACACTACCAGCATTGATGTTATGGCGACATTATTTAGATAAGATGGTGGTAGCTAGATAAACGGATTTAAAACAAGCCCCAACACGAACCAAACCGGGTACAACAATCATTTGCCCCGCTGGGAATCAAACCTGAGAACTATAGGTCTGAGATCAGTGGCCTTAACTACTAAACTACACAAGTGGTTAAAGAGGTGGTTCAGAAAGGAAAGTAATCGGTAAAACCCACTAACCCGCAGTGGGGATTGGTGAGTTATGACTAGATCTCTCCATGTGCTAATGTTCATGTTGGAAGGTAGCCTAAGTCTAGCAGTGGGACGTTTATAGGCTGATGATGATGATGACAGTCGAGAAATAAGATAGATTCCGCTCAAAGAAGCGCTTCAAAAATGGCCCTTCCCAATTCCACCCCCAGAAGGGAGAGGTTGTGCTCTGTCCTTGAGGTGTGAAAACCCTACAATGCACAGGCACTATTTATACTTCAATGTTAAGTGTTACATCGGAAATAATGTCGTTAAAGGTGCAATAAAGTAAGACATTGTGTATCAACTCACTATTTCTTCGCAACAATAACCCAAAGCCTTCAGCAACACTAGTGTAGTGGCTTTCAGCCAAGAAGTTGTCGCCTCCTAAACGGTATTGGCCACAAATTGCTGCCTTGCAACACAACACTTCATCCTTCAAGTCAGTGTTATAAAGTTAAAAGTCCCCTGGCTTTTGAATACCATAGATTATCACCATACATTACGCTCTCCAAGATTTATCCGGTGGTTTGCGTGTACAAAGCTGGTTTGGATACACTGTACGATTTTTATTTTCGGCAAGCCATGTCGTTTTGGCTGAAGTATTCGCTGTACGAATTCAGTTTCCGATACAAGCTTTTGCTGTAGGCTTTGGGTAAATACGAGACATATAAATGCTGACCGAGGATATCCTGGGTCCTGCCTACGCATGTCCTACGGCTATAAATAGTATTGGTTGCTTACAGAATTTCAGTGGTACGTCGGTTTTTTTGTTTGTTTTGTTATGGTTTGGACTGACGGATAAAGGGATACATAACCAGTGCAATGGAGTGATAGTAAAAAGAATATTGTTAAAACTGTAGCTGGCAACATGACCCAATATGTAATATAACTAGGCCGAATGTCATGATTCTTGTAACTTTAGCTGCGTACTCAAATTCTATTATGTAGGCTAGCGAGTGTAGAGCGGACGGGCAGTCGTTCGCTGGACAGTGTCGAAGAGAGTATTGTCTTAGAATAATGAAATAAAGTACTTGTTTACTGTTTATCAGAGTATAATTTATAATATTCTTTTGTATCCCTGGTCTAATATTATATTGTAACCAATTACCATGAATATGCATTATGTTTATTTGTGAATGTCACTATTAAACGAAGTGACGACAGGTGGACCAGAAAGCTGACTGAGTGGTGGCTGGGAGACGGTTACAGAAAAAGGGGACGTCCACCGGCGAGATGGGTCGACCAACCAAGACCGTGGGTTGCACGAGGCCCAGACTAGCCCAATATCGAGACGAATGGAATAAGCAAAGAGAGGCCTATGCTCAGCAGTGGGTCGAGAGGGGCTGACGATGATGATGATGATGTCAACTATTAATTTCAATACATTGTAAGTGCAAACTTGTATTTTACAACAACATAGTATCGTAACAGGTTTTTAATTTAGTGAAGTCATTAATAGTGCGAATTGAATGGAATGATTAGCGTGTAACTCAGAGCTAGCTTTTGATGAATTTTGATCAAAATTACAAATATTTGCATATTCGATTCTGACATTCCATTACATCCCAAATATTCACACAAATAATCTCGCTCGGAGGATAGAATAAATAACGCTATACCCGTGATGAACAATATAGAATACATTAGAGCTAACAAATCACCAGATATAGTATGCATATTTAATTTGCGCGTAGCGTATTTCACTTTGAGTAGGGCTGCCTCGTTTGGAAATTATATTGTACAAAGTTCTCTTCGCTTATAACCGTTATAATGGAATTAAAACTTTTTTAGTCGAATACTTATTTACATATTGTTGGAGCACGGGCGCCTTCGGGAGGCATCGGCTCCAGCCGTCGTCGGTCGTCGGGCTGCGGCGCGCGAGCGGCGCGCGGGCGCGGGCCGCGAGGCACGGACGGCTGCCACGACCACATCAGCCGAGACCAGCGTAGGCACAGCGCGCGTCTCCTTTGTTTGCGGTCAATTTGTAATGACGTACCAGTAAAGCCTATAAAATACAGTCCACCTTTTAATTTACACCAAGTCCTAGTTAGGACCCTAACATTGGTCCATCTTCACCGTCTATGAAGCAGTAGTACGTTCGTTACTTCATCGAAACGCATTTACGCCACTCGGTGGACTTTGACCGAGCCAACGTGGATTCTGCCGTCGTCGCCACAGCCTACGTCTTTGGAGCAGTTGACGTCACCTTTAAGGGAGTATTGTACAAATAACGCGTGAGTTCGTTCCAATTAATCGCTTTCCCATCAATTTAATTTTTTTTCCAAGTTTTACCTTTTGCCGAAAAATCTATTTTTCCCTATTTTTGCATTTAGAGCTTAAAATCAATGTTAATCATCTTAAAATCATTTCCCTGCCTCTTATCAGCTACTTGCGTGCTATATTTCTTCTACGCAAGCTGCATATTTTCGCATGCGCATGCGCACGTTTGTGTGCCACGCACATAGTCAGGTAACCTAATTACGGTGCGCCGGCACCTGCTTGCAGCTGGTTTATAGATAAGAAATATAGGTCATCAGCTGACGCACGCTCATCTGTTCACGTATTTAATAGTATTTTGCTACATTTTTTTTTTTTGGAAGTCTTTCTTTTTAATTTTTCGCTCCAACTTACATTCATTAACGATGGCTGACCTTAAAATTTTATATAAGAAGCGCAGTTCTATAAAAGCGAAGCTTACAATTTTTAATAAGCAACTTAATTTAATGAGTAGTGGCTCAAGCCTTTCACAGCTGCAGCGTTTGGACCTAGGGGAACGCTTTGAAAAAATCGAAGTTATGTACACCGAATTCGATCAATTACAGGTTGACATCGAGGTGCTAGTGGATGACATCGAGTCCGAGTTGGTTGAGCGAGAGGACTTCGAGCGTCAATACTTCAGCTCGGTGGCACTCGCGCGCAGCCTGCTTGGGATCACATCTAAAGGTTCCGTATCAAGCTCTAAACACGACCACTCAGATGCACAAATAAAAAACAACTTTGTTCGATTGCCAAAAATTAATTTGCCCAGCTTCGATGGAAACTATCAATACTGGCTAGAGTTTCGAGACACATTCACTTCTTTAATTCATGACAATAGTTCAATAGATAATATAAATAAATTTCACTATCTAAGAGCTTCACTCAGAGGAAATGCATCAACAATTATTAAAAACATTGATTTCATTGGGGAAAATTACAAAGTTGCTTGGGATTTATTATGCGATCGGTACAACAACAATCGCCTTCTTATAGATAACCATGTGCAGGCACTATTTGACATTGAGCCCGTATTGATGGAATCCAGTTCTTCTCTTCGTAATCTTGTCGATGTAACAAACAAAAACATCAGGGCGCTGACAACATTAAAACAGCCTACTGATTATTGGCATACTCTTATAATTTATATTTTGGCTAAAAAATTAGATGCGACTACTGGTCGTCATTGGGAAGAGTATCGAAACAACTTAATAGAAGAACCGACTACATCTCAATTTTGCACTTTTGTTAGTAGGAAAGCGGACTTGATGGAGTCTATTGAAACAAATCAAAACTTATCAAATAATAATATATTAGTTGCCTTAAATAATACAAACTTAAATTCTAACAATACAAAAAATACAAATAATATTAAAAACAATCATACAAATAATAATCAAAAATCAATAATTCGTAACAAAAATTTATATTCATGTCCGCTTTGCTCTCAAAATTATTCATTATTTAATTGTGAAGCTTTCAGAACACTCCCTATAGAAAATCGTATAAAGAAAGTAAAGGAATTTAAAGTTTGTTTAAACTGCTTGCGTTCAGGTCATGTGGCAAAGTATTGCAAATTAACTCATTGTAAATATTGCAAAGTTAAGCACAACACTCTTTTGCACTTGGAAACAAACGAGCCCAGACCTTTAGTGAATCCTTTGCCTTCTACTTCTAATGACGTCACGTTATCAGCCACTTCTATGCAGCTTGCTACTTCGGCACATGTTTTACTGTCCACAGCTTTGGTGAGCGTGCTGAACGCTGCGGGCGAGAAGCACACTGCTCGGCTACTGCTCGATAACGGGAGTACAGCCAACTTCGTAACTCAGCACCTATGTGACACGCTGGGTTTGTCACGACGCGGTACGAGCACTAAGGTCACAGGTATCAACAACCACACTTCTTTAAGTACACAGTCTTGTAATCTCACATTAGAGTCTTTATGCTGTGCCTACAACACCGAAATAGTGTGTCATATATTGCCAGAGATCACTAAAGTTCTACCACCTTCTTTTGTGAACATTAATCACATCCCTATCCCTTCAGGCCTTCAATTAGCAGACCCGAATTTTAACATTCCGTCGGTCATAGACATCCTGGTAGGAGCGGAAGTATTTTGGAACGTCTTAGGTACCAAATCCATAAATCTAGGAAAAAATATGCCTACATTGTGTGAAACCAAATTTGGTTGGTTGGTGTCAGGTAACATAGCCCACCAGTCAGACCAGTCTAATGCTCACTTTTGCAATTTCACAAATTTGGCTCTAACTCCCGACCTTACTCAATTTTGGGAGCTTGACAATGTTTCGCCTAAATATTCTCACTCTCTAGAAGAGAGGTCTTGTGAGAAATTATTTAATGAAACAACCCTTCGCAAAGATGACGGACGTTTTGTCGTTTCTATGCCCTTTAAAAGAGATCCTAGCTTATTAGGTCACTCTTATGAACAAGCTAAATGTCGTTTCCTATCATTGGAACGACGCTTTCAACGTGACCCTATTTTTAAAGACATGTACTTAAAATTTATGAGTGAATATGAGTCACTAGGCCACATGTCCAAAGATATAGAATGTACATCTGATACATCTATTACTGAATATTACATTCCTCATCATGGCGTATATCGTGACTCTAGTTCCACTACTAAACTTCGCGTAGTCTTTGATGCTTCGGCCGCTACGTCTTCAAGTTTGTCGCTTAACGATATCCAAATGGTTGGCCCAGTCGTTCAGGACGATCTTTTTGCAATTTTATTGCGTTTTTGCCAGCATAAATATGTTGTCTCAGGCGATATAGAAAAAATGTACCGGGCCATTGAACTTAATTCTATTCATAGGCCACTTCAAAAAATAATATTTCGGTTCAATCCAAAGGAACCTCTTTCAACCTACACTTTGAACACGGTAACCTATGGTACTGCTTCCGCTCCATACTTGGCAACAAAATGCTTAGTTAGCTTAGCCGACAACGTCGAAGATAGTGCTGTCAAACGTGCTGTACAGCATGATTTTTACGTTGACGATTTTTTATCTGGATCTAGCGATAGCAGTCAGACAATACAGCTAGCAAAACAAGTAGCGTCACTACTCTCTTCGGCAAAATTCAATCTGCGAAAATGGAGGTCAAATTGTCCTCAAATTTTGGCCCAAATCACAAATTCTGACTCTGACAAGTCCACTAATCTATTAGATTTTTCTGAGCAAGGCCAAGGCCATCATTACTCAAAAACATTAGGCCTTAACTGGAACTGTGACTCTGATTCGCTTAGTTTTTCTATAAATATTGACCCATTAAAAAAGATAACAAAGCGCCATATACTTTCAGTAATCAGTCAAATTTTTGACCCACTGGGTCTTATAGGCCCGTGCGTTGTCGAAGCAAAAATAATCATGCAACGTTTATGGCTAGACAAATATAATTGGGACGATGCAGTTTCAGTTGAATTAGGAAATCTATGGTCTATTTTTGAAACCACACTTTCGCAGCTTAATAATTTAAATATCCCTCGGTGGGTTTTGCATGAAGACTCTATTGTTCACGAGGTACATGTCTTCACCGATGCGTCCGAAAAGGCATACGGAGCTTGCTTGTACATTCGTTCGCATAATAAAAACCCAGGCTCAGTGCGTGTGCGATTATTAGCATCTAAAAATCGAGTGGCTCCTTTAAAACCAACGACTATGCCACGGCTTGAACTTTGTGGAGCTTTGGTGGGTGCAAGACTGTGTACAAAAATCGTAGACTCGCTTACTTTGCACGTAGATAAATGTAGATTTTGGTGTGACTCAACGATTGTTTTAGGATGGTTGTCGACTCCATCAAATCAACTAAAATCCTTTGTCCGTAATAGAGTCAACGAAATACAAGAAAGTACCCGTGGTCATGCCTGGAGCTACGTACCGTCGAAAGACAACCCAGCTGATCTTGTTTCACGGGGCTTACGAGCTGATGTTATTGGCGAAACCAGTTTATGGTGGTCTGGACCTTCATTTTTGTCAAAAGACGAAAATGAATGGCCCTCTATGCCTAAAACTGTGAAACATGATCAGTCGGAAGCAGTGACTCATATCAGTAGTAGTAGTTGTAATGAAAGTGATGCTCAGTCTAGTAGTCATAGTTGTAGTAGCGCTTTTTTACCTAACTTATCCGCAGTACAGGCTTTATTTACAAAATTTTCTAGTTTCAGTAAATTACAGCGAGTTGTAGCGTATTTATGTAGATTCGTAAATAACTTAAAAAATAAAAATAATCAATTGTATGGCAATCTCTCTTTAATAGAATTACAAAAATCGCATAATTTTATTTTACATTGTGCACAAATTCAAATGTTTCGTGACGAATACATAATTTTAAAATCAAATAATAGATTGCCTCGCAAAAATAACTTAATTTCATTGACCCCCTTTATTGATGAAAATAACCTCATCCGCGTGGGCGGAAGGCTTGATAATTCTCCCTACGATTTTAATATAAAACATCCAATCTTAATCTGTTCAAAACACCATATATCCCATCTTATATTTCAAATGCAACATAAAATCCTATTACATGCCGGTCCCCAGCTTCTTTTGGCTAACATACGCCAAACTTATTGGCCTCTTAAAGGCAGAAACTTATCCAAAGTCATTGTTAACAAATGCGTTACCTGTTTCAGACACAAGGCTCAAAACGTGCAGCCCATTATGGGCCAGTTACCTAATTCAAGGACACATCTTGAGTTTCCTTTTCAACATTGTTATGTGGACTATGCTGGGCCAGTACTTATAGCTGATCGAAAGGGACGCGGGTGTAAACTCATTAAGTCCTATTTGTGCATTTTTGTGTGCTCTGCAGTGAAGGCGGTGCATTTGGAGCTTGTCACGGACCTGACTAGTGACGCCTACATGGCCGCTTTAAATCGGTTCGTGGCGCGGCGAGGCAAGCCTCGCAGCATCACGTCCGATAACGGCACAAATTTCGTAGGTGCTTCAAATGAAATGCAAAGATTTCTCTCTAATTCAAATGTTGCATCTGAGATAGCGCAGGAGGGCATTGAGTTTGTTTTCACCCCTGCCTATTCTCCTCATTTCAACTCTTTGGCCGAGGCAGCAGTTAAATCTTGTAAGCATCATTTAAAACGACTGTTGCAACTTACTCACTTCACATTTGAAGAAATGGCCACTTGTTTAGCCCAAATTGAGGCCGCCTTAAATTCACGTCCTCTCACCCCTCTTTCTACTGAACCTAATGATTTTTCGGCCCTTACTCCTTCTCATTTTTTAATTGGACGACCACTCTTATCTGTACCATACCCACAGGTGACTGAAACTAACATATCCCGCTTGGATCGATGGAGGCGGATACAGCACATCCAGCAGCACTTTTGGCGACGTTTTAATAACGAATATGTTTCTCTGCTACAGAAATGGACAAAATGGTTCAGTTTCACAGGAGAAGTCCAGCCTGGTTCACTCGTTCTTGTGAAAGAGAGAACCCCACCCTTATTGTGGTCATTAGGACGAGTTGTCAAGACCTATCCAGGCGTAGACGGAGTCACGAGAGTGGCCGAGCTGAAGACGAAGAGAGGCACCATTCGGCGCGGTTTCAACAACATATGCCCTCTTCCAATCAACTAATTGAAGACTGCTCTTCAACCCGGGGAGCATGTTGGAGCACGGGCGCCTTCGGGAGGCATCGGCTCCAGCCGTCGTCGGTCGTCGGGCTGCGGCGCGCGAGCGGCGCGCGGGCGCGGGCGGCGAGGCACGGACGGCTGCCACGACCACATCAGCCGAGACCAGCGTAGGCACAGCGCGCGTCTCCTTTGTTTGCGGTCAATTTGTAATGACGTACCAGTAAAGCCTATAAAATACAGTCCACCTTTTAATTTACACCAAGTCCTAGTTAGGACCCTAACACATATAACTATCAAAAAGACTTGTCTTTTATTGTCGTTAAATTCCAGACTGCAGTCATGCACTTCATTTCACTATTGTTAAAAAGTGTAGCTTTTAAATATTTTTATTATTCTGAATTTTTCATTTACAATGCTATATATAAGTGACAAGATAAAGAAAAAATCAACTAGAGTCATGAAGTTCTAGTGGTAATCAAACCCACGACCTTTGGATAACCGGTCCAATGCCGTCCGAGTCTTTTGGGGCCCCGGTAGCTTAGCGGTCAGAGTGTTGTTAAACATGTTGCATGTTTAAACCTCTCTATTTTTAAAAAAAATATTTGGTATTAACAATGCTCTATTTACCTACATACATCAAAACTGGAATATCATTTGAAAAATTCGACAGAGAAACCAATGCCTCTGTAGCATAGTTGAATGAGCTGCCCGGTTTGCGAAAGGTCGCAGGTTTGAGTACCACAATTAGCATAAATAAGAATAGGTAATTACTTGGTAGTTTTCTTGAAATAGTAATTTAAGTTTCTAAACGTAACCTTTTTTTCTTTTTTCTTTAGCTGATGGCTTTGTGCGATTAGCACATTTAGCCAGTGTCAAAGTAATTTTTCTTACAAGTAATACAAAATATAAATAAACAATATTTCCATTTTGTATGATGATGATGAATTATAATAGAAATGAGAAGTGAAAAATGATATACCCCCCAACCCTCCGAGTATCTCAGAAAGATGTGGGGTTTTACTAAGTCCTCGGGCGGACTTCTTGAGAGAATTTGAAAAGTGACGTTGCACTGTTTTGTTTCATTTACCAACACTCACGATTACTTAACAGCTAATAATCCACCATTATTTCACATTAATATTCGACATAACACAAATTTTAGAAAATAAAACAAAACCGCAGACATGACTCTTCACTTTCCCGCCAAGAAGTCCAAACGTCACCTTATTTAAGTAAACGTCATCTGTCATTGAGTTTGACAGATGCGTAGGGATCGGTCTCTCACCTCCTGTCCGCCATAATGTGAGCATTATGAATTATTGTCTGAAATGAATAAATCATTTCTAATCTAGTTCTACATGTTATTTTTTATGAAATACCAACTTCATCTTTGGACAACAAACTATCAAGTTAACCTCAAACTATACCATACTGTAACCACATAACAAGTAATGAGTAAAACGGCTTCCAACATTTGCATGCGATATTTATTACAATAGCCCACCTATCACGGCGTTGGCACTTTGGCAGCCAGAGAACTCTCAGCCCGTTTTGTGGCGGCAGTATTTCAGCGCCACGTTGCGGCCACGAGGTGGGAGAAGGCATTTGCATAAACCGGGCGTTACCTGATTTAGTGCAGCCTTGCTCCTCATTTTCATGCAAGCAATTAATTTGTAGGTTCACTAACAGATTGGTTTCAAAAGTAACGTTCACTTGGCAGGCACAAACAGGTTTCTTAATAAACCCGCTTCATCACAACAGCGGACTACCTATGCTCCTCATTTTCATGACTACCTATGATCCAAAATTGCAGAAGATGCTTAACTTTAAAGATCGAAACCAGACGTTTACAGCTACTCCATCGATCTATTCCGCTGTAACTATTAACCATCAGTTAAATACCCAACCGATGAAATAGGGCATGCAATAGTGCGGAGTGCGCGATACGTCATCGGTATGCATTTAATAAATCATGAAAATCGTCCGTCGCTCTGTCACCGCGCTGGCGCCGGCCGATGACTAATGGACCACGTGCTTCGCTGATGGCTGCCTGCGATGGATCTGGTTGGTTTTAATGAAATTTAACACACATTTTTGTATGAAAATACAAGTAAAATAATATGACGTGTTCATCCCGCTAACTTAATCGTTAATCAAACTTAGATGTAGCGTGCTACGCTTGCGTGCAAGCAAGGACGATTTTCAGTCGGCGTGCAACTTTCGGCCAGTCAACAGCTCCTGAGGATGCCCCGTGGAAGGGCGAAACACATGTCGGTTATCAGTTCGTTGCTTGCTTGCTTTATTGTTCTTTTTACACATACACACCCACACACGTGCGTGTATGTATATAAGGTTGTAAAACTTTTAAGTATATGGAATATTTCAGCCACCTCAGTTTGAGTCACTTTCGACACAAAAACGCGACGTGGCAGACCGCGGTAAAGATGGAATAAGGAGCTGGACGTATACCAACCAGGTTGGCCCGCTGCAGAGGCAGATGTAAATAAGTTGGATAGGATGGACTAAATAACAGCTGAATTAGTCTTGCTGTTTGTTAACTGAAAAATATTTTATTTTATTGTAAGATTCGTCATTTTACAAACGGATCTTTCTTATTCTCTTAGTCTGTCTTTTTATTTGTAAAGTACTTCATTAATACTCCAATGACGATTCAAATGCCATATATATGTCTATTATACTACACTCAATATTGTTTCATTCAAACTTGTTGTTGCTGTCAGATGAAATACTATTCTTATAGCTAGCTATTCATCATTCAGACAATCGTATTAAACGGCCCGTTGTATAATCGAGAAACACTTTGTGGAATTGCATTTATAAATTGTGCTAGACTTAGGCTCAATAACTGACATGTTTATGAGTTTAATGAATGATTTATTGCGAGGGGATGAATATTTGACGAAAACAACGTTATGAATCTTAGTTAGACCGAGACCAGTTGAAAGATTTATTTATTAATATAAAACAATTGTGTGTCTACCAAACAATCAGCTCGATGCCGCAGTGGTTAACGCGCCCGGTCTGCGATTGCTAAGGTTAAGCAACTTTCTCAAAGGCCGGTCATCGGATGGGTGACCTAAAATGTATCATTTCGAGCTATTCCATGCTACGGAGCTGCATTACTAGTAATTAACAACCACCAATCCGCACTGGGCACGCGTGGTGGGTGAGGCAGGGTGAGGGTGACAGAACGTTGTTTTCACGCTGCACCAGTTATCTTCACGTCTAGACTCCATTTTCCTTTTCCATCAGGTGGAGTGGAGTCTTTAACCGTGCCAACTATAAAAAGAAACTTTATTCATTCATTCTTAGACCGCCTTGGTGGCTGAGTGAAGGCTTTTTCGATGCCTTGCTCAGTTTGGTAATCACAAAACTGAGCAAGGCATCGAAAAACCCATATTTTTAGCAAGAATCTGCTATTTTGATAATCTCATATTTTGATGACTTGATTTCAATGATGGAGGCCTTTGCCCAGCAGTGGGACAGTTATAGGCTATTTATTTACTTCTTTAAACAAAATATATGGCAAGGAAATGTAACGTTACAAAGTTTAAAAACGAACTTAGGTAGTTACGAAACGCCAATTAGTATGCTAAGTTGATTCAACCTTTATTATCCGAGGACAGAGCGAGATGCCAGATGTAAGCTCTTTGTAATCATAAATGGAGGTTTTTAAGTCATTAAGACTCTTAGCGAAACCCCTTTCGTTATTGTTGTGGAAAAATATGACGACATTTTGTGTTTAAGCTTAACTTCAACTTGCAAGGAAATAAAGTACGAAAAAACATAATCCCTTGAAATCCGCACGAGTTGATGATGTTTGTAATTATTAGAGGAAAGTGACCAAATATGAACAAAGTTAAAGGGATACTTTTCCACTTTCCCTTATATGAACTACCACTCATCATCATCATCATCATCTCAGCCAAAAGACGTCCACTACTGGACAAAGGCCTCCCCCAAGGATCTCCACAACGACCGCTGCTCGCATCCAGCGGCTTCCCGCGACCTTCACCAGATCGTCGGTCCACCTTGTTGGAGGCCTGCCCACACTGCGCTTTCCGGTACGCGAACTACCACTGTTTCTCGTTAAAGGACAGTTCTAGACCCAAACAAATTGTGACTTTAGTAAGTTTTGTCGCTGTTAGAAGATTCTGTTAGAAAAACGATTCACCGTTTTTGATATTTAATAAGTTTCGTTTTGTTCTTTGAAAATATAATGGTAATTCATATTTGGTCTCTTTTCTCTACAACTAGGTACACTTTTAGGGCGAACCTTGGGTCGGTCAGTGTTAAATATTTTAGCTTAGCTAATTACTGATGAGAAATGTTCTTCTTATATACCATTTTGCTTTCAATGTCTTTCATACTAGGATTCTTTGATACTTGCTTGTATAATTTCGCAATGAAAAGGTTTTACATAAATTGTATACTAATGTTCGATGAAAGGAAATCCTTTGAAGAATCTCTAAAGGTCATGAAGATGTAGTAGAATCGCTCTGACTTATTTGGAACTGTGGGCCGCCCTTTGATAATTTATTTTCTTATGTTGCTCTGTAGAAAGCGTTTTGTGGCGTACAAAAAATATAAGCTTTCTCTTAAACTATGCAATATGTTTCGATAATAAATAAATAAAAATATTTCCTTCTTTTGAAAACTAACAGTTTACAATAACATAAGCTGATTCAAAAACTTGTAAAGTTTTCAATAACTTGTTGTTAAGCATAATTGAGTAGACGGCATTGGTCCACTTTAGACAAACTGCTTCTTAGTCAATTATACATTTCAGGCACTGCTTCATTGGCATCTTTTGTTTAGGGTAAACAGCTTTTTAGGCAAATCTAATGTTTAGGAATAACGCTCTCGTTGGCATCTCGCATTTAAGCTAACGAAGGTCGATCAAAATCGAAGTGAAAAAGCAATGTTAAAAAACAATTATATTTTGTTCACACATTAAAAAAGTATTTTCAGTTTTAGTATTTTTAGTTTCTTGCTCAATAACAAGGAGCTCGATGGATGGCGCAGTAGTTAATGCGTCTGGTTTGCGAGTGCTGAGGTTAAGCAATTTTCGCAAGGGCCGGTCATCGGATGGGTGACCAAAAATGTATCATCTCGATCTCGTCCGTGCTTCAGTCGCACGTAAAGCTGTTGGTCGGTAAATTTTCTTTTTATTCTTTGGTGCTAATTGCTGCACTGAAGCTGAATTAAATATTTATAAAACTACGTCAGCCTTCCCGGTAGCATAGCGGTCAGTAGAGCCACCCGGATTGTGGAAGACCCAGGTTCGATTCCTGGCTGGGTCGGGTTTGCATTTAATTTTTCGCTGTATTTTATAAATATTTGATTCTTAATAATATTTTCATTATACTTACACACAAATACGTTCTCCCCTCAAAATAATCTTAATTCATAACATAAACAGCCATACACTGCGAGTGCGTAACAATCATTTGTACACTGAACAGTATGGATGGGAAACAATTACAGTAATGTGTCACATATCGAGCGGGGCTGGCCCATAACTCAGTGCAGTGGGGTCGGTAAATTTCCGAGAGCGCGGAGGGCCGCGGGAACTCTTTGTAGGGAATTTCAAAGCCATTTGCATGCTTCAATACTTTATTTAGCGGGTTAGGAATTAGCTCAGTCGTGAAGTAAGAAATCTTTTATTATTGTAGATATTTTTATTATTATTTCTTAACGGTACAGTGAGCTTTTATCTAAATTGTGATAGTAAGTGATGATTGAAGTGGGGCCGGTAAATCTCCGAGAGAGCGGGGCCCTCCGCCGCGGTAACTCTTTGTGGGGAATTTTAAAGCCATTTTCGTGCTTCGGTACTTAATTTAGCGGGTAAGGTTAACGCAGCTTTGACGACTCATTAACTTATATATCTATTGTTGTTGTATAGGTGTTTTTCTTTTAATAACTGAAGGGATGATTGCAGCGCGGCCAGTAAACCTCCAGGAGAGCGCACAGGGTTACAGAAACTCTTTTAAGAGAACTTTTTAAAGCCATTTGCGTGTGTCGATACTGTATAATAATATAGTGGGTTAGGCCCTGGTTTTGGTGGACTCATTAACTTATTACATTTCTTATATATCATTTTCTGGGGGCACGGCAGTGCCCCCACCAAGTCGAGCAAAAAAGCGTCACGGCCGTACCATCCTTTTCTCGAAGCAATTCAGACCATTTTCGACCCCCTGTAACTTCGTTGTGGATAAAACTAGAAGACTGAAATTTTCAGTAACCATGCAGGCATTGTAAAGACACGTATATTTCAAATTTCATTCAATTTGAACCAGTATTTTAAGAATTATAACGGGTCAAATTTCTTAATTTTGTCACTCACTGACTGACTCACCGATCATCAAAATTCTAAGGCACTTCTAGCAGACCTAGAAGCTTCAAATTTGGAATATAAGTAGTGTTTGGTGTATGAATCAAGGAAAAACTAAAATATTTTGCAATTTCGGTCCAGTTTTCTAGATACACCAACTGCATAAATAGCTTTGTAATCCCATATAAATGTATAGGATTACAAAGTTACATGTGCAGTTAATGAATCCACTGATTCATGTATAATATAATGGAATAATAGGTTCAGTTAAATTTTTCAATATTGGCTTTATTAGTAACGATGTTTTATTTTATTTATTTTACGGCAATTATTATTATTGCGTGCGAAGCCGCGGGTTTAAGCTAGTCCTATATAAATATAGGCGCATGGTAGTGCCCCTGCCAAATCGAAAGGAAAAAAGTAGAACTGTCTCTACAAAATACAAAAAGAAATGAGATCCCATCAAAAACAATACTTGTCAAAAAAAACCAAGTCTCGCAACTCAGTTGTTCTGCGGTAAAAAGTTGTGAGATCCATGTAATACCAAGTCGGTTATTAATTTATTCAGTCTCTACTTAAGCGACTTTCTGTCTTAATACGTCCAGTCTCTAAGACCACGATCGTGGTCCATAACATTCTTTAATGTTTTATATAAATATATTGAGACTTGGCCATCGCCTGAAAACACGTGTAAATTCAATCGCCTGAAAACACATGTAAATTCAATTATTTAGTGCGATGGTTTGCAGATGGTTACTTTACGTATTATTTGCTATTTTTTGGTGCATGTCTTGCAATGGAAACAACTGCGGTTTTTTAATAAAAAATACATATGTTTTATAAAAAGTGGTTGAATGAAAATTTGTACTTGCATCCAAACCAATGGGTTTTATAAACTTAAAATTTAGCGGTGAGATGCCTGTATTAATAGAAATACTACTACTTGAGCAAAATTTAGATATAATATTTAATACATCGGGGAAAAATTAGTGGTTTTATAATTACGCTGAACTCGTTTAAACAATGTTATATACGAACGTTAACCTATTAACAAATAAGTAAGAAATCATTTAATACCTCTTATTTTGTTTACAAGTTTCTGCAATCACCTAATCATCTTATTAGTATTGTGATATTAATGAGGGTAGTTGAACTTAACTTTGCAAATAAATAGAACTGCAGTCAATTGGGTTCCTTATTTCGTTTTGAGCAATTCACATTGATATTTTAGTGTAAAATATGGAAGGTCTTGTTACAAATCTAGATTTCTTCGTCATATTAAATTCAGATAGGAGTTCAGTGGTATCTCGCTTGGATCACAGTCTTTCTGACGAAGACAGTTTTGACTTTGAAAGCCTTTTGCCAAAGATTCACTAGAGCTGCAATGATGAGATGGAAAAAATCCCAAAGAAACTTCACGGATTTTAAAAAAAATTACGAAGCTTGGCTTGAGGCAAATATCGATTGGCCGAGTTGTATAAAACCTACAACTCAAACGTCTGAAGCAACCTGTTCTGTTCAACCTTCGACATCAACAGCATCATCATCGGTTGGAACGATGACAAAGAAAAAATCAACACCTCGAAAACCTTTTGAAAAATTAAGTACTAAGCAGAAAAAGAGAAGAATAATAGACATGAAAGATCGTCATAGCACTGAGTTAGCATTTACGACAGCAGTTCAGTTGAGAGAACAAGGTGAAGAAAATAATGCAACTGTTATTGAGTATATGTTTAAGAAGCCGCTGACAAATTTATGAAAATTATAAGAAATCCGTCGAAACCAGTGTTTTCGCCAGAAAAAGCGTTGGGTCTTCTTCTTTCTTTAAAGCTTTCTAAATGGCAATATCTTACTTTAAGGGAAACAGCTATACGAGAAGGCGCAAAGGATGTTTATCCTTCTTATTACCAAGTTCAGAATACAAAATTACAGTGCTATCCTTCACAGGCAACAATTACCGTGACAGATTATTCGGCTAAGATCACATTGCAAGGCTTACTTGACAAAACAGCGCAAAGAATCTTAGAAAGTTTGCCTGAAGTTATAAACAACAAGTGTTTGACAATGATATGCAAGTGGGGATTCGACGGTGCTTCTAATCAAAGCAGATATAAGCAACGTATGAGCGATGACCACGATGATTCAAGTGTGTTTATGACTTCGCTAGTACCACTTAAAATTATGTGTGAAGAAGACATAGTTTGGGAAAATCCAAGGCCATGCTCACCATCATATTGCCGCCCAGTGCAATTCATATTTATGAAAGAAAGTAAGTTTGTTGTTATTGAGCATCAAAAGCAGATGGAAGACGAGATAGAGGCGCTTTTTCCCTCCCATTGCGGATCTAACGTGGTCAACCATACTTTAATGATGACTATGATTGATGGAAAGATTTGTACCTACCTATCAGATGCAAAATCCAGTTCTAGTTGCTACCTTTGCTCAGCAAAACCGTCACAAATGAATAGTTTGGATGCTGTGAAAGAAAGGCCAGTGTCTGTCGACTTCTATAAATTTGGACTGTCAACATTGCACGCTCGTATCAATACTATGGAGTGCCTTTTGCACATAGCTTATAGGCTGGACCTCAAGAAATGGGCAGTGCGAGGAAATGATGACAAAGCTGTATTTCAAGCAAGAAAAAAAGTTATACAAGGTCTTTTCAAAACAGAACTTAATCTTTTGATCGATGTTGTCAAACAAGGATCCGGAACAACAAATGATGGCAATACAGCCAGAAGATTTTTTAAGTTTCCTGAAAAAACTGCATCGATCACTGGGCTAGATGAACAGATATGATATGGGGTCCTTCAAACGAGGCGTGAAGAGGCACCTTGTGGGCCGGCAGAGTGAGGGTAACTGATGCTGCGTTATTTTCACGCTGCACCAGTTGTCATCGCATCTGGATTCCATATTCACTTAACATCAGGTGAAATGGAGTCATTTGCCGTGCTACGTATAAAAAAAAAAAAACAGTTAATTCGTAGACTTGCTGTGATTGTACAAGCAATTACCTCAGGAGAACATATTGACGCTCTAAAATTTAAACAATATGCTCACCAGACAGCAGCTAGGTATGTAGAACTATATAGTTGGTACTATATGCCTTCCACAGTGCACAAATTGCTGATACACGGGGCAGATATTATTGCCAGTAATGCAATTATGCCAATCGGGAGCCAGTCAGAGGAAGCGTCCGAGTCACGCAACAAAGATTTTCGTATGTTTAGAGAACACCATTCACGAAAGAAAAGTAGACAGAATTCGAATGAAGATATTCTCAACATGCTACTTCTAACATCAGATCCGGTTATTTCTGCAACGAGACCCATTATGAGTATAAAGAAAAAGCAAGAGCTTTTTACCGAAACCCAGGATTGGTTGAAACTTCAAGAGAGCGATTTTGAATTTTGCGATGTTTCTCATTATGATCCTGACTCTGGGTCAGACTCCGAGTCTGAAAATTAAACTATTTGTGTCCATTTATATACTAAAATACTATTTATATTATACACGCGTCTTAGCAATATTTCATATTGTTATTTTTCTTATACTTATTCATTGCTTCCATGTATAAAATAAAACCCTGTTAGGCCACACAAGTTCATATTTATTTCAAATTAAATATAAATATAAATATCAGGTCTATAAAATCCATTGATTTGGATATAAGTACAAATTTTCATTCAATAACTTTTTTAACCACTAATTTTTTCCCGATGTATTAAATATAATTTCTTAATTTTAAGTAGTAGTATTTCTATTAATACAGGCATCTCACCGCATAATTTCAAGTTTATAAAACCCATTGGTTTGGATGCAAGTACAAATTTTCATTCAACCACTTTTTTATAAAACATATGTATTTTTTATTAAAAAACCGCAGTTGTTTCCATTGCAAGACATGCACCAAAAAATAGCAAATAATACGTAAAGTAACCATCTGTAAGGATTTAACGGTTAAGACTGCGGTTTTGAAGATATTTGGATTTTTTACTTCGGCGCCATACAAAATTTTCGGTTTATATTTTTTATAATTTAGTTTCACTATGAAATGAACTTTCTTATACATAGTCATGACTGCTGAAGTTATTAGAATCCTATCACAAGAAAAATAAAAATATAAAAGAACAATGTTTTAAATGTCTATGAAGCTCGATTTTCAGCCTACAGTGCGCCGCACCGTGGGAACTCTTAATACGAACAAAATTTTGAAGCTTTTTGTGTTTAATTTATTTAGGTTAGGTTTTAATGGACTGTTCGTTTTATACTTTTTATAGTAGTTGTTTTTCTTTTAATTAAATAAAGGAGAAGTGACGATCGCAGCAGAGCTAATATCTCCAGAACTTTAAAGTACAGGGGCTGTGATTAATGTAACACTTGATTTAAAAGCTCTACAACAAAGTGTTGAGCTTTATTTGTCGCTGTCCGTACCTATCCATCGTTTAGAGATGGATAATGTCATATTTGTTAGACGTATATTTATTTATTAAGACTGTAGCCCGGCTGTAGCCCACACCATCACTCCATCTTTATCAGGTGCAAGTGTTGTTTCCCGTGATGTATCGTGCGGTCGCGCTGATGTAAGGCGGGGGCATACATTACTGAAACATGTTACATATTTATTTATTATACCTATTGTTTGAGTTTGAGTTTTCTTAATTTATATTTTCTAATATAGCTATGAGCTCGATGGCGCAGTGGTTTACGCGCCCGGTCTGCGATTGCTGAAGTTGAGCAGCTTTCATCGGATGGGTGACCAAAATTATCCCGTGCTCCTCTGAGTAAATAATGAAGTTTTGTTTCACTATTTTATTTTGAAAGTAAACTTTAAGGCATATCTAATGTACATCGCCCCCGAAACCCCTTGTATACTAAATTTCATGAAAATCGTTTGAGCCGTTTCCGAGATTCAAATTATGTATATACACAAGAATGTATTCGATATAAATCTTCTACGAATATACATGTTACATTAATTGGAATATTATTATTAAAAATATTAATAAAATCAAATTTTATGAAGGAACAAAAAAAAATTTGTACCCGTTTTTACGAAAATTATGTATATATACAAGAATGTATTTGATATAAATCTTGTACGAATATACATGTTACATTAATTGGAATATTATTATTAATAATATTATTAAAATCAAATTTTATGAAGGTACAAAAAAAAATTTGTACCCGTTTTTACGAAAATTGCGCGGACGGAGAAGTAGAAATATCGCACACTTATAGTTTATATAGAGAAGGTTATCCAAATGTTAATATTTTTTTTAAATTACACACACTACCATGTATTTGACACACACGTATTGTTTGTCTTTAATGCGGCCGACATCTGTCAATGCCAATCCAAACTCACATTCTATCTTTTTAAATTTTTCTTTGCATAAGATACAATTCGTGCAGCCTTAATAAAGTTACGAATTTCGACCACTGGGCGACCACTAGTAATAAATAAATAAGCATATCTTACTAAACTAGTTTTGTGACTAAATGTTACTTAAGTTTCGGCTTAGGTGTCGTCTCGCACTTAGTAACTTTTTGAGTCTGTTATTCAATTAATTAGTACATGTAAGTAGAACGTAGCCTTTGGGGAAACTTACCTACATTCGCGGAAATATACTCAAGAGACTAGGCTAGGCATTCGAGGAATTAGACATACAACATGCAATTAATTATTAATGTGTTTAATGTATAGAATACATACCTTGTAGGTATGTATACCTAGTTGAATATCGTAATCTGAAACTTTTATTAGAAACTAGTGGACCCGGCGGACTTCGTATCGCTTTGACAGTTTCAAAAGTCTGTCAAAATTTCAATAAAAAAGTATAAAAAACTACCAAATAGGTTCTATTCTCAACATCAAATCCAAGACCTAAGTAGTAAATTATGAGTTTCATTTCTGTGAAATGTTAATATAATATATCTATTCTATTAACAGAATTAAGTACATTTTGTATTTCCAATTTTCATTTAGACTATTTATTTTTAAGAACAATAATAATAATAATTTGTCGTTTTCCAAAGCTGACGCAAACAATTCGCATTGAACATTGAAACATTTAAATAAATAAAAAAAGTTGTATTTAACTTTGTTTTTGAATTTATTTAAATTTCAAAGTCTGTCCTTCAATTAATACATATTTGATCAAAGAGTCTGTCACTATAAAATAATTTTGATAGCACCGTTATGTGTTACATTAGAGTTAGGATAGCCAAATCACTAGACGAGATGGTACAGCTTCCACCTTCAGCCTTATCGTAACTCACCATCAGATGGGACCGTGAAATCGTAGCCAAAGAGCTTACCCGCTTTAGAATAAAAAAACTATGCTCGCCAACTTTAGCCGAGCGAGTTTTGCGGGCGGATCATAAAAGCTTTACAAGAAAACCTCGTCTGGCTTAGTGCCGCGATTTTGTCTTTTCATCTTTACACCCAGTGCGTGTAAACTGTATGTACCTATTAAGTAGGGAAAAAAATGCGTTTGAAACTAGAGTATCAGTTGGGTATATTGAAATTACTGAAACTTTGATTTGTTTGCGTTTATCATACAAAATAATGTTATTATTTTACGCTTTTAGTGGTCGAATGGCAATATCATCGCCCATAATACACTCTTAAAGTCTTTAACAGTAAGCAGATTTTTTGATGTGTTTCAACAAGGACCATAATGTTATACCATATGTTACCAAGGACTAAGTACTTAGGATATTTTGATAAATTGTACTCAATTACTGAGGTATGATCTCGTATTTTTTTCCCTAATTGGCTTGATAACGTAAATCTTCAAAAAGTTAGGCTACAAAATTATTTGTTTGTAATACCAGATTCTAACCAAATACCTATAACTAACTTTAATTGGGAAGGAGTTTTTTGAGGTGCATGATTACTTACATTTCAGTTTGAAGAATCTTTTTTTCTCATAAGAATTAGTAAAATTCACTTACATAAAAAATGTATAACTAACTTAAATATTAAACTAAAATAAACTAAGGTATAGGACAGAACTTTATCAAAGTACCTATTGTAGACTAAAATTTTAAATAATATCCATATTGAAAACAATAAAACCATAATAGACAGCAAACATTGGTTCAATGCGAAGAAAAGTTTTAAGAAAAAAGGTAATTATCTAAAAAAAATACACGAAACGCACACAGTGCTCGCCCCGAACATTTGTAATTCAAAGTGAAAAATAAATTAAAAGTAAAAAACCTTTTTAAACCACAAGCTTTTATTTAAATGCGCTAAAAAGAAAAAAAATACTTTACTTTAAAACTTTTACTATTAACTTATAACGTCATTACACAATTTATATGATATAAAAGGTTGTCGCGAGATTTAAGTACTCGAGCGCGCGAATACCAGACACAATAGAATTTTAATTGTTATCGGCCACCTGGTGGGCGATCGACGCTCAAGGGGCTAAATTGAAAATTTTAATAGTTACAATCAACCACATCAAGTTATTTAATTTACTTGTCTACACAAGTAAATCTTGCGACAAGCTTTTATATCATAAAAATGACGTTATAAGTTGATAGTAAAAGTTTTAAAGTAAAAGTTTATTTTTTTCTTTTTAGCGTATTTTAATAAAAGCTTGTTTTTTAAAAAGGTTTTTTACTTGGGTTAAAGATATCTGATTCAAAATTGAGTTGCAAGATTCCACCCGAACAAATTACATACATACATTGCAAGTTAAATAAAAGCTTTTAAAAAGCGTCAAGTCTTTATACATACTTTCAAGGAGTAGGTACAGAGTTTAGTGGCAGACAAAACTACTATGCCTTTTTTTTCACCATCTTTAATAAAAAAAGGAGACTTCGTAACCCGTAGTTGTGCAGCAACCCTCTTAATATTGCCGGCAAGATCAAGTTGAGACTAAATACGTGGGCCGGCAACAATAAATAAGCTCGCGCGAGACGTGACGCGCCAAGTCCGCGGGCCTCAGAGATCGCCCACACAAACACACGGCAGCGCTAGCATGGCGCTTTCCTTCTTTCATTTATTGATATAAGGCAGCACAACAGACATCAATCATAATATGGAAAAAACAAAAGTATGATTATTTACATATAATTTTACGCAAATATTGTTGCGAACAAATTACAATTTGAAAAAAGTCAAAGTGTTGAAAAAATTCCACGAGCCGAGCGGGATTTAATTATTTCTTATAATTTAATAAGCGTGTTTCGGATAACGCTATGCATAGCCCGGAGTTGAGATCGCCAACCTGCCTTTGCCCAGCACTGGGAGAGTATGAGTATATTGGCAATTTACTAACTACTGACATTAATGTTTTACGAAATAAGTCTATCTTTTGAAGTCTATCCTTTGAAGATTTTAGTTCCTGAACTTCCTTGTACCTAAGTAAGTGAATTTAAAAATCCTTAAAACCAATCGTTTTAAGGACTTGGATATACGAGCTAAAAATCGAAAGTATATCGTATTGTAACGACAATGGAATGTTGAAAGTAAAAACTTAATACTTCAAAATTGGCTTAAATAACAAAAAGAACTGAATGATGTTACTTAGTTTTTATTTAAAAAATAATAACCGTTTTCCGTTTAGTTCACGTAAATAAAAATATTTTGAACCGGAAAATTGCCGTAATAAATCAATCAATTTTCGCATCACATACTTTCCTATTTAGCGGGCAGCATTTTAGCACTACAGGAACTCCAGCAAATTCGCTTATAGCGTCACTAAGAGCAAACACTCGGGGGACCTACGTGACGCGAACAAATAAAAACTACTTGTTCAACTTTGATAGCGGGAAATTGTTTAAGCAACGTAAAGTGGAGATTTTGTAGGTGGACTCGTGTCCCTCGCGTGCCGAGTTTCTGTCTCCTCGGAGTTCGTTTCCGCTGTAGTTGGATCATAGTTGGACGCGTTTGTGCGTCGGTTACGTGACATCACAATATTGTGGACAAAAGTGACATTGCTTTTTTTACCCTCTCGATCCGGTCCGAATGCCTTGGAGAATCTAGTGGGGAAAGGGGACGCGCTTGCGTGATGTAATCCCTTCTCCGAGGAATTCCGAGGGTTCGTTTCCCTCTGAGGATGTTTCTGTTGCACGGCTTGTAACCCTTTCAGTTTCTCAAAACGTCCGGTGACGCTGTAAAAGGCATTCGCCTATATTATCCACCAAAATTCACTTCATGCATTTCCCGCCAGGAATCCTTGCACGGACTTCTATCAAATATTCGTATCGTAAACGAGCGTATACGTAAACCCGTGATAATGTCATGATGCCTATGAAATGACGTCTGTCAATTGTTAGTTGTGTATTATGTGTTAGTTCCATTTACGGATGTTGTGGCGCTGTACCAATTTCCATTCAATATTCCTCTTTCACATTGGCTCTTTCACAGAGAAGTTTGATGACTGTAGCTGTGTTATCTATTAACCCCATTAGAAACTGTATTTCAATAAGTATTTTTTAAGCTCTGGTGTAAATCCTGTGAAATTTTCTATTGTTATATCTTATTTACTTGTGTCCAGCAGTGGACTAAATTTTATTGCTGAAGTTAGCAACTGCTAATCAGATGGGTGACCAAAAATTGATCATCCTGAGCTCCTCTGTTATTTAACAGTTGTTAAGATCCATCATCAACTGGGCCCGCATGGTGGTTTATGGCTCTGTGGTATTTTGAAAGGTTTAAAGTAGTGTATGAGGTAGTAAATAAAGTAAACATTCTTTGAAATAAATTTATTTAAAAATATCACATTTTTACAATAAAAATCGCTCATCCTACTTTCACCTTCGAATTACTAATCTAGTACAAAGTAAAACTGTACTTATTTATAGATACGTTTTTAGCTTAGCTAATAACAATTCCTAAGACATAACTTTTATATATAGTTTCCATACATAATTCCTAAGATATAGTAATTTCAATGACGCGCGGCGACACGCGGCATTTTTACCGTAAATTGCTTGACAGATGCGCGTTTTTTGTCAAAATGGCCGGGACGTTAGAGGGGCTAACTAGGTATAATCAAAGTTATTTATAGTACTTCTCCGAAGTCAATAGAATGTTTGAGATGTTGACCCCACTGCTGGGGCACGAACCTTCCCTATGGATATAGACACCATACGGAGCGGGCGGTCCTGATAGCTAAGTCCAATCTAGTTATATTTATCTATAATTCTGTAGGATTACTTTCAGACAATCTCTTAGTATTATCAAAGTTATTAAAGGCAGTTTTCCGTAGTAAACAAATAGTTTAAAATGTTTAAAGAGTCAATTTCAACCTTTTTTACCCAGGGAATCCTTTTTATGGACACCGACTACCAAGGTTATGTGGTGGCTCTCTCCTACCGTTTTCCTATTGCAAGAGCTGGCTGGGCAAGAGGGTGTGCCATATCCTCTAAACACTAGGGAAATCGCAACCATTGAAGCGGAATTTACGTGAGGTCCAGGGGTTCAAACTAGTTCGGAGCCGGTTAGAAGTGTTGACGGGTGTCGAGTGGATCGGGCAGAACATCGCTCAATCCTCCACATACCCGAAAGTCTCAGTAACAGCCCGGTCGAGACGGTACCCTATGAACATCCACTCGTTAAAAAAGGACTCAAACTAATGATTGAGTTACAAACAACCTCTTTAGACTTGTAACATGTTCAGGTACGTCAATAAATCAGTCGCATAATCCCTTTAAGTAAAAATAAGTATTACTTAACATAATTCCAACAAACTCGTGTCACATGGAGTTTTTCGCCGATTCGCTGAATATCTCGCGGCGTGTCGTATCTGATACACAAGAATACATTATTACATTACGCTCGTGCATGTTTCGAGCGTCACATTCGAAAATTCAATTTCCTTGAGGGACGCGAACATTTTCCGATAGAGAGAAGTACTAATATTGTTACAACGTATTGGGATGCTATCAGATGCGTGTCGCACCCTAATCTTCAAAGAAAATATGACTGTGTTTTAGTAGTGTGTTATCGTGTTACAGTAGAAGGGAGTTGACAAGAAAATAGAAAAATTGCAACACGAAAATACCATAAATAAAAAATCATACTGAAAAACACAATGTCAGTAAAAATAGTTATCATTACATCTTTTTAGGCTTGATTAAACAATCTAACTGATTAAAAAAAAAATGAAAAAAGATAAAGCGTTGAAAAAATTCCATTCCAAGGTATTCCTTGGAATGGAATTTTTTCAACGCTTTATTTCAGCCCTATTGGGCTCATAGGGCTCCTTTGGCGTATAAAGTAAAAGTAGATAATAGTGTTGATTAATTTCGCGAGTTGGATTGAGCCACGATAGCATACTTGGCAGTGCACCTGACCCGGCATGTCATGAGGTGCGGGTTCGAATCCTGCTCGTGGAATTTTTTCAACACTATCTTTTATCAAGTTGTAATTTGTTCGCAACAATATTTTCGTTAAATTATATGTAAATAATAATAAATCTAACTGATTTCACTAAAGTCAGTGTAATGCACAGATCTACTAAAAGTGTATGTTTGGTTTGTGGTCAGAGTGCCTAGTGTGAGTTTTGTTTACTATCTGTATTCATTCGATTACGTTTACGAAATCGAAAATTTGTATGGCAAAATTTTAACTCTTCTCGTATGTCGCCAGGAGGCGCTGCTTCAATGCCATACTAATCGTTCGTTCATCTCATCATCTCATTTTCGTTAACGTGAGTGAATGTCACTAGGCACCCTGATGTAACTTATTTAAGCCATGCCTGATTGAACAGAAAAGCAGAAAAAAATGTAACTGAATACTACATAGAAATAACTTTTAAATTATTCGCCGCTTAATCAAAATCGTTCAATAATCTAAATCTTTTTTGACAGATATATAAGGTCACATTTTATCAACTGCAAATATTTTGAGAATAAATTCAACTAGATAAACAAACTATTTTTATGAAAAAACCTTAAATTTTCATACGCTAGTTTTCAAGAAAAACGCCAAAAGACATTTTGATTCAAAAGAAAAATATAGCACTTTCGGTAGTTTCAATTCAAAGGAGCCGAAACAGAGAGGCCGCAATGCCTTCACCGCTTACACGTGCCCCTAGTTTAATTCAAAAAAACCGACAGAGAGGCCGCTCTTAAAAATATTACAATTTTTGTGTCAGGAAAAGTGAATAAAAAAACTAGCCTGAATTTTTTTTAAACGATAGGACCTTATTTCTCTGATTTTATTAGATGTTTTGTCAAAATATTTGCAGTTGTTAAAAGTGACCTTATATTTACCACTGCCAATATTGTTAGTCTTTTAACAATCTTGGAAGTAGATACCTACTTATACCTACTTATGCCTACTTATACCTATCCTACCTATACCTACCTTCCTTACTATCTACCTACCTATACCTGCCTATTGACAGTATTGACTTATACACCAGATAAACTTAAACCGTTATAAAAAAAGTTTTTCTATTCAAACCATAATAAATCGCTATCATAATCCAAAAAAATACAGTTGAACATGAACACTCGTATCTAAACGTGAGCGTCCATATCGTATCTCGTAACACACTGAAAAAACACCGAGTTCCATGTATTGTAACAAAACTGTTTTGACGGGCGCAGGCGGTGTAAGCGACCGACTACGACTGCCAGTTAAATATTGGCTTTTTATATGTCCCCCACGATGAAGGGTGGTCGAAGCAGGCCTTGATAACGTTTCCAAATTCAAACTTTAAGGATCGTTGAATAACGTTATTTCTATAAAGTTAATTAGTAGTGTTAAAGCAGGTAAGGTTATCTAGTGAAGAACCGTTACTTTTTTCGTAATCTAATTTGCTTTAACCAATCCTAGATCATACATCATCATCATCATCATCAGCTCATTTATGTCCCCACTGCTGGGGCACGAGCCTTCCTTATGGATGGATAGGGAGCCAAAACCACCACGCGGGCCCATTGCGGGTTGGTGGTTGTTATCGACTGCTAATGCAGCCGGGACCCACGGCTTAACGTGCCTTCCGAAGCACGGAGGAGCTCGAGATGATACACTTTTGGTCACCCATCCGATGACCGGCCTTTGCGAAAGTTGCTTAACCTCAGCACTCGCAGACCGGGCGCGTTAACCACTGCGCCATCAAGCTCCCAGATCCTAGATCATACAGTGGGTTGAAATTACCACTCAGGTACGGTACATACTAAGCATAACGCTACCTTTGCTTTTAACGTTATTTTCGTATGATAGAGGTAAAGTTATCCAATTTTTAACGTTATTCAAATATCTGGGTGCTAGCACTGTGTTACTCGCTGCATTGCAGGAACAATTTGCCAAATTGGCATGGAGTACGTCTCGGGCGTTCTGTCTGTGTACACATGCCGGTACGCATTGTAATAATGAGTTTTCTCAGGTTTCCTCAGGCCCCTTTTTTTGATTACATGTATATTTCAATTACATATGTAACAATAACCCCTGAACCAATAAACAGAATATGAGCTTCGAATGGTCTTTCCGTTTTGTCACTTTTATACTCCAATTCGAAATGAAGTTGACATGATGGGAACAAAACATGGAATATCTATTGCAAGCTTATTACTCTGTTTATTCTTATGTGTTTGTAAGGCCCCATAAATTAGATCATCACATTCTGCTGCTTTTAGAGACGTCAAACGTCACTCAACACTAACAAGTGCTTGTATTCATAATGGTAATAAATAAAAAATTGTTTAATGACAAAATTATATGTGCTAAATTGATAAGTTATTGTAATTATTTGACTTTGACTTTGAAGGCACGTAATTCCCTAGGCGCGCATGGTAGCTTATATTCTCTGCCCATAGCATCCACAGGTAAGACTCGTGCCCCAGCAGTGGGGAAATAAAAGGAACTGGTGATGGTGATATATAAATTATGTTAGAGGGCGTGGTGGGTTCAATCGTTCCCTCTCGTGTAATTCATCTCAACTTTTGTTGAGTACCGTTACGTACGTTATAATGAGTGGCGGTATCTGAAAAGGAGTCAGGTTTGTGGTTGCATGCTTATCCTTCCATTAATATAGGTATGCTGCTAGACAAGTGCACCTCACTCTATCGGTAGTTCTTCGTTTGGGCACCAAAACTAACGAACCACATCGGTGTCGGTGTGGATAATGGGTAAACGAGCTGGGTCATCACGGTCTCTCGTGTCAGAGCAGGGCGCATGAGCAGACATGCTTCAATTAATGATAACATTCGCAGAGCTTTAGCGATTGCTAGTGTGCCCGCAATTTTAGAGCCGAGTGGGGTGTTGCGATCCGATGGTATCAGGCCTCCTGACGGAATGTCTCTTGTGCATGGGGAGGAGTCTGGTTTGGGATGCAACATGTGTGGACACTTTGGCCCCGTGTGACATTGACGCGACATCATCCCAGCCATGTGCGGCTGCAATCACAGCAGATTTGAATAAAGTACGGAAATACCGGGATTTGGGTGAGATTTACTTTTTCCTCCCCTTTGTTGTGGAGACGATAGGCCCATGGGGACCTAATGCAAAAATGTTTTTAAAAGACTTAACTGCTCGCCTGTACGAGGCAACGGGTGACCGGAGATCAGGTAATTTTTTTCGCACAGCGCATTAGCTCGGCCATTCAAAGGGGCAATGCCGCCAGCATTTTGGGCACCTTGCTTTGGACAGGCGAGTTAGTTGAAGTTTTTTACTTAGGTACTTTTTAATAGATTGAGACAAATGCAGCATTTACTTTCGGCGTATGAAGTTTTGAGTGAGTCAGGCGAAGTGCTCTGTATCGCCAATAAAAGTTGCATCGAATTCCAGCGCATAACTTACTTGTGTTGTAAGTGTGTTCGGAACTTTTAGAAAAAACATGTTATTGTTCACTTACACGTCTAAAACTATATCTCCCAGGTGATTTAACCAAAACAAACTTCGAAACAATATAAACTGTTACTAAAACACAACGAAACTCGAGAACATGACGTTTATATATTTCCCTGTTCGATTCTGAATCGAATATTTTTTTTATTTGTACATAAATAACAAATGGAATTCAATGGATTATTATTTTATTATCATTTTTATTGCCTCGGTGGCGAGTGGCAAAGCACTCTGCTTGAAAGTCCTGGGTTCAATTCCCGTGAGGCGCAAAATTTGTTTCGGATTTTTCGATACATAACCTGGGTTTGTGCTCACCAACCCGCATTTTGGCAAGCGTGGTATTAAGCCAATACCCATTAATTGTAGCGATGCCTTGATTTCAGTGATTAAGGCCTTTTCTCCGCAGTGTAGAACTATATGGGCTATTGACGTGTACTGAAGCTGAATTAAATATTTATAAAATACAGTTTGTGGTATTTCATCTGTAAAGATGAATCTGCATAGCCATCGGTTGCAATAACCGTTGGATAGATGGCACTGTGCCGCTAAAAGCACTCAAAAATTAAAAAGCGTAAAAAAAAATATTCAGTGCTTACGTCAGCCTTCCCGGTAGCGTAATGATCAGTGCAGCCGCCCGGATTGCGGAAGACCCAGGTTCGATTCCTGGCTGGGTCGGGTAGGCATTTAATTTTTTCACTGTATTTTATAAATATGTATAGTATGGTGGTAAATAGTACTATATTTCTGTCAAATTTCCATGCGGAAGGTATTTAAATCTCTAAATTTTATTAAAAATATACTTTACTTTTTAATGTGCTTGACCGTAAGAGATGAGGTGAAAGCCAAGTGCTCCTGGCTTTCATCTCACCTGATCTTAAGTCATGATAAGGCCGAAGGTAGAAGCGCACTTCACCGGCACTCCTCAACTACTTACGCACTTATCTTTTAATTGTCGGAACATAAAAATAAAATCGCAAACGGCACAAATACGCGAACTTGGGTCGTAATTATTTATTTGTTCCGTTTGCGGTGGAAACAAAGGGTCCATGGGGGCGGAGGCAAGGCAGCTTGTTAAAGACCTAAGTGCTCGACTTATTGAGGCCTCCGGTGACAAGAAGGCTGGCAGCTACCTCTGCCAGCGTATTAGCTTGGTAATCCAGAGGGGCAATGTTGCCAGCATTTTTGGGACCGTTCCCATGAGCCCACAGTTGGAGGACATCTTTTATTTATAGGCATTTACTTTTTAATTTGCTATTTTTATGTCTCTGGTTTTGTTTTTAAGTTCAGTTGAGTTACGTTTCTTTTTGTTGTTATAAGTATTGTTCTGTATATTTGTTAGTTTGTTCAATAAAATGCCATCTTTCGACAATGATAAAAATGGCAACATATTTAGATAATATGGTGAAATTAGAAAAAACCGAGTACAAACGAGTACATATACCTCCCGCTGGGAATCGAACCTGACGCCTCTGTGTCTAGGGTCATTGACACATAATAATGAGACTTCAGAAGGAAAGATTCATACATGACGCGCTCGGAAAACTTGCAACAACAATTAAATACCAGTAGTTTTAAGTTTTTTGTTCATGTTGTTAATAATAGCTACAATAATAATAATCGTTTTTATTCTATTCTATTCAACAGCTGCGCTCGGACTGATGTAAGCTGTTCCGACATTCCGTGTTTCACTAGACCACAGTGTCGGTTGATTGTCTCACGGCCTCTCACTTGAAGCCATAAGGTACAATTTCAATTGACCAGTTGTAGGTGTTAGAGTACAGTATAAACGTATCTAACATTCCGTTATTTACGTGCGATATTTCAAATGTCTATTTTATTGTACAAATGCTAAAGCATTTAAATGGAATTGCCGGAGGAGACGGCTCCAGCCCTATTGCTTTCAATTTGCTGATACTAAACTTTTACGGGTTCGCGTATTTAAAATAAAAAGCCGGTGAAATATACATTTACTTTAGTCAGATACGTGGTTGTTTAGGTATTAAAGCCACTATAGTAATATTTTAAGACATCTTGCAATAAATATAACATGCCTTTAGTAGGTTTTAAAAGCATTCGAAATTTCGTTAAAATAGATTTATTTCATCGTATAATATTATGCTTTTTAGGGTTCCGTAGCCAAATGGCAAAAAAAGGAACCCTTATGGATTCGTCATGTCTGTCTGTCTGTCTGTCTGTCTGTCTGTCTGTCTGTCTGTCTGTCTGTCTGTCTGTCTGTCTGTCTGTCTGTCTGTCTTTCCGTCCGTATGTTACAGCCACTTTTTTCCGAAACTATAAGAACTATACTGTTGAAACTTGGTAAGTAGATGTATTCTGTGAACCGCATTAAGATTTTTACACAAAAATAGAAAAAAAAACAATAAATTTTGGGGGTTCCTCATACTTAGAATTGAAACTCAATTCAAACTGAATAGTTTACGCGAGAGACACTTCCAAAGTGGTGAAATGTGTACAGGGGGGGCCCTGTAACTTTTAAAATAAGATAATGATAAAACTAAACAAAATATATGATGTACATTACCATGCAAACTTCCACCGAAAATTGGTTTGAACAAGATCTAGTGAGTAGTTTTTTTTTAATACTTCATAAAGTACGGAACCCTTCGTGCGCGAGTCCGACTCGCACTTGGCCGGTTTTTATTAGTACTATAGGCTTAAGGCCTCTATCACAGAAGAAAGCTCTGTCTTTAAAAACAAATTATGGATGCTATTGATGGATATTGTATTAAGCAAGCGGTGTTTAAAGACCACGCTAAATGATAGCTCGTGATTACAAACCTGAGCAGTGCATCGAAATATTGCCATTGGTAATAAACAAATCGTAGTTACTAAAACACTGAAGAAATGAAAATTGAAATTACTACACTGCCATAATACAATTTTAATGTCTACAAGAAAATATTAATAACGGTTACTGAAAAGTCCAAGAAATTCATCGGCACGACTTTCAAGAAATACCTACTACTTAGAAGAATATAATGATTGCAACAGCAGCAAAGGATGGTTGTTTTGTATTTATTTTGATCCCGTCATTATTTTCAAGAAACTACCAAGGCAACAGGAAGTGGAGATGATCGCTTTTCCAATTTAACTTATCTGTGCTTAGAGTGGCGTTCAAGGCGGAACCGTCCAACGAAACAGGCACGCAGTAACTTAGGTTCAAGTTATTGTCCGGGAGAACCGTCACTTAAACTTGCTGCCACTCTGGTTGCTGAAGTCAATTACCTAAGGATTGCTATACTATCGCATATGAGAGAGGGAGCGAGAGAGAGAGAGAGAGAGAGATTTATTGACAAACAAATAAAAAAATAACAAACATAACACACAAGCTAGTTATCATATCTTATCTTATCTTTTTTATCATATATATATAAGAGAGGAGAGTTCCACACAACCTGAAGTCGCGTACATAGTCGTATATGCGTAAGACGTATAAAGGTATGCTAATTCGGTTTTTTGATTCATCAAAAAAATCCTGAGAACAAAACCTACGTACTTTTCGACTTCAAGATGGAAATTTAAATCAGATACACTCAGGATTTTGTATGCAAAGGCAGGAGAAGAAAAAATAAAATAAAAATAAATTGATTGATAAATGTTAAAAATAATACATAATACATAATTAAAAATAATCTAGTAACTCTCAATAAATAAGGCTAAAATTAATTATTCATGATATTCATGATATTCTGTTTTTTGTAAAAAAGCAAAAAAAATATATGTGACTTGTTGTAATGCAAAATTGTATTAGCTTTCGTGGCCTAAGATCCATAGTTGCACACTTCTTCTTTGTTAATATGTGGATAATGTTTTGGGTTACAATATTGTATATGTTGATGTGGTATGATTATACCAGATTTGTAAGATTTTATGTTTTTATAATATATATTGTAACTGTTTGTTGTCCCGAAATAAATAAATAAATAACTAGATACGTAGTCTGGATTGTCGCTCATGACCGTCTGTATCGTTATTTACTATGGCTGACGACGACTAACGATAATAGGCACTATCTTTAGAATATAAACCTGTATTAAACAGAAACATTTATGCTATAGAAATTGAAAGAACACAATTAAAAGATATTTTCCGCTGGAACCAATTAAAATCTTAGTTCAATTTTGTTGTGAAAAAAGTATACGTATTGATTTATTGTGTTGGTAAGCTATTTCTGGATTATGGGGTTTCTAAGCAGAGTTTATAATATTACACTCAAGTAATTGGCCTATTAAGGTCATCGGTTGGTTCAACGGAACGCTATATTGTGGATTGAAGAGACCTCAATTATTTGTAATTTGGTTTTCTCTTTTCTTTTATTCAGTAAACTATAGTTTTCTTTTAGATCTGCGTTAACAATATTTTAAAACAATAATAAGGTATCGAATTATTAGGTATTTATTTAAGAGATGGTTACCTTTTTACTTAGGGAAATCTGCTCTCAGACCTTCTCAACCGGGCTGTTGCAAGCGCCGGGAGGTGTGTGGGGATAGGCGGTAGTCTGCCCGATCCACTAAAACCCAGGGACATCCGTCAACCGCATTAGCGGAACCACAAGAACCCGGAGAGATGGTTACCTTAAAACAAGAAGAGGTAAGTGTACTTACCTACTAGCTGACCCGGCGGACTTCGTACCGCATTTCTTTTTTAGGGTTCCGTAGCCAAATGGCAAAAAACGGAACCCTTATGGATTCGTCATGTCTGTCTGTCTGTCTGTCTGTCTGTCTGTCTGTCTGTCCGTCCGTATGTCACAGCTACTTTTTTCCGAAACTATAAGAACTATACTGTTGAAACTTGGCAAGTAGATGTATTCTGTGAACCGCATTAAGATTTTCACACAAAAATAGAAAAAAAACCAATAAATTTTGGAGGTTCCCCATACTTACAACTGAAAAGTTATGTTGCATAAGTTTAAATATATAAATAAAATGTGTGTCCTGTAACTTCCCTTGTAACTTCTAAAATAAGAGAATGATAAAACAAAAAAAAAATGTGATGTACATTACCATGCAAACTTCCACCGAAAATTGGTTTGAACGAGATCTAGTAAGTAGTTTTTTTAATACGTCATAAAGTACGGAACCCTTCGCGCGCGAGTCCGACTCGCACTTGGCCGGTTTTTTAATTCTTTTTTTATATAGCCTATGTCACTTAGCGCTAATGTAGCATTCTAATGGTGAAAGAATTGCTTAAATCGGTCCAGTAGTTTTTGAGTTTATTCGTTGCAAAGATACATACATAAATACAAAAATGCAAAGGTTTCCTCTTTATAATATTAGTATAGTTAACATTATCCATGAAATAATTTAAGTTTACAGCCAGAACAGAACTATGACAAGCAATAATTCACACCAAAACTACATTTACAACATTGCGACGCAAACTATCACAAGGAGTCCCCAAGTTCCAATACTAAAAGAACATCAGACAAGCCATTCATTGCAAGTTGTCGAGTTAACGGCACATCAAAGTAATTAATACTTATTTCATTCAAGAAGCACTTAATAAAGTTCAAGCCATATCAGTTCCATGCTTTAAACTTCTGTAAAAAATTTACGAAACATTGCTAGGTATATCAATTCACACTAAAACTAAATTTACAACATTGCGACGCAAACTATCGCAAGGAGTCCCCAAGTTCCAACACTAAAAGCACATCAGTCAAGCTATTCGGTGCAAGTTGTCGAGTTAACGGCGAGGCCGGGGCCAGTGCAGGCGGGTCACGTGCCCTTATCAAAGTAATTCACACCGGCCTCACGGCAACTCCATCTAACTCGCGAACTTGCCTGATTAGGCGCGTGAGCCGAATGCGGGAGGTTCGCTCGTTCGCTCGTGTACACAGGGCCTTATTGACCTTGCGTTACGTCTCGTCTTTCAAAGTGTGCTTGTTGCTTTTGTATAGTGACGTTGTGGTGTTATTAAGGATTGTAAAAAATGTAAACACATAATACGTGCCTATAAAATTTGAGGGAAGTCATCGATTTTCCTGGGATTCCATCATCAGATCCTGACTTGATGACAACGGGACAAACTAAAAAGGATACTGTTTCGATTAAAAAAATAATTTTGAAAATCGGTCCACAATTAACACAGAAATCGATGAACATACATTAAAAAAATACCTAATAGACCTTCCTCTTTTTTTGAAGTTGGTTAAAACAAGGAATATCAAAACAGTTATAAATTTTACGCAAAATTTATTACACTTACAGTGTCGAGGCCAAATTCATTATAAATTAAAGTCCATTACCCATCAATTGTAATTATGACTTGAATTAAATGATGGAGGCCTTTGCCCAGCAGTGGGACAGACACTATTTACAACTACTACACTACAGCGTTGAGAGTATCATTGTAAGAAGTTTTGAACAATTTGTATACCGTAAGTAAGAGTAGGTATATCTAAAACATTCTAAATTAATAAATTTTTGTAGATAAAAGTATCCAACACATGAAAAGCTTTGAAAAACCCTATAAAAATATATATACCTACTTACCACATTTTTCTAAAGATACTCCATTTTGCAAATTGCGTTAGACTCTTTATTGTAACTTCACTATGTTCATTCATTAAAAAATCCCTGCTTTGATCGCTTTAATGTTGCTTCAAACATGGAGCCGGATACAGCGATCGCGTTGACTCAAGCGGAACTAAGCAGTGCTCCTTTTAAAAAGAAACAATTTAAGGATTTGTTTTACAAGAAAGTTAGTTATTTTAAAGCGGAGCGATCAAAAAAACAGGAGTGGACTCCATCATGACTCCTGGTACCTACAATTGTTAATGAATATGAATGTTTGTGCCTACACATCAGACTACCAACTGTAGTCTGTCCAACTGTCAAATTTCCTCAAAACTCTTCGAACTTTATATCTATGGCATACGGTTGAATATTATTTAGGACACTTTTGGATAGTGTGATAGCCCAGCAGTTTGTTTTATAATCTCGCAACTGTGGGTTGCACCACAAATAAAATGCTGCACATTTAGTAAGTTAAAAGAAATGTATATTATTTTAATTCCACAACTGGCCTTCTGCTCATTAAACGGTTAGTGATGACGCTACTTCGAGTCTGAAGATAGAAGAAGAGTACTTTACTTGGAATCTTCAACAACCGAGGAATTGACTACATAACAAAGTTACAATTTTCTTTATGTTTTGGCGACAGACTTAGATATTATGATGGTGGTAACTAGCCAGGCGGACTTATAATATAATAATATAATATAATAATAGATTTATTTCAGGCAATAAAACAGTGTACAAGATGGTAAAATACAAAGAGGCTCATAGAATAGATACCTTACAGACTAACATACATACAAATAATATTATAACTATGCTACACGTAAAGACGGCGACGTGCGACGCATCGTGGTGTTCAGTAGCCGGCCTCGGAACCGCCGGAACATGACACATTTCGGCCAATAGTCTCTTTTATGAAGGTCGACAGATGGTCGGTCGGTATTCTCACCACAAATGAATTAAAATTCACATTGTGGCGGGACTCCAACCGCTGGACCCTCAGAGTGGCGTTGGACTTCACTCGTATGTACTCTACGAGCTCATGACAAATCGAACTAAGTACAATAATTATGTACTTACCCCGCCCACTGGCAACTAGCCCAGGACCTCATGGAGAGTTTAGTATAATATTTGTAACACCGAATACATAGGGATTATTACCATGTTTTTGTTGTGTGTGAGTATCCGATATGTAGTGACCATGATAGTTTAAAAAGTTATACCGAATAAATAATTTTTCAATCATTAATTTCTATAATATTATATATGCGGGTGTGCAAAGTAATATAAAATATAATCAATTATTCATAAAATATGACTATATAAATTATAGGTACGTATTACTATCTATGATATAATGATATCCATTTTTTTTTTCAAAACATTTTAATATCCACATCGAATACAATCCAATCACGCTTTGCTAAACCGATTAACTAAGAGGTAATATTAGGCATCATCCTCCCACCCTCGAGGGCTTGTAATGAAGCGGATCGAAAAGTTCTCAAAAAGCGTGCAACATCTGTTTAAAAAGTTCTCGATACAATCAAGCCCGACGGACGCAGGTGGCCGCTATCTGGGAGCGGGAATGATTAAAAGTTTCCACCGCGACCGCCGAACTCGGGCGCACTAAAAGGAACTTAAAACCGCCTACCGCTTTTTATCTAAAAGCATCGCTATAGTCAGTTTAGGCATACAGGCTCTCGCTGATGAGGTACAGTGCTTGGCGTTCTTAAAGATTGGCGTCCATCAAGATTTGATCACTTAGAATTTGACGCAGAATTAAGTCTGTCGTGTGCGTGACGCGATACAACCCCGCTGTACACGACTTTAAAGTTTATACTGACACAATCTACTAACCGTCAAGTTACACAAAAAGGTGTCAGACAACCTTACGCAAGCAAACTAACTCGCAGAAGGGACTATCTACGTCAAGTTTAGGACGCGCCGACGCGCATTCTTCATCCGGAACTCTTAAGACTACTCGTAGTGTCTCAATCCAGTTACCCCAAACATCCACCATCCATAAATGGACCTAATAGTTGGCAGACGTCATTTCATAGACTTTATGACGTTTTTTATCAGGACTTAACGTTTGCGATACGATTTCGATACAAGTTCGTGGTAGTACCACTTAGCGAAGTGATCTAAATTGAGGAACAAGGAGTACGCCGAGAACATCCGTCTGCACAGACTTAAGGTCAACTCTTTGTGGTCTAGAGATTCGACGACTGATTTCAGGGATGTTTTTTTATAAAACCAGTGGCTATGATTTCTCACGCTATGCCTCACTGAAAACACACTCTGAACCTAAGATTACTCCTATGTACCAACATAATCTAAGTCTATAGTCTAAGGTCTGAATATACTCAAACGGTTAGTAGGTACCTCAATTACCAAATTGTAAACATTCCATTTCCACATTTTATATCGATTATTCTTTAAAATTGTATTATAGGTTACTCCTTGATTCTGGGCTTTGAATACCATTAAAAATGGTATCGATACTTCTGTTAAACAAAGATACCGATAAAAAAGTAACGGTAAGCTTGGTATCCTGGGTGACAAATTTTACCGGTAAATTAACTAACCGCTCTACGCGGATTGGCTTACTTATACTTTTCTAGACAACGTTACCTGCTGTCATCATCATCAACATCAGCTCATTTTTATGTCCCCGCTGCCGGGGCCTGCCACGAGCCTTCCCTATGGATGGATAGGGAGAACGGGCCATAAACCACCACGCGGGCCCAGTGCGGATTGGTGGTTGTTAACGACTGCTAATGCAGCCGGGACCAACGGCTTAACGCTTCCGAAGCACGGAGAAGCTCAAGATGATACATTTTTGGTCACCCATCCGCCTACCGGCCTTTGCGAAAGTTGCTTAACCTCAGCACTCGCAGACCGGGCGCGTTAACCACTGCGCTATCGAGCTCCTCCTCCTCCTCCTTATTTGCATTACCGGTACCTAAATACCTTCATAGAAATAACGTTATTTACCAGTACTTATTGTGGGAATTTGGTAACAGTATCAACCCTGCCTTGAATGCAGATGAAGAACGCCCCTCCCTTTCCGATTCAGGCCGAAGTGTAAATTAAAATAACTACCAATGAAAAACAACATCATTATGCATTTATAGAAGTTTCCAATTTAGGTATGCGCTACACTGAATTATTAAGTTGCTATTAAGTATTCTTGTACTTATATCCTTATTATGTTGATTCATTTTTAAAGTGCTTGACCTACCTTAGCTTGACCTACTTGACCTACCTTATTGACGTAGTTTTTTATCATCATTCGATTCATAAAAAGCAATTAACGATAGGAATGCGACACATTTTTAAGTTAAGCTGACACATGAAATAAGTTTTCATAATTTTTGACTTTCTTTGAATTGATACAACCTTTTAAGGTAGTAAGTTAATTCTTCAAATCCCGTTAAGTAATAGTAATAAAAAAAACGAGCGAGCCTTACAGCAGTCGCACAAGATATGTAACTTTTGACATCTCACCTTAGTAATAAGTAATTTTAACATTATATTCTGAAAAAAATCTATGTATCTTCTATGAATCTTGATCTTGAGCTAATACATCATTTTATAACTTTAAAATAAATGCAGTAAATACTCATAAGAAGACATTTGACATATCAAAATTACCTTTGATAGTCAAATGACACAATATGTTACATATAATATGTCATGTTCATAATATCGATTTTAAATTTACAAAATGGGAAGCGCGCAGTTACACTGTTACACATACTTCCGTTCCATTTCACGAAATCACTCCCACAAATTGCTTATATAGAAAACGAGCGGAAAGATGTTACACATCAAAAATGTTAATATTAAGGAAAACATCAACTACAATGGAAATCAAATCCTCATGGATGAAGGTAGTCTACGAATATACTGCTGCGCCATTTGTGTTGACTCTAATATTTTACATCGAAGTCTTAAAAAAACATTTTTTTTTAAATTATAAATTGTAGATAGTTTTTAAGAGTTTAGTTTTAAGTAGTTTAATTTTTTTTGTAAATATTTAGTTAATATAATGTTTATAATAATCCATACATCCATATATATATAAGTTAAATATAAGGAATAATCAAATATAGTAAAAACTTTAATATGACGGAATGAGGATCCTCAGCGCCAAACAATTAAATCTCTTTTCTTTCAAGATTTAAGGCCGCCACCGTGATTCATCATAAGTCCATTCAATCACCATACATACATATGTAACGTAAGTACATAATCATATACATCAGTCTGTTTTTAGTTTTATATAGGTGTTATATAAAATTGGATGAGATCGCTTTAAAGCGATAAGATCGACTTTATGTTAATCCTATGGTGTTGTAATAAAAGTATTGCCTACGAGTATCTATCTATCTATCAAATAGTGGTGCGCTATTTTAATGTATTGTGTACGGACAAACGAATCTCTCCTCAATGGGAAAGGTCATGTCGCCTGTTGGGCTTTCACAAGCTAAAGCGATATATCTTGGCCGTCACTGGAACACACCCCCATCGCAACTAGCACATAAGGAACGGCCGCGAACTTCTACCATTAAGATAAGACAAATCGTTGGTTGGTTATTACAAATGTATTTTTAATGTCGCGATAGATATGTTTACCGCCTAAAACTAACTTTGGTATAATTAAATCTTTGTGAGTTAACATGATTAATTGCTTTTGTTAGACTTTTGTGGAGTCAGTTGTTTGGCGATGTTTTTGGGCGGGCGGGCCGATGTTTTGATTGAGCGCCGGGAAATACGAATCCGTTATTAAATAAAGTGATTAAAAAAATAATTGGAAAGCTGGGTATTGCTTTGGAAATATTTTTTTAAGGAAAATACTTTTAAAATACTCGTTTTTTTTTGTGGGAAGCTTTATTATTTGTGAGGAAATACCTTTTAAATACTCGTATAGTTGTGGTAAGCTATTTATTGTTTAATGAAATAATTTAAGAGTCGTGTAAGCTTATAAGATCGCATTCCAAAACCTAAGAACCTTTCAGACTTTAATATACATTTATTAAATTCTAAAGAAATTTTCTGTGTAAGATATAACACCATAGGCTATATCCTGCTCTCTTTTAGGTAAGTTAGTAGTGAAATGCTTAGACAGTATTAATCATTAAAAAGTTCAGGCTTAAATGTGAAAGTCAAGATAAAAATTAAGTAACTAATGTCAATGGCCAGTCATCGGATGGGTGACCAAACGTTTATAATGTTGAGCTTCTCCATGCTTCGGAAGGCACGTAAAGCCGTTGGTCCCGGCTGAATCAGCAGTCGTTAACAACCACTAATCCGCACTGGGCGCGCGTGGTGGTTGGTGATGATGAACTAATGGCATGTTAGTAATTATTGAAAAGTAACTCCTGGTTTATCTATATATTAATACGTGAAGCAAAAACTTTGTACCCCTTTTTACGAAAATTGCTCTGACAGAGGAGTATAAAATTTCGCACACTTATAGTTTATATAGAGAAGGATTGCAGAATGTTAATATTATTTTAAGTTATGCATAAAATTACATAAAATCAATAAAACATACACTACTCACACTACCATGTATTTGACACACACGCATTTAGACTCTTTTCAAAAATTTAGATAATGGAAGAGGAGCGGCCGAAATCTGTCAATGCTAATCCAAACTCACATTCTATCTTTTTTAATTTTTCATTGCTAAGGACACAATCCGTGCAGCCTTAATAAAATTACGGTCGAATTCCGACCACTAGTCGTAATTAATACAAGCAGGTAGGTATATACACGACAGGCGATTCAAATATGCTCTCTACTCGTAGGTGCTTACACATGTTTTTATTAATTCACCCAATAAGTCATCGGGTGTAATGACAATAATAATATTGCGCCATAAAACAAACGTGCGAGAGTTATGGCGGCGGAAGCGGCGGGCAAGCTTCCAATTCGCGATTTACAGCCTCCTCGCCTGTCTTTGCTTGTAAACGGAACGGAAGCGCTGTGAGGCTTTTTGTGGCTGTGGGTCGGGATTTCTTTTTATTATTGACTCTTGCGATATATTTTTTTCCTGTAACCTGGAAATAGTTGAGTCGTTTTTCTTGGAGTGAGTTTGATGATTGCCTCACAAGCGGCATTTTCAGCGCCACCGGACTTTTTTGGGGGCGACGAGATTCTTATACAAATTCAAATTCAAATTCAAAAGATTTATTCGGATTTATACGTGTGTAACGTGTGACGTTCTCGGAGGGTTTCGGATCGGATTGGGAGCGTAACAACCCGAGGTCGCCTCTAAAGGCTAGGACCTCGGCTCGTGTTGACCGGGTCGTGGTGGTGGGGAGAAACGCCCAGGTACATGTGTGTGCCTGATATACAGCGGGTGTGAACCGAGTCGTCGTACCCTTGTTCTACGAGTACGGTGTCTTGGGCCTGAGCGGGTGTGCGAGTTGAGTATGTGGTGTTGGTATGTATTGTTTACATTGAGGCTTTTGTTCTTGGTTGTTGTTGGAAGAAGAAGTAGGAGTAGCTAATCAAGTCATCACTAGTGAAATTACGGATTTGCCGAAGATATGATTTTAAAAGACTTTAAAAAAGCCAAAAAAAAATTCAAAATTATTTTATTAGTAAGTAATAAAAATGTTATAAAATGAATAACAAATAAGTACATCGATCATCTATTTTGCATTCAAAATGCAAAATTCAAGTGGTTTGTAACTATAACAAGCCATTTGAGTAAGTAATGTTTCAAGCGCTACTTTCAACAAAAAGAAAAAGCGGCCAAATTTATGACGTATTAAAAAAAAACTACTTACTAGATCTCGTTCAAACCAATTTTCGGCGGAAGTTTGCACGGTAATGTACATCATATATTTTTTTAGTTTTATTATTCCACTTTGGAAGTGTCTCTCGCGCAAACTATTCAGTTTAGAAAAAAATATATTAGAAACCTCTATATTATTTTTGAAGACCTATCCATAGATATACATGTATGGGTTTGATGAAAATGTCATGTCAGTTCTAAGTGTGGGGAACCCCCAAAATTTATTGTTTTTTTTCTATTTTTGTGTAAAAATCTTAATGCAGTTCACAGAACACATCTACTTACCAAGTTTCAACAGTTTAGTTCTTATAGTTTCGGAAAAAGTGGCTGTGACATACGGACGGACCGACAGACAGACAGACATGACGAATCCATAAGGGTTCAGTTTTTTGCCATTTGGCTACGGAACCCTAAAAACTTCAAAATAAAACTACTAGTACAAAACATCAGCATCATTATTTAATACCATTTTTATACTGAAGTTTGGAGATTTACAAGAACCTGCAGTCCCATGTAGCATCTTAGCTAAGTCCAGTGCAGTCAAAGAAAAGAATGTGTAAGTTAAATAATCTTTATTTAGTTTAAGTTTAAGTTTAGGTTAAAATTAAACGAGGTTCTGCATCTACATTTACACCACCAACACTTCTCCCAGTTATTAGTAACACCCTTCTGTAAACTGCGTTAATTAGCCACCTTTGTACAGCTTTCAGCCGCTCGGAAACGTTTTGATATACAAACGGATCGAACCCGGCCCTAACTGTTGATCAGTGCAAGTATAATTAGGTGTTGTTGGATATCGTTGATGGAAGCATTCCATTAGGCTTGGAACAGAGGGAATTGATAATTGAATGGGAAGGGGAGCGACATCGCGTGCGGCACTTTACCGGGACCCGTTACAACAGTTGGGATAAGCGCACTGTCATATAGGTACAGTGCTTTATTTTCTTAATGTATCTCGGTATAATCATCGCATTTTTAATGCAACCGATTAATTATTTTCACCTCCAAAAATTGTTAGATTTATCTTGTATTAATTTGCCTGTTATCTTGATCTCACTGAGGACCAGCTAAATAAACTTGAGCGTCTTCAAGATGTTTGTATTCGGTTCATATTTGGCTTACGCAAATATGACCATGTTTCTGAGTACCGCTTAAAACTCAAGGGGCTTCTTATTCGTCTTCGCCGGAATACTCATATACTCTCCCTTCTTTATAACATATTGTTTAATCCCACCTATCCTTCGCATCTTAAGGAATGTTTCAGTTCTCTTAATTGTTTAGGTTCGCGCTCATTACGGTCATCAGAAAACTTACAAAACTGCCATATCCGCTACTTTCCTACCTGTGACTACTATTATGTTTATGTAGGTTTATTTATTTAAATTATTATGGTATATTTATCCTTATTATATACCTAAAATACACACTATTCTAGTATGTTTTAATAGTTTCACCACTGATCTTACAGTTTATAAGCTCTCTCCATCCGACTGGTTGTCTGGATGAAATGAACGTTTTAAAGCGATAAGACCGCAAAATTGTAACTTTGTAAGTTATTTATATTTGTGTTCATGTTTATGTTTCATAGTATGGCAATAAAAGTATTATCTATCTATCTATAATTTGAATTTGAGGACCTCGATAGAACGAACCTGCACTCCATGACCCGCCGAAATTAATCAACAACATCTAGGCCGTTGGTCACAGTTTTAACAGTCGTTAACAACCACCAATCCGCCCTGTGCCCGCGTGGTGGTTTATGCTGGTTAAGGTGTGGTGGTTAAGGCTCGCTCCCCAGCAGTGGGGACATAAAATGAGCTGTTGATCATTTAAATTTAGAACAACTTACTTTATTGCTTTGTTTAGATTTTTCGTGTACACTACATAGAGCTGCAAAACTATAAATTATAAATCAATTACGTACGACACAATATTATTGCCCCTGATTATAAAATAAATTAATAATAAGTAAAAGTGAATTAGTAGCAACTCTGTACAATACAATAACAATACTTTATAACTGATAGAAATCCGCCGACAGCCGCAACACGAAGTTTGCCGTGAGACATTAAAAAAAAGGATGCACAGCACTACAAACAATGGCGTATATAAGGAGGGGGTTTTGAAGGTTAAGACCTCCCCCCCTTTGTCGTCACGTTAACAGGTGTCAACGAACAAACCCTGTTTTACATTTGTGAACGAAGAAACATGTTATTTGGAAGATGCGGGTTGCACTTACAATTCAAGGTACAAGCACCTTTCGTACATAAATATTTAGAAAAACCGTATTCTATTTAACCCCTACCATTGTTTATCTCTTACTTCAGGAAAGTTATTGTAAATGTTACAAAGCAAAATTGAAAAATCCAAAATGTTTTGTAGTGTTTGTAGATAATATCTAAGCTATCTATTGTTAGAAATGATATCTCGCTCGCGTACGCGGGTAGTGAGGGGGAGTCATATGAGAGCCTCGGACGAGAATTGATGTCAATATGCATACTGTAGTGTATTGTAGTGCTTCATCTTGTCGTGGTACCGTCATTGTACCTGATTTCCATAACACCAGTGCTTTAGCTACTTACCTTAGGATCAGAACAATGTATGTGATTTTGTCTAATATCAAACACACATACTGGCCGCCTGATAGAAAGCACGCAGAAATGAGTACCTATTAGCAAGGCCACCATCCAGTTATGACTTCTCTAGTTTAAAGTGGTTTCTTATACTAAAACGTAGTATCTAGTCTTTTCCATCGATCAAACTGAGTAGAAAGCGCGCAGAAATGAGTACCTATGCCATCCAGCTATGACTTCTCTAGTTTAAAGTGGTTTCTTATACTAAAACGTGTAGGTCCTACGTACTTGTCTTTTCCACCAATCAAACTGAGTATATTTGCATGTAGGTACTCCCTCAAGCTAAAAATCGAACTTGGGGACCTCGGCATCTGAGACCGGCGTCTTAAACAATAGATCACAGAAGCAGTTAAAGTACTACACTATATTTCATATATTCTCTGTGTCTGAGACTTATGTTTTATCTACTAGAACACTAACACCCGTTTGCACTAAACTTATGAATCGCCTAAGTCTTGGCTTAACTATTACCAGGTCAAATTAACTCGGCACCTGGCTCGAAAACGTCGCTTACACTCTGGTGCCAACTTAACTTGACCGGGTAGTATGTAGGCAAAGACTTAGGCGATTTATAAGTTTAGTGCAAACGGGTGTAAGGCAGTTAAGCCACTACTCTGTATTACGCCGCTGTTATCTTTTCCGATACGATGTCACTGTCATATCGCCCTTAACGATCGAGGACGTGTAGTAGGTCGGCCGCGTTAAAAGCATTACCGAAGCGTCTGCAAAAGCTCGCCGTCTGAATAGTGTTTGTTTATTCAGAGCGACGCCTGCTCCACGCACACTTGACTTTTGATAAAATTAGAGTTAAGCTGTTCACATGAATACATAACAGCTGGGTGTGCGACGAACGCTGCCGGCCCGAACTTGTGTTTTTTATATGCGAACAAAGCCGCTACAGTTTGACGTATTCACGCTGATATTTCCCGTTCGTAGCATTCGTTTTAGCACATTCGGATGTCTTTCAAGCTAAGTAACTTTTGCAAAGATGGGTCACTGAATAGGGACCATATGGATGTTTGCCGAGTGCTGCTTGACTTATGTTAATTGACGAAAAAGCCCAAGGTGGAAGCTTATGATTCACCCAGAACCCTCAGCTACGGAGCAACTGGCTATCTTATCTCTAAATATCAGAACATAACGTTGCTGTTCAATCTTATGACGACTCATTTCGATAAGATAGTGATAGCTAGCTAGGCAGACTTAAAACAAAGTTGAACCAGTAAACAAACCGAGTCCAAACACATAGTTGAATCGAACCCGAGACTTTTGGGTCTGAGCCCGGTCGTCTAATCATGAGACTATGGATGCGGTGAGACACTCTTCCGTTTGCGTCAACTGCACAAACTTGAAGATTGGAAGCGAATCAAAATTGAACCTTAACACAATCATCCTAAAGGCGTGTATTAATAAATTAACCAATTATGTATAATGCCCGCAGCCGGCGGCGGCGCACACTCGCTCGCTCAAAATGTAAATGTCGCTAATGCTCGATCCAATTTGGGTACTAATGACGTTTGGGTTTCTTTCCGACGATTAGGGACGTCCTTAGCATTGATATTTATATCGATAAGATTCTAATTGTAAAAGGTTTTCTACGAGGATGAAATGAAATCCAATTAAATAATTTATTTGCTATTCTTGATTCTTTTCTTTTATTTTCGTTTGGATTTTCACTATAAGATATGGTGTGGAAAGCGATTTTTAGAAAAATAATGGAGGAAATTAGAACTCCGTTAGCATCATCAGTCTGTAAACGTCTCACGCCTGAGTTCAGTTCACTCAGCTCAGCTTTCTCCCTCATGAACACATCAGGCCATAACCACCACGTTTATCCCACTATAGTTAACAGAATTAATTTAAAAAAATCGATATACATTCATTTGTACTACTTTTTTACACTTGCTTATTGATTTTGGAAGATCAAGTTGAACATTTTGCAATGAAGCCAATGCAAGTGCACACTGACGATGTACAAAATGAGTGTTTAATTTAAATAAAAAATGATATTTTTCATAAATAGATTTGAAGAAATAAAAATATCATTTGGCTTTAAAACTAAATAAAAAATCTTGAGAGAACATTATTAAAAAACCAAAAAGTGCTGCACGTCAACATCGATATTACATTTGGCCCATCCCTAACAGCTTTGAGTGTGGATTTGCGACGGATATGGATTTGTAATCGGTCGCGAAGTCACGTTAGCCGGGAACGTTATGCTACGTTTTAACGTTCACTAACGCCTGTTCCATTATAAGAACGCTCCATTATTTGCATTGTGGTAATTATTGGAGTCTAAAAGTCTGTAATTTATATATGTAAGATTAGAAGAATTATGAACTGTTTCTTCAGACATTGTGTGGGCAGATGTAGGAATCGTGCAAATGAGAAGACGTTTTACTTTAACACTGTTTTTATATTATAAGGAACCAAAGATACAACTTAGTACCTAATTCGTTTAATTAAGTAATGCACTACGCGAAACGTAGAACAGGAACTGTTCTGTGACGACTACTTTGCTCTGTGGTGACCCGATAGAATATGCTCGCTCGTGTCCACCGATAAACGTCACGACTCCGTTGAAGCGCGCCAAAAACGTAGTTCCGTTGAATCACCGGCACCGCTTGGGGCGCGCTTACGTTTCGTTTGGTGTCAATACTACCGGCTACGACATATAAATCTTTAATCATCAGTTCTGCCTATTATGAGATACAGAATTACGGAGACGAGTCGTGGACACAAGTCGGGCAAAGTGTGATTCGGATTTCTGATTATGATGATGAAAATACATACGTAAGTTTTATTTTTATGTTTTTATACCTTACGGGTGAGGAGCTCGATAGCGCAGTGGATAACGCGCCAGGTCTGCGAGTGCCGAGGTTAAGCAACTTTCGCAAAGGCCGGTCATCGGATGGGTGACCAAACATGTATCATCTTAAGCTCCTCCGTGCTTCGGCACGTAAAGCCGTTGGTCCCGGCTGCATTAGCAGTCGTTAACAACCACCAATCCGAACTGTGCCTGCGTGGTGGTTTATGGCCCGTTCTCCCTATCCATCCATAGGGAAGGCTCGTGCCCCAGCAGTGGGGACATAAAAATGAGCTGATGATGATGATGATACCTTACGGGTAAGCGTTTGGCCTTCATCTCACCTGATGTTAAGTGATGATAAGGCCGAATTTGGAAGCGTACTTTACCCGGGATCCTCAACTACTGAAGCACTGGTTATCTTAAGCCCTACCACCAACCAAACCGAGTACACAAACTTCTACCCCGCACTGGGAATCGAACCCGGGGTCTGAGACATGTAGTCTTAAGACTACAGAGGCGGTCTAAAAGTAAGTATCGTATAAGCGTATGTGTGATAATCATCATCATCATCATCACCTCATTTGATGTCCCCACTTCTGGGGCACAAGCCTTTCCTATGGATGGATAGGGAGAACAGGGCATAATCCACCACGCGGGCCCAGTGCGGATTGGTGATTATTAACGACTGCTAATGCAGCCGGGACCAACGTCTTAACGTGCCTCCCGAAGCACGGAGGAGCTCGAGATAATAAATTTTTGGTCACCCATCCGATGACCGGCCTTTGTGAAAGTTGCTAACCTCAGCACTCGCAGACCGGGCGCGTTAACCACTACGCCATCGAGCTCCGAGTGATAATAATATAACTGTATTACTATACTTGTCACTTATAACGCTGCGTTCGTCAACCGCCTTATCTTAACATCAACAGATATAAACGGCTTATCGCTACAAAGACACTTCCTTTATCGAATTAAAAAGAGCTCATCGATGCTTTGATTAATCAATTATGAACCGGCTTACTTAAAGTAATGGGCGGAGGAGAGGGAAAGGGGGGGGGGGGTCGGCTAAACAAGGTTTAAGTAAGAGGAAAACGGTTTTGATAAACGAGCATTTGATATTGTTAGGAACTCTATTACGAGATTGTTCCTTTGCACAACCATTTCACTTACGAGTTGTTTAAAAGTTGCAAGCGGCCAGTGTTGCAGTAATTCTTATTTTATGCAGCTGGTGAATACACTTTGATGTTATGTAAAATTAATCAACAATGGCTTACAGAGTAAAAGTAGATAGTGTTGATTAATTCGGCTAATGGATTGAGCCACGATAGCATAGTTGGTAGTGCACCTGACCCGGCATGTCATGGGGTGCGGGTTCGAATCCCGCTCGTTGAATTTTTTCAACGCTTTTTCTTTTTCAATTTGTAATTTGTTCCCAACAATATTTGCATTAAATTATATGAAAATAATCATAAATTAATAAAATATTTGTATTAGTGTAGTCATTCGCGTCAGGCGCGCATAAGCAAGCAGCAGTGATCATAAATGTAAACAAAGAGGTTACTAAACCACTAGGGACTGTGACTTGTTTATTATATTTATTTATTATATATTTTTTTTATTTATTTATTTTATTTATTATTTTATTTATAGGTGTGATCAAGGCACTGTGCTTACCCGTAAATATAAAAAAAAACAAGAAAAAAAATTTAGATGTGACGTCACAATAAAAAAATATAATTAAAAATTAAATAACAAATTAAAGTTAATAATTATGTCTTAGAAACTCTGTATACAAGATCTAGATCGGAGACACTTTGGATCTTTTCATTTTGACCACACTTTTCTGTTACATGTTGTATATTTAAAAAAAGTTTAATTAAACGACATGGATTTTAAAAACATCTCATTTAAACATTGCCTTCAGCGTCAACTTAACGTCGAGTCTCATAAAGTCTGAGCTAACCCATTTAGCCAGTTCGCAGAGACGCAGATTTACCTTAATTATGTTGCGAGATTTCTTAAATTTTTCTGTCCTTTACTCTCAGTCTGCGACTATTCGTTGCCTTGTGAAATGAGCGGTACATTTTACAGTTCACTATTCTATTTCCTTTTTTAAAAGTTGAATTGCTTTAAAATTTAACAACTTTATTTCTTTAAAGAGGATAAAATGTACCATTAGTGTATTAGCACCATCGACCGGATCCAGTGATCAAAATATTCCTTTAATTTTTAAAATAGGGTCAGAATCAGATTTTTTATTTTAGTAAACATTTTAACCAGACCACCCGTTTTCTAGCTGGCATCAAGTTTTCAATAAGATTCTAATTGAAAAAAGTGTTGAAAAAATTCCACGAGCGTGAATCGAACCCGCACCCCATGACATGCCGGGTCAAGTGCACTGCCAACTATGCTATCGTGGCTGAATACAACTCGCCGAAATTAATCAACACTACCTACTTTTACTTTATAAGCCAAAAGATTATTTTTTTCAACATTTTGTCTTTTTTCAAATTGTAATTTGTTCGCAACAGTATTTTCGTAAAATTACCTATATGTAGGTAAATAATCATAAGATTCTTTGTTATTTTTTGGCGAGACGAATACTAGTGTCGAACTCTGGGTTATGTGTCAAACACACTGGTACAACTACTAATTATCGACGCGGTGTTTGATACAATAATTTAATCATTCCTGCTCACAATCAGATGTAAAACGGAGAGTATGCAAAACAATACTTTAATTAAGGGCTTTGACCTAATAATTTTAGATATAGATAATACTTTTATTACTTACTAAAGTTTACATTCCACATAAAGCAAAATAAATTATAATGTACAATTCGACGGTCTTATAGCTTTAGTGCGATCTCTTCTAGACAACTAGTCAAACAAGGGTATGAAATCTGCTATACTTTTTATTAGATCTCATACTCTTCGAACTGGAATAGAGCAATTTAAGACACTTAATATAAGGGTGATAGCTATCCTGAAAGATTCTGATCAAGAACCCTACCACCATAAAAGAAACATGACTCTAATTGAAACTTCATTATTTTTACATCATTACAAAATGTTTTCGACGAAAATAGTTAATGAAGGTTGAGTTTCAAAAGGCTAAATAAAATTTCTTGCCTTATTAATTAGACTTGCGTAACATAAGATTTACCTCATTAGGAACTCATTAAGATTGTTCTTATATCTAATAAGTCTATTGAGGCAAACCTTTTGATAATCATTTAATTAACTGTGTTGCTTTCATAAGATTTTCAATCCACTTTCCAACCCTAAAAGTTTAGTACAGATTTTTATAGAAAAATAGACAATTACCATAGTCTATCTAACCTCTTCCACAGTATAATAATGAGTACTACGTACAGTATGGCCGCTCCCTGCCTCCCGCTGAATGCGCCCCTACGCGCGATCAGTTACCTCACAGTTGCCGACCTACAATGCCGCGGCGCACAGTGAATGAAAACAAGACTGAATAATCTTTACTAATAACCGAACATCATGAAACTTTACACACATATTCTCAAAGGTATTGGAAAGGATACCATATAATATTATAGGATACTTTTTATTAAATAAATATTTATAAAATACTAAAGCGACAATTTAATTTTTCAATACAAAATTAATTTTTTGTTTTGTTGTCAGGGAAACTGTCAAAAATTCAATTTCCTGTTGGCTATGCGACTCATATATACATAATACTTTCTGTTATTAAAACTGATAAATTTTTCTTTTTTTCTAACTACTATTTTAATTATAATCTCAGAAAATAGAGTTTAAAACGTTTTTGTTTATAATTACATATAAACACTCAAAATAAATTCTAGCTATTACAAGATAACCTTGTATTTCTCATATTGCCGCCTCATGCGTTCTCGAACGCACTATGATTAAGGCAAAATGGCGCGGACCCTAGCATGTCTTATGTCACTCACACAAGCATGGGACGCGTCCACCTGCACGAGCTTATGATGTGTGCATTAGACGAGGTATGCCTCTTCCTTACATTACTTAGAAATATAGCGTTTTACAATGTCCAACTCAACTTATTTACTTAAACTTCTTCACCAGCTCTTTTAATGTCCCTATTGTTGGAACACGAGCCTTCCTTGGATGGATAGGGAGAACGGGCCATAAACCACCACGCGGGTCCAGTGCGGCTTGGTGGTTGTTAACGACTGCTAATGCAGCCGGGACCAATGGCTTTACGTGCCTTCCGAAGCACGGAGAAGCTCGAGTTGATACAATATTTATTATTTATTATTATTATTATTAAGTAACAAACTAATTATACTGATTTATATTTATTTTATGTATAAATGCATAGCACACCACACCGGCTTTATGTAAGTTTTGCATTGCTGTATTGTATTGGTTTGAAGGGTAGTAAATCGTTAAATAACGGGGCATACATAGGGGCACATAAGAATTGAAGTTTCAGAGAAGGCAACGACAGTGTCATAAGGCTCCAGTGGCCGCTTTTCATCAGGCGGGCAATATGTCCAACTCAGTAAAAAAACATTGTTTTTAATAAAGTTTCCTTGTATCGCCATCACCCATACAGCTTCAATCAGACGAAGAACGCACTGTCCAAGATACACAATCCGTTTCATTAACATTCTCTACCAAAAGGTAAAATACTCTCCTAGCACACGTGTTTCCTCCTTTCTACATCATGGGGTCCTTTAAACGAGATGTGAGGAAGCAAATTAGAGGCGGTAGGATGAAAATGACAAGGAGCACAATCCTGCTTCACTGGCTTTCGAATCTGTTCTACGCTTCTGTTTAACATCAGGTGGAGCGGAGCCTATTCAAGCATTTAAAAAAAAACCCAGTTTATAGTCTACGTTACTACAACGCTGACCGTTTATAATGCCTTTCACACAGCGTGAATACAATTAACACAACTATAAAAATTACTGCGGTACTTATCCACTTCCGTGCAAATAAAAGTGGTTCAGTCTAGCGCGTAGCTGCCGGACCGCGATCGCGGACGTTTATAGCGCTGCGAAATGAATCGAGCTCCTATACTCCTATGAAATCATGTTTTTAAAAGTTTAATATTACCCTTTGACGGCTAGTGGCCAGTGCTTTGCGCTTTGGGGTTCCGTGGAGATAAATATTCTATGATGTTATCTATTTTTGCCGTTAGCTATTTTAATTAAAAATGGAGCAACACAGTTTTGCAATTCTTACGTGTCAGAAAAAATATATCATCAATCAAGTTACCACTTATTAACAAATAAGGTTCAAATTTCAATAAGGAAAATGATGATTTTACCACCTGCCTGAAATTTTATTAAATCCCTGTTCCAATGCCACATTGCAATAAAAACGAGACTGGAAGTTCAAGACCATGAACAATAAAAACGCATTCATGAACAATTAATTTTGTAACGATTACTTACCTATTGTGACCATAGACGCTGCATAGAGAGCTGCAAAACGTAATACCACCCTCTCACAGAATATCGGCGTGAAACAATGGCACTCGTTGCTGTTGTGTTTCGTCCGGTGAGTGAAAGAACCGGAGGCCCATCTCTCACCCCTCCCCCCTCCAAATTCATACTTCCTCCTCAAGATCCAACTCCTTCCTCAAGGCCGGCAACGCATCTGCGATTACTTTGGGTTTGCGGGTATCCATGGGCGGCGGTGATTATTTTCCATCAGGTGACTCAGGTTTGCCTCTTTTTAATATAAAAAAAAGAACCGAGTTTCTAATAATGTTATGCTACATACATAAACAATGCTTATGTATGTATATGTATAGAAACTAAATAATGACACGTGAACTACTTGTCCACTGACGCAAATCTCTTTTCTTCTTGTCCTATCTTTACTGAAGTCCTTTGTCCTGCCTTTGTCTTTGTCCTAGTTTCATTATTAATTATCAGTAGTAGTGGCTTCAGTGTTTCACACTTTTACTTCAGTGTTTAACACAGTGTTCATCGCCAAAAAATAACATAGATTTTTATATTGTTTTCTAAAGTTTACGCGAACACTACACATTGAAATGGGCACATTGAAGTGGCCCGTGGTCACAGGGAGACTGAGGTGTTGGTCGTACAAGCTTGTACAAGCTGTACAAGCTACTAACTAATTATGAGACGTCAGCCTTTCCGGTAGCATAGTGGTCAGTGCACTCGCCCGGATTGCGGAAGACCCAGGTTCGATTCCTGGCTGGGTCGGGTAGGCGTTTAATTTTTTCACAATATTTTATAAGTATTTAATTCAGCTTCAGTGCAGCAATTAGCATATAAAATAAAAAAGTAAAAAATTTTTTTTTCAGCTTAATGTCCTCATCCGCTAAATTTTAATTACCAACAAATGTAAAGACCTAAGCGCAGCCATTCGCCAACATTTATCGAATGATAAATAATAAGCGAGAACATTAACTGGGAGTTCACCCTTGGCCGCTTTTTATTCCGACTCATAAAATAAAATGAAGTTTAAAATATTAATGCGCCGCCGCAACGCTGGGGGCGTGCGTGGGGGCCGTTTACACTTTACGATTGCATTCCGTTTCGGGATGATCGTATCGTGAAATTATAGTGGCTGAACGTAATTGGTTTTTAAACATTTTATTGTTTGAAAGTTTCATTTTTGATATTTGAATTGATATAAATTTAATATGGTTAAGAAAATTCTGAATGGTTATTTCGTTTTTCCAAATGTATTGTTTCGTTGAAGGTTTTTCTTGTATTATATGATTCCTTGCTATATTTTTTGTTCGCTTAAATTAGAGTAAGTTTGAACTTAAAACTTGTTTGAACAACTTTATAGTATTTATTTGTATTTGAAGTAAAAATACAAATAAATATATATATACATATCATCATCATCATCATCAGCTCATTTTTTGTCCCCACTGCTGGGGCACGAGCCTTCCCTATGGATGGATAGGGAGAACGGGCCATAAGCCACCACGCGGGCCCAGTGCGGTTTGGTGGTTGTTAACGACTGCTAATGCGGCCGGGACCAACGGCTTAACGTGCCTTTCGAAGCACGGAGGAGCTTGAGATAATAAATTTTGGTCACCCATCTGGTGGCCGGCTTTTGCGAAAGTTGTTTAACCTCAGCACTCGCAGACCGGGCGCGTTAACCACTGCGCCATCGAGCTCCTCATACATATATACCTTATTTTTTTGCAAATATGTAATTTGCAAAAAAATATTAAATAAAATTATGATTTTGCATATTTATTTTTCAAGCAATCTCAACTCCTTTTTGCTCTGAGAAAAACAACACGAAACATTATGATATTTGGTGTACTATAAAAACGAGGGGAATGATACGACAAATAAATGCTGCACATGCACATTCAACTGTTTCTTTTCTATTATTGTAATCTGTTATACATTTTAATATGCCCAGGAGTGGGACAGTTACAGCTAATAATATAATGTATGTCAGCATAATAATATGTTGCAGAAACTATTGTATGTTTAATTAATAGCCAATAAAATCGTGCCATATAAACCGTCGTTCGGTCGGCGGCGATCGCATAATCTAAACATCTCCTCAGGGGCATCGCATCGCTGTGTCAGGGATTCCGGCCAATTTGTATGAATTGTATGGGCTGTATGGGCCCGGTTAACGATTGTTGCGCACGGGGCCTTTAATTCCGCACCCGGGTACGCACTGATAACACACGTCCCGTTAATTTGTTTCGTTCGTATGTTGTAAATGTGTTTGTACAAGAACGTTCTACGGTGTCAACTAAGCTTTTTTTGGATGTGGACTTTGTTGATTGCTATTGATTTCTTTAAATTTAAACTGAGATTATAAAACGGCCGGTCTAGCTGATGACAATCATTGCAACCCATCGTTGCTTTTAACACCAAAGGTATGACTCGCATTGCCAACTCCGACGCCTTATAAAGTTACTACGACTCTACGCTTAGTAACAAATTATATTGAATCATAGAGGTTCACTGCTGGACAAAGGCCTCCCAAGGATCTCCACAACGACCAGTTTTGTGCTGCTCGCATCCTGCGGCTTCCCGCGACCTTCACCAGATCGTTGGTCTACCTTGTTAGAGGCCTGCCCATACTGCGCTTTCCGGTACGTCTTTTGGCTGAGATGATGATGATGATGATGATGATGATGATGATGATAGAGGTTCTGGTTTTGATTCGCGGCAGTGAGTTTATATTGTTCTCGGTTTGGTTCTCCATCTCACACGAGTCTGTCGCCGTAACGAAATGTAAGTATCAATGTTGTGTTTCGATAGTTTGATAAAATATTGCCAGTTACTTAATTGTTGATAGTTCCAGGAGAAGTTCGCTTTCACGCCCTAATTTTTCGGCCTAACCGTCACTTAGGTACTATCAGATGAAATATTAGCTACACTCATTTTTATTTCACACTATCTTTACAGAATCCTGAACATCACACCAAAATTCCTACGAAGAGAAGCAACCTAACGTAGGGAGTCAAGTCACGGAGTGTGTAATAACTAATAACAACAAGAGCTTGTACTTACATTAATTGACGCTCAACATGCATTAGAAGCGCGCGGGTAATTGGGTACGAATTAGTTTGTGTGTAGCTCGTTCGATCCGCCCGAAACACTCAAGTGAGTGTAGTGAGTGATCGTGAGACGCACTAGGGTGGTGAACACTTTGGGGAGTGATACTAGGTGCCTATGCTTGTGGCACCGAGTCACCTCTGCAACTGTACTGCGTTGTTAGTAGGTATGTTTGAAAGTAGTAAGGAGAGCAGAGGGGAGTGTCCCACTTAACTCGCGGGTTGCCCCAGACCCGCCAGTAGAGATGATCGTAATATTAGTTAATGAATCCGCCCGAACCTCTAAATGCCATTTACAGAATACACTAAACATGCACACTAGTTTAGGCCCTAGACACTGTACTCGTAAAACAAGGGCACGACGAGCCGGTTTACACGCGCTTTATACCAGGTGCACACATGTACCTGGGCGCTTCTCCCACCGCCACGACGCGGTCTATCCGATCCTTTAGAGGCGCCCTCGGGTAGTTTCGCTCCGATCCGAACCCCTCAGAGAATCTAGTAGAGCACGGGGACATGCATTAGTGCGTGATGCTGTCCTTCTAGGAAACCTATGACCGGACTTCTTTGGGGGCATCGAAAAACTCCTCCTTAAGCCCTGTAATCGAAACATCGTCAAAGGATTTCTAGTCGGAATGGCATCACGCAAGCGTGTCTTCGGGTCGGAATTTATCTCTCATTGTCGGAACAGAACAAAAATATTGATGTTAAAGCTACTACGACTTTGACGACGACGACCGCGACGGGATGGTGGTAGCCAGCGATGCGGGCTTAAAACAAGTCCTTCTGGTTTGTAATTCCTTGCTCATAACATAAGTTATTATAAATTTATTGTTTTAAACTTTAAGCTTTTTCATTAAAGCAGTGAAGTTTATTGCGCCCATTCTTTTCCACAGCTAAAACATCTATATCTATATATTAATACGTGAAGCAAAAACTTTGTACCCGTTCTTACGAAAATTGCGCGGACGGAGGAGTATGAAATTTCGCACACTTATAGTTTATATAGAGAAGGTTATCCGAAAGTTAATATATGTTTTTAATTAGGCATAAAAATACATTAAATCAACAAAAACAACATGTATTTGACACATTCGCATATGTATTTGACACACACGTATTGTTTGTCTTTAATGCGGCCAACATCTGTCAATGCCAATCCAAACACACATTCTATCTTTTTTAATTTTTCATTGCTTAGGATATAATCCGTGCAGCCTTAATAAAATTACGGTCGAATTTCGACCACTGGGCGACCACTACTTATTAGTATTAGATAATATCAGGTTTTCCACACCTTCCGGTCCCCTGCAACATCATGCATGCTTTCTTGAATCTATCAAGGTTGTCCCAAACTAGACAATCATAGACGTCCTGAATGTACGCAAAAAATGTAAAGACGATTCAAAAGCACTTATTTTAAAGTTTATTTAAATAAAATAATTTAAATGAAACAACTTTTACGGATCTACTCGCGTTTATTTTATTTTATACATTATTTAATGTTTATCCTGACGTTTCGAATCCTTTGCAGGGTCCGTGGTCACAGGGAGACTGAGGTGTTGGTCATCTCATAATTAGTTGTCGTAAAAGTTGTTTCATTTAAATGTGTAGTGTTCGCGTAAACTTTAGAAAACAATAAATAAAATAATTTTATTTTGACTTTGACATTTCAAAAAGTGCACTTATGTTAAGCCTGCTGTCTATTTTTTGTTATCCAGGCAACGTCATCAGTTTTGAACCAAGTTTCTATTCTAGGTAGGACTGAGGGTCAAAGTTTTGCGATCGTGGACCACTGAGGGTTAATAATGGCCGTGGCGCCGTTCATTGAGCGGCTTGCGTTGCCCACCCTGTTTGCTCAGGATTTATCTAATGCATACGGTTACGTGCCTTCTGTTTACTTTACGAATTACCAAGGTAAAATAACTCATTAATCAGTGTCAGTATATACTTTCACTAGCTGTGCCCCGCGGTTTCACCCGCGTTAATTAGCGAACAATCTATTAAAAAACTATTTTATTTTTCCGTTTTTGCAACATTTTTCATTGCTGCTCCATTCTTATTAGTCATAGCGTGATGTAATATAGCCTATAGCCTTCCTTAATAAATGGACTATTCAACACAAACATTTTTTTTTAATTCGAACCAGTAGTTCCTGAGATTAGCGCGTTCAACCAAACAAACAAACAAACAAACTCTTCAGCTTTATAATATTAGTATGATTTTTATAGTATATAGATTGTAATTGCCTAGAACAAGCCAAAGATACACTGCCTCAAGCCTGTTGGGTGTTGAGAGGACGACGTAAGCACACAAGGTACAATTTGGGTTCAAGGTCATGGATAACGGAAAATGGCTGGACAAATGAAGGGGCATATAAAATCAAAAGCATCAGCTAGCACTCATTATTTACACTTGATATTATTTTCTCTGAACCTTATAACTTGGACCTATTCATGGAACTACAGAGAACAGGTTTTAGGTAAAGTAATCTACAGGCGAGAGGAGAGAATAGAGGAGTTGCAGTGGTTAAGGTTAAGCAACTTTCACAAAGGCCGGTCATCGGATGGGTGACCGAAAAACTTTTCATCTTAAGCTCCTCCTTTCTTCGGAAGGCACGTAAAGCCGTTTGTCCTAGCTGCATTAGCAGTTGTTAACGACCACCAATCCGCAATGGGTCCACGGTTTATGGCCCGTTCTCTCTATCCATTCATAGGGAAGGCTCGTGCCGCAGAACTGGGGACATAAAAATGAGCTGATGTTGATGATGATGATTCTACAGGCACAGAGTACTTAGCTCAACTGGACTATGTGGTCTGAGACCGTAGCTCACATTCCACCATTAAAAATTCTGGTCACTTACTGGTTGAAGCTCACTGGAAGGGCTACTGCATTTCTCTGTATGCAACAAAACATTGTACCTTAGGGATTATTTATTGAATATTTATATATTTCGACGTATTTTTATAAGGACGCAAGTACTTCGCTACCAAAGTTTTCTTTGCACTTAGAACCAACTATCATTATTTACATCAACAAATCCTAACAAAAAAAAATGGGGTTTTTCAAAAACTAATAAAAAATAAACTCGCTCGCATTCGTAGTAAGGGCGATGACTAGCCAATTCCAAGCCAAATGTTTGCCTACACCTGGCCAGGCTGTTAGCACTGTTAATATAAGCTTACCATTATCTGTATCGTGGTACGGGCCAACTATAATTATAGTAGCAGTTTCCCTTTCGCTGACCTGTCCTTTAATTTCAGCTTGTTTCATTTGTGTTTACACGTGTAGTAGGTAATTAATTTTAGCAACTAAGCTTAGTATATGTAGTAACTTGGCGTTTTGTTTCTTTAAATAACCGACTGGCGATGGCGTTTAGATTACATTGCTATTGATTTATGCCGTAAACACTCGAAATAGGTATAATGGAAACTTTACCTGCAATATAGGTACAACACTAGTAAACATTACAGGTTGTTTGATAAGAATACATTACGAAGTACAACTTAACTTACTTATTGTTCTAGCTGAGCAGCCGTCACCGTCATTTGACATTATACAAAGGTTGGACCGCCTTATACTATGGTTTTTAAAGTTCACGGGAAAGTAAAGAAATAATAAAAAAAAAATTAAAACATCAATATGAACACGTGAAATATGGTGTGATATTCATTATTATTTTTAAAATCATTATTATTATAACTGCTTTTATTTGAAATAATATTATTTTTTATTAAAAAATATATAAACTGACGTTTTGAATCTCTTGCTAGGTATCCGTGATTCTAACATTTATCTACACAATTTCTAACATTTATCTATTATGATTAAAGTTCGCTTTTTAATGGTGTCGTTTATCAGCGCAGTCATAAATCAAAAAGGTAAAATGATCGTCCCATCCAAAAAAACTAGAGGTGATCCCCAGACGATGTTTATTTAAATAGGTAATTGATAATGTTACCGAAGAACTAAAACCAAGTGATGGATGGTCGTAGATAGATTATGACACTATAAGTAACGACACTTCGGTTGATGTAAACCGAATCTTATTCCAATCACGATAGGGTTCAACTAGGATTCAAACATTTTTAATTTGCAGCTTTATGTAGTTTGAGCATCGATTGGTATTTTTAATTCGATGAGTTTGAGAAACAAAATCAACTGTTCTATAGTGACTTTGTACAACTTTGTCGAGATTTGGCGCTCTTGTCGCAGCAGCCAATTCTTGAATGCTGAGTTTCCTGTAGTGTTTTATTTCCTACGTTTAAGTACTTGGCCTTCATATCACCTGGTGTTAAGTGATAATAAGGCCCAAAGTGGGAGCGATGATTTCAACCTTCTTCGGTAGAAATGTAAAGCTTTTGGTATGTCGTAAGATGTCTGTTATTAACAGTTACAACCCGTACTAGGCTTGTGCGATGGGATACCTCCCAACATCGTAGCATTGGATGTAGTAGAAGGAGATGATGCAGTTATAAAAGAGTGTAAAACGAGTGGAACATTTAGAAGAAGTCTGTAGAAATGATTCGTCACAATAAAACTTCCAAGTGGAAAGTTAATATACTTTCAGTTGAATAAAAATAAAAAGGTTCATAGGATCGGACTCTGTGGCATGCGTTGGACCGGGCTTATATCCAGCAGTGGATTAATACGGGCTGTTTATGATAATGGTGATGAATATAACAATGAAATTTAGAACATAGCTAAAGTCCGCCTCTGTGGTCTAGTGATTAAGATCGCCGGCCGTGAGAACATGTTTGTTCACTCAGTTTGGTCGGTGGTAGAGCTTGCTTGTCCGCTTTGCTAGCTACCACCATCTTATCTAAATATATCGTCATAATATCAATATTTGTATCATTGTTGTGATATCCAGTGCCTCAGTAGTTGAGGATTCCGGGTGAAGTTCGCTTCCACCTTCGGCTTTATCATCACTTAACATCAGGTGAGATAAAAGCTAAGTGCTTACCCGTAAAATGTATTAAACAAATGACCGTGTACTTATGTTATTATGTAGTGATTGACTAAAACGTAATGTAACATTATTACCACTAAATTAAAGGAATACAAACAGAACTAGGAACACAAACAGAACAAAACTACATACATACACAGCAATCCTATACAGTACCGATTCCTATCTCACGAACCGATTTGAAAACATAACGACAACAAGCATTGTCCGATAAACATCAACAAACTGATTCCGAACAAAAGCAGCCGGAGCGTTCAACAATCATAGAAAGCATTATTTCAAATGGTTTCAATGCTCACTCCCAAACCAAATTGGAATCAGTATAAATAAATAATAGTTAAAACAAGTTATATGGGATCGCAGGAAATTTTGTATACTAATCTTCAAACGTCAGTATAACCATAGTAGAATGAAACAAGTAGGTCATCTTCATACATACGCACCGAGCGCGGCTTGTATGTGAGCGCAGCCGAGCCAACCCGTCCGTACGCATCGTCGCACACAAACACTGACAAAGTTTATTGATGCTAATGATGCGCCAGTCGCGGCTGAGCCGTACATGCCGCGCGCGCCTGCGTGTTTCGTCGCTGTGCCGGCGCCGCCGCTGCCGCTCGCACGTAGATTATAATTTGTTAAACGTAAGTCAAGGTCAACGATGGTTACAAAAAAAAACAAGAGATATTGCAGTGTTTATGGATGTCTTAATAGCAGCTTGTCCATTGAATTTTCTTTCTTTACTTCACCTACCGAACAAGAACGGTGAGTGAGTACCTCCTTCCTGCCTAACCTAATTACACAATTTTGTGTCATTTATTTACTACCGAAAGAGTTAAGTTCTGCTCCAGATCTCGTGGATTAGAGAGGTAAATACATGTACCTACGGATTTGTAAGTTTAATTTATTAGATTAGACGGTACACCCTACCGCGAAAACAAGGGACTAATTAGGAACAGTCACGAAACACTTTGGACTTTGTACATACCACTCTTATGTTGTGGGCATAAGTACTAGTATCGAACTGCAAGTGCTTACCGTGATGTGCTGTTGACCGTATCTACTTACCTATTGTAAGTTGTTGTGTTGTACAGTTGACAAACTACGTTTAGGTAGATCGGGGGTTCTCTAAAATCCATGAATTCATATTTCTAAGTATGTTCTTATTTTATATGTAGATACCTACCTCATTCTAATTAAAAGCGACAGCCCTACAAGTTTAGGTGATTATCGCTTGCTCGGGGGCCGAGTTGGCCTACTTGTTTCATTCTACTATGGTATAACTGATGATGATGATAAACAAATCGCGAGACTTGCCTCCGCAGAGATTAGACTAAGGGTGGGTGACACTCCATTGACGCAGAGATGAGATGAGCGGAGCCGAGCTATGTGGAAATGAACTAATATTGGAGCAGAGCTGAAAAGAGCCGCCAAAATAAAAGGACTCCATTGGTTTATTTCCACACAGCTCGGTTCAGCTCAGCTCAGATTAAAAGTTGTATGTTTAATTGATATACAGTCGAGTTCAATATTGTCTTGAAAAAGTAAATTCTGTCCACATTTATCCATGGCAACCATTTAATACAACAGAGCGACAACTCAGTAAGTAAATAAATAGCATATACCTAAACCACTCAAAAATCTTTATTTGCGCCTTTCCTCATGCATGTAATTTATCATGGGAACAAAACAATCACATAATATGAGTTAAATTTACTTATATATAACATGACTCATCGTCGCAGCGACAATATTTTTTTATTTATTAATTTTATTTTATTTCTTCTTTTAAGTTGACTACATATACAATGTAACTATCTATTCAAGATATCATCATTGCAAGTCTTATACAAAAAGCCTTTTATAATTTAAACGAATTCAGTGTTGATAAATAGGTATGTACTCACAAAAAATTGTATAGTAATGTTATAGTGTTACTAATTTTACCAACGTAAATGTAGTTAATAAGGCTAGTGCAACCTCAAGTTTAAATTAATAGTTAAGACAAAAACAAGTGCATAACATTTTCTAGGAATTTCCCAGAATTTTCTAGCATACGCTTAAAATTTACTAGCTGTTGCCTAGAATTGTCTAGCGTGACCTTAAAATTTACAGCGGGTTGCCTAAGATTGTCTAGCATGATCTTAACATTTTCTAGCGGTTGTCCAGAAATGACTAGCGTGAGCTTAATTTTGTAGCGGGGTGCCTAAGATTAAATATACAAAAACTTACCGTATAAAATCGGTCATATCTTGGAATTGTTATGGTTTAGGGATAAGCTGTCATATAAAATATTATTCATAATATTGATGACCTCTACACATACAACGGGTAACAGAAAGGTGTGTTTTATATGAAAAGATCCAAAGTGAATCCGATCTAGATTTTGTAAGTGTTGTTACTTAGACATTATTATTAACTTTAATTTGTCGGGCAATTGTATTTTAAATATTTATATTAGTGAAATCATATAAGCAAGCAGCAGTGATCACAAATGTAAGTACTGTGAAGACCTGAATGGCTTCACTTATATTATCGGGAGTTTTAAGGAAGGAAACGCTCCGGATGATTTAACTTTATATATATATTTTTTAAAGAATTAATTGTAATACATCAAATATGTCTTGTCGTAGTCGCGGTGTGACATCGAATCCCCGATACTCTTCTCTTTTTTTCTATCGCCTTCTTAATCAACTCGAATCGAATGCAGAACGTGACGGCTGCCAGTAGGCTGGCCCAACCAAGTAGTCCCGATCACTAATAATACACAGAGATTACTAAACCACTAGGGCTGTGACTTGTTTACTTTGATGTGATGTCGTAAAAGAAATATGTAATTAAAAATTGCGTAACAAATTTTAATTACAAATTATGTCTAAGTTATTCTGCAGACACGATCTAGATCGGATACACTTTGGACCTTTTAATTTTGAACACACCTTTCTGTTACACGTTGTATATCAAAGTTATATTCGTGCACAGACTTTTTTTTAAAAAGCGGCCAAGTGCGAGTCGGACTCGCGCACGGACGGACGGACGGACGGACGGACGGAAGGACGGAAGGACGGACGGACGGACGGACGGACGGACGGACGGACGGACGGACAGACAGACAGACAGACAGACAGACGGACAGACAGACGGACAGACAGACAGACAGACAGACAGACAGACAGACATGACTATTCCATAAGGTTTCCGTTTTTTGCCATTTGGCTACGGAACCCTAAAAACCACTCTTTGTCTTTTTCGTATTTGTTAACGTTATCCAATGTTGAATACAACCCGAAGTGTCTGCGTACTCTCGCGTGATTAGAGTGTGATCTAATTTTAAGCTAGATGATGAATGTTGCCTGTTCACGAGGTGCTTAGTGCAATAATAAAGTGTAATGGAGCGTGTCGATTACGAATGTTCCCAGTATTAATGAAAATCCTCGCATGACGGATTTAGTGCGAAGGATGCAGTAAGCGTCAGAATATTTGGATGCGGTATGGTGAGCAAAAATGTATCATTCCCAGCTCCTCCGTGCTTCGGAAGGCACGTAAAGTCATTGGTCCCGGCTGCATTAGCAGTCGTTAACAACCACCAATACGCACTGGACCCGCGTGGTGGTTTATGGCCCGTTCTCCCTATCCATCTATAGGGAAGGCTCGTGCCCTAGCAGTGGGGACATAAAAATGAGCTGATGATGATGATGATGATGATGATGAGGGCTTGTTTGTCCACCTGGAAAGACAGCACCATTGTCCACATGTCATCATAACATCCATATTTGTAGCATAGTTGTGTTCCGGTAACCAGAGATAACTTTCTCTTATCTCGTCTTGAGTGAACGTTAGAAAATATATAGTTAAGCTAGCTATCTTAAGCTTATTTTTATCCCGCGGGGTTCCAACTTTCTATGTGGGGTAAATCTGATGTTATGGACGACCAACTAAAACCCTAGGGCACCCTTCTACCGCTTGGGTGGGATCCCAAGAATATTGAGTAGTGGTCGCCACGGTGGTCCCTTTGGACACGTAAGGCTTACCCCCCGACTAAGGCGCCTCACCCACTGAGCTACCCTTAACCTTTTTGCGATAGCGAGGATGATACTATCCAGCATATATAAACGCCAAAGCAAAATACAACGTAGCGTGAGAGTTGGAAGTCTAAATAAATAAAACAAATATTCTAAGTCTAGTCTAGTCTAGTCTAAATAAATAAAACAAATATACAAACAAGCAAGTAAACTTGAAATATTGTACTTAATTATATTAAGGAAATATTGACATGTGCCAATCGGCGAAATAAAACAAAGTTGAGTGTAAGTTTACTTATTAAGTCCTCGCGCGCCCTGTGAACGCACGGTCGTACACAAGGTGGCCCGCTAATTATACCTACAGAATAATTACATAATAATAATAATAATAATATTAATAACTACATTCTCTTGATGTAAGAAATAAGAAATTTGTAAACAACTAATGTAAGTAATTAAGAGTTGGCTAAAAAATAAAACCTAGTTGGCATATCAATATGCCTTCGTAGCTCCGCGGCCCGCGCTGAGCGAACATTGATTTGGTTTTATTAAAGCGACATCTGCCGCGTCCGCCGCCTCCGCGCAAACTTCCCGAGACGAACACTCATTTGCGACGGTGCCCGCCATGTCACTGACATGAATAATTTATTGATAATTTTTGTTGGCACTGTTCTTATTCGCAAGATTTCTGTGTCATAATGCGAGCTTACTACGAAGCTTATAGGCGCAACAGCTAACGCGAGAAGCAACACACAATACCGGGTCACGGATCAATTTAAAATTGAATACTGACTGGAGCATTTTGGCGTGACGTAGCATGTTCGATGCGAGCATTCGCATCGTCAGTACAGTGAGCCGAGGCTATTATCGGTCATCCAGCAATTACGTATCAAGCTCGCCGCCAATGATACGTTACTGTTACGTTACAATGATCGTTCCCTCCGCCGGTAAGTCGCTACCATAAAGGATTCCATAAATGAGGAAAGCTTCGAATTTAAGCTGTTGTTTTCGTAAGAAAGCAGACTTTAATATTCGCGTCAGTGGATTGAACCAAGGGGGTGGGTTATGGTCCGATCTCTTGATGTAAGCAGGCTAAAGCCTAGCAGTGGGAAGTTTAAAGGCTAATGATAATGAGAGCGATATCTACGCGATTAAAGCGAGTTATAATAAAAAACAACATACTTAATTTTTTTACTCAGTATTTTTATACTTTATGAAGCGTCAACATCATGAGAAACCTTAGTTGTGTTAGTTGTTAATTTTTTTGTCCCAATCATATTAATAATACCTAGGCATATTAAACAATAATGTGGCGACTCAATCAACATAACAAAAAACAAAAATCCTAACAGTTAACTTCCGCTATAGAACAGCGCAGCGTCCTCCACTGCGTTCAGACATTCCAAAGAAACTCATGATTGCGCTCACGGACGCGCTCCCCCGCCTAATTCCGGCGGCCGTTTTGCCAGACGATTTTAGTGGTTCTATCAACTTTCCACCCCATAAGCCTCCTCCGGGACACATTGATTGCCGGCGCCGATTCTCCCAATTTGCATTTTATAATTAAAGAATTAGACCCGCCAAGAGGCCGAAGGTTTATTTACATCGCGTCGAGGTTTACATTTTAATGGTGCGTTCTGGAGTTACTTTTAAGTCTAATCATCTTTGAGATTAACTGCTCCGCTCGTAGCACTGTGAAGCGCCGTAGCAGGACTACGCAGTTACAGCCGTAGTAGTTCGTGACACGAATTTATTACAGTGAAAGTGTTGATGGTATCAGTTATTTTAACTCTTGAGCGTTTTTTTTTGTGACTGTGTTTGTAAAAGTAAGGTAGTTATTCGCTTGGTTAAAAGATTAATTACAAAAACAGAATAAACCATACAACCATTATTATTAGATTCTTCACCATTTTTAGAGATATCTTATTTCACATTTGTTTAAAGATCTTGGTTTCATATTCCTATTTTTTATAATTATTTATGATATATTTTAAAAGTTTATGGACACACAGAAAGGGGTCCCAAATGAGTTCTACAGATGAATGTAGTACAAGGGCACGGCTTATTTCAGTTCTGAAATATCTTTAGCAGGCCCGCAAAAGGAAATTTTATAAATGGAGACAGAATTAATGTGTGCCTCTTGTACTAACTAACATTTTAAATAATTTTTTATTATATTATATTAATTGAAAAGTTTTTAGTAAACATAACTTTAACAGAATTGAAACTTTTATCAAATTATCCCCCGCTAGGAATCGAACTTAGGTCTTCCGGGTATGAGAAAGCTTATAACTACAAGACCAAAGTGGCGATATAAAGTATAATAGTAGCATAATATTTAATGTTAACAATCGCTACCTCTCCACTTTAATACCTTTTGCATTACATAAAAGCATCCAGTTTCTCAAATGTTTGACTTTATCGAAGACATTTCTTACAATAAATGGCAGTAAAATGCCCTATGAATATTTCCACCCCTTGCATCTATTGTGCCACGAGAATTATCTACAGCCATTTCGACACCCTCTATCGTAGTTGTGGAGACGGTATGTATTTATTACTCTTTATTTTTATCGATTTTTATGTCCGGTACTTTGGTAACAGAATTTTGTCTTAGAAAGATTAATATAGTAACGTCTCTTTTGTGATAGTACTAAGTCTGACACGCATCATCGTCATTTTCATCCACACTGAGCGTGGTGGTTTTTAGTCCGTTCTCCCTGTGATGTCACCATCCATTGGGTTGACGTCACAGATAAGTCCATTCGAAACCACACCATGGACAAATAATATTAGTCCATGACCACACTAAATATAGAATTGCGAACGACATTAAAATATGTATTTTCTGTACACTTTGTGAATTGTGTTTGGTGTTGAATTATTACATATTTTGAGTTAACCAAAGGACCTTGAACACCACAACCTACCTTTATTTGTTAAAAGGTAGCAACCATTTACCTAAAATTTTGGTTATGTATCAAAGACAAAAAGGCAAAGACAAAGACATCATCATCATCATCATCATCAATATCCTCTCGACCCTCTGCTGGGCATAGGCCTCTCTTTGCTTATTCCATTCGCCTCGATTCTGTGCTAGTCTGGGCCTCGTGCTACCCACGGTCTTGGTTATATCTTCCACCCATCTCGCCGGAGGAAGTCCCCTTTATCTGTATCCCTCTCTCGGCCACCACTCAGTCATCTTTCTGGTATGTATAATTTTTTACGGAAATTTTGATGCAAACAAATTACAATTTGAAAAATATTAAGATCGGATTTTGATGACGTGGTTGTCGACATTGTGTAGGGCTATTTTGGGTTGCAAACTGGGAGTAGATGGCGTTGATTAATTATTGTTGGCTGACAAACCCACGATAGCATAGTTGGTATTGCACCTGTCCCGGTGTGTCATGGAGTGCGACTTCAAACCCATTCGTGGAAATTTTTTCGTCACTTTTTCAAATTGTTATTTGTTACTTACGTAAATATCAAGTACCCGTACAATATTTGCATGTCACCAACCAACCAACAATACTTTCGGCGTATTGACTTCCCTTTCCTTAATTGCCCCTTTATAGGAGTGCTCTCAGGATTTTTCAACATTCGTTCACACCATCTCCATATATATGGAGCTTCCATTCCATATCAGGCTATACGAGCAATACATTAGAATTTAATATTTAAACGCGCGCGTGTGAATAGTTCTGAGAGCCTTCGTTGTTCCATACAAGATCTCCGGCCTTTAATATTTTACACGCTTCACATACGGCAATGTGATAAATTTACTGTGCCTGAATTATGGACGGGAATTCACTCTTTTTATTTAGTTCGTTTCGAACGAGCGAAGTCATATTTTTGTTGAATAAATCATAAGCGGATGAAGTTTTCAATTTGACGCGGATAGAAAATATAAATGTTTGTTTGAATTTCTGTTTTGCTGAACCAACTGGCTTTGACTATCAAGCATTAATTGATTCTCTTGGTTTGTTTTTGTGTAGTTTAGAAAGAGCTAAATAAGGTGCAGTACAAGTACAGTACCGTTCGTTATAAACGGCAACACATCACACATACACATCTAACCGAGTTAATTCAGTCTGTATGCAACCTCAGTACTGTAAATAAATCATTAAAATCATCATGATAATCAGCGCGTAAAGAAAAATATACGAAAATGTTACATTATGGAATAAAAAAAATGAAAATGAGCTTCAAAGGTAATTAGGTGTATATTTTACGTCAAAGACTGATCCATAGCTTCATAAACCCTACGGTGTAGACAATGCAGCAAGAACTTACAAGAAACTGCAATTTCTCCAGTATTGTGTTACAATACAGAGATAAATTCATAACAGTAATTTATCGTGCATTTCTATATAATTATGTATAGCTATGTAGGCAAATATAAACATAATTATACACTTTATAATAAATGTGTAAAGTTTTCTTTTTATTGTGTAGTAATCGCAAAATCTATGTGCACTTTTTAAGCACATTGCTGGAACGGTTGAGTGTAAGATTTGGTATAATTTAAGTTTATATGGATAAGACGTCCTGAAACATGAATTATATCTATATATTATCTATACTAATATTGTAAAGAGGAAACCTTTGTATTTTTGTATGTATGTATGTTTGCAAGGAATAAACTCTAAAACTACTAGACCGATTTCAAAAATTCTTTCACCATTAGAATGCTACATTAGCGCTGAGTAACATAGGCTATATTAAAAAAGAAATGCGGTACGAAGTCCGCCGGGTCAGCTAGTTTATTATAAAACGGTTGAATTTCGAGCTCTGGAAGAACACTTGTCATTATAAATATGTTTATTAATGTACCTAATACTAACAAAAATCTTTGCAGTAAAAAACAATCTTATAAAATTTTAAAACGCACCGAATTGTATTCAATATCTCCCACAGTAGCGTTTGAACGTTCCGCGTGCACCATTACTATATTATTTATCGTAATCCTAAATAACCAAGGGTTAGTAACGTTCCGCCGAGTTTTCCCTTTTAAAAATGTTATTTCCCTGAAGAGACACTGAAATAATAATGCCCTATCTTGGGCGGGCAGAGAATGTGGTACCTGTAATATGAAAAATAATGGAAAAGTCACACCGATTTTTTAAGGCTGCAGAGGACAAATGCCCTCTTTACTTTTGTGAGAAGATTCATATTTCAAAAATGGTTGTATGCAAAATGTGCTTTTCTTACTTACACTGTTATTCGTGTAATTTGAAATGACATTTTTTTTGCAAAAAAGGAGGATTAGTTGTATTATAGTTATGTTCTTAAAGTTTATTTTTAATGGTTTGAATATCACTGACACACAGTTCTTAGTTTTACGCGTACTGACGTTAACATTGATTATTATAAATCGATGATGATTAGATTTAAATCATCATCATCATTATCATCATATCAGCCAAAAGGATTTCTATTTGATTTATATAATTCTATTTCATTCAAATTGTAGAAAGTGAACTAAACTCTAATAAATCTGCAAACTTGCACTGGATCAAAGAGAAGGTTTATAGTACGAATATTGCCTTGTTTAACCACCTCCGAGAGAATTCGATTTTTCGAGGATATTATTTTGCACTCGCTTTAGTTACATGGTAGTAAGAATTTCTCTTAGTCCTTCAGGCTAGCTAGATACTTATGGCCATAACAACAATGTCAATAGTTTGCAATGTTCCAACAGTTAGAGATGAGATACCTAATACCTAGTGAATAAATCCCGGTAAAGTGCGCTTTGGCGTTTTTCATAGTTATAGTCATAATTATTAATTGCATCATATTGGTATGGTACAGGTCTTTCCATATTATAAAGTCCCATATCATGACCCTGTAAGGGTATTGCAACAATGTTGGGTGGTTTTTGATATATATATTTTACAACATCACATCATCACCATTTCATCAACGTCCTCACTGCTGGGGCACGAGGCTTATGGATGGATAGGGAGAACGGGCCATAAACCACCACGCGGGCTCAGTGCGGATTGGTGGTTGTTAACGACTGCTAATGCAGCCGGGACCAACGACTTTACGTGCCTTCTGAAGCACGAAGAAGCTCAAGATGATATATTTTTTGGTCACCCATCCGATGACCGGCCTATTCGAAAATTGCTTAACGTCAGCAATCGTAGACCGGGCGCCTTAACTACTGCGCCATCGAGCTCCGAGTCGAGTCGAGTTAAGTACTATAATTAAATGTCGAACAATGAGCATAAAATGTATTAAATTACTATGATACTTTGCCTTTACGTCAAAAAAGTTTCTATAACACTATTAATGTTTACCACCGAAATAAACACAAAACCAATTTGAGGCATACACTCCTTTAATGGTTTCTTACAAAGTATCAAAGATACGTCCTTAACAAGTTTGTTTGTCGATAATCTTCTTTAAACGCAGAAATTTGGTAGCCAAATCAATATCACCCCCACCCCATACCACATATCAGTGTTAATCAGTACTTGCCCTATCAGCATGTAATCTACCCCGACTATTTGTAAGGTAAAACGCACAATGCACCTTTTATACCCCTATTTCACACCACCCCCTAATTCAGCACACCATTCAAGAGGATCTATAGATCCCCTATGGATTTCATTATGACCCTTGGCGTTTCGTTCGCCCCAGTCATCGTTTCATAGTTGTTAGGGTGGATTCTCAAGGCGGGAGGATAATTAAAAATAAATTTGCATTTTAATGTTTGATTGTTTTAAATAAAGGGTGCGAAATTGTTTTACTAATGAACTGTTTGGCGTTATCAATTTGGATCCGAAAGTTTAGTTCACAATCGATAGAAAATTCAACAAAAATTGTATGGTATGTAACCTATAGAAAAATGCTGAAACGCTCTATCGTGTTTGTTTCCTTGTACTGTTACTAAATTATGTACAGATATTATTTACTTTCTTTGTATCGAGTGTGAGGTTACTCTAAGACGCTCTATCTTTGAGGCTCTTTATCATTGCAAAACAACACTTCTATTGATGAAAAGTAAAACTTTTATTTAAGAAAAATAATGTTATATAGTGTGTTTTCTATACCAATAAATTTATGCAACAAACACATGGTAGAGAAGAGCTCTCTGAACTAGTCCCGCTATTTTTTTTAAAGGACTACAAGTTATACCCTAGAATACCATCAATACCTGGTTGACGTTCCATGCATCAGGATTTTATCCTTCAACCTAGGAATTGAATGTATTGCCAACATCTGTGTTACTTCCAAACGCTTACCTTCTGAGTAAGCTCTCTCCGTCGCCGATCTTATCTTGACCTTCCCGTCCAGATTCAGGTCAAGAGCAAGAAGCTAGACTGACTGCTTGTGGTCTGTACAATATCATATCTCTTCTATTCACAAAACCGTAAATAAGTAAATATACAATTTACAGTACATTTGGATATTATTATAGTTTAGTGTGATTACTATACAATCTGACGGTGACATAAGGATCTGCTAATATGCGTAGATTCATAGTTCTGTAGCCAAGTAGCAGTGTTCTGCAATGCCCTATTACGGTTGAAAGATTATGATAGCTATAAAAATTAGAGGGCTTGAGGTCAGCATCACATGAGCCATTCTATAATATTAGAAACATCAGTAGAAGAATAGTAACACCTTTGTAACAGACAGGCTAATAATAATATTGCTCCAACGTATTTGGAGCGTCAAACACCAAGATACGTATTCCAATTCGATCTGTAATAAAGTTCAAGTTAAATTAGTCCTTGCACTTCAATATTAAAAAGTTCGCAAAATGAGCGTTGTCAAAGCGGAAATGTAAATAAGAGCCATCTGTGAAATCTGTAAAAGATCTCGTTAACGCCTCGCCGAACCGTTCATTTCATTCAAACTGTTGACTTCCTCAATCCGAGTCAGCTTACACCGAAATACGATTCTAAACTTTCTTTAAAAGATTCGCTGGGTGATATGCAGTGTGCACGGCGGCGTGCCGGCCCGGCACTTATTGCGGGGCGATAAATGTCAAATTCGCTCGTTTGACAAGGCCCAAGTGAGACTGCGAGAGAGGTTAGCTGCACAGCGCTTGCGTACAAGCCGCTGCAGCTCGCCGCCAGCAGTCTGTGGCAGGCCTCGGGTGCCGGCGATGCTCCGTAGCTCGTCCAGTCGACTGACTGCCCTTGAGACGAGCGGACGCGCGCGGCTCTCTCGAACTCCACTACCACGATTACAAATACGTTTGACGAGAAAAAAATATTCGTCCTTCCGAAAACTTACTCGTTGAGTGAACCTTTTTACTGTTGACTAGTTGATGTTTTAAATAGTTGTGCGGAAACTCTTCAATGATGGCTAGCACTGACGCTGCTTAGTAAGGATAACACAGGTAAGCCCGAGATATTGCCACGGGAAGAAATACTGTGACCTCGCCTTCAAATTTGATGATGTTGAATTTTTAATATGATAAGGAAAATGTAATTTCATGAATAAACAAGTCGGGCTTTCTCCCCCGACTAACAGTTTTTGTCTGTCACATTTACAGCGAGGTGTGTTTTTAACAATTTAAGCACATCAATTCTTTGGGTATGTATTTTAAAACTTCGATTCTCAATATTTTTTGTAAGCATACGAAGTTTTCCACATCCGTAAAAAAAAATGACTCCACTCTAATAATGTTGTTGTTTGAAAAATGCAATGCCATGTCTTCCTAACTTAGAGCATTAATTTGGTTTAATGCTCTAAGCTTCCTAAACACCAATTAAGCGTAACTCAGCTCCAATTACCTTTTTGTCAACTTTCAATGTCAGTTGTCGACGCTCATCTGTTTCGTCCCTTCCATTTCTGTTCATTAGCAACCATTTGTCTGTGATTGTAGTTGCGACCGGATTGATTCGCCGATACAACCAATCCCAGCCTGATTGAGTCTTATTTCCCCCGCAGAATACTGATTACCTGCTTACTGTTACGCTCGGAATGGTATCCCGAAGGAATTGATCTTCTTGTTATTGGTCATTCGTTTTGCTTGGAATTTGTCCTTTCACCTTGAGATAATTTCGTTTTAAATAAAAGGGTTTGCTTGTATAAAAGTACATTTAACGTTCCTTGAAATTGAGTTTAAGGCTACAACTTGGTCTAACTCTGTAAATCTGAAGGTGTAGCAATTGTAACTGAGCCAGACTGTATAATTGTCGACAATAGTTATTTCTTAGAGTTTACCTAATTGAAGAAAAATAAATCTTTTGTTTAATTCAAGAAACTACTTTGGTATTGAAAAACATCGTTTCTAAGGAATGTAATTCCGTTCTTTATAAGTCTTGAATGTATTTCTGAGAAAATTCTAAGATGCTTTTGTTATGATGTAATTGATTTTGTTTTCGGGCTTAGTTACATCAGATGGTCTCTCAGTTAAGCTACTGGTTGCAGATCTAGAGGTTCCGTGTTCAGTTGCTATGTTATATTGTAGTTTATTTGGTTGGTTGTGTAGCTCGTTTTAAAGACGCTAGATACCACCATTTTTTCTAGGTCTATATCCATACTCAAAAAGTGCCCATTTCATCGTAAAAAAATTAAAACCTAATCCTAGCTTGTTTTGAAAAATCTTTTGAAACTTTCCGGTCTCTTGACCTTTGTTATGTAGCATAATAAGGGCTGATTCAATTAAAGTAATCTCTCAAATTGACAAAATTACTTTTTTTCGTTATATCTCTCGTTTTATGGGTCGTAGAATGTTATTTTCTTTTTAACATCTGTCATTCAAACTTGAATGATATAGCTGAATAGCCCAACGTCCTTATAAAACGGGAATTTGTTATTTCTATAAGCGTTCGCTCTGAAAATATTGTGCGAACCGTAATAAATAATTTTATTGGCGTTGGAATTACCAATAGCACTGTAACTTGTGTTGTAGAAAAGACAAATGTTTGAATTTTTTAAAACCACGTGCGATTGCATTACATAAAATTCGGACTGACAACCTTCTTTATTTATTTTATTCCTTTTATGTAGGTAACAAAAAGTTATGGATGAAACAATGAAATGCAGCATTCATACACAAAATCTTTTAGAAATCATCGTGTTTATAAGTTTTCATTTCAAGGACAAAAAATCATAAGAGGATAAATGTAATTAATTTTTTATAACACTATTTTAAACTGTTAATATTGGTTTCCAAAACTTACGCTAACATATTGCATTGATGGGCGTAGGAGCACTGGTATGTGTTTTAAATTCTCTTCTCATTTCATTTCAAATTCTCATTGGTGAAGTGAAAGTATTTATTCTTATAATTTTATTAGGTTAGGGATCATCCCGAGAATTGTAGAGAACTCTGAGTTTTGAATTTGACGTTGTTATAAATGTATAAATATTAATGTTTTTGAAAGTCTTCGAATATGGTATTCCTTATGAAATTATTAAATGAAGATCTTCTAAAATTTATTATTTTTACAATTCTTCCATGCGCAAAACAATTTTAATAATATATATAATCAAAAGATAGGTTAGCTATGCTATAAAAAGCATAAGCATTTAGTATTTTTTATTTAATAAACTACTAAAAACTATTAGGGCGTTACTATTATTCCGTGATTTGTTCCCGTAATGTAAACTTCATTTCAAATTAGAGCAAAAGAGATAAAACACGGAATAACCATTGAAAACTTATACTCTGTTTATTAGTACGAAGGTTGGTATTTTAAATAGAAATATATTCCAAGGTTCCCACACATGTAAAGTTTCGTTATTGTCATTAGAATACTAATTATCAAAGTCAGAAAGCCAGAATTGGAAGTTGTCTCTATAAAGAAGCTCGCACGCCTGAAACTTGTTTGAACTTGCCGCCTAACGTCGGTTAACTTGGAACAACTTTTTCCTTTGACGAAAAGGAAAATTGTCAGCCAATGTATGGCATCAACAGGAAGAGCGTGCTTGTCCCGTCTTGTAGTTTACTTTGACGGTATAAAATAATTTATTAATTGGCATCTTCTGTTTGCTTTTATATCTCTCTTCTAATCGATCCCTGACAGCTCGAGCTTGATCAAAACTCTCTTTCATCAGGTCAACTATTGCCAACCGTTTGTCTCCAACGGTAATATATATTATACAATAGCTAATTTTCAAGCAGCTGAAAGTTCTGGTAAAGTCTGCCTCATCGTTACTGACCATCGGATGATGTAAAGCCAGACGTTATCGTTACTTTGTCATCGAATGAATAAAATAATATAACAGCATAATTTAAGGGGGTTATTCTAATATACTTGGGGTAGGCCTTTGTTCAGCAGTAGATGTCTTTTAGCTGAGATAATGATAGTGATGATGAGATTTACGGCATAATTGCTAGGAGCAATCTCTTCAAAAATGTCGAAACTTAGTAGCGTTTGAAATGTTACGACTTCTCAAGGCTAAAAAATAAGCGGTTGTAACACTGTAGAATTTCTCAGAAAGAAAATGTCAGCATATAGTTTAAAACTATAAAATTACGCCTTACTTCGCACCTAGGTGAGTAAGCAGCTGAAACTCTGTAGTTTACTTGCATTGTCACTCAGCATCTGTTGTCTACTGTACCCGACGAAAAAGTTAGCACAACTTGCATTGGAGTTGCGAAACGAAGTTGGCTGCCATTGCCGTGCCGAATTCAAATGAAGTCATGTCGGTTCATGTTCTACTTAAAAAAGTTCTCTTACCAATTGAGCATTATTACCGCATGTTACTCATGTGGTTATTACGTTCCGCTCTGTTGACGATTTGGGATAACGAAGCGGATAGAAGCGGGAGCGTTTTACGTTGACACTGTAATTTTTAAGGCGTCTTTGTTAAAAAAGTTTGGAAAGAAAGAAAGAAAAATAAATATTAATATCACCATGAACCATTAATATATTAGTCTATGATATCACATAACAAATACACAATTTACATATAACAGATAACAAACATACAAATAATAGACATACGTGTAGCGCTCTGGTTAAGTGATGTTGCTAATAGTTGAAATTTTTAAAAGCATTGACGCTCAACCTTTTTTTTATGTGTTGCATAATATGATACCAAGTAAATATAATAGCTTCAATAAAGATAATTTCGACGACTTTTCGATCAAACGGCTTAAGGAACCCTTTAAGTTTCTCACCGCTCTAAAAAAGTCCGGTGACGCTGATAAAACCGACTCTGGCCATCAGCAAACTTTCTCGAAAAATGCTTTATTAAATGACTTTTAAATAAACTTTATAGATTTCACATAGTGATAAGCGTGTAGAAATAACAAACTAAAATGTTTGCTCCTCTAAAAGCGAATGTATCCCAAACTCAATATTGATACAGCACCTCCATCAAAGATCTCAGCAAACAAAACTAATCTACAAATGGAGTGTAAATCTGATAAGTCCTATAGAATCCTCTTATTTGTTTTTACATCGATGTCTTAGAGCAAATGGTTAATTAAACATCTCGAGCGTGGTACCAATCAAGGGTAGGGGATTAGGAGCACTCCTAGCTCATTCAGGCACACTAACGAACGCTTTCCACTAGCTGTTTTAACCGCCTGCGGTCTAGTGGTAAGAGTGCTGGTCTAAGACCCGAGGGTGTCGGATTTTCGATATTGAGACCGGTTTTGTTAGGTAGGGTTGTTTTGGTCAGTTAGGTAATATTATCTTGTATGTCGTTATAACAATATGGTAGCAGTTGTTATGTTGAAATTAAATACTTCTTACGAATCTTCTCGGTCTTACATTTTATTCGATTTTAAACAGACGTTTCGAAGCTTTTATTGAGTCCGTGATCACAGAAAGGCTGAAGTGTTGGTTGCTTCATAATTAATTTGTAACTTGCATGCGATAAGATTGTTTTTGTAAACTTTAGCCAAGATAGCCAGCGCCACAGTACTTGAGGATTTCAGTTGAAGGGCGCTTCCGAGGACATTGTCACTTGGCAACCGATGTGTTATTTGTAGAACTTTGCGCAACAAAAACTTTTAAAGATCCTTCGATAAATTGTCGTTCTCACGTAAAAATACTTGTACTTCATGCTTTCCAACGGTTTCTGTGTCACCGGGTCGGTGCTTGAGGACCTCAAGCGGGGCCAGTCGCAACTCGAGCTGTTTCGGAGAGTTGGAGTACTCAAACGGGGACGAGAGGTGGTAAGTAGCCGGAGGGCGAGGCTCAGGCCCTCCCGAGGAGGGGGTTGAAACAAAAACAGAGGTAATTAGATGTACGACAGACATTAGTTTTGTTTGATTGTTAGATATCCACATTACAAGTTATTATTAATTATTAAATACAGTATGCAGTAGAAGTGAGCATGCTTGTTATAAAACATGCTTACTACTACTACACATCGTTAGCATAAGTATTAAGTATGAATATTATCTTTGAGTTTAATATTGTCTTTTCAATATTTTTTAAGCCTTAAAAGAGGTCTAGAGAGAAACACAACAGGCCAGATTAATTTAAATTACGGATGTTATTATCTACATCGGAGGAGCTCGATGGCGCAGTGGTTAACGCACCTGGTCTGCGAGTGCTGAGGTTAAGCAACTTTCGCAAAGGCCGATCATCGAATGGGTGACCAAAAATTTATCATCTCAAGCTCTTCCGTGCTTCGGAAGGCACGTTAAGCGGTTGGTCCCGGCTGCATTAGCAGTCGTTAAAAATCACCAATCACAATCACTGGGCCCGCGTGGTGGTTCATGGCCCGTTCTCCTTATCCATTCATAGGGAAGGCTCGTGCCTCAGCAGTGGGGACATAAATGAGCTGATGATGATGATGATGATTATTATCTACAACGTGTAACATAAAGGTGTGGTCAAAATGAAAAGGTCAAAAGTATATCTGATCTAGATCTTGTATGTTACTTAGACATAATTATTAACTTTAATTTGTTATGCAGTTTTTAATTAAATATTTGAATTGTGACGTCATAATATAGACTTCACTAGTGTAAGTATTTAATTTACAATTACATGACAAACTAAAGAACACATACAGGATCTTGATCGGATTAACTTTGGATCTTTTCATTTTGACACCTTTCTGTTACAGTAGGTAAGTTATCCATATAGGACAGATTGCAGCGCCGCGCTGTACGCATTATCGGCAACGCAGAAGTCACAAAATACTCTTGAAACTCTGCAATTGCGTAGAGATATTGCGTCACTCAGTGTGTTTTACCACTTATACCACGGTGAGTGCTCTGAAGAACTCTTTGACCTCATCCCACCTTCTCCCTTCCTCCATAGGAGTACACGTGCTGCTCTCCGGAGTCACCGCTTCACTGTCTCAAATATTCCATCGCGCACTAAGAAATTTGGTGACTCGTTTTTTTGTCGCACCTCCAAAACATGGAATAGTTTGCCAGCACACGTTTTCCCTTTCCGATCCGATCCGAACCCTTCGGAGAATCTAGTAGGGCACGGGGACGCGCACTAGTGCGCGATGCCGTTCCCTCTAGAAAACCTCCAAAGGTGATTCGTTTCACACGGCTTGAGGGACCCTTTACGTTCCTCGCCGCCCCCAAAAAAGCCCGGTGAAGCTGAAAATGCCGTCTGAGGCAATCAGCAAACTCTCTCAAAAAAAAAAAAAAAACGTTTTCCCTCCTTCCTATGATATGGGGTCCTTCAAACGAGGCGTGAAGAGGCACCTTGTGGGCCGGCAAAGTGAGGATAACTGATGCTGCGTTGTTTTCACGCTGCACCAGTTGTCGTCGCATCTGGAATCCATATTCACTTAACATCAGGTGAATTGGAGTCATTTGGCGTGCTACGTATAAAAATAAAAAAAATAAACATAGGATGCACAAAGTATTTAAAAGTTCTCAATTGTAAGAGGCATTTTTTTAAATGATGTAGGCAAAGTTCCGATGTGGAGACAGCTAGTGATGCAGGATTGTACCTTAGCCTTATCTAGCCGTCCTCACCTTGCTGACCTGCTTCTATGTCTCGGTGTGATTAAATGGCGTAATACCACCCTCTCACAGAATATCGGCGTGAAACAATGGCACTCGTTGCTGTTGTGTTTCGTCTGGTGAGCGAAAGTACCAGAGGCCCATCTCTCACCCCTCCCCCCTCCCAATTTCTACTTCCTCCTCAAGGCCGGCAACGCATCTGCGATTACTTTAGTTTTGCGGGTGGTGTCCATGGGCGGCGGCGATTACTTTCCATCAGGTGACCCGCCTGCTCGGTTGCCTCCATTTAATATAAAAAAATGGCTTCACGCTAGCTACAATCGCCACTAACAGCTTTACCTGCCTCTAGAAGCAAATAGAAGCACAAGCAATTTAAATTTAGTCACCCATCTGGTAATCCATCATTGCAAAAGTTGCTTAACTTGCACGATCGCAACATCAACGTGTAAACCGCTGCTCTACCAAGCATCTCTGTATGTTAAACATGACAGTCTTATCATCATCATCATCATCATCAACTCATTTTATGTCCCCACTGCTGGGGACGAGCCTTCTCTATGGATGGATAGGGAGAACGGGCCATAAACCACCACGCGGGCCCAGTGCGGATTGGTGGTTGTTAACGACTGCTAATGTAGCCGGGACCAACGGTTTAACGTGCCTTCCGAAGCACGGAGGAGCTCGAGATGATACATTTTTGGTCACCCATCCGATGACCGGCCTTTGCGAAAGTTGCTTAACCTCAGCACTCGCAGACCGGGCGCGTAAACCACTGCGCCATCGAGCTCCTCTATGGCGCAGTGGTTAGTCTATAGTCTAGTCTTAAAAGTCCTATAGTCTTATAAGTCTATGTTATTAGTTTAAAAAAAATGTTCGCTGACTAGAGATTAAATACGAAGCTATGTCATTATATCATTGTCAGTCACGATATGGTTCAATCAATATGTCCCCTCAGTTACTTTAAAGCTACCGGAACGCCGCGGTACAATAATCAGGGACCGCCTCCTTAGTGCAGAGTTCTATTTTCTTTTAAACACGTCAACGAAAACGAAAATTACAATTTGAAAAAAGTCAGTATTGAAGAGACAGTACTGAAAAAATTCCACGAGCGGGATTCGAACCCGCACCCTATGACATGCCGGGTCAGGTGCACTACTAACTATGCTATCGTGGTTCAATCCAACTCGCCAAAATTAATCAACACTAGGTATCTACTCTTACTCTGTAAGCCAAAGGAGCCCTATTCAATGTTGACAACTACGTCCGTCGTCAACTACATCCGATCTTAATATTTTTACAAATATTGAAAGATCAGTTAAGAATTAGGCAAGCTATATTATTTTTTCTTTTTTTGTTTTTTTTTTTTCAAATTGTAATTTGTTCGCAACAATATTTGCGTAATATTAAAACGAAAATATTCATATTCATATTAATTTATCTATACTAATATTATAAAGAGGAAACCTTTATATTTTTGTATGTACGTATGTATGTTTGTAACGAATAAACTCAAAAACTACTGGACTGATTTAAAAAATTCTTTCACCTTATGAATGCTACATTAGCGCTGAGTAACATAGACTATATTAAAAAAAAGAAAAATAGAAATGCGGTACGAAGTCCGCCGGGTCAGCTAGTTCACCATAAATTTATAACAATAACAACAATAAAAGTGGGTATAAGATGTTATGTTTCGCGAAATATTAAACTAACTACATAATTACAACTTAAACTAACTACATTAGTTACAATTTATTTTCAAAATATTCTTTAATGTTGTAAAAAAATTAGACATTAGAACATTTTAGAGCTCCCTTACAAATTTACTACCCTGGAGGTCTTGAATGCAGTTTGGCAAATGGTTATACACTTTAATGGTCAAAGAATACGATCAATTTTATATAGCGTAAGATGCGCTGGGAGTAGGACTAGGTTGTTACCGCGACGCGAGACGTAGCCACCCGGCCTATCTCCCATCTTTTGAAAGTAGTGAGCATGTTTCCTCACAAGCCGGCATAATTCAAAAATATAAATAGAAGATACTTTTGAAACTTGGAATTTTGCAAATAACATTCTATCTGAGAAAAATGTCATTTTGGCTTAATCTTAAAGTATCGTGATTGTATGATGTATGAGGATGTATTTTAAACCAAAACAGATGCATTGTAAAATATGTAAATAATAAGTCAATATTAAGCTAGAACTGAATTGTGTTAAGATGGAATCGAATTGTTTGGGTAAATAATGCAATATTATGATATTTATCATCGTTAAAATTGGTCATATAAAATAACATTGTCTTTTTTAAATAATAACACTACGTAATAGAAAAAGGTCCACTGTCCTATAAATTAGTATGATAATTATAAATAAGATTCTAATTAAAAAACACAATGACAGCGTCACCGTATATAAATAGATTTCATAGTTTATTATGAAGAAGTATCTCTAAAAATACGATGACCTCCCCCTAATGTAGTATGATTAAATTATATGCTATACACGTCATCTTAAATGCCGTTATCATAAACATCAGTATTATCATCGTTCTTTTTGGTGAATCACTATGATCCGTCCTTGCAGTGAATTTTTCTTGCTGAATTCACGTCTTTTATGATTGCGAGTTTTCTCAGTACATGTGTCTTTATTACCTGCTAGAGTTATGATTCTAAGACATTGTTTTTGCAAAATGACCCAGCCGGTACATTAGTAGAGTTACCCCAAAGCACGATGCAAAAAGTAGTAAGTAAAATTGATTTGTTTATTAAAGTAAGTATATTAAAGTTTGGATGTACATCCAAACGCATAAAAGCAAGTTACAAAATCATAGACAATTTTAAAATGACATCTTTGTAAAATAATATTTAAGAGCGTTTACGCCGCACACTAGCGCCGCCAATGAAAAAAAAACATATCTAGTAATTAGAAATAGAAAATCAAATTATGCTCAACAAACTATTTGAATGAAGTAATTTAGCATTTTTACGTTACCTAATGAAATATATATATATAATCTTGACATCAAGTCTAAATGGAAAATTATGATAATCAACCCACTAAGAAACGATTGTAGCCATTTTAAAATACCAGATAATCGAGACTGTGTCCTTTGAAAACAAATCTTTTAAATAATAGCCCGGAAACTCAACACACTCGACTGATTTCTCACAATAGTTGTGCGATTGTGCAAGTATCGGTTGTTTTGTGCTGTGCTTCCAATTCTACTGTGAATATTCAATTTATTTTTATATTTTGCTTTCAACAGCTTACAGCTTGTGTTTACTTATGTAACAATCAAATTGTATTGTATGTAAACTGTTACATACATTTCCATCGCAAATGCACTAAACGAGCGATCATTGAGCGATTTGTGTCCTCAATACGAATTTATCAGCCGCAACTAAAGCAGTCAGTCGCGTTGCAATTGTACATTTACAACTGGTTGCTTTTTTTGATAATACTCCTGCGGTTAGCGATCTTGTAAACGAAGCAACTTTATAGAAAAGTACAGAAGGAGCAAACAGGTTTTTCATGTAGTTAAAACTTTTTACTCCTAGTTACTCTAGTTGTTTGAGCCTTTCTTCTATTGTGTATAGCAGAGACTTTTTTGTACCTACTTAGTATAATTATTATCATTTTTTTAATTTTCGAATTCTGTTGTCTCCTTTACTATTTAGGAACGTGGCCATTGGCCGTACACAGAAATGAACACAATTATGAATCGAAACTCATAACTCAAAGAGACGTTCACACCCACTCGACACAACGTACATAATGATAATGAACTTTATCAATTAGCCACCTAATTTCGTTCCAACACCTTCGGAATGTCCATTACCGTGGCGACAATCAGATAACCTCAATCGATTGGGCCGTCCAAATGGGCCTTCGGTACAGTATTGTATACACCTACACAACGGAAACTACCTCACTGTATACATTGTATACCTACATACCGTACTTGATACGCATCAAATTGAGTGAGGCATACAGAATGATGAGATCTCTTCCAGCCGACCCTGGCTGTGGTGTTAAAATAAAGTTTTATGCGGAACTAATGACTAATCAAACTAATGACGTAAAATCTATTCAAATTAATAAATTATAATATACATAGATATAGGTATCTATTGTTAACTTTTGACTACTTCCGGTATAATTTCTGTTCCTTACAAGTCGCCATCTTGGCGGCAGACACGCCACCTAGTAGCTGTCATATAAGCGGTAATATATATATTGTCGTAGCCGTCATCGGACGTAGTAAATTATAAAAAGATTGTTGTAAGCGTTAACTTTTGAAAAGTGAATGATCGTGTTATACAATTACAGTAATAAATAAAATAGTGTTCGATATTGGGTTTTATTGTGCTTACACTTCTGAACTCTTTTAGTTCAGAAGTGGGATTGTAACAAGAGTATTTCTTAATACTCTAACACGTCCACGTATCACAGTGCTTACGGTAACGTATTTAAGTAATAGAATGCAATAAGGTGAGTAGTTTTAACTATTTTTATTGCTCTCTAAAAATGTTTTAAGCCACTGAAAATCATTGAATAGCCATTAAAAACAATTGCTGCTATTGTCACAATAGCAGAATAATAATTTATATTTAGCTTAAAGGTAGTAAGTGTATACCCAATAGAACAAACATTTTTAACAACCGTTGTTCTTTTGTTTTTCTTTTCTTATTTTAATAAAGATGAGACAATAATCTGTTTAAATGAAATCATGTTATAACTGTTTTTCTTTTCTTATTTTGCTAAAGGTTAAAGTTCAATTATGAGATAATAAGCAGTGTAAATGAAATCTTGCTATAACTGTTTTTCTTTTCTTATTTTGCTAAAGGTCAAAGTTCAATTATGAGACAATAAGCAGTGTAAATGAAATCTTGCTATAACTGTTTTTCTTTTCTTATTTTGCTAAAGGTTAAAGTTCAATTATGAGACAATAATCTGTGTAAATGCAATCCTGTTATTACTGTTTTCCTTTTCTTAGGTTACATTTACCTGTACTAATGAAATAGTGACCTTTTACTACTTTTTTATATGCAGTTTTGTTTTCTCCTGTATTTAGATAAATGATATTGATAATGAATTTTTTTTCTGTTCTTTCTTTTTTTTTTGTTTTTCTTCTTTGTAAATGATGTAAAATAGTTTGCAGATTTTAATGATGTCACCTGATGATTCATGTGGAACGCCGCCACGTGGTCGCACCCCGCAGCGAGTGCGTAGTAAACGCACACGAAGGAGACGGTCCAGATCTTCGGATTCACACTCGCGATCTGCTGTTTCAAGTAACAGGCGGTCGAGGGCCTCAAGTAAGCGTCAGCATTCTAGCGCTAAGCGGTCGCGACGGGGCGTGTCGCGGGTTGCTAGGAGACAATCGCGGAGGACACGTTCGCGGTCATCTTCAACTTCATCGGAGAGCCAGGACTCATCAATCGCAAGTCGTTGCCGCAGGTCATTGAAGTCACATCGAGCTCGCAGCAGGAAAAGGAGCCGCAGAACAAACGTGAGTGATAAAGAATCTAACTCTTGTAACAAAGATGCTAATCAGAAAGTTAATAATCAGAGTAACAATACTTTTTCTATTAATGATGTAATGGAATTGATAAAATCATTGCCTTCGTCTGCGTCCCAACCTTTGAATCATTTTTCTATGAACACTAACGCCGTACCTGAGTTCGACCCTGCTAACAAGGAGCAGAATATCGAATCCTGGATTAAGAAGGTTGAGGAATGTTCTGTTCTTTATAATTGGACTGAGACGCAGATGATTCATTATGCCTTGCCAAAATTAGTAGGTATTGCTAAGGTGTGGTACCAGGGATTACCTTCCTTGAATTTTGCTTGGTTAGAATGGAAGGATAGGCTAATCAAAACATTCCCGACTGTTCAAAATTATGCTCAGCTGTTACATGAGATGCTTGAACGAAAAGCTAGACATAATGAATCTTTGGAGACCTATTTTTACCATAAAATAAATTTATTAAACCGATGTGATATAATCGGCAAGCGTGCCGTGGACTGTATTATTTATGGGTTAGAAGATAGAGGAATGCGATTAGGTGCACAAGCCGCTAATTATTTACAACCAGAAGACATGTTGACTTATTTTAAATCAGTTAAAACCGAGGATCCGAAAGATAGACGTTTACCAATCTTTCGAAAGCGCCCCGATAATGTGAATGACAGCAATAAGTCATTTTCTATTAAATGCTTTAATTGTTCAGAAATAGGACATCCTAGTTTTAGATGTCCGAAACCTCTACTTACATGTGGTATATGCAAGAGAATAGGTCATCAAAGCAGTAATTGTAGGAGATTGAGAAATAATACTAATAATGAGAAATTAAAAAATAATGAAATTGAAAAATCTGTAATGGAAATTAAATTAGCGGATCAGTCTGACGAAAAATTTGTTTTACCTATCTATGTAAATGGTATATTAAAAAGGTGCTATGTTGATTTAGGAAGCCAATGTACATTGATACGGTGTACTGATTTTAAGGAATTAAATTTAAACTATGATGTAACTGCCCTACCTGCTCTTAAGGGATTTGGTAATTCGCATATAAAACCGTTGGGTAAATCCACTGTTAAGTTACAAGTGCAGTCTGTAACAGCAGTTGTAGATGTTTTGGTGGTACCCGATGAATTGTTAAGACATGCCGTACTACTAGGTCATACGTTTACTGAGCAGGCTGGTATCATAATTATAAAAACTGATTCCCAATTAATTTTACAACAACAGCCATTATTAAAAAGTAATGAAAATAAACATGAAAAATTAAATTTAAACGTATCTAACGACACAATAATTACTTCTATGAGCATTATACCTGTAGAGATAATAAGCAAATCGACTTGTCAGATGTATATTAACGAAACTGTTAGGAATGTAGGGTCAGATAGATATTTTATTTTACCTGGGGTATATACTATTACGGACGGAAAGGGTTGTGTCCTAGCAATGAATCTATCTGAAAATCCTATTAAATTACAAGGAGGCGCATTACTGACACGAGGTTATATATATAATCAAAGTCAAGAATCTGTTTTTGAAGTTAAACGTTTGGAGCAGGGTGAAACAAATGATTCTCTAGTAGAACATTTAAATACTGGTGATGACATGAGTAGCGGTGATAGAAACAAATTAGTAGCCTTACTTCGTAAATATAAGGAATGTTTTTCGTTTAGCTTAGCAGATTTAGGTCTCACAAATTTGAGTGAAATGCATATAAACTTAAGTGACCAAACGCCTGTTGTATACAGGCCATATAGATTAGCATTTTCTGAGAGACAAACGGTTAAGAAAATGGTTAAAGAAATGTTGGATTGTGGTATTATTACCGAATCTACATCGTCTTATGCTAGCCCTATTATATTAGTCCAGAAAAAAACAGGGGACCAACGCCTCTGCGTTGATTATAGGGCTTTGAATGCCAAAACCGTAAAAGAACATTATCCCTTACCTAGAGTAGAGGATCAGATTGATCAATTAGGCGGGTATGAATACTTCATCACTCTAGACCTTGCTTCTGGGTATTACCAGATCCCAATTGCTGCTACCTCACAAGACAAGACTGCATTTGTTACACCCGACGGCCAGTATCAATTTACAAGAATGCCCTTCGGGTTAGCCAATGCACCTTCGGTATTTCAAAAAACGGTGAACAAAATGTTAAAAGATGTTAGAAATCAGGAAGCATTCGCTTTCATGGATGACATCATTATTCCCGCGCATAGTATAGATCAGGGTATGCAAAGATTAGAAACTGTACTGAAGTTAATTAAGGAAGCTGGTTTAACATTAAAAATATCAAAGTGTAATTTTTTTTGTACGAATATTGAATATCTTGGGTTTGAAATTAATAAAGAAGGAGTAAAGCCGGGACTAAGAAAAACAGAAGCAGTAGAGAAATTCAAGTGTCCCACTAATCAGCACGAAGTACGCCAATTTATAGGATTGGCAAGTTTCTTTCGCAGATTTGTAAAAAACTTTGCTGTAATCGCTAGTCCTTTAACAAGACTATTAAAAAAGAACGTTAAATGGGAGTGGGGACCGATACAAAACCAAGCTTTCTTAACACTAAAATCAGAGTTAGTCAAACGACCTATACTGGCATTGTATAATCCTAGTGCTAAAATTGAAATACATACAGATGCTTCAAAAACTGGTATAGCCGGTATTCTGTTACAAAGGGATGATGAGGGAAGGTTGAGAGTTATTTCGTATTATAGTAGGCAAACTACACAAGAGGAGCAAAGATACCATTCTTTTGAATTGGAAACATTAGCTGTAGTTGCCTCTTTGCACCGCTTTAGAGTATATGTGTTAGGCATTAAATTTACAATTGTGACCGATTGTAGTGCATTGCGAACCACTCTTTCAAAGAGGGATATAATTCCGCGTATTGGAAGATGGTGGTTGCAACTGCAAGAATACAATTGTAGCATTGAGTACAGACCCGGGAACCGTATGAATCACGTAGATGCCCTGAGCAGAAATGCTATTCCAAACACACTAGAACCCGAACCTGTATTTGAAATATTAGGGATAGAGACGGAGGATTGGTTGACCACAATTCAAAGCGTAGACGAAGAAATATTAAAAATCAAACATATTTTAGAAGATCCCGAAACACCTAAAATAACGGACATAAGTAAAAATTTTTGCTTAAAAAATGGTAAAGTGTATAGAGTAGTTGAGAACCAATTAAAGTGGATGGTGCCTAAAGGAGTAAGATGGCAATTATTAAAACGTAATCATGACGAACTAGGTCATTTTGGTATCGAAAAGACATTAGAAAAGTTAAAATCTCTTTATTGGTTCCCTGGAATGAACAAGTTTGTTAAAAAGTATGTTCGTTCATGCTTAGAGTGTTCTTTCCATAAAATTCCAGCTGGTAAAAAGCAAGGGATGCTTCATCCCATACCTAAAATAGATCAACCTTTCCATACAATTCATATGGATCATTTGGGTCCATTTGTTAAGAGCAAATCTAAAAATACTTACCTGTTTGTCATTATTGACGCGTACACTAAGTACATAACACTAAACGCTGTTAAAAACACTAAATCGAAGTCGTCCATTAAAGTTTTAAATTATTATTTTAGTTTATTTGGGGTTCCCAAAAGGATTATAAGTGACAAAGGAACGTCATTTACAAGTAAAGTTTTCAAGGAATTTGTTAAAAAGTTAGGAATAAGGCATGTTTTGAATTCTGTCGCTACCCCTAGAGCAAATGGCCAGGTGGAGCGATATAACCGCACCATTTTAGCATCACTGGCAGTGAAAAATCATAATTGTAAGGAAAATGAGTGGGACAAACACTTAGAGGAAATACAACTAGGACTTAACACAACAATAAACAAAGGGATAGGTAAAAGTCCAGCAGAGGTGTTATTCGGCACTCGTCTACAAACTAAAGGGGATGGAATTGTTGCATCGTTACTGGAAGATCAAGGGAGTAATACCGATACAGTTAAAGAAATTAGGGAAGGGGTTAATCTTAAAATTAATGAGGAACAACAACGGCAAAAAGAAAGGTATGACAAAAGTAGAATAATGGCAAGGAAATACAAGGTAGGTGATTTAGTTAGGATTGAGAGGGACGTTGGGGCTAATGATGGCAAATCAAAAAAATTACTTCCCAAGTTACAAGGGCCGTATAGAATTGTCAGAACGTTGGATAAAGATAGGTATGTTGTAGAGGACACACCGTTAACTCGTAAACAAAATAGGAAGTATGAAGGCATTATTGCAGTAGATAAGATACATCCGTGGTTAACTTTCACCAGAGATTATTCAATTGATTCTGATGATTATAACTCGGATACGGATATGGAAAATGATAAGGTAAATTAATTAAATCATGATCAGTTAAAGGGAAGTATTTTGAAGTGCTGTGAAACGTAAATCTATTATGTAAATGAGATTAGTACTTAAGACAAAAAAAAAAAAATGATTTCATACTTTTGATTAATTGCGAACCGATATTCAGAAATTATATATGAATTATGATGATTAAAAATGAATATGATATTTGAAAAAAAAAAAAATTAATAAGTGACGTTATTTGCATTTCTGTTGTTGTGATGAATCATATAGAGGAGTCTTTTGACAAATAAGGAGTATATGATTCTATGGTTATATTTGATTATAGTACATAGGAGTGAGAAATGTACTGTGAATGTATGTAAAGAAGTTCTTTTTGCACAAGGAGGCAAGGTAGCCATTGAATGTGCTAAAAAGAAAGGGAGGATGATACGCGCAAGGAGGCTTCCATAGCCATTGAATGCGCTTATAGTTTAAGTTATTAACGCAAGGAGGCTGTCAGGCCAAGGAATGCGTTTTAAGTTAAGTTAGTATATAAGAGTAGTTAAAATTGGTGGAACAATTTCTTTAAAGATGGCCGAACGAAAAATAAAAATAGTATTATAAATTGTATCTAGAAATATTTTATTTATGCTTTAAAAATATATGATTTATATAAATTCAGTTAATATAAATATAATAGTTTTATGAATAAAAATACCTATACATTGTGAATTTCACGAGGACGTGAAGGACAGGAAGGCCGACTGTTAACTTTTGACTACTTCCGGTATAATTTCTGTTCCTTACAAGTCGCCATCTTGGCGGCAGACACGCCACCTAGTAGCTGTCATATAAGCGGTAATATATCGATACCGGAAATTTCAATTGTCGTAAAGGACAAAACACGAATTTTCAGTTGAGCCAAAAAACAAAAAATAAAATGTTTATGTCTAAATATCTTTTTTCAATGAAGTACTATATTCATGATGTCAAAAGAAACCCTAACTATTTTTTTGTATTCTATCCCTATAAAGTAACAAAATATACCAAACTTCATTATTGACGAAAATGAGAGTCCTTTACAGCCCACAAAAATTTTACTGGAGTACTTTACAACCACGAAAAATTGGTTGTGATAAAGTCAGATGTGTAGTAAACGACTAACCTTTATCATAACTGGGTAGTATATGTCAATTAAATCAGAGACTAAGGGGGTAAAAAGAACAAAAACTAAAGATCTAGTTTATAAATGCCTACAATAGGTAGTAAAATAAGGTAAAATAAAAGGATTTTTTGTTATGTCTTATTTATTAGGCAAAATATTTTGTGAAAGTCGAAATTTAAACACAATGTGACAATATTCTTTTATTTTCAAGTGTCAATTGGTGGCGGTGCTCAAGTTTTTAGAATAATTATCTATTTAATGAAATAATCTACTTTTCAAAATAACTATTAAATAAACTCGAATCAACTTGTACGAAAATAATCTTGAACTTAATAAGAAAATTAAAATAGCAACAATAATAACAAATTTCGCACAGCAGAACACTTAACTCAAAAATTAACATTCTCAAAGTAATAATTGAATGATAAGTAAGTTTTAACTTCTTTGTAAAATTAAAAGCTCAATGTTTAAACATTATTTAAATAAACTTTATTTTTATTGTTATAAAAGACCATTAGGTATTTTATAATATTAAAATTAAGACAGCCAATCAATCCAAAATCCACTGAATTTTAGATAAAAAACCTCTTTGCTCCAAAATTCAATAGACAAACATTAAATGAAATCTTAATTAATTGTGTCGACATCGTCTTCTTCGTCAGTTTCAGGAAGAACGTCTTTAACAGCTCCTAAAGACGGTAAATCTAAATACTCCTTATGAAAACGCTTTGGTATAGTTCCGTTCGTACATAAACGCTTTAAATCGTTGTACTTGGCGACTGGTATAGGTTTAGGTTTGTCATAAAGTGTTGGTAAGGCAATGTTAAAAGTATATTCCATTTTGTCGACCTCGGCGCCTGTTACATCTTGGTTTTGTTTTTTTGTTATTTTTCCTTTGCCTTTTCCTTTTGTTCCTCTTCCTTTATATTCGTCATATAATGTTACTATTTGAGCTTCTTCGGTTTCGTTCATTGAATATTTTATTTCAATACTTTTAGCATTTTTTTTCTTAAACGTGACAATGCGCATTGCTTTTAACTGTATTTGCTTTTGAGAAGTGATGGTAAATTTTTCAGACACCAAGCTGTCCCAATTAATAAAATCAGAGTACTCCAAAACATTAATTTTGTATGGTTCAGGACGTTTTCTGGCAGATTCCATGTACGTCGGCCATTGACTCGGGCTCCAAACAATAATTCGTCTTACCTCGCGTTCAATCACCGCATGCATCGAATCGACGGGCATATAGGTGTGTCCGGGTAGTAAGTAATTTATTTGTACAACTTCTATATTTTTGGAATTCTGTATAAAGTGGTGCAGGGCTGTGAGAACTATCTTATTTTTATTCTGCCCAGGGCAAGAGTCGCAATAAAGTAAAACGTTTTTAATAGGACGTTTATCTACTTCTAATAGGAATTTATAAATACAAGTTGCAATTTCATTGCCGCCTCTATTTCCAATGCTTTCTCCCCATATGTAACAATGTCCTATTTTAGTTTGACTTTCATAAAATGTACAATTATAAACGGCGTATTTCCTGGCATAATATAGCAACATGCTCTCTCCGTGAGGAGTATTTAACACTTTTTGCAGGTCGAAACTAGCGGTGAGTGTATCGTTAGAATTTAATTTCTGATGGATTTTGAATCTTTGGTAGCTAGCCTTTTTTTCATTAAGATGATCAGCCATATCTTTGACTTCTTTTTCCGATAATAGTTCTGTATTTTCAGCTTTTGTGCAGGTTACACACTTGTCTTTTTTTGGTGTATGGAATCGAATATTGTAATCATCATTAAATATTTTTATAAAAACTTTTTCACTTAGGTGTAATTTTGAATTATTTTGGCAGTGTTTGAGATAGATTCTAAATAAATTTGTAGTATTTTTGAATTCTTGAGGTAAGTATAGACATGAACTTTTTTTACGGCAATAATGCGAAGGAACGGCTGGAAGGCTTTCGATAAAAGCTTTTGCGTATTCTTTATCTTCATCATTATACTTTTGTGCATGACTTGTTCTCTTTTCTACGCTTGCCATACCTTCGTGTGCATTTTTTACTGTGTATAAAATAAACTTTTGGGTGATGTCTAATGTGCTAATCAAAAACTTTTGACAGACTGTTCTAGATCCTTCACCTTCATTTATAGTGTATTCAAATGATTGGCCTCTTCTGCTTTCTTCACATTTAGTTTTTTTTCTTTTGATTTGGATTGGTTGTGCGCATCTTACGATCCAGTCTTTTCGACGTTGTACATCTAAAGACCAGAAATATGTAAATAGGCTCATTCTTCTATCTTCTGGTACTTCATAACATTTTCTAGCACATATGCCAGGTAAGCATGAGTTTATTTTCATTGACTTCTCCTCTATTGTATTTCCTGATCTTGTATCATACGACTTACCAGTGTTTTTTCGTTGTTTTCTAAGCTTGCTTTTGTTATCTTTTTTTTCTTTTTTGGCTTTATCTTTAACTAGGTTTTCTATGGTATTAGCTCCCTTTTTGCTGTTATCATTTACGTTTTGTTTCCTTTTAGTATACTTTTTCTTTTTATTCTCGCTATTAATAGAACTCTCAGACTCATTCATGCTCCACAAATCGGAACTACCTGCTGAAAAGTCTTCATTATCAGAAAGATAATCAACGTAAGATTTTAAAATTTTATTACGAAGTTTCTTACTAGGTTTTGGGTGTTCAGTATTCGTACCACGAGCACTGGAGTCAGTAGTTGGATCAAATTTGTTAACATTGTCTGTTAATATTTCAGTACACGATATGTCATGGGAATGATGAGCTCGTGGTTCATATATAACAACAGAAGTAGTAGTCGGAGTGATCTTTTTTGTTTCAAGTACAGGCGCAAAGACATCACCTGCAGGCATGTCCTGGATAACGTCAGCGGTAGGTACCTTCTTAATAGAAGTAGACTGATTCATCCTCTTTATTTCAGTTTCAGGCGCAAAGACATCACCCGCAGGCATGTCCTGGATTACGTCAGCGATAAGTATCTCGTCGATAGGAGTAGACTGATTGATCCTCTTTATTTCAGGTTCAAGCGCTAAGACATCACCCGCAGGCATGTCCTGGATTACGTCAGCGATAAGTACCTCGTCGATAGGAGTAGACTGATTGATCCTCTTTATTTCAGGTTCAAGCGCTAAGACATCACCCGCAGGCATGTCCTGGATAACGTCAGCGATAAGTACCTCGTCGATAGGAGTAGACTGATTGATCCTCTTTATTTCAAGTCCAGGCGGAAAGACATCACCCGCAGGCATGTCTTGGACAATGTCAGCGGTAAGTACCTCATCAATAGGAGTAAACCGAGTAACGCTCTTCATTTCAGGTTCTTGTGCAAACACATCACCCGCAGGCATATCCTGGATAACGTCAGCGGTACATACTTCGTCAGTAGGAGTGATAAATGAGAGTGGTAATAATTGATTAATGGGAACTACAGACTTTTCGCCAATTGTTGCGGATCGTAAATAATTTTTCAGCTTCCTTTTGGAAACTTTTTCATTTAGTGTAATATTTATTTTGCTTTGTTGTAGACTTTTAGTAGAAAATGTGTTTTCGTCATCTGTATCATCTATTACTTCACTACTGTTAGCTGAAGATTGAAGAGAGTTGTCACTAGGACGCTGCGTGTTCCTGAAAATACAAACTTAATAAGTCTGCAATAATAGTATCAAAAGTTTTATGCAATTATTTATCGTTTGCCGGTTGTATTAGTGTATTGTATTATCATCATCATCATCATCATCATATCAGCCGAGAGACGTCAGAATCACATCATTTGGACAAATAACACTCACACACATAATTATTACTATCAAGATCGGAATAGAGCTATTAATACTTTAATTATTATTACTTATTCTTACTTAGTGCTAGTGTTTGAAAGTGTTTAGAACTATAAATTAATTAATTTATAATTGTAAAATTGTTCAAAGTAAATCAAAAAAAAATTGGTTGCCTGTAAAGTCGGTTTACGGACGATAATTTTACGTAATGACGTCATATTGCTTATAATCCTATAATCCTGGAGTTTTCGGGAAAACCGGTATCAAATTTGGTGGTATTAACAGCTCCATGTTATGTCCCGTCGAGAATTTCAGGTAAATAAAGTACCTATTCCGATCTCTGATTATTACATTATGTGCATACACACATATAAGCTTTTATATTAGTGATTAATCATGTTTATTTCTACTTACGTGACATTATTATTGTCGCTTTCATAATATTTATCAACGACGATCGGTTTTTCATTTTTAATGCTTGTACTGCTTTGGTCAGCGTCGACTCTGAAATAGTATTGAATAAATAGTTAGTAAATGTATAATAGACCGAGTGTAATGAAGGTCTTTGAGTCTATTAGGTTTATTATTTGGTTCGTCTTGATTACGTCGTAAAGAACATCATCGTAAACAAAACCCTATTATAAAGTCCTTTGCGCCCAATACTTTAATTCCCTTTCTTACAATTTGATCCGTTCGTAATTACGTCGTAAAGGACATCGTCGTATATCATAGCAAACAAAATCCTAATATAAAGTCCTTTGCGCCCAATTACTTGGACTCCATTTCTTATAATTTACGTCGTAAAGGACATCATAGCAAACAAAACCTTAAATAAAGTTCTTTGCGCCCAATACTTTAACCCCCTTTTTTGTAAGCGACACATTTCTTGTAACAACGCCCCGCGGTTTTACCTACGTAGATTGGGTTAAAAGTTGCGTTTTTATTAATCTAGAGTTTATCATTTTATGGTAACTATCTACATGCCAAATTTCATTTCGTTTTAGCGTCAAATAATAACAAACACAGAAGACATACTCACAAATTTTTGCATTTATTAATTATAATAATTAGTGTGATGATTAGGATGATTAACAGATAAATAAACTTTATTTTATTGTCTTTTCCCGTGACATAAAATTACAAAGTTGATAGACAGAAACAAAAGTTAACTTAGTCATCTATACTATATCTATACTAATATTATAAAGCTGAAGAGTTTGTTTGTTTGTTTGTTTGAACGCGCTAATCTCAGGAACTACTGGTTCGAATTGAAAAAATATTTTTGTGTTGATTAGTCCATTTATTGAGGAAGGCTATAGGCTATATTACATCACGCTATGACTAATAGGTGTGGAACAGTCGCTAATTAACGCGGGTGAAACCGCAGGGCACAGCTAGTCTGTTATAAGTACATGTTTGATATAGATAAAAAGTAGGTATGTCAAACTATGGCTGATACGATATTTTTTTAATTAATGATCAATCATCAATCATCAATGAGATCATAACTTTAGCGTTGCATTATACTTATCGAGATTGTAATTGGGACTAAGCGCGATGTAATACATTAGTTCGTAGGTACGTAGATACCTACTGCCTTTAGTTCTCGTAAACATCCTAGGATGTAAAATCCTAGTATGTTGTATGTTGAAAAATCCTAGGATTTTTCAAATGTTATTCTCAATATCTTAATAAAAAAGTAAAATAAATTACTGACTAACGGCATAAATTCTTGAGTATACCTACCTAATAACGAACATTATTTTTCACTGAGTCACTTTAGTTTAGTTAGGTAGGTACGTACTTTACTGACCTTAAATTAGGTTTAAATCACTTACCGTAACATTTTGCTTTGAAACTGTGATATTGAATCAACTTTTCTTTTTCTTGATTCTAACGAATTCCAAAGTTTGTGTTTTCTTTCCGCCATTTTTAAATCACTACACAGTACGTCCAATACGCTTAAAAGTATCGCATAAACTGGCCGCGCGCTGGCGTTGCGAAGAGGATCGTATGAGACACGGCCCCCGCGCACCTTTCCTTACACCCGGTTGGCCTATGCATCGTACATCCTCGCAACTGGTCGTCACAGGTCGTAACCTGTTGCAGATTTGATTTTTTTCTAAAAATTAGAGTCGTAAAGGACATTAGAAACCACACTTCCTTTACGCCCTTATTTTGTAAGTCGAAGGAAAGCATAGATAGGTCGTAAAGGTTTCAATTATTAAATGATCATGTTTACGACCTTTTGATTTGTAGTAGTAAACGATTTTAATAATGTCGTATAAAAAGTTTAATGCAAATATGGTGATTACGACCTCTTACATAATTAAAATATAACCTTACGCTCCCTATTGAGAATTATTATTAAGATACACCCCAAATAATAAAAAAAAATCGGGCTAGAGTTGTTGAAAATCCTTGTCGTAAAGGTCTTTTTTTTAAAGATAGATTTTTTTCAAATATACCTTTCAATAGAGGACACGACGCTGATTCCAAATATATATGTAACTCATTTTCGGCAAAATGTCCTTTACGACAATTGAAATTTCTGGTGTCGATATATATTGTCGTAGCCGTCATCGGACGTAGTAAATTATAAAAAGATTGTTGTAAGCGTTAACTTTTGAAAAGTGAATGATCGTGTTATACAATTACAGTAATAAATAAAATAGTGTTCGATATTGGGTTTTATTGTGCTTACACTTCTGAACTCTTTTACTATGTACACACGGCGGCAGATGAACCTACCCAAACCTGTCAAATTTCTCCAATGAATGTTGATCCTTATAACCAAACAATAAAGTTCAAAATTGATTGTAGAAATTTGACAGCTTTGGATAGGTTGATCTGCCGCCGTATGTACATACATATAGGTAATACATTTTAGAATTTAAAAAAAAACGAATCTTCTATATCTATTACGGATCCGTAAAAGTAGTTTCATTTCAATGTGTAGTATTCGCGTATACTCTAGAGAACCTCTATGTCTTGGTAAGCGAATCACTGAAGAACGGATTTGAATTTGATTATATTTGATTATATAGTCATACTATGACACGGCTTAAGACATAGGATACTTTTTATTCTGGTAAGTTCTGTGGGATAGTGTAGTCCTCGCTAACGGAGTCACGGGCAACAGGTATACATGACTTCACTTGTTAACCATGGACGGTAGAACTTCCACCTTCGAGTTCGAGGAGCTCGATGGCGCAGTGGTTAACGCGCCCGGTCTGCGATTGCCAAGGTTAAGCAACTTTGGCAAAGGCTGGTCATCGGATAGTTGTTAACAACCACCAATCCGCACTTGGCCCGCGTGGTGGTTTGTGGCCGGTTCTACCTATTCATCCCAGGAAGGCTCGTGCTCCAGCAGTGGGGATATAAAATGAGGTGGTGATGCTGATGGTGATGATGGTAGTCCTCTGTTAGCTTGTGTTTACAAGATTCTACCGATGAACTTTCACGAATGCTGGCAGGCAGTTTATTTCACATTGTAGCTGCATATACTGTAAATGTAATATGGCAAAGAATATTATTTTTGACGACAAACAGTAGTGTCCCACATTGCTGTGTTTAAATCTGAAGAGTCAATCAAAATATAGTTCCTCTGCTACAACATAAAATATTTACAATAACAAACATTAGCTCAACAATGGCTATTCCGCGTTCTAACTACAAATGGAGGGCATTCTCCGCATTGCCCGAACAATGCATTGTTTATTTTCGATATTGGGATCGTACTTAGCGCCCCCGCCTATTCATCGCCCTGGGCTAACTCAGTTTCCCTTTATTTCGCATATTCACCGTTTTTAAGTGCTTTCGTTTTATCTCGTTATGAATACGGAGCATAATGGTGGATAATATTTTATATTAAGCTGACCGGGTTGCCTTCAGATGTTCATTTTACTTACAAGCCGGGTTTTATAGGATCTCCTTAAAACAGAAAAGGTTAGTGTATACAGTATTTACTTAGATGTAATAATTTTCTTTTTGTAAAAAGTTTTACTAAAATGAAATTAGGTTAACATATTCTCGCATACAATCTGTGGTCTAGTAGTTAAATACTGGTCTCTAGTTTCTAGTTTATGGGTTCGAGTCCCAGTTGGGTATACATAAATGTTAGGTTATGTTTAGTTTATGGTGGGGCTTGTTTCAAGTAAGGCAGTTAAGTTAACACAACAAGTGCTACAACAATGTTAATTTATTTTAATAATATTGTTGTATTCCGACAGTCCAGCCTATGTCCAGCAATGGACTAAGATAGGCCGATGATGATTCCGACGGTTCTCCACCCGTTGTTTCTATAAGATAGCACAGTACCTTAGTAGTCGATTGCGCATTCCGGGTAAAGTGCGGTTCCACCTTCCATCACCACATCACCTCATCATCACTGAACATCAGGAGAAATGAAGGTCAAGTGCTTACCCGTGAGGAATTAAAAAAATCGCAGTAGTTATAATAAAGTTGAATTAAAGTTAATGACTATGGTTCTTACACTTAATTTTTTTTTTAAATAAAAATTCTACTTTCGGAATTTTGTCAACACTGTCTTTTTACACGATTGCCAAAAAAGGAGTGTTCTGTTTTCTGGGTTCATGTATGTATGTGTGTGATGTTTCTTTATTCCACCATAACTTCTAAACGCCTGAACCGATTTAGATAATGAGGTACCGTTACAATCCTTACATCGTTCCGACTAACATAGGTTAGTAAAAATTTCAAAATTCAACCCCTATGTGGGTAAAATAGGAGTTATTGGTATTTGGATTATTGGAGTTAAAGACTAGAACTTGATGTCTAAACATCAAGTGCATCTGTATATCTGTAGAGGTTAATTTATGCTTCTTCTTGTATAAAAACGCTTATAAATTGACATATTTTATTAAAAATAAACTTATCACTAAAAGGTAGGTACAAAAAAAATAATTAAAAACACGGCTGCTATGACAAAAAAGGCAAAAAATGAACTAAAAGGCAAAAAACAAGATGTCATGTATTTGTTTATCTGTATTTAAAAAAGTGAAATTTTCATGACAGTCTTTTCATAAATAAGAAAGTATTCAGCAAAGCGGTTTTTAATTTTTTTTAATTATTTATTTTTTCAAATTGTAATTTGTTCGAAACAATATTTGCGTAAAATTATATATAACCGTAATCATAAATATAGCTTGCCTAATTCTTAACTGATCTTTAATATATTGTTTTCTATAGTTTACGTGAACACTACACATTGAAATGAAACAACTTTTACGGATCTACTCGCGTTTGTGTTTACTTATTTTCGCGCCTATGCTTGCCGTCGGCTATATGTTCTCACATAGCCAACTACTATTTACATTACTGACCATACTGCTAGACCAAAAGATACTGTAAGCTCTTTCTGCGTAAAACGGAATGCACATGATTACAACACATAGCCGCTGCAAGCATAGACGCGAAAATAAGTCTGCAGTATGCGAACATGCCTTAGAGGGGCCCAACCATTACATCAGATTTGATGAACCTCAAATACTCGCTAGAGAATAACGATTCATCCCTAGGATGATACGCGAGGCTATTGAAATTAAAAAAACATCCCCATTTCAATAGAGGATCCCATCATACAAAATATTAAATCCCAGCCCCAACATCATACTGCCAGACCAAAAGATGCTGAAAGCTCTTTCTGCGTAAAACGGAACGCACCTGATTAAATTTAAATGAGGGTATACAAGCTACTAACTAATTATGAGACGACCAACACCTCAGTCTCCCTGTGACCACGGACCCTGCAAAGGGTTCGAAACGTCAGAATAAACATTAATTAAAACTAATGTATAAAAGAAAATGAGAGTAAATCCCTTGTAAAAATATTAAGATCGGATGTTGATGACGTATTTGTCGACATTGAATAGGGCTCCTCTGGCTTCCAGAGTAAGAGTAGATAGTGTTGATTAATTTCGACGAGTCTGATTGAGCCCACGATAGCATTGTTGGTAGTCATCTGACCCGGCAACTCATGGGTTGCGGGTTCGAATCCCGCTCGTGGAATTTTTTCAACACTTTGTCTTTTTCAAATTGAATTAAAGTATAGGTATCAAACGCTGTAATAATGGATTTAAAAGTAACTCCGGATTACAGTACCAGTTCTTTTGTAAGCTACGTCGAAAAAACGACTATTCAAATAGATACAAAATGTTCAAAATAATTTTTAACGCAAATTTTTTTGCATTTTGTAATTTGTTATTACAAAAACACATATGCTGAAAAAAATTCCACGAGCAGGATTTGAACCTGCACCCTTTTGACCTACCGGGTCAGGTGCTCTTCCAATTGAGCTATCGTGGTTCTAACCAGCCCGCTGAAATTATTCAACACTTTTTACTTTGAAAGCCAAAGGCACCCATTCAATGTCAACAACTACCGTCACTTACATCCGATCATAACATTTTTACAAATATTAAAGATCAGTTAAGAAGTAGGCAAGCTATTTATAAAATGTTCAAAATAATTTTTAACGCAAATTTTGTTGCGAACAAATTACAAGAACACAAATACTGAAAACATTTCCACGAGCAGGATTTGAACCTGCACCCTTCTGACATACCTTCTGAGTTTTTTTCAGTATTTGTGTTTTTGCAAATAGATACATTTGATTAACGAATAGTAATTTGACGCTATCAACGGTTAAAATCTAGCCACAAGCCCTATAATAATTACGCTTTTCCGTTTATTCCAACGTACTTTCGTTTCCTCGTACATTCATCCTGTTTTCCGCGAAGTGGATTAATTCCACTAACGCATCGTTTTTTATATAATTTTTTGTTTAATTTTTGTTTCTTCATTCATCATTGGTATGCCAGATTTTGTTTCAATAAAATTTAGGCTCAAAATGATTAGTTACGATAACATTTTCCCATTAATTATTACTGATTTGAAGGTGATATTTTCAACGGCATCCGTATTAGTGTTGGCAAATGTGACAAAACAAAACAGTGGTACTTCATTTTTGAAAAACTGGTAAGTAACCCGTGTGGTAGTCTCAGTAAAGTACCAACTTTAAACTAAGACAGACCAACAAGGTTTCTACAGAATCATTTATTTATAACATAGGTACATCAAAATCACAATAACACTATATACAAGAAAGCAGATTAAGATCTAAGGTAAGGTTCCTATACCTACACATTCTAATTATAGGAAGGTATGTCGAACATTAATTAAACTTTAAAAAATATAAATGGTAAAAACAAAGTTATTTCAATAAACTAAAAATCCAGACCCCGTCAACCGACTGCTCAATATTAATGTCTTGCAAAAATCAAAAAAACAAGTATAAAAAAGGCAATTTAAATACACGTCTTGCCACATCCCTACAAACGTTAAAGCCATCTCAACCATTGTGACAACTTTGCGCCATCAGCAAATTTCAATTGTAATCAAACGCTTACCCCTCACTCTGAGCAAACAAGATTAAGGCCCGAAGACAACGTCACGGGGTTATACTTAGCAGTCAAATATTCCCCTATTTGAATCGTATTTAGCTCGGGCGCGATAAAGCTCAACCCTAACGAATTTCAATTGTAATCAAATATGTCGGCGCGGGCCGCAGTCTGAGTAAACAAGATAAAGCCTCAATGTGTAGGCGTGTAAACGTGTAATTCTCAGCTTTGACAACCTTTGTGGTGGGCCCGAGTTGTGAGGGAATAGCGGGGAATGTAGTCTTTACGAGCGACATTTTATGCTTATTAATTGGCATGGTGTTGCTGATAGTGATACCGATTCCCCCCTTATATCTATTTCTGCTGGCAAATTTAATGTGATTTTGCCAATAAAGATAGCTACAAGCTACAATTTATTTATCTTTTAACTTTAAATATATAGTTAACTGTATACCGACGGTCTGGGCAAGGACGCGGGAAGCCGCTAGATGCGGGTAGCGCAGGACCGATTGTTGTGGCGATCCTTGGGGGAGGGCTATGCCCAGCAGTGGGCGTCATATGGCTGACGATGATGGTGATATATATAGCATTGTAAATACAAAAATCAAAATAATAAAAATAAAGATAGTGCTGAATTTTTTCAGTGATCTTAAAATATTTTAAAATAACGAAAAATACACTATGTTTTTTTTTATATTTACAAATGGTTTTAATATATATAAAATAGTAAACTACATGAAGGGCTGTTGAAGCCATTATGGCTCACATTTTTAAAAATTCATATCTGCATTGTTATAAGCATTGTTTTTGGTATGTTTTAATTTATTTAAGCTTGACCAGAAGATTAGCTCGTTGACTGTCTTAAAAGAATGAATTAATGAATGAAAATTTTATTATTTGTCGATCACCAATGACTGACATGGCAATTAATAGCGTCAAAGATATGTAGTATTATAAATCGCTTTCCGCTTATATTTCGGCCGCGTCGCTGGATTATCGGTGGAACGCCTTTTCCAGATTCCCAGTGCGTTCCATTTTGATCCGGTGGCCGCGTTTATGACTGCCGGCAACTGGCCGCGCTCATCTTTATTATATTATCAACATATGGTGCAAAATGTACAATTTCATTCTGTTAGGTACGTGCGAACACATTTCACAGATGGACCCGGTTAACTGTTTTGGTCGTATTGTACGGAAAATGTTTCGGTTGTATTACCTACCTAGATAATAAATGTTAATGTATGGTTAATACTATTTATATTGGACTGTATCAAAATATTTTACAAGTAGATTATAAAAGGCATGTTTTTACTACGATACGTAAATAAGAAAGAGGCGTGAAGAAGCACCTTGTGGGCCGGCAGAGTGAGGTTAACTGATGCTACGTTTGTTTTCACACTGCACCAGTTATCTTCGCGTCTGGACTCAATTTCCACTTAATATCATAACATTAGATAAGTATATAAAAAAACCAACCCTTCCGCTTAACTGCACATCGTATCTTCCACGAAGTGTATTCATTTTGCTAATTCATTGATCATTCGTATCAATTTATGTTTTTTTTGTGAAACACCTAAACGATATTAAGTTACAATTTTCCGTACTCATTCATTATAGGCATAAAATATTTAGTACCGAGTAATATTGGACTCAATTGGTTTAGTAATAACAACTATTACCCCATATCAGGTCTTTTAGCATTATAATTGATTTGACGAAGAGATTTTTCTTAACTTATCTTATTGACTGAATAGCGATTTGATTCTTACCCAGATAAGCGTTTATTTAAACTTCAAATTCACACACACAATGACTAAAAAACTTTTTTATATGTAGTTTACGCAATAATTTAAACGTTTAGATAAAAGTAGCTAGTGTATTTTTGAAGCCCCCATAATCTCTTACCTGTTAAAGCTTTACAAGAAATGTCTTTTAGCTTAACGCGCGACACGTCCTTGGGACGGCTATAAATTACAAGTAAGCCGGTATTACCACAATTGAAAAATCCGATCGACCTCGAGATTAAGAGCTTCTAGGAGCTACAGATGAGGTAAGAAATAGGTAATTACTTATTATGGCATTCATCCAGGAACAATGTGCTTTTAAAAATAAAAAAAAATATCGTCATCAAACAATCCCATGTAACACAACATACCTAATGAATATATAATTAATTTAATAAAACTTTATCGTACATTATCACCAAAATGTCAAAACTAAATTGTTTTGTAAAGCTAACGCGGACTATTACATGTCATGTATTTTATCCCTATAATAAACAATATAATGTTTTTGTAATTTTTTTCGCAACAAAATTTGCGTTAAAATTATATAAACAAAACAAAAACATTTTATAAATAGCTTGCCTACTTCTTAACTGATCTTTAGTATTTGTAAAAATATTATGATCGGATGTTAACGACGGTAGTTGTTGACATTGAATGGGCGCCTTTGGCTTTCAAAGTAAAAAAGTAAAAAGTGTTGAATAACTTCGGCGGGCTGGTTAAAACCACGATAGCATAATTGGAAGAGCACCTGACCCGGTATGTCAGAAGAGTGCAGGTTCAAATCTTTTCGAAATTTTTTCAACGTTTGTGTTTTTGTAATTTGTTTCGCAACAAAATTTGCGTTAAAATTATGTAAACAATCCAAAAACAATAGAAGATAAAGTGTTTAATTGAAAATAGATAGGACGACAGAATCAAGTGGCCAACTAGGTAAGTACATGTTTCCGAGAGCTTTTAAAAAGACATATTGTCAGTATCGTCGCGAATATTAGACGGCGTCACGTCAGCTCCGCGACCAGCGACCGGGTAATCCATCCCGAAAGTGAATTTATTGCCTCATCCTGACTCGGTTCGTAGTCCGGGATTACGTAATGAACTCGCGGGATTGCCGGCCCAGGTATTCCGGCCAGCCAGCTCGGTCAACCCTGTGGTCACCCGCTTTCGTTTATTATTTATTTTTAGTACGGCTGATAAGATGGAAAGGGTTGCAGCGTTTAGGTTGTGTAAGGGTTAAATGAGAAATATGGAGCTCCGTCCAACGGTTTTGGTTAAATAAAGATACGGGTATACATTGTGTAAGTATGTTTGCACAAACAGGAAAGTGCGCGTCGTAAAGAAATGGAGGAGGTACAAACGCGAAGCGCGTAAACTGATTTTAGTAATTTAGTTGTGCCACTGAAAGATACTTCATCACCCGCTAACGATATGGCTACACTTGTTTTATATCTTACTGGTAAGAACTTGGCCTTCATGATGCTAAGTGATGATAACCGAAGGTGAAAGGGCACTTTACCAGGAATCCTCAACTACTGAGGCACTGGCTATCTTATCTCTAGCTGCCGGAACACAACAATGCTACAAACATTGATGTTATGGACATTGATGTTAAACACTGTTCACGTGTGCACATTCTGCTTCATTTCATCATCATCATCATCATCTCAGCCAAAAGACGTCCACTGCTGGACAAAGACCTCCCCCAAGGATCTCCACAACGACCGGTTTTTTTTTGTTTTTTTTTGTTTTTTTCTTTTTTTTTTCTGCTTCATTTAAAGTGAGTATAATAACAAGTAGTAATAATACAAGTATAATAGTACAAGTAGTAATACACAATACGAGTATAATGCACGTGGAGTGCATAGAGTAACTCAAAGGTTACTGTAAAAATTATTTAAATTATAATAATGGCAAACCAAGTGTTATATAGGTATATCAAATCATTCGTAGGACATGGAAGGGGTTAAGTTTTGCAATGGATTGGGTAATGTTACTCTGTATTTATGTTGTGTTTCATTTAAACAATCCCCTCAGTAGAAAGTTCCGTTTTAACCCTATTCTTACAAAAAATTTGGAGTAGTGAAAAAAGAAGACATTTTATACAAAAAAGATATATAATTCCACAAAAAAAAGCTCTGTCAAGTATATGGTTTAATATTAAACTTTTATAAAAAAAAATTTCAAAATTTTATAATATTTTTTTCATCAAGTATGATATGCAATAATATATAATAATATAATAATATAATATAAAGCAAATGTATAGAATCAGAAAAAAATCATAAGGAACTCAACATTGTTTTTTGCTAAATTACGAGTAGGTATTATAATTTTACGTTCCCTTTTCGGGAAAGTATTTTTTTTATGAAAGCCTAATGGAATTGGAATGTAATTAAGCCAAGGACACCCCGACAAAGCATTTGTAAGCTAGTCATATTAAAATCCACTGTTGCCTCTTGTAACGTTATTATAATTTTCATAATTCTGTTTTGCTGATACGAACGTCGTAAAAATTAACTTTCCCTTTGAACCCTTTTCTGCTAACTGTTAAACGAGTTTATTGTAAGTGAAGAATGTGTCAACGAAATTTTTTTATATGAGAATGCCTTTATGATGAAAAATACTCATACATCATCATTTCAGCCAGTTAACGACTAAATTGAGGCAGTGGCAACGCCTTAACATATCAATTATATTTTATTACTAGCTGACCCGGCGGACTTCGTACCGCTTTAACAGTTTCCATTATTGAGTTAAATATATATCAATGGTTTCCATGACAACAAAACAAACAAATCATTTTGTATTGGAAAATTAAATTGTCGTTTTTAGTATTTTATTTAATATATTTTTTTAATATAGCCTATGTTACTCAGCGCTAATGTAGCATTTTAATGGTGAAAGATTTTTTTAAATCGGTCCAGTAGTTTTCGAGTTTATTCTTTGCAAACATACATACATACAAAAATACAAAGGTTTCCTCTTTATAATATTAGTATAGATAAGGAGATAAGTATAAGAAAGTTTTAATAAAAAAGCAATGTAAAGTACTGTTGTTGATCACATAATTAATCAAAGCTGACGATGAAAGGCATAGTGACACTGGTCACTCTTTATGTTTTCTCACAGTAAAATAATTAAAACTAAAAAAGAGTATTAACTACCCACCACAACGACGTTATGATTAGCTATAATTCATCGTTAACATCAAATGGACCTCTTTGATAGTTCAAATTAATATGGAAACCGCGAAAATAGTCCGTTTATCGCATTAATAAAGCCTATTGTTGTCTGACCTAGTTCCGTTGGAGAGGGACCAAAATTATAAATAGCTTTTAGAAGCGACGGAACACTTTCGCAGCAATTTTGTGTATTCATGCTTTGTACGGTAAAAGCGAAGTTACAAACTATGCTCTAACGACATTTGTATAAAAAATAATAGGCTTTTAGCACATTCGCAATGTGAATGTATAATTTTGACACTTCAAAGCTCATATTTCTATTGTATAATACAGTACTTAGAGATTTTTGTACATAATATTGTATGAAGTGATAAAACATAACGATAGCGCTTACGATAATAAATGAGTTTATAATTGAATATATCTGATCTGCGAATGTACCTGTTTCATTAAACATTGAAATAATAACAAATGCCTCCTTTATTAATTAAACCGAGACACAATAACACACAAGAAGAGTGGTGTGTAGGTAATTAGAGGGGTTTATGTCCAGCAGTGGACTATAAAGACATGATGATGATGATGAAGATGGAATAAAATACATTCCATACGAGTGGCTCTCATTAGAAAAAAAGTAAAGAAAAAAAGTTTATTTGACATTAAAAAAAAAAACAAACAATATGTAGGTACTAGTATAGGCTGATGATGATGATGATAATGATGAAACAATATTAAAAAGAAAAAACCGAACAAAAAATGAAACGCCAAAACGGCTTGTCCTAAGCTTAATGCCAGGGCTGAAGCCATGGCGTTGGTTTTCAGGATAACCTGACGTTTTTTTGTTGTTTTTAGTTAGGTACCTACGACGGACTTATTACAAAAAAGCAACCAGTTGTTAATTGTACAATTGCAACGCGACTGCTCTAGTTGCGGTTGATAAATTTGTATTACAGACACAAATCGCTTAATGTATGTAAACTGTTACATACATTTTAATCGCAAATGCACTAAGCGAGCGATCATTGACAAAGCAACCAGTTGTTAATTGTACAATCGCAACGCGAAAGCTCGGACACATATTGTGTCCGTAATACCAATTTATCAACCGCAACTAGAGCTTTCGCGTTGCGATTGTACAATTAACAACTGGAATCCTTGGCGTCGATATTTCGAGTGATGTTCAGTTTCGGGGTCATTTGGAAGGTAAAGCTTAGAGCGAATCAGTATTTCACGCCGGCCCACCGCTTACAACTGTACAAAGCACAGGTCAGGCCGCATATAGAATACTGCTCCCATCTTCTCTCTTCTTTCTAGAATCTTCAAGAAACGAGCCTATTCCTTCCTTAAAGGCCGGCAACGCGTCTACGATTCATCTGGTCTTGCGGGTGTCCATGGGCGGCGGTGATTACTTTTCATCAGGTGACCCGTCTGCTCGTTTGCCTCCTTCTTTTATATAAAAAAAAACTGGTTGCTGTTTTCGGTAATAAGCTTGCCGCAAATCGTGAATCGGATTATTTTACTGCAATGGTGTGCCACTTGTACCTATTACCACGAAAAAAGTTTTTAACTTACACAAGCACGGTTATTAAACAGCTCTCTAATGAGTAAAATCCGCAAGCTCGTTAGTGACTCCTTAAAAATATGTGACAACATTTATAACTTACAAATTTTAATAAACCTATTTTATTTGATTTTTATTTTATTTTAAACTTTTACAACAAGATATTATATTATATTATATATTACATGGCGGACTTAATGCCTGAGGCATTTTCTACCAGTCAACTTTAGGGTGGTGCAGAAATTACATGGGAGGTGCAAATTTTGAGAGACAACAAATGTGGAACACAGTACAAGAAAAAGATTCAAACTTATAATACATACATAAATATTCTATAAATTACAAATACATAAAATTCTTTTAATATAATTATAAATATACCTACACAAATAAAAAAATAAAAAATACCTAAACCTATGAAGGGTTCAAAATAATATGTAAATTTTATTTAAATGAGTCGTCATCATCATCATTATCACAGCCTTATAGTATTAGTCCACCACAGGCCTCTCAAAATGCAAATGATTACGAACATTTAATTTTACAAAGTTAATTAGACGAAAAAGTTGTTTATGAAAAAGTTTTATGCTCACCCCGGATAAAAAGTAGCGAACAAAAACGGTGGAGACGGTCATAAATTCCTTATTCCGCTGTGCCCAGTTAATTTTTCAAGCTTGTTATTAGAACAGATGGCCGTATAATTAACTTATTAACTAGCAATAACAGTAACTGTGCTTTACATACTGCTTAGTTTTACACGCGGCTTTTGAAGTTAAATATTGTGTCTATTCATAACTTGTTTCCACGTATTATAAGAAAAAATATTTTAAAAGCCTACGGGCCTTACATATAAACAGAATAAGCTTTGAGTAGTAATTCCGATTTTTGTCTCTTTTACTCTAATTTAAAATGTAGTTTACATTACGGGAACAAAACACGGAATAACTGTTTGGAGCTTCATCATCGCCATCTTATATACGTCCCCACTGCTGGGGCACGAGCCTTCCCTATGGATGGATAGGGAGAACGGGCCATAAACCACCACGCGGGCCCAGTGCGGATTAGTGGTTGTTAACGACTGTTAATGCAGCCGGGACCAACCGCTTTACGTGCCATCGGAAGCACGGAGGAGCTCTAGATGATAAATTTTTGGTCACCCATCCGATGACCGGCCTTTGCGAAAGTTGCTTAACCTCAGCACTCGCAGACCAGGCGCGTTAACCACTGCGCCATCGAGCTCCACTCCTCCTCGATGTTCGGAGCTTATTCTCTGTTTATTTATAAGGGTACATGTTTTAAATGCATTTAAGGTTTGGATAATACTCTAGTTGAAGGCATTGTTTCTGTAAAGAACCTGCCTGGATGACTAACGCCCTCAAACTTCTTGCTTTTAAATATTTATGTCATGCATTGCGGTGTTCTAAATTGAGGAGTATAAATTTAGGTCACAAGATGGGCCACAGCATACTGAATGGTAACGCATCTGGACAAAGTGCTTCTGTTTTTAAAAGCACTTACATAAGGAATTATTTCGTATGTGTAAAGCCTTATTGCCGGGACCAACGGCTTTACGTGCCTTCTGAAGCACGGAGGAGCTCGAGGTGATACATTTTTGGTCACCCATGCGATGACCGGCCTTTGCGAAAGTTGCTTAACCTCAGCACTCGCAGATCGGGCGCGTTAACCACTGCGCCATCGAGCTCCTCATAAATGATAAATTCAAATTCATTTTAGTTCATGTCACCGCTACGTATTTTTTTATCTATAACTATGTTTTACAATGACACGATAATATTTCCGCGAACTGACCAAACTACATTACATACGGACATTTCTGTGTACACGAATTGCGTGGTGCAAATTGTAAACGAATTGAATACATGTTAAAGCAACAATATTTTTTTAAAAGTACAAGAATAAAATTGGTTCCTGAAGTTTACAACACATTATAAAAATCATTTTCAACAAAAATATAAAACCGGTTTAAAAAAGTTATAAGTGTTATGTATTTGTATAATAAAATAAAAAAATCTCTCTTTTTTTGCACCCAATTAAAAAAAAACAAACTTACAAATCAAAACAAAAAATTACCCTGCAAACGGCTCGAATCGTCGTCGTTCTAGTTTCCAGAACCTGATGTCAGTTTTAGCTGGTTTATCGTCTAGTGCCTATCGAAGTGAATAGGCAATCAAAAACAATACTTTCTTCTTTGTACACTTAGTCCAAGGAAGTTTACCATTTGCGATCGTTACAAAAAATGCATTCACGCGACATTGCCAACCTTTTTTTAACGACTCATGACAACAAAGATAAGTTATGATATACAAAAGAAAACGCCCCAGGATGGAAAAAAACTGCTATTATTATTACAATTATTTCTAATTGACTATCAATTATTTTCAAGTAAAATTAATAACAATTTACATATTACTACCGAGAGCTAAAGGGTTGATAAGGAATCAAAAGTATTGTATAAATAAGAAATACTTACACCATTGTTAGATTCTTGTAAATATTTTTTTACACAGTAAACTGCAAAAAGTTTTGTAAAAAGAGTAAATTTTATTTTTCTAGGGTTTTCCTTTGACATTATTTTATTTGTTCAAACTCGAAAACTCTTTAAATCGTAATAATTTTTTTTAATGGATTCTTACTCGATTTGAGTTTAAATTGTTAGTGACTCTGAAAATCGTTCCTCACCTGCTTTCACCCCATGAATTATTAACGCGAATCGATTTCATAGACACAAATGGAAATAATGATGGAGTAGGTATTTGTATTGTGGATTAATACGTTACGACAGACAAATTTTCAAATTCTCAAACAAAATGAACCTATTGATTTCGTATTAAAGGACTTTTTAATGTTACAGATTTTTCCTTGTTGTAGACACAAAAAATCAGCTCCTATAATAAGTTACCTCCTATAATAATAAGTTTAATCTATTAGGAGTAATCCAAAATGGCGATTCCCATACAAAATTTCCAATTTTTTATTTTTCAAATTCTCATATGTTGTTTTGAGTTTCCCTTTTCTTTTCTACACCATCTTTGTATTAGAGCGAACAAAACAATATATATTTTTTTCAAAACAGGCAAGCCGTTTTTGAGTTTTAGCGAAACTAACGAACAGCTATCGGTTTTAGCTCATACCACCATCGCCCTTTTACCACCGAACCTCCAGACGTACTGCAGGATATCATCCCCACCTAGTAGAAATTCCACTATGTCGCACTAAGCGCTTCATGTCATAATTTTTACTGTGCACTGCCAGGGAGTGGAATTCTCTGCCATCGTCTGTGTTCCCAAAAACTTATAACCTGAATTCCTTCAAGGCGAGAGTTAATAAGCATCTTCTGGGGCAGCTCGCTCCATCGTAGACCTCATCTACGCTCTCCATCAGGCGAGATCGAGGTGAAGAGCGGTCTTATAAGGCATACAAAAAAAATCAACTGATCGGAGTAAAAAGCCTGCGTCACCCTGTGTGTCGCGATGAGTAACAATAACGTAAATAAAAACTTACTATAACTGCAGTGTAGTGACGTTAACACACGATATGTACAGTGTGTCACAATTATGTCTGTAGTAATGCAATTTTAAGTGGTCATTTATTTTAAATGTGGCCCGATAATGAATATGAGACCAACTTAATTCCCGCCCGACTCGCGTGGCTTGGGACGCGCATCATAATGAAAAATAACTCTGTCGTGTAGCAATTATAAGCGCATTGCAGTGTTATTCATGATTGTGAATAATTTACAAGGCTGTCAACGCTGTCAAAGGCGCTCGTTTCTTTTAGTTCGTGTTGCTCTTTGCACTAATACGAGGCTGAACTTTGGTGTGCGCTTGAGGGCGAAAGAAAACTTAAAGCAACTTCCAAAGGCGCTTTACTTCATTCATAATTTATTAAAATTAAACTTTTTATAGCGTTCTTTGATTATGATCTTTGCGTTTGATTTTAAAATAATTTTATTCCGACGTTTTGATATAGCATACTTTTTTAATCGGGTGCGTCCATGCACTTGCTTTTAGTATCTTACAAGTTGCAATTTTGAGACCTCCTGTGGTCTATGTGTTGTTGTATATAATAATATGTAAAACTAGCTTTTGTTTGCGACTTTGCTCACATGGGCTACACGACCTGTAATTGTTTTTAATAAAAGCAAAACTTATTTAAGGCAAACGTGTCTATAAGGATAATCCCGAAACACTTCATAATTTCTAACCAGGCCAAATACTGAAAGATTTAACTTTTATAATAACAGATTTCCATACAAACTTTAAACCCCTATTTCACCTCTTTAGAAGTTCTTCCAAAAATGCTAAAATAAGTCATTCTTTATTTTGATTGAAAAATCTAAAGATCGATTAACTAATTATTCATTTTTATACTTCTTACTTTAAAAATACTGATTTGCCCTATAAACTTTCTTCCTTTTGTTACTCCTTACAAGGAAAATAAACAAAATTCCTGAGACACGTCATTCTTTATTTCTTTTCAAAAAGCCAAATACCAATTTTCATGTATTTTACTTAAAAACTGACAGACTTTCATACAACTTTCACCCCATATTTGACCCCCTTAGGGTATGATTTCCGTAAAATCCTTTCTTAGTGGCTGGTTACGTCATTCAATTAACCTACCGTCTAAATTTCATCTAATTAGCTCCAGCGGTTTCTGCTCGGCGATGATGAATCAGTCAGGACAAGTCATTATGTATATAGATAACCGCTAGTAGATCCGGAAAAAATGTTACGCCGATTTTAAATATTTCTGTACAGAAATTGAAAGACTGCTGCCAAAGGGGCATTTTTGATTTGGACGGTCACATACGCTCGATACTGTCAATAACTATTAAAATCATCATCACATCATAACCAGCTCATTTTATGTAACCACTGCTGGTGCACGAACCATTTCTATGGATGGAGTGCTTCCATCCATAGGGGGAACGGGCCATTAACCACCACGCGGGCCCAGTGCGCATTGGTGCTAATGCAGCCGCGACCAACTTGCTTGTTGCTTAACTGTTTACTTAACTTTAGAAATCACAGAACAAGCGAATTAAACTCTGAGCTATAAAGCTCGAAAAGAAGCTTTCAGAAATACATTTTTAGTAATAGTTGCGTAACATTGACGATCTTCACCTAGTCGCAAACTCGTTACGCTATCCAACTTCTCTGTATTGTTGTGACACCGTTCGGGCGGTGTTGTTTCAAAGCAACGTGTATTCCAAACGTTATTTTTCACGTCGCGCCTGACAAATATTCCCTCTCGATTTATGGCTCCACAAGAGTTACAGGACATTTTTACTGGTGCGCTACGAAACGAATATGGGTGAACGTGGAAAAAATGGAATGGTGAATTGCGGGGCATCACAATTTCTTTATAAGGTAATAATTCTCACCACCATCCTAGACAGTTGGCTACTGTAGGGAAATCTTTGTTTCAGAGAGCACGCGGCATCTGTGACACTCAACACCTGGCTGCTGAGCTTCAGCATGTCAAGCGCGTACTACAGAATAATAAACTGAAAGTACCACGGCTTCGTCACAGAAAGCGCAATAAACTAACCACAGTCGAGCGCCAACCTGCAGTACTTCCATATATGAAAGGTGTCACTGACAAGATTGGACATATCTTAAAGCGAGCTTCAATCAACACTTACTTCAAGCCGCCAAAGAAGATCAACCAAATTTTACGACCTGTCAAGTGCAACATACCCCTTCAAGATGCAGGCGTGTACAAACTGGACTGCAACTGTGGGCTCTCTTACATCGGGCAAACAAAGAGAAGTATAGGAACCCGCGTTAAAGAACACATAGCTGACGTCAAGCATAGGCGCGAAAATAAGTCTGCAGTATGCGAACATTCCCAAGAGGGGCCCAACCATTACATCAGATTTGATAAACTGCAAGTACTCGCTAGAGAACAACGATTCATCCCTAGGATGATACGCGAGGCTATTGAAATTAAAAAACATCCTAATTTTAATGGAGAAGATGGTTGGAGTCTACCACCAGCCTGGGACCCCATCATACAAAATATTAAATCCCAGCCCCAACACCATACTGCCAGACCAAAAGATACTGTAAGCTCTTTCTGCGTAAAACGGAACGCACCCGATTAAATTAAATGAGGGTATACAAGCTACTAACTAATTATGAGATGACCAACACCTCAGTCTCCCTGTGACCACGGACCCTGCAAAGGATTCGAAACGTCAGGATAAACATTAAATAATGTATAGTAAAATAAACGCGAGTAGATCCGTAAAAGTTGTTTCATTTAAATGTGTAGTGTTCGCGTAAACTTTAGAAAACAATAAGGTAATAACTTTCAATGATGATGCAAATCAGAGTGCCTAAACAAATGGCATAATGCTAATAGAATAAAATTGGAATATAAAGATTATCGTATGGGATTGACATAGTGGACTATACGTATATACAACATTTGATTGGCTTATGTCAATACTAAAACGCAACATAAAAACGATCAAAAATAACATCATTGCACCATAACTATATCAAAATTTATGTATGTTATTGTCTACATCTGTTCTCAAATGAAATGCTCGTAGAGTATCGCTTCTCAAGTAGTGCTCGTAGCAGTCGGAGCTCGTAGTTGCTACGCCGTAGCTACGTTTTATTCATGTCATGCGCTACTGGCGGTGGATTTTGTAAGTCACTGTGAAACATAATGAAAATGCAATACGGTGTACAGTTTTATATAAATTTTATGTAACAGCAACATATTCTTCTTTATTACTTCTATGACATTTTCCAACATGTGACGCTGTAAAAGAAAGTAAGAAAAGAAATGACCTTACTGTATTTATTGCCGGCTCCTCTCAGTACAAGGTCTTCCACTTAGAATTTAAGACATGGGCTTGCGCGAATGTATGGCCACAGTGATTGGTACACTCGCTTGCACATCAGATTACCACAAAATGTTAAACTTCCTCAATTGACCTTGAACTTTACATAATACTAGCTGTGCCCCGCAGTTTCAACCGCGTTAAAAAATATTTTCCCGTTTTTGTAACATTTTTCATTGCTGCTCCATTCTTATTAGTCATAGCGTGATGTAATATAGCCTATAGTCTTTCGCAATAAATTGACTATTCAACACAAATATTTTTTTTAAATTCGAACCAGTAGTTCCTGAGATTAGCGCGTTCAACCAAACAAACAAACTCTTCAGCTTCATAATATTAGTATAGATAGCTAGCTGTGCCCTGCGGTTTCACTCGCGTTAATTAGCGACTGCTCCACTCCTATTAGTCATAGCGTGCTGTAATATAGCCTATGGCCTTCCTCAATAAATGGACTATTCAACACAAAAATAATTCTTCAATTCGAACCAGTAGTTCCTGAGATTAGCGCGTTCAACCAAACAAACAAACAAACTCTTCAGCTTTATAATATTAGTATAGATATCAAGGTTAAACATTTATTGAAGAAATTTGGCAGTTTTAGATAGGTTGATGTGCAGGTGTCTTTACATTTATAATAGCATAACGCATGGACACAAAACTTTGTAATTTTTGATTTTGTATTAGTTTCACCAACATCATCATCTCAAAAAAATTTAATTGAAACAATATGTAGTGTATTCCGCTAACTACGCAATGGTACAAAAAATGTTTCAATTAATTTTTTTTTGTATCATGGATTTCCGCAAAGTAACATCTGATTCCATTAATTATTATCATCTCAGCCAAAAGACGTCCACTGCTGGTCAAACACGTACAATACAGTCTTTCATTTTTCTTTATTGAAGTTACTGTTTGTTTTTGTTAAACATAGATCAAAGTTTTAATCATAGTTTAAAACATAAATGCTAATAGATCTATTGTCTTGATGACCCGAACCTTTGTAATAACACGTTAATTCACAATAATTATGTTTATAAATTTAAGGCTTATAAAGGCATATTGGCTTTAAAGTCGATGAAACTAGTTTGGATAAACTTCCAAAAAAATAGATTAGTCCGTCGTTTTACCTGTGCCTCAACTGGGTTTCATCTCTTTCAAGCTTTCATCTCACCTGATGGTAAATGATGATAAGGCCGTAGGTAAATGCGCATTTATCCACGATTCCATTTACGTTTTTATCACGTTATCTAAAAGTAAAATTTGTATAGCATTTTCGTTTTCGTTAACGTGATCGAATGGTGTTCTCGCACTCAGAAACCTGTTTAGACATGTTGATAGTATTATAAATTAAAAATAAAATTTAAATAAAGTATATAAAATGTTCAAAATGATTTTTAAAGCAAATTTTGTTGCGAACAAATTACAAAACACAAATGTTGAAAAAATTTCCACGAGCAGGATTTGAACCTGCACCCTTCTGACATTCCGGGTCAGGTGCTCTTCCAATTGAGCTATCGTGGTTCTAACCAGCCCGCCGAAATTATTCAACACTTTTTACTTTGTAAGCCAAAGGCGCCCATTCAATGTTAACAACTACCGTCATTAACATCCGATCATAATATTTTTACAAATATTAAAGATCAGTAAAGAAATAAGCAAGCTATTTTATAAAATGTTCAAAATGATTTTTAAAGCAAATTTTGTTGCAAACAAATTACAAAACACAAATGTTGAAAAAATTTCCACGAGCAGGATTTGAACCTGCACCCTTCTGACATTCCGGGTCAGGTGCTCTTTCAATTGAGCTATCGTGGTTCTAACCAGCCCGCCGAAATTATTCAACACTTTTTACTTTGTAAGCCAAAGGCGCCCATTCAATGTCAACAACTACCTTAATATGCTAAGCATTGTTAAGGGACCTACATTACATTTACAATTAATTAAGATAGCAAATATTATTTCAACAAAGGTAAATACTTCAACTCGTTAGAAGGGCAAAGGAATTACAAATATTATAGAGACGTAAATAAAATGATAATTTATACCAGTTAGAGAAAACATTTCTATTCGATTAACAACATCTAACTCATATTTGCTTCTTGTTGGATTGTCATTTCTACACGAATGATTGTAAAATTATTCTAAAAATAATGAACATTTTGAACACTTTATATACCGTTAAAGTGTTCAATTTCTATAATTACACATGGTACGTGTCTTTCAAAGCATGTAAGTACCTAATAGCAGATAGTAAAATTTGGTAACCCGCCCAGAGTCCATGTACCCCAAATGGTGCTTAGTTTTCGCGATCGTAAACGTATCAAGGAGGTGATAGCAAAAAGCAATAGCAAAACATCTGGTTTTTTTTTGGTAGCTTACGACATGGCTATTCTACAGCCAGTTACTGTTTTGGTAAATACTAGCCAAAGCCTTAAGATAAATAGTCGCTTTTAAAAGTAAATAGTTTCTCTCTTTAGCAGAATAGTCCCTTTCCCTCTGCCCGTCACATTTTTGATGTAAGCGGTACCATAATGTGGACAGCTGATTTATTTTAGAGTGTATCCTAACTAAAAATAGTCGCAGGCTATGTAAGTGTCAATAGTTACGTCACCCGCCATGAATACGGGAGCGGATTTTTAGGCCGCCCGCACACGTGCTACCGCGACATAAAACAGGGACGTGCGCCGGTTATAGCCGCAAACGGCCGTAAGTTGCCGGCCGGAATACACGGGCCGGTAATGAACGCCGGATCGGATATTGAAACTTTTTTGATTTAAGATAGATAGGTTTTGTGTGTTTTCTTTTTATATGTTTGTTTATTTAAAGTTTTTACAGCGCCTTTGTTTTGAATATGGCTGGGGTGTGTTCTTTGAATCTTGCCGGTGACATTAAAAGTAAGAAGACGAAAAATATTTATAAATAATTTGGCTATAGTGTAAACTGTTTAAAGAATTTTAGTTCAAGCTTCGATTAGGTTATAAAACCAGTGACTTCGAAAACGAGTCGGAGGGAGCACTTGTAACTGTTGAGATGATAGTGTGAGAATTATTGGCACCGGTTAATTTTTATACCGTGTTAGCGCTTTTTTATTTTAGTCATTCGTTTCATACAGTTGTTATTAAGGGTGCGCCGACCAAAAAAAGCCAAAAGTGTAGTCACGGTTAAGTTGATATATGATGAAAAAACTATCGTATTACATAAACAACATAAATATTTAGTATCAAAGGGAACGTGTTTATAATCAGTCCGACCCATAAATTCATAACACACTAAGTATAGTTTTTTCTACAATTTCATTTAAAGTTTGGCAAAAATCATGAAAACGAGTGGCGGCGTTTAATTGATATTTTATGGTTTATCTAAATTATTATACCTCTAATTATGTCTAAACAATCACCAATTAACTTAACTACAAATCGTCTGTCTCACATTTTCGATTTATTGAGCGGTTTTTAAAATAATTATTTTTAAAATTAACACTTTAAATTCCCCATACAAAATTAGTATGGCCGCGCGGCATCAAATAAATATGAACGAAGTCATTTCAAATAAAATATATGACACCTGTCACTTACGGACAGTGCACCCTTAATCTTCGATTAAAGGAGTAATTACTGGATCTCTTCTTGTGTATTTGATTACAAAGTTCTTAAGCTATACACATATACACTTGTGGTCTAGTAAATAGACTTGTGGTCTGAGGTTCATAGTTCTATTTCCCAGCTTAAGAAGCTAAACCTGTTGAGTAATTGACAATAAACAAAAGAAAAATACCGTCCCTCTTTGATTATAATATCAATAATTAACATCAGTAATAATAAGTAATAATGAGTGTTGCTACTCATGAAACAAATATATTACAGACTGGGCAAAGAGCTTCATCACTAAAATTGAGTCATCCAATTTATTGGTACCGGTTTAATCATCACGCTTGCGAATTGCGGGTTGTGATCACAAACCCGGGCTTAATATCGAATATCCTAAACATACTTTGTCGAACCTGGGAATTAAACACAGAACTTCCGTATAAGGCCGAGCACCTTACCACTACGCCACCGAGGCGCTAAATTCTTTGTTTATAATGGAACCTGAATATTTTATCATTGACATGTAGTGTCATACATTGCCATAGAGATAAGATGATTAGCCCCAACAGAATACTATAGACCGTTGTGGAGCGATATGACTCTCCCTTAATGAAGCATTTTGTTCACCTGCTGATCAAGCAGAGCGTTTAATCTATTTTAATCGGCGGATGAGTAAATTGCAACAAAATATTGTATACTCATGAGTAATGCCTACTAACCCATGGATCTGTGTTATCTAAATAAATACAATTATTTATTACTAGCGGCCCGCTCGTGACTTCGTGTGCTTGAGTACTGGGTCCAATTCTATGCATGTATTACATATAAACCTTCCTCTTGAATCACTCTATCTATTAAAAAAAACGCATCAAAATCCGTTGCGTAGTTTTAAAGACCTAAGCATACATACACAGGGACAGACAGACGGCGGGAAGCGACTTTGTGTTATACTATGTGGTGATTTTTATTTATTTATTTAATTAATTAGGCTCTCACAACAATATGACAACAAGATTAAATGTATATTAGAGTACAATAATACATTCAATCTTATTCTGTTACAGGAGGTTCTTAACTAAGTGTCCCATTACTTAAAGGAGGGCACCACATGCTCAAAAAGAGAATTGTTTGGTTGGGTAAACAAATTATATAATAGTTAACGTCACATACATTGTTCTGATCTCAAGGTAAGTAGCTAAAGCACTCGTTTTATGGAAATCAGAAACAACGATGGTACCACAACCACCCAGACACGACACGATATCGAAAAGTTCGTTTTCGATATTGACCCGACCGGGAGTCGAATCCGGGACCTCAGAGTTAGCGCCACCCAAAATCCGGCGTCCGCCACTCGGCTACGTAGGTCGTTGATACAATAAATATATAAAAAAAAACTATTATCATAGTTGTTACTAATAAAAACATACTAACGTGCGCTTTTTGTATTTCAGGTACTTTGTGAATCGGATTTGTGTGTAATTTTTGATTGCGGCCGAGACCGCTCGCCCTTGGCCGTAACTCGCCGTCACATTTCTGGCATAAGTCAGTTTAATGGTACCTACCCCATTGGTAAGCGTGGTACGTTATAGTAAGGTCGAATGCTTAACTCCATTTCTGTGGGCATACCGACGACCTACTGATTGGGTTACTTATTCTTTGGCACTGTTTTAGATTTATGATGCAATTAACTATTTTTTGCGTAAAACGAAACGCACCCGATTATAAAAAAGATGGTAGGTATACAACATACCACTTAATTAAGACCTGGGGGGGATTTTGAAATCACTGACTAATTCTTACGCTATGATATCAATGACGATTGCTCCTTTTTCACTTATTCAAATTCACTGGTAAGTTACACTTAAGTAGCGAGAACCTTAAAGGGTTTCCTCAAGCCGTGTGAAACGAAATACCATCAGAGGTCTTCTTGAGGGAATGGCATCACGCACTAATGCGTGTCCCCGTTCCCTACTAGACTCTACTACTAGGTTTGGACCGGGTCAGGAAGATCATCGGTGCGATTCAAAAATCACATCCCAGTGGTGGTTTTACTAATACACCACAGGAGAAGTAAATTTTATGCTATTATGAAATAATGAAATGGATTTGCCACTTATATACTATAGGTACAGCATTAAGGCATTGGACAACCAGCTATAACATTCCCGTAACCAGAGGTTTCAGTCGATATTTACCAGAACGACGATCGTCCTTGTTGAGGTTTAACTACGCTTCCCAATGCAGTTCGCTCTCGGAGATGTTCCTGCCCTAATAGCTGACAGTATACTACCGAGTAGGTACGGTCAGCAGCAAAAGTCCCTTAATTTGTTAGTAAGTTAGTAAATAGCCTGTTACTGTTTCATTGCTGGGCAAAGGCCTCCATTATGGAATTAAAGTCATCACTACAATTGATGGGTAATGGCTTAATCACCACAAGTGCTTAGTGACTTTTCTTGCTGACTATACTATGGTTTTGTTCCCAGATAAACAATAATTGAAGTCCTTATACAGATAAAGAAATGTCGAGTCATACTGGGGCGTTGTAAAACACGCTAGCAATAAAACTATAAATAAACAGAATTAAATGTGGAGATAAAATGGAATAATGATGTTAAATTAATATTTTATGTAGTGAAACAAAATGATAAAAGCTGCGTTAAAGTTCACGATTGCATTGCACAAACAGAATGGCGTATTAAATTTTTCCTTTTATCGCGACAACAAAATTAAATGTGTTACTGCAACATTGAAATACGGAATTATAGCTTCCACGTTGTACCTATGAGTAACATTAAGGCGCGTTCACAGTATTCCACATTTTTATTTAACGGACAACGAGGAACTCGATGACTTAGTAGTTAACGGGCCCGGTCTGCGATTGTTAAGATAAAGTAACTTTTGCAATGGCTGGTCATCGGATGGGTTACCAAAAATGACGAATCTCGAGCTGCTCCGCGCTTCAGAAGGCACGTGAAGCCGTTGGTCCCGGCTGCATTGGCAGTTGTTAACCATTATCAATTCAACCACCAACTGTGCCCGCGCGCGTGGTGGTTTATGGCCCGTCCTCTTTATCCATCCATAAGGTAAGCTCGTGCTCCAGCAGTGGGGACATAAAATGAGCTGGTAATAATTATGTGGGCTAACACTAAGCAGTTGAATATATAAATAAAAATAAAACCCTCAGTGCTAATCGACCCTAGATTAGTAGTCTTACTTTTGGTTTAGAGATGGTTAGATAGCATATGACCAGTGCATACCAGCTTTTATTGAGTTAAGGTTTTGAGGCTGGCTTACAAGCTACCTAAAATATGTTAAACAATTTTGAAGTGATTCGTTTTCGTTAGTGTACTAAAAACGCAGTTATAACCAACAGGAATGCTTAAGTGCATAATGCAGGGCCCTTTGTCCACCAAAAAGAAGTAGGGCCGATAGAACAGGAGACATTCTTCAAAAACCTCAAAATCAAAGACTAGTAGTAGACTAGGTTTAGTTTCGCTCCATCTCTAGTTCTTCACATTGCGTAAATATTTTCTCCCCACATCTTCTTTTTAATGGATAACGGCCTTGACTGTTCATTGTCGTGTTTGCACAATGCTCTGCTCGCCAACCGCTTTATCAATTACTTTGCGTTCGCGCGCTCTTAATGTTCCTGCTCAAATGTGGACACGGCTTTATGTTAACGTCGCACCAAGCAAACACAAATATTACGGCAGTTGTCATTAACTTGTTTGATTAAAAGCTGAATTAATATATTTGTAATTTATGTTGTGTACTCAAAATATGGGATGAGATTTTTATGGCTATATTATGGGCTGTAATAATTAACCATTCTGACAAGTAAAGACTGTTCTTTAGTATAAGGCATGCTAAGATTTTTCTAGTGGTTGTTTTTGCCACAGGTTAGAATAGCTTGACTTTCTTATGACTTGATTCTAGATGATGATAAGGCCAGTTGGAAACGTATTTCATTGGCATCCTTATTTTCAACAAAGGAGAAAGAGAGAGGGAGAGAGAGAGGGAGAGAGAGAGGAAGAGAAAGAGAGGGGGGAGAGAGAGAGATAGAAGTAGAGAGAGAGATTGTAAAAAAGCAAACGGTATATCTTCTATGTACTCCTGTCTTCCAAACCACCGGCCTCAGGCTCACAGAAACAAACCTAATATTGTGATTTTTTTTTAACCCATACATAGGCGTTTGATCAATCTGGCCTGATATCAAGTAAAGATGTAGACTCCGGTAATATCCGACTTTCTAACATAGATCTGAAGTTTACGCGAACACATCGAACCGAAACATTTTTTCGTTACATGGAGATTCTCTCTTTGACCACGGACTCTGTAAATGGTTCAAAACGTCTAGAACAATAAAAACGAAGCGTAAAAAAGTGTTTCATTATAACAATTAGTAATTAAAAATAATGTCACTTATATAATACTACGTCGTGCAATATTCTCAACTGGCCCATCAAAAAGAAATAAAACAAGAAACTTTCACCCATCAACACCCATTTAGTAATGAGTTGAATACATTCATGGCTTAAGCCGAATCACTTAGCCCCAACTTGAGTCCGACTGGCCCCTTTGTTCAACTGTCGCGTTCAACACCCGTAAACAAGTTTTGGCGGGCAAATGTTTCAAGTTGTGATTGGCCCACGGGGACATTTCAGATCTTGTGACGATTTGATTCGTGTAATGTTTCTTTTGCAATGTACTTTGGTTTGTTATTGAAAACTATTGTATTTTTATATATCTCTTCAGTTATGCAAACTTTGTTTGACACAGTGTCGTTAATCTAGTTTAGTTATTAATAGAAAAAATGAACTTTTTACTTTTAAGATTGTAAATTTACACTTATATATCGAAGCTCGACTGGATAGCTTAAGGTTGCGTGAGGTCGTGGGATCGAGTCCATCTGACGCAATCGTCTTTTTTAAAGTGCTATTTTTAGTTGTACTACCTACAAACTGTTTTCTCAACTATTCATCATCTCAGCCAAAAAGACGTCCACTGCTGGACATAGGCCTCCCTCAAGGATAAATCATTTTGAGGGGAATTTGCCATAATCGCCACGCTTGGCAGGCGGGTTGGCGATCGCAGTTAGGGGAGAATAACCACAGAGAGACGCTGCTGCACATCCTCTGGAATGGTCCCATAGTCGCCTTCTACGACACCCACGGGAAGAGATGGGGTGGTGCATTTCTTTACCCCCGGCACCACACGGCGACTATTGACAGTTGCTAATGCAAGACAGTACGTAAATAATATTTTTTTTCTTAAAATTTATATATAAATTGTAAATTATAAAGCATTTTAGTAAAATAATTAGTTACCAAAAGTCATTGAATATCCCCGATTTTTATACTACCACTAAATCTGTAAAAATAAAGTTTTTGCATGCATGGTAAGGCACATTGAAAAGCGCTAAAAAAATTAAATAAAAAAAATTAAAAAAACGAAAAGGTGAACTGAAAAAAAAACTGAACTTCAATTAAACGAACAGAAACAGAAAAACCATGACAGAGATGTCCCCCACTATGTCAATCAAAATCGTTTTACAACAGAGCACTGTCCATTAAGTAATGGACCACAATAGATTCATAATCAACCCTCTGGCGGTCGTAAAAAAATTAAACGGAGCTGCTCAACTTGGGGCGAAAAGTTTTACGCTTTGACATTTCTACGCAGTTGTCCGACGGGACTTAGGGACTTATGTCCAGTAGAGCAACAACCCTTGTTTAACTTTTATTTATAGGTGGTTTGTAGCGTGTCAAGCCAAGTTTAAGCTAACAGAACTGGCGCGCAGCACCATGTGTAATATTACACGAACTATTTGGAGCCACTTTTGACCCCTTCATAACTCAAAAACTATTTCACATAAACATGTGAAATTTGGCTCATATTTTAAGACTTGCGAGATACATATGTGCTCCAAATTTCATAAACACATCTCAAACGCTGAAAAAATTTCCACGAGCAGGATTTGAACCTGCACCCTTTTGACATATCGGGTCAGGTGCTCTTTCAATTGAGCTATCGTGGTTCTAACCAGCCCGCCGAAATTATTCAACACTTTTTACTTTGAAAGCCAAAGGTGCCCATTCAATGTCAACAACTACCGGCACTAACATCCGATCATAATATTTTTACAAATATTAAAGATCAGTTAAGAAGTAAGCAAGCTATTTATACTTCTATTTATATAAAACTATAAACTATAACTACTACTAACTATAAATAAAAAAAATGCTACAAATCATCCCCATAACGCAGAGTGCCCAGTAAGTCAGCAGCATTGCCATGCTTATACGCTGGCCCAAGTAGCTGCTAGCTCTGAGGCCCGGGTGGTTTCTACTAATTTTATAGAAAAATCTTTAAAAAGTTTGTGAGCACCCTGGCCCCATGGACCTAATGTCTCTACCCCAAACGGCTCAAATATGAGATCCCCAGTCAGATTCTCATACTCTCGCCGTTCGAGGTTCTCTGCTTTTTATTAAGGTTTGATTTACCGTAGAGCCAACGCCTCGGTGGCCGAGTGACAAAATGCGCGGCCCAAAGGTCCCGGGTTCAATTCCCAGGCCGGGCAAAGTGTGTTTCGGATTTTTCGATGCATAGCCCGGGTTTGTGATCATCAACTCGCATTTAGCAAGCGTGGTGATTAAGACATTACCCATCAATTGTAGCGATAACTTGATTTCAATGATGGAGTCCTTTGTTCAGCAGTGGGACAGGAGCTCGATGACGCAGTGGTTAACGCGCCCGGTCTGTGAGTGCTGAGGTTAAGCAACTTTCGCAAAGGCCGGTCATCGGATGGGTGACCAAAACTTTATCATCTTGAGCTCCGTGCTTCGGAAGGCACGTAAAGCCGTTGGTCCGCACGGCCCGCGTGGTGGTTTACTGCTCGTTCTACCTATCCATCCATAGGGAAGGCTCGTGCCCCAGCAGTGGGGACATATAAATGAGCTAATGATGATGAATGATGGAGTCCGTTGTTCAGCAGTGGGGCAGTTATATAGGCTTTTTACTTTACCTTTACTTCTCTACTAGTATTCGCAACTAGACTGCGCTTTTGCTTAGTATCAGATGAGGCGGAGTCATTTGCCTACTCTTTCAGATAAATAATAAATAATATAACTAGAGCCAGTACACACATACACACATATCTGGGCAAAAAATGTGCCTGCACGCTTTTCTCTAACCCCATGACAAGGTTAACCAGATCCGTGATTCCAGCCTTTACGAAGCTTTAGGGTTCTTTGCTCTCTATACCCAACTTGAACTCCCCGAAGAATCTAGTAAAACATAAGGATAAAGTCTACCATCTCACGACAACAACCTAGACCAACAACTTTCCTCAGCACGAAGGATCTTGGGGCGTTTTTGGTCAACCACTCGGATATGCGTTTGCTTTAGTTGCAAGAACGCAACCTTCGCAGCGCCATTAAGTTTTACAATCTCAATCATCATCACCAGCTCATTTTGGCGCCTACCTTGCCACCTACTGGCGTGAAACGAGCATTACCTATGGATGGATAGGTAGAACAGGCCATAAACCACCACTCGGGCCCAGCGGATTGATGGTTGTTAACGACTGCTAATGCAGCCGGGTCCAACGGTTTTACGCGCCGTCGAAACACGGAGATAGCTTGGAGACACGGAGCTCGAGATGATACATTTTTGGTCACTTATCCGATGACCGGCCTTTGCGAAAATTGCTTAACCTTAGCAATTGTGCACCGGGCGCGTTAACCACTGCGCTATTGAGCTCCTCGTATAGGCATAGACTAATTAGTCCATGGTATAGTATAGTGGTAGTCGCCCCAGGTACTGCTGCTGGAGCGATAGGATGGACGCTGAGCTGCGGTTCAGTGCGGATTGGTGGTTGTTAATTACTGCTCATGCATCCAAGACCAACGGCTTTACGTACCTTCCGAAGCACGGCAACAAGAATGGGGGCATACCTAACTGTTAACATTCGTTAGGTTTATCATAAATAAGTTTGGTAAGAGGAGCGACGGTCTCAAAGCGTACCGAATCGCACAGGAACTCGGCTCGGTTCACACGATGAAATGTACATTTGACACGCCACTTTCTATTTAATCAGCCCTGAGGGACTCATTTGCCGGCCAATTGCGGCGCGATCAAAAGATTTCTATAAATTATAGAATTTTACGTTAACGACTTATTTTTGTGTTCAACGGACAAATGGAATTGGTCCTTTTCAATTGAGTGAATAAATTATGAGGGTACTTCCTTAAACTCGAATTAGATTGGAATTACAATTTCAATTTGTTTATCAGGATAGATATTTTGCTGATAAAGGGCGCAATTAAACCTATAACATGGCAGCAACTTTTTCAACTGAACTGCCTAGGCGTCTGTCGTCGGTTCTTTGTTGGATGAAATCATTAAATGAATTTGAATGTTTTAAGAAAAAACAAAAACTTGGTGAACAGGGGTCTGTTGCTACTGGAAACAAGTAGTGCGTCATCGTCAGCTAATAAACTTCCCATCCTAAGGTTTAGGCCTTCCCGCATGATCTATCACGCTGGCCCAGTTTGGTTAATGGATTTAACCAACTGCGATTTCACAACTGCAACCAGGACTAATGGATTAACGATTATATATGGTTTTAAGTAAATTAAGTTTTGATACGTAAGTTTTTTAGCCTAGTTTTGATCGAATCAGAAATTTGGACAATAAGGTTTGCTTTTCTTAATCGCCAATGTTTTAATCTGATCGATTTGATGCTCACGTACAAATTACTATTGAGACGACCCAATCGTTCTCTTCCTGTTACGACGGAAACTTCAAAAAGTTCGACAAAAATTATTTGTAAAATAAACGCGAGTAGGTACCTACTCCCGAATAAAGTGTTTCATTTCGAATCGCACGAATTCAAACACCCTTAAAATCACTTGAGCGAGATTGTAGTGAGTTGGAACAAAAGGGTGGAACAAACTCCATTAGACAAATGAAGTGTCGGGGCACGTGTCGGCGGCCGGCGCGACCACCGCCTAATCGATCGGCAAACATCACTGGCGCTGTCGGCTTTTGAGCGGTTGTTGCCTGAATTTTTGATAGCATAACAATTTTCATTAACTTCGGTATTGAAAACTCTCATCGGCAGATAAAAAAGTTTAAACTTCAGATCATATTGCGGTTTTATGTATTTGTTATAATTATTTTTGAATTGGGCATCAAGGCTATTAATTCAATAACGTTTCAATAGGTGTCGTTAACCTGGTGTTGTCATTAAGACTAGGACAATGGGACGCCTAGAAATCACACTAATATTATAAATGCGAAAGTTTGTGTGTATGTGTGTATATTTGTTGCTTCTTCACGCTGCAACGGATGGATGGATTTGGATGAAATTCGGCATACATAAAGTTTATAACCTGGATTAACACATAGGATAGTTTTTATCCCGATATTCCCACGGGAATGAATGGAAACTGTCAAAGCGGTACAAAGTCCGCCGGGTCCACTAGTAGGATATAGATTTGAGGCACTAATGATGGGTTACGTCATCGTCAACACGTGTTGCAAAACATATTCCCTTGTACTACTAAACAGTGTTTAAATTTAAACAATAGCTAAATAAATAAGTGTTTAAAATATTGTGTCTCCGTCTAATAATATTAGCTAAAAAGAGACAGCGTCTGTTTTGAGCATTGTCTTACTTTAGCCATAGTTTTGTAGTAAAGCAGATTATGTTTTATTAGTTCTTCTTTGTGACATAATATTTTTAGCATGTAATACATAACTAGTTTGTAAGACATAATTATATCGTTGACAAGCTTTAAAAATAAACCAAACGTGTTGCAATCAACGTTCACTGCACCTTCATAGACACCGCTAGTTTAAATTTTCATAAATTAAAATAAATTGTCTGCGTTTTCAGCTCATAACGACACTGGAAGCCGTATCCTAGCTACAAAAGGGACCCTTTGAAGGCTTCGCAATAAGGCGCCGATAAGGCAAACAATCTTTGAGTATAATAGACGCTTAATCCGAGGCACAGCGAAGTAATTTAAAGAAAAATAACATTAGCAATTCAGATTACTCCTCCTATAGAGACTTTATTAACTGTCAAACTGGGAAAAGTGAGGGGCAAAGCAAATTGACTTTTGAGGAGGTCGCCCCGGACAAACTCGATTTATCTGGGAAGTGCGCGTCATACTTCGCCGGCCCTCGATGTTTTACTCGCGATATTTCGATTGTGCGATTGATCTTGTCTGTATCTTTGGTGATGATGGGTTTGCTGTGGAAGACAGCCTGATTAGTTGTATAGATAAAATGTTCAAATAATTTTTAACGCAAATTTTGTTGCGAACAAATTACAAAAATACGGTTAGAACCACGATAGCTCAATTGGAAGAGCACCTGACCCGGTATGTCAGAAGGGTGCAGGTTCAAATCCTGCTCGTGGAAATTTTTTCAGCATTTGTTTGATTTCTAGTTGTATAGATGTTTGTGTTACTAGTTTTATAGAATAGAGAGTCGTAATAAGCTACGTTGAAGAATTGTATAAAATGTTAATTTTTTTAAATAGTTTATTAAATAATTGTAAATGTTGGTTTTTTTGTTAATGTTATTTTGTTTTTTTGAAATGTTGAAAGAATTTGTTGCGCTGGAGTGGCTTATATGATTCTGCTATTTGACGCTATTCAGTTTAAGCCACTCCACGAGCCTCGATAGAAATAGCGCAAACCATAACTGACATGAATTTGTTAACGTGCAAAATTATTATTATCCATTAAAATTTGAATAATGTAAGCAAGTTCTGGTTGCCTAGAGTGACATTTTGAGATCTGGATACAGAGACTACGTATTCATATTATTTTTCTGTCAAATAAAACCCTGTTAATCACACATATAAATTGCACAACTATTCTTCAGTACATAGGTACTGAAAAAACTAACTGAGGCAAGATTTATTACAGCATTATTGTAGAGTAAAAACTGTTCATTCAACAAAATAGTATCTCAGTTACTATAACAGAACTTAATGTCATATGATAGCATTCTGCAAGACTTACATTCGAAAATAATATCACATTGAAATTAAACCACACATTAGTTTAATTTTAATATTTTATATAAAATTAGGTTATGAAGTTACTAACTAAATTATGAGACGAGCACCACCTCAGTCTCCTTGTGACCACGGATCCTGCAAAGGGGTCTTAACGTGTAAAATAAATGCAAGTAAATCCGTAAAAGATGTTTTATTTCAATAAATATCATAATAAACCAGAACATATTTTAACTAAGCCAAATCAAGGCTGTATGTTGTTCTTCAACGTATAGACATTGAGTGTCAAGTTTTTGTCTCATAACCTGAAGATGTTAGTTAATAAAGCAGTCTCTCAGTTAATTGGAGAGCCTCGGATAATGGTGTGTTGGGGAGTGAGATTGCGGGTGTTATGTGGCCGTAAATTAAACGGGATGCTAGGGCAGAACATTTACGCGGTGCGGTAATAGTGACGCTCTTATTATCTACAGCATACGTCATACAATCGCAGTTTAAATCTGTGAGCGGGATGCGGCGGTGATAGCAGGCAATTTCTTAGATGGTTTTTTCTTTGTAAGTTAAATAAGGAATGTATTACCGTTGTTGCTAAAGGAGGCTTGATATGTTATTATGGAGTGAACGCAACCTCGTTTGTTAGTTTTATGTTGAAGCTGTCAGCTATGAATATATTTGTTTACTAAGCTTGAGTTAAAGGTCAAGGGTAGACAATTAAATAGGACTCGTTAACATAATCATCTATTGTATACAACGTGTAACAGAAAGGTGTGGTCAAAATGAAAAGATCCAAAGCGTATCCGATCTAGGTCTTGTATGGAGAGTTACTAAGACATAATTATTAACTTTAATTTGTTATGCAATTTTCATTTCATCATCATCATCATCATCAGCTCATTTTTATGTCCCCACTGCTGGGGCACGAGCCTTCCCTGTGGATGGATAGGGAGAACGGGCCATAAACCACCACGTGAGCCCAGTGCGGATTGGTGGTTGTTAACGACTGCTAATGCAGCCGGGACCAACGGCTTTACGTGCCTTCCGAAGCACGGAGAAGCTCGAGATGATACATTTTTGGTCACCCATCCGATGACCGGCCTTTGCGAAAGTTGCTTAACCTCAGCACTCGCAGACCGGGCGCGTTAACCACTGCGCCATCGAGCTTCTCCTCCTCCTCCTCATTTTCATTTAAATATTTATATTGTGACGACACGTCAAAATAAACAAGTCACAGCCCCTAGTGGTTTAGTAACCTCTGTGTTTACATTTATGATCACTGCTGCTTGTTTATGCGCGCCTGACGGGCATGCCTTGACTAATATGAATATTTGATTTACAATTGAATTACAAATTAAAGTTAATAATTATGTGTTAGTAACAACACATACAAGATCTACATTTTGTATGTGTTGTTACTAAATAAAAAATAATAAATAAATGTATAATAATAAATAATAAATATCTAGACCTTTCTGTTTCACGTTGTATACCCGCTGCCTCTGTGCTCTAGTTTTTAGACCACCGCTCTTAAACTAAGACTTTAGGTTCGATTTCCAATAGGTATGTATCTGTTGATTTACTTAGCTTGTTTGGTGGTAGGGTTTGTTTTAAGTCCGCCTGGTTAGCTACTACCAATTATTCTAAGTCTGTCGCTATAACATTGCTAAGTTGGAATAGTTAGAGATAAAATAGGCAGTCAATAAGTGATTCAGGGTTTCTATTTCTAAGGATCTCTTTTCACTTTCGGTCTTATCATCAATTACCATCAGGTGAGTTTAAGACCAAGCACTGGCTCGTTGTAGAATTAAAATAATGTCCTACGTGGCCAACTATGTTCGGAATTTATATTCCTCCGATTCCTGCACACTGGATTGGGTTGCAACGCTATATTGTAATTTTTAAATGTAGGTAGTTACATAGTACTTACTCAAGTGTACTGTTTAGACATGTATGAATCGTTTTGTTTTGTTTCACACTAGCTTTCCCCCCAGTGGTATCGGCCGTTTATTTTTTAATAGAAGTTGAATTATTTACATAAGTAATTAAATAACCTATAAAAGCCTTCCACAAAATTTGGATGCAAAACTAAGTTTTCAAATCCGATTGGTAGTACTAGAGATTAGCGCGTTCAAACAAAAGAAAACAAACGCTTCAGCTTTATTATAATAATATATATAGATATGAGATAGTAATAATGATTATAACTATTCTGTAATGCCATAATCAGAACTGTGATACGATTATCTGTTTGCGTCTACTTATTATACCAAATCACGGTCGTTCATCGCTCCGCCCCTTTTACCTCACCATGCACCTGCGCTGCGCCCGCGCCGCCAGTGCAAGGCTAGACACGATGTGAATTGTATGTTACTAGTGGTCGGAGTATCTTCCCGGGTTTGATATGCTGTGTAGTTGGTTACGCACATAGGTACACATTAACACAAATTTACATAATTTGAGGTATTTGTGTAAGTATTTTTATAAGTGGTAGTGTTTTTTTAGTGTTTTGTTTGGTTTGGTTTATTGGAACGCGATCCCTATTATCACCGGAGACGGGCGTTGGTGCTGCGACACAGTTTTTTACAACTAACCGCAGTATTAACGAACAACACAAATTGTAAAATTTTTATTGTTCCAAATAAAATTTTATTATTATTATTTATTATTATTATTATTACGAACGTTTTACAATAACCGAATCGATAACCAGGTGAGCTGTCATACCGCTAACAGACAATGGTATGTTACGCTCACGTTACGTATTGCGACATAACAAAAACTCTATTGCATTCACTCCATATATCCCCATATTCAAATCGAACAGTTTTGTCAACATAAAACCTCACATTTCTCCAAATAGTCGACACAAAACAAGTATAATATCACGGTGGAGCGAATCCGCCGACTACACAATACCGAGCAAAAAATGGCGACGCTAAATCGAGCGCCCCGGCACATCTGACTCGTCTCCTTTATCATAGTAAATAGTAACAGCCAGTTGTATGTTTTATGTGCAAAAGATGAATGAGACACTTCGCCGCATACGATATTGAACCGTATGCCCTTCAGATTGAGTACACTTAAAAATATGTGCGAATACAGCAAACTGGTCAGTATGGGGAAATTTGTTTTAAGAAACCGTGTTGTTGATGTTGAGTCATGTATATTTTACTACTACTATACTTCAATAGACAAAACTAGTTCAGCTTCATTTTCACTCAATTCAAAGCTGATAAGACCCATATTTTGATGGGTGTCAACAAAAACTTGGAATCCGGTCATCTGTTTGAGAGCAATGGCGCCACAGACAGACAACAGATAAAAGCGGGCTTCTAACATATCACCCCTTTAAAGGAAGTCGATGGAGAAAATAAAAACTAACTCTTAGCTGTATTCAAACCTCACACGGTTTATCAAATCTGATTTTCCAATCTGAACTTGGTAATTTAAATTCTCGTTGCACAATAAAAGATGTCGTGGCAGCATAAGACAACACTATAATACATTGTTTTGATGTAGGTATAGTCTTGGAGGAGCTCGATGGCGCAGTGTTTAACGCGCCCGGTCTGCGAGTGCTGAGGTTAAGCAACTTTCGCAAAGGCCGGTCTTCGGATGGGTGACCAAAAATTTATCATCTCGAGCTCCTCCGTGCTTCGGAAGGCTCGTAAAGCCGTTGGTCCCGGTTGCATTAGCATGCAGTCGTTAACAACCACCAATCCGCACTGGGCCCGCGTGGTGGTTTATGGCCCGTTCTCCCTATCCATCCATAGGGAAGGCTCGTGCCCCAGCAGTGGGGACATAAAATGAGCTGATGATGATGATGATTGTCTTGTTAGCTGTCCTTAAATAAATAAATCAGAAGACACGGGTTGGAATCCGGCTCGTGTGTTTTATATTTACATCATTCTAAATTATAGTAATTCCTTTGTTATAAAATTTCTAAAATGAAAAAAAAAAAACGTCATCATATATTTATGTTATATTCTTATTCATATAATAAGTAGAGGTGGAACTAGCCCTTAGAAAAGGATGATTCATTAGACTATTAGGGAATCGCACGCTCCCCTAATGTTAGCTGACAAAAAGTGTCCCGCTTCCTGAGTCCAGCCCGCCATGATTTACGAGCGCCGGACGTCTTCATAACGATGTATCGAGAGAGATACAGCCACCGACCGTGAGGAGTAACTGAACATTTTAGAACTATGTCATTGTAATCTAAGGTCCTGGTTTAAGAATTTATTTTCTCAAAATAATAGGATAGGCACCCATAGATAGTATTTACTTATACTCGTAGAGCAAACGCAGGACATAAGCGATACTAAATTTCTAGGTATAGGGTAACGTTCACAAACAAGAGCCATAATAGTAACAACAATAATAAAACATAAAAAATTAAAACAAAAAGCAAAAACAAACACAAAGCATTACAAGTAAGTTAGTAAGCTATTTTGATATAAAAGAGACAACACTGAAAATGCGAAATAAAGTTATCTAAATTCAAACAAAAAATCGCACTTGTAGAATACTCCTTGTTGCATGTATCACTGGGCCACCCAACACACGGTATACGCAGACACATCGTGCGACATGACGTGCGCCGTGATGTGGCGACAGTTAATAAGTCACAAAGTATAGATTAGTGTGAGGATTTGCTTCAAGACCCTCAAGTTTGTCCTTTTGTTAACTCCGCACAGCTGACTAGCAACAATTAAACAATTAGTCCGGTCGAGGACTTGGCAAAAACACCGACGGGTGCAGCTTGGCTACGTTGGCGATGATTTACAAGTACGCTGTGTCTTAATAACGATGTATCGAGAACTCTCATCCAGCTCTTGCCAGCCACCTTGCGAAGATTGTCGTTCGACCTAGTCTGAGGGCGTCCTACACTACGTTTGCTGATACGCGGTCTCCACTCAAGAACTCGTTTACATCAACAACATCCAGCTCTTACCGATGGGCGGTTAAGAGCTGGATGAGAGTAGCCGCGGATCGTGCTCGGTGCAGTGGACGTGTATCGGCTGATGATGTGATGTGAGAGAGATACAGCCACTGACCGTCAGGAGTAACTGAACGATTTAATAGTATGGCATTTAAGGTTCTGGTTTAAGATTTTGTTTTATCAAAAGAAAACACAAATTCACTTTTTAATTAAACTCAAAAGCAATAAAATACAGGTCATTAAACGCAGCACAATAACACAGTGTAAATACTTAGGATAGATAGACTGTGACAATAACGTTAACGGTAACGTTCATAAATGAGGTAACTTTCTAAGATAGGATAAAATAAAATAAAAAAATATATTAGTAACAACAAAAAGCAAAAAACCTTAAACAAACACATATAAAAAACACGAGATTAAAAAAGTTAATAATTTTTTATTACAAAAATACAGTACTAAAAGGAATGAAAAAGGTATGTTATAATTTTGATCGCACCCAATAAAAAGTCGCCTATATAATAGATAAAGTGAGGATTTGTCTCAAGACCCTAAAGTTAACTTACACAGCTGACTATCAACAATTAAACAATTAAGTTTGGTCCACGAGTTAGCAAAAACCTCTCGGGTGGTGCAGCTCGGATGCGTTGCGCCCGCGATGATTTATGAGCGCGCTGTGTCTTAATAACTCTCTGAGGACTCCATAAATCACTGGTGTCTTATGTCTGTTATGGATTTAGTTACGCAATTTTGTATCAATTTCTTAGGGCTTTGTAAAGTAACAGATAGATTTTTAAATGTAAAATAAAAGATAGATTATGTGCCTTACCAATGAACTTTATTTTAAATTTAAGTAATAGAGATAAATCACGAAATAATTATACGAAGCATATGTAAGTTTATGCTTACATATATATGTTTATTAGGACACGGGTAAATATGTATTGGACCTCATAGTATACGACGAAATGTTATTTTATTTACAAACTTACAATGATGTAGCGCAATATATTTAAGTTAAGAAGCAATCTAAAAGCGCCCTTCCGGAATTTTGTACATTCTGGTTTTTTTTGGGAGAGAGTTTTCTAGAGGGAACGGCATCACGCACTAGTGTATTTTCCCTGCCCTTCTAGATTCTCCGAAAGGGGTCAGATTGAACCGAGGAGCGGAAAACCCGAGGGCGTCTCTAAAGGCTCGGACTGCGGCTCCGATTGACCGTGCCGTGGTGGTGGGGAGAAGCACCCGGGTACATGTCTGTACCTGGTATAGAGCGCGCGTGAACCGGCTCGTCGTACGTTCTGCGAGTAAGGTGTCTTGGGCTTAAACTAGTGTGCATTTTTTATGTATTCTGTAAATGTGTGGTAGTTTTTAGAGGATCGGGCGGGGGTATACATTCTGGACTTGGTCTGGCTGTTTTAATAGTACATGATGTTGCCAACATAACTAGCCGTCCGTCTTACAAACCTATCAATAATAATGGTGAAGAAAAAGTAAAACATTGTGCACCAACCCATTAAGAAGTATTGACCAAGACAATTTGCGATGCAAGAAAAATATGTGTCATCAATATGTAGTGGAGACTTGGCAAGGCCACTGCCGATGCGTGCGCGCGATGATTTACTGCCGCACTGTATCTTAATATCTCTCCACGCTCCATAAATCGTCTCTCAACTTACTTAAGCAGTTTTGTATCGGTATTCTTGCTTGAGTTTTAAAAAGAGTTTTCATAATAGTTACTAACTTAACATAAATGTAATTTTTGTATACAAGTCCCAAAAAAATATAATGAATGTTAGAGGAAACATATTTTTCTTTTACTAAACATCGTACTATTTATTTGTTCCCAGTAAATGAATGCTGTACATTGACAAATATAATTTGTGATTATCTATACTAATATTAAAAAGAGGAAAGCTTTGTATTTTTGTATATACCTATGTTTGCAACGAATAAACTCAAAAACTACTGGACCGATTAAAAAAATTCTTTCACCAATATAATGCTACATTAGCGCTGAGTAACATTAAAAATAGGTAATATTAAAAAATAAATGCGGTACGAAGTCCGCCGGGTCAGCTAGTATACGATAAAGTTACCAATGTGTTGTGTTCGCGTATACTTTACAAAAGAAAAAGTCTGTAATTTTCTTCTTAAAGCAGCCGGGAATACACGTACTAAGTTTCACATATAGCTACACGTAGGTACTATCTGGAGCACACAAAAAATATAAAAGGTTTTGGTCACCCATTAGCATATCAACCGCGCCCAAGATAGTTTAACTTTTACGATCGCAAAGTACGCATGACTGCAGTACCATCTTGTTTGTTTTGAAGGTTACTGTGCCGGCAAACGAGCTGATGACCAGAGGTTGGAATTGGGTAGAGTTATTTATGTACTTACACTGATTTCATACAGCGAAAGAATAAAGTGGATATGCCTCAAATCCCGAGATTAATTTATAACCAAAATTTTAACCCCACGAGTAGACTCGTGGGGTTTTTTGGGGAAAATTTTGCCTAGAGGCTAGAAGCAAAAGTATTTTCGTATTTATAAAAAAGGCGAAGTATACGTATGAGAATTTGCTTAAGTCTATTAATAATTTGTACTTGTTGTGAATTAATGTAAATACTAATAAAAAATGTATGTTAATTATCTTTGTTTTATTTGTCTCTGAGGTTTTTATTATTATTTATTTGTAATATTGTTGGCCACACGGGACTGTCCATTAGAAATCTCGGGAAGATCCATATTAATATCAACATTTCGATGTAAGTACATAAATAACTCTACCTAATTCCGACCTTTGCTGATGACGAAACGAACATTATTGAATGCTGCTTAAAGTCAGCACAAAAATACAACAGATGATTTTGAAGCTATGAGGTAGGTAAAGTACAAGTATTAGTTCTATGATAACTATAGCAAACACTATATTTTCTAGCCCCAAGTCACAGTTCACATGAATTATAAGGTAGTTGACGGCTAGCGCACGATTTTGTTAATTACCTCGATCCGTGTAGCGGTTCCACTAAGCATCAAAGGTCGATTTACAAGCGGGGCAGGAAATTTGAAAACTTTTAGGTAATCTACAGTTGGTCTATGTTCGGGATGTTAGTATACAACTGTTTATTTAGTGGGATGAGCACCCTTTCTCATTTTACTAAATACATTTTTACTTATATGTTACTACTATTACGAGTATATATAATAATACTACTATTTTATTTTTCACCAACTTCAGTCCAATGGTGTCGTACAGCCGCCATGTTTTTTTAACGTCACCTATCTAAGAACACTTGGGCAGCTAGGACGAATCTAACGATACCTCAATTATGTAAATCCGTTCAGCGGTTCTGGAGACATGAGGTAATAAAGAATATTACATGCATACATACAAGATACGCGCGAAAAACAATACCCTTCCTTTGCAGTCGGGTAATAAACTACGAATCAATGTTAGCCTAAAGCATTTAATTAGTGAACATAGTCACCATCATTATAGCCAAAAAAATTCTGTGATAGTTGACTACGGTATTACTCGTATTTATAAACTTTTATTACTATTATCATTAACTATTAATGAAATTATGTAGCACATTGCGTACTCTAAAATCTTTTCATTCAACACAGAGGAGCAATATATCTCTGTAAATCACATTGCATTTTTACTAAGAAACTGATTTAACGTCTCCAAATGACTTAAAGGACGGGCCCATATCATGACCGTGTTAGGGCCAACACGAAATTCGAAAACTTCTTATGACAGGTGATAAGGTGATGCGACAGTTTTACTAAACTAAAACTTTCACCAAAGCATTATTAGCAAATTTAAAGAAAAACACAACACCTTGTTCAGTCTTAGATCTTCTTTACTTCCAACACAGAGGAGGCTCTTGGCGGGAAAGTGAAGAGTCATGTCTGCGGTTTTGTTTTATTTTCTAAAATTTGTGTTATGTCGAATATTAATGTTTAATAATGGTGGATTATTAACCGTTAAGTGTTCGTGAGTGTGCATGAGTGTTGGCAAATGAAACAAAACAGTGCAACGTCAGTTTTCAAATTCTCTCAAGAAGTCGCCCGAGGACTTAGTAAAGCCCCCCACATCTTTACTAAGATACTCAAGAAATATTGTTAATATATGTATTACTTGTAAGAAAAATTACTTTGACACTGGCTAAATGTGCTAATCGCACGAAGCCATCAACTATAGGAAAAAAAAAACACAGAGGAGTAATACGAGTATATCTCTGTAAATGACGTTGCATATTCCCCGCGCGGGAAAAGGACAAAGTAACTGACTTAACGTACCTCCAAATGACTTACAGGACGAGCCCACCTCAATAGCCGTGCAGGGGGCAAAAGCGAAAGTCATGTGGAACCTTTGTAGCGTTCTGTACTAAAATCGCTGACTCACCGGGGCGTACGCGTGCACTTCTGAGGATAGTTTTGAAAGGGAATGTAATTCCGCTTTGAAATGTAAGAACTGAATACTGCGCGCACAGAATAGGTTGAATGTTGTTGAAATAGTTGGGTACAGTCATAGTCATAACCTTTAATGTTGCACGTGTTTACTTTTTTAACAAATATAAAAGTTTTGTGTTTGAATCTGTTGCAAGATAAAATATTTAGTAGAATAACTTCCTCCTTTTTTTAAGTCGGTTAAAAAATCAACCAGCATCAGTAAGCTTGAGTGGGAATCGGACCCACCTTTGGATAACCGGTCCAATGCTTCCTGAGGCTGGTTAATTTTTTTCTAGTAACATTTTATCTTGTGACTATATATAGTACTGTGTTGCTTTAAAAATTACATAGTAATTTTTTATCAAAAAATGTGATTTAACATTTTTGAGTTTTTCTATCTGCCGCGTCAGACAGACGTGTTATTCTTGGGACAACGTGTAAAAATTATCATATTTTTAAAATTACTACGAAATGTCAGAACATATCAAGCTTAAAAACGTTAGATTGGTCAGACAGCAAGTTTTTTTTGGCCAAAACATTTGGTGATATAGTATTTTATTAAAAAATGGGTCACAGCATACCTACGCGCGTTGATGGAGACAAAGTGGCGTCGCATGAAAACAATTTGATCTAACCATATTTAAACAAGTTTCTACCTCTTATTCTTCTAAAGACTATTAACTTTACTACTTTTACATCCGACCTTTCAAGTTACCTCTAATCATACACTTTACGCGATTTACATAATTATCTCGTAAATCTACGCACCACTTCAAAGTTGTGAAGTGTTGCCGTATCGTATGTTAATGAATGAAACTTACGGCGTCACGCGACGCTCTAACGAGAGAACGTTTTGTAGATCCAATCGTGTAGTACAGTTAAGAGCATAAACATGTTACCATATTGACAAGGAGTAGTTTTCGCTTCAAGTTGTCAAATATTTTTGACGCTTAAATTACAAGCTATGATTAGAATAACAAGCTATGAATTATCATATTTAGCTGCAATCTTGTAAACAAAAATTGTAAAGTACTTTTTTGGTGTAGATATTTTTGTTGGCTTGTACCAATAGTTTATGGTCGTGACTGTACGTACAAGCGAGTTCAATACAATCTCAACTGTTTAGTACTTTGCCGCTCTATATTGGTAGTGGTTGTTTAGAACAATTTGCTTAACCTATGACTAACATTATTTAACTTAAGGCGCTACAAATTCTTAAAACGCTGGATCATAAAATTTATGATAAGTTTGGTGAAATTATGAATAATGAATGTAAGAGAATCTTGGCAAATCTATCAAGCTAACTAACTGATATTGAAGGTTACATAGAAACTAGCATCACTCCAAAGGAATGAGGTTACCAAATTTTCTTGGTCTTTCGACCTGGTAACAATAGCAGGGAAACCAAAGGCACTGAGGCCGTGACTCTGGTTAAACGTGACGTGGTGGAGAGAAATAGCGCTCAGGCATGTCAGAACCTGGTAAAGCGCTTATACTAACTTCGGTTAACAAAACACGGTATTTATTTTCTCCGTGTAACCAGCTAGTTACTGTAAATTACAGTAAGTCAGAGCTAGAGGAGACACATAGTGCTAGGTCAATATTAGACATTATTTGACAACATTACACACATATTTATAAAATACAGTGAAAAAATTAAATGTCTACCTGACCCAGGCAGGAATCGAACCTGGGTCTTCCGCAGAACCAGGTTCGATTCCTGGCTGGGTCGGGTAGGCATTTAATGATATTGTATACTGTCACTGTATTTTATAAATATTTAATTTAGCTTAAGTGCAGCAATTATCACTTAAAAATAAAAAGTAAAACATTGTTCTGATCCCAAGGTAAATAGCTAAAGCAGTCGTTTTATGGAAATCAGAAACAACGACGGTATCACAACTAACGTGTGCTTCGTGGAATAGAAAATTAATTATTTTAAAATTTTATTTCAAGCGCACCCATAGAGTGCTTCGTGGAATACTTTAGGTGTGCTTCGTCTGGGTGTGCTTCGTTTGGGTGTGCTTCGTGAAATAACTCATCGAAAAGTTCGTTTTCGACATTGACTCGACGGGAATCGAACCCAGGACCTTAGAGTTAGCGGCGCCCAAGTCCGGCGTGCAAGCTACTCTGCTACGGAAGTCGTCAATCTTGTTCTACAGGACACCAGGTTCCACATCCGAACACTAGGTACATAAAAATTGTGAAAATTCATAGAATTGTACTAATGCATGACGAAGGCGAAGAAAGCGATCCATGAAGAAAAGAGATTTACGTGTATCTTAAAAACCATGTTTACTAAAAAGCTGGAAAAAATAAGAATGCTATAATATGTGCCTTAAAACTCCGTGCAGGTTCAATACCCACCGAAGACGAGGCCTTAAATAAAAAGGAAAGCGGCGCAATACTAAAATGTCTCATTATTATTCCATACCAGATTCGGAAGTAATCAGAAGGAAATGAAATTGTCGTCACAAATAACATCTGCTGAACGTAATTTATTCATTTCGAGCTGAATTTAATATCTCTACTCGAATCTTACGAAAGGGCGGAATTTCGAAGCCTCATTTATTGGCTTGAGAGATTTTCTCTTGAACTTCAAAGAATGATGGAACGCTATTGTGTGTTTTAATATAAAGTAATATATGTTATTTTGGATGAGCTGATACATTTGTATGAAGTTTATACGACTAATTAATGCTCGGTAAAAAGTTATGTTTCCCGTATTTGTGTTGATTAAAAATGTTTTCAATGCTTTTGTGACGTCAACACAATCATGGCGTATGCATTCACGTCACACTGCTGATTCGGTTACAGTTATTCATGTCGATATTTTTATTACAGTTACATGTGTTACTCGATTTCAATGGTTAAGACCATTGCTCAACGGTGGGACAGTATCTATGCTTTACTTTGTGTAAAGTCCCTAGTCTATTATGCCTCTATGTCCAGTATTTTTTGAATACTGCTATATAATGAAAGATATTCACCTGTTATATCAGTTATTTCTTAGTAATTTCAGATTTCCCGTGTAAAATGGGACAAAAAAGTTTTTGGAGACAAGGTTGTGTTGGTTTTTTTTTGTAAATGAAAGCGATAGCCAAATAGGATCTGCGTCTACAAATATATGTATGTTGTGCAAAATGGTAAAGGTTAATTATAGTGATCGTATTGTTTGTTATTTTTGATAACTCATCATCATCATATATCATCACATATCATAAAATTAGACTGAATATTAATCAGTGCTGGAAATAATAATAATAATAATAATAATAAAACTTTTAATTCAGATTATAGAATCCATTAAAATAGCTTACACCAAGTTCACGCCACTAAGCACGATTTGTGATATGCTTATGCTGTGAGGAGTCCAGTTTGTCGTAGCATTTTAATTTATTTTTATGTATTAGTTTTATTGTTAGAACCTAAGCCCAACCGCTACACCGAATAAATACTTTGAATTTGCATTTGAATTCGGTGCAATTCATCACGTGCCATTACAACCGAATCACCCTATAGACTTTTTATAAAGACTTTTAGTTTATTAATCCACATGTACCTATACTATCCAGAAAGAGATAACGTAGCACAAATCACGAATCTATGCTTACAAAGCTAACACGGTATCCGAGGTCACTACGTACAACCCGACGCGCCATGTCACACATCAAAGATAGAAGTCAAACCACGCCTTAAATTCGAACCTTCACAGGCCATAACACAGAATAAATAAGGCTCCTATCACTATTCGTTTGGTCGCGTTAAGCAGCCACAAGTGCTATAAAACTCGGGTCGGTCCACTAAACCGCTCTAACTGACACTAAAATGGCTTCACAGCCACTAAAACGCCCCTACTAACACTAAAAGGGAGTCCGTTTTCATCGCCCTAATAATGAAGTCCCTTCATGTTGTCATTTGGAGTGAACTGCAAAAATGGTTTAACACTTTTGTTGCTCACTTTACTCTACTCTACATGAGAATCATAATGTTTTCAACACTCATTAAAGACTTACTAATCGCTAATAATTTAACTATTCAAATTAGCTTTATTGTACTTGTCCAATGTTACTATGACGTCATTGTATTACAGATGTTGTTGTTTTTACGAGCTTTTGAAACAAACAAATAAGTTTGTTTTACATTTATTTTGGCAAGCATTATAAAAACAAAAATAGACGTTCACGGAATCATGTTAATCAAAAGAGGTGAGATATAGGTATGATATTGGTGATAGCTTCTATTTTGATGATAACTGTACATAATTATACTTACTGAAACAAAGCTATGAATGAGCTTCTCAAATAACTATTTAAATTAAAACTTTACTTAATTCTTTCACGTTTATGCCAGTCGTCCCCTCCACGTTAGAATACCCTTGGCAGGCCTGCGAATATCAGCGGCGCGTTTATATTGGTAATCGCGCTACGTTTTGCTTATCACGATCAGATGACACAGCTACATCTCAGGAGACCCTTTTGCGAAATGATCATATAATAATATAATTCCATGTAATCTTAATCTTTGGCTCTAATTTTGAAACATTAAAATTAAGACTATTGGACTTTATAAAACAATAAAGTTTAGTAGAAAATTAAATAGTCTATAGCTCTCCCACTGCTGGGCAAAGGCTTCCATCATGGCAAACAAGTCATCGCTACAATCGATGGGAAATGGCTTAATCACCACGCTTGCCTGATACGGGTTGGTAATTACAAACTCTTTAGTAAAACATCATTTTATATTTTACAAGTGCTTAGTGAAGTTTCTTGCTGACTATATCACGGTTTTGTTCCCAGATAAACAATAATTGAAGTCCTTATACAGACTAGTGGTCGCCCAGTGGTCGAAATTCGACCGTAATTTTATTAAGGCTGCACGGATTGTATCCTAAGCAACGAAAAATTTCAAAAGATAGAATTTGAGTTTGGATTGGCATTGACAAATTTCGGGCGCTCCTCTTCCATATTTGAAATTTTTTAAAAGAGTATATATGCGTGTCAAATACATGGTAGTATGTGTAATGTTTGTTTTATTCATTTAATGTAATTTTTATGCATAATTAAAAAAAAAATTGACATTCTGTAATCCTTCTCTATATAAACTATAAGTGTGCGAAATTTCATACTCCTCCGTCCGCGCAATTTTCGTAAAAAGGGGTACAACATTTTTGCTTCACATTTTAATATATAAGTAGATAAAGAATTGTTGAGTCATACTGGGGCGTTGTAAATGCTTGACAAATTTAATGAGGGTTGGTGGTCACAAGCCTTCGGGCCGACCGCGTTGCTACTCTGCTTCAGAGGCGAAGAAAACAATATCAAAGAAAATTAAAACCCATTTACATTTTTCAATAACACACCAATACATTATTAACCCTTCGAACTTGCATAGTGTAAACTACAAGCTTCGTCCCAAGCAGTCCTACACGCATAAAATTGATAAGAAAACATTCCAAGTTATATATCGGGCGCGCATAAAACCCCGTCGGGCCCGGTCATTTGCAGAGCCTTTGCTACTGCGGCTGACATCTTGCTCTAACAATACATAGCTATGTATGTACTGCCTTACCACGGTTACATGTCTTGCTAAACCTGCAGGGAACCGCAAGACATTATGTATTGTTACCGTATGTAAAGCTGAGTGTAGAAATAGAAAAAATCTTACTCGTACACATTCAAAACACAGAAGCATCTCATCATCATATTTTGATGCCCATAGTTAGTTTCAACGGTACGATGGATAAAATAAGACATTTCGACATAAAACTACACGTACAAAGAGAGGTCTCATCACTAAGAGGTAGAGAGGAGAATCTCTTCCAGACAACCGTATGATTGCTTTCTGAGAGCGAAATTTGTCAATTTCATGAAAAAGAACCTAAAACAATGAGAAGATATTCAATAAGACGTAAGTAAACCAATGAAAGATTCACGCTAGTAAATAAAACACATTGTTATGATCAGAACACTTATGTTTTATAGGGTTTAAAGCGAACAGCTTTACATAATAATATCTATACCTATACCTATGTAAGTTTCGTTTGTTTAGGCCGGTAGCATCGGCTACGGTTACAAGCTGACTAGAATAACTATACCATGACTTACTAACTTACTTATTTAATCCATTTGGCGCAGGGATCCAAAGTGAGTCTTGGCCTCGGATACGAGAACTCGTCACTTTCCCTTGTCCATTGCAGTTTCTTGCCAGTTATCGGCTCCAAAGTCGAGCAGCTCAGCGTCCGCACTATCGCTCCAGCAGCGGTACCTGGGGCGACAACCACTATACTATACCATGGACTAATTAGCCTATGCCTTTACCCATAATGCCTGTACGAGGAGCTCGATAGCGCAGTGGTTAACGCGCCCGGTCCACGAATCCTAAGGTTAAGCAGTTTTTGCAAAGGCCGGGTCGGATGGGCGACCAAAAATGTATCATCTCCAGCTCCTCCGTGCTTCGACGGCGCCTAAAGCCGTTGGTCCCGGCTGCATTAGCAGTCGTTAACAACCATCAATCCGCTGGGCCCGCGAGGTGTTTTATGGCCCGTTCAGCCTATGCGTCCATAGGGTAGGCTCGTGCCTCAGCATTGCGGATATAAAATGAGCTGGCGATGATGCCTATACCGAGCAGCTTTCTCTTAGCAATCTTTTACATATTGATTTTATGTCTATACAACGCTCTTGAATCTGAACAAGGTACAAAGTTGCCAATTAAACGCTTCCGTGCGAACGCATCTTTTACAAATAATTGTTCTCGCCTGTCATTGTTCATGATAATTGTTCTTTGATGGAGAGGATTTAAAACTGTAAATTAACGAATCGTCGATGCATTGCCTCACGATTGTGCCGCGCGGCGGCGGCGGGGGCTCGTTAAAATGTATTTTATTGCCAGCCATTTGCGTGCCAATTAATTGAAAATCATTCGTACACGACATTATTACTTTTCACGTCATCGAGATATGATATTTTGTTTGGGGTTCTACAAGGGTCAATACTAGGTCCTTTCTTATTTTTAATTTATATAAGCGATTTACTTTTCTTTGTAGAAAATTTCCGTAAAATTGTTTTGTTTGCTGACTATACATCTCTTATTTTTAAGATGGATTAAAATTTAAGTAGTTTTGATGACGTAAACAACGTTCTGAGCAATGTGTTTAAATGGTTTAACACAAACAATCTTCAATTAAACGCGAAGAGAACTAAATTTATAAATTTTACTCTTACAAATGTTAAAAGCATTGTTACTATAATACAATTAAACGATGAACTTTTAGATCTTGTAAAATCAACGGTATTCTATTACTTTAGATTCAAAAATACAGTGGAACCCTCATATTAGTACTCTTGCGGGGAGACTCAGTTCCACTGCTTACGCTGTAAGAAAAAAATTACAGCTTACGGATGAAAAAAAGGCTCGATTAGTTAATTTTAGTTACTTCCACAGTGTTATGTCTTATAGAATCCTTCTGTGGGGTGAAGCTGCTGACATAGAAACCATTTTTATTTTACAGAAAAGAGCAGTAAGGTCTATGTATAACCTAGGAGCACGCGTGTCTCATAAGGAGTTGTTTAAAGAAATTAATATTCTAACGGTTGCGTCACAGTTTATTTAGGTATAATTGTATTCTATATGTGCGCCAAAAACATTTCTTTTTACAGAAAAATTTGCGATATTGTCACACTGTAACTTATGTTATGGCATGTCTTATGTATAATAAATGATTTTAAAGTAAATTAGAGGAAATTACCTTTAGATTCGGGCGCCAGACAGAGGTTATGCTGTCACATAAAAAGCAAAACTATAGTTGAGCACAGGATGTCATCGGAGAGATTAAACCTTTAATCTGCCGGGGGGTGGCAAGAAATAAAGTACTTTACTACTGAACCAATACTTTATTCAAACTCCCTGGACTGCTTATAAGTATACAAATTTATACTAGTAAAACCTAGCATACAAAACTATAAAATTTTGTGTAAAATAAAATGAATTTACCTAACGTGAATTAAGTTATTATGAATACAGAGAAATTATTGTGAATACAGTGAAGTTATTGTGAATACAGCACCGTGACTACATTTAAATAAAATTGTAACCACTGACCTTTCAAACAAAATACCGTAATTAACCTTTTTGTAACCATGGTTAAATCTGGCCGGTTAAGCAGCACATGTCATGGTGAAGTTAAGTTTAATTAGATAAAAGGATATATTGAAGACACCTAGATGACGCTTAGAAGTCATCTAGAAGACGCTCAGGAAAACATGCTGAAGACATCTCTTCTTTATAACGTTCATGTGAAAGACACATTGGAAGACATCTTGGAAGACACTCCACAAGGAAGATATACTGCAAGACGTACTGGAAGATCCATTGGAAGCCCAATTAGAAAAACCATTTGGAAGATCAATTAGAAGACTAATTAGAAGACGCTGCTAGAGCTAAAACAAAACAAAACTCAAATTAACATGTGTTCGATAGGTTGTATCACACGCGGTCGACAATAAAATTTTTGACAAAAGAACTTACCGTCTTCCACAAAGTGAATACAAAATTGAGGCATTTAAAAGCCTACTTAATGGTTTTATCCATTTTAAAAAGTACAATGGATCTAAAAGATCCTTTTAATTAAAATTACGAGCACGCCATCTTAGCTCGTACAAAGCCAAAAAAAAATGCCATCACCGGATGTCAAAAATCAAGGAGATAAATGTTTTTTTTTTAAATAAAGCAAGGCAAATGATATCGGCCATACTGCCACATAACCAGTGCTAATAAAAATATGAGCATGTAATGGCGGATTTAAATACGACATTACAACCCGTCCCTTCCTAAAAAAAAATAAAAGAAAAGACATTTTCTTTTATGACAACTCTACCAAAACTCTATCAAAACTCTACTAAAACTTTACCAAAAACTCTATTAAAACTCTAGTAAAACATTACCCAGGTGGGAGTTCAAAACACAACACAAAACCCTAAACCATGTTTATTAACATTTAAATCCCAACACCAATCTTATTATTTACCAAACAAAATTATGGTCAGACCCTAAGCTCGACACTATACCAGTTGAACTGAATTGGTTGGACAACTATGTCACCAAATCTAACATCCTCCTACAAACCACGAGATATCGGTTGGACAAAAACAGTCACCGAATCTAATAACTCTTCCCCTAACCAGCAAAAGCACAGCAAAATGATATCGGTTGGACAAAAACAGTCACCGAATCAAGAGCTCTTACGATCGACTACTATCTCAAAACTGAAAAACAACGCGTAACCACGTCGCATTACAACGCGTCCAAACGAAGCAACGTCGAACAAAACGACAAAATCCAAACGAAAGACAAAATTACTTTCCAAAGTTTTATCTGCGATCAGCACAACACCACTGACTTACTGGGCACAGAGTCAACAAAAAATTCTGAAAGAATTCAAAACCAAAAGTGAATTTGTGATCGGCGCAACACTATCCGACTTACCGGGCACAAAGCACAAAAGAAAACATAACGAAACAAAACGTCCGTTACATTCCAAAAGAAATGGTATCCATAAAAGGAATCCAACAAACAAAATGTCAAAGAAAACCAAACCAAAAGTTTTCCAAAACAGCAAAACCAAAGATAACCAACTAGGGTGGTATCCAAAAGAGAAAGGTCCAGGACAACCAAAATAGTATCCCAAGGATCAAAATGTCAGGGACAAACATAAATGTCATCCAAAAGAGAAAAACTGTACCAACGAGCAATTTTCCTGAAAAGAATAAATTGTCGGGTCAGAACAAAATGTCATGTCCGGGTATGGATATATCCAGAACTTACAGAATAAACTAAATTAAAATTAGACCTACGAATAACTAAACCAACTTAGTCTTAAGCGTAGCCAACAAAGTGCAAACAACAAAAACGTGCAACAAACAAATTACACTATGACATTATACAAAATGTACTAACAAACAAGAGAAGATCATTTACTGTGGGTAAACAAACCAGGGAAATTACTTCACATTCAAATTGACCTAAGTTAAACTTTAGAACAAACTCTATCGACATCCGTCCCGAAGTTTTCCTATCATACATCATCTAAAGCTTACACAACACTATAACCTCGCATACATCTATCACATTCCTCCCTTACAAAGTGTGGTCTCCAAAACAAGACATCAACGGCGAGCCTGAAAGATTCCAAAACAGAGTAAATTTTAATATTTAATTATATCCTTAACATGATAACGCCCAACGTAACCCTTGTCCACATCCTTCAAAACATAAACGTTATCTGAAACTTTTTCTATAATTTTACATTTTACAAACTTAGGTGCAAGTTTAGCCGAAAAATAAGCCGGAGCATTAGATTGAACAAAACTACGCCTCCAAACAACATCACCCGCAGCAAACGAAATAATTCTGCGACCCTTATTATAATAAGACGCATTACGTTTGTAAGCTCTAAACAACTGAGTCTGAACTCTAACAAAAATATCACTAAGTGAATTCAAGGAATAAGCAAAAGAATTTCTTTTTCCCAAACTAACTTCATCTAGGTTATTAAAAGAATTACTAAATCTATGCAACGAGGCATCAACAATTAACTCTCTACCAAACATGAGAAAATTAGGAGTAAAATCAGTAGCAAGACTAACACTACTATTCAAAGCTAACTGAACATGAGGCAACAACTTAGACCATGTCCTCTGATCATCTCTAACAAAACATGATATACAAGTTTCAATGGTTTTATTATATCTCTCTACTGGGTTATTTTGAGGGGTATACAAAGTATTATAAAATATTTTAACAATGTTATAACTTTTCATGAAATCTACAAAATGTTTAGAAGTAAACTGGGTACCATTATCGCAGACTATAATTTTAGGAACACCAAACTTAAGAAATATATCCTTTTCAAAAATCTTACAAATTGCCAAAGTAGTAGCCTTAGCTAAAGGAAATATCCAACAATATTTAGTAAAAACATCTACGACAGAAAGTATATATTTATGACCAGAATAGCTTTTAGGTAAAATTCCTATTATATCAACTGAAAGCATAACCATGGGAAAATCTACTTTTTTAGGGTTTATCATATGGCCAAAAGGTGGAGAAGTACTATGCTTATAAGCTGTGCAAACATCACAAGACTTAATGTACAAATGAACGTCTTCAAACATCTTATTCCAAAAATAATGTTGTTTAAGCTTTTTTAAAGTTTTATGAACTCCAAGATGACCAGAATTAACATCATCGTGATTTGAACGAATAGTATCTAAAATATGTTCTTTTGGGATAACAATTTTCCAATCTAAACGATTACTATGACCAAATTTACTTTTACAATATCTATATAAGGTATTATTATCAACTCTAAAGTTTTTAAACTTAGTAGGAAACTTTTGACAATTAACAAAAATTCTTTTATACCAGGGATCATCTATATCATCCTCAGGTAATACAATATCCGTAGGGGACGAAAGAACAGCAGCAATTTCTACACGAGACAGCGCATCTGGGACTTGATGCAAAATGCCTTTTTTATGAACAATATTAAATGTAAATTGAGAAATTCTGGTAGCCCATCTAGCTAATCTACCAGTAGGATTACTTAAACTTAATAGCCATTTCAAACAAGAATGGTCTGTAATCACAGTGAATTCCATACCTTCGACATAAGGTCTAAAACGTTCTATTGAATCTAAAACAGCAAGCAATTCACGCTCTGTTGTACTATAATTACGTTCACATTTATTTAAAGATCTAGAATAGAAAGCAATAGGATATTGTTCTCCTTCTTCATCTTCCTGACACAATACACTACCAATACCAACAGAACTAGCATCACAATGTAAAAAGAACGGTTTCTCAAAATTTGGATGTTGCAAAACTGGTGAAGAAATTAACGCTTCTTTAAGGTTTTCGAAAGCAGTTTCAGCTTCTTCATTCCAAATTAAAGGTTTTCTAGAATTTCTAGAACCAGCTGTAAGTTTAGTAAGAGGGGACGCTATATCAGCAAATTTAAAAATAAATCTTCTATAATAGGAACATAGCCCAAGAAAACTTCTTAATTGTTTTACAGTTAAAGGACGGGGAAAATTTTCTATTGCATTTAATTTAGATGGATCGGTGTGCAAACCATCTTTATCAACTACATAACCAAGATAACGGAGTCTTTCCTTACAAAATTCACACTTTTTCAAATTGACAGTTAAACCGGCATCTTTTAAAATTTTACATACTCTGCGCAGGTACTCAATATGTTCAGAAAACTCAAAATTTATCAAAATTAAGTCATCAAGATATCGGAATAATTTACCATCGAATTCAGGTCCAAACATCCTATCTACTAGTCTTTGAAGCTCAGCTGGTGCATTAGTAAGACCAAACGGCATTCTAACGAATTCGAACAGTCCTTTTCCCGGAACGGCGAAAGCAGTCTTTTCACGGGAAGATTCCTCCAATGATATTTGCAAAAATGCTTTAGAAAGGTCAATAGCAGTAATAAAACGAGCACCGCGAAGGCTATCTAAAATTTTTGAGGTATAAGGCAAAGGATATGAATCTTTAACAGTTATAGAATTTAAACGACGAGAATCTAAACAAAGTCTCGGACTACCATCCTTCTTCTTTACAATAACAACAGGAGAACACCAAGGAGATTTAGAAGGTTGGATTATTCCCTCTCCAAGTAGAACATCAATTTCATCATTTACAATTTTTTGCATAGCGGGGCTCAAAGACCAACACATTTGTTTAAAAGGTTCACCAACTACGTTAATTTTATGTTCAGTTAAATGAGTATGACCTAAACCTCTCCTTTCATAAGAAATATTTTCAAAAAGTTTAATAGTTTCAACCAATAATTTATTTTCGGAAGGTGCAAGCTCAGCGGCAGCCGTAACTGTACAAGTTCCAAATTTAACATGTTTATCTTCAACAAAAGTAATATTCTTCCAAAGTTCTTTAGCAAGATCAAATTTCAACCAAAAGTCAAATCCCAAAATAACTGAGTAATCTACAGAAGGAATTATCAAAAAATTTATAACTTTAGTACTATTGTCACAAGTAATAGGAATATCAATAGTGCCTATAGCTTTTTGTGCGGAACCATCAGCTGTGTAAGTATAATTTGAAATAACTTCAGAAAATGTTTTAATTTTAAAACCCAATTTTAAAAATTCGCGATGACTATTACGTCCCAAAATACATCTATTTGAACCACTGTCCAGCAAACCAGAAAATTTACGATTACTAACAGAGAACTGCAGAAATGGCCTTGAATCATTATTTTTAACAAAAAGGATAGGAGCAGCTTTATAAACACCAAAGAAAGTTTTTAAATATTCCAACCAATCAGAAAATTCTTTTTTACAAGTAGCATTGTCAGGTTTATTACTATAAGCGTGATTAACAATTTTACACATCGACTCATCCTTAGTTTCACCAAAAACTGGAGAGCGATGCAACCGAGTCAGTTTTTTGGACTAGTAGAACTATTCTTAGCCAAAGCACACGCCTCACAATCTTTAGTTGTAACCCCCGACTTCTTACACTTAAAACAAATTATACCAGGAATTTTAAAACAATTTTTAAATGAGTGGCCTTTCTCTCCACACTTTAAACAACTAACAGTGCTCTGAGCAGCACTTGAATAACTTTTCTCAAACCTAACATTTTTAACAGGCACCTTAAACGGCTTCCTGTCCACCAGTGGCTCCAACTCCTTCCCAAAAGCTGTAAAAAAGTCTAAAGAAAAAATATCTTTACCTAAAATGTAAGGTGTATAAATGGGCAACATATTATGTTTAATTATATTTATTAAAATTGATTCCGAAAGAGGACTTGAAAGACGGTTAGACATATCGAGAATTTCAGTAATGAAGTCAGGAAGTGACTCATTATATTTCTGTTTCCTAGTACGCAAGTCATGCTCTAAAAAGTAGTCAAAATCACATTTATCAAAACGTTTCAATAAAGCAACTTTTAAATCTAACCACGAACCAATAAAAAATCTATTTGCTCTAAACCACTTGGCCGCAGTTCCAGTAAGAAGTTCCGAAAAAGCTCCAACCAATACAGATTCATCAAAATTCCTATAAAGAAAATAGTCCTCCACTTGAACTATGAACTCACGCACACAAGTCTTACCTTCATACAAAATACCGCTTCGCCTTAAATCAGGTAACTTAGTAGAACATTTTGGTAAACCTTTTCTAATAGTTTCATTAATCATATTAAACGACGAAGAATGAGCAGGCTTCTCCTTAACAACTTTGTGAAACTGATCATACTCCATACCATCCTCACCAGTACAGGTACCAGCTGATTTATGAACAACACTTTCACCAGGTGAGTTTTCTTCAACAGGTGGACACTGAATCGCTTTATCCATTTTCAAAGTTAAATAAAGTTAATTTTAAAAGTTAAATTCAATTTAAATTTCTTTAATTTAAATGTTTAAATTTATTTATCAAAACCATTTAAGTTAATTTACTGTAAATTATTATGTCAAATATCTAAATCAGGTGCTTTATTCACTTACAATATGTAACTGTAGCTTAAAGTAAACTGCATAAGTTCTAAAATATCTATATCCTTTTAAGAGATACAACTCAACACATAAAACCCGCTTCTGTATAGTTAAGTTAGTCAAAACAAAATAAGACTAATTGTTAAAATAAACAACAGCTAAATGTTAACGAAATAAAGTATTCTTTACAAACCAAACCATTTAAGATTAATGTTCCAAACAAAATTATTAAAGAAATATTCCTCATAGACAACCAATTATTTGTTCAATGAAACAATTGTTATCAATAACAAAGTCAACATAAAAGTCTTAACAGGTTTATAATAAGGTCATAACAAATTGTGGAAATTTCCAACAAAAAATTACAAAATAAACATAGGTGCTATATTCATCAAAATACAAAATAACCAAGGAGCTTGTCTCAAACAAATCACTAAACTAATTGTGGAAAACAATTAAACAGTTAAAGAAAGCAGTCCAGTCAAAGTCCATGTTCGCAGGCGACAATTGTCACACTGTAACTTATGTTATGGCATGTCTTATGTATAATAAATGATTTTAAAGTAAATTAGAGGAAATTACCTTTAGATTCGGGCGCCAGACAGAGGTTATGCTCTGTCACATAAAAAGCAAAACTATAGTTGAGCACAGGATGTCATCGGAGAGATTAAACCTTTAATCTGCCGGGGGGTGGCAAGAAATAAAGTACTTTACTACTGAACCAATACTTTATTCAAACTCCCTGGACTGCTTATAAGTATACAAATTTATACTAGTAAAACCTAGCATACAAAACTATAAAATTTTGTGTAAAATAAAATGAATTTACCTAACGTGAATTAAGTTATTATGAATACAGAGAAATTATTGTGAATACAGTGAAGTTATTGTGAATACAGCACCGTGACTACATTTAAATAAAATTGTAACCACTGACCTTTCAAACAAAATACCGTAATTAACCTTTTTGTAACCATGGTTAAATCTGGCCGGTTAAGCAGCACATGTCATGGTGAAGTTAAGTTTAATTAGATAAAAGGATATATTGAAGACACCTAGATGACGCTTAGAAGTCATCTAGAAGACGCTCAGGAAAACATGCTGAAGACATCTCTTCTTTATAACGTTCATGTGAAAGACACATTGGAAGACATCTTGGAAGACACTCCACAAGGAAGATATACTGCAAGACGTACTGGAAGATCCATTGGAAGCCCAATTAGAAAAACCATTTGGAAGATCAATTAGAAGACTAATTAGAAGACGCTGCTAGAGCTAAAACAAAACAAAACTCAAATTAACATGTGTTCGATAGGTTGTATCACACGCGGTCGACAATAAAATTTTTGACAAAAGAACTTACCGTCTTCCACAAAGTGAATACAAAATTGAGGCATTTAAAAGCCTACTTAATGGTTTTATCCATTTTAAAAAGTACAATGGATCTAAAAGATCCTTTTAATTAAAATTACGAGCACGCCATCTTAGCTCGTACAAAGCCAAAAAAAAATGCCATCACCGGATGTCAAAAATCAAGGAGATAAATGTTTTTTTTTTAAATAAAGCAAGGCAAATGATATCGGCCATACTGCCACATAACCAGTGCTAATAAAAATATGAGCATGTAATGGCGGATTTAAATACGACATTACAATATACACATACTTAATACTAGAAATAAAAATAAACTTGTAATACTTAAACTTCGACTGCAGAAAGTTGGATCATTACAAGTGACAAGGTGTCACTTATTATAATAAAATCCCGAATGATGTTTTAATTTTTAAAAAGGGCTATTACAATGTAAATGATTATGTTCATGATAAGAATGCATGGAACTGACATTCCTCCAATTCTCGCACACTGTATAGATATAAAGCGTCATTCTATAGTTTATTAGTACATACATAGTGCTCAAGTACGTTTTTTTAGAATAAAGTGTAATGTTAAGTAAATGTATAGAGGTAAGCATTATTTGTATAAGTGGGCTCTTGAATGTTTTTAATTGTAAATATTGTATGATTTGGTAACTACATACTTTTTTTTTGTAAGTGTCGTTACTTATATTAAAGCTGTGTGTGGAGTTTCTTGCGCCCATTCTTCTCCACAGCTAAAAAATAGACGTCCTGAATGGGCAGTAGGTAAAAAATTTTTGGACGATTCAATAGCACTTTTCATAAGTTTATTTGAATAAAATAATTTGGCATTGACTTTGTGGTGGTGGTTTGCAGTCTGTATTTATACCTATATTTTTTAATTGATCAAAGGTAACTCAAAATATTTTTTTCAATGACGTGTGTTTTTACACATGATACAATAGGTATATGCTTATGCAGAGGTATATTAAAAACACATTATACAGATCTTCGCTAAGCTGTGGTCTCTTCTAATGTTTCGATCACTGGTTTCAAGTATAGAAGATTCAATTATTCATTGTGTTCCGAAAGTCAGTGATAAGATTTCCAGTTACTAAGTAGTTGAAGATTCCTGGTGAAGTGAGCTTTCCCTTTCAGCATTAGTGATAATGATTACCTTGTAGACAACAAAATAATCTTATAGATACTTACTTACTCCATTGGCGCAGGGACCCAATAAGAGTCTTGACCTTTGAACTTTTCATTTTCCCGTCTCTTGCCAGTTGGTGGCCCTAAGGTCTAAGGATACTGGCTTCCTCTTTAAAAAGCCTTCTTAATTGGTCCTGTCCAAGCCGCCTTCCAGCCACTCAAATATATCATCTAAACAACTGGCAGGTATCGCAAATAAAAAATGAAAAACTTAAAAAACGAAACAAAATCGTTTAACGATCTAGTCAATTCTATTCGATGCTAAAGCCAAACGCAAACCAACAATGTATAGTGCTGTTACTGAGCCAGCCGAGTGTCGGGCAAAAACGCCACGCGTCCGAGGCCACGATAATGGCTGTCGGCCGCATCCCTTGCCGTCAGAGGCGTCTGCAATCGAGATTGTTAGGTGGAGGTTTTTTTCTAGTGAAAAACGAAATAGGTCACAATCAACTTCTTTATTTTTTACAGACATTGTGTTGTTACGAATCACTTTGATATCCTGCACGAAAGATTCGTAGGTACAATAGTTTATTTATTATAACGTAAGTGAATAAATGGTGCGAACAATAGTTTTCGTAGTTTCTATACTTACCCGGTAACTGTGTAACTCAAAAAATGCACTTAGTGCTCTTGCTCAAGGACAAGAGCTGTTGTTTAAAAAGAGCTGTAAAGTAACTTATTAATTTAAAAAAAAATGATAATTACGTAAATTTTCTATTAATCTAGAGGCAAATGCTGGGGTTTTCTCGATAAATGACTGCTTTTCGAACCGACTTTTAAAAGATCCTACTAAGAGTGAGCTTACTTACCTTAATAATAACATTTTAGTTTACTTAATTAATAACCATATTCATTATTTTTCTAAGAATCGCACATCAATTTTAAATTAAAATAATTTAATTTTGTCGACCGATAAAAATAGCTCTACAGTCTGACCACTCCACTCCACAACCCTATTTATCGGATTTATATGTTACCCACATTAGGCCCAACCGGTATTCCAAACTTATTGTAGAGTGCGGATTACAGAGGTTTTAGTTGAATCGGGTTAATAGATAGGTAAGCTAAGAGCATTACCGCCCGCGAGTAATGGTCAGCGTATGTCTATTGTTTCACAATGTGTTCATACCCTTAGGCTGGTTTTCCACCAGATTTTTAAATGGTGGTGGTTCTAAGTCCGCATAAGTCCTACCATCATAATATCTATGCACCATAACATAAATGTTAGTTGCATTGTTGTGTTCCGGTAGGTAAAGATAAGTAGCCAGTTCCTCAGTTGTTGAGAATTCTGGAAGTGCGCTTCCACCTTCAACCTTATCATCACTTAATATCAGGTGAGATAAAGGCCACGTGCTTACCCGTAAGGAATTAAAATAAAGATACCTCCATCCACCAATAAGATGACCCCATTTTAAACCGCAAGGAAAACGAAGCAATCCGATTGGTGGAAATTGTTCTCGTACAGCGTTTAGCTACCTCGCTCAGCCTGTTGAAAAAGCAGTTAATAAGGACATAATTAACCCACGCTGAAAGTCAAACATCAAACAATTGCCGGTCGGTAAACGGTCAAGTACTAAATTAAAACCCGTTTAATTTTCAAGTGACTGTGGTCTGTGATGCGAAAATCAAACATGGCGTCCACTCCCGCGCTTTCCACAACAATGGCGGCCATAATTAACCAGATGGACGCGATGTAACAAATTTGCGCATACCGGGCCTGTTGCGTAATTCATATTACATATTTATATAGAGGCCTCTGCTTTGCCGCGCGACCGCTGTGTTCGCCGAATGACAAATATGCGTGCCTTTGTCGTGGGCCACAACTACGTATGTGACTTGAAACCACATGCCGAGATGCCCCGAACACCTCGTTTTGTTTCATTGTTGTAAAGGGTTCTCTTGTTAAATTTCCGTGTGTATAACTTTATGTCTGGGTATTTTGTTAAATGAGTTACATGCTTTGAAGATATTTAAAATAACTTTAAAATTTCATGAGTAAGGACATTTTGAGGAGCTCGATGGCGCAGTGGTTAACGCGCCCGGTCTGCGAGTGCTGAGGTTAAGCAACTTTCGCAACGGCCGGTCATCGGATGGGTGACTAAAAATTTATTATCTCGAGCTCCTCCGTGCTTCGGAAGGCACGTTAAGCCGTTGGTCCCGGCTTCATTAGCAGTCGTTAACAACCACCAATCCGCACTGGGCCCGCGTGGTGGTTCATGGCCCGTTCTCCCTATCCATCCATAGGGAAGGCTCGTGCCCCAGCAGTGGGGACATAAAAAGAGCTGATGATGATGATGAAGGACATTTTAGCACAGAACCTAGGCTCCGATGTGTTATTTCTGCTTGTCATACTTAAATCAGCACTTTTAGATAGATAGATAGATAGATAGATAGATAGATAGATAGATAAATACTTTATTGCTCACACAAATAAAAACAAAAAACAAGTACACATAATCTTAAAGCTAGCATGAGCAAAGGCGGTCTTATCGTTTTAAGCGATCTCTACCAGACAACCCTTGGTTTAGGAACCCAAGAAGAAGATAGAGGAGTGCGCAAATACAGTAGAATATATTAGAATCATATAACAGTACATAAAAAGACATACATATCTAATATATAAAATTCTCGCGTCACAGTTTTCGTTGCCATACTCCTCCGAAACGGCTTGACCGATTTTGATGAAATTTTTTGTGCTTATCCGGTATCTATGAGAATCGGCCAACATTTATTTTTCATCCCCCTAAATGTTAGGGGTAGTCCACCCCTAAATTTTTTTTATATTTTTTATGGCAAAACAACGTTTGCCGGGTCATCCGGTATCTATGAGAATCGGCCAACATCTATTTTTCATCCCCCTAAATGTTAGGGGTAGTCCACCCCTAAATGTTTTTTAAATTTTTTATGGCAAAACAACGTTTGCCGGGTCATCCGGTATCTATGAGAATCGGCCAACATCTATTTTTCATCCCCCTAAATGTTAGGGGTAGTCCACCCCTAAATTTTTTTAAAATTTTTTATGGCAAAATGACGTTTGCCGGGTCAGCTAGTAATATATATATGTATATTTTATTGTTCTTTCAGTTTGTAGGCTCTAGAGACTTAGGGCATCAAAGGTCGGCAAAGCTCTAATTAAAAAGTAAACTTACAACAGCATCAATAGGTATTTAAAATTCATCATCATCATCATCAGCTCATTTATGTCACCACTGCTGGGGCATGAGCCTTCCTTGTGGGTGGATAGGCAGATCGGGCCATACACCACCACGCGGGCCCAGTGCGTTTTGATGGTTGTTAACGACTGCTAATGCAGCCGGGACCAACGTCTTAACGTGCCTCCCGAAGCAAGGAGGAGCTCGAGATGATGAATTTTTGGTCACACATCTGATGACCGGCCTTTGCGAAAGTTGCTTAACCTTAGCACTCGCAGACCGGGCGCGTTAACCACTGCGCCATCGAGCTCCTCAATTCAACTTTGCCTATTACTGCGTTATGCTTCCATGCACGACGTTTCGCAAGCTCTACCGCATGCCAGTCACGTGTCCTCTATAAAGTAGCCTCGCTAAATTAAATTCATAACCTTCCCTCTGCCGCAATGTACCCGCTATGTCACTAGACAAAGAATTTATATAAGAAAATACGCTTCATACTTGTCCATATTGGATAAAGGATTAACCTAACAGCCTTGCTACTGTACTTACATGAACTTTCGAGAATAGTTCACCAACGTTTAGTGACTTTCTTACCTTGGCTAGTACGAGTGTATGGCAATGGAAGATCTTTAAGTAAAAATTAGATTTGTGTTTTTGTAAAAAACGCTCATGGCTTGAATGACTGTCTTTTTCGCCGTAGATCTTTCCTTTGTTAGGGAGTCGGCTCTTTCAATTCTCTTGTGCTCAGAGTAGGCTTACGAACCGATGGCATAGTGACATTCATAAGAGCTATTTGTAGAATACAGTGAAAAAATTAAACGCCTACCCGACCCAGCCAGGAATCGAACCTGGCTCTTCCGCAATCCGGGCGGCTGCACTGACCATTGTGCTAACGGGAAGGCTGACGTAAGCACTGATTTTTTACACTGCTTTTTAATTTTTGTTTGCTTTTAGCGGCACAGTGCCATCTATCCAGCGGTTATTGCAACCGATGGCTATGCACATTCATCTTTACTGATGAAATACCACAAGTTTGATAACACAACGTGATAGTAAATTTTACTTTTTATTTTTTCACTGTATTTTATAAATATTTAATTAAGGTTCAGTGCAGCAATTAGCACTTAAAATAAAAAGTAAAATTTAGCTATTTGTAGCCTAAATTGAATTGAATTTTGAATTTTGAATTGTTCTACCTACCCACACACTTGCATCTCTATGTAAACAAGAATCGGGTTAAACTACATAATGCCAAAGCTAAAGAACACGCGACAAAGTATAATTTATAAACTAAACGCTTGAAAGAAGTACAATGCAGAAGTTAAAAGTACGTGTGGAAAACAATGCGTAATAAAATGATACTTAGTAAGTATCCGACGTTCCGTCCGAGTCGCACCGGCCGAAGTAAAACACCACGACCGACTTCTTGTAGGCCGATAATCGGACCGATTTTTTCTCCGAGGTTTTAGTACCGATTCTGTCACCGACTTTCTGCAAAACGTGTGCGTTGCATATGGTTTATTTACACCGTTAAAAAAAACGGTCACCGATTATCGTACGTGGGCGGGGCACAAAGTGTGTAAAATGTATATTTAACCATCTGTGAACCATGTAGGGTTTATTAGACCCCAGCAACATAAAATCACTGCTACTATTTTAAAATTCGCGCAGTTTTTTTTAAATATATTAACGGGTAAGCATAGTGCATTGATCTCACCTGATGTTAAGTGATGATAAGGCCAATGATGGAAGCGCACTTCACTGGGGATCCTCAACTAGTGAGGCACGGGCTATCTTATCTCTAGCTGCCGGAACACAACAATGCTACATGATGTTATGGCGACATATTTAGATAAGATGGTGGTAGCTAGCTAGGCGGACAAACAAGCCCTATCACCAACCAAACCGAGTACACAAACATGTACCCCCCGCTGGGAATCGAACCCGGGACCTCTGGGTCTAAACCGGTGGTCTTAGCCACTAGACCACAGAGGCGGTATGCAAGAAGCTTATCAACGCTTTGAGCTGGAGCTGGAGTTGAGGCGTGGCCAAACTGCTTGGTGGCAGTGGTTTAGAGTCTATAGTAACGGAGTGGCAGACACAGCTATTGACATAAAGCAACTGAAATGAAAATAAAATAAGACAATTTAATAAGTAATACGCTTCAACAATTAAACGAACAAATAAAACTGAGGAATTTGTTCGCCTCTAAAAGCCTTTGATTGCTCCCGATAGGCATCTGTGAGAAAAATAAAGGAGATTTATTAGAGAGCCCTAACCTAGCCTCGCTGCTCATTTTCAATTATATTGGGCGACGGTTTTCTTTTGTTAGCGGCAAAGCAAGCAGCCTTCTTTATAATTGCTGCATCACAATGTAAACGCTGGAAGGTGGAAAAACTGTGCTTACACAGAAATCCTTTACATCGTTGATAAAATTTATGAGACAGCAGTTTGTTTGTCTGGGATAGTGTTGGACTTAAAAATATGTTTGGCGAATAAGTTTCATTCGCGTAAACTATTCAGTTTAGAAAAAAATGATATTAGAAACCTCAAAATCATTTTTGAAGACCTATCCATAGATACCCCACACGTATGGGTTTGATGAAAAAAATAATTTTTGAGTTTCAGTTCTAAGTATCGGGAACCCCCAAAATTTATTGTATTTTTTTCTATTTTTGTGTGAAAATCTTAATGCGGTTCACAGAAAACATCTACTTACCAAATTTCAACAGTATAGTTCTTTTAGTTTCGGAAAAAAATGGCTGTGACAAACGGACAGACAGACAGACAGACATGACGAATCCATAAGGGTTCCGTTTTTTGCCATTTGGCTACGGAACCCTAAAAATGGTTCTGTCTTTAAACCACTGGCACATTAGATGTTGCTTAAAGTAAGACTGGTGCTAAATCTAAACTTTAAAATGCATTTTTTATGTAAGTGGCCGTAAGACTAATGTAAATACTTCAGTTAGTTACACTTACATATTACTCGTGTTTTCAAGTTTAAACCTTTCATCATCATCATCATCAGCCTATACTAGTCCACTGCTGGACATAGGCCTCTCCAAGTGCACGCCACCGAACACGATCCGCGGCTACTCTCATCCAGCTCTTGCCAGCCACCTTGCGAAGATCGTCGCTCCACCTAGTCATAGGGCGTCCTACACTACGTTTGCCGATGCGCGGTCTCCACTCGAGAACTCGTTTACCCCAACGGTTGTCGGTTCTGCGGCTAATATGACCGGCCCACTGCCACTTCAGCTTGCTGATCCGATGGGCTATGTCGATTACTTTCGTTCTCTGTCGGATCACCTCATTCCGAAGTCGATCCTTCAGAGAAACTCCGAGCATAGCCCTTTCCATAGCTCGCTGAGCGACTTTAAATTTGTGAACCAGCCCTACCGTGAGTGTCCACGTTTCGGCTCCGTATGTCATGACGGGTAGGACGCACTGATTAAAGACTTTCGTCTTTAGACTTTGTGGAATAGGCGACGTAAAAACCCGACGTAATTTCCCATATGCTGCCCAGCCTAGCTGTATCCTTCTGTTAGCCTCTTTCTCGAAGTTGTTTCTACCCAATTGCAAAATCTGCCCGAGGTAGACGTATTCCTCAACAACTTCGAGAGCACCGCCTTGTACTGCAATCGGTCCCGGAATAGCATGTTCGTTGAACATAACCTTGGTTTTGTCCAAGTTCATCCGGAGACCGATGCGTTGAGAAGAATCAGCTAAGCCGTTCAGCATGTACCGTAAATCCTGCAACGTTTCGGCCACGATGACGATGTCGTCCGCAAATCGCAAGTGTGAGATGTGTTCGCCGTTGATGTTAATGCCACGTCCTTTCCAGACCAGCGTTTTAAACACATCCTCCAATGCATTTGTGAACAGTTTGGGGGATATCACATCCCCTTGTCTCACACCTCGATGCAAGGGGATATGCTTAGTTTGCTGGTTCTGTACTTGGACGGCCATGGTGGCAGCATTGTATAGACACCTCGACACTTGGATATATCGCCAATCGACTTGGCATCGTTGCAGGGATTCTAGAACAGCCCAGGTTTCGATAGAGTCAAATGCCTTTTCATAGTCCACAAATGCTAAGCACAGGGGCCGATTATACTCTTCGGTCTTCTGTATAATCTGCCGCACTGTGAAGATGTGGTCTATGGTTCCGTATCCTCCTCGAAACCCGGCCTGCTCTGGCGGTTGAAATTCGTCGAGTCGGCGCGCAAGGCGGTTTGTGATGACCCTTGAAAACAGCTTATAGACGTGACTTAGGAGCAAAATGGGTCGGTAGTTCTTCAGTAGGGTCTTGTTTCCTTTTTTGAAGAACAGCACGACGACACTCCTACTCCACGCCTCCGGAGTTCTCCCATCAAAAAGAACGGCGTTAAAGATGTTTTGGAGCTCCTTTAATACAGGTTTACCGCCTGCTTTGAGGAGCTCAGATGTAACACCGTCTTCGCCAGGGGCTTTTCCGTTTTTAAGCTGCCCTAGAGCCATCTCAAACCTTTACTGCTTGTCAATGGTGGTGTGTTCACCATTTTAAAATGAAGAACATGTTTTTTTATATAAATTTCATGATAGTTCTCATGAGTACTTTACGTAGTGTATTCTAAACTGCCATAGCTTACGCGAACACTTCACCCAAAACAAAATTAAATAGATCACTTTTTATCGCATTACTTGCATTTAATATTACATATTATTATTATTTCATGATGAATGACGTATCGAACCCTTCACAGGGTCCGTGATTGTGACTACGGACACAGTGAGGTAGGTGTTAATATTATAATATTTTTTTACTTTTATACTTTCTTTTATTTTAACCGTTTCGTGCGTTTCGTTTTACGCAAAATGAGCTTTCGTACATCGCAAACTCGTAAAATGCTAATTTGTAAAAAGTTTTCATTTCAATACTTTACTTAGCTGAAAAGTTTAGCTATTATGTGACGCTTTTTAGCACCATTCGTTGGTTATATGTAGAATCTCAAGATATATTAGTTTAATATCAAGTCAAGTGCATTAAACTTAAATATTTATATAAAATCATTAAACTTTCAATAAAATCTTATGGTTATTTAACTCGTGTATCGGTATATGAAATGAATATATGTAGATTGTTGTAATTTTTTACGGCGCTGTAAAACTAAAAGCTATAAACTGTGGAATCGCTGTAGCTTTACTGGCATTCAAATAATAATTATGCAGTTCGGCCTGTCTCTTAAAAACGAGGTTTTATGGTAAAAAGTGGAGGTTTATGGTAAAAAATCGGTTAATGAGAAATTGAAGACTTCATGGATTCACTGTTGATTTTTTTAATGTATCTTATCAGAGACTTGACGACCTCCTTGGTCGAGTGGCTTGCACACCGGTTTTCATGGTGTCGCTATCTCTGAGGTCCCGGGTTCGATCCCCGGTCGGATCAATTTAGGAATACCTGTTTTTCTATATTGTTTCGGGTCTGGGTGTTTCCTATCTATAATAAGTATGTATTTAAGTATATTAAGTATGTTTATCCGTTGTCTAGTTAACCATATAACGAGTTTCTTAAGGAAGCTTTTCTTGGGGCTAGATAATTGGTGTGAGTGTGGGAAACATTTTATTTATTTATTTTTTAGAGCTGTATGGTATATCACTGTGAGCACGTAGCTGTTAAATTCTGGTTAGGAAATAAAAATAGTTTTTAATTATGTTTTTATTTCCTTACTTGAGATTGAAAATGAAGCCATTCTAGCATACTGGTTAGACTACCGGTTCAGTCCCAGAAATCCCATTTCGATTTCGAGTAAATACTTTTTTTTAGTAAATATTAACTTTATTATTAAATTTATAAAGTACATATTAATGTTGTTTTAGTTTTCTCTTCGCTTCAAGTTGTCATTAAGCTGCATTAAAACTGGCATATTTATTTGTTGTTGTTTTATATTTTCTTTTTTTACACTTTTCTATTATTTAGTTCACTTCTATTTTTTCACTTCCACTTTTTTAATTTATATAAATTACCGTAAATTACCCGTATTTTACCAGCACTTTCGGTAAAATTACGTAATTTTGCAACCCTACTTACAAACCGATGGCATAGTCACAATTATAAGAGCTACTTGTAGCATAAACTATATAAATGGTATGAATTTTGTTTCTTTTTTAAATTTTGAACTTTATTCACTAATTATTAAAGGTATAAATGCGGTTTTAATATTTATCAACACATTCTTGTTTTGTTCCCGTCATGTGAATTTCAATTTAAATTAGAGTAAAAGAGACCAGTAAACACGAAATATAAGAATAAATATCTAATCGAACAAATACTCTGTTTATTTAATAGGTTTACCATTATTTATCGGATGATAACAAGACAAGTTACACCATGTCGAGTAAATTATATTGTCACCATGAATAAGGCGAAAGCTATCAACACGTCCCGCGTGCGGTATGTCTCGTGTACTTACACCGACGTCTGTGTACGTACAGACGCGCTGTAGGCTCCGCCCGCCTCCGACGTTGCTTGCGGTTCTCTGAGGCACGCACGCTTAATTTAATTAGACGCCCCTCACTGCATCAGCCGTTTGATTTCTTAGCCTTTAATCAGTCATTTAAAGTCTTTTAAAATATTTGTTTTATAGTAAAAAAATAATCGTATTGTCGGCGTGATTAATATGTATATCCATGCCAAATTACAGCTTTCTAGTACTAAGAGTCTATGAGCTCGGCTGGGGGCGGACAGATAGACAGACAGACAGACAGACAGACAGACAGACAGAAAGACAGACAGACAGACAGACAGACATGGCGAAACTATAAGGGTTCCTTGTTGACTACGGAACCCTAAAAGGCATAAATAAAAGAAAGAAAATTAAGTTATTAATATTACAAAATGGTATCACAAAAACCTTAAGTTGTGTTATGTAACAGTTTTTACTCTGTGGTTTTACTCCAACATATATTTGCGCTTCGTAAGAAAGTCTAGGCATAGACATCTTTTAATACTACGCAGTGTATTGTTGATCGAAGTACGCAGTAGATGTCTTTGATCTGCGCAGCCTAATGAGTTTCCTTTGAATTATGAGTAAAGGTTCTTTTGAATACGCTATATTTCGTTTTCAATTAATTGTGTATGTAATTCACTGTATGTTCCTCTTACTATTAATATTTGTAATGTAGTTGCATTGATGTTGTAGTAATTTAATATAATATTAATAGTTCAGCGAAAGCAGCTTTTTTACATGAACACGGTAACTAAAAACATGATTCATGTGCTAACCTTAAATATAATAATAACTGACTAATGAGGTGATTGGAATAGCATACAACCATCTCAATTGAGGGCTCTTATAGTGGTGCCAGGGTTCCACCAAGTCGAGCAAAAAAACGTCACGGCCGTACCATCCTTTTCTCGAAGCAATTCAGACCATTTTCGACCTCCTGTAACTTCGTTGTGGATAAAACTAGAAAACTGAAATTTTCAGTAACCATGCAGGCATTGTAAAGACACGTATATTTCAAATTTCATTCAATTTGAACCAGTATTTTAAGAATTATAACGGGTCAAATTTCTTAATTTTGTCACTCACTGACTGACTCACCGATCATCAAAATTCTAAGGCACTTCTAGCAGACCTAGAAGCTTCAAATTTGGAATATAAGTAGTGTTTGGTGTATGAATCAAGGAAAAACTAAAAAATCTAGAAAAGACCGCAAAGAAATTTTTTTTATTTATTTTACCGCAATTATTATTATTGCGTGCGAAGCCGCGGGTTTAAGCTAGTCCCATATAAATATAGGCGCATGGTAGTGCCCCTGCCAAATCGAAAGGAAAAAAGTAGAACTGTCTCTACAAAATACAAAAAGAAATGAGATCCCATCAAAAACAATACTTGTCAAAAAAACCAAGTCTCGCAACTCAGTTGTTCTGCGGTAAAAAGTTGTGAGATCCATGTAATACCAAGTCGGTTATTAATTTATTCAGTCTCTACTTTATTAAAATTCTTTAATGTTTTATATAAATATATTGAGACTTGGCCATCGCACTAAATAATTGAATTTACATGTGTTTTCAGGCGATTGAATTTACAAATGTTTTCAGGTACCGTAAACTCGAGGGGTTGGGGGGTATATCATTTCTCACTTCTCATTTCTATTATCATTCATCATCATCATACAGGAAAGAATTATTGTTTATTCATGTATTACTTATTACTTACAAGAAAAATTACTTTGACACTGGCTAAATGTGCTAATCGCACGAAGCCATCAACTAAAGGGAATAAAAGAAAGTAGGAAGACCTCGCCCTCGTTCGTGGCCGAGTGGCAAAGTGCTTGGCCCGGTACGAGCTCCACGAGTACCCCCGGCTGGAGTACCACCCGCCCTATCCCAGATATGGTAGGGCGGCGGACTACGCCCTTCCGAGGATGGCCATGTGCACCCGCCGGCCATACTTTTATGTGGGGGCCCAAGAGGGGAGGGAAGCCCAAGGGGCATAGCTAGCCTGCCCCCCTTCGAGAGCAGACCCGCGGACGGTTCTGCTCCCTACTGCGGCTGTCCGCGTTTGGGGCCCTCAGGGAGACTCGGTCACCCTCAGAGCCTTGTTGGACTCAGGGGCCCAAGGCTGCCTGTTGTCCACTCGAGTAGCACAAAAACTGGGTCTGGGCATGGAGGCCCCCTCGATGCCGCTACTCGGGGTTGGTGGCATGGAGGTTAGAGGTTTGATGGGCCAAACCCAAGTCACCTTCTCCGCGGTACATTCCTCTACTTTGAGGATTTCGGTAGCAGCCACGGTGATGGACACCAATGTGGGCTGGCAGCCTTCTACCGATCTGCCCTCTAGTACACGCGCAGTTACAAAGGGCCTAAATCTGGCCGACCCACTATTTGATCATCCGGCTCCGGTGGATCTCCTCTTAGGGTCGGATGTCCTTGGATGGATCCTGCTAGGATCCCAAAGAGCTTTGGGTCCCTCTTCATTGGTGGCAGTGTCCACGCTTTTTGGATTTTCAATTATGGGACCGGTCGTTGACGACCCGACTCCGGATGAGTCCAAGATCATCTTGTCTGCATCCTTGGCCAAGACGATGCAGAGGTTTTGGGAGATTGAGGAACTCCCCCTGGTCCCTAGGGTGGATCCCGACCATGTGGAGTGTGAGGCCTTCTATCAGGCTAACACGTCCCGATCTAGGTCCGGGAGGTTTGTGACCAGGCTTCCTTTTATTGCCTCCCCTCCTGTTCTAGGGCAGTCCAGGGCTTTGGCGGAGAAGAGGCTGCTGGCCATGGAACGGCGCATGCGGCGTGACCCAGTCCTTCGGGACAAATACATTGCGTTTATGCGCGAGTATGAGGCTTTGGGTCACATGTCTCCGGCTCGAGTTGATTGGAGCTCAACTGGGCACTACTTCTTGCCTCACCATGCCGTGGTAAAGGCTTGCTCGGGCAAATTGAGAACCGTGTTTGACGGATCAGCCCCCACGTCTACGGGGGTATCCTTGAACCAGTGTCTCCATTCTGGTCCCAAGTTGCACCGGGACGTTGTCGATATCATCCTGAACTTTAGAAGACATCAGGTGGTGTTGGGAGCTGACATCCGGATGATGTTCAGACAGACGGTCATTAACTAAATAATTGAATTTACATGTGTTTTCAGGCGATTGAATTTACAAATGTTTTCAGGCGATGGCCAAGTCTCAATATATTTATATAAAACATTAGAGAATTTTAATAAAGTAGAGACTGAATAAATTAATAACCGACTTGGTATTACATGGATCTCACAACTTTTTACCGCAGAACAACTGAGTTGCGAGACTTGGTTTTTTTGACAAGTATTGTTTTTGATGGGTCACCTATTTGCTTAGCCAACCAAGGGTATTAAGTAGGTAGACGAGACTTCTTGGCGGGAAAGTGAAGAGTCATGTCTGCGGTTTTGTTTCATTTTCTAAAATTTGTGTTATGTCGAATATTAATGTGAAATAATGGTGAATTATTAACCGTTAAGTGTTCGTGAGTGTGCATGAATGTTGGCAAATGAAACAAAACAGTGCACTTCACTTTTCAAATTCTTTCAAGAAGTCCGCCCGAGGACTTTGTAAAGCAATGAGATACTCGAGGGGTTGGGGGGTATATCATTTCTCACTTCTCATTTCTATTATCATTCATCATCATCATACAGGAAAGAATTATTGTTTATTCATGTATTACTTATTACTTACAAGAAAAATTACTTTGACACTGGCTAAATGTGCTAATCGCACGAAGCCATCAACTAAAGGGAATAAAAGAAAGTAGGAAGACCTCGCCCTCGTTCGTGGCCGAGTGGCAAAGTGCTTGGCCCGGTACACGAAGGTCCCGGGTTCAATTCCCAGGCCGGAAAAAGTATGTTTCGGATTTTTCAATGAAAAGCCCGGGTTTGTAATCACCAACCCGCTCTTAGCAAGCGTGGTTATTAAGGCATTACCCATCATTTGTAATGAAGACTCGATTTCAATGATGGAGGCCTTTGCCCAGCAGTGGGGCAGTTATAGGCTATTCACTGCTTATAGAAATAGAAAAAAATCTTTACTTACCAGTTGTCGCCCTCCCCAGGTCGAGATTAATGTGGAGGGGTGCCCGAAGCAAGCAGCGAATAAACTTTTTTCTATTTGTATTTCTAATGGGCGCTTAGTGTACCTAATATATCTAAATCTGACTAATCGTCAGGCGACACAAAAGTAATAAACAAAATATATGTATAACATTTTATTGTACGGATGTAATCTATTAAAAAGTAATTATGCATGATAAGTCCCGTTTGTTTGTCGAGCACACAAGCGGTAACTCAATAAAGTCTCGGCTCTTGTAGCTCGGACGGTTTATCTGACTCGGTTAACTTGCTGGAATAAATAAAACACAACTTGGACTTGTAACATTACGCGACGATTGAAAGATCTTCACTTGTTCAAAAGGACAAGTTTTAAAGTCAATTCAAATTCAAATTCAAAATCATTTATTCAGTTTAGGCAACAAGTAGTTCTTGTGAATGTCACTATGCCATCGGTTCGTAAGTCTACTCTGGGCGGGAGATCTTGTACTGAGAAGAACGGGCAAGAAACTCAGCAAGTGTCCAGCTATTTTATCCCTTACAGCGTCAAAAATATTGGAAAATGCCCGATAATAGCAGGACACTTTCCATTACAAATAAACACAAAACATACTTATAGAAGACAACCACAACATGTAAAAAAAACAATGAAATTATGATTCTTTGCATAGCACATCAGACAGCCTTATTACCGAAAAAAGCAACTAGTTGTAAATTGTACCGCGACTGCTCTAGTTGCGGTTGATAAATTGCTATTACTCTGAGAAAACTGGCAATCATAAAAGACGTGAATTCATCTTAAAAAAAGATGAATTCACTCCAAGGACGGAGCATAGTGATTCACCAAAAAGAACGATGATAATATTGATGTTGATGATAACGGCATATAAGATGACGTGTATAGCATATAATTTAACCATACTACATTAGGGGGAGGTCATCGTATTTTTAGAGATACTTCTTCATAATAAACTATGAAATCTATTAATATACGGTGACACTGTCATTGTGTTTTATAATTAGAATCTTATTTATAATTATCATACAAATTTATGGGACAGTGGACCATTTTCTATTACATAGTGTTTTATTTGAAGAAGACAATGTTATTTTATATGACCAATTTTTAAGATTTTAAGTATCAATATTGCATTATTTACCAAAAAAATTCGGTTCTAGCGTAATATTGACTTATTAGTTACATATTTTAGGACAACGCATCTATTTTAAACCAAACGTACGTTAGATTAAGCCAAAATAACATTTTTCTCAGTGTACGGACACAAATCGCTCAATGTATGTAAACTATTACACATATTTTCATCGCAAATGCACTATGCGAGCGATCATTGAGCGATTTGTGTTCGTAATACCAATTTATAAACCGCAACTAGAGCAGTCGCGTTGCAATTGTACAATTCGCAACTGGTTGCTTTTTTCGGTAATAAGCCTGCGGGTGACAAGCCATTTTTGTAATGCCTAAAGCGTCAAAGCCAGTTTCTGACAACTACATGGGACCTATTCCACAGCTAGCATGGAGGAGCTTGAGATATTTTATTTCGACCCCTATCTGCTATTTATATTATGAATTTGCAGGCCGCTGCGCCATCGAGCTCTTAAATATAAATGTATTTTTATATTAACTTCAATTATTTAATTAACTGAAGTCACAGGTAACCTTTTGCTAGCATGGCAGAAATATTTGCTGTCAAATTTTTTGTTCTGTTATTATTAATTAATTAAATACTTGCTCTGAACAGCGAGGCCGGAGGAAACAGACAGCTTTAAAAAAAATGGTAAATAGGTAATTTAAAATCTTATTAGCAGAAACTCCATTCGATTTGAACCTTGCCGAATTCACATACTAACTTATTGTTTTCTTAAGTACATATACGAGAACACTACACATTGACAGGTAACACTTTATACAAATCTATTTATGTAATTTTTATATAATATTTCAGTGGATCCGTTTTTTATATAAAATGTAGGTACAAATCATGCTCAATTATCTTCAGTGATAGCGCCCGCTGATGCAGGTCCTAATATTTTGTGAAAGTCTGCATCGCCCATTCCACAGATTTGTTCCGAAAGACTATTAAAGGCTATCTGCGGCCACAAGCAATTTATTTATTTATTTAATTATTTATTTATTTATTTATTTATTTATTTATTTATTTATTTATTTATTTATTTATTTATTTATTTATTTATTTATTTATTTATTTATTTATTTATTTATTTATTTATTTATTTATTTATTTATTTAATTATTTATTTATTTATTTATTTACCTATTTATTTATTGTGATAAAAACTACAAAGATCAATAACATTTATCACACAGATACAATTCAAAATTAAATTAGTTATAATAAAATGATGTTAGATTATAATTATAAATTAATAAAAATTAATTACGCAATAATAGCGGCATGTCGCAGACAACTAATTTATCCGATTCATTCGCACTTTCTATTTTATCATTTGTGCTTTAAGGTGCAGTAACCTGAGCATTCACCTATAATCAGCATGAGCAAATGTTAAGGTACAAGTGAATTCTCACAAAACTTAACTATTTTGTTTGGCTCTATTCGTTAATCAGTTCGCAAACATTTTAAAACGGTGAATGCTGTGTTAAAGATCATTGTCTTGCATAACGTGTTTTAATGTGTTTTAGTTACTTCTAGGAAGACTTACAGATAAACAACATCTACGAGTGTAGCTAAGGACAACAAATTATAATAAACAATTTTTTTAGACGCTTTTAATGTCACAACTGCATCTGTCATTGCAACAACTCGGCGGTCGCGAGTTGCAAACGGCCGGCTGTATACCGGGCCCGTTTACAATGGTCTGTAAATAAAAGAATATGCCTATATACCTATAATTTGAAATGATAAAAGCAAGTGCAGAAGAAATATATATTTCACATTCATTTCACCCAAGCGTTTGTCGCAGCCGTCTGTTTACGGGTTCGTTTGAGTTACGTCTCACTGGGTCCCGGTAACTGTATTTCACCTGATATGACTTTAATAATAATAATAATAATATAATAATAAATGTTTCCCACACTCACACCAATTATCTAGCCCCAATAAGAGCTTCCTTAAGAAACTCGATAAAATGGTTAACTAGACAACGGATAAACATACTTAATATACTTAAATACATACTTATTATACATAGGAAACACCCAGACCCGAAACAATTTAGAAAAACAGGTATTTCTAAATTGACCCGACCGGGGATCGAACCCGGGACCTCAGAGATGGCGACACCATGAAAACCGGTGTGCAAGCCACTCGACCACGGAGGTCGTCGTCACTTTGAATCAGTTATAGGAGAACGATTGAGAAAAAAATTGGTCCAAGTCCAAAACTAAATGCTTCTTTTTTTTAACCTTCTTATGTATGTCCGCGTTATATACATATAAATAAAAATAAAATGCATTAGTAAGCGCATCACTCGAAAATGTCTGAACAGACTTTTATCCTGGCAACAGGTTTCTGTGGGATAATGTAGTTCTCGTGAACAACTCGCTGCCAACGGCTAGTGTAAGTGTAGGCGCACACGGGCCACACGTGACAGCCACAAACGCCGCCACCTGAGTGCCTAGCGTGAGTTTTGTTTACTCATTTACGTTTACGAAAACGAAAATTTGTACGGCATTGAATCAGTGCCCCCTGGTTGAAAACGAGGAGAACTAAAATGTTGTCATACGAATTATCGTTTTCGTTAACGTGATCGAATGGCGAATGAAACTCGCACTAGGCACCCTGAAACTAGAAGTGGTGAGTCCACCGGCGTCAACCGCATGCGGCGAGTTCATATAAAATGTGTGAAAACTGGCACAAGATCGCAGGAAATGGAGTGCATTAGGAGAGACCTACACTTAACATTGGGTGGATAACGGTTGAGAAAGATAAAGAAAGTATGAAAGCTGCCGTCTGCAACTCTGTTGCAGCGTATTGTGGCTGTAACGAGTGGCCCGTGTGCGGGAGCACTAATAAAAGCAAACGCAAAAGAAATATTCATTTTACAATTGCGTCTGTCACTGCAGCAACCCATTGACAAGCGGTTGTCGCGTTGTCGCGGCGGCCGTCTGTTTGCCGGCCTTGTTGGAGTTACGTCTCACTGAGTCCCAGTAATCACAGCTCACTGGACACATCTCGCTTTCCAATTTAAAATTGCAAATGTATAAAAGAGAAATGTATTAATAAATATTGGGCTCAATGTGTATTTTCAATTTATGAATTTGCGAAACGTCGTCGATAGGATTGATTTACTTAGTTTGTTAGTTTATTTCACAACGGCAAAGCTTTTTATAAGATCTGAAGGTTGACACTTCACCCGAAATCCTCAACTACTGAGGACTGGCCATCTTATCTCTAACTTTCGAAATTTGTTTAGTGAACAGTTTGCTTTAATAAAAAAATTTACATAGATGCTACGATTGTTGTTGGTAGCTAGTCAAGGGGAGCTTAAACAAGCCTTACCACAAACTAAACCGAACTTTTTTTTTAAGAAAAGGATAACAACGTAGTACTTACCAAAACTTATCTTGTAGTCACTTTTTAAGAAGTTTACCCCTAATGAATAACCCTAAATTAGGGGTAGTCTTCTGAAACACCTGTTATATGTTTATAACTTAAAATATGACATTATTATAAAAACATGAATTGTTTTATTAAGAATCATAGAAATAAAAAAAATGCTATCATCATTACTAATATACGGAAGTTCTACAGAAAAATAATACAACAGGGAACGTAAAAAATAAAAAATACAAAAATTGCATAGCATGGCAGCTGAGGTTAAGCAATTTTCGCAAAGGCCGATCATCGGATGGGTGACCAAAAATTTATCATCTCGAGCTCCTCCGTGCTTCGGAAGGCACGTAAAGCCGTTGGTCCCGGCTGCATTAGCAGTCGTTGACAACCACCAATCCGCACTGGGCCCGCGTGATGGTTTATGGCCAGTTCTCCCTATCCATCCATAGGGAAGGCTCGTGCCCCAGCAATGGGGACATAAAAATGAGCTGATGATGATGATGATAGCATGGCAAACTACCGTCACTCTCCAAAATAATATGTCTAATATCATATACGTATTTTAACAACAGCTCCGCTATGACTTATTTTGCTACTTGACTTATTCTTGCTTAGCCGTGCTAGCTGCAACTCATTTGCGAATAGCTTCGAAGTTGCGTTAGACTCATAAAAACGATCGTTAAAGAGCAAAACAATCGGCGATCTAACCGATATCGACAAGTCAATCTGCATAACTCAGTCCGGATTGAACAAAACTCGACGCTGGGAAATTCCCGACTTAATATTTCATCATCTAGAGTCGGGGAGCGGCGGATATTATCCAAAATCCATAATATCGAGTGTAACCACGTCCGCCGTATATTGGGTGCCGCAAATCCGAAATATTTATATTAAGTGGCGGGCAAAGTCACTTCGAATTTTCTTTTTTCCCTGTTCTGCGAACGCTGTGGGAATGTGAGCTGCTGAAAAATTAATTCACCTTTTGGATATAGTTAAGTATCTGTTTTCGTTCGCGTTTGTGGGATATGCCCGCATGGTGGGTGGCCCGTAGGCAGGCCTGAGCCCAGCATTGGCACTTTTATAGGCTGCATGATTCGCGATTCGAGATGCGAGTTGAAAAGACCGAGCAACATCCTCATTTGTTATTTTTCTGGTTAATATCTAATAAGTCCTCAAACGAGTACACTGCCCTCCTGTTGGAAGTCAGTCACTGTAGCTTACAGACATTTGTGCTTGTGCACTAAGACACCAAAGTCATCACGAACGCGTTACCGACCCCGAACCTTTAGTTCTACTCTGCTGTACCCTGTAATTTCATTAGAAATACATTTCAAACTGCAACAGAATAATGTAAAACAATGCTGCTTGGCGGCAGTAATAGCTATTGAATGATCGCCATTCAGGCGGATTGTACAGAATCCAACAAGGCACGTAAACAGGCTTATATTGACTTTCAAGTAAGATGAGAAGGCCAAGTGACTTTTTTTTATTCTTTACGTGAAGCACAACAACGCTAAACTGAGTACAAACAATACTCCCACTGGAAAGCGAACCGGGACCTCTTAGTCAGAGACCATTTGTCTGAACCATAATTCCAAAGAGGAGGTTACAGGTTAAACGACTTCAGACGTTTGTTTTTATTGAAGTGAAAACTTCTTTAGCGGCGTTGTGCACTTTTTTTGGAATGGGTAAAATATGTTAAACTCGCGTCAGGACACGTGACCGTCAGGACACGTGACCTGATCGAAAATTCGTAAGACGGATGGAGAGTAGACAGCTGGCGCGGCGTAATATAAATTTTTAATATAACTTAATATAACTTTTTAATGTAATATAAATTGTCATGTTTGTGTACGATAGCCCAATAAATAAATATTGTATTCTACCACATAAATGAGAGTACTTTTATACTGATAATTAAAGCAATTCGTGCAAAATTATTCCCTAACCATTCCAAAATATCAAAAATGCACTACGTTAATATTCAAGTTTTCACTTCTGCCGGCACTCCCAGAGTGCAACCCGTCGTTTTTTTTATTGGCAGTACAGTACTGAGGCACTGGCTGTCTTATCTCTAGCTGCCGGAACACAACAACACTACAAACATTGATGTTATGATGACATAGATAAGATGGTGGTAGCTAGCCAGGCGGAGAAACAAGCCCTACCACCAACCAAACTTAGTACACAAACATGTACCCCCCGCTAGCAGTCGAACTCTGGACCTTTAAGTCTAATAACTAGACCGTAGAGAAGGTTAAAATTGTTTGTCGAATAAAAATTGTACCCACCGTTCACCGATCGCGCTTTACAACACATAGACGAGATTGAAAGCACGTAACGCTGCGCCGTCCGGAAATTCATAACAGCCAGCGCGGTGTCGGCGGCTTTATTGAAAAATAGTTATTTAGATTAGCGGCGCGGCCCGGCCGGAACATGCAGATGGAATTTATTTTATTCGTTTCGTGGTAACGCTTGAATTATTTAAATTAATCCATCCTGTGGGCTGGGTGGGTGCAATGGTATGTACTGTGTACGGATCTAAATTAAAGCACATATACAAAAAGACTATATACTCAATTTTGATTGCATCCTGCGCAGTGATACGCACTTTTATGACACACAAACGCATCTATACAGAATTATGCTAATTGTATTCGACATGTTTGATATACTCTATTGTTCTTTTACATTACTCAGAATTTTTATTAAATAAAATAAAAAAACGTAATACAAAATATATTGTTTCTTTTTTTATATGTATTGTTACATATCAAAAAAACAAATTATGAAGAGAGTGCGTACAGAACGGTCAATACGTATCTACGTTTTATTAAGTGCATTCTACTCTCAATCGCAACGAAAACTTACAGTAGTACCTTGTACGACTTTTATTCAGCATTCGATTACGATAGCAAACGGGAGTTTAATTGACATTAAAGCAGCGCCTCTTTTACTTAAGTATTTTTTTTTGCCATATAAATTATCACTTAGCACCCAGTAAAGTTAAGTAAAAACTTATGCACCAGGTATTTTTTTAAATAATCTTTACATCAACAGCAAATATACATCTGTAATAATTATTTAATCAGGTCAAAAATACCAAGCAACGTCTTCTCCCGCTACGAGTGCGCTACGAGGACGCTACGAGCGCTACGCAACTCGTAGCCATGCGTTAGGTTTTTGCATTGTAACTTTGTGTGTGTATGCTATGATAAGTCCGATATTAGCGCTCTTCATTCGGAAACCACTATTGAGGAACTAAATAGATTACTCTACTAGTCAGTATACAATAATGCTACTTAAATTATAGTTTTAACGACCTCGACGTTTTTGAAGGAAAGTTTTTGGGGTGACCTTTGTCAAATCACCGATCCAATTTGAATGGTAATTAAGCCAATAGCCAATCAAATGTAGCGAGGACTGGATTTCATTGATGGAGGCCTTTGCCCCGCTATGGGACAGTATATAGTGGGACGATGACTTATATCCTCTTAACTAACCTAAAACAATTCCTTGTTGCAGATACCGCAGAAGCCAATGTGCAAATGTAGAAATGTGACGCTCAGACCGCGCAACAGCCTGAAGATGAAACGACGACTGACAGCTTCCAAAGAAGAGCCGGGTACGGTCCGCAGCAGCGACTGCGCCATATACGTGATGGTTACTACCACGGCGGTACTCAGTTACATCAACAGCTTGAACGGGGACTTCGTGCATGACGACATACCGGCGGTGGTGACCAACGGTGACGTCATCGGCAGTAATTCGCTGAAACAGCTGTTCTTGGACGACTTCTGGGGCACGCCGATGGCTGATCCTAATAGTCACAAGTCATATCGGCCGTTGACTACGTTATCATTCAGGTAGGTTTAATTTGAATTATATGACATTGGGGAGCTCGATGGCGCAGTGGTAAACGTGCCCGGTCTGCGAGTGCTAAAGTTAAGCAACTTTCGTAAAAGATGGGTGACCAAAAATTTATCAAGGAAGGCACGTTAAGTCGTTGGTCCCGGCTGCATTAGCAGTCGTTAATAACTACCAATCCGCACTGGGCCCGCGTGGTGGTTTATGGCCCGTTCTCCCTATCCATACTTAGGGAAAGCTCGTGCCCCAGCAGTGGTGGGTGGTGGTGGTGGTGCAGCACAATAATCAGCTGGTGGTGATATGGCATTGGTTTCATCATCATTTAGTGCGATATTCATTCTGAACTTTGTAAATCAATAGTACAAAATTTATATCAGCTATAATATAATATTTGGTAATATACCTAAATATAATTAAAGGTGTAATATACAGGACCATTTTAAATGAAATAACATTAAATGACCGTCCAAATTTTGATACGATGGTCCATTAAGAGTGCGTCGACCAAAAAACGCCAAAAGTGCAGTCACGGTTAAATTGATATCATTGAAAATTCTATCGTATTACATAAACAAAATAAATATTTAGTATCAAAGGGAACGTGTTTACAATTAGTCCGATCCATAAATTCATAACAAACTCTAGTTTTTTCTACAATATCATTTAAAGTTGGGCAAAAATCATGAAAACGAGTGGCGCCGTTTAGTTGATATCTTATAGTTTATCTAAATTATTGTACCTCTGATTTGGTCCAAACAATCACCAATGTCTAAATTATAAATCATCCGTCTTACATTTTCGATTTATCAAGCGGTTATTTAAGTTATTATTTTATATTAAGCACCTCAAATTCCCCATACAAAATTAGTATGGCCGCGCGGCATCAAATAAATATGGACGAAGACGTTCCAAATAAATTATATGACACTTGTCACTTACGTACGGCGCACCCTTAATAAGACTGAATAAGTTTGCCCACGTAACATGGGTCATTTGTCATCGTTGTATATAGCCTTACATACAAGTGCTAGTTCTAAAAAAAACACAATAATGTATATTTTTTTTCAACAAAGTCTTAATGTTTCTAGATTGAGATATAAAATGAAAGTTAGAGTTTATACCAATGCTTTGGAACCGTGCATTTTTCACTACATTTTAACATTCGAATCGGCGCCAAAACTGAATGAATGGCGATACTATACCGGTCAAATGATATGCACAACGCACGCCGCTGCCAAGTCGTGGCGCAGCGGATACGCCAGCGCTGATAATTAGCGAACGTTTAATGAATACGAGGCGCGGTTTTATTGTCCACTGGCAATTTCAACTATACCTACTAGGGAAACGTACACAAAATTTTATCAATTCTGTAACTAGAGTAAGATATAAACAGTAAGCTAAAATTTTCTTTTGGAAATAAATTAACCTCCTCTGTGGATGTTTGGTTACTTACATCACCGAGTTCAGACTTAGAAGTCTAGTCTCAAGTTTGATATCTTCTAGTGGGGTGTACATATTTATACACGGTTTGGTTCAGTTAGCTACCACCATCGAATTTAAATACGTCGCCATAACACTAATGTTAGTAGAATTGTTGTATTCCAACAGTTAGAGGTCAGTCTAAAGGGTGTGTGCTGATTTACGAACTTTTAATGTGATTCATTCATATGGAATCTTTAAATCATGCAGTGTAGTTTTCCACTACACTCCTTGTTTACATTCAAATCAGGGCCAAAACCGAATGAATGGCGATACCGGCCAAATGATATGGCCAACGCGCGCCGCTGCCAATCGTGCCGCAGCGGATACGCCAGCGCTGATAATTAGCGAACATTTAATGAATGCGAGGCGTGGTTTAATTGTCCACCGGCGACTCCGATGTAATTCAACTATTCTGTAAATGCAAATTTCAACTGTTACCTCATTGTATGTATCTTTTCAATAACTGAATGAAGTTGAGTTAGTTTTTGAAAATTGATTGGTAGATAAGAGATTGGTATCTATAGTAATATTATAAAGGGGAAACCTTTGTATTTTTGTATGTATGTATGCGTGTATGTATGTATGTTTGCAACGAATAAACTCAAAAACTACTGAACCGATAAAAAAAACTTTCACCATTAGAATGCTACATTAGCGCTAAGTAACATAGACTATATTAAAAAAAATGCTAAAAACGACAATTTCAATACAAAATTATTTGTTTGTTTTGTTGTCATGGAAACCATTGATATATATTTAACTCAATGATGGAAACTGTCAAAGCGGTACGAAATCCGCCGGGTCAGCTAGTCTATACTAATATTATAAAGAGGAAACCTTTGTATGTTTGTATGTATGTATGTTTGCAACGAATAAACTCAAAAACTACTAGACCGATTAAAAAAATTCTTTCACCATTCGAATGCTACATTAGTGCTGAGTAACATAGGCTATATTAAAAAAAAGAGAAAAAAAAAGAAAAAAAAAGAAATGTTTAAAAATAAAAGTACACCCGTGCGAAGTCGGGGCGGGCCGCTAGTTTAAATATAATGAAAATCCTGCTAATTTCACAAGCCGTTGTGGCTGAGCAAATTCTGGGGATTTTTCAAGTTTTATATCAGACGTGTCCTCATACTTTACTAGATTCATGACTCTCGAGGCTTTGTGACATGAGATGTCTCGGTAGGTTTTTTTAGGATACTTAATTTCTATGCAATGATGTTAGGGATAGAGATATTTCTGCACGATACAATACTCACTATACTATGCCGCTTAAAAATAAATGGCTTGATAGATGAATGACAATGTGATTCACATGTCTACAGAAATAACACGATAAAGCTACTCAGGTCATAAAATATAAACAGAAATAGCATTCTGTTTCCTAATCATATCATCATATTCTATCTATTCAATTCATTTAATTCAAAATAATTTATTCAGTTTAGGCTACAAATAGCTCTTATGAACGTCATTATGCCATCGGTTCGTAAGTCTACTCTGGGCGAGAGACCTTGTACTGAGAAGAACCAGTAAGAAACTCAGCAGGTGTCAAGTTCTTTTCTCCCTTACAGCGTCAAAAATATTGGAAAATGCCCTATACAAGGACACTTTCAATCACAAATAAACACACAAAAAATAAAGGACAATCATAACACCCAAAAATACAACATAAAAAAATATATCTAAATTTGCAAAAAATTACATCAGGTACCTATTTCAATTTTCACAATGTCATACAGTACGAATATAAGTCAAAAATTGTCTAAGAAAAACAAAGTTAAAGTATACGAGTATAATAATAATAGAAATAAGATAAGTAAGCAAGAGCAGACCTGCTTCCACAGGCAGCACCCGTTCACGAGTATGACATATGAATCAGCCATCGCTTCATTCAACCATATCTCAGGGAATGAAACGACCCGACGCACGTATTTAAAAGTCTCTCAAATAAAAGAATTTGGCTTTTTCTTTAAAAATAAACTTTAATAAATTATTCCTAATGTCGTGCTAATAGCGTCCAATATCAAAACCCAAAACAGGTACGTCATTCAGCAGTCCCCGTTCCTCTCATTGCCTATTTTTCATAATAAAGTTCCACTATCACGTATGTGTATGTAACAGATAAACTCGCGGCCAACAATGCCAATTTTATCGAGTACCCCTGCTATACAACTTTCAACTTCATGTGTATTGTCATAGGGGCCATTCACTAAAATTAGTGTCGCTTTAAAGAGTGGCAGTACACCTGCAGGACGTCGCACTAATAAATTATGATAACATGTGACATTTGTGGTTCCGCACCAAAAGAGTGCCCCTCTTATCGCTCTTGCCGAATCCGCACTTTCCCAAAATGTGTATTTATGGCTTTACGGGAGGACGCGGAATGGCAGTAGTGTGAACATTATAGGAACTGCTAAATCGCTCCGATTGGTAGAGAAATTCTACGAACAAAATTATAAGTACAGTCGAGTCGAACAATATAGGTAGGTACATAGGTACTTTTATACCTTGACAAAGTAACTTCTGCCAACTTACACTCCATGACAACCATTAATTCAAAAGACCAATAGGGTCCTGTTGACATACTATTGGACTCGATTGTAGATACAACTTTTTAATTTATCATTCATGGTCACTATAAGTGGTGGTGCGGTGGTAGGATTCTGGCCTGAATTCGACTGAATGGCGACCACCCTGCTATAGTTACGAAGATTAACCTGTAAACAATGTTACTCTTTATAGGTACAGTGGAATTAGGGTCAAAAGTGAATAGATCATGACTGTATCTACATATTTCTGCCGCGAAACAGCATTGCTTTGCCTTGCTTTGTTCCGGTTTGAAAGGTTCTAGATCAGTTACAAAGAATAGATGTATAAGAACTAATTGATATGCCAGGAACTGTTATTGACAAGAATGTGAAGAGACGTCATGACAAAATTAATGTAAAATATGCATACGTGCTGAGTCAATGGTTATGAAAAAAATCAACCTATGCCACTCTCGTGGTAGTGTGCTACTGTTAAAATAATTGCCGTAGATTCCGAAACTGTTGTTATCAAGATAGTAGTACAAATAAAAGATTTGACTTGTACACAATAAAAGAAAAATATGAACAAAGTAGAATAACAAAAATTTCCCGCCGCCCTCACGCCGGGCGGTTGTAGTGACGGCCAAAACTCGAAGTGCACTTCGCCCAGAATCCTGTATTAATGAGGAAAATCTCACAACAATTTCAAAGCAACACTCAGAGCAGAATATTATTATCTTCATAATGTTCGCAATGCCAGAGACCGCATTCAAATCCCGATTAAAGCGGTGCTACTTATAAATAATCCAGTGTTCATATTATATTTAGTGAACACACACTGGTATTATAATTTCACGGATGGATTTGAGCCAATTGTGTTGAAACAAAGGCGAACCCGCGGCATACAATATATATCGACTCATCGGATTGTTGCGGATTAAACCATTTCTGTGAATATGCTTGATGGACTAGTTAGTTTACAATGGACAGCCATGTTAATTATTCTCGGTGATTAGCGAACGACAATGTGACTTGGAGATCTTCGCCTCTGTAGGCTTGTGGTGGTCACAGATCTAGAGGTTCGACTCCCAGATGCTCGATATATCAAATCAAATCAAAAATTTTTATTTCAGACTAACAAGGTCCCATGTGTTAGTAACAATAAACTTAAAAATAGGGGTTAGGTACATACATTTAGGTGCAACGCAATTAAAATTACAATTACAATTACAATTTATCATGTACCTAAGTGGCACTCCATGCGAACGCGACCCGGTGCGGCTTCGGTCATTGTTCGCACGAAGTGCCTAAATATAGGCGCATGCGGATCCTCTGCCACTGTCCTCAGGATGCTATCTGGATAATAGGTAGTGGACTATACGTGTCCACGGGGCGACTAGCTTGAGACACTAGTCTTAAAAGTACCGGATGAAGAATGCGCCTCGGTGCGTCCTGATCTGGCGTTATGACCTGACGTAGATGGTCCCTTGTGCTTGCACAAGGATGTCTGACACCTACTTTGTGACCTAACGGTTGGTAGGAGGTGTCAGTATAAACTTTAAAGTAGTGTTGAGTGGGTTGTTGTCCTCAGGATGCTATTGTCACTCCCTCGCAATCGATTCATCAGCGACGCCGTTTAGTTGGTCTGTCGCAATAACAACTAAGGTTCCAGTTTGTTAGAGGCCCTTATCCCATGACCTCTCTACGTAACTCAGCTTAACACTTTCTGTTTTACGAGTAAGCTAAATAGCCTATCCAATACCTACTTCTTTCATCCTCTTTTCATTATGACAAAGATTTTTTTTAAAGAGGTTATTTTAATCCTACTCCCAAAAAGTAGCCCTTAGCCCGTAGAATACTACATCCTTTTTTTTTACTTTAATGGGAAATCAAATAACCTTATTTATCTATGAAAGTACAATTATCAGATAATTTCTAGAAGTTTGCCCGTATATTTCTATTTTAAATAGGTCTGTTAAAAGAAATGAACATTATAATTTTAAAAGAATAACATTTTAGCTAATAACCTCCCGGCAAGACTCCCTTGTTATACTCCATTTGCATAGTGTTATTTGCTTTGTTGTTACTCAAACACCAACTCCAGAATAGGAAGCACATACCTTCTGTCGCGATCTCACGATTTGCACATAGAATTAGGCGAAAGCCATGCGCAAACACCTATTTTCACGGCTAATATTTGTTCGGTACAAGTATAGTGATGTTTAGAAGTACGCCTTCTTTGTAGATGTTGCTACTCAGTGGCATTGTCTGGCTACCTACCACCATATTATTTAAACACGAAGATTTCGGGTGAAGTGCATTTCTACCTTCGACCTTAGTTACTTAACATTAAGTAAGATAAAAACCGAGCGCTTACTCATAAATAAATATTTGTCTTATTAAAGAACGCTTATAAGAACGCCGTCTATTGAGGCTGCCTCATATTTTTGTTTTTTAAACGACCCATGTTAGTTTGTACTCTTGTTCATGTTAAAAGTCACATTAATCGATTCTTATCGACACTATTAATTTGAAAACACAGCACGTCTCTGCGCTATATTTTGACACCTGCATAAATCTAAGTTCATCATCATCATCATCATCAGCTCATTTTCTGTCCCCACTGCTGGGGCACGAGCCATCTCTATGGATGGATAGGGAGAACGGGCCATAAACCACCACGCGGGCCCAGTGCGGATTGGTGGTTGTTAACGACTGCTAATGCAGCCGGGACTAACGGCTTTACGTGCCTTCCGAAGCACGGAGGAGCTTGAGATAATAAATTTTTGGTCACCCATCCGATGACCGGCTTTTGCGAAAGTTACTTAACCTCAGCACTCGCAGCCCTAAATAGATAACTTAGAAGTTAAAAGCCTTACATTTATATTACGAGTTTGATTTAAATTGTTAGAAATACTTTGGTAACATTTATTTTATTTTTATTTATTTATTTATTCAAAAAACTCACTGGCTTACAGTATAATTACACCAAAGCGCCAACAAGCAAAACTTTTTTACATGCATTAATTAAAAATTACAATTAAAATCTTACAAACACATTTCAAAATAATAGATAAGTACTAATAATAACAATAATAGACATAGAACAATACAAAACAAAAGTCATTTGTAATCAAAACAATAAATTTGCAAATAAAATGTCAATATTATATAAAAAAAGGGAATAGTCAAGCCAAAAATAATACTGTTACAATAAATATTAAGGTTAAATAAATTATCATGTCATACTAAGATACATATGGATCTTGTTACATAAGCACGTAAAGCTATCTGCAAACAGGTCAAGATCCTCGTGCCGAGCGAGTATATCTCCTATGAGACACAGAGCTCGTGCAGTAGGAGCATGCGCGGCACTCCTGGTGCGCGCCACCGGCCGCGCGAGCAGGCGCGGACGGCGGCGCGGCGCCACTATACCAGAACCATCACATGCTAAACGTACTGGAACCCTAAGGCTCAAACTCTGCCACACCAATTGACCATCAATCCTATGATTTATTACTGACAGATAGTGTACAATAGTAGACATTATACGTCTAAAGGATAAGGTTTCTAAGTCGACCATGGCAGAAACGAAAAGTGATGGATACAGATAAGGGTAGTAGCCATAAGTTCTCCTATACAACCACCTGGCAAACTTCCGTTGCACTCTTTCTATCATAAGTCTGTACTTGTCTTCATATGGACCCCAAACAATCGCTCCATATTCTAACCTACTACGAACATATGCATTATACAAAACCTTAGCAACCTTTACATTGTCAAAGTTAGCTGCAGTTCTTAAAATAAAACCTAATAACTTATTAGCAGTCTTACAGATTGTTGTCATGTGTTTATGATAATCTAATTTACTGTCTAAAACTAACCCTAGGTCACGAATGTCAAACGATCTTTCCAAAGGAGTGTCAGATATTACATAATTAACAGCCACAGGCAAACGTTTACGAGTAAAGGTAATTAAACTACATTTGGTTTCATTGAAAGGCAGTTTATTGCGTTCGCTCCAATTTACCACCGCATCAATGTCATTTTGCAAGAGCATCGCATCTTCTTCATTTTGTATACCAAGATATAATTTTAAATCATCAGCAAACAATAGACATCTGGCATTACGAACCACCCTAGGGAGATCGTTAATCATTATTAAAAATAACGTAGGCCCTAGAGTACTTCCCTGACTGACTCCGGACCTGGTGTAGTAGCAGTCTGACTCATAACCACAAACTTTTACGAATTGCTGACGATTATCCAGGTAACTACAAAAGAACTTTAATAATTTAGGTACAAATCCTATCTTTGCCAGTTTGTCCAATAGAATATCATTGTCCACTAAATCGAATGCTTTACGGAAATCGAAATAGGCAGCATCCACCTGCCTCCCAGCATCCATTTCATTGTGAATATAGTCCACCAAAGTTACCAAGTTTGTGGTAGTAGAACGAGCATAGCGAAAACCATGCTGGCTATTATGCAATAAATCTTTGATCTGGTTCATAATCTGGCGGTTAAGAATACTCTCAAAAATTTTCCCAAAGACCGAGAGCACAGCTATGGGACGATAGTTTGTTACGTCAGTTCCAGACTCACCTTTAGGCACTGGAGCTACCTTCGAAAGTTTCCAACATTGGGGAAATTTTGATTTCCGTAAAGACAGATTATATAAGTAGAGAAGAGGAATTAGCAAAACAGAAATGCAGTCTTTGGCCAGAAACACAGGGACTCCATCAGGGCCACTTGATGATCTAAGTTTAAGATGCTTTAATGCTAGCTTTAAGTCCTTCTCATTCACCTGCCCGATAGATATACTAGTTGAGTCCATAACCGTATGGGCTGCACAGGCCGCTTGAACTGGGTCTAGACAAGGCATGTCATTATGAAATACCGAACTAAAATAATTGGCAAACGCATCAGCAGCAGCCTGACCCGTCACCTCAGTCTCCCCAACGGTAAAAGACCCTGTTGAGAATCTAATTTGTTTCTTGTCCTTTACAAAATTCCAGAATCTTGCAGGATTAGTAACCATGTCATCCTGTAAAGTTTTCATGTACATATTATATGCATCACTGATTAGTAATTTAGTATGCCACCTATAATATTTAAACATTTCCTTGTTAAACAACCTCCCCTCCGACCTATATCTTTTCAGATGAAAATGTTTACTCTTTATACTCTGGACTATTTGAGAAGTATACCAGGACGGATACGAGTACTTAGGTTCTGTGTAAGAGCAATGTTTAAACGGAACAGACATATTAATACAGTTATAAATTTTTTCATAAAACAAGTTCACAGCAGAGTCAACGTCATCATTTTTTAGTACATCGGACCAATCCAAGTCGGCCAGAGACGAATACAAAGCAACAAAGTCTGCCTTAGGCCAATTCCACTGGGGGCAAACAACATTAGGGTCTAGAGAATTAGCCGTCACCGACCGTCGGCATGATGCACGACCATTATGCAATTTAATGGCTATCTCAAGAGGAGGGTGATACATGTCAACTGGGACTAGAGGGTCTTCACTAGCATCAACGGTGACTAGGTCAATGGTAAGATCGCTCAGCACAAGGTCTAACATGCCACCATATGTATTTAATATGTGATTATGTTCGCTTAGTCTACAGAAATCACAGAAAAACTCAAACTGATTTTTAACGTTGGCACTACACGAGTTCAAGTTAAAATCACCTATTAGTAATACATGGAGATCTGGATATTCACATATAACATTTTCAATACATGCCAGTACTCTGAGGTATTGGTCGTCATTATAATTTGGCGGTAAATATGCAACACAACAGAGCAATTTTGTGTGTTTTGTACTAACAATTACAAATACTAATTCCATGTTTGGTATAGAACTGTCAATATTTTTTATTACACGAATACAATAACTTTTTCTTATGGCTAATAAAACACCACCCCATCCCGTGTCGCCATACCTATCGTGGCGGATTACGTTAAAATCTGATGAGAAAAGCTCGCCATCATACACAGAACTCGTTAAAAATGTTTCAGTCAGAGCTATAAAGTCATAAGAACACAAGTGGATATTCTTACGAAATAATGCTGTTTTAGAGCGCAAGCCACGAACATTTTGATAGTACATTTTAATTGTTATATCTCCACTACGACAATGTTTATCACTAATTGGCCTTTTTACCTCGAAAGTTCTGACGCCAAAGCCGTATACAAATATCTTCAGCCCAATTATTCGGGGCCATGACGATTTCAACAAGCTTAGTGGGCACACTGAGCTTAAAGGAAGCATAATTACCGCGAGCTTTCAACGCCTCAACGGTAGATACATCAGCGCCACACACTGTATTCAAATGCGCTTTCACTTGCTCAACAGAGTAGTTCCTTCCTGAACGTAGAAGAGATGCAGAGACGACCTCCTTTCTGCAGCCTGAAGAAGTGTAGTGCCCGGATTTGCAGTTCCCCTTAGTATGGTATTAAACGAGTCCCTAGAACGTCGTTGTCCTACTAAAGTCCACCCATTTTTACTTTCGCCATTTGATTTATCCTCACTGACTGAGGTAGGCGAGGAGACCTGTGTTGGAGTGGCAACGGCGTCCTGAGTAACAGCCTGACTGGCTTTCAAATTTATTACTATAGGTTTTGACCTCGAAGAGTAATTTTGCCCATTACCTTTCGTTTGTATGTATTCGGGCAGAGGCTGAGTTCCAGCAGTCTTGTTAGTAGGCTTCTTTGGCTTAGGTTTGGCCAAAGTAGGAGAAGAAAGTGAGGGAGTATGCACCTCATGATGTAGTTCACCACTAGAAGTTTTACCTTGTCCACTTAATCCACCAACCTTACTTAATATTGCAGATTGAATCTCTTCGATTTTATTAATAGCAACACTTTGCATTTGAGCCTGACTGCTTAACTTTGGAATAAGGGACAACTTATCTTGGAAGAAAGCACTTAGTTCCTCTCTTATTAGATTTCTAAGGATCGTTAAATCTCCACAGACGCAACTACTTGAGTTTTGACGCGCGCTCGGTTTCGCACTGCCACGGCGAGTATTGACATTACTAAATATGTCATTAGGTGATGTAGGTTCAGATCCGGCAGTTGTATCATTCAGATTCAGAGTAGCTGTGGTCATCAACATTCTGACAGGAGTACTTAAATTGCCTGTCTTAGGAATTCTACTCTTGCACGACACACATATCCACGAACTCAGTGTTTCATTTGCAAGGTTTGCATATTTTTCTGTTGTTAAACCAGAACACAACAGATCATAGCGTTTATTACAATTAGCGCAACACATAAACAAATCCTCCTTTCCAATAGTAACGTTGCATCCATCACATGAATCCATAGTCGTTACAAGGTACAAGTAGTGTTCAAATAAGCTGCACTCGAAGCAGAATCAGCGTTATTGCTATTAAATTAGAGTTAACTATACAACACGCTTAGTCACTAGCGTAGATCAGGAAACAGCTTACGCACGATAAGGACAACACGATGCACGCAGACGTTGACAGAGCAGGAGCAACAACAATACTTCGGCGGCAGCGCGTACGATGAAGACAGCAAGATGCGCGCGCAGGCAGGAGCGAGTGCAATAGCTAACACCAATTCACCAGACGTGGGGGTCGTAGCAGGCCGTAGAACAACTCGTAGAAACGTAGCTGACGACGACGTAGCAATGCGTAGGCGTAGATAGTAATATGTTATTTCGAACGCAACGCGCCCAGTGCCCGTAGCCGAATGGATAAGGTGGGCTCAACACTCACGCTAGTGATCCGGAGTTCGAATCCAGCCGGCAGCAAAAATTCACTTCCACTTTTTTCAATATTTAGGACTTCGGATGTGGTTTGGCGAAATCTTGTCTCCAGCAGGGGCGAAGCCCGGGGCTCCTCCAACTCAAATTAAAACTTTTAAATAATTTTTAAATAATTTAAAATAATCAATGGCACGTCTGCTACCAAGGAAGAACGAACGTCGAACGTATTTAACACTTAACATAAAAAATCAATGGCATAAGCAAAGAGAGACCTATGCCCAGCAGTGGGTCGAGAGGGACTGATTATGATGATGATAAAATATCAGTTATTATTAAACGAGCCCTTAAATAGTTTTTTTTACTCCCACGACTCCCATCACTATTTCACCCTACACAAAAACTTTTCCCGACGCGAAGAATTATGAAAACAAACAATGATACTAACCGAAATCGGATTACAGGGGAAGCAAAACTAACAATGACAAAACAGTTAAACAATATGGCTTTATCTTCAATTTATTTATAATATTATAGTAAATATTCTTTTAAACAAAAAGAAATTTTGGAGATATGAAAAAGTGGAATCGCCTTAGAAGTTATTAAAGTTGTTGTTGTATTGTTGGTTATCTTATTGAAATAAATAAATAAATAGATCCATGATCTAAAATATTACTACATCACCTTTAAACATAGATTGTTAAAATTTAAAATGTTTTAGTGTCACAATTTTGTTGAAAGTTAACCATACAATTTTAACTTATATCCGCTAAGCATAATGACTGACCACCTGAATGTGATAACCTGCCGCTGATCATCCGCGAATTACCTTACAGTGGCGAAACTAACTTCCTATGCAGGTCTGGGCCCCTCATGCTGTTGAGATGACATGACATGACATGGGACGAGAAACGAATGTATCAGCTGCCTACCTTCCCATGCATGTCGTAATAGATTGTTGCGTTCCGGCAGCTAGAGATAAGATAGCCAGTGACTCAGTAGGTGAAGTGCGTTTTCACCATTGGCCTTATCATCACTTAACATCAGGTGAGATGAAGGCACTGTGCTTACCCGGAAGATATAAAAAAATGTCGTAAGAGAGGGATTCCAAGACCTATCTCTGATAGTATTATTCCAGCTCGGAGCCCTACTTTACTTAATTATAGTAAACTAGTGGACCCGGCGGACTTCGTACCGCTTTGACAGTTTCCATTCATTCCCGTGGGAATATCGGGATAAAAACTATCCTATGTGTTAATCCAGGTTATAAACTATCTGTAGGTATGCCGAATTTCATCCAAATCCATTCAGTAGTTTTTACGTGAAAGAGTAACAAAGATCCATCCATCCACACTTACAAACTTTCGCATTTATAATATTAGCAGGATATGGCATCGAGGACACTAACGGCAAGTATACTAAAAATTGGTGTTTTTAATGCTATATCTACCCCTTTTTGGGAAAACGTGAGAGTTTTATGTAAGTACATATGTACGTAAAAAGACAATCGTCTAAGGGACTACCTAACTCGAGCCAGCTCGTGCTTCTTACGACCTCTTTATTTTTTTATTTGGTCACCTATTCAGAGACCTGGTATTGCGAATGTTCCTTAACTCGCAAGATGGCAATCTGCGCAATTCACTGCGCCGTCGAGCTATCCAACCTTCATTAACTACTGTTAACGTAGCAAACACTATGTCAGTCGACGAATATATGCACCAATCTCTGTCTATGAATTAATTGCTCGGTTCAATAGCGATCAATTAAGTACCTACTATCATTAGTGTGTATTAGTCAGTTATTAGCCCCAATGTACAGTCAGCCGGGAAACTGATAGTTAAGGAATCTCTTTTCTATTACTGTATAGAATAGAATAGAATAGAATAGAACAGAATAGAACAGAATAGAATGATTTATTGACCATATAACTCGGAACGTTATACAAGGCAAGTCCATGATACATCATTTCATTACAATACAATAATACATTATTTAAAAAAACACATTGCAATTAATTTAAAAGTAATACTAAAAAATAGGCAATATATAGGCACCTATCTGAAACATAATTAATGTGCAAACTGAATACCTCCCGGCTCCATCATCAGGCCCTCATCTCCAACTGTAATGTATAGGACAAGATAAACAAACAAATAAAAATAAAAACTAAACTAAAAAGCGTTTTATCTGAAATCTGCTACAGTTTATGACGCCAAAAGACTCGTAGCAAAATAGCTCTCAACCCTTACTTACGATTCCACAGAAAAATTACTTGTAATGCTGTCATAATCAAATACTCTATATAAGTTTCATAAACTAATGTTTCGTTTAATATATATCATTATTATTTTACAAATATATAATATATGTGGATATGTGTATATATGTGTATATATGTGTATATGTATATAAATATATATATATATATGTGTATGTATGTATGAACATATATATGTAGATACTCATCACATACATTTTGACAAATCTGTGTTGTGCCAATTCACATCTATTATATATATTTTTATTACTTTATTATATTTTATACAGGGTGGCTCATTCAAATCGGTCAGTATGGGAATGTCTGAAACTATAAGACATACGAAGATTTGTTCTTAGGAACCATGTCACCGATTTTGATAAAAAGAAAAACTGCATTCATACATTTGAAAAAAAAATTGTACCCAGCTCGGGAATCGAACCCGGTTGTTTTGAAAAAATAAACTTACACTTTTTCTATTTAAATATCGATTGTGTAGGTCTTAAGCTGTAAATGTCTCTAAGAAACATGATGTCTAAAATGAATAAAATGCATTGTTTTGACATACTTTAATTTATCATAGTAGGTGTTCGAAGTGACCACCGTTACAATATTCAACAAGTTAAGGCATGTAAAATTGTCTCTATGGCTGTTTGTATGTACCTCTCTACTTGTTACATACACCTTATCATGTGGCATTAGCATTGCATTAAATCTTTAAAATATTAAAATAATAAAAAATAATTATTAAAATATTGTATTGAAAAAAACGGTGGTCACTTCGGACACCTACTATGATAAATTAAAGTATGTCAAAACAATGCATTTTATTCATTTTAGACATCATGTTTCTTAGAGACATTTACAGCTTAAGACCTACACAATCGATATTTAAATAGAAAAAGTGTAAGTTTATTTTTTCAAAACAACCGGGTTCGATTCCCGAGCTGGGTACAGTTTTTTTTCAAATGTATGAATGCAGTTCTTCTTTTTATCAAAATCGGTGACATGGTTCCTAAGAACAAATCTTCGTATGTCTTATAGTTTCAGACATTCCCATACTGACCGATTTGAATGAGCCACCCTGTATATTAGGTTTTATTAATTTTTTTTTTAGCAACAGTCGGAATTAAAACAAAATAGTATATAATTAACTTAATTTTATGAAAGTAAATTTAGAATAAGATGAGGCTATTTTTTCATGTTAAACATACTGGCATCAACGAAACAAATTTTTTTTTTTTTTTAGTGTTGATGTCACAGGTAAACTGTTGATAAATCTGTACAACAAAGTAGGATGTATTGTTGCCTTAGAGTACACGGTATTATCAATCATGCATTACCCTATTTTTGTTGAATAAACATTTTTCATTTTTTAATTTTTTTTTTTTAATTATACTCTTAATTGGTAAACAAATACTTACTACGCTTTTCTATGCGGCGCAGTGCGGCTCTGAGGCCTCGGGGGCGACTGAATTTTCAAGCGTGTGCATCGCATATTTATTTGGTGCCGCGCGGTCATATTATGGGGAATTTAAGGTGCTTAATGAAAAATAATAATTAATTTAACCGCTTGATAAATTGAAAATGTGAGACGGACGATTTGTAATTTAGACATTGGTGATTGTTTGGACAAAATCAGCGGTATAATAATTTAGATAAACTATAAAAAAAGCTATAAAGCTATAAAGCTCGAGTTAAACGTAGTGTTAAATTCTCTTTGGCTCGAGTGGTTGACAGCCGCGGTCTGTCATTTATTTACTCTTTTCGAAATAATTATTTTATAAAAGTTATGGCGCATATCTAAACACGCTGTAGTGCATTTCATATTCCTGCCTCGTGGCCACGCCTGTGCTATTGTTGGCATCCGAGTGCGCAACCTGTGAAGCAGTTTTATTTTGTGTTTATATTTCTGTGATCTGTCAAGACTCCTTTCTTCAAATATAAACAACTCGTAGTCATGGTAACGCATTACTAACACCAATAAGCTTTGTTCCTGCATTGAGAGTGCTAATAAGCGAAGAGTCTTCAGTGCTGTTGACATTTCACGCCTGCGCCGAAAGCCATCTGCAGCAGCAGTTGTCATTGTTGTTTTATATTTTTATTTCTAGTATTTTTTTGTTGTATTCTTAGATTAATAACGCCATTATAATTTTAATGCATTTATTAGTGAGATGTCCCAAAATTCCTCAAATTCAGCCCAAGATACCGGCAATGGGCAATTCGTGAGGTGCGAGCTCTGTCCTTATCCAAAATTTTTCAGAGGCAAGAGAGGTTTAAACATACATATAGGTAAAGTGCATAGACCTACCCAAACCTCTCAGGCCTCAGATCCTATCCCACACATACCCATTTCTCCCAGTTCATTCGACCCTCATACTAGACAAGACTTACAATTTTGGCAAATATTAGGCAAATTAAAGAACAACACACCAATTATTAAACGCATTCCGAGAGGAGCTCGTACCTCCGTAGCGCAATCACTCGCAACCACTATTAGCAATATCATCAACGAAAACACATCGCATAGTTGGGAACAATTTTTAACTTTTGCTTATCGCGTCCTGCACATACGCAAAGAAGAAAATAATAACTTAACTTTGTCCCAAAAAATTAAAAACAATTGCACCAACCCCTTACCAAATTTCCATAGTTCACCCATTAATTACAAAAAATCACAACTCGCATCATTCAATGTTAGCAAGGTTGAAGAAAAAATCAACGAAGGTGATTTAAAAGGTGCCACCCAGTTGATTTTTTCTAATGATATCATTGCTCCTGACTGTCAAGAGACAGTGGCCTCTCTAGTCTCTAAACACCCTCCTCCTGCAGCAACACTTCGTCTTCCCGATCCACCCGAGTCTACGGATGCTTCGCTTTTGACCAACGAAGACGAAGTATACAAATCCATTCTCTCTTTTAAAAGTGGCTCTGCTGGTGGCCTTGATGGTCTATCGCCGCAACATTTCAAAGATTTGGTTTCTGGTACCTCTGGAGACGCTGGCAGAGTTCTTCTCACCAAAATTACCCATCTTTGTAATATCATGCTTGCCGGAAAAGTTCCACAGAACATCACCGGTATACTCTATGGCGCTAACCTATGTGCTTTAAAAAAGAAAGACGGCGGGATAAGGCCTATCGCTGTAGGGTGTACCATCCGGCGCATTGTTTCCAAAATTTGTGTCAAGCACATCCTTTCTGACCTTTCTTCCAAATTTCAGCCAGTTCAGCTTGGGTTTGGCTCGAAGGGTGGCTGTGAGGCTGCGGTTCACTCAGCTCGCACCTTCTTGCTGAATGATGGTGGTGAAGTGCTGTTGAAGGTGGATGTAAAGAATGTCTTTAACTCTGTGGACAGGGGTGCTCTGCTGGCAAAAGTAAAAGAGGAACTTCCCATGTTGTATAAATTTTTATGGCAATGTTACGGTGAACCAACAAATTTGATTCACCGTAACAATCTTTTACATTCCGCCGTTGGTTGCCAGCAGGGTGATCCTCTGGGACCTGCAATTTTCTCTTTAGCTATACACCAAATAATTTCGAATCTAAATTCTAAATTTAATGTCTGGTACCTCGATGACGGCACTTTAGGGGACAAATCGGGTTTAGTTCTCGAGGACCTACAAAGTTTAATAAACCAATTTGGCAATATAGGATTGGAACTGAATTTTTCAAAGTGTGAATTATACATTTCAAATTCTGTGGCCCCGAACCGTAGAGCAGATATAGTTACTGACTTCAGTCGCCTGGCCCCCAACATCAAAATTCTCCAAGATGACTCGTTATTTTTATTAGGCGCACCGCTTCTCGATGCTGCCATCCCGGCTTTCATAAACGGAGCGATTGCTAAATTCAATTTAACTTCAGACCGTTTATTCCAAATTAATCCACACATGGCCTTATTTATAATACTATTGTCCAATCTAGATAATTTAATTAAAAATACTCTTGTTCAAATTCTAAATTGTCAAATGAACGACCGCATTTGGCTACAGGCATCACTTCCTGTACGTTTCGGAGGCCTCGGCATTAGAAATTTGTCCAGCGTGGCCCTAGCACGAACAATCTCTACAGGAAGATTATCAACCCATCTTTGGGTTCCGTAGAGTTGTCGTGCAAGGCAGATGCTAGTAACGCTTGGTTATCCGCCTCTCAAAATTCAAATCTACCTTTAATTCCACAATTACAGAAGCAATGGGACGAGCCGTTATGCAAGCAAGTTCTGGAGGGGCTTAAATCCACATCAGCTGACACGGCCGAGCTCGCTCGTCTCATTGCCGTCTCTGAGAGAGAGTCAGGCCACTGGCTCCAGGCATTACCATCAGCCAATGTCGGTACCTTGTTGGACGGGCCGTCCCTCACTATAGCGGTCTGCCTCCGTTTAGGCGCCAGGTTAGTCCACCCTCACCGCTGTGTATGTGGGGAAGCTGTTAGCGACCTAGGCCACCATGGCCTCTCATGCGTTCGTAGTGCTGGTCGTATGTTACGCCACTCTTCATTAAACAGCATCATCCGCAGTGCTTTTGCCACCGTTGGTTTACCGGCTGTCTTAGAGCCAGCTGGTATCTCTCGTAGCGATGGCAAGAGACCTGACGGAATGACCATTGGGACTTGGAAGCTTGGCAGGCCGTTGGTGTGGGATGCAACCTGTGCTGACACCGTGGCTCCCTCGCATGTTCGCGCCACTTCTCTTCATGTGGGGGCTGCTGCGGTAAGCGCTGAAAATCGCAAACGGCACAAATACGCGAACCTGGGTCGTAATTATTTATTTGTTCCGTTTGCGGTGGAAACGATGGGTCCATGGGGGCCGGAGGCAAGGCAACTTGTTAAAGAGCTAAGTGCTCGCCTTATTGAGGCCTCCGGTGACAAGAAGGCTGGCAGCTACCTCTGCCAGCGTATTAGCTTGGCAATCCAGAGGGGCAATGTTGCCAGCATTCTTGGGACCGTTCCCATGAGCCCACAGTTGGAAGACATCTTTTATTTATAGGCGTTTAGTTTTTAATTTGCTATTTTTATTTCTTTGGGATTTTGAAGTTCAGTTAAGTTGTTTCTTTTTTTTGTTTTAAGTTTTGTTCTGTAATAAATTTTATTGTTGTGAGTAGATAATAAATTATACGTGTGTGTCAAATACATATGCGTGTGTATCAAATACATGGTAGTGTGTGAACTATAAGATATCAACTAAACGCCGCCACTCGTTTTCATGATTTTCGCACAACTTTAAATGATATTGTAGAAAAAACTATAGTGAGTTACGAATTTATGGAACGAACTAATTGTAAACACGTTCCCTTTGATACTAAATACATATTTTGTTTATTTAACACGATAGTATTTTCAATTATATCAACTTAACCGTGACTGTATTTTTGGCATTTTTTGCTCTGCGCACTCTTTGTCGTTTGTTTTTTATTATTAGCCTATTTTGTGTCCCACTGCTGAGCAACGGCCTCCCCTCTGCGACTCCACTCTTCTCTACCATCGGCCACCTCATACCACACCGGCAAAAAAGTGCTCAAATCGTTTGAATATATGTTTTAAGATAAAATAATATGTATGTTAAAAACGATTACAATGTGTCGAAGGTATTATTTTAAAGATGGAAATTAACTGGTTGCTGACTTACTTATAACCAATTATTGTTATAGAAAAAAGAAGAGGTCATAAACCTTTTCTGGACTACTTAAAAGGGTGTTTACTCTAGTACCTAATCTAACGTGGATATGCGAATTGAACCACGATTGCTCTTATTCAACCCGAGCGTTGACCCGTTCGGTTAACGACGCCTACATTAGTCGGGCAGTTAGGACCAGTTTTGTCCTAGCGGTTGACCACAAAAACACAATGCTGCGTTGTAGTCATATTTACTTATGTGGTAGGATGACTGGGCACCGAATTGTGACTACAAAATCCCATGAAAAGGTTTTTGTGACAAATATAGTGTTAGAGAGTGTTTGCTGTTATCTGTAAACGGCTTTCACAGCGTCACTGGACTTTTTTAAGGAGGTGGCGAGAAACTTAAAAGGTTCCTCGAGCCGTGCGATCGAAACACCGTCAAAGGGTTTCTAGAGGGAATGGCATCGTGCAAGCGTGTCCCCTTTCCTTAATGGGTTCTCAGAGGGTTGCAGATCGGAACACGAGCGGAACAACCCGATGGCCGAACCCGTCGTGTGGGTGGGAAGACGCGCCGAGGTACATTTCTGTACCTGGTATAGAGCGCGTGTGAACCGGGTCTTTGTACTATTGTTCTACGAGTACGGTGTCTACTAGACAGTTGACTTATGAAGCCGGTCGATCAAAGTAATATAAATTATTATTATTAGTAAGATAAATTAATTATATTTTTTATTATTTTTTTATTTATTAATTTTTATTTATTGATGTTGCGGGGGACCGGAAGGTGTGGAAAAAGTGTGGGGAGGCCTTTGCCCAGGAGTGGGACAGCTATGGCTGATATAATAATAATAATAATAAATATCAGGTCTGATAGCGAAGAGCCTCGATCAACACCTAGAGAGGCTCTCGCTGAAAGGTTGGGTTAAGGGTCAGATGCAAAAGGCAGTACTCCTAGACACGGCACGTATTGTCAGAAGGTTCCTCACTCTGCAGCCCTGACCACCGGTAGCTTGGGCCCTGCCCCGCTGCTGGTGGTACTCTAGGATTAGGTTTTTATAATGTTTTATTGTTTTTATTTTAAAATATTGTAAAAATCTAGTTTTAAGAAAAAATAAAAAAATAAAGGAGATAATAATAATAAACGTTAGTAACGCAGTAGTTTTCCAACAATTCGAGATAAATAGTAATTTCCTTCGTAGTTGGGAATTCGGAATTCGGAATTCGGAATTGCTTCCACTTTCGACCAAGTCATCATTTACCATCAATACAGTGAGATGAGGAACGCTTCTTCATTATGTGTATAAAAAAGATCATCATCATCATCATCATCTATCAGCCTGCCCCGCCTTCTGTGTATATATACAGCGTGGGAAGGAGTATACCGACAAATTATAACCAAAGATTCTAATGCCTATTTGGACAAAAAAAAGTAATATAAACATGGGCCAGTAAAGCCTAATTTTCGAGATATTAATTTTTTAAGTAATTCACAAGTTCAAAAAATCTCAAGGGTAACACGCCCTATTTGACGTAATCACACACACCTTCACACAAGTACATAGTAATAATTAATAATCAATGTCTCACACTGACGTTGACTTCATTCGTCGTTTATCGTATTTTGTCGGAGTCTTTCGTGAAGTTTGACGTTTTCTATTTCACTCTTTGAACTTAGGTTTTGTTTACAAGGAAGTACTGTCGATAATTATTATTTTTGTTCTAAAAATAAAGTAAGTTAATTACGCAGTTTTAGACCCATATTGATATAACATAATTTACTCGTAATACCACCAGGAATCCTTGGTTTCAATTTGTCGGTATACTCCTTCCCACGCTGTATATGCCTGTGTTAACAAACGATAAATATAGTATCTATATAGTATACGCGATTTTATTAAACAGACGACTGACGTCAGTCGTGCTATATCTTTTTACTCGTGACCCATTTAAATTTAATCCGAACGAAACATCGAGTTTTAAGTGTTAGCGTGCACATAAAATCGCTTATAAGTTTTGTATTAAACACTTGCTTAGAATGCAACGCCAAAGTTTAATATCTGACCGCTTAGTCCGAATTCGAGTAACAACTAGGCAGGAGTAATAGTTTGTAGGACAGCCACAAAAAAAGGAGACCCAGAAGGTAAGCTCAATACATATTAGGGACATGAATCTTGCAACAGCTGTTTTTATATTTATTTATTAAACAAAACTTATCACAATATTACAAATTATTAGTGTAACAGAAACAAGAAAGGTTTATTCGTACACTAACTAAGATCGTCTTTACACATTTCGTATGCAAAAACTTAATTGGTAGGTAAATATAGTATTGTCATGAAGGCGGTAAGCACAGAAAAATCAGAAAAACAACTAGGCATACAATAACCAAAATTTCACGCGCATCTAGTTAGACGAACATTGCCGACAGTGTCCGAGCCGCCCGTCATGCGATCACAAACATATAGATAAGCCGTAGTTAGATATAAATTAAAATGTAAGAAAAAATGTAATGCACTTTTATTTTCGAAGATATAATTTTAGAAAAACAAAAAAAATAAGCCGTTATTACTCTGCTAATTTTGAGATGAAATATTTTTTTGGATATTTTTTATGTTTTTTTCATATTAGGAAATGAAATAAAATAAAATGAAATGAAATGATATTAAATATATTTTATTTGTGCTTGAGAATTTTGGTTATTTGGTCTTAATCTAGTTTTCTTCTCTTTCTCAGCTGACAATGTAGCATGTAAATAACTTTTACCTTTTATTTTATAAATAACAATGACTATTCTAATTACATTTCATTACAATTATATTACATTACAATAAAAATTAAAAATTAAACTAGAAATTGTCCATAACCAAATGTCAAAAATATATCAAATCAATATTACTGAGCTACCTAACTTATAATCTGTGGAGCTTATAAACTTCACTTCTCTATGGCAGTCCATGGAGGAAAAAAGAAAAAGTTAGAAGGTAACATATTTATCAAACTTGGAATTATGTAATGAAGTGTTCGTTTTCCATGGATATTATTGTAGTCTGGTAACAATAATGTTTTTGTAGTAACACTTCTGGTTGCTTTGCCATGATTTCTAATATTTTTTAAGCTATCGTTGAAATAATGATCTGTTAATAACGTAAATTTCACTTTTTCGAGAATTGGTTATAAAATATTCTATGAAGCTTATCTTCTGCAGTCTCCTTATTTTGTGGGACAGATTAGTCGCACCGATTAAGACTATAAACAATTGTTTAACTGGAGATTAAGTTGCTGTCGCTATGGTGTATTGGTCCGATTAACACTTAAATGGTTAGTACCTGGATGACCGATTTTGTTTAATAAGGTTTTCTAAAAATGAAACCTAGCTAGATCGATTTATCACTCTTGCTGATATCTTTTGCTTGCTCGCATCCAGGATTCCTCAACGCCACACAATTGAAAACTTTTTTACTACTAAAAAATCTTCTGATTGGTTTCTCCGCCATAAATCTCCGGTAATACGATCCACAGCCTCAATGCAACATAATAAATGCTTGCATCCGCCACGCTATCGCAACATAAAGTAAACCAAAGTAAACCTTCTTTCTGCGCAATAAAACAGGTTTCGGTTCAACAAAGAAACCAGATGAGTAGACGGCGTTATCCTGGATGCAAGTTTTATTAGAACATATTGTTTTGCAGCACAACGGTGAACAATAGCTTAAAATTAGCTTGGACGCGGTCCAGGGACTAGAACAAAGATTTAATAGAAACTGTACAAACTTTTGCGAGATGTACACTAGTTTAAAGAAGAAGTCGAGTCTTTTGTCACAAGCCAAGGTGGTACAGTCTCGAGCAATAACATGTAAACAATGTGACTTTTAATACAAGAGAATAAGAGTCAAAACTAGTCAAAAGTGTATTCTTGTTAAAATTGTGTTGTGCAATTAATGCAGTGTATGTTAATTGAAAGGCAATTGGTTTTCTTCCCTTTCTTCTCCTTCCCTTCCCTCACAGTCTTTACGAAATAAGTTTATCTTTAAATTATCTACTGAAGAAATAAATAAGGGCGGACAAACGAATTCTTTCTGCACATTTGGACCTACAAAGTCTACGCTTCGGCACATCTCTAAAGAGAGAAGTTCTGACAACTACGAGTACTATTATTCTTTAGTCAGTCCGTCGGGACTTCTCTTTAATAAACATCGCACAGCCCAAACCATTAAACATAGAATTCTGAAAGGAGGTCACTAATAGTCCATACATCTTTGGCCATGTTTGTACCTTGAGGTATGTACATATACCAAAATGTAGAGAAAAATTCGAGGATTCCGAAAAACGTATCATTTTGCTTTTATATTTAGATACAACTCGATAATAAATTGTTAATTACTTGTAACACATTTTTATCATGTGGTAACATTAGATGTTCCATTGCATTTAGTTAGTATCAGACTTCTCCAAAACCTGTAGTGTTAAAACATATTTTGTTTGCTGTTAATTATTGCTAATGCATCTACTTGTCGTCCATTGTTATCAATACATAATTTAATGGACGTAAAACAATAAAGAAAATAATAAAATTAAAATCAGCAAATAATTGTCTCTCTGCAAGTAACAAAATGCTCAAAATGACAAAAATACAACAAATGTCATAAATGTCATTCCGTTCGTTTCGGCGTTTCGGGGTGCTTCGTTGTTTTCGTTTGAGATTCGTATTTTTATTTAATAACTTGGCTATTCCTTGTGGTATTACTTTTTTCCTCGTGATTTGGTTCCTATTGATAATCGTATCACAGATTTATTATCATAGACAGGGTCTAAAATGGTGTGATTTTTCAAACCGAAATTATTGCTTTTTGTCTTTTCCAAATAACTAACAACAAAGTAGGCCTGCTATATTATTCAGCGTTTCATAGAGTATTTTTTTCAATAAAGTGTACCTCGGTACGTTAACTGGCCAGATTTTAGAGACCTCCTTTGGCAGACAGGTCCCTTTTTTGATGTGAGCACACGAAAGATAGCACGGGATTTGATGAAACTCTCTCGGGATCAGAATACGGGTGTTATATTATGATACAGACGAAATCGCGGCCGTTCACTAGTTAAACATGAATCAAAATTTAGAGAACAAATTACAATTTGAAAAAGACAGTGTTGAAAAAACTTAAAGCCACGATAGCATAGTCGGAAGTGCATCTGAACCAGCAATTCATGGGGTGCGGGTTTGAATCCCGCCCGTGGAACGTTTTCAACACTTTGTCTTTTTTCAAATGAATCAAAATATTTTGTTGTTTCCTCGCGTTCAAATTGTACAAGTCCACAATAAATTTCACTCGCCAATAAACGGCAAATTTTCAGAGGCCCCACAGGCGCTAGTCGATTCGTCATGGCCGTGTTTATGGTGTATTTAACGACTAAGATTAATCTCAAATTTGTTATTGTAAATAAAGCAGCGAGCTGAGTTTATTTCGCGATAATACGATTGAATAATGCGATAGAGTTGTACAGAGCAACATTCTTAAAATTAACTTACTTTCTTACTCCGCTGGCTCAGTTACCCGTAATGGAACTTGGCCTGCGACACAACTAGACGCCAATCTTCCCTACTTTTTACCGTCTCAGACCACTGGTCGATCTGGAGCCCAGAAAATTAAAATTAACGATTTAATTATTTTATTGGAACTACTAAGACAACCAAACTTAATTACTTTATTGGAACTACTTACAATATTATCAATATTATGTACTTGTAGACAGCGAAAATATACTTAATTATATTTTTTATTCTTTTGTAGGTAAAATATTACCGTTACAAGATTTTACATTTCAATCAGCATCTTTGTCGCGTTTTTGTTACATTTTTATATTTGTTATTTAAGTTTCCAATATAATTTCTAAAGAGACTTTTGTCTGTCTTTGGCTACGTTGTACCTAACTTCGATTTCGATTCTATAAGGTACTTTTTTTACGCTTACTAGAAAGATGACGAAAAGAAATAAATTATATTAAATAAAAAATCCACATAAGTATAAATTACTTCGATGCTTCGTCGTTTCAAATCGTCCATTTTATAAGAACCCGGTGGCATAGGCAGTGGGGCTCGACCCGCACAAAAACAAAAGGACAATATTGTTTAGTGTAACATAAAACCGTTGCGCGGACGGTCTTCGGAATATATTTTATTTGGTGGGTTGCCTCTGCTTCCTAAGCGGTGTGGGATTGTAATAAAAATATTATATTCGTAAGTGCTTTGCTGTCTGGGTTCATGGTACAAACGCACGGCGATTGAAAGAGTTTAATTTTCTTATTTTGTAATTTTTTCTAGTTCTGTAATTTTTTTAAATCAGTAGGTGGGCGTTAATGGCATAATAATATGACTTTATAAACAGATGTAGATATTGTCAGACATATTTTTTTTTATCTTGATTTTTATGGAACTAAGTTTATGATAATGTTTATTTAAGTGTATATGAATTATGAGACCTTTTTTTATTACCTACTGGGAAAAAAATAAATAGCGGAATTTATTACTTTCTGGCATATTTTTAAGTCTCTTTTTTACTCATTCAACGAAGGTCCTACAACTGTACATTAATCTATAAGATAGTTATTTATTATATCTTAAATAGTTAATATAACTTGAATTCTATTTTGGTAAAAGTAGTTATTTAGCATCGTCATTATCATTATTTATTTAGTTCCTACTTAAGTCATACAAACTCCGCCCGTAAAAAAGCGGTAATTCTATGTACATCGACAAATTTTAACGATATCTAGTTACAAACATTTTAGTCTTACGATCGTAGTTAACTCCGACTACTATGAGGATGATCATAGAATGACCAATAGTAAACCTTCTAACCTTTTTTTTGTCAATGCCATTTGTTTTAGTTCATTGTTAAAGCTTTAAGCATGGTTAAGCTCATTAATTAAAAAAAAAGAAAATTTGTCATAAACAAAGGGGCGGGTATAGACACTAACCCTGCACAGAAAAATCGCCTTAATGGTGGATATCCTTAAAATTTGTTGATAGTACCATACCTACTGGCTGTCTAATACATTCCCCGATCAGCGTTTCTCCGGTGAATTGCGCCGCCCATGACTCAGCTACAATACAGTGGACCTTTATCCCTTACGGTTCCCACGGTAACAGCCTTTTGTTTCTATTTTCCTATGAAAATAAAATTAGATCTTACATTTTTAAATATCACTTGATTCTCGTTGTAACTAACAACAAACGTTTTTAAGTTTACATAATTTTAAATAGACAATTAATGATGGCATTAATTCGATGTCATCGCTGACTACGTTGATATTATATCGTCGATATATTTTTTTGATTTTAGTTTTAATTTTTTTTTAACTTTAAATTGTAACTTAAAACTTAACTTAATTTGAAAATCTTGTTAGAAGAAGTTAATGGCAAATGTTGTACGTACCTATTATAGGTGTACATATCAGTACTTGTTCTCTGTGTAGTATGTAATCATGTCAATAGTAAATAATATGTACATTGTTGGTATGTCTAATAAATAAATAAATAAATAAATAAATACTAAAACTTCTCTGACAATTAATTACCTTTTCGACTCTTATCTGTACTCTGCTTGGATGTTACCCCTTTTGTATAGATATATGTTTTTTGTTAGAGGCTAATAAAGTTATTTATTAATATTATAATTATTATAATACGAACATACCCAAATAAAAAAAAAACAGTAGCGGCACCAGTGCTCGACACAGTAACCCAATGTTCGACCAGTTTTCGTCACTAAAAAATAACATAGAATTTAATGGAAATAGTACTGGATGATACCTAGGAAGAAGGCGGCCTGTGTTAAACTGTTACTCAATTTAAAAAAAGTTGTATTTTTTTTGTTTGGGGAGTTAACAGCATTTTTCATAATTCTACTCGACATTTAACAAATTATGAGCTAATAACAAGCTACCATATTTAAAAGCAGAAAAAATTAACTAGGAAAACATAAGTCATCCGCACTTATTTTGGAGTTAACATAGTTTTAATATGTCCTGCATTAGTACAATAGATATCAAAGTGTTGCTGCCCATTTCTAATGATTAATGATTTATAATTCTTATGACTTTTAATGATTTTTTAAAGAAAAAAACGACGGGTTGCAGTCTGGGAGTGCCGGCAGAAGTGAAAACTTGAATATTAACGTTGTGCATTTTTGATATTTTGGAATGGTTAGGGAATAATTTTGCACGAATTGCTTTAATTATCAGTATAAAAGTACTCTCATTTATGTGGTAGAATACAATATTTATTTATTGGGCTATCGTACACAAACATGACAATTTATATTACATTAAAAAGTTATATTAAGTTATATTAGAAATTTATATTACGCCGCGCCAGCTGTCTACTCTCCATCCGTCTTACGAATTTTCGATCAGGTCACGTGTCCTGACGCGAGTTTAAAATTTTTTACCCATTCCTCTACTCTCCATCCGTCTTACGAATTTTCGATCAGTTCACGTGTCCTGACGGTCACGTGTCCTGACGCGAGTTTAACATTTTTTACCTATTCCAAAAAAAGTGCACAACGCCGCTAAAGAAGTTTTCACTTCAAAAAGTGTTCACTGGTTCCTGTTGAAAACTCGTGCCACTAGTGAGTTTTTAATAATTTTGAATTTCATGCTTTAAGACCCAAAAACCACACACTAAACACAAAATGTTAAAATCATAAACCCAATTGCACCTAGAAATCAACCGTGCTCCTCACAGGAATATCAGAAATGGTGGCAGAGATAAAACTCGCTCTTTATAAGCTAGAACAGAAGCCACCGCTACGTTCCAAAGTGGTCGTACATCATGCACTCGGAATGAGCCCCTATAACATTATGAAAACGTACTGGAACTAAAGACGTCGTATATTTGAGTCAGGAGAACGATAATCGCAATATAAGAATTCCTCACGGCAGCCAACTTAATATTGAATGAGAGGCTTCGCATAAACTTAATGAGCCGACTTCTGTGTCCCGACGGTTTCTTGGTGTAAGTTGGAAGACGCTGAACCTTTTGTGCAACCAAACTGTTGTTAGTGTACCCTTTGATTTGCATTTATTTTAATCGTTTTACGGTTAGACGTTCAAATAGGTGCGACAGGACGATATCATGTCTCTCTCTTCAAGCATTTCGTACATTTTATTACATTGTGTTTTGTAATACTGCATTTCTAAAATAGTAAATACAACAGCTCACGTCGCGTCGTAACTGATTTACTGGCTAAGCAAAATATTGGTAACTAGAAAGCCTATACACTTGAAATATTATTATTAATGTAATAGATTTCTTATAGAGAGTTGACATTTGCTAAGAAAACATTTTTGATTACAAACTGTAAAACATTTTGATTCCAAATTTTGTTGTCTGATAGCAAACTGAATTTCTTAACCCTACACTTGGCAGAGTATTTTTCTTGTGGAATTATATATATTTTTTGTATAAAATGTGTTCGTTTTCACTACTCGATTTTTTTTGTAAGTTAAATCTCTCAAATAATCCGCTATGTCGAAAATAGGGTTAAGCCTATTTTTCTATTTTTGTTTTGGCAACTCTAGCTACCAACAAGAAGCTTCCATTTTATTATATAAACATAGGGGGTGTCGCTTTACAAGATATTCAGAAGAATGTTATGGTTTGCGCATCTAGCTAAACGAGCGGCAGTGACTCGACAAGTGTCTCTCGGCATCCATTTGCATTTTTATTGCAGTCAGAGTCTTATTGGGAGGCCATAAAGGTGGCATTTGAATGTTGTGTTTCAGCTCTTGGTAGACAGATGAGGGTGTATATTATTTACATAAACCGTCACCCGTAACATCTATAACTGTAAATGCGACGTCATCTTTTCTGCCATGAATATATTTTTGTGTAAATAAAAAAAAGATTCTTCTCCCAATACGGTACTACCGGATGGCTGCTATTTCCTTATTTTTTTACTGCAAAAAGTCTTGTCATCGTAATGTTTATTGTTATAAATATTTTTATATTGAATTTTAACATGAAGTAAGTTATAAGTTAACTTTACAATTGCTTTTACCATAATCAAATAATAGTCTAGCCAAAAATTAAGCGAAACTTGGACTACTGTAGATAACAGTGAAATATAAGTTAATGAGCAAAATTGTAAACATCACTTACCTACACCTAGAAGTAGACCTCAAAAACACTGTTGTCACTTTTCGCGTATCGGGGGTAGGTGTTTTAATATTATATTGGCCACAACTTCTGTTACATAGGAAATGTGGCTTTGGTCCCGAGTTTGTTTCAGTAACCGTTTCCATCCGCTAGTACAAAAATCACATTTATTTTGGTAGTGGTCCGAATCAGCGAAGCTAATAGGAGCCCTTCTGTGATTCACACCATGGTGCGAATCACAGAAGTCCAACAGAGATATTCGCTAATTCATACCATGGTATGAGCCGTGGTTCGGTACAGTCAATTCAAAAAGCGTCCTTCTGCGATTCACACCGTAGTGCGAACCAGTCGTGGTGTAAATCGATGAAGTACCCATACTAACTTCCGTTTGTCTTATCAATTATGATAAAAAATCATAAAACAAATGTTTTTGAAGTGGCCGCTTCCAAGCCCAGAGTCTTTGTATTTTGCCCATTGTCCTTTATTCATTTTATTTCTTTACAATTTGATTTATTAAAACATTTAATTATACATACACATGATAAAAAAATATTCTCGATACCCACTTGTGACCACTGAGGGCGGTCACACCCGACGAAAGGAATGTAATGGGAACTATGGGGACTTACTTTATGGGGAAACTCGAGCAGACGTTGATGGCGTGGACACGATACGATTGTCGTGGGGATGGAGCTGAGCTGGTAGAAGTCTCTTCTTCTTCTTCTAGATAATGTCTATTTACAACTATAGCACGTATTAGTTCGCGCACACACACACACACGCGCACACGCACTTTATGAAGGGGGTTTCACCCACGCAATTGAATATTTGAGCTGAATGCACTACGGCCGGTAGGCTATCGAACGAGATAATTCAGAAGGTTTGAGCGGAGAGGTTAGCGGATCGGAACTCACATCCTTACGCGTCACGGGTCAAGCAACACACGTATTTTTTTGTTGATAAGTGATTGGGTGAACGAGCGAATGAGACCGTCGCGTTTCTGGCGCGAACAATACTCGAGCTTCCTGATCCTGAGGCTGGTTGGTTTTTTTTAGTAAAATTTTATCTTGTTACTATTTATAGTATTGTGAATGCAAAATTTAACATAATAAATATATGTATGTATATATACACATACCAAATTAATAGTTAAATATTTTTAACCAATAATTTATATCTCTATCGTTAATTCAATGAACGTTTTTTAATTGTCGTCTAATTTACAGATATCTAAACGTACCTATCTATTTTTTGAAGCAGTTTCATGCGCCTCTTGGGCACCCCCTTTGTAGTATTTTTTTTTTTGCAAATTCACTTATACCTATACGTATGGTAATTAAAAACCACACTTTGCACCATAGACTTTTATTTCGAGGGTTCACAAGACGTGAGTTTACGTCTACACTAGGTTCGTTCACACGTGGCGGTTCCATGATGCGGGTTTGTGTCTAAACTCGCGGCACGAGGATTCCATCTCGGGAATTTTCCTTGTCTATATAAGTGCTTGCAGGTAAACGTTCATGTAATGAAGTCTACTTTATTGCGTAGCTACATTGTGTAAAAGGTGGGGCACGTACGTTTTTATGGTTGAAATAAATAAAGTTTTATGAAATCTGAACTTAAACGTGCCTGTCATGTTTCTTAGTTATGTTATTATGTTGTTGGCAGTTTTGTTGCGCTCCTGTAATTTCGTACGAGGTGTTATTTAAGTTATGTTTAATGTATCGGTGAGTCGTGACCGTGACACGTAATCCCGAAGTTTTGGACTTTCGGAATTCGCAATTTCTACCATGTAGGTAACAATTTAGGAGCCCGACGACGAAATGTGATGAGCTTAAGTAGCTGGTACGCCAAACTCAACCTTATCGTTTTAATTACTTGCAATGTATTTAATTGCATAGTAAATGTTTCTACGCACTCTGAAGGTTGATGACTTATTGAGGAACTTACAATTTGTGTTATATCGAATATTAGTGTGAAATAATGGTGGATATGTAAGTACATGAGGGTTGGCAAATAAAACAAAACAGTGCAACGACACTTTTCAAATTCTCTCAAGAAGTCTGCGTGAGGTCTTAGTAAAGCCTCACATCTACTGAAATTATCAAGGGCTTGGGAGATATTACTTCTCACTTGACATTTCTATTATCGTTCATCATCATCATATTATATTTAACAAAACATTGTATACTTATATTACTTCTAAGAACATTACTTTGACACTGCCTAAATGTGCTAACCTCACGAGGCCATCAATAACAGAAAATGTTGTCCCCAAAAATGTAGACAGCTTTGATGCTAGTAAAAAAAGATTTGTTGTTAGATTCACATAAAAGTTTATTTAATTTAAATGTTAACAACTTTTTAACTATATAGGTATTTAGTACCACGAACGAAGCATACTTCGTTGAATTTGATGCTGACTGTACTTGATAAATATGTCTGTACACACGAACTTTATCACTGCTCACACACCAAATAAAATTCACTTCATCAGACGTAATACGTAATTAATGTTAATAATAAACGTAACATAATTCACAATACTCGTAAGTTAAATATTCGTTTTCCACCTTTGTTTTAACATAAGAGCTAATTAAATATTATTTAAATACACAGACCTATATATTTGGTCTGTGTTTAAATACAAAAAATGATTTTTCATTACAACAACGGCTTATGAGCGTTTTTGTTCAAATAATGATATTGTTTTATTATCGAAACCAGTGAATCGCTCTAGTAGAGGTGTATGGAATTATTTTGTAAGTAATTAACTGTAGTAATTGATTGTTTCAGGTAAGGGCTGTTCAATGTATATTCGATTGGATGTGGAATGTAAGTAAAAAAATATTTTCTAATCCGCTACTGACTGATAGTCGTATAAAGTTTTGGAAGTACCTACGTTGAACCGCTTCTGTGCTCTAGCGGTTAAAGTAACCGGTCTCACATCCAGAGATCCCGGGTTTATTCCCAGCAGGTACAATAATGTACTCGATTTGGTTGAAACAGAAATAGAAAAAATCTTTATTTGTGTACATACAATACTTTACACATATAAATTTAAAGCGCAGGAACATCATTTATGCATTTACCAAATTGGTTGGTGGTAGTCCACGGTGAGCTCCCACCATCTTTTCCGGGTATATCTCCATAGCATCATTGTTTTTAGCATTGTTATGTCCTGACAGTTAGAGAGGGTAGCTAGTTTCTCAGTAGCTGAGGATTCCGGGTGAAGTACGCTTTCACCTTCGGGCTTATCATCTTGACATCAGGTGAGATGAAGGTGAAGGTAAGGAATAAAAATGGATTGAATATAACATTAGTTATAATTCATCAATCCGAATTGAAACGACGCGGTGGATTATCTCTATATATATGGATTATGCTCAGTCTCCCTGTTTTGGGTACATTATTTATGTGGGATTATTATATATGTATACCATCAAAAACAAACTTGTAAAAAAAAACTAAGTCTCGCAACTCAGTTCTTCTTCCGTAAAAAGTTGTGAGATCCATGTAATACCAAGTCGGTTAATTTATTCAGTCCCTACATAAGGGACCTTCTGTCTTAAGTTATTACGTAATTAGCTTACCTAACGACATCTTATAGTGACCATAATGTCAATATCAAAAATCTTTTGTGTTTTAAATAAATAGATTGACTTGGCAATCGCTATTCTATTATTCTAAAACCTAGAATAGATTAGTCTAAAACCTAGAAGTGGGTCGTTTATATTCTGATGTTGACACTGTAATAAAAAAAATCATAATTATATTCCAACCAAAATCAGTCAGTACTTTTAAATATTGGCACAAAATATTGGTTTGTTTATTAATTATTATTTTCTTTGATAATTGATATATATTTTTTTCTTGTGTTCCAATATTTAAACATAAATATTGTCTAAATTATTCCTGTTTCGTCTCTGTGTACACTTTTTATAGTTTGATAAATCCTAGATTTGTGATTCTTATAACTTTGTATGTTGTTATTTGTTATTGGCTTTATTAACCTATGTTTGTACTTATTAACCCTTTCCCAAGGGGGATGTTAATCCATTCCATCATTCCCACCACATTTTTAACTTTATATGATTGAGATAAGATTGAAAACCAATAAAATATTCAAACATGTTCTATTTGTCAACGAGTTAAATAAATAGGTTTAAAAAATCTCAAGTCTCACAGAATATCGGCGTGAAACAATGGCACTCGTTGCTGTTGTGTTTCGTCCGGTGAGTGAAAGTACCAGAGGCCCATCTCTCACCCCTCCTCCCTCCCAATTCCTACTCCCTCCTTAAGATCCAACTCCTTCCTCAAAGCCGGGAACGCATCTGCGATTACTTTGGTTTTGCAATTGGTGTCCATGAGCGGCGGTGCCGTGTGGTGCCGGGGGTAAAGAATTGCACCACCCCATCTCTTCCCGTGGGTGTCGTAGAAGGCGACTATGGGACCATTCCAGAGGATGGGAAGCAGCGTCTCTCTGTGATTATTCTCACCTTACTGCGATCGCCAACCCGCCTGCCAAGCGTGGCGATTATGGCAAATTCCCCTCAAAATGATTTATCCTTGAGGGAGGCCTTTGTCCAGCAGTGGACGTCTATTTTGCTGAGATGATGATGATGATGAGCGGCGGTGATTACTTTCCATCAGGTGACCCGCCTGCTCGTTTTCCTCCTTTTAACATAAAAAAAGTCAAGTAGAACACAGAAAATATTGTAGAAATTAAATATTTGCGTCAAAACAGCCGATATGTAGCGGGCTATGAATATTTAAGGGTCATTACGCCACGAGCGAGGCTAGAGCGGGTTTCATTAAAATAATGACAAACTGTAGAAGTGCTCTCGTTACGACCGCTGAAAGGGAATATCGGTCAAGTTGCACTAAACCGGTTTAATAGAATCAAAGCGGTCTTTAGAACGAGCTGACGCTATTTGACAAGTGTATATAAATATCGAATCTTCGTGTAAAAGGTGTAAAAATTACATGAAACTTTAGGAACATAGTTTTGAATATAATTTGGTATCGACGATATAAATCGTTCTTGGTTATTTTTTGCGCCCATTCTTTTCCACAGTTAAAAATGGGACGTCCTGAATGGGTAATAGGTAAAAAAATGTTGGGTGATTTAAAAGCTCTTTTCTTAAAATTATTTAAATAAAAAAAATTGTATTTGACTTTGACATCATCTCAGCTAAAAGACGTCTACTGCTGGACAAACGCCTCCTTCAAGGATCCCCACTACGACCAGTGTTGTACTATCGCATCCAGCAGCTACCCGCGACCTTCACCAGATCGTCGGTCCACCTTGTTTGAGGCTTGCCTATACAGCGTCTCCGGTGCGCGGTCGCCACTCGAGAACTGTTTTGCCCCAGAAGCTATCAGTCCTGCGAGCGATGAATAGGTGTTACAAAATATAATTATAAGGTCACATTTTATCAACTGCAAATATTTTGAGGATAAATTCAACAACATACATAAACTATTTTTTATGAAAAAACCTTAATAATATGCTAGTTTTCAAGTAAAACGCCAAAAGACATTTCGATTAAAAAGTAAAATAAAGCACTTTCGGTAGTTTCAATTCAAAGGAGCTGAAACAGAGAGGTCGCAATGCCTTCACCGCTTACACGTGCCCGTAGTTTCATTCAAAGGACGCGACAGAGAGGCCGCTCTTAAAAATATTACAATTTTTGAGTCAGGAAAAGTAAAAAAAACTAGCCTGAATTTTTTTTTTAAATGCCAGGAACTTATTCCTCTGATATAATTAGATAGATAGATCAAAACATTTGCAGTTGATAAAATGTGACCTTATATATTGCTACCATTAAATAATATGTAATTCAAGGAAATTAATACCTTGTTATTGTTATGCAGTCCTAAGAAATTGAAGGCCAACTTATATAATAAATTTGAGTAATATTTCTATTTCTTTGGAATTTAAAGTGTTTGAAGCTCCACTGGCAAGTGTGTAAACAATACGTTACCCATTGGAGTGTGTCCGAAAAACGCAAAGTATCCCTCCATAAATTGAGTGAGCAATTATTTTTTATCTACCCCAGTAATTGCGGTTATCTGGCGCAGCGCCAGGCTGACAATTGAAGTTTTCCAGTGCGTATGTCATGAATCTGGCATGGAGATTTGAATAACTGTTTAAATGTGCCGTTGGCACCGTTACGTTGGATAATTGTGTCCAACACCATTTGTGTCATTATATTATTTATATTCACAAATCTACTATAAAATAAAAACTTTTTGACGGAGCCACGCTCTTGTTGGTGTAGCCTTTTCCATTCATCTATAACTAACTCTAAAATTTCTATATAAGACACTAGCGACCCGCCCCCGGCTTCGCACGGTTGCAATGCTAATATTATCAGTGTTGCTCTACTATATGCATGTATTAGACATATAAACCTTCCTCTTGAATCACTCTATCTATTAAAAAAACCGCATCAAAATCCGTTGCGTAGTTTTAAAGATCTAAGCACACAAAGGGACATAGGGACAGAGAAAGCGACTTTGTTTTATACTATGTAGTGATGACGTTTGCCTATAATTGCTTTTATTTTACAATATTATTTCTATGTCTTGAAAAGAGATTTACAATCATACCTAAAGTTCACGCGAATACTACTCATTATAATTAAACGGGTATCATGGTCACAGTGAGACTATTGTACCTATAAATACTGCAAAGGGATCGGAAACCGTACAACAAATTAATATTGTAAATTAAACGCAATTATAAACAAACGTCGTGTCTTATATTTTGACGACCTCCTTGGTCGAGTGGCTTGCACACCGGTTTTCATGGTGTCGCTATCTCTGAGGTCCCGGGTTCGATCCCCGGTCGGATCAATTTAGAAATACCTGTTTTTCTACATTGTTTCGGGTCTGGGTGTTTCCTATGTATAATAAGTATGTATTTAAGTATATTAAGTATGTTTATCCGTTGTCTAGTTAACCATATAACGAGTTTCTTAAGGAAGCTTTTCTTGGGGCTAGATAATTGGTGTGAGTGTGGGAAACATTTTTTTTTTTTTTTTTATATAGAAGTAATAGAATAAGGATAGAGATAAGATAAGAAAAGATAATTTAGTTTTGTAAAAAAACTTAGCCTAGAGATGAATCGACAAGGCTACACCGAAGGCTACATTCTGTACATAGAGTATTTATAATTGCAAAATAAAACATAGAGGTCGTTGTTAAAACAGGCTTTAGTTTCTTAGCAGCCTCCTTCGTCACCAACGGGCGTGCATACCACATCGCTACACTACCTCAACGAGCAAAATAAAACAATTTTGAACAGTAAAAATATAACTCTAACATTTTTAAGTGGACCACCAAACCTCGTTCGTTATGCCTTTAACGCTTTGGTCAAAGCAAAGCGATAGCGATCGCCAGTGATAATTTTTATACACAAAATCCATCTATTACGTACTATCATTCAAAGCAATATCGCTTCGACATCGTTCCGCTGTCGTTTCACGTTTTTCGCGTTCTTTTTACGCACCAAATTAATGGTATGGCTCACGCAAGCAGATTCTTTTTATTTATTCAGCTGGTCCAATATTAAGTTTTTAGCGATTTTTAACATCAAAACAAAGTCAAAGTTACAAGCACTTATAAATAACATGATTAAAAAAAAACCGAAATTATTAAAAAAACTAAAATGAAGTTTAAAATAAACTACCTACTTAATCTACCAGCAGATTGAATTTTGGAAGAGCTTCCGACCCAAAAAAGATATAAAGAATCTCAGGAAGCAATTTTTTCTCTATCTTTTAAACCAATTTACTTCTTCTTTTTTTCTTCTTCTTCCTGCCTTGGTCCCATGTTACTTGGGGTCGGTGCAAAATATCCGTTTCTTCCACTCTCTTCTATCAGTCGTCACCTGTGCAGTTCACATTCATATCATCGGTCTCACAATCACTTTTAAACGAATTTATAATTATAGTAAACAGGAAAACAATTAGTATTATTAATAACAATCTATATACATATATAAAAATCAATTGCTGTTCGTTTGAGTGGCTAAAACTCGAGAATGGCTTGACAGATTTGGCTAATTTTGATTTTGAAATATTTATGGAAGATCAGGGAAGGTTTGAGTGGTGAGAAACATAAATAATAAGTAACGGAAAATACTAAAAACGACAATTTAATTTTCCAATACAAAATTATTTGTTTGTTTTGTAGATATGGAAACTGTCAAAGCGGTACGAAGTCCGCCGAGTCAGCTAGTAAATAATATTTATCACCCTCATTTCAAATACTTGTTAGCTACAATATTAGCTCAATTCGTTAATTTCATCGTTAATAGATAAAGTAACAAAAATATTATCAATAACTCCTGTATGAACAGAACATGTGTGAGGAACACAACAAACATCCCTTTCCCCCGACACGGTCCCAAGCCGAAGTCCTTGAAAGGCACCCTCGGGCTGTCCACTCTCGTCATCCGAGTCGAACGACCTCGATATACCTAGTTAAATCCCAAAAAAAAAACCGACGAATGTTTACTCAGTACACTCATAAACCCGTTTTTCTCAATGGTTTATAGATAATAAGATTCGATAAATACATGTCTTTATTGTACGCCAAAAGACATTCTGACGAAAAATACATAAAAAGTACAAGTACACGTACTTATCACTAAGAGTGATCTCTTCCAGACAACCTTTGGATGGACAAGAAAAATTAAAGATGAAAAGTGGTCTCGTCGTCGCGTCGATGCACCATGAGTAATTAATATTATACAATAATTTACAGCAAATCTATACAATCTTTATACAGCAATATTTTAATAAATATATGAGTAGTAGTAGTAATAATAATAACTAGTGGTCGCCCAGTGGTCGAAATTCAACCATAATTTTTATATTAAGGCAGCACGGATTGTATCGTATGCAATGAAAAATTAAAAAAAGATAGAATGTGAGTTTGGATTGGCATTGGCAGATTTTGGCCGCTCCTCTTCCATTTTTGAAATTATTGAAAAAAGTATATATGCGTGTGTGTCAAATACATGGTAGTGTGTGTAATATTTGTTTTATTGATTTAAGGTATTTTTATGTATAATTTAAAAAAAAAATTAATATTCTGATATCCTTCTCTATATAAACTATAAGTGTGCGAAATTTTCGTAAAAAGGGGTACAAAGTTTTTGCTTCGAGCATTAATATTTAGATAATAAAAAAACGAATGAGCCTTAGAGTAGTCGCATATGATGTGTAACATTTGACATCTCACCTTTTGAAATCAATATTACAATAGAAAATAGAAAATAGAATATAGAATTAACAATTACGTATATTTTTTTACAAATTATAAAGAGAATGCAGTAAATACTCATTGGAAGACATTTGACGTATCAAAATAATAACACAATATGTCACATATAATAATAATAATATGGAACTTCTTGGCGGGAAAGTGAAGAGTCATGTCTGCGGTTTTGTTTTATTTTCTAAAATTAGTGTTATGTCGAATATTAATGTAAAATAATAGTGGATTATTAACCGTTAAGTGTTCGTGAGTGTGCATGAGTGTTGGCAAATGAAACAAAACAGTGCAACGTCACTTTTCAAATTCTCTCAAGAAGTCCGCCCGAGGACTTAGTAAAGCTCCACATCTTTACTGAGATACTCGAGGGGTTGGGGGGTATATCATTTCTCACTTATCATTTCTATTATCATTCATCGATTTTAAATTTACAAAATGGCGCGCGCTTGCTTTTTACAAATCATAAGGAGAATGCAGTAAATACTCATTAGAAGACATTTGACATATCAAAATGATAACACAATTTATGTCATCTATATATTAATACGTGAAGCAAAAACTTTGTACCCGTTTTTACGAAAATTGCGCGGACGGAGGAGTATGAAATTTTGCACACTTATAGTTTATATAGAGAAGGTTATCCGAATGTTATTTTTTTTTAAATTATGCATAAAAATACATTAAATCAACAAAAACAACATTACACAGACTACCATGTATTTGACACACACGTATTGTTTCTCTTTTTTTATATTTTTTTTATAGTTCGTTCCCTGAGGAACCGGCTAAGGTCATAGACCATGCTGCCACGTCATTAGTTTCTTAATCCCGCCAAGAACCTGTTTGTCTTTAATGCGGCCGACATCTGCCAATGCCAATCTCACATTTTATCGTTTTTAATTTTTCATTGCTTAGGATAAAATCCGTGCAGCTTTAATAAAAATACGGTCGAATTTTGACAACTGGGCGACCACTAGTAATAATAATATGTCTTGTTCTTAATATCGATTTTAAATTTTCAAAGGGCGCGCGCTTGCGTGCTTCCGACGGAGACAGGAGTCACACTGTTACTGTTACTTTCTACGAAATCACTCCCACATGTATATAAGAAGGCGAGCGGATCTTACTGTTACGGCCTACTTTTTCTACGCTGTTACGGCCTACTTCCGTCCCATTTCAACGAAATTACTCCAACAAATTGTATATATAGAAGGCGAGCGGAAAGATGTTACACATCAATAAATACTTTTTATGCTACTGACAAAAACACAACAAAAACAAAACAGCTAGGTAGTATAGATAAATACCTGAAGTAATTTTAAGTATCATGCGCAATTCTGTGACTTACACCGCACTAACAAAAAGCTGAATTTTGTCATGGTTGCGTTACCAATTCAGGTAATGTTGTGTACCATTCTGTAACAGCCACAGGGACGCTCGCTACCTTCAGCAAATTCACTGATTTTAATTGTTGTAACAGTAAGCAAATTATACTTCGTGACGTGAAATAGGTATGATTCATATTACCCAAGGAGAAATAAACAGGTTTGTTATAGTGCTTTGTTGGAATCAGATAGCGATCTTGATAAACAACTGAAGTTAGTTGTTGTGCTGATTGATGACAACGCTGAATATTTTGGACTTCTTCGTGATCTTAGTACTGAAGGGTACACTGGGCACAGTTGTACCAGGGTACGGTGGTAACATCAAGGATGTTTCTTTAACGTCGCGCGTCGCCACGCACATGCGTGACCTTAAGGCGTCCTATTTCCGTTTTTGAACAATTTAGATTTATTGTACCGCGACCAATATAAAACAAACATTTCAAAAATTATATATATGATATAGTTGAACGTATTAGCTAATGACTCTCAAAGACAGAAACATGATTGGAATACTTCACTCAATAGAAAAAAAATTTAAACATTGCCCTGTTATACATTTCCAAAGAGCTGTAAGTCAGATAATACATTAGTAAATGATATAGAAATTTTACCAATAGACGTAACTTTTCAATAACTAAACATATATTTTTTATTTCATTATTTTTTTGGCAATATACACATGGCAATGTACAAGCGCTGCTGTACTTTTACCGAGCAGGGTGCGTAGTACGAATTTCATTCGCAGTTCGATCACGTTAAAACAAAAACGAGAATTTGTTTAGCAAAATTTTAACTCTCCTCATTTTTCACCAGGAGGCGCGCTGCTTCAATGTCATACTTTTCATTTTCGTTAACGTGATCGAATGTCGAAAGTAACTCGCATTAGACACCCAGGGCCACGTCTGCTAATTCGATAACGTCTCAACAGTGTGTCAGTAGCCTGATTTACACATTAAGACAATGTCAAAAACAGGCCACCGATATACGGTTACGAAATTTTAAAATATTATTATCGAACTATCGAGGCTCTGGACTTACGTGAACATAGCTCTATGCGGATGCTTTTCCAATGAGGAGATATTGCGTCAATGTAACACTTACAGTCATATCGGAAAGCGTATTTTCAATTAGTTTCAATTAAAGCGTATCTTATCATTGTTATCACCATTTTAATCATCAGTTCAATTAAACGAGTGAATTATATGGCAAAATCTATACGAAGAAATCATAACTAGAAAATAAAACAATCGTAGAAGAAATTTCAACTATGCTATGTATTACTGATATAAAAAGAAAAGAGATAAATAGATCTGCAAAAAAGCTATTCTTGGAAGACGAACAAAATTGAAGACTAATTTGCTAACTAATTAGAAATATAGATACCTACTACAAAAGAGGCTATTGATACAATGTACCAGGGGATCATTGTTCGACAGAGAAAATTATAACGCTTGCGTGCCCTTCCACAAAATGCGTTTATTTAATATTTTTTTAGCGTTATAACTACATAAATAAGTATTTCTAATTAGTACTAAAGAACCTTCCTTTATAGTCTTTAATTAAGATTCTGATGAGGCTTTTAGCTCACAGAGTAAGTTGATACTTTGATACGTTGATACTCAACACTCACTTGATAGTTATTATAATATTACTCACTTTAAGTATCATGAAAGACATAAAGCTACATAACAGCTGTCTACCCTACCTTACCTTGCTCGATTTGATTTACAGGCATTAGTCGCGCCAAGCATTCATGACATTAATTACATAGATAAGCCACAACTATATAATAACAAGGGCCACTTTAGTCGGTGGTTGAGTTCCCGCTCAGGGTCCGTCAGGATGGCTACCAATCTATCTGTTTCTGCTGCTAATTAGTTCTGCGTTGCTTTATTGCAGTAAATTTACTGGGCATAATAACTACAGTAATCGGAGTTATTTAAGATTAAAGAATAACACTGAAAGCAGCTAGGGATGCTGTATGCACATCACAGACCATACAGCCCAGTCTGTGATGCACGTCTTAGGTATCCCTTATCTGATTATAGTCCGAGATTATGACTGTTGCTGCAGATGTCGGTAGGCTGTTGTCAGTATTGTCTTTATTATTAGTTTCAAATATATTTTATGAGCCAACTCGCTTGCTAACGGTACTTCTTGCAAATATGATATAAAATCTACATTGGTGGCGAGTTTATAATAACACGTGGCGAATTTACTTTCAACGTATGGAGCTTTTAAAAACGTGGCGAGTTTACTTTTATGGCGAGTTTTTACAATAACCCCATGAATTTCAATTTATGTACTTACAACAAAAACATCTTGTTAACGATAAAATAAAAATTACATCGAATAGACTTATTTAATGTAATTTTATAAAATTCGATGTAATTTTATCGTTAACAAGATGATTTGTGACTAAAATACAAATTACATTTTACAGTTGAAACTAAGCCCAAAATAGTACTTGAAATAGTTTATTCGTCACTTCGTAACAATTTCGAACGAGACTCTTCCGTCAGTGCTACCTTTGACGATAAGTTTTACTTCGCTTGAGCAGGCTAATTCAATATGTTTTAGCTCTATTTTAGGACTTCAGTACTGTGTTCATCAAGATATTTTTATCATCGTTACCAAAATAACTTTATAAGAATAATCAAACTTAGTTTTTTTTAAAGATATTGGCCACCAATGAGAGAAATTAGGTAGTCACCATTATCATCATGTAAAAATTGAAATTCCCTGAACTCCTGGTTTTTAATATTATTGATCATATTGATACTGATCGTATCAAATGATCAATAATATAATAAATTTAAAATCACCATTAAAGAAAAGCTTTATAAAAAAACTTATTATAAAGTATCTGATTACATTGAAGACAAAACAGCATGTGCTTAAAATGCTCCAATCACTCCAATAGGTATTTCTAATTAAAAGTATTGTTAAGTTATTTTCATCCCCCCATCTCGGAAAGAGTATTTTTGCTCTTCGATATCTGAGTGCAAAAGCCGTTTTTATCCGCTAGAGGATAAAGTAAATTGAATTTAGAACATCGTGTGCACTAAGTTTGTGAATTCAAAACATTATTAAACCTATTTACTTCTACCTCCATGGTGCCGAATTTATCAGTACACAAGTCACTAACACCAACATTACAGTACCTAACAAAAATATTACACTCAACTTAAGTAACTGCAGCAACGTTACTTTAAATTTTTCTTAATTATACCTAAGTATTATTTGTTATAATTTAAAGATTATTCTGTAATACTTACTATCTTATGTAGTATCTATCTTATCATAATGTAGTAGTTAATACTTAAACTGAAATAAAGTATCTTGTGATTGTAAATGTTTTTTTTTGCATTTAGTCATTTCCTCGCTGAGGTAGGATGAAAAGTTACGTGTTGCACTCGAGTGCAAATATTTTTCACCTCGTGCTCTTTTGATTCCCTCGCTAACGCTCAGGATTCTAATTTTTTTAGAATCCTTCGCTTGCTCGGTCATCAAAATTGAGCACGCGCTTAAAAAGCAACTTTGCACTCTTGTATAACAAATAACTATTAAACCTGTATAACGTTGTTGGTAACGGCATATAGGTAATTTTGTAAATGTCGTTACTTATAAAGCTGTGGAGTTTCTTGCGCCCATTCTTCTCCACAGATAAAAAATAGACGTCCTGACTGGGTAGTAGATAAAAAATGTTGGGACGATTCAAAAGCACTTTTCTAAAGTTTATTTGAATAAAAAATATTTGACTTTCACTTTGACTTTGACTTTGATCCTGCCATTTTGACGGACATAAGAGTACGCTAGTGCGTAGTAGCGGTAGTCCGCTACCAAAGAGTATAGTATTGGAAGAAACACATACACATGGTTAATGTATAATTACTACATACAACCTCATTTACTCTTGCACTCATTAAGTCCTAGGCAACTGACACGCAGGTGTTGCTAACCCGAAATTATATTATCACACTAATATTATAAATGCGAAATTTTGTGTGTATGTGTGTATATTTGTTGCTTCTTCACGCCGCCACGGATGGATGGATTTGGATGAACCTTGCCATACACATAGTTTATAACCTAGGCTAACACATACTTTTTATCCCGATATTCCCACGGGAACGGGAACCACGCGGGTGAAACTGCCGGCGGTCGCTAGTTATCAATAGGCAGTGCTGCTACTTTTTGAGGACTTTATGTACAGACGCTTGCCCATCAACCTATGCAAAACTGTCACATTTCTTCGTTAAATGTTCAACCATATGTCCTTTATATAAAATTCATAGTGTTATAAGGGAAATTTGACAGTTAGTAGTTAGATGTGCAGGCTTGTGTACCTCACTGCGAATGAATCGAACCGAAAGTTACCGAAAGTTTACTAATGTTAATTAATAATAATAATAATGTTTCCCACACACAATTCTTTTACTAATGTTAATTCTTTTACTAATGTTAACTCTTTTACTAATGTTAATTCTTTTACTAATGTTAATTCTTTTACTAATGTTAATTCTTTTACTAATGTTAATTCTTTTAGAAATTCCGTCTTGAAATCTGAAATCAACACTGCACCTTAACACTACTTAATTACTTTCACATTGTTACTAATTAAGCTTTGTATAAATCGGAACACGTTTCTTTAACGTACTCACTATTTTATAATCCGTGGTTAGCGGTGTTGGTTGCACAAATACTTACCTAAGTTAACATTATGTTATTAATATAATCCTTATTGTGAAACTGTTTGTTAACCCCAATAAATGGAGATAAAAAAAGTTGGTGACCACAAACCTGGGGTATGCATCGAAAAAACTTAAAGACGCTTCGAACCGACCTGGAATTGTGACAATTAATCTTAAGAATTTGGTGTGTAAATGTAAGATAGAATATTTAACAAAACAAAGTTTTAAACATTGTATGGTGGAAACATTCGACGTTGTAGCTGATACGGCGATTCGGGCAAATCCCACAAACATTGGCACTCGCATTTCCGAGTGTTGGTACAACATTTCGCATTGTGGCAGCCAGCATCATTACTGGATTCTTGTCTCATTACTGGACCGGCTTTGTGGCGTGTTTTTTTTTTGCCTCACTTGGTTTGTATTCAGCTTTGGCCAGACATTATGAGACACTGAATACTAAACAGGTTTTTAGTACGGAAGGGTTTTCGTAATTACGACAGTAATTATCGTATGCTTTGGTCGTGTATGGTTATGTTTTGGATACAAAATATGACGTGAAACGCTATATAAACTGCTATGCAAGCGTGTAGATTCATTCATCATCATTTTTGACAAGTAGGAGCGAAAAGCAACTTTTGGCTTGTTTCAAACTTGGTTTAAGTGGATAAATATTTAATATAAGTAAGAATATAGGTAAGTATTTTCTTAGATAAGGTATAAGCAAAGGAAAAGAAAATCTTACAAAAGCTTTTATTTTCATAGTTTGCCTCTAACTTTTTTTTAGTTCAAGATTTGTACACAGTAACATTTATCTTTTGTTTGCATATTGTGCTTTAAAAACCTTGCTATTTAGGATACGAGCAGGAACCGAAGCCACTATGTTAGCAAACTAAAAATAACGAAAGATATATAGGTAAAAACTAAAAGATCTATATAATCTTACTATTCTAGATACAAACAGGAAACTGAGACTCCTAACGAGCATATTAAAAAAAATAACAAATGAAACATAGTCCACCTTTTTCATAAGCTGCCAGTCACCGCAACGTTGTTTTTGTTTATATTTGTAACTTTTGTAACCTCTTCCGCAATCAGCCAGTTAGGCCAGACCGCGAGTGTCGCGCCGCCGCCGCCGTGCCGACCGGTGCCATGCGTTCCTCCCGTTACCACAACTGACATTTTTTACTGCGTGAAAGCACGCAACCTAAACAACCTCCTTTTTGCGCCCTCAAAAAAAACATCCCGCATGTTACAATAGGCAAATAAGGTCCACTTTCCGCGCCGGCGACCGTAAAAGCAAAATAATTAGATTCAACCCGCCATTTTCGATATTGATGTGGTAAAGCGTAGGGCCTTAAATTATGATATTACATGAAATTGGTGGAATGCTTTTGCGTTATTTATTATTTTTTAGTGTTGTTTCCTTTAGGTACAAAACGTATTTGTAAATGAAATTGTGCATATAGATAGACACGTATGCAGATTGAACATACGCTTGTTCACACTCGCGAGTAGGTATCATGTAATGAATAAAACTACAGAGATACGGTTCTTAAACTTTTAGAAACAAAACACTGACGGGCTTATACTTTTCGTACTGGAAATCCTAATAGTGTATACACAGAGTAGCTACAAGCAGCGCCATCTCTGTTTAGAAACAGAAACTAATATAACAGCGAAACTCTTTTTAGAAATACTTTGGTTCGTCTGGTTAGAACGATTTAAAAAACGAAAATGTACGGCGCAACTTTGACCTAAACGGCCCTCATACCCCTTTTGTGAAACAGACTAATAACATAAGCCATTGCATTATTCCGGGCATATTTAGCATATCGTAAAGGTATTTGTGACGCCGGCCGCTGGGCTGAAAAGGGCCAAATGCTCAGCATTCAGGCTTCAAGTTGGTAAGCCCGGCGCGCGACAATGGCAGCTTTGTTTGGTACATGTTGCCACATAGCTTTGGTAACAAGGTCAACGCTCTATCATTTTTCGGTTAGTACATTCCGTGGTGTAGTGGTTAGACTGCCGGTGTTAGAGCCGGAAGTCCCGGGTTGGCATCCCAGCGAGGGATAGGGTAAAGCCACCAATGAGCACGCACTACTACGAAGTACGCAGTACTACGCAGTGATTCTAATTGATAACTTTGTCGGTTAGCAACACTTGTCTGTAAGTTGCCTTATATTTAATAATGATGTCATGAATTATGAATTATAATCATATTTTTAGCATATCGTAAATCGTAAAGGTATTTGTGACGCCGCTGGGCTGAAAAGGGTCAAATGCTCAGTAATGTAAGCCTTTTATTGTGCTTGGTTTGGTTGGTGGTAGGGCTTGTTTTAGTCCACCTCGCAAGCTACCATCGTCTTATGAAAGCCTCATGGCTTCCAATTGCTGGCTACAAATAGCCTTTAAGTTGTATGCTTATTGGCAGCTCATAACAATAGTAACTTTGTTTCGAAGCTATTATGTCATAGCTTTGGTAACGAGGTGAATGTTTTATTTTTTACCTATGAGATGAATGGTGTATGTTTTTGTGAGTTTAATGATCTACCCAGTGTCGTAGCGACCTATAAATTAAAGACTCGATCGTAATTTCTTAACAATAATCGCTACGTTGAATCTCCTGATGGGTGACCAAAATTTTGTAATGGATGCTGATCCACTCTAAAATGGTCGTCACGACGACAGAGACACTTGGCTTTCTCGGCACTAGAAGGTCATAAGCGACCAACAGCAATCACTTTCTAGAGAAAAACACCTAAAAAATAGATGAGATTCGGTATAGAGTACTGGATGCAGCATTTATGATAAGTATATATTTTATGGACCAAGTAATAAATTGGGGCAATGCCCGGGCATTATGAATAATGACAAGCTACTTTGAGCGAAGTAAATAATTATAATTTGGACTTCCTTAATTATCACATTGCCTAGATATTATGAATATTGCCATGTAGTTTTCAGGCAGTCTGATAAAACCCTGTGTATTTTACATTGTACGGGGTGCGGGGAGGAGAACAAGGGGTTCTATATGTTCACCACACAATTCATTAGCCAATTTTCATTCCACATGCAACATTTGTCAACGTTTTATTTCACAAACTATAATTGCTTTAACAATGTCATCAAAACATAAACATTCAAATGGTAAGCTGTTATTTTATAAATCATAATTTTGTTTTATTTTAAAAAGATAAACTGACATGTCAACATTTTTCAGAAAACAAAAGGTACGTCTTACAAATGATTAATTTGACCAAAATACAACATATATATATTTTTAACAATACAATAATAATCTTCAAAGGTTTGTTTCTGGCGCTTTGCCAGCCACTGCCGCGGCACGCTCGCTTCGCTCGCTCGGCTCACGCTTTGTTTTGGTCACTGATCTAACCTAACCTAACAGCTCTAAACTTACCCTCACCTGTCTGTTTTGTAACGGGAGGCTGCGCCCCTCGAGCCCCTCTAGTGGGGGGCTGCGCCCCGTGCTCTCCGTTCGTCCTGAACAAAACCTGGTTTTAATTACTCTACCTGGTTATAATATCATGTAACTAACATAAAATAATTTAATACTAACACATTTATGAGTCTTGCTCACTTTAATAAATATATATTCTAATTATTCTATTCTATTCTATTGAGGAGTTCAATGGCGCAGTGGATAACACGCCCGGTCTGCGAGTGCTTAGGTTAAGCAACTTTGGCAAAGGCCGGTCATTGGATGGGTGACCAAAAATGTATCATCTCGAGCTCTTCCGTGCTTCGGAAGGCACGTAAAGCCGTTGGTTCCGGCTGCATTAGCAATCGTTAACAACCACCAATCCGCACTTGGCCCGCGTGGTAGTTTATGGCCCGTTCTCCCTATCCATCTACAGGGAAGGCTCGTGCCCCAGCAGTGGAGACATAAAAATGAGCTGATGATGATGATGATGACGATGATGATAATTCTATTCTATAGGTTATAAACATAATAAATAATGCCCGGACAATTTGATTATTTCAATGGGTCCGGCCGTTACGCTCTCGTTCCGCGAGGCGCTCGGCCGGGACGCCCACGAATTTTAAAATTTGTTTTTCCGCGACGCTTTCGGCCGCGACGCTTATGATTTTTATTTTTTTTTGCAAATTTCTTGAGAAAGTACTGTTATGATTAAAATTGTTAAAAGAAAATAATAAATTATGTTAGTCTGAGTTGAACTATGTATTTTTTTTGTTTAAATATGTATAAGTAAGTTGAATTGTATAGAAATATTAGGTGAAATAAAAGTTAGTTGATTTTGTTTGTATAATAATTTTTTTTTGTTTATCTTTTGTTAATATTAATAATCTGAATCGTTTTGAATATAAAAATCTACAAACAAATAAAATTGAAAAATCAACAAGTAATTACATAATTTGGGCATGCAAAATCGTTTAGACACCCATAAGTCTACAATACTACAGTTACCGGGTAAAGTAAGATTTATATAAACTTAGAGGTAAATAAAATATGTAAAATATAAAAATTTAACAAATCAATATAGGCTTTGGGAATATAAAATAAGACAAGAAATACCTATTCATTCAATGAAATTAAATCTAGATCATACTTTTGGTTTAATTCTGGGTGTGTTACAGCTGGTGTACAATGTTTTTACTATAATATACAGTAGGTATTTGCACAGAGGTAAAATGTAAATAAATTATTTAGATAAAGTATTATATTATATTATAACAATAAAGTATTTAGAGTTATCAGGTTAAGTTAAATTTGTATACTTAGAGGTAAATAAAACATGTAAAATTATAAAAAACAACAAATCAATATAGGCTTAGGAAATATAAAAAAATCAAAAAATACCTATTCACTTGGAGAAATTAAATCTATATCATACTTTTCATGTCAAAGTCATGTTGAAAGATACTTAATTAAAAACACTTCTATTCACAACAGTACTTCCTTAAATTTTGAGTAAAAAAAGTTTTTTTTACAACCGTGGGCGTCACGGCCGAGGGCGTCGCGGACAAAGAAATTTTGAAAATCGTGGGTGTCCCGGCCGAGCGCCTCGCGGAATGAGGGCGTAACGGCCGGACCCATTTCAATAGCTGTTATCACACTGCACTCTCATATTGGGCATCGCACAAACTGCGCGGGCATTTTTCATAATGCCCTATTAATCACTTGGTCCATAACATACATAAGTAAAGTAAGTATCCTATAACTGTCCCACTGCTAGGCAAAGCTCTCCATCTTTAAAATCAAGTCATCACTACGATTGATGGGTAATGGCTTAATCACCACGCTTGCCAAATGCGGGTTGGTGATCACAAACCCGGGCTATGATGCATCGAAAAATCCGAAACACACTTTGCCTGACCTGGAAATTGAACCACAGGCTTTCGGCTATCGAGCCGAGCGCTTTGCAACTCAACCACCGAGGCGGTATCCATATATCTGTCTGTAATTTGCACATTTATTAAGGGGGTGCAGCGCGGACGCAAAACTGCGGTTTCAAGTTTCTTTATGATAGCGAGCGAACGGCGCGTGGCAGTGGTGTGACAACGGCGCACAACTACGAATACGCACGCACACTAATATCTGTACAGAGTAGGCTGGTGATTTAATTAGAGCAATGTTTACTTTCGTAAAATCATAGGCGTTTGGGTAAAAAATTATAAAAGTCTTAATATGTACATATTCATATTTTTTTATTGAAAAATAAGACAACAGTGCCCTGCGGAGTATCAATACAAACATTTTGATGTCGGATCATTGTTTCATTTGTGCTGTATTTACAAAGTTTCTGAAGAAATAAGTTTTTATATATCATTACTTTTACGTATTGTTAATGCAGGTTCTGGGTATTTGTTTTAAATTCCAAGACAACCATGCCCTTGTGAAAGGATCAAGCTAACTTACACTAGTCCTTTTAATGTATATGACCTATTCAGCGCCTAGCACTAGTAACTTAAAAACACGTAAATTTTAGAAATTCCGCGCTGCACCCCCTTAAGTCATTCACTCGTCTATTACGACACACGGGCAGAGATAGAAATAATCGCAGCTAAGCCTGAACACAGCCTGAACAAAGCCTGATTAAATTATGCTTTACAAAAAAGAGTCTTCAACGCGTACGGGAACTGAGGCGGCGAATTTAGGCCACACCGAAGTTCTTGGGACGCACATGCAGCATTTATCGAGCGTGCAATTTGGAGAGCGCTAACTGCACTGCATTAGCTGAGAAGATTTCAGTGCTGCGTCTACGTTCAAACATTTATTTTCTTATATACCTATAGTTGGGTGTAAAAGTTAATGATCATACAAAGTACGTTTATGCGGTTATTAAATCAGATTGTTTTGCGTCATCAGCTTAATAAATAAAATGTTTTATTTCAGACAATTATATAGTCCATCATGTTAGTTACAATATTACCTAATAAAGCTATGTTAGTAAACAAAAACACAAAAATAAAATACACATTGACCAATGATATTATAATATTATTGTGATAATATCATTGATTACAACAATTACTGCAGGTGGACCCCACTTAGTAGAACCGATTGCCTTATGAGCTCTGATTTATGTGCCAGAACATTGTTAAAACATTACAGATTTGTATTCAAAACATTTGTTCGAAGTATCACAGTTGGACTATACATATTATTAAGACTGGCGACCCGCTCGCGACTTCGTCCGCTTGAGTGAACAACAGTATTCTATAGAAATTTATAACAGCGCCACATACCGGGTCCATCCCAATCAAGGGCACCCTTGAGCTGTTAGGCATGGAGTTGACTGCAAATCTCAACTTCGGCTTAACCATCGAGTCCAAAGCTCAGACTGCAGCAAAAAAGCTGGGCATCCTGAACAAGGTGCGGCAGTATTTCACACCAGAGCAGATCCTTAGCCTGTACAAGGCTCAAGTCCGATCGTGCATGGAATACAGCAGTCACCTTTGGGACGGATCTGCCAAATACCAGGTGGCCGCACTCGACTCGGTGGAACGCAGAGCTATAAGGCTCATCGGTGATGATGCGCTTGTCGAGGCCAAGCTTACCAGCCTCGCACATCGGCGGCGTGTCGCCTGCCTGTGTGTCTTTTACCGACTTTACCACGGAGAGTGTGCCGGGGAGCTTTTCGAGCTCATACCACCATCGCCCTTTTACCACCGAACCTCCAGACGTACTGCAGGATATCATCCCCACCTAGTTGAAATTCCACTATGTCGCACTAAGCGCTTCATGTCATAATTTTTGCTGCGCACTCGCAAGGAGTGGAATTCTCTGCCATCGTCTGTGTTCCCAAAAACTTATAACCTGAATTCCTTCAAGGCGAGAGTTAATAGGCATCTTCTAGGGCAGCTCGCTTCATCTTAGACCTCATCTACGCTCACCATCAGGCGAGATCGAGGTCAAGAGCTGTCTTATAAGGCATAAAAAAAAAAAAAAATTGTGAATCGAAACAATCGAGACCCCCCGAGAGACCACCAGAGAGACCCACTCAAACACACACTAAAAATTTCATCAAAATCAGTCCAGCCGTTTTGGAGTGACATACACACGTATTGAAGAATCACATACTCGTATGAACTCGTATAAAGATGAAAAAAAAGACGTCTGAAGTTTTAGTTAAGGCATTATTAAATCCGAAAAGCACTTAGTGTAAGCTATTTATAAAACACAGACATTATTCTGTCGCGGACTGTTTTGTAGACCATTTTTTGCTTTACATTTCTTCCATACACTACTTAGGTCTATATTGAACGGTAAGCAGCGTAAGCCGAGAAAGCGCTTGAAAGGTAACTTTTTTATCAGATTGATTAAGTAACACCGTCACTATCCCGCTCTAGTTTGAGATACATTGTTATTAGACTAGCGGCCCGCCCTGGCTTTGCACGAGTGTACTTTTATTTTTAAATATTTCTTCTTTTTTTTTAATATAGCCTTTAATTAATGTAGCATTCTAATGGTAAAATATTTTTTTAAATCGGTTCAGTAGTTTTTGAGTTTATTCGTTGCAAACATACATACATACAAAATACAAAAGTTTCCTCTTTATAATATAAGTAAAGAAAAAACTGCATCAACATCCGTGCAGTGGTTCCAGAGAGCCTACGATATTATATAAACATACTCGTTCCGGTACTTTCTTTTATACGAGTATAGTACTCGTATAGACAGATAATATACTAAGAATGACGACGTTACATACAAGTATTGTCACCATTTTACAACCATTTTAAATACAACCGCCAGCGGGTGACGATGACGAGCCACAGCGCTACAGCTTTCCTATTATTTCTCAGACCAGCTAGATAGCAAGCTGTTTGTCGAGCTGTCGTGCGTGTAATTATGCAAATACGAGACGTGCGCGAACTGCTCCAGAGCAAACAAGGCAAATGCATCGGAGCTCAGTCAACACGGCAAAGAACCTATGTATTATGAACGGATTGTAACATAAGGAATTTGCGGCATTAAGACACTGCTTATTTTGGTAGAATGGGAAATTAAAAAGTATTTAGTAAGCTTTCTGCAGGCTTTTGCTTATTTTTTGCAATCTATTTATTTATTTATTTATTTATTATTAAGGGATAGTATACAGCACATTACAAACTAGCTATTTGTGCCAGCTTTGTTGAAACTGATTCTGGTAAGCCTGAGTAATGGTAAGCCTCCTCCTAATGTTAATTACGGAAAAGGCACTGTAGTATGCGCGTAACAATACAACATAGATTATATTAAAAAAAAATAGCAATACAAGAATATCATTTCAAAACAGCTTACCAATAAATATATTTTGTATTATTTTATTTAAAAAAAATAAAGTAAAAATATTATGAAAGGAATAACGGTAGTTGTTGACATTGAATGGGCGCCTTTGGCTTTCAAAATAAAAAGTAAATAGTGTTGAATAATTTCGGCGGGCTGGTTAGAACCACGATAGCTCAATTGGGAGAGCACCAGACCCGGTATGTCAGAAGGGTACAGGTTCAAATCTGCTCGTGGAAATTTTTTCAACATTTGTGTTTTTGTAATTTGTTTCGCAACAAAATCTGCGTTAAAATTTATTTAAACATTAAAAAAAAAATTATTAATAAAATTGCTATAATCTTACTTAAAAAAAATATTCATAATATAAATCCCTATACATTGTGTATTACATCATAACAACTCGAGACGTAGCAATAGCAATAACACTTATTACATAAGGTAAAACAAATGCCCAACTTGACTTTATCCATAACTCCTCTCTCAAGCACTCAGCGCTGATGCAACAACAATAACGTTAGTGGTTCACCCCGCATCCATTACACGAAGACCATCAGTCACCCGTAAACGAATGCCGCGGTCCATCGGTCATGAGCTGCTGCGCCCGACCCATGCTCGCGTATAGTCACGTAATACACTTTGGACACCTAACAAACCTTATACTCTTTTTATTGGGCCGGTTATACGGTTCCTCCTGATGGTATGCGATCAAGGCAGAATATAGTAGAACACCAAAAATATAATTTAATCAGCTTATTATTCACAAAAAAAGGGGCAGCTCGATGGCGCAGAGGTTGACACGCCCGGTCTGCGATTGCTAAGTTTAAGATACTTTCGCAAAGGCCGGCCATCGGATGGGTGACTGAAAATGTATCATTTAGAGCTCCTCCGTGCTTCGGATGCTCATCGTCGCTAAATTTTTGTGGGCTAATTACTGCTTCAGTCTGCAAAAACCAAATTCGTGGCTGGTCTTGCCAGAATTCTGGAATTCTTGTAGCTACCGAAATTGCTGCCATATTACCTTGAAAGTTTTTATTCTCCTCAATTGCACTCGGCACTTGATCGTCTTTTAATGCGTCCAAAGTCATTGTATTGATACTAGAGAAAAAAATTTACTTGCAATGCCGTTTGCCTGCTACGAGCGAGTCGCACCCGTTATTTCATACACGCGCAAGTCGGGGTAACCAACTTTAGGTAATAGTGTTTTTATGGTATTTATATGAGAACTGCACTGTTTATAATGTTCTACTCAGAAGGGTTTATTGCGTGTCTGAAAATAAAAAAGATAGAAGTTAGTAAAAGTCAATCACTGTACACAAGATTACACAAAATAATGTCAATTGGATCTCGATAACTACAAACTAGCACGACAAAACCGGCAGACACGCGTGTAGCTACACGACTCTTTGATACTGCTACGATATTATTGCTACGATGCTACGGCTACGAATATTTTTGCTGATGCAACAAACTGTGTCACACAGAACATTAAGCCGTTGGTCTCTGCTCCATTATCAGTCGTTACCAACTACAAATCCGCACCCTTATTTTATGGCCCCTTCTCTCTGGATAGGCATCAACCCAGCATATAAAATGAGCTGGTGATGATGATGATTATACATTAAAAAATGCCTAGAGCTAAATGTTCAAATAATTTTTAACGCAAATTTTGTTGTGAACAAATTACAAAACGGGCTGGTTAGAACGACGATAGCTCAATTGGAAGAGCACCTGACCCGGAATGTCAGAAGGGTGCAGGTTCAAATCCTGCTCGTGGAAATTTTTTCAACATTTGTGATATTTTTTTTATGCCTAGAGCTTTTTAGAGAGACCACAAGACGAAGGAAATTTTAATACTTTGACCATGTGCAGTGAAACTTACAACGAGCGGTAGTGTATCGGCTGCCAGGAAGGCAAAGCCGACACAGCGACGGGAGTTGAAGGATTAAGGAGCTGAGAAGGGATGGATGCTGATATTTGGGACTTACTTGGCGAGCTGACGTTGACGGCGTAACCACGACACGACTGTCGTGGGGATGGAGCTGAGCTAGTAGAAGTCGCTTATTATTTCGCGCACACACACACACACACACGTGCACACGCACTTTATGAAGGGGTGTACCGGCCGGTAGGCAATTTACGAGTAGTTCTAGAAGGTTCTTGAGCGGAGAGCTGATCAAATCGGCTTATGCTGAATGACGCGACGTCACGGGCGGGCTGATCGTTGTGGACTCAGTGCGCCGAATGCACGCCGCACGTCCTTGGAGCTGAGTGCAGGTCGCGTGGTCCAATCAACACATTCGCTCCGCCGTCGGCTTGTGCGGCGTAACTTTTGTTTGAATGAGTGAACAGCGAAAGAGACTGTCGCGTTTCTGGCGCAAACAGGTAGGTTCTGATGCTTGTGGTAATTAATTCCAAAATCTTATAGAATTATTCAACTAGAGGGTTACAGAATGTTTTGGTGCCGCAGTGACACAGGCCTTTATAATATAAACTATCCGCTTTGGAAACCAAACAGCCTTTCTTAGAAAATTCTGGACTGGACTGGTTTCAGACGTGTTTCTTATGCGCTTTAACATTTATTTGGACTCCATACGTCGATACCGCATTGGCAGCTAATCGATACTTCCACAAAACTCATTCGCAAAAGCTTGCTATTGTTGCATACAGCGGCAAGAGCGAAAGGCCATCGCTCATGCGAACACAGCCGTTGGCAAGTTGTTCGCCACTTACGCGGTATGATATAGTACCAGTGCCTTGACGAATCGCCACGGAATTTCCTCCTTTACAGTCAGTACGTGAATTATAACGATGTCAAGTGGCGCTAAAAGATGGAGTACCGACCGATGAGATGATATACTCGTATGTGTACGTCTATGCTTATCTAAAATATAGCATTAATGGACATACACGGATTGCTTGAGCTGTTAGACAGTGATCAATATACACGGACCGCTTTAGCAGTCGCAACTGCTTGAGCGGTTCCATGTATGTTTGTAACTAAAAGACTGTAGTTCACTATGCAGTCGCAGCTTAAAGGAGTCGCACCCTGACTGCTTGAAGCTGTCCGTGTATGGCTGCCTTAATAGCAACTAGTGGTGAATAAAGAATTCGATAAAGAATGTTTACCAACAAAGCGTTGCCAAGCAACCAGTGACAGGCATGTATTGACAACAATGACAAGGAAAGATTTTACGTAAAAGATGTAATTTTATTAAATATTGTATGAATACGACGCAGCGTGGCTCTACCACTCAGACAGTGTCACTCATTTAGCACCACCTAGGGGTCACGTGTAGGGTTTCAAAGGTAAACTTACAGTCGCGAGTATTTTTAACCCCATTGTTCTTTTTGGATAATTAAAATTAAGGTAGCCGGTTCCTCAGTAGTTAAGAATACCGAATAGAGCGTGTGCTTTGTAGAATTAAAGGAAAAAGCAAAACTACGGGCGAGAGATAAACAAAAGCGGCATTCCACATCCAATGAGTAGAAGCTAAACAATCCAGAATACCAATAAAGCAGGAAAAATACTACCGGCAGCAAACTCCTTGCTCGTTTAAAAACAGAAACGGAAATAATCGAAGGGGCGCATGCAAAGTAATTTACGATTCGATTTTAAAGCCAGTCGCTTTTTCATTATCTCTCTAATCGGGAGTGCGATTGCAATCGAGAGTTCAGATCGCACCGGGAATGCGGGAAGTTCCTGCCTTTTGCCCGCTGCATTGTGTCGGAGGCATCGATACAATTTGCCGGTCGGACGGACCGATCTCTGTTAAGTGAGGATTTTAGTGCCGCTACGACGGGGTCGGGTTGTTGTTAATCAGCAATTGTCTTTTTATCAACAGCTTAAGATAAGAAGTGTAGCTGTGGAGGCTGAGCTGAGCGGGAGTACGACACGGACATGTAAAATTTCTGATTGGTATTTACTGGTTTTGTATGTGTCTATTACAAATAATGGAGGTTTTTTAAAAAGTTTTTATGCTTTACGTTGGAATAAATACTGAATCTAGTGTTAGTTTATTTTATTCTTACGACATCTCTGCCTTCCTGTGACCACTGGCTTCTCAAAAAGATCCAAAAGTCAAATTAATTAATCATCATCATCATCATCTTCAAGAAGCGGTCACTGCTGGACAAAGTCTCTCCACAACGACTGGTTTTGTGCTGCTCGCATCCAGCGGCTTTCCGCGACCTTTAAATAGAGAAAAATAGATAATTATCCAGTTTTTCAGCAGTAATGATTCCCGCTGTTAAGTGCGCTTTCACCTATAGTCTTACCATATCTTCCTATTAGGTGCGATGAAAGTCAATCAATTCCCCGTTGTGATATAAAAAAATGATGCAACTATAAATAACTGCATTTTTTAAATCTTTAATGACACTATTTATACTATATTACCAAAGCAGTTATCGCAGAACATCGCGAAGTGCTAACTACTCAAGACCAATTAATTACTGTTTCAAAAACCAATAATACTTCAATTACTTTGATAGTTCGCAATGTTAAAGTTAGTTTTGTAAATTTTGAAACTTTGCGTACGATATTGAAGTACCAAAGAAGGAAGGCGGGTCACCTGATGGGAAGCAATCACCGCCGCCCATGGAGAATCGCAGATGCATTGCCGGCCTTTAAGGAAGGCATGGGCTCGTTTCTTGAAGATCCCTAAGTCGTAACGGTCTGGAAATACCGCCGCTGTGAGCTGGTTCCACAGCACTGTAGTTCGTGGTAAAAAAATACGTGAGAAACGCACAGTAGTAGACCGCCATCCATCAAGATGGTGTGGGTGAAGGAAATCAGCGGCAGGGATCAAACCGAACAGTTCCTCAGAGCACTCCCCATGATACCGGACTAGATTTACATAGTTCATTAACTAATGGATCCATAACTAGTGGATCCACGTCAGTAGTCCAGGGGAGTTATAGGGATTAAACTAAAAAGTTTATAATTAAGCTAAAAATTTAAATATTTTATTTTACTTATTTATTGATAAGTAAACGACCTTTGTATTAGTTAATTCATGGACTAATACTAATTTAAAAAGTAATGGGTAACTCGGATGTTTCAAAAACAACAATTACAAATTGTATCTTTTTCTTATAAAGAAAATTCAAACTGATGTTTATCTTCTAAATCAAACCAAATCTAACAAAATACAGCTGCCAGGAAGAACTCAATGGAACAACACGGAATAAATTACGCACGCAACTGCACATCTGTTAATTTATAAACAACAATTGTAATCATGTCCGAATGTTTATTGAAACGGACCGGTGAGCGTGAAAAACAATGCTATCCCAGCAACGGGAGCGGTCTCAAGAAAACCCATTACGTATTACAACGAAAACAATTTTTGGCATAACACAAGGTTCATATTTCACATGGGTTGAATTTATACGGTTTTTTTTAAAGAATACGCCCGCTCGACCGGAAAATGAATACGCGGCTCCGGTATTTGAAAATGTGGCGGTTGGTCGGCCATCTTGCTTCGTTTTAGGAAAATAGGAAACGTGAGAACGAAAACATGGCGCCGCCCGCCGCCGCGCGCCCGCCGTATTAATTATGTTATTTTTGTGGCGAGACAGAAATTTATACGGTGTATTTAGATGGACTGACAAAACATGGGTGTTTAATTAAAAGTTCGCCGTTACATAGCGGTTGCTGGACGCTCGCAATAAGTCTGCGCTTCTACGAGTATGTCGACGTGTTAGCCGTTATTGGCCCGTATACAACCGTATTGCTTTTAACAATAACTAGCTGACTTCGTACCGCTTTGACAGTTTCTATAACAACAAAACAAACAAATCGTTAAAAAGTTTACGCGTAAAAGCGTATCAAACAAACAAACAAACAAATAAACTCACTCTCTCAATTATAATATTAGTTAGGATGTACTTATCACTAATACTATCATAGAATTATTTTTACTTAGATTATCGAGTTCTATTACTTGAATTAATAAATGAATTGAATCGAAATTGAATTAAACTTGTGTAAAAATTATTCTTTGTGATTTACATATAATTTTATGCAAATCTTGTTGCGAACAAATTAAAAATTGAAAAAAGATAAAGCGTTGAAAAAATTCCACGAGTGGCATTCGAACCCGCATTTCATGCTCAATCTAACTCGCCGAAATTAATCAACACTATCTACTTTCACTTTACAAGCCAAAGAAGCTAGGGCTCCTTCAATGTCGACAACTACGTCAGCAACATCCGATCTTAATAATTTTAAAAATATTGAAAGATCAGTTAAGAATTCGGCATGCTATATTTATGATTATTTACATATAATTTTACGCAATCCTGCTCGTGGAATTTTTTCAACACTTTGTCTTTTTTCAAATTATTCTTTGGGTTTATTTTAACATTTTTCTAAATAACACCACTAGCAATCACAAACAAAGCAAACTGCCGAAGTGTTTATTTTGTAATTTTTATGGTGAAATATTTAAGTGTTTACTGTACATCATCATCAGCATTTAAACGAAACACCTGGGCTCAGGTTTTCCCACATGAACTAGTAGAAAGGGAGATACATATATACAGAACCACAATCCACCGCGCTGACCCCATGTGTTTTAACATCTTCCTTCTTGCGTGAACAACGCAATGACGAAAATAATGCGTTCTTTTTAGAGATTACAAAACTACAAAGTACTGACCACACCTCGGGTAGACCCCAGGGTGTGGTCAGTACCCAAATGGGCTAACAAAAAGATGTCCTCAATTTTTGTCCGTGTTTCTGTAGGCACACTTAAATGGTAGTCTTGTCGTTTTATCAGAAGATTCCAGCTGGAAATACATATTTTTCAGAAACCTGAGTTGGTATGAACACTTTGCCGTTATGAGGATAAGTTTATAAAACCTTGTTTCTGATAATTATATAAAAAATCTTTTTGCTAACGAAGTAAAAGAAGTTAGCATAGGCAGTTTAAAAATGATTGATAACCATGAGTTTATATAAACGAAACAAATGTTTTATTCAAATAAAAGGCGATACTCTCCAATTTACTAATCAAAGAGATAATAAAATAATATTGTTTCTCAGAAACATTGTGATTCACTTACGTGCCAGCTAAACTTTGTGATAAATCGACTTAATTACAACCATTTTAAATTAAAACAAACTTTTATGAAGTTGCAAAGTTAATTAAAGTTTGTTGGTCAACAAGTAACTAAAAATTGTAATTGAGTTGAACACTTTTTATTGATTAGCCAGAAAGGGGACAATACATTTATTGTTTTAACTAATAAAAAGAAAAAGTATAATTATTCACTGGAGACCATTGAGTTATTTTGTTTTAAATAGGTACCTACATTATAAACCAATGATGATTGGGTATTCGTATATTATTTCTTAAATATATTTTTTAACCAACATGCTTGTAGGACTATAGGTATACAGTAGCAGGCGTGTAGCATAGAAGCATACATGTTGCACAAATTAGGAAAGCTCGTATGTGTAAAGCATTTTTGAACCAGTATGCAAAGGACTTACTGACGAAAGAAAAAGATCCGACTGTCCTTCCCTTATGCAATATTTAGGACAGCCTCTGTACTGAGGAAGTAAGCTGGCCTAGCTATGTCACAGTCCTGTCCTAAATTAGGCAGGAACTTAATATCGCGGCCGAGGGCGTCGCGGAAAAACAAATTTTAAAATTCGTGGGCGTCCCGGCCGAGCGCCTCGCGGAACGAGGGCGTAACGGCCGGACCCATATTTACGGGTAAGCACAGTGCCTTGATCTCACCTGATGTTAAGTGATGATAAGGCCAATTGATGGAAGCGCACTTCACCCGGGATCCTCAACTAGTGAGGCACTGGCTATCTTATCTCTAGCTGCCGGAACACAACAATGGTACAAACATTGATGTTATGGCGACATATTTAGATAAGCTGGTGGTAGCTAGCCAGGCGGACAAACAAGTCCTACCACCAACCAAACCAAGTACACAAACATGTACCCCCCGCTAGGAATCGAACCCGGGACCTCTGAGTCTAAACCGGTGATCTTAATCACTAGACCACAGAGGCGGTTTACTTAACCATCGCTTATATTTACCTATTTCATTATTTGCCAGTATACACACTAAAGAATTATTGGGCAGACGTCACCGAGACGCAACCAGCCGTTATATTGCTCGCACCGACATTACTTTTCGTCATAATAAAAGCTCATTTCCATAAAATAGGACGTTCAGCCCATTACCATTGAGGCATCAGCGCGAGTGACGACAGTGACTTCTTATTTTGCGACATTTTTGATAAATGAAGAGCGCACGGGTAGCGACGCGACGCCACTTAGACCCGCTCTGTGTACAGTTGCCAGTTCATAACTCCTGACCGTTTTATCGTGCAAAAAAGGCTGCAGCGCTTGGCTGCACTTAAAAAGTTCGGGCCGGCAATGAATGGAGATTGCTTAATTCGCTACTGTGCTATTGATAATGGCTGTGCCGTCGTTTGTTTATTTTTATCCGCGCTATCAGGGTATTTGACAGGTTTTAGAAAAATATGTCTAATGGTTCCTTATAGCATAATATATTAATTAATTCGTTGTAAAAGTAAATAAAATTGCCGCCAAAACGATGCATGCAGGTCACGTGATGTCGTGACGTCAGTTTGCATGTAAACAAACTGTTAGCTTTAGTTAGCGGTGTGATTTGCACCGGACAAAACTTCGAGTGACATCTTTGATTTGCTTGCAAATGACGTTACGACATCACGTGACCAATCCCGTGCAATTTCGATCACGTGGTCAATCATAAAAATTTAATTATTTTAAAAATTTATTTTTTTATAAAGATTATACTATACTTATTTTAAAATTATGTGCTGGATAAATAGGTTTAAAAAAATGTTTACTGTTAAATTAACAACAGTTTGATCAATATTTTCATTGTAGTGAAATACCGTATTTTACACTTGGTCTCTCTGTTTTATGACTCTAACGTTGAAAGGTTGAAATGTTAGAGCAAAGGTTGATACGTCACGCTAGTAGGTCTTTTTAAGAATATCACCTGTCAGATTTCTATATAAACAATTATAAATATTTTTAAATTGTTTTAATATTGTTCGTTTTCCAAATAAAGTAAATTAAATTATCATAATATATTTGTTTTAAATAGATAGGTAAGTTTAAATGGAAGCGGAGATACGTAGCTATAATAATATTAAGTTCCTTAAAGGAACTTAAGAGTTATTGTTAGTAGATATGTGACATTTAGTGAAGCAGGTACGAGCTGTTCTCACCTTGCTGATCCGCACACTGGAACCATCAGCCTATCAACGTCCCACACTGGACTTAGCACGTAAAGCCGTTGGTCCCGGCTGCATTAGCTGTCGTTAACAACCACCAATCTGCACTGGGCCCGCGTGGTGGTTTATGGTCCGTTCTCCCTATCCATCCATAGGGAAGGCTCGTGCCCCAGCTGTGGGGACATAAAATGAGCTGATGATGATGATGATGATGATAATGATAATGATGATGATGATGATGATGATTTTAAAAAATCAGGCTAGTTTTTTTTTACTTTTTCTGACACAAAAATTGTAGTATTTTTAAAAGCGGTTTCTATGTCGGCTTTTTTTAATGAAACTGCGGGCACGTATAAGCAGTGAAGGCGTTGCGGCCTCATTGTTACGGCTTCTTTGAATTGAAACTACCAAAAGTGCTATATTTTACTTTTTAATCGAAATTTTTTTGGCGTTTTTCTTAAAAACTAGGGTATAAAAATTTAAGGTTTTTTCATAAAATTAGTTTATATATGTTGTTGAATTTATCCTCAAAATATTTGCAGTTGATAAAAATGTGACCTTATATAACCCAGGTGTAATGCTGGCTTGACTGCCATCGTACGACAGCAAACGGCACCAAAATGTTATAACGTGGCTACCTAAAAATCTCGAGATATTTTTAAATTTGTCAGCCATCTTGTGACTGTGTGTGTGTTATTTACAAGATCAATAGTCAAAACCTCTAATTTTTGTAAGCAGGTGTAGTGGGCGGGATTAGGTAAAGAAAAAGTTGAAACCTGATTGTTTTATTTCAACGTATAGTGTGTATGTGTGTACTTTAGAAAACAAAATGTTGGTGTAGTCGTTTTAAAATTAAATTGTAACAAGCTAACGTTGAAAATTATTTTCGTCGCATGTGTTCCGTTTTACGCAAAAGCAACTCACATTGTCTTTCGGTCTTGCGGTGCTTGGGCTGGGATTTAATTACATGTATTATTTTCTCTTGTTATTGTCTTTTGATTTATGATTTCATATTGTTCAAGTTTGGTGTAATTTTTTTGCACGACGACTCTGATTTGAAAACAGCGCTTGACCGCCCATTAAATTTAGTTAGCAATGGACTACTTACATCTTTTTATCAGGTTTAACTGATTAATTTCGATAATTAACGTATTTGCCGAGTTTCTTGTCGGTTCTTGGCAGAGGTATCCCGCTGTAGACTTACGAACTGACGGCGTAGTGACATTCGAAGAACTAAAATGTAACCTAAAATAAATTAGGTGTTATGCATAATGGATACTGTTAATTATCTGCGCTACGATTAATTTTTTTTTATTTTTTATAGATAGCTCGGCAAATGGCTCCATCCCACCTGATGTTAAGTGGAAATGGAGTCCAGACACGAAGATAACTGGTGCAGCGTGAAAACAAACGTAGCATCAGTTAACCTCACTCTGCTGGCCTACAAGGTGCTTCTTCACGCCTCTTTTGAAGGACCCCATATCATAGGAAGGAGGATGAGGAAGGAGAAATATGAAAATGAGACATCAACAATGACCAAAAAGCACAAATTACATTTTAAAAGACGCCATCAGACGCCAGTATTATAACCCCCAGTTATTTTCATAGCGTCGTTTAAGGTAGTACCTACTTACCCAGTCTTTATAATTTTTTTTTTGTCAGTAACCATAACATTTTTTCTTATTTTCAGGTAATTACTTTACTTCATCGGCATCGACATCGACTCTCTAGTAAGTACTCGGGACGTCATAAACCTACAGCTTAACGCATAAAAGCAAATAAGGAAAATAGCTAGGTAAAATTATTGATCTACAAGTGTTCATTAAATTACTATCGGAAAGCTATCCACAACGAACGAACGAACTAACTATATACAACAACCTTTGTTAATTAAATAATCGTAACTGAAAAATCAAAATATTATTATAAAAAAAATAAAAATAAAACTTTCCTACACTCACACCAATTATCTAGCCCAAGAGAAGCTTTGTTATGAAACTCGTTAAATGGTTACTAGACAACGGATCAACATACTTAAAATACTTAAATACGTACTTATTATACATTTAAAACACCCAGACCAGAAACAATTTAGAAAACAATAATTTCTAAATTGACCCGACCGGGGATCGAACCCGGGACCTCAGAGATGGCGACTCCTCATGGTGTACAAACCACTCGACCAAGGAGGTCATCATAGTCATCATAGTTTTGAGTCTCTACAACTACACATACATGATATTTTGAAATGAATTATGAATCGTAAGTGACTATGACAAAATTGAAATGAAAAAAGATCATTAATTATATTTTGTTCACTCCCATATATTATCACGGTGACTTATCAGTAGCTACATTATGAGTAGCGGGGAGTACATGTTTGTGTACTTGGTTTGGTTAATATAGTTATAAGGATTGCTTGTCCGCCTAGCTGCGGCTAGCTACCATCATCATCATCATCATCATCTCAGCCATAAGGCGTCCACTGCTGGATAAAGGCCTCCCCCAAGGATATGAGGGGTATTTGCCGTAATCGCCACGCTTGGCCGGCGAGTTAGTGATCGCAGTAGGTTGAGGGTAACCTCAGAGAGATGCTGCTGCCCATCCTCTGGAATGGTCCCTTAGTCGGCTTTTACGATACCCATGGGAAGTGATGGGGTAGCTACCATCGTCTTATCTTAATATGTCGCCCTAACATCAATGTTAATAGCAATGGATACAACATTGCTGGCAGCTAGAGATGAGATAGTCAGTTCCTAAGTAGCTGAAGATTCCGGGTGAAACGCTTCCACCTTTGGCATCCATCATTCATCAGTATTAGGTGAGACGAAAACAAACTGACGCTAGCTTAAAGATACGTTATTTTCAATTAACCATTATACTGAACCACTACAATGGAAAATACACAAAAAAATGTATCTACTATGAAACGAGGCGGTTTTGATCCGTAAGCTATAATTTGATACCTGCATAATTATTATCTCCACGTGGGAATGGCCAGATTTGAAATGAAAAATGTTAAATACTTACTCAATTGATGTAAAAAAAATTATAATTGCAAGGTGACATCTACTAAGGCATTATTATTTTTAATTGGTCAAATTAGGTATTCTATTCAACAGGGTTATGATACGATGTGATGTTTCACGACTGTGGGACTGCCAGGGTCACGGTAACGCTCACTCTTGAAGATTACAAAGCCTGAGCTGCTCAACGTGACAGCCTGATGATGGTTGTGGGAGGGTACCTCTCGCTGCGTTGCTTGCAGAAAGCCTGCTGCTATTGCTCAATCTATTCTGGATATCGCTCCCTGCCGGAACACCGTGCTTGCTGTCCGTGTGGTCCTGAAGTTTTTGTAGGTGAGTTTTATGTGGCATGTCTTTAGCATGAGAGTTTAGAGGACGTTTACTGGATACCGCCCCCTTTTCGTTACCTGGTACTAGGTGCTTGCTGTCCACGTATACGAGCCTTCTCCGCCTCCTTCGGTGAAAGAGAATCTCACTAATTACGTATCTTTATCTTCTCTTAAGTCCGGTTACCAATGGCCTGGTAGGCTACTCTTGACGCAAACTCAATCTCAATACAATTCCAATGCGATTAATATGTATCGATATTGGGATAAGTTTCGCAATTTCGGAACGCCCCATCTCGATAATGATTTGTTCACTCAATTTCCACGCAATTTAATTCCAATGTAGCGCTATTATCGCTTTTAAGAGTGCCATTTGAATTTTTTAGATTTGGGATTGGAAATTGATTATTGCAATTGTGTTTCAAGAGTAACCTACCTGACCTGCTTTGGATTTTGGTTTATTGAATTTGCTCTTTAAAGATGTTGCTGAGAATGTAATTTTTCTAAGATCTTCGGGCAAATATCATCCTCAACTCAGCATTTGTCTTGAGCATTGTTGTCGTGACCGTTCCCTCGAATTCCAGTTAAAAGACGTACACAGGAAACATTGGTGTTAAAAACTGATAGCAAACTATTTTAAAGTTTGACTTCCCCAAAAATATTATAATTTCATCAGACAAACGTGCCATTCATATTATATTCTCAATTCAAAGCTGTAATTTCCTTGCTCCAAAACTGACAACAATTTTCCAACAGTTCAACCAACTCACAGTGTGGTAAGCCGGCTTTGTGTATGTGGAGTTGTTATTTGCAGTTAATGGAGAACGTTTAACCACTGAGGCAGCCAACTGATAATTATCTCATTGGTTAATTGATCATTAATATTTTTTTAATCACACTAATACTATATTTGTTATTACAATATAATATAGGTGTTTGAGTGGCGCTCAAAAAAGATCAAGTAATCAATAATAGACTTCACCAAATTTAGTACATAACGATTCTTCTTTAATCGGTAAGCAAAGTTTGAAGTGAGAATAGTACTTGTACTGGTGAAATTTCCATCGCCTCTGTGATCTAATGGTTCACCATCGGTATTAGAGCCAGAAGCCTCGATTTCGATTCTCAGCGGAGACAACATTGTGCTCGGTTTTGTTTGGTCTGCTAACTAGCTACCACTATCTAATTTAAGTCTGTCGCCAAGAATAATGCTCCAAAATCATTGTTCTGTCAAACTGTAGAAGAGATAAGATTTCCAGTGCCTCAGTAGTTAAAGGGCGCTTCCTGTTTTTAGCAAGCTCTTACCAGTTGTGTAATAAAAACAAAACCGGCAACTCTGTTATTCCAAACAAAAAATGTTTATGTAAAACAGCACACTAATTATCCTGCAGACTTCTTAAACAGGGCCGAGTGTAAATACAAAAGATACACGCGTAATTACAGATACAATGGGGACGGCGTTGGAGCTGAAAGTGCTCTGAAGGCATGTGTTTATTAAAAAGAAACAAAGACGCAAAGGCTACGCTTTAGTTAGCGCATAGTGTGAAACACTGCTATGTCTGTACAATGTTTCATTTCCATGTTATGTTCTTATTTCGTACGGGTAAGTACTAGGCTTTCATCTCAGATGTTAAGCGGTGACAAGACCGAAGGGTAAACTTACTTCATCCGTAATCCTCAATTACCTACTGAGGATCTGGTTATCTTATTTCTAACTGTCGGAAAACAAGAATGCTCTAAAATTGATGTTAAAACAAGCCCTTTTTAACCAAACCGTGTACAAACATGTACCCCCGCAGTGAATCGAACCCGAAATCTCTTGATCAAGACCGATGATCTTAACCGCTACACCATCAGAGCAGAGCCAGTGGTCATGGGTTCGATTCGCCGGGTATCCAGCGACGATGAAAATGTTGTCAGTAGATTTCAAGAACTGGCAAAGTATTCTTATCAGAGTTAGGAACCCGCAATAATGGTAGGCTTTGTATGGTCACAGGTCGAAACACGCAAAACACAGCGGTTGTAAATAGTTATATAACGAGATCTTCCGTTGGACACCGGAGATCAAGAACATAAGTCAAGATGACAGTGAAAGATCTTTGACATTTTAAGTTGCGTAATGTATTCATCATCATCATCATCAGCTCATTTTATGCCCCCACTGCCCACGGGCCTTCCCAATGGATAGATAGAGAGAACGGGCCATGTGACCACGCGGGCCCAGTGCGGGTTGATACGACTGCTAATGCATTGGTCCCGCCAACGGCTTTACGTGCCTTCTGAAGCATGGAGGAGCTCGAGATGACAAATTTTTGGTCACCCACCCGATGACCGAGTTGCTCAACCTCAGCAGTCGTAGACCGGGCGTGATAACCACTGCGCCATCGAGCGCCAAATGGAAATGGCTGGATGAAATGGATTAATCTAAAATTAAATACACGTCCTAAGAGGCATTAATTAATTAATGCGTTTATAAATCCAACAGGTTTTACAGTCAGAGCCATACTATAGTAATTCTTGTTGTAAATATTTTGTATAACGGCAGTTTTATGTAGGTGCTTCATGCTTTCAAAAATGTACAGGTTTTGTTGTTATTGCCACAAAGGCTCATGTTTTGCTTGTGATTGCGATTCGGCCCTGCAGTATTTATGGCCGATGCACGATACATTCCGAATTGCAATGCTGCTGAAACTGATATTAGCGATGCTCGTTTTTCGTTGAGTTCTACTGAAATATTGGTGCTATTGTTTGTTCCATCGATCTATAGTATAGGTGTTCAGTTAACTTTATACATTACCATTCAGTGATGTAGTAGTAGAAAGGTAAGGTCTAAGTATTTTAATAATAAAAGTAAAATACATAGCCTATAACTGTCCCACTGCTGGGCAATAACCTCCATCATTGACATTAAGTCATCACTACAATTACTGGGTAATGGCTTAATCACCACGCTTGCCAAATACGGGATGGTGATCACAGACCCGGTTACATCGGCCATCTCCCGAGGCGAGGTGAGATTAGAATAGAATAAAACATATTGTCTTTGATCACTCCATTAAAATAAATAGTTTTTACTGACTGAATAGTAAGCAAAGAGGCCTCTATAATTTACATGCGCGGGATTGTTAACACAAACTAGGACTAAACATTGAAAAGTCCGAAACACTTTCCTGACTTAGATTTTGAACCCAGTATCCGGAGGGGATATCGAGCTGAGCGCTTTGCTGGTATTTGTTGTTGATACAGTAAGTCATAGAACAGCAATAGAGGATATTTCTTAATGTATTTTTAAATACGCTTCAGTAGCTGAGTGGCAAAGGATTGTTTTTTTTATATTAACGGGTAAGCACAGTGCCTTGATCTCACCTAATAATAAGTGATGATAAAGCCAATGATGGAAGCGCACTTCACCCGGGATCCTCAACTAGTGAGGCACTGGCTATCTTATCTGTAGCTGCCGGAACACAACAATGCTACAAACATTGATGTTATGGCGACATGGCATATTTAGATAAGATGGTGGTAGCAAGCCAGGCGGACAAACAAGCCCTACCACCACCCAAACCGAGTACTCAAACATGTACCCCCGTTACAGTCATAGGCTATTTACTTACTTACTACTATACCTTTATATATACTTCGGTCACTAAGCACTTAGCTAATTTAGCTACTCATCCGTATTACCACTGACTAAAATGTGTGTAACTTAAATACTAAATACCTAAAATAACATCAACACTTTCAGTTGCAGCGCAGCGCAGAAACTGTGAATCCATCGTTTTATTTTTGATAGAACTAACTTAATAATGGCGAGTTGTTACAGTATTTTAGAGCGGCGAGGAATGTCTAGCGTTTCCTGCAACGGGCGTTATTGTAGTGGCCATTTTAACGGATTTAATTCCTTCGGATTCCGGGGCAGGGAGTCGTGTTCGTCCAGATCTGTGTTTATTAGGAGAGATCCGTTCCATTCTTCGTGAAATTGTGAAAAGATTTCGATTCCTCCCTTTTATTTCTGATAAATCTTACCTTTAATGGACACTGCCAGTTGCAATTCTGTTTCGATTTGTGTAAAATTTGTTATTTACTTTCTTATTGGGATCGTATTTGCTGTTTTAATTTTTATTACTCTTTTGTTTTAAATTAAACTTTTAAATAAATTAATCTAAGATTAAGAAAAAAAAGTGTAAAGGTTCTTAAGAATTAGAATTTTATAAAATAACATTTATGGTTGAAGTCGTGTTTTTTAAATATACCAACCAATATCGACCACAAGATCTAACAGCAGACAGAAGCACAAAATATGATTGACGTAAGGGTTAAACAACATTAAAAAATAAAATGTACGGTGCAGCACAGAGTTTGAATGAGTGAGTGAGTGAATGGTGAGTGAGTGAGCGAGTGACACGCACTCGCACAACGGATCAAGCGCTAATTGGAGAGGCCTGGCCCTCTGCTGATGATTGCGGGATTACTGAATAAAGAGAGCTTGTACAGAAAGAGCGCTCTCAGCTCAGTCACACTCTCAGCTGAGCATTGACGATTTTTTACAACCTTTTTTTTAAATGGACGTAAACCGTAGCGGCATAGTGCATTTCGGCTTTTGCACCCGCAAATCCTTTGTCGGTGATAGAAGGCCTTAGGCAGTGAAGCCGGCTGTAGGATTGCCCATGTGTGTTTGAATAGAACGTGTAATAGAAACGGGTTGGTGGTTTTAAAAGTACGACCCTAATTCCTTGTTCTGCCGCGAAGCATCGTTTGTGCTGTATTTCGGTTTGAAAGAAAGATAGAAAAACAAATACAAAGACACAAAAGACAACAGAAAAAATTGTTGTCAAAGTTTGAAAGGTAAAGTAAAACGATTAAGGCGATAGCTGTCAGATTCTCATTAGGTCGATTGAAGATCTGGGGCAATATCTTGCTAAGTTAGATTCTGTTTCATTTGGATTCGGAGTTAGCTAATTTCTAAGACTGCATGGTCGGCAATGCACGACCGACGACGACCGACGACGACGACGAGTTTATCAATGGTTCGTTCTTTTTAAATTCACTTACAGAGAAAATGCAATTTTAAATAAAAGTTTTTGACAGCATTAACAATAATACCAACTAGAATTTTAGAAAGGTTGATAGATTAACAAACATTGTTTGCAATCGCAAACAGCGCAACTACACCGGCGAGCCGAGACGCGTTTACAAAACTGGATGTAACCGCGAAATTTTAAAACAATTTTTAGGGTTCCGTAGCCAAATGGCAAAAAACGGAACCCTTATGGATTCGTCATGTCTGTCTGTCTGTCTGTCTGTCGGGGGTTCCCTGTTGGGGGTTCCCCATACTTAGAACTGAAACTCAAAATTTTTTTTTTATCAAACCCATACGTGTACCCCACACATCTATGGATAGGTCTTCAAAAATGATATTGAGGTTACTAATATAATTTTTTCTAAACTGAATAGTTTACGCGAGAGACACTTCCAAAGTGGTAAAATGTGTGTCTCCCCCCTTGTAACTTCTAAAATAAGAGAATGATAAAACCAAAAAAAAATATATGATGTACATGACCGTGCGAACTTCCACCGAAAATTGGTTTGAACGAGATCTAGTAAGTAGTTTTTTTAATACGTCATAAAGTACGGAACCCTTCGTGCGCGAGTCCGTCTCACACTTGGCCGGTTTTCTTTTTTACCTTTCAATTTAAATCGCCTTATCACTGGAAGTGATGTCTTTTTCTTACATCTTTATTGATTTGTTGTATGCACTACTCGTATAGATATACAGCGTGGGAAGGAGTATACCGACAAATTGAAACCAAGGATTCCTGGTGGTATTACGAGTAAATTATGTTATATCAATATGGGTCTAAAACTGCGTAATTAACTTACTTTATTTTTAGAACAAAAATAATAATTATCGACAGTACTTCCTTGTAAACAAAACCTAAGTTCAAAGAGTGAAATAGAAAACGTCAAACTTCACGAAAGACTCCGACAAAATACGATAAACGACGAATGAAGTCAACGTCAGTGTGAGACATTGATTATTAATTATTACTATGTACTTGTGTGAAGGTGTGTGTGATTACGTCAAATAGTTAGGGCGTGTTACCCTTGAGATTTTTTGAACTTGTGAATTACTTAAAAAATTAATATCTCGAAAATTAGGCTTTACTGGCCCATGTTTATATTACTTTTTTTTTGTCCAAATAGGCATTAGAATCTTTGGTTATAATTTGTCGGCATACTCCTACCCACGCTGTATAATTATGATAGACACAATATAAAAACAATTCAACTAGTTTTATCAGATTCGCGAGATGCTCTTGAGACGCCACAATTTATCCAGGAGAGTTTTTTGTAAGTTCTCGTTAGATCGCCCCGGGGACAAATTAAAATGTACTCTTCTTTCGCAGCCAATTATAAAGAGCCCTGATAAATTAGTGCTGGGGTTGGATATCAAATTAGATGCCGCTTTCTTTATTAGCAGTCTTGTTCGTTTAGAGATGAAAGGATATGATTTCCAGATTCTATTAACTAATACTCTCTTGGTATAAAATACGAAATAGAAATGGCAATATTACAAACGTTTCATGATATTAACTTTTAATTTTTATTTTTATTTGTTGCCGGTAATACTTATAGATTGGGTTAAATGTGTGTAACTGGACTGGTCAAGTGTTTAATAAATAAATAAATTTAATGTATTATTTATGGAGGAGCTCGATGGCGCAGTGGTTAACGCGCCCGGTCTGCGAGTACTGAGGTTAAGCAACTTTCGCAAAGGCCGGTCACCGGATGGGTGACCAAAAATTTATCATATCGAGCTCCTCTGTGCTTCGGAAGGCACGTAAAGCCGTTGGTCCCGGCTGCATTAGCAGTCGCTAACAACCACCAATCCGCACTGGGCCCGCGTGGTGGTTTATGGACCGTTCTCCCTAATCCATCCATAGGGAAGGCTTGTGCCCCAGCAGTGGGGACATAAAATGAGCTGATGATGATGACTAATTATATATAATTATATAAACTAATTGAATTAATAACTAATTATTATTAATTCAACTATTAACTTTCATACAAATTAGCGCCCGCCCACGTGTTGTGGTTGTGGTTGTGGTACGTGGAAAACAAGCCTAAAAGTTCTATTACTGGTGAGATTACGCGGCGGAATCGCACACGCGTCAGCGTTACGTGTCGCGCGCGACGTGGCCGTGACAAAACGCCACCATTAGAACCGCGCGCGAGTGATTTCTCACGGTGCCCGCGCGACTTATCATTTGGAATCCACGTCTATATGAGATAAACAGCGTATGGGTGCCGTTTATCACAGTTACATACGGCATTCAACATCAGCCTATAACTGTCCTACATCGGCACAGTGAACATGATGGTGAGATCGGCCAAAATCTTTAGCCTAATGTGGGTTGGTTTGTTAACGTCTGCTGTCTTACGACAACGACCGGGGCCAACGGCTGAGCGCGCTTTACGAAGCACAGTAGTCAGCAGCAGTGCAGGTAGATATACCCGCTTTTAATGCGCATTTTTTCCAATAAGTTAGAATTTTGTTTAACCATAATAGATGCTCATGACTCTGACACTTGCAATAAATGTAATAAGTACTTACATATTTGCAAAAACCCGCATTGGGCTTGTATAGTGGATTGTTGTCCTAAAACCCTTTTAAACTATTGTTCACAGGATAACCTAAGCCCAGCGCTGGGACGTTTAAAGGCTGATGATAATATACTAAAGGCTAGTAAAACCTATGACGAAAACGTCGCGTCAGCATTACGTGTCGCGTGAATAAAACGCAGCCGTGATAGAGCGGCGTCGTTCTGAGGCGCGAGCGGAAAATCCGTCATTAGGACCTCGGCAACTTTTCATCCGGAAACCGTAACGATAGGAAACGTACTGACAGTAGGTACACACGGCTGCACGTCAGATTATCACAAACTGTCGAATTTCCTCAATAGACTTTGAATTTTATGTATATGGCATATGGTTGAACATTTATTGAAGAAAGGAGATGTTTAATTTTGTATGGAGAAAATGCCAACACCTTGTACACAATACCTACCGAAAGATAGCTAATGTATGAAATAAACTTATTCGAAATGATTTTCTTCAAATAAATGAATAGTTTTCATGTTAGAATTATCTGAAATACTAAGAGTATGTTCCGATGTACACTGCGAGCACTGTCCAGTGCTCGTACTGGTGAGAAATTTGTTCCGTTAGGGACTGACAGTATACTGCCGCAGTATCCTAGGGAAATATATGACGTCATAAATCGTCGCCATTTTTATACTGTAAGCACTGGCATTTTCAAGGTAAGGTGCTCTCAGTGCTTTGATCACGTGATCAACAGCGTCCAGAAATGATGACATGGATGACAGCATAGATGACAGTATACTGGCCTGCGTTCCGCAGCTTGATAAATTGTATATGAGCTAAATTCCTATCTAAAACATGTGTACCTACACAACACGATTAATTAGCGTCCATGTTAAAGTTTACCTAATCTAAAACTATGTCCAATTAAAAACTAATTATATACATAGAATGGTGAATAGTAAAAATGTAACAAATTGAAAACTTATTCTAGGTTAATGTTGACAACTTTATGAAGTTTTCTCTATAAGTGGGAGATGCCGAACCGAGAACATAACAAACAACACGATACTAACGGATCAATTTACGCTAAATCAAATAATAAATAAATGCGTGGATATATATAGGTTTACGTCATTTTAAGTTATTTATTTATTTACGAAGAGCTCGATGGCGCAGTGGTTAACGCGCCCGGTCTGCGAGTGCTGAGGTTAAGCAACTTTCGCAGAGGCCGGTCATCGGATGGGTGGCCAAAAATTTATCATCTCAAGCTCTCCATGCTTCGGAAGGCACGTCAAACCGTTGGTCCCGGCTGCATTAGCAGTCGTTAAAAATCACCAATCCGCATTGGGCCCGCGTGGTGGTTTATGGCCCGTTCTCCTTATCCATCCATAGGGAAGGCTCGTGCCCCAGCAGTGGGGATATTAAATAAGCTGATGATGATGATGATGATTTACTTACAACTCGACTATGATTATTAAAGTAGCTGAACACTTTAACATTTTTTTAAATATAAACATTTACTTTATGTGTAGGTAAATAACCAATGAAGCAATAAGTGTGTAAAAATAGCTATTCTCCGAGCTACTATACTATACACTGTGAGTTACCCACTGAAGGTAGTAAATCCAATAAATCGATGTACCTGAGTGATTCTTTGTTAAACGGAGAGATATTGGAGATAATGCCACTTCATTTTCTGCGAGAATCTATAAGTCATGGGTTTATAATAACTAGTGGTCACCCAGAGGTCGAAATTCAACCGTAATTTTATTAAGGCTACACGGATTGTATCCTAAGCAATGAAAAATTAAAAAAAGATAGAATGTGAATTTGGATTGGCATTGACAGATTTCGGCCGCTCCTCTTCCGTTTTTGAAATTTTTGAAAAGAGTATATATGCGTGTGTGTCAAATACACGGTCATGTGTGTAATGTTTGTTTTATTGATTTAATGTTTTTTTATGCATAATTAAAAAAAATATTAACATTCTGATATCCTTCTCTATATAAACTATAAGTGTGCGAAATTTCCTACTCCTCCGACCGCACAATTTTCGTAAAAAGGTGTACAAAGTTTTTGCTTCACGTATTAATATATAGATATCGGTAAAAAGGGTGTGAGTAGTCTTGAAATATAGAACTATATAATTTTTTAAATTACTTGTTGTCAATATTTATATTATGTTGAATTATGGATTCACAATGCTAGAGAACTGAACCTGAGACCACTGGGTCTACGACCAGTCGTCTTAACCACTAAACCACAGCTGCGATTAATTGATTAAAAAAAAAAACAATATACCTGCTTTGAAATTTGTTTCCATTAAATGTTTAAGGATAATTTAGAAATCTAGAAAAAAATATTACAAGCTTATTAAAAACGTTTATTCCTTTGAATTCATGTCATCGTTGTAAAAATTCAAATCGCATAAATTCAACTAAAGTTTAATAAACTGTTTAAAAAAACTAAAGACAAGTGTAACCAAGAGGAACCTAAACCCTACCCCCTTCGCCAGATAACGAACTAAATAAATCCTGGCAACATTAGATCACGAGCTATCCGCCAACCGTTCGCCAACCATTCGCCCACCTCAAATGGACCGCAACATTGTACCGCGCTTGAACAATGAACATTACTGCAGTAGAGTTAACGACTAAATCCCATTTAAATAATGGCTTTGTTATATCTTGGATATCGGGGCTCTATTTGAAAATGTTGGTGCAGTAAGATTATTCACTAATTTAAATGAATTAGTCGTATAACTAGCTGCAGTAGAAAGGACGAAATCTATATAATAATACGTGAAACAAAAACTTTGTATCCCTTTTTACGTAAATTGCGCGGACGGTGGAGTATGAAATTTCTCACACCTAAAGTTTATATCGAGAAGGATTGCAGAATGTTAATATTTTTTAAATTACGCATACAAATACATTAAATTGTTCAATAAAACAAACATTACACACACTACCATGTATTTGAAACACACGCACAAATACTCTTTGCAAAAATTTCAAAAATGGAAGAGGAGCGGCCGAAATCTGTCAATGCCAATCCAAACTCACATTCTATCTTTTTTAATTTTTCATTGCTTAGGATACAATCCGTGCAACCTTAATAAAATTACGGTCGAATTTCGACCACTGGGCGACCACTAGTATGGTGAAATATACGAGTAGTGTCTCTTTACCTAATACGAGAATTTATTTGTCAAAGCCCTAAATGTAAACTGCAGTGTACGTAGTTTTTCTATATTTTTACAATAGTTCTATTATTATTTATTTTGGGGGCCTTTGCCCAGCAGTGGGACTGTTATAGGTTATTTACATACTTATTTTGCTTACTGATAGATTCTCCATGAAATACAGACACTGAAAATCTTTTTCTAATATATATGTACCTACCTTGGTTTACAACATTATAATAATTCAGACGATGCATCACCTGCTCACTTACCCTACTTCTTGCACTATGGACGATTTAATCTAGGCTGACCAAAGGGTTGTTGACATGGCACTTTCTGGTCAGGAAGAACTTGGAACAGGATGATATTGGTGTCGCTGTCATAATAAAGACAAAGAATTAATGTGATTTTAACTTAGATGATAGAGTTCTTGGCGGGAAAGTGAAGAGTCATGTCTGCGGTTTTGTATTATTTTCTAAAATTTTTGTTATGTCGAATATTAATGTAAAATAATGGTGGGCTGTTAACCGTTTAGTGTTCTTGAGCGTGCATGAGTATTGGCAAATGAAACAAAACAGTGCAACGCCACTTTTCAAATTCTCTCAAAAAATCCTCGTGAGGTCTTACGAAAGCCTCCACATCTTTACTGCGATAATGGGTATATCATTTCTCACTATTCATATCTATTATGATTCATCGTCATCATACAGGAAGGAAATATTGTTTATTTATATGTATAACTTGTAAGAAAAAATACTTTGACAATGATTAAATGTGCTAATCGCACGAAGCCATCAACAAAAGGAAAAAAAAAATTTAATGATAGTTATTCTCTCCAGAACTCCCACGGTCCAGCCAATGCAATAGGGTCGCCAGATTATCAGGAAGCCGCAGCCACTCGTTCCGAAATGGAAACAGAGTGACATTCAATTCCCTCCATTACCGTGGGCCCTCGAAAGTTTCCAAACAAATGCCAACAGTTTCCAATAAGCCCGCACAATGGGAGAAGCAGCACTAACAACGCACAGTGAACCAGGCGCGCGGCAGACCTCAGAAATTTAATTGAAAAAGCAATCAGCGATGACAACCGACCATCGACTGCGGCCACGCGTCCCCCATCTAAATTGGGATGCGAGTTTATGACCTCTTATCGGTGTGTGTTGTCGGCACCTATTAGATTGCATACCGTATTTTTTAAATTTAAATTTGCGTGTGTTTCGATTTGAGTACCCTAACTCCTATTTTGTTTATGTCGATTTCTTTAGAATCGAGAAGTTAGCTCACGCGAAAATTTCTGCTTCCCCTATAATATCTTAGTCTGTCGCTATAACAAAAATGCTGGTAGCATAGTAGCGCTTCTAACCGCCTAGATATGTGGTCTATTATAAAGGACCCCCCTGTCTTAGACCAGAGGTCCTGGGTTTGATTTTTAGTGGGAGTACATGTTTGAGTACTCGGTTCGGTTGGTGGTAGGGTTTGTTTGTTAGTCTGACTAGCTACCACTTTTATATCTACATTATGTCGCCATAGCATCATTGTTGTGTTCTGGCAACTAGATAGTTTGAAAGGTGGAAAACATCTAAGAAAAGTAAGTAGCCTATAACTGTCCCACTGCTGGGCAAAGGCCTCCATCATTGAAGTCAAGTCATCACTACAATTGATGAGTTATGGCTAAATCTGAAATGGAAGCTAAATGGAAAACATCTGTACCGAAAAATTAGCAAAAATGAGATAATGAGAAAAGATGTGTACAGTAAATAATTTGAATTTTATTGTAGGTACGAGTTCTCTTCGTTACAATGCGGTATATATTTAAACTCAAATCAAAGAACCCTAGCAATCAGTTTTCCCTGTAGCCCGGAATAACACGAGCTGCCACCGGCGACACTGAATGCGCCCGGAGTGACCATCGCTTTGCGTGGCATCGATGCGGCGCGTGAACGGAATACACAATAGCTTATTACCTTGCTAGTTTGGTATGGCGATGAGATTTAAATCTAACGCAGCGTGATTCTTTGTTTTTCTGATCGTACCTAATATGTTCTTCTTTAACTATGTTGTTATAACATTAAACTAACTATTCAAAGATTTATAACGGGGATAAGTGCAAACTACTTTGTAGATGTATTATAGACAAACCTTTATACCCGACGTTTCGCAACAGCAGTCGATCCGTGACCACGACCGGTTCTACACCTTCTAGGGTGCATTACGGTCGAAACGTCAAGTACAAAGGTAATTGTATATGATACCTATACAAAGTAGTTTGAGTTATAGTAAAATAAGTTTACAATTTGCTTCTTACTTTGATTGATCATACTTCTCAGTTTATTGTTTAGAGTCTTTTTAGTGAAGTGTTGAAGTAAATAGAGTTAGAAAGGCATTCGTAATCAGCTAAGCTATTTTTAGGATCTTCAAGAAAATCCGTGGTAAACAGAATTGACAGTATTCCAATCCCGCACACTGGATAAGAGTGGATGAGAATAATAGCAGTGTTAATTTAATAGTTCTAAGCGTACATACTATATAACATAGTGCACAATTGTTTAATGTACAATTGTGCCCTATATGTATGTAGTAAGTAAAAATCTTTTTTGTTAATGTTAACTTATATTTTGGCTAGTATTGTTTTTGAATGTAAAATTTATGAATGTTCAAATATTTTTTAACGCAAATTTTGTTGCGAACAAATTATAAAAACACAAATGTTGAAAAAATTTCTACGAGCAGGGTTTGAACCTGCATCCTTCTGACATTCCGGGTCAGGTGCTCTTCCAATAGTTCCAATTTTTTAAACATTTGTGTCTTTAAAATTTATGACTTAATTACCGGGTTAATAGCTCGATAGATGACTGCATTCTGGTTTGATGTTAGATTCACGGTTTTCAAAAACGGATCTAAAAATCAGATTACGCACTTGTACTTGCACTAAATCTTTACTTTTCTTTTAATTCACACAAGCCCAAGTGGTAATCCCTGACGACCGCTCAATTAACGACTAAAACCAACAGTTAAACGTGCCTCCTGAAATAGGTCGTTACTATAATTAAATTTAGTCACCCTTCCAAATACCAGGCAATACGAAAACTGCCTAGCTTTTACGACCGTAACCCGGACGCACTAGTCACTGCGGCAACGTGCTACCCAATTAAATACATTAAGAGGAAACACTAAGGCGACTGATTATATGAAAAGTAGAAAAAATCAACGTTTCGTAGTCCCCTGTTTCCTTCTCCAAAACTGAACCGATTTAATTATTTGTTTCATTTAAAATTAAAAGAAAGCTTTGGCTGTGTCCCTATGTTTTGCTTTTTTTCATAAATTAATTATTAAAAAAGATATGAACCTTTAAAAACCTTAAAAATTGGCCAGATTTTTGCTGTGTTCAGACATCCAGCAAACAAATTTGACGAGATTAAATAAAAAAAAATCAAAACACAGCCAAAGCTTTTCTTTAATTTTTAATGAAAAAATTAATTAAATCGGTCCAGTTTTGGAGGAGGAATCAGGGGACTACGAAACGTTGATTTTGTCTACTTTTCATATAATCAGTCGACCTTAGTGTTTACTCTTAATTGCAAATAGCATGTCTATTTTACAGCTGACTTGTTGCCAAGTTCCTTGTCAGCTTTTAGGTTTTAGCTTGTAGACGTTTTCATTACGAATCGTAATTAGGTCGCTTTGCATTCACGACCGCCAGCTTACTTTAATTGTCGAAGGCTTAAGGGGATGCTACTTCATGAATAGAAAACATACTGATCAGCGGCTGGCTTAGTTGCTGGGCTGTTATCCGTTACCACATACATACGTGTTGGATTTATGTAATAACGCACGGTGACAGTACAACACAACTTATAGGTAGTTATAAACAATGAAATAGAAGTGAGATGTTACTGCTATTTATGTTTTAAATGTTTTTTTTTACATTTTAGTTACTACATAACTTCATCATCGCCAGATCATTTTATGTCCCCACTGCTGGAGCACGACCTTTTCCTATGGATGGATATAGAGAACGGGCCTTAAACCACCACGCGGGCCCAGTGCGGATTGGTGGTTGTTAACGACTTATGACGCACGGAGGAGCTCGAGATGATAAATTTTTGGGCACCCATCTGATGACCGGCCTTTGCGAAAATTGCATAATCTTAGCAATCGTAGACTCCCTGTCTCTCTCCTCGCTGCAACTGGATAGGTTTCGAGCTCTGGTCCTGAAGACGGACTGACATTGTGGCATTTTCATACAAACACTTCAACACTTCGATGTACCAGTAGTCAATTTGGCACCGCTGGAGAGACTGTAGCACGGCCCATGTTTCAATCGAATCGAAGGCTTTTTCATAGTCCACAAACGCTAAGCAAAGATGCTGGTTATACTCTTCGGTCTTCTGTATAACCTGCCGCAGCGTATGTATGTGGTCCATGGTGCTGAAGCCTTTTCGGAAACCGGCTTGTTCGATAGGCTGGAAGTCATCAAACCTGCGTGCGAGACGATTCGTTATGTCTCTCGAAAACAGCTTGTAGACGTGGCTAAGAAGTGAGATGGGCCTGTAGTTCTTCAGCAGGGTTTTGTCGTCCTTTTTGAAGAACAGTACCACCATACCTTCGTGCCACGTCTCTGGCGCTCTGCCCCCTAATATGATGGAATTAAATAGCTTCTGAAAAGCTACGAGTACCGGTCTTCCGCCTGCTTTCAGAAGCTCGGCCGTAATTCCGTCAGCAAATGGTGCCCTGCCGTTCTAGAGCTGTTTGAGAACCATACTAATCTCGTACGGGCTGATGTCCGGGATGTCTTCGGTATAGTGCCGGGTTAACGAGTGGTTCAGACCACGGTATGAATCGCACAAGGACGCTTTTTGAACTTGCTAACGTCTACGAAATTCTATGTTGCAATGCACACGTCGTACAAAAAGTTGGTCATGAAATCAGTAAAGCCTCCGCGAAAAAATCGGACCGATTGTCGGTCCTACAAAAACTCGGTCGTGGGCCGTAAGTCAAACAAAAGGTATGCAACAACAATTTGCTCACAAAATTTTCAGTTGCGTCTTTTCATTTACGACAGCATCACAAAACGATTCAAGAGCTAATTCTATATCCTTAACACTTATTTAAATATTTATGTGAGAATAAATCATGTCGACCCGTTCGTCGCGTCGTTACGTGAAATACAAACACAACTTCGCATTCGTTATGCCAAGTATTTATATAGTTATAAGCCAAAGGCTAGATAAAAAAAAACACATTTGTACAATTAAGTAAAAAGCAAGATTCATTAAGAGCAGGTATTTTTCGTTTATTTTTATAGTTGATTATAGTTGTGTTGTGTGTTTAAGTATGTTATTTTTTTGAAAAGGGTTTGCTGTTGGCTTTTTGTCTTTACAGCGTTACGGGATTTTTTGTGGGCGGCGAGAAACTTACAGGGTTCCTCAAGCCGTGAGATCGAAACATCCTCAGAAGGTTTCCAGAGGGATAGCATCACGCAGTCGTGTCCCTCCCCTACTAGGTTCTCCAAGACGTTTGGATTGGAATCGAGGTATAAGTACGTACCTACTCAAGTTGGATGGTAATTTCGACAAGCGTTACCGCTGCAGTGGCGTGCTGCGCTAATGTTTCCTCCGAGCTGCGGCCATCGCGCCAATCAACTTCGCTTCACAATTCACGTTCAAGCGAGCTTTTAATTTGTAACCTAATTAAAACTTTCATTTTGACTTCCTTGGTAGGCTCGAGTCCCAGCAGTAGGGACATAAAAACATGACCTGGCCATGATGACCATACAGTGACAATACAAATTTATAGCTAGTATATTTATTTCTTTATTTATTTATCTTATATTTATCTTATATTTAAAGCCAACACGCCTGTATGCTAGGATATTACATCAATACACACTAAATATGTAAATACTTAACAATTTATTAGTAGTAACTAAGATAAAACAATATCGGTTCTATCTTTTTCTGTATCCATCTCTGTTTGTAGCTGTGGTGGATACATTGAGACTTAGGCAGAAGGTACAACTTTTCCAACAACAACATTAAATGTTTTATTTATTTAGTAGGACGGGTATAAGATGCTTTTGTAAGAAACGAGTTAAAGTGGTAGAACGCTTGAGCGCTGGGACTGTTATAAAGGGTCAGTAGCATTATCCCCCAGTTGCAGTTTCACCCGACAAATAAATATTGCTTCGAGCATGTCGCGTGCGCAGATCACCTGGATTCGCGAACAATTGGTGTCGTCGGCGACCTGTTCATTGCATACAATTTTGCGGCAAGTCCAATCCCACGCCCTCTGCTGCTTCAGGACCGTCCATCTTGCTGTGTTAAAGTAAACAGTTAAAAGCAAAAAGTTGTTCATTCCGCCTAAGTCGCAATATATCGAGGCTTGCCGTACCAGCTACCAACAAGGATGGATACAGAAACGGATAGAACCCATATTGTTTTATGTAAATCATGACGCCGTCTACGTAGTTTTCTATTTATTCAGAAATTCATTTAATTAAACAAAGTTGGTACGTTTTATGAATACTCACTGTACTGCTGACACTTCCAAATGTAATATTCCAAATGTTTTGGGAAATTTTACATAAATTGGAGGGAAACTTAGATGTACCTGACGTGCCAGACAGATAATTTAACCTATTCAAACGCTTAAGCTTAAGCCTTCACCAACCTAAAGTTCAGGAACCAAATCTCATTAAATTCTGATTCGCTTTGCTTTAAAACTTTTTCCTAGTCATAACTTGTATGAACTGGTTGCGGATGATACGGTTTGTTTTTCTACTAAACTCTGTTGCAAAACAATTGAACCATGCAACCTGTGCTGTTCACAAGTTTTTAAAGTGTTTGAACACGATCAATATAAATGCCGCATAAGGCCGTCAGCAGACTCTCTTCAAATATTAAATCCACCATGGTGAGTCGGGTACCACTGACCAATCGATAGCAAAAATTAAGCTACATTGGGCGCAAGTGCCAGGTGAAAAATTTTATGACATTGAAGCAGCGCCTCCTAATTACAAACGGGAAGAATCGCCATACTATATTTTGTTTCATAATTCAAAATTCAAAATCATTTAGTCAGTCTAAGCTACATGTAGCTCTTATGCCATCGGTTCGTAAGTCACAGTACACAGGGCGGGAAACCTTGCACTAAAGAAAAAAGAACAAGGCAAGAAAATCAGCAAGGACGTTTCTTTTTACACGACTGCCAAAAAAAGGAGTGTTATGTTTTCAGGGTTCTGTATGTATGTATGTATGTATGTGATGTTTCTTTATTCCACCATAACTTCTAAACGCCTGCACTAATTTAGATATATGAGGTATCGTTGCAATCCTTGCATCGTTCCGACTAACATAGGCTAGTAAAAATTTGGAATTCAACCCCTATGTGAATAAAATATGGGATGAAATTTTGTATGATGAAAATTTGTCATTATTGGAGTTAGAGAGTAGAACTTGATGTTTAGCATGATATCGGTAAAGGTTAATTTTTTGTTTCTTCTTGTATAAAAATGTTTAGAAATTAAATTACCTAGCATGACATATTTTATTAAAATTAAACTTATCACTAATTATGTACCCTTAACCACTTTATTGTATCAAATGCCAACATTACTAAGTAACTTAGTCCTAAGTCCTAGTCTAAAGCATATATTGACTGGTAACAACGCCAGTGCTGTCCGCCGCTGCATTTTAATGGAAAAATTTGCTACATCAATGAACTTACGGTTACGGTAGGAATAAAGTTGAGTTTAAAAAATGCTCCCAGTCCGACAGTAGCGTAAAAAATAAGCCTGAAAGGAGCGGAAAATGTAAAACTGACGTTAGCTTTTCCCGGATTCCTCAGTGTTTTCATGTACTACGAATAGGTTTTCGGTTTTTTGTTCGCACACCATCCAAAAGTCGGTTTCTCCCTGGCAATGACTCATTTATGCTTCCATTTATCGCGCCGAATGCGAGAGTGTAAGTTGAAAATACTTTTCTTCAGAGCTGATTTTTGAACCGACTTAAAAAAGGACGAGGTTCTCAATTCAAATGTGTACGTTTTTTTTATTGTGGCACTGCATTTTTGAAATACAATTTATGTTTTAAGACACTGGATTTTTTTAGTTATAATTTTATGAATCTGCAAACTCGGTTTTTGTGGGTTCTATGAGACAGAGAGCGGTCACGCGTTCAAGAGTTCCGGCGGCGTTCCGAAGAACGCATTCAACGTTTGACCGCGTGAACCGCTTTCTTGTATTGAACGCGGATATGGTTGGTGATAAGGCTTGTTTTAAGCCCACCTGGATACCACTATCTTCTCTAAGTTGGGCAACCAGCTTTGATAAAATACACTTTAAGTTTGAAAACTTTTGATAGTGGTTCGAAGCAATGTATTTAAAAAGGGTCATTGTGTGATTCTCATTGTGGTAGTGCGTAGGATTTTTGGTGAGATGCGCTTCCACCTTTTGCCTTATCTATACTAATATTATAAAGCTGAAGAGTTTGTTTGTTTGTTTGGTTGAACGCGCTAATCTCAGGAACTACTGGTTCGAATTAAAAATTTATTTTTGTGTTGAATAGTCTATTTATTGAGGAAGGCTATAGGCTATACATCCCTATTGACTGACTAATAGACTAATAGACTGACTAATACTAAATGACTATTAGGAGTGGAGCAGCAATGAAAAATGTTGCAAAAACCTGGAAATTTTTTTTAAAAGACTGATGATCTTTCACTTATAGAATGATACAGTCCTTGCGGGCAACAGGTCAATATTTTGATAAAAAATAAGGTACAAATTTTTGTACGGAAAAACACGAAATCAACGCGGACAAGTTAGTGCTAGTTTATACTACTATACTAATACTAATAATATTATAAAGAGGAAACCTTTGTATTTTTGTATGTATGTATGTATGTATGTAGGTACGTATGTATGTATGTATGTATGTATGTATATATGTATGTATGTTTGCCACAAATAAACTCAAAAAGTACTGGACCTATTAAAAAAAATATTTCACCATTATAATGCTACTTTAGCGCTGAGTAACAGGCTAAATTAAAAAAAAAATAACAATTTAATTTTCAATAGAAAATGATTTGTTTGTTTTGTTCTCATGGAAACCATTGATATATAATTTAACTCAATGATGGAAACTGTCAAAGCGGTACGGAGTCCGCCAGGTCAGCTAGTTGTAGATAAAGTAAGTTACCTTAAGAGCTAACTTGAATATTCAGTTATAGGGGCAGCGTGATACCTGTCTCATCGGCCGGTAGGATGCCACGCGGGCTGAGATAACAGACGCGGGACAACCCGCCCGCTCCTTCTGATTGCTTTTTAATGGCCGGCCAGATCGCCCATAGCTCGCCTAGTGAAGCTTGGGGAAAGGGGAAGCTATTTCGGTGACATTTATCTATTACTCAAAGAGCTCGATAGTGAACTGCATTAGCAGTCGTTAACAACCAATCCACACGTGGTGGTTTATGGCCCGATCTCCCTATCCATCCATAGGGAAGGCTCGTGTCCCAACAGTGGGGACATAAAATGAGCTGGCGATGATGATGATGATGATCTATTATTACAAGTAAGAATTAATTTAATTCGCAAATGTATGAAATTCAAAAAGTATTATGAGTTGTTTTTGTAACTGTATATACCTACCTACAGATAAGTCACATTTGCAAATATTAACCACTCACGCTATAAGCACTCAAAAATTAAAAAAAACAGTGACAAAATTCAGCGCTTACGTCAGCCTTCCCGGTAGCATAGTGGTCAGTGCAGCCGCTCGGATTGTGGAAGTCCCATCGATTCCTGGCTGGGTTGGGTGAGCGTTTAATTTTTTCACTGTATTTTATAAATACCTATTTAATTCAGCTTCAGTGCAGCAATTAGCACTTAAAAATTAAAATTAAAATATTAACCACTTATATGGTTTGTGGTTAAGACCACTGGTTTATACATGAGGTCCCGGGTTCCATTCCCAGCGTTGTTACCCAGCGTACATGTTTATGTACTCGGTTTGGTTGGTGGTAGGACTCGTTTGTCCCGCCTGACTTGCTACCACCATCTTATCTAAATATGTCACCATAACATCAATATTTGTAGCATTGTTGTGTTCCGGCAGCTAGAGATAAGATAGCTAGTGCCTCAGTAGTTGATGATCCCGGGTGAAGTGCTCTTCCACCATTGGCCTTATCATCACCGGGTGAGATAAAAGCCCTGTGCTTACCCATAAGATATAAAAACGACGACTTCAAATTTTATCGTACAAAAAAAAAACCATTAATGCAAGAAATAAAACCTTTATTGGGTAAGTCTGAATTAACATTATCTATCGTCTTTATTACCTATACATGTTTAATTTGTTGTAATTTACTCGTATTAGTTGTTACTAGTGGTCGCCCAGTTGTCGAAATTCGACCTTAATTTTATTAAGGCTGCACGGATCGTATCCTTAAGCAATGAAAAATTAAAAAAGATAGAATGTGAGTTTGGATTGGTATTGACAGATGTCGACCGCATTAAGACAAACAATACGTGTGCGTCTAATATGTATGTACATATGCGTGTGTGTCAAATTCATGGTAGTGTGTGTAGTGTTGTTTTTGTTGATTTAATGTAATTTTAATATTTGGATAAGCTTCTCTATATAAACTTTATGTGTGCGAAATTTCAACCTCCACCGTCCCGCGCAAGTTTGGTAAAAACGGGTACAAAGTTATTGCTTCACGTATTAATATATAGATTACATTTGACAGGTCTCACGATATTTTAACTCTGCCTCGCTTCTCCTGTGCAAACCCTTACACAACTGGCTCGTATCAGCCTCCTCCAGCGTACTCCTCATTTTGTGATACGTGATCTAGGGCCTATCAGGTTTTTGTGTAGCTCCTCTTTCGTGCGCTAAAATTAATAGTCTGCGTCGTTGTTCACAGAACGCCTTTTTGTTGTAATTTGCCCGGGCTTAATTAGATTGTCGGGTGTCGATGGATCAATCAGTCTAGACGTGTTTATTAACTTTTTTTATGTTCTGCTAACAGCTTTGTTCTGAGATCAATCGCATTTTACCTTAAGTAGCATTGTTTTAACTATAATTAATTGTACTTGTTTATGTGTACACAAAATAAATAATGGATAAAGTTAACGTTGTCGAATATCATCATTATCATCATCATCAGCTCATTTGTATGTCCCCACTGCTGGGGCATGAGCCTTCCCTATGGATGGGTAGGGAGAACGGGCCGTAAACCACCACGCAGGCCCGGTGCGGGTTGGTGGTTGTTAACGACTGCTATTGCAGCCGGGACCAACGGTTTTACGTGCTTTGTGAAGCACGGAGGAGCTCGAGATGATAAATTTTTGGTCACCCATCCGATGGCCGGCCTTTGTGAAAGTTGCTTAACCTCAGCACTTGCAGACCGGGCGCGTTAACTACTGCGCACTCGAGCTGCATCGAGCTGTCGAATATGTCCAAAAAATATTTGTTCCAGCAGACTTTGGTGATAGGACAGTTTTAACCCTTTATAAGGCAGTGGCATATATATTGCCACCATATTTTGAACTTTATACAATTGAGATAAGGTCGAAAACCAATGAAAAATTTGAACATGCTGTGCCCGTTAAAGGGTTAAAGTAGGTAGGTGGTGCACAAAATGGATGGTGGTGGTGTGGTTTGTATGCATAAAACATTTATCCTCGGTAACCGAGTGGCAAAGGCGCTCGGCCTGATGAGTCCCCGGTTCAATTCCCAGGTCCAGCAAAGTGTGTTTAAGGACTCTTATTTTTTTGTTTTTTTTTTGTTTTTTTTTTAAAAAGAACCTCTAACCCAAATGCGGTTTTCCGCGGTTAGTGACCACCAAATTGGCAAGTGTGGTGCCATTACCCATCCATTGTAGTGATGACTTGATTTCAAAATGAAAGCAATTGCTCGCAGTAGGACAGTCATAGGCTATTTACTAATAATATCTTTACAACATATGTACTAATAATACAAACAAACATGCTTCAATGCAACTCAAGCAGACATTAGATTACTTTCTAGTTGTTTTCTAAACAACAACACACAACACAAAAACTGTTATCAAATTTTTTGCAAAATTAGAAAAGCGAAAGAAAAGAGAAACTAACTACATACCTAGTTTAAGGCGAAGGGTAAGGCACACTAGCGCCGCTAATGGATTTAATTTGATAACTGCTAAACTGGATTTTTTTCAAACATTGCGGACCTTCCGAAACTAGGCAAACATCTATTATTTAATAATTGTGCACTACTTTTAGGTTTGTTTTTGTATTCATTCACTAACACCAAAAGTGGCCATTGTTTGTGAATAAATGCAATAGCCTGTTTTGTAAACAAACCACGCAACAAAAAGTAGTGCACATTATTAAATAAATACTATGGATGCTTCCCTGTTGTCGGACGGTACGCAATGTTTAAAAAAAGATCCGGTCCGTTAGTAATTGTCAAATTATCAATTGGTGGCGCTAGTGTACCTTACCTTTCGCCTTAACATCGAAGTTCACAAAATTGTATGAAACGTATGTACTTACCTACAGTCACGAGCATGCATACACCCTTGACTAGTTTTGACCCTTATTCCATTGTATTAAAAGTTACATTGTTTACACGGTAATGCTCGTCACTATAAGTAGGGCACCAGACTGAATGGCAACTGTCTCATATGCGGCAAACCCTGATTGCATGTAACATTGTCACCTGAATGGGGACGTCGCGTGCCGCTAAACGTCCCTAATAGCCAGACTTTAATGCTCATGACTGGGCAATCGGGCATGCGAGTTTATCTATAGAGCAACTACGGAAACACTTATGGGGAGTATTGGTGCTGATTCATTAGTTCATTATTATTAATAGCAATTAAGATAAATGGAAAAGATTGATGAATTAGAGGAGCTCGATGGCTCAGTGGTTAACGCGCTCGGTCTGCGAGTGCTGAGGTTAAGCAACTTTTGCAAAGGTCGGTCATTGGATGGGTGACCAAAATGTATCATCTCGAGCTCCTCCGTCGTTGGCGGACGTGTTCCTAAAAATTAACATTAATCTTAATTAAGTAAAAAACTAAACAAATTCTAAACAAACAGAAAATATTTAAAAAACAAAATGAAAAAATAATAAAAATAACAGCATGCGACTAACACATACTTAGGATTTACGACATTGCCAGTAGAATATCGGCGTGAAACAATGGCGCTCGTTGCTGTTGTGTTTCGTCTGGTGAGTGAAAGTACTGGAAGCCCATCTCTCACCCCTCCCCCCCCCAATTCCTACTTTCTCCTCAAGATCCAACTCCTTCCTCAAGGCCGGCAACGCACCTGCGATTACTTTGATTTTGCGGGTGTCCATGGGCGGCGGCGATTACTTTCCATCAGGTGACCCGCCTGCTCGTTTGCCTCCTTTTAATATATTAAAAAAAGAACTAACAGTATCATGACTAAGTAGGTAAATAGACTTCTTGGCGGGAAAGTGAAGAGTCATGTCTGCGGTTTTGTCTTATTTTCTAAAATTTGTGTTATGTCGAATATTAATGTGAAATAATGGTGGATTATTAACCGTTAAGTGTTCGTGAGTGTGCATGAGTGTTGGCAAATGAAATAAAACAGTGCAACGTCACTTTTCAACTTCTCTCAAGAAGTCCGCCCGAGGACTTAGTAAAGCTCTGCATCTTTACTGAGATACTCGAGGGGTTGGGGGGTATATCATTTCTCACTTCTCATTTCTATTATCATTCATCATCATCATACAGGAAAGAAATATTGTTTATTTATGTATTACTTGTTTGAAATATTACTTTGACACTGGCTAAATATGATAATCGCACGAAGCCATCAACAAAAAGAAAAAAAAAAGTGGGTAAATTACTCCGCTCCACCTGATGTTAAGCAGAAGCAGAGTCCAGATGCGAAGACATATAATGGAGCAGATGGATTGTGCCTCACTAGCTTAGTCATAGAGCATGTTACCTTCGTTTAGACGTGGTTTAGACAGATCATTAGATCTTCAAACGTCTACCTATCAAGTGCAAAAATAATCCATTTCGCCGTACCGCCAATATATCGTACCTACTGAAATTAATTATCACACTAATATTATAAATGTGAAAGTTTGTGTGTATGTGTGTATGTTTGTTGCTTCTTCACGCTGTAACGGATGGATGGATTTGGATGAAATTTGGAATAAAGATAGTTTATAACCTGGATTAAAACATACGATACTGTTTATTCCGTTATTCTTACGGGAACGGGAACCACGCACGCGGGTGAAACTGCGGGCGGTCGCTAGTCTATCCTAATTCTAACTAATTGAGAAATACGGAAAAGTCGCGCTTCGACCTTTCAGCCTTATAGTTGCTTAATAACAGACGACGGTTAATCATATATACTTAACTATGTTAAAAATAGTTTTCTAAAGTTTCACTATCACTGTTTCAAAATGGCATTTATACTTTTTGTAGTCAAGATTGTATGATATCCTGATCTTTAACAACTTTCATAACATTAAACTCTACAGGTTTCAGTAAAAAAATAAACCGCAAACATTTATTTGTATCAGCAATTGTGTTTCAGGATAAATATGAAAAATTTTCACTTACACGTTCAAATTCGACGACCCGGCTCTGTATCTACCAAATCGCCCGTCAAAGAGCGCGGGAAAGCTGTATTTTCGTGCTTCCTGCCTTTATAAGGAACTGAAGTAAATTGCGGGGAAAAAGGGCTTAGCACGTAAGAACCCAATGGGTGATTTTGTTATTTGTATTTTTTCTTTTCGACGTTTATTCGCCCACAGATGTGAAATACAATTTTTTGTGTGTCGTATAAAAATATCTGAATAGAGCCGTTTTTGTAGACAGCTAATATCTTCATCGTATTAATTCATCCAAGGAGGAGCGCACGAGAAGCTTCAAATCAAATAGGTATTATTAAAGTAAATATTAGCCCTCGAACATCAAAGAAGATTCATTCTATGGGTAATTTCTTTATTTTCCCAGATAATATACTTTCCTGCTTACCGAAGAATCGTGAGTTCCTTTTAATTCATCAAATTGATTGAATTTACTTATAAGTAGAACCACTCAATATTAAAATAAAAGTTGGGAACAAGTGTGCTCAAGAATATGAAAATTTATTATCATAGTTTTTGTATTTTTTTTGGATGTTTGTAACTAGTATGTACTAACATATATTCACAGTATTTACTAACAAGTAAGTAATGGTTATAATCACACTTTAAAAACACTAAATTTCAATATTAATTATTTTAATCATAGTTTTTGTCGAAAAGACGCATCGATCGCTTCGCAATATTTCGCAATGACGAGATCAGCACAATGCTGGCATTTGAGATAATGGTGGTTTATTTTATGTTTGTTTGTCTAAGAGCCCGTCGTGAAAGTAAATTTGAAGCTTGAATAAAAAAAACTAAACTCGAAGCCTTACCTAATAGATTCGTTATTTGCTAAACTTTGATAACAACATCAGGCATTTATAACCCTTGTTGTGGTGGCCTTCTTCTATGATTTAATATATGCAGAAAGCATTTCTATGTACAAACAGTGTAAAGCGCTATCAAAACAAAACAATGAATAAAATAAAAGGAAGCCATTCCCTCCAACGTTTCACTTATTTCATCACCGCTAGTTGCGGAAAAAAGATACAAAGAGACAACAACCACAGATGTACGTGTGTATAAAAGTAGAGACAACAAATAAAATGGCCGACGCAGATGTCTTGATTTAGCGCGCCGATTCGCACTTGTTCCACTTTTATTGTTTGTCACAAGACGTTATATTAAAGTGAGTGGAGCTGTTATTTCATAGACAATAACGCGAAATTGTTGATAACGTATTTCGATGCGTTCGCTCCGCAAGCCTCCGATACGTTTAAGAAGATAACATTTTACGCGGGAAACTGATTGTATCGCCCTTTTGTGATTGTAATAAAAAAATAAAGGATAACGTTTGATTTTTCCCATTCGACCTCCGTTTATTGTGCCTCCTTCCTGCGACATGGCTCCTCCAAATCCCGTACGCTTGCCGAAATAAATATAATGCGTGTTGTATTCATAAAAAAATATGTCCGTCTAATATTATCCGGTATTGCGTAACATGCGGACGGTACCATTGTGCTCGATGTTATTGAATTACCAAATGCAGGGATCCAGTGTATTGTCATTGGATTGTTCAAGTTTCATAGAAACGTATGTAACATTTTTCGCTATAAGCTTTTTATTATATGTTATGACGTTTGTTATCTACTCATTACACAACCATTACATGATAACGGTTCGGCGATTTAAAATGGTAGGTACACTGTTTTATTTTACCTTGATGAGTTATCAAAATAGAACTTATAATTCTATATCGTCAAAATAATTTGGGAAAGAAACGAACCTCTTTAAATACGATATTTAAATAAAATAATTGACAACATGTTGTAACTGTAGTTTTAAATGTTATCCTTAGACAGTTCATGATTAATTTATCAAAAGAAGTGTTTTTTGTCTCTATACCAGACAGTACAAAGCAATAATAGTCTGGAAAATATACATTTTCTCCCTCTGAAAAGTAAAGTAGGTACTACCTACCTAGGCATTTTTATTTTATTTTAGTAAGCCCGCTCTCTGGGACATTTATATTAAACATTTATAAGAAATGCCCTTACTAAGTTTCTTGCCGGTTCTTCTCAGTACAAGGCCTTTCGCCCTGTGTAGACTCACGAACCGATGGCATAGTGACATTCATAAGAGCTAAGTTGTAGCCTAAACTGAGTAAATGATTTGAATTTTGATTTTTGAATTTTGTAACTAGTTGGTATTTACCACTGATGGCTCAATTCGGAATACAGACTACTATTAAAAGATGCTGGCTAAAAACTCCATAATTTCTACAAAACAGACAGAAAACCTACAGCATGTTTCTTTACTGCAGTTCCATGATAACAATGAAACACTTATCGCTATAAGCGACCTCCTACATATATTTAACTTTATTTCGAGCTGCCGTAGACAGTCAGATTTTTAGCTTAAAGCTTTTTGCTTTGAGCTAAAAATCTTGAACATGCGTCAACATCATTTGTGCCAACTAAATTAAGGTCGTTTTACCAGGTCTTTTGACGGGCAGTCGGCCGCCTTTGACGTACTAAACACCATCATGAAAGAGGACTTCTGACAGAAAGGTATGGTGTACTGGCGCTTTTGTAAAAGCTGCCAGGTTTCAACGTTTAATTCAACATTTGATAACGACGAATAGTTAATAAAACATGCACTTAACACAACACTCAACAACGGTTGGAAAAGCAGTCAAGAAGCACGTGGCTTTCATCTCATCTGATGTTAAGTGATGATAAGACCAATGGTGGAAGCGCACTTCACCCGGAAACCCCAACTACTGAGGCACTGGCTATCTTATCTCTAGCTGCCGGAACCCAACATACAAACATTATGTAGTAAACATGTAGCATACAAACATTGATGTAATGGCGACATATTTAGATGAGGTGGTGGTAGCTAGCCAGGCGGGCAAACAAGCCCTAGTTGCTAAAAAGAAAAGTCTTTAGGCTAAATACAGTTCCAGAGCTACTATGAAACACTGAACACTATGAGCTACCTCCTTATGTATACACGAGTAGGTATAACTCCATTCCGAGCTGGCGTTGACACTCAAAGAGCTTTGAGCAAATGGCCTAATCTTGAACATGCGGGCGAGGGCGTGTCAACATCACTTGTTCCATCTAAATTAAGGCCTTTATACTGTGTTAAGGCAGTCCCCCGCCCTTGACGTACTTAATTAGCTGCGAGTTGATTTACTCACAAATTTCGGGATGTCTTGTTATTTCAATGGTGGGTTTTCATTCCTTATTGCTCGTTGTTTGAAAGTGTTGAGGAAAGTTATGATTTGAGACAACTAATTGGGTATCTAGTTTACTAACTTTTAATGAAACTGTCGGTAAATAATAGTGGTTGTTTTGATCAATAATAGCTTCAAAGTTTTGCGTAGATCACATTTCGTAAGATTGACAAGTTGACACTTTCTTTTGTTTTATTTTTAAATTGTTCATCTACGCATCGTCTCGCTCGTATTTTATTTATTTATTCGTCTTAGCATACGCCGTCCGTAAGTGACAAGTGTCATATATTTTATTTAAAATGTCTTCGTCCATATTTATTTGATGCCGCGCGGCCATACTAATTTTGTATGAGGAATTTAACGTGTTAATTTGAAAAATAATAATTTAAAAAGCCGCTCGTTAAATCGAAAATGTGAGACGGGCGATTTGTAGTTAAGACATTGGTGATTGTTTAGACATAATAAGAGGTATAATAATTTAGATAAACTATAAGATATCAATTAAACGCTGCCACTCGTTTTCATGATTTTTGCCCGATGATATTGTAGAAAAAACTATAGTGTGTTATGAATTAATGGGTCGGACTAATTGTAGACACGTTCCCTTTGATACTAAATATATATTTTGTGTATGTAATACGATAGTTTTTTCATCATATATCAACTTAACCGTGACTACACTTTTAGCTTTTTTTGATCGGCGCACCCTTATGACTATCTTTACAGTTTGAAAGAGAGAGAGAAAGAAACATTTATTGACCACACAAGTACATAAAAAATAAAATAAACATAAAACAAACAATAGGTCAATCAGGACCCCGCCTCAGCTTGTGTTGTTGCGAACGAAGCGTATCGCAACAACGCTGTTATTCTGGCGGAGCCTGCCGCCGCCGGCGCTCATCAGTGCGCAGTGCAGAACATTTATTAGGTACTATTAACAAAAAACATACATACATTTACTTACATTAAAAAAAACAAATTTATGTATATATATTGTTTCTCCCAGTTTTACAATTAGTTTGACCAATACGATAGAAAAGCACCATAAAACAAAATTAACAACGTTAATCTTGTAAATTCGTTCAAAGAACAAGCAAAAAGGTCAACAAGTAAAATATTACAAAACTATGTATAAAACGACATACTTACTTACCTTACAAAACTTGACCATATTTTTACTACAATTGGGATTCTATCTAAAATTTGGGTAAACGTAAATTATACTACTTTCGTATGGGTTTTGTTTGTCATAAGTGAAAATTCGTCACACATGTGTTAAAAGTGTCATAAGGGAAATTTCGTAAAAAAATTTGAGGTATTCCACGAAGCACATCCAAACGAAGCACACCCAGACGAAGCACACCTAAAATTTTTTAAAATAATTAATTTTCTATTTCATAAAGCACACCTATGAATATCACTCGCATAGTGTGGGTCTAAGAAATAGAAATGTCGATAGAAGAAAATATTTATAATTTAATAAGACCAACTTTAATCCGTTTCAATAATGGACAAAAAATATTCTTTATACCAGTCCACTCTATAAGCGACATTAGTTTCAGGTACATTAATCGGGTCACGGCCACGTACGGAATGATTTAAAAGCTTTTGTCAAGTTCCGACTTGAGCAAGTGCGGGCCAAGTTTAAAGTTTAATGAGTCGTGAATAGGCTCTCCGCGGCTCCGACAATCGCAATTAATCATGCCGCCATGTTTCGTGGTTTATTATGAACTCAAAAGTTTGGGTGTAAACAAAAATGACAGGCGGTGAGGTGCATTAGTGGGCTTGTTTTATGGGGAGGCGGTGTGTGGAGGGCTTTATCACCATCGTCATGTTTTAACATCTCACTATAGATGTTTGCGTAGTTTGTTTTTTTATTATTTGAGAGTGTACATCAATAAAGTGAATGCAATTTTTATGGTAACAATGGTTTTAGTGACCTGTATCACAGTTTTTATCAAATCTTCGTGGATTTTATGTAATACAAGCTTTTGCTCGCTGCTTTGCTGGTGTGGGCTACACGACTTGTGATTGTTTTTAATAAAAACTAAACTTAGTAAAGGTTAGTATCGATGGATAATCCTGAAACACTTCAACATTTCTTACCAGGCTAAATACCGAAACTCATGGATTATAATTTAAAAATGACAGATTTCCGTACAAACTTTCCTCCCCTATTTAACCTTTTTATGAGATGTTTTCCGAAAAATGCTAAAACACGTCATTCTTTATTTTTATTAACTAATCTAAATATCGATTTGAATAATAAATTTTGATAGTTTTTACATAAAAAATATGGATTTCTTAAAAAAATTCCTCCTTTAAAGGAATAAATACAAAAGTCCTAAGACACGTCATTTTTAATTTGATTTTATAAAGCCAAATACCAATTTTTAAGTATTCTACTTCAAAACTGACGAACTTTATTTCGTAACCTTTTCAAAAACCTTTGTTTTTTTAGATTTCATACAAAGGGGTTAAATTTTAAAAAAGAGACACTTATAATGAAGTACTTAATGAAATCAATTAAGAATATCTCTGCCATATTTATGGCTAGTGACTTTTCAAAAGAAAAAGTTCAAACACTTCAATCAAAATGGCTGAATGAAGTTTAATAGACGTAAATCATTAAACTTTACATTAAAACCTTGACTAATGATCCGCATCTCTTTTGTTCCAGGCTCAACCACGCGCTCGCGGGCCTTAGACCGTGGTGGTGGCACGCGTGCAATGTAGCGCTTCATGCAGCGTGCTGCGCGCTGGTCGTTCGCGCTTGCGTCACAGTAGCGAGACTGCAACGGCCTTTCGCAGCGCTGGCAGCGCTGTTGTTTGCTGTTCACCCCGTGCATACAGAGGCGGTTGGTACAGTTCATCATCATTAGCCTATAACTCTAGACTGGGACTTCTTGACGGGAAAGTGAAGAGTCATGTCTGCGGTTTTGTTTTATTTTCTAAAATTGGTGTTATGTCGATTAATGTGAAATAATGGTGGATTATTAACCGTTAAGTGTTCATGAGTATGTATGAGTGTTGGCAAATGAAACAAAACAGTGCAAACGTCACTTTTCAAATTCTTTCAAGAAGTCCGCCCGAGAGTTAGTAAAGCCCCACATCTTTACTGAGATACTCGAGGGATTGGGGGGTATATCATTTCTCACTTCTCATTTCTATTATCATTCATCATCATCATACAGGAAGGAAATATTGTTTATTTATGTATTACTTCTAAGAAAAATTACTTTGACACTGACTAAATGTGCTAATCGCACGAAGCCATCAACTAAAAAAAAAACTAGACTGCGCAAAACCGGTGCCCTGATTCCCGATATGAAACCGTAACGATATCGTAGTGACTTAGTTGTTGAAACTATTTTTGTATTCACATCTGTCAAACGAGCTGATCATAAAGTCGTTCGAATGAAGTTCTATCTAACCAACCGTATTCAGATCTACCGTATACGGTTGGTTAGAACTTAGAACGACTTTAAAATCGAATGTTAGTATGAAAATGGTTTAAATGACAACGTTGCTACGATATCTTACGTTTTTCATTACGGGAATCGGAGGGCAGGATGGTTGGCGCTCAGGGGAGGCTTAGGTACGTTCAGCAGTGGACGGCAGTAGGCTGAAGAGTGCCTATAAACGTCCAACTAGGCTCAGGCCAATAACAATAATAGTGAATGGAATGATCAGTGGGTTATTCGACCACGCTGACTCTATGTGTGATGGGGAGTTTTAACAAATGACAAAAACCGGGAACAATGGCTTCACGTGCCTCCTGAAGCACAGTAGAGTTCGAAATATAATAATTCCATTGACCCGGCATTGCGAAAGTAAGTAAGTAACTATTTGAAAAACGTTACTCAAACGTGCCATTAATTAATAATCTGATTTTTAATAAACTACCTATCCTTGATAAACTATATGGAATGCCAACAAATGGTGTCTTTAAAATCCGTACATTGCGAGTCGTACCAACAGAACTTTCCAAAACAAACAAAGATGCTTACTTTTGAAAATTACTTTGTACGTATGTATTTACATTTATAATTAGTACAATAATGGGAACGTGACATATTTACTAACTGGAGTTGTAAGCATGTTACGAGGAGGTTGTAGTACAAAACATGTTATTATCATATTTGCATTATTTAGCAAATAATTGTGTCGCTTTACAAATACTCATTCTTGTCTGTCTACCTTAACTTCTGTTATTACAGTTTGTACGTAATTGTGTTTGTAAGTTATACATACAACTTGTAATTAAAGTAGCGTAAAACCCCAGACACCCAATATTTGACATATGAAATAACATCTTTAATTAAAAAAACTTTAAAAATTTACTCACATTCAATATACACAGTTTGATTCATTTAAGTTGTGTAATTTCAATGTGTAGTTGCGTAAATTTTATTAAATTAAATTTAAAAAAAATATATTCGCATTTCTTTGTGTAACAATTATTCTGATCGATTAATAGCTCTATATTTCTATTATATTTGTTAAAGTAAGAGTAACCCCGTGTGGTGCCGGGGTCAAAGAATTGCACCACCCTATCTCTTCCCGTGGGTGTCGTAGAAGGCGACTATGGGACTATTCCAGAGGATGGGCAGCAGCATCTCTCTGTGATTATTCACACCTTACTGCGATCGTCAACCCGCCTGCCAAGCGTGGCGATTATGGCAAATTCCCCTCAAGATGATTTATCCTTAAAGGAGGCCGTTGTCCAGCAGTGGACGTCTTTTTGGCTGAGATGATGATGATGATGATGATGAAGAGTAACCCACCACTTTTGGATAACCGGTCCAATGCGCTGACCGTTGAGCTACCGAGAAGACTCGTTGAATTTTTTTAATACTTTGTGATTGACGCTGCAAGTCAGCGGCATTACATCACTGTAAAGTTACTACCCTCACAGTAGAAAGCAAGTTGCAAGGATTTAATAATCGATAAAGACGTAATTCCTTTAAATATTTTAAATATTTTGAATTTTTCATTTACAATGCTAAAACACCGAGACATTTTAGTTGTAGTTTTCCCGCAGGTGGGTAGATCAGACCATGAAACTGAACAACTTTCCCCAAGAAACGTAGGTCAAAAAACGAGATAATTTTTTAACTTTCCCATACAAACCATGCTTGGTCAATAGAGGCTTTGTACATGTTGCCCCGCGGTTTCACCCGCGTTGATTAGCGAACAATAAAAATATTCTCCCGTTTTTGCAACATTTTTCATTGCTGCTCCACTCTTATTAGTCATAGCGTGATGTAATATAGCCTATAGCCTTCCTCAATAAATGGACTGTTCCTGCGATTAACGCGTTCAACCAAACAAACAAACAAACAAACTCTTCAGCTTTATATTATTAGTATAGATGATGCAAAAATCTTTATTAAGGTGAAACTACACCTATAAAAAGTTGTGAATCGTTTCTACTCTCGAATCAGCTTCATTTCATGTCAGTTATTTTGAAACGTGAACTGATGCTTTTTGAACAAAAACGTGTCAGCATACATTTTTATGCCTTTTAGTGCACGTCTTAAAATAACAGGGATATATTTTGTGAACTAATCGACTGTGTTTCTGGACAGGTAGCCGGGGTCGTCGGCAGGGCTGACGTGTTGGCGTGTATATTTTTCCTATCATCGCTACTAGTATATCATAGGTAAGTGAAATTGTTCAATTACTTTCTTACTGAATTCAATTGTCATCTTCTTGAGCCAGGGTGGAGTGTACAATCATTTTCAGCTATATATTTTACTGTAACGATATACTTACTTGTTAACTTTATATTGTTGTACTTTGTAATGATCATAATTTAACAGTTGTACAACATAATTATCATTATTTACTTTGCGCTAGACAATCGCTGTACATTATACCGTCACGCGAAACTAGTCAGTAGTTAGTCTTCAAGCGGAGCTTCAACAGGAGCGCCATGGTGCAGTAGTTAACGCACCCGGTCTGCGCTTGCTGAGGTAAAGCAACTTTCGCAAAGGCCGGTCATCAGATGGGTGACCAAAAATTTATCATCTCGAGCTCCTCCGTGCTTCGGAAGGCACGTAAAGCCGTTGGTCCCAACTGCATCAGCAGTAGTTAACAACCACCAATCCGCACTGGGCCCGCGTGGTGGTTTATGGCTCGTTCTTCCTATCCATCCATAAGGAAGGCTCGTGCCCCAGCAGTGGGGACATAAAATGAGCCGATGATGAGTCTTCAAGCCTGATATTTTATATTATGCATTCAAAATATCAGGTTCGAAGGACCATTTAAAACAAAACATTAGGATTGCAGAATATTAGCAACAATACAAGACATTTTAGATTTTGAAAGCTTTTTATCTAAAGATTACGATAGTCAAATGTTAATATTTTTGATATTTGTTGTAGGCCTACCAGCAGTAAGAAGTGTGTATGGCTCAGCATAGCGCTCGGGGCGCTCAGTATGCTGGCCAAGGAGACAGGCGTGACGATACTGCTGCTCAACCTAGCCTTCGACTTCTACAGGTGTTGGCCGTTTGTTAAAAGGTTGGCTTTAAATTATGAAATGTATTATTTGTATACAGTTGATTAAACCTGAAATAGATAACGCTACGTCTCAAAAAGTGTAATTATAAAATTATAACCTTTACTTTTGGTAACTATTATAACAATAAATATTTTAACAAAAACAATCATATTATCTATCATATTAGTTAATTGAATCCCTTAGACCTTAGTTAAAGATACAGACAACATGCAACTTAATTTCAAAATTAAAGTAAATACAACTTACGAGTCTAATTTTATTTTAATTTATTAAAACTAGCAGCGCAGAATTAGTAGAAGAAGCAAAAGCCTAATATATTTTTCTTAAATAACTTATCAAACACCAGATCTGTAGATCAAATCAAATCAAATCAAATCAAAATATTTATTTGCATAACTAAGTGTATCATACAGGTGAAATATATTTTATGTGGCTTTATAACTTAGTGACCTTTTGCAGGTATTACAAATATACAGTTTAAAAATATATATTTTTAAACTTATATTTAAATTATACATAAAAATTAAATGATGATGAGATAAAAAATTAATATTAAATAAATTAAAATAACAATATAATAGAAATTAAATTACATTTACCAATAAATAAAAACATCAATTATTAAAAAAATAAAAACATCAATTATTAACATTAAAATTAAAATATTCATCTACAGAATAGAAACAATTTTTAATTAGAAATACATTTAATTTTCTTTTAAATACTACAGCATTTTTTTCATTTTTAATATAATTTGGTAATTTATTAAATATTTTTATGGACATGTAGTGTGGACTGCGATTGAGCATATTTATTCTAGATGGCGGTAGGTATAGCCTATATTTATTGCGTGTGTTTACATTATGAGTGTTTACAACTTTTGGGAATAGGTTCATGTTTTTATGCACGAATATAGAAATATCTTGTATATAAATTGAAGGGAGTGTTAATAAGTTGTATTTGACAAAATATGGTCTGCAACTTTGCAAGTTGTCTATATGGGCTATTATTCGTACACATTTTTTTTGCATTATAAACAACTCATTGGCATTTACGCTGTATCCCCATAGCATTACTCCATACTTGAGCCAAGAGTATGCATACGCGTAGTAAGCTGACAGAGCTGTTTCTCTATTTGTACATTGTTTTAATTGGAATAAGGCATACGTAAATTTGGCAAGTTTTGTTTTTATGCAGTCAATGTGAGATTTCCAGTTTAGGTGGGTGTCTATATTTATTCCTAGTAGATTAAAAGTTTCGACGGTTTCTAAGTGTGTATTTTGATAGGTTATTTTTAAATTTAATGGGGCTTTCTTATAAGATTTGTATTGCATGATTTTAGTTTTTTCATAATTTATTTCCAAGTTATGGTCCAGCAGCCATAGTGTAATATTTTGTAGTGTATCGTGTACTAATCTGTCTAAGCTATTGGTATTTTCGCATTTAATTAGAATTGATATGTCATCGGCAAAAAGGATTGGTAGTGCTATTTGCTGGTTAATAATTTTCGGGAGGTCGTTTATGTATAATAAAAATAATACACATCCTAGCACACTGCCTTGCGGAATGGAACATGTCAATGGTCTTTCTTGTGACTGTACCGTTATTATTTCATTTTTATTCATGTTATGGTTCACTATTTCTACTACTTGTTTTCTATTATCTAGGTATGACTGAAACCAACCAAAGGCAGGTCCTCGTACACCTGAGCCATAAAGTTTTTTTAATAATATGCTATGTGATACTCTATCATATGCTTTTGTCATATCGAGCAGTATTCCTACTGCATATTGTTTATCGTTAATGTTTTGGAGGGCCATTTGAATGTATTTAAATACTGCTGACGTGGTGGACTTGGACTTTCTAAAACCGTTTTGACAGTCGTCTAATATATTATATTTTTCCAAAAAGTTATATAATCTACTAAACATAGCTCTCTCATAAACTTTAGAAAAAGTAGGTAAAAGAGCTATTGGTCTGTAATTATTAAGGATAGTTTTGTCACCTTTTTTATGCAGAGGTTTAACAAGTGAAATTTTTAGCAAGTTTGGATATTGACCATAGGTAAAACTTTGGTTGATTAAAAAGGTTAGTGGAATTGACAAAATGTCTGCACATTGCTTAAGTAGTATAGGTGGTATCCCATCTATGCCACAACTATGTTTATTTTTAATTTTTTTAATTATGCTTATAATTTCTTTTTGGTCGGTAGGATATAAGTAGACAGAGTTTGTCGGTGGGTTTATTATAGGACGACCGACACGATCGTTTGCAACATTTGTTGGGGAAACGCCTATTGTCGTAAAGTATTCGTTAAATGTATTACTAATTGTTTTTGGGCAGTTTATTATCCGGTTATTTACGTTTAATTTTAAATTTTTATACATATTTCCCTTTGTTTTTCCTGTAGTCTTATTTATTATTTTCCACATAGTTTTTGTTTTATTATCAGATTTATTCATTTGCTTTATATATTCTATTCTTTTTGATATTTTGACACTACGTTTTAGAGTTTGGGTGTATAATTTATAGTATTTTCGTATGACGTTATTATTGGTTACATTTAAAATAGATCTTAATACTCTTTTATGTTTACATGATTTTTTTAATCCTAATGTTAACCAGCCTTTATGGAATTTATTCTTAATTTTAATTACTTGTTTGGGGATATGTTTATTTAAAAGTGAAATAACCAAATTGTGAAATGAATCATAGTTTTTATCTACAGTTTTTTGTTCGTTAATTATATCATTCCAATTAATAAGACTTAATGACTCTTTGAAACTTAATATATTTTTTTTTGTGTATATTCTTTTTTCTACTTTCCACATTTTAGTATTATTATTATTCTGGTTTTGATTTTTTAGCCTAACATTTATTGATTTATGGTCCGAGAGGCCATAGTCTTTAACATAAGATTTACAAACCATATCTTTATGGTTTGTAAATGCTAAGTCAATACAGGTGCTTGTTGTTTTTGTTTCGCGAGTAGGCTCGTTTATTAATTGTGTGAGGCAATTGGAACTCATTAGGTTAAGGAATTCAGATGTTTGTTTGTTTTTGTTCAATATGTTAATGTTAAAATCACCGCCAATTATAAAATATTTATTTTTATCTTTCGTGTTTAGTTTTTTTAAACATTTTTCCATCTGCTCATTAAATATATCAATATTACGATCGGCCCTATATAATCCTATCACTATACAGTTTAGTTTTGGAATTTCTACAGCGCTTAATTCTATAATAAATTCTTTGGAGTAATTTATAATATCTATTCTTTCTATATATTCTAAATTTTCGTTCACAAGGATACATACACCACCACCTACCCGAGTGTTTCGACAGAAAAGGGATCCAATTTTGTAACCAGGTAAGACAATAGATTTGCAGAAGTGTTCATTCTTCCACAATTCTGATAGGCATAATATATCAATTTGAGAATCTAAAAGTAACTGTTCAATTAAGTAAAGTTTGTTTCCAATGCTTTGGATGTTTTGAAAACTTACAATAAAGTCTTTGCTAGTAGAGTTTTTTATAGATTTTTTAAAGAAATGTCTTATTAAGTCTTGTGTTTCTTGTTTCAGTTGGTGAAGTTGTTATACGTTGTTCTTGCTGTTCTCGTTGCTGTTGTTGTTGCGTAGTAGGCATTGGTGGGGTGGTTGATGGTTTCATTGCATCACTTTTTTGTTGTGTTTCCTTTATAATAGAAGACAGATATTTTTTTCCATTAATAAACAATTGGTTATTTTTAATTATTGCGTGATCTCCATTTTTTCTGGCTGATTGTAATTTGTTCTTTAGTTCCAAATGCTCCTTAAGAGATTCTCCTTCCATGAACCGACCAATAGCCAGGCCAGTGTTTTTAAAATTTATTTTATTTTCTAACATAAATCTTGCCATTCGTTTACTTATGAATTCAATTGTTACTGGTCTCTTGCTTCCTCGCTTTCCAATTCGTTTGATTTCTTCCAAGTATGGGTCAATGTTTATATTCATGATATCATAAAATGCTCTACATACACGAACATTTAAATCATTTACAGTTTCCGCATGCTCCTCCGTCAGTCCATAAAGTACAATTTTCTTTGAAGTTTCTAAATCATTTAGTTGTCTTTCTATATTTTTAATTTTTTTGTCTATAATTTGAATGTTTTCTGTGATGTTTTTTTGTTTTGTTTTGGAATCTTCTATATCTTTTTGTAATTTCATGATGACATTATTAAATTCAGTTTGTATTGTGCTTTTTATTTCACGAATGATTAAGATTTTCATGTTTTCCAATTTATTATCTAGCAGTGAGCTAATTTTGTCAAGAATGAATGTATCATGGGTAATACTCGCTTGATTATGAGGCGTTGATTTCCTTTCCATGACAGTTTGATCTGATATCGTGTTCCCAATGATTTCATCTACTGACATATCGTTTTCATCATTGGATAGCTCATATTCTTTGGGAGGAATATTTCTATAGGTTTTTTGTCTTAGTGTGATATTGTTATCAGTTGGCGAAGACGCTGATGTTATTGGTCTCACTGGGGTGTTATCGTGATTATTCTTTGGTATCTTGGACACACAAGCCTGGCATTTCCATTTGTTTTTATGATCAATAGTCATCGTATTGTAAAAGCGTTTTTCCGTAACGTTAGCACAATCTAAATCGTAATAATCCTTACACAGAGAACATTTTAGGAATCGTCTGTCGGTTATGGCTTTATTACATCCCGTGCATTTCATCATGATAATTATTCACTAAATAAATTGTTGAAATAGTAATTGGTTGTTGCTGTCGCCCTCTATATGGAGATTAGAGCGATTTTAACGATTTGCACTTAGATGTGCTATTTGCACTCGATCAATTAGTATGACCGTCAATCAATAGATGGCGTTACTGAGAACGGTATTATGATCTATGAAGATGACTTGACGAATTTGAAATGAATTCACCGTTTGCGTTTTTTTAAGAAATCACTTTTAAGGAAAGGGTTAATGCTTTAAAATACTGTAATTAGAACTAGTTTTAGCATTTTTCACTTTGGAGAAGGCGAAAAGTCACACAATTTCACTGATTGTTTGTTGTTGTTTACAATGTCAATAGGCACAATTATCCACCAGTTTATCACTTATTACACTGTTTTTTGGTTACACTTTTCCGCATTTTATTGTTATTCTAGTAGTTTTCGGTGTATGTTTTGAAGTTATCACTTATTTTCTTTGAATTCTTCTGTATTATAATTTTAATTATTAATTATTTGAAGACGTTACACAAGTGGTTGTTAACTCAACAGCGCCCTCTGAAGATCCCGATATACTAGATGAAACTTAACATTAAGAAAAAACAGTAATTTAAAATATCTCAAACTTAAGACGACAGCTTGCTAAGTAAACCATCAAAAGATTAATTTAAGACACAAAAGAAGATTTATGATTTATTATTTGCACATTCAAAGAACACTTAAACTAAATAATCTACATTCAATAGTCAGAATTAATAAAACTAAATGACGAACAACCAATTTCTGATTCGTATTGTGAGTTAATATAATAATTAACCCTTTTAAAAGTTTGTATGCTCTTGGTATTGTTTCAAAGGTGAGATATAAAGCGATTAGCGGAGTTTGAAAGAGCTTATTTTGTTAACGTTTGAAGTTACTTCCTGTTTAGATGTTCCTAAATGGTGTAAATAAAGACTAATAAATTATTGAGATAAAATAAGATAAGATAAGATTTTTTTATTACGACTTAACCTTGATAAATAAAATAACATAAGCTATGTAATTAATATTACGATATGTAATAAAATAAATTATGTAATACCTAAGCAGCAAAAAAGATGGCCTGTGTTTTCTTAGATATAGGATATTCTACTGATTTATTCATTTTCACTTAGTGTTTTGAATCATAAAAGTGTTTTAATAACATACACGTGTCTCATAATAAAGAGTTCAACATTTTAATTAAGTACCATGGAACTGATTGCTTTTTAATCAAGTAAACGTTACTTAAATCATACAGTATAAAATTACATGTAAAAGACAACTTCAACGAACGGTGCTGTAATCAAAGTTATGCAGCTGCGAGCGGTCGTTAGGGCTTAATAGTTTTACTAGATGTAAACCGCTTACTTCGCTTACTTTTCTTCTTTGCGGGAGAAATAGAAATATGGATGGAATCTATCAAACAGTGTTCTGATCAATTCTTCCAACAACGCTAACAAAACTGATATTTCTGCCAAAACTTGTTTTTTTTCCTTTTGCTGTGTTTTTTGTTTCGAATGTGTTGTTTAAAATGTTTGTACTTGTGTCTATATACACTGGACCACAAAGAAAAAGAATCGGTTAGAAAACCTTCAATATATTTAAAAGTACCTGACCTATCTTTATGAAATAAAAACTTAATTTAAGAATATTTTAATGTGCTTAAATGAAAAAAAAAGAATTCAAGCTTTTTATTTTTTATAAATCTATACTAATATTATAAAGAGGAAACCTTTGTATTTTTGTTAGTATGTATGTATGTATGTTTGCAACGAATAAACTCAAAAACTACTGGACCGATTTAAAAATTTCTTTCACCATGTGTAACATAAGCTATATTAAAAAAAAATGTCCACCCGTGCGAAGCAGGGACGGACCGCTAGTGTAAAATAAATAAAAATGCGTAGTTTTTCCAGTATTTTTGTAAATGTAGATTGGTGACAGATGTGCCGTTTTCACGAATTTTCGTACTTTGTGTTGCCTCTGCGAGCTCGCAATACAGCTGTTATGCGATTTGGCATACTTTCTACTAGGTTTTTGAGACGATGCTGCGGAATATTCTGCCATTCCTCTATTAGAGCTTCTTTCATTTCACGAAGCGTGATGGGTGGCGGATTCTGCTGACGTACACCCGGCTCGTCCCATGCATGCTCAATGGGGTTTAAGTCGGGGCTGCGTGCTGGTCAAACCTTGTGTGTGATACCGACTTCTTGAAAAATTAAATAGTCAAACACTTTCTGAGCTGTATGCGGGCGGGCATTGTCTTGCATAATAACGGCATTCTCGCCAATGTCCACTAAAAATGGGCCAACGTAGTCATTCAGAATTTCAGTGACATATCTTACTGCAGTTAAAGTGCCATTTTCTATCACCACTAGCTCCCTAGGAAAAAATCCCAGCCCACGCGTGGTAGAGCCTCCGCTGTATGGTACTTTTTCCTATACAGGCTTGGTTATAGCGCTCTCCCGGCCTTCTGTATACTCTTTTCCTCCCGTCGTGCTTGTATAAATAGAATCTAGACTCATTTGAAAACATAACTTTTGACCAGTCATCCAGAGTCCAATTTTCGTGTTCTCTACCATAACTCAACCTTGAGTTTCTGTGGTGTCTTTCTAGTTCTAGGCCATTTGCAGATCTAAATAGCTTTAAATGTGCTTCACCTAGACGCCGCCTTACTATCCGTACTCAGATTGTTTCCTCCAGCCCGTAAATGATGATGCTTTACTTCAACAGCCGTAAGAAAGCAATTTCTCAAAATTGTTGTTGTTGTTCGGCTTGTGCCTGGCCTTGTTCGAAGATTGGATCCAGTTTCATGGAAACGCTGGAGTACTCGCTGAACTGTAGCTTTCTACACTAGTTACTACACTTTCTAGTCACACCAACAGTTCTCGCTGTATTTCGCTTCAAGCATTGTCAGGATCTTGGTACATTCGTCAGGGGTTAACGACATGAGTTCAGAATAATAAAATTTATAAGGCAGACACCATATTTCTAGCATTTTTTATGTCAAAGCTAAAACAAATGCGAAACAATTAATTTGAAATTTTTGGTACTCTAAATTCAATAAAGACCATTATTTTAAATTTTTAGTTTTTTATACAATTATCAAAAATAAATAAAAAAGTTTTATAAATTATTTTGTTTGGCATTCTTTAATTTAGTCTTTATTTCATAAAGCTAGGTCAGGTGCTTTGAAGATATTGAAGATTTTCTAACCGACCCTTTTTTATGTGGTCCAGTGTGCTTTTTTTAAAAAACAAATTTCAAGTATAATAATCTAAACGTTGAGCACCGTGCACCGGCAGACTCCGCCAGAATACCAGCGATGTTGCGGTACGCCTCGTTTGTAACAACACAGGGCGGGGTTCGGGTGCCTAGTGTGAGTTTTGTTTACGAAAACGAAAATTAGTAAGGCATTGAAGCAGCGCCTCCTGGCGGCATACGAGAGGAGTTAACATTTTGCCATACATATTCTCGTTTTCGTTAACGTTATCGAATAGCGAATGAAACTCACACTTGACACCCAGATTGACCTATTGTCCGTTTTTTAATTTGTATTGTCAAAAAATATTTCTTGTTCTCTCTCTCTCTCTCTCTTTTTCTCTCTTTCATAATCTCGCAGCATTAAAAAACCTTTTTTGTTTGTCCCACAGGTCTATTTGCACGTTTAAGATTGAGAAGAAATGCACAGGGCTGTCGGTAAGAAGCATCAAGGTCGTGGTCTCGCTGGCACTACTCATCTGCCTGAGGCTGGCACTGTTGCAAGGCACCTGGCCTACCTTCTCGACCCAGGACAACCCTGCCGCTTTCCACCCCAGCTTCTTCGTCAGGTCTGTAAACAAAATATGGTGCTACATGTCGTCGGTATGCGTAAGAGCAGTTTGTAAAAGCAGTTTTTTTTTATATTAACGGGTAAGCCCAGTGCCTTGATCTCACCTAATGTTAAGTGATGATAAGGCCAATGAAGGAAGCGCACTTCACCCGGGATCCTCAACTAGTGATGTACTGGCTATCTTATCTCTTGCTGCCGGAACACAACAATGCTACAAACATTGATGTTATGGCGACATACTTAGATAAGATGGTGGTAGCGAGCCGGGCGGACAAACAAGCCGTACCACCTACCAAACCGAGTACACAAACATGTACCCCCCGCTGGGGATTGAACCAGGGACCTCTGGGTCTAAACCGGTGGTCTTAGCCACTAGACCACAGAGGCGATCAAAAGCGGTATCTGCTTTTACACAATTTTCTTTGTTACTACTTTGGGGCAGCTTTTACAAACTGCTCTTACGTTATGATATTTTATTAAGGGTATAAGATGAAATGCCGCTGGCGATGAAATAATTAAAACAACTTTAAATTACTACTAAGTATCTAATCGTTAGTGAATATTATGAAAAAATTGAAGCTTGAAGAGAAGTTAGTTAATCTAAAGTTTTACTTTAAAAGGGTTTTTAATACAACTATATATAAGGTGACTGGTACATGACCCGCCATAGCAAATTACCCATATGGAGGAGGTCATTTGCTAATTATTGAAACTTACTTTCCTTAACTAAAGTTTTATAGTTTTGAAGATGGTCCATTTTTATGGTTTTTTAATATTATCTCAAATTTCGCAAATAAACCTGTCGTTTTTTTACAACATATCAACTTTTTCTTTTTTGGGTAGCACATACACATTTGTGATCAAATTACGTCAAACTTTGCTCAATCAAGGATTAAAAAAAGATATTACGCTAGAAAAAAGAGAAATCTTGTCTCTTAAACTATAAAATTTTAGGAAGGAAACTAAGCTACCTTAGTTAACAAATTACCTCTTCATGTTCCAGTCATCCTGCATAATAAGGGGTTTATAAGGAAATAATAGGGACCTAATAAAAGTTTTAGTAAGCTTCTTTCTGAATTAACCATTGTTGGGGTAATGGCGAGTTGATTCTCACGAGCAGCACTTGTTTTGTGGTGGATTCGGTTGTAGCATAAAGGCACAGCGGGGGGTATATGTACTATGTGATAAAGGTACCTAACAACTAATACGAAACTCTCGCGTCAGACTCTTTGACAGTCACGATAATAGCCAATTGTGGGCATCGGTTAAATTAACAGGTCAGTCGGGATTAGTGTCTCACCTCTTGCTCGCACCTCTACACTTTAATCGTTATGTGGCTATAATGTGTTGTCCGGTAGAAAACTTTAATGTCGAACGGATATTTCAGTGTTTCTGTATTTCTCCGTAGAAATATTGAATCCTTACGAATTCAAAACACCAACTTGCATCATAAACTATGCTATGAAACTTATTTGCCTAACACTGTGGTTGATTGGCCCCTGACAACGTCAATGGAAACATGTCCTGATTACCAATCACACTAATTGCTTTGTAAAAGCATAAACAATTTTACTTCGGGCTTGCTTCCTGATGAATTTTATTTGTCACGCGAACTACTGATCAGTGAACGTTTTACTCATAGATAGGATGTGATTGAATAGCCTTTGGTTGGTATTCACTTTTACAATACATTTTATGACAATGCCAGCTTTGTGTACTTATTGTGTTTTAAGAGCCAATAACGAATCCAATGCTCTGACCGCTGAACTACCGATACCCGAGAAGACTCCTTGGATTTTTTTTGGTACTTTGTGATTTACGCTGCAAGCCAGTGGTATTACGTCACTGAGAAGTTACTACCCTCACAGAAGAAAGAACACTTTTGCAAGGATTTAACAATCGATAAAGACATCAAGATTTTTTTAATCTTGTAACTATATAGCATTGTGAATGCCAAATTCAAAATTATATTAAAAATCCAAAAAAAATTAAATAAAACTAGAAATCTGCAGAATACCATTATCATTATTATCAGAATTACGTGGGTGGCACTTCTTGTCACAAATGAACTAAGCTCAATGCTCAGCGGATACCTTTTTGATACAATCCTTATTCTAAGTTAAGTTTTTTTTTTATATATATCAAAGGAAAGTATCAAATAGACTTAAATCAGAAACAAACGTCCTTTCCTTGTATTTCTCTTAATCACAGAAAAAATCATAAAAGTTGGCTTATTAGTTTTAAGAACTTTTTTTATCCGAAATGTGAAATTGCTCTGTAAAAGCGACGCACTATCGAAAACAAACCTTCTAATAAACTAATGATAGGTTTGTCGATGAATTTTCCAAGATTTCTTAATGGATTTGAAACTATACTTTGTTAAATATATCTGTGCAATTAAGACTTTTTACATTAAGTTACTTAAGTTTTTCATAGAAAAAATAATTGAAATTTAAGTAAACTATGATTCTCAAACCAAACCAAATAATATATTTTTAAACAAATACTTATTATCAGTTCAAAACTCAAAATTCAAAATTCAAAATCATTTATTCAGTTTAGGCTACAAGTAGCTTTTGTGAATGTCACTATGCCATTGGTTCATAAGTCAACTCTGGGCGGGAGATCTTGTACTGAGAAGAACCGGCAAGAAACTCAGCAAGTGTCAGTACTTTTGAGTGTAATGATAAGATTAATTAAATGTTATCTTATTCTTTTACTACAGCTAGTAGTTGATGTCACAAAATTACCAAATTATTGAAAGAGCCCCCTTGGGGCCCAAGACAAACTTTGATGTAGTTGATGTGTGTGATTTAGTGTTTTGTGTAGTTTACAGAGTTTTATAAGACGCTGATTTATCAGTTCCGCAGATGATTTGACAATAAATAAATACGTACGCGTTATGGTTACCTACGGGTGTTCGTCTACGACCACGAATCTAGTTACCTCTACACCACCACCACCTCCTATCCACCAAATTGCAAAGAGTTAGCACTTCTGTGGAGCTTAAAAAGTTTGCTACATCCAACCTTCTTTTTCAGACTCATGACGTTCTGTTACCTCGCGGCGTTCAACTGGTGGCTACTCCTGTGCCCGTGGAACCTTAGCCATGACTGGCAGATGGGTTCCGTGCCCCTTATCACCAGCGGCTGGGATCCAAGGAACCTCCTGACGTGCGCGGCTTTTGGAGCTGTACTGCTATTGTGCTATAGGTGCATCGCTGACTTAGAAGTATGTGGAAATGGGCTCTCAAATTATTTATAAAATAGATTTTTAAGTTAGCTCTTCTACGGTCTACTGATGATTTCACTAATCTTAGATCCAGAGTTCCTTGGTTCCATTCCTAGCGGCGTATTGTATTTGGTAGGTAGAATGGCACGTTCTTTGTCCGTTTGTCCGGGTGTAGTGCACTTTTACCTCCAACCTTAATATCAGTAATATTACTTTATTAGTATTCTTTTTATTTATTCGCATTTTAGAAGAACTAGGTATAGTATGTATCTCTAGTATGTATCTGTATATAGGTATAGTATCTCTATGCGAGAACTTTACCATTGACTATGTATTTTGTTCCCTCGTTGTTTTTACTACTTCTTAATTCGTAACAATAAAACTCATTTGCCAGGTCCAAAAGCACACCCCCGCTGTCATCGGGCTGCTCCTTCTGGTGATACCATTCGTACCTGCAAGCAACCTGCTGGTCACGGTCGGCTTCGTGATCGCTGAGCGTATACTGTACATTCCTAGGTGAGTGGAAGAGAAGATTATGAAGTAATCGAGGGTTTATGAGATATTTACCTCAACCTATTCACATCAAGATAATGCATTAGAGTGGTCAGATCGTTTAACTTTAGTAAGTCCCTACAAAAATTCACTTACACAGAGAATTGGATTAAACCTAATTTACCTACTACAGTTATCTAAGTTGCATCAAAATGCTGATGATAACCATTACTTCATCAGTGTCGGAAGCGTGATCATCACTGCGTACGGCGTCCAGCTAATGTGGTACTCCAAGCCGGGTACCAAAGCCTTCTTGGTGGTGGGGCTGGCCATACTCGCAGCCAGCGGCGTCGTTAGAACCCAGCGCAGGAACGCTGATTGGCGGGACCGAGCTACGCTGCTTAGGTAAGTATTAGAGACTGACATGTATTCTCATTGAAATATCTTGATACTTTGAGGTGTGGATTTGTGGGTCATCCTACCTTTCTTATGTGGAGTCTGTCGAGGTTTTGGGCTCAGTAGTACTTCGACCTTTTGTGCAACCCCATCCTTTCACCGCTACTCCTCTGTGAAGATGACTTTTGCAATGTCGTTAAAGCTAAGAGCCTTAAGTCTTCTGGTTTCGGATAGGCTCATCCCAGGAGTTCCATTATTTTTGCGAAATCCCAAATCTAATCAATAAAAATTTGACAGTATAAATATCAAAATTAATTCGACATCAAATATGATTTCGGAACTAAATTAGGTATTTTGAGGTTGTGTTATCGTTATGTCAAAGTGTTTATAGATTTCACGTAAGTATCGTAAACGGTCTATAAACGAGTATACGACATTGCTTTTCTGCGGAACACCTAAAATAAGGTCACATTTCACTTCTTAATAGCCGACAAGCTACATGCTTCAAACCGTCTAATGAAATATTGGTAATACCGAATGCCTCGTCGTTTTATGATGCAATTTCATCAGGACTCTTTGAGAGCCTTTTATTACTTGTTTATAGCAGAACCATTTCTATATAAACTTTTCGATTAATGTTCAATTGTTCCGTTAATTCCTTTGTGGGGTCTGGAATATTACTCGTATTTTAATGGCTTTCTGATGATTGATTTTTTGTGTAATTGTTGAACATTATTGAAACAATCTTATTGAACATCTAGTAATGCGATAAAAAAATGTTTTGGAAAGAACCATGGAAGAAAAAGTTGGTCTTATAGACCAACTTTTTGTCATTTAACTTTATTGAGATACCAAACAGTGCTACAAGCTTATCTTATAAAATAAACTCTGTAGGTGACACAAACGTTATATTAGTAAAGTTATCATTATGGTTTCGAGAGAAGTTGAGTAAGCTAAGTAGGTCGCGATGTATAAACATATTGTTATGTCTATGTTTAAATACGTATTTGATTACGGAAAAACTAAAAAATACTGTATTAAAAAGTTTATAATGATTGAAAAAATATCAAAAAAGAAAGAAAGAAAGAATATCAAACTTCAATACCGCATTGTTCCCAATACCTTCCCAATACCTAATGGTTAACATACCCAATTAATTAAAATACTAAAACAAAATATTATGATATCATTTATTTTTCAACTTTGCCATTTGAATCTCAGTTATGTAACTTTTTGCCATTCAATTACTTACCGTTGTTATATTCATCAACGCAAATGATGTACATTATGGTTTTGCAATAAATATATAGAGTACGTTTACTTAACAAAAACAATTAAACGGGGATTAACGCAACGTAAAAGGTTTCATACCTTTTTTTATTTATTTGGGTAAAAAGAAGGTATGAAACCTTTTACGTATTAGTTTGCGTTTAAATTACCCTTAAATTTAACCCCCATTAAAATTTCTTTGTTAACTATGGAACGCAAAAGTTTAAAAGTGTATATGTGTTTACTGTGTTAATTTTTTTTTATATTATATTGCCTTTCGACGGACAATGGGAAATTGCTACTATTTTATTTGCTCGTATTACGAGTAATATGCTATTATTAAGTTAAAATGTTTCCCACACTCACACCAATTATCTAGCCCCAAGAAAACTCGTTATATGGTTAACTAGACAACGGATAAACATACTTAATATACTTAAATACATACTTATTATACATAGGAAACACCCAGACCCGAAACAATATAGAAAAACAGGTATTTCTAAATTGATCCGACCGGGGATCGAACCCGGGACCTCAGAGATAGCGACACCATGAAAACCGGTGTGCAAGCCACTCGACCAAGGAGGTCGTCAAGTTATAGCTATAAAACACGAAATAACTGATTATTCGATTTCAAAATATATTTAGTGCTAAAGGTACCTAATTGATTTAATAACGAAAAAAGTTTTAATACAATTTTGTATAACTTAACCTTTGGCATGTCAATATAATTTTCTATGCAATAAAATTATCGAGAAATGAATAAATAAATAGCCCCTAACCAGTTGACCACCGTACAACGGACGCATAATTAATTCTCCACAATGGATAATAGACCCTTCCGTAGCATTGAATATTTTACATGTAAGTGGAGGTAATTAATTAAAGTTATTAACGTGTCTAAACTTCAATATGAATTTCAAATATTATTTCGATGTAATTATACATGAAAATGGGTTTTCGAACGATATACATTTTTTCCGCAACTCATTATTTATTAACCTTTTTTACTATTGATTACAAATTTTGGTTTAATCTTTAACTTATAGATAAGTTACAACATAGTTTAACTAACGAAATTTTAACAAAAAATATAACATTTCGTGAAACTTACCAAAAGAAAAACTTTTTAAAAGGGGTTCTATTTAATCGATCACCAAACTAACCTAACCTAACCCACAAAAATACTAAGTTAGAACCTAAAAATACAAAGTTAGCACCTAAACTACTATTTAGATGCTAACTTACCATTTTAGGTGCTAGCCTACTATTATTTTGTGGATTATTTTATTATTTCTCTTTTAAAAGTAGTTAAGTTTACTTGCAAACAAAACATAACTTTAATAGTTGTTTACGTTCAGCCCCGTTCAAAAACGAGACTTTAAGTTCCACATATCGTGGCCGCGATATATTTAGCATGACACAAACGCTTACCACGATTTACACCTCGCAATATTCGCCTTACGGTCGCCGCATTCGGGCGTAAATTACCTCCAAATGTGTTTTGTTTGTTCCAGGGCGGATCTAGCGACTTTGCCGCAAAACGCTAAACTGCACTACAACTTGGGGAACTTTCTCCGCGAAACTGAACAGCAGGAGAGCGCTATCAAACATTACAAAGAGGCACTGAGGTAACAAAGACGCTTGCCGTTACGCGAATCCCTCTGCATCTCCTATTCGTACTTTGAGTTTTGGGAATTGGCTAGTTAACAATGAACAGTATATGGTGCTAAGAATATTAATTTAATGATTCGTATCTAGAAAGGAGCAATTATCGAGTTGTAGGACTCTTTTCAACAAATTGCTGCATTCTGAATCGGTGGAGGATCATGACTATTTAAAATTCCATAAAGATAACATTCCAAATGAATTACTTTTAACTTCGGGATCCCTCTCAACTCAAAGTTTTAACATAGTTTTGTTCAATTACGAAAAAACTTACAGATTTAGAAAAAAGTATTATCTATACTAATATTATAAAACTGAAGAGCTTGTTTGGTTAGACGCGCTTATCTCAGGAACTACTGGTTCGAATTGAAAAAAATATTTTTGTGTTGAATAGTCCATTTATTGAGGAAGGCTATAGGTTATATTATATCACGCTATGACTAATAGGAGTGGAGCAGCAATGAAAGATGTTGCAAAAACGGGAAAATATTTTTATTGTTCGCTAATTAACGCTGGTGAAACTGCGGGGCACAGTTAGTTATCAAATAAAACAAAAAAAATCGATTGCGAATTAGTTTAAGCTCTAACTAATGCTTTAACAAGTTACTTAATAATAATTACTGCGTCGAACTTAATTGCTTCTCTTCTAAAAACAATACGCTTGCCCCAGACTGTGGCCGAGCTACGCTAGCGCCCACAACAACATCGGCACGCTGGTGGCGCGCTCCGAGAACGCGGAGCACCACTTCCTGCAGGCCATCAAGTTCAACAGGCACCATGTCAACGCGCACTACAACCTCGGCAAACTTTACAAGTAAGTCACAGTATATTTATGATTTCGACGTCATTATCTAATCTCTTTTTTTTTAAAGATACCTAAACAACATTAATTAGCATAATTTACTGAGGGCGTCACATGTATCTAATTAATTTATAGGTTGTCAACTTATTACCATGTGAAATCCAATTTTTTTAAACTAAGTGTAAACAAAGTAATAATAATTCATTTTGTATTTCATTATAATAAATAGATACAACAAACAAAAATGATTTATATGATTTGAAACGCATTTTTTTCTCTCAAAATTTTTATTTTACTATTCATTTTATGCTATACCAAAGGACAAATTGGAAAATGACTTAAAATTCTGCCTGAATCAATAACAATAATCGTTATACTCATCATGTCCATCAATATATTGTGACGTTGCAGCTAACTGAATTTATTATATTCTTTTAACACAGTACATCCAAAACCAATTTTGTACATTAAAACTAAAATACATTATCTTAAGAGATAAGCCTATAGATAAGATAAGATAGATATTAGAGACGATAAGAGAAGTTCTGGTAAGCCATAACTTTATGTGAATATCTATCAAAATACAAATTCGATATTAATTTTACATAGAAAGAACGGTCGCTCAACACAAGCGGTGATGATGCTAGAGAAGTGCGTGTGGCTGCAACCGCAGTTCGTGCAGGCCTACATGGAACTGTTGACCATGAAGCCGGAGGTGGAGAAACACAGGATCTTGACGAAGCTGGTCGACCTGGAACCGCACAACTGGGAACACTTTGTGACGTTCGGCGATTGGTTTAAGGCTAAAGGTAAGTTTAGAAAACACAAAATAAAAAATAGTTGCATAGTAACTTTCATTTAATTTACACTTTTAAAACCTTGAGTTCCATTATATATCAAAATTTTAACAGGATAAAACCCAAACTGCATAGTATAGATATCCTTACAATAGCCCTTAACCACGGCCCATGCTATTCGGGCAAAACATTGGGTACTTAAAAGGGTATGACTAGAATACCATACTTAGGTACTAGTTAAAACATTTAATATTTGAACTTAAATATCACTTTGTTTTATAGTATTATTATTTTAATTTATCAGTTCCGTTAACGGTCAATCAAAGGTTTTGATACCTTTTGAAAAAAAACTACAGTCGCTGTATCACGTTTTAAACCAAAGCTGTATTCCAGGACTTCCTCAGCCCGCTTCGAAGTATTACTTAGAAGCCCTGAGGCTGAGTTTTAAACACCGCAACGTCGACAAGCCAGCCCGAGGAGATCTCGTCTCGTTCCGATCGACGGCTCTGATGTACCGGTCGTTAGGACAGAAGTCGAGGACCCTACAACTCTTAACGAGGTAGTATTACAAGCAACTTCTACATTGTAAGACTATAACATAGCCGCAGCTGTTTGGGTAAAGTTTTCGGTGATGGGAAGTTTGCGATTAAGGATTACGCGCTTGAATGATGTCGTCATAGGTACACTATGACGACAGAGTGTGTCTAACCGTTGTCTTATGGACTGTGTAAGTTTTTTGAGTTTTGCAGGTACCTACAATTGTTTTAGTTTTGCGGTTGCACAGTTGCAAATTCTTATACCGCGAGTAATCAAGATGTAAATATTTGTAGTAAATACGAGCATTTTAAAACCGAGAGGTGCATATTTAGTGTCGTTATCTATGCTAATATTATAAAGAGGAAACCTTTGTATTTTTGTATGTATGTTTGCAATGAATGAACTCAAAAACTACTGGACCGATTTAAAAAAAAATCTTTTACCATTAGAATGCTGCATTAGCGCTGAGCAACATAGGCTATATTTAAAAAAAATGTCCACCCGTGCGAAGCAGGGACGAGCCGCTAGTTTATAATATTTTTAAATGTGCTGTTAACACAATAATATCCTTTTGACCACTCCAAAGTGGTGACTGCAGATTTTTCTCATCATTCCATCATATTAACGAAAACGAGAACCTGTATGGCGGCATTGCATTTTACCTGGTTTGTTACCAGGAAAATTTTTAAATCTCAGCACTCCGAAAGCTGATATACTTGCAGTAAGAGTGACTTCCCGTCATCGTCAGTAAGGTCGGCTACTGACGCTTCTGTGAATTTTATTAAAGGCAATAAAATTGCGCTGGCCCTTACATTGATATAGAATTGGCATAGATTATCGATGTATCACGTGTGGTTTCAACACAATAGATGGCACACGTGGCACAGGGGCTGGCCGAGCACCGCTGCCGCGCACATGTACCTACGGGACTGGAGGCTGAAGATGGAGCTCGAGGGGCGCGTCCAGATATACTCCAAGGCGGTCAACCCTACTGTGAGTAGATAGACAGTGTCGTCACATTTGTGTTGCTCGTCGCCCTTGGCACCTTCATGGTTTATGGTATATATAAGGTCACGTTTTATCAACTGCAAATATTTTGACAAAACATCTAAATATATCAGAGAAATAAGGCCCTAGCATTAAAAAAAAAACAGGCTATTTTTTTTTTTCTTTTCCTGACACAAAAATTTCAATATTTTTAAGAGCGGCCTCTCTGTCGGCTTCTTTGAGTGAAATTATGGGCACGTGTAAGCGGTGTAGGTATTGCGGCTTCCCCGTTTCGGCTCCTTTGAATTGAAACTACCGAAAGTGCATAAGGGGTGTTTTATTTTACTTTTTAATCGAAATTTCTATTGGCGTTTTTCTTGAAAACTAGCGTATTAAATATTATTAAAATACTTAATACGCGTATTATTAAAAAAAAGGTTTTTTCATAAAAATTGTTTATTTATATTGTTAAATTTATTCTCAAAATATTTGCGATTGATATAAAATGTGACCTTACATAGTCGACCAGCACAAGTTGGTCTTTCGAATACTCGACCATAATAATTGAATTTGAAATCTTATATCATGTTAAAAATGTAATTATATTTAATAAAATCCAAAGACTTTAAATAAAAACAATAGAAGATTAAATAAAACCATATAACCATATATGAAAGTTTACTAGGCGTTTGCTGACTTTCATGCTTTACCAATGTAGCATCAGCTCAGACTTTGTAAATAGAGCACACACTATCGCTGTTTCCAGCTGACGCACATACTTAAATATTTGAAGTAATTAGTATATAATTAAAATGTAAAAATCAATATTTAATAAGTTAGCTTTCAGCTCACGAAGTCCATGCTGATGCTACACAGACTATTTTCCATGTCATTACACTCGTATAAATAACTTTTTGCAGACTTTAAAGTTTTGAAATATTATTACTTCACGTTTTACATTGTTGTCTGTTTGTAACTTTTCTTTTACTCAACCGACAATGACACGTCAGTCATCATTTACAGAGCTGTTCGTTATTTTCATCTAAGTGATCTATCGTTAACTTTGTTGTCAGTACAGAAAAAGCTTGACGCTTTAAATATCTATGATATCTATGATACATATAATTATACGCAAATATTATTGCGAACAAATTACAATTTGAAAAAGACAAAGTGTAGAAATTCGCTAGCGAGATTCGAACCCGCACCCCATGACATGCCAGGTCAGGTGCACTATCAACTATGCTATCGTGGCTTAACTGGTAGTTAAATATCTACTACAAATAAGCAAATAAATTGCGATGCGAACTACGCCTTAAAACTTTTCAGAATTTAGGATGTTTGATCTATTCACGAGTAATTTTCTAATTTATTATTTTTGTTCCAGAAATCTACGAAGTGCTTCGACCATACAAGACTGTCAGTTTCACCCAAGCCGGACAGTCCACCAGATTCCAAATACAAGGAGCCTAAACCAAGTGCAAAAAGTGACAGCAGTGATAGTGAAGTGAGATCGTGCGAGACCAAAAAGCGCAATCTTTCAATATCCTCTCAAATAAAGACTATTCATAACAAATCAGAGATCGGACTCAAAGAGAAGAAGTGTTTGCATAGGAAAGACGATTCTAAAAGCAAAAGTGTGATCCCGAATATAGCGCCGCCGCTGGGGGAACACATACTACTAAAGACGTATTGATTTTGGAAAGAGTGTGATATTTAGAGTGACTGTCTGATTTTGTTTCGTTGCGGATTTGCCACAGAGGTTAGGTTGGGAAATGTAGGTAAATGTTTTTCACAAAGGCTACATAGATAGATACTCTAATATGAAAAAGGAGTTGATAGAATTCGTACTCAAGATACCAACCGATTTGATGATGTGTCTCTAATAAAACAGATGTTGCATACAGCAGTTCGATAGTGATAAATAACATTTGAGACATAAAGTAATGTTTAACACATATTTGTTACTTCAATCCAGCGAATGAAAAGTCTTACAGTTTTGGTGCCAATATAATAAATACTTAGACGGACAAGTACTAACAGAATACAAAATATATTTTTTTTCCGGCACTTTCATATTTGTACCAAAAAGTTGATGTCCTGTCTATGCAATAAATGAAAGAGAATAGAAGATTTTGTAAACTGTTCCATTACTTATGTATTTTATTTAATTTTAGAGTTGATCGATCAGTCTCGTCTCTGTGGCGGTTCCGACGGCGGCCGAGCGGTTGAGGTAGTCAACATTGCTTGCGGTTTTTCATTCATTTCTCAGGGACGTTAGTTGTAAATGCTGACAATATCGCGAAGTTAAACTAGTTAAGGCGAATTAACGTTTAAGTCAGTTCCATCATCGGCTCAGATTGTGAGCTCGAGCGCGCGAATACCAGACACAATAGAATTTTAATTGTTATCGGCCACCTGCTGGTCGATCGACGCTCAAGGGGTTATTGTTAAGGAAATAATGTTTAAAATAACGCACATTTGTTTGAATTGTTTGTGTTTAACTCAATTTATTCAAATTTGGAGATCAGTTTTATTAAGAACTTCATTATTTTATATTGTTGATATTTAAAAAAATTTTTGTCAAAACTGAACTGAAAGATGAATGAAAATTAATTTCACTAATAAAAGCTGTTTCAAATCAGTTTAAAAATAGTGAATAGTTTCATATTGATGTTTGAAAATATCTTTCTGGTAACATTTTTATAAGTATCGCTTATATATCGCTTTAGCGACATATTTATATGACGTGTTATCTCTAATAATAGCCAGATACATTGCTGATATTAACTTAATAAGCTGATAATGGAATTCTGACTCAGACGCTCTAGATAAATAACTAATTTTAAGTATTTGTAGTGAAAGAAATGAGAATATATTTTTGTCAACGGTTGAAAGGTTGGGTGATTTTTAAGAACGTGCACAAAGTTTTTACGCTAGCATTAGAAATTGTTACGCTGTGATGTCGACTCTAAAAATATTTGTTATCTTTAAAATGACCGACAATACTCTAAAAGTTAAGTGGAATCTTGTAACTTGGTCCACAGACCTATGACACACCTTCTACCAAGAAACAAAAAAAATCACTTTGGTTTAATATTTCAAAGTTTTTTGTAGTAGATAAAATATCTTTTTAGTGAGGATTCGTATTTATAAGAAATACTCGTAAATGTCCTAAAACAAAAAATATAATTTTATAATAATAATAATAACATTTTATTTATTAAAAGACAACAAAGATCCATGTTAGTATACAAGTAATTTATATCCAATGTTAGTAAATAATATTAAAAAGAGACTTAATTCTAAAAACGAATTTGCCAATTAGTGGACAGTCCCCACCATTAGCTATACGCTCCATGACACTGTTGCTGCTGCCCCGAACCCGTCGCAGCAGAGAACCTGCTTTTTTGCGCAGTATGGCCGGGAAACTGTCGACCTGCGCATCCGCAAACATTCCTGAGGCACTACAATGTCAAGGCAGTCACAACAGTGCGCTGAAAGCGTTGTTAACCTGAACGCGAAGGACGCTGTATGATTTTCGGGTAAAATTAACCCACAGGATACTCTAATATGTTTTAAAAAGTGTTATTTTAACAGTGTCAGAACATCGAAAAACCTGCGGGCCAACATATTAGCCCTTTTCGACAGTGACCTTCGCTCTCTCTCAATATCATATTATATTATCCTAACTTGTTTTTATAATTTAGGAAGTTTTACTCATGCATCTTAATTTAGGGCAAAAAGTCAAGACGAGGTCGTCAAAGAAATGAGCTTACCCGGAAGGTCAATTTTAACTCTCGTAATAGATAGTGGGGTTATCCACGCTAGGAAACGTCAACGTGGGCAATATATTCCAATCTTTGCTGCCTACAGTACAGAAAAAGCGAGTCTTGGGTGGTACTCGTATATCTTTTCGAATTTTGGTTATATACAAAAGCCTATGATCCTTTTAGACCTGCATTCTGGGTGTAGGGTAGCATTTAGGTTTAATTATCTAATGGATCTAAGAAATGTGAAAATTCATAAAGCCTTTATTTTGATCTTTTGTTAATAATTTCAAATCCACACATAAATATTTTGAGACATTTACGATTTAACATTTTATGATCGCTTACTGCAAATCAATCATTCAAACTAATAGTGAATTTAGTGATTGATAAGAACATTTTGCTGTCGATGAAGATTTGAACGTAATGATAACTTGTACATTTAGAGCCGACGATGCAGTTAAAATAAAAAATGTGCCACAGCTAGCTTACGAAAATCGCTTGGCCTTATCTATATTGATAGACACGAGTGCTTATACGACGAATGAATTTTGTGAACCAGATCCAGAATGCATAATCTTGTACTGAGGTGCGATGAACGAAGACGAATCAGTTTTCAGTAAGGTGTACATATTGTTAAGAATAGAATAAAGGCACATGGCAACGCTTTGAATGTACTGAAAAATAAACGATTGAATATTTGTATGGTTTTATTGGTTTTATACAATTTTTACATTTATGTCATCAAATCGTATATTCATTAGTCAGGCCTGATGAAAGCAATCGATAGTCATTGGGCTGTCGATTCATCATCAGACCTGATTACACCTGATTTCATCAAACATCGAATTGAAATTCGGGATAGTAAACATTTTGATTGCAAATTTAAACTATCCCAAATAGAATGCCTGATCAGCTAAGGCTGAAATAGCACTTACTGCTTATAGTCAAACCAGACCCGTCGCCGTAATGGAATCGGGAACAGATAGTTTCCGATTCCCGAATCTACGTGAGCCATCTAAAAGTTAGTACAGCGTAAATATCCCGGATCATGGTAGAGCCACCCTAAATTATTTACGTGGACTTTATTTCGGTGTTTCAACTTTTGTACCAGATGTGTGGGTACGTGAGTTGGACGAGCAAGTTGGGCTGATAGTGGATCTGCATAAAACTGATGGCTGATGTCAGGAGCGCTTTAGAGCTCAACCATGGTAATATGCTTAAATTCAATTTTCAACTTTTGAGACCGTGACCACGGCTGATGCAACTCAGTCGAAACGTCAGGTGTAAAGAGATGCCTATGACACCTATTTAAACTAAGTAATTGCGCAAATCCCTTTTATGTTGTAATGCAGTCTGTTTTGGAGAAAGCGGCTTGAAGAGCAACTCAATTGATATTACTTAGATATCATAAAACTGTCACTTCATTTAGAATATAAAGTTTTTCAATTAAAATGAACTGGATAATTTTCTTTTTATTTTTGACGCGGATCTCCTTATTTTTTTCTCTTTCTTCATTCAACTACCGCAATAAAACAACTTGCGATTACTTAAAAATACTGGAGTGGTTTCATTTTTATTTAATTGTAGTTTTGTTTGACTTTAAATTCGGCGCTATGGTTCCTTAGTATACATTGTTCTATATGGTACCTAGTACTTAATTAATGCCCATTCATATCATGTAAAAATTAATATAATAAATATATTCTCTCAAGAGGTGAGAGAAAATATTTTTTTCTAAAAACACTTTTGTATATTTTGTTACAATTAAAAGAATATAAAAAAACAGTTATACTTATCACAAAAATTTACGATCTGTTTTGCGTACCCTACTTTAGTAATGATTTATAATAATAATAACCGGTGCCGATACGATCACAACTCCATTTACAAGGTAGACGACCACTGAAGTGTTACACTTTGATTTTAGCACTGGATTAGGTATGAAATATTTTTAAATCCAGTCTTCTCACCGAGGACAGGATAAAGTTTTGCTTTAAAAATAGTTTTATACTACACTATTGAATCAATTTCGATTTTGAATTGAATAGTCTACCCTATTACATCATGTTAAAAAGCAAATAAATGATTTATTTATTTATTATATTGTGTAAATTGGTATACAGAAAATTAGCTTCTCCGTACATCACATAGGCTAACGAATGTCCCACTGCTGGGCTGAAGTTTCTATATAAACCGCTCATTAGGAGGGCCATATCCCATCTTGTCTGTTACCAGATCACTCAAACAATCCAACTTTCGTGAATGTAATTTTAAGCTTTATTACGATACTGTATAAAACATAATAGAGTGATTACAAATATTGTATTCAACGGGCTGACTGTTGCTTCAATGTTACGAAAAGTTATATAAATGTATCTTTCTTATAATTCGTCAAGTAAGGTTTCTTTTAATAGAAAATTAAGCAAATTACTCTGCTTTGCCTGATATTAAGCAGAAGCTGAGTCCAAACGCGAGGACAGCTAGTGGAGTAGGATTCTGTCTAACTGACCGTCCTCACCTGCCGACCCGCAAACTGCACTGAGGCTCTATGGCTATCTTATCTCTAGCTGCCGGAACACAACAATGTTGGAAGCTGAAAATACGTCTCTTAAAAATACAGTGGCCGACCTCCACTCCAGAATCACTCGAATGGAACAACACTCTCGAGCCAGCAATTTAGAATTACAAAACGTTCCCGAACACAAGTCTGAAAATCTTAGTTTAATAGTGAAACTAATAGCAGCAGTAGCTGATTGCAAATTGGAAGAAACTGACATATAGCTGTGTACAAGAATGTTGTGCCAACATTAACAACGAGAGCCGACGTCCAAGGTCAATAGTCATAAAATTTAACTCTCAAAGAACACGAGATAATTTTTTGGCTGCAACTTTGAAATTCAACAAGAGGAACAAAGCTCCAACGGATAAACTAAATACTAGCCACCTAGGCATTGGCGGCGACAAGAAATCAGTTTTCGTAGTAGAGCATCTATCACCTGTTCAAAAAGCACGATACGCAGCTGTTCGGAACAAGGCAAGGGAGCTAAACTAAAAATTTGTTTGGGTAAGAGGAGGTAAAATATATATGAAAAAGACGGACACTTCCGAATAACAACAACAACATATACTACCAAAATGTTAGAGGGCTAAATTCAAATGCAACCGAGGTGCGTCAACAAATAAGTAATAATAACTATGATATATACGTAATAACAGAGACTTGGCTCAACATGGATGTTTTGGCTGTGAATATTTTGAAGGTGGGTATAATGTGTACATACGTGACCGTGAAACATCTGCTTCAACTAGAAGAAGGGGTGGTGGTGTCATTAGCGGTTTCTCATCGGTTGAACTCAACACGAGTCGCTGAGTATGAGAGTGGTTGCGAGGATCTATGGCTTTCAGTTACCTCCAAATCAGGGAAAAGAGCAAAAACACTTAACATTTGTGCCGTTTACTTACCACCGCCAGTGAAAAATAATAACTTAAAAGTATTTACGGATAAGGATAATTTGATCTTACAATCGCGTTCTGATCGTGAATGTACCATAATTGCGGGGGATTTTAACATGAGTGAGATAGCCTGGCAAAGCAATTACAATAGTAACACTATGAGCTTATCACCGACGGGCTATGATAATTGTGAATAAATTGTTGTGTAGACTCGTAGATTTCCTGATACTAAATGACTGAAAACAATGTAATATTGTAAGTAACAAAAACAACAAAATCCTAAATTTAATTTCATGCAACAAAGAGTTAATAAATGTAAAGGAATGTCTACAACCAATTAAAATTTTAGATAAATTTCATCCCGCACTCGAAATTGAACTGAAATTTCAAATAGAAGCATTTAAAAGATTCCAGTAATGAGTAATAATTTTTACAAGGGTGACTATTTGGCAATAAATGATTATCTTGCATCAGTTCAATGGTTGAGGGAGCTGGGGTCCTGCGGGAATGTAAACGAGATGGTGACACATGGTGACACACGTGGATGGTGATCCATGACAAAAATTCACCAGGTGTCTTATCCTGTCTGGTATTCACTACAGTTGATACGTTTACTAAAACAAAAGTTTAAATTTCACAGAAATCACAAAAATTTGGAAATTGACTAGATAAATTAGAATTTGATTATTTGAGATATGATTGTAATAGAATGATTAAAGATTGTTATAATGGATATATATATACATAATGGAATCTGAAATAAAAAAACCTATGTACTTTTGGACTTATGTTAAAAATTTAAGGAGTAAGTAGTTCGTCATATCCAAATACTATGATTTTAAACAGCAATATGACTTCTGACACAAATCGAATGTCTGACATGTTCGTATCAAATACAGATATAGTCGATACACTCGATCCTATCCAATTGGATCCAGGTGAAGATAAAAAGATTAAAGAAACTAGATATTGATTGATTGTTACAAAAGGAGTCGGCCCGGATAATATTTATGCGGTTTTTCTTGTAAATTGTGCAAATATGCTGGCTATACTATTTAATCATTCTTTACCAACACGTTCCCTGATACATGGAAGCTAGCAAGGGTAGTTACCCATTCACAAAAGTGGAAAAAAGGAGTGCACTGGTAATTACCGACCCATATCCATTCTCTCTACAATGTCGAATGTCTTTGCGCGAATTGCGGTTTTCTGATCAGATTGACAGAATTATAAAGGAGGCAAATACTTCGCTAGGATTTGTTCTTAGAAGTAAAAAAGACTTTAAAAACCCTCAACAGTCATATTGCTTTATAATAGTTATGTAAGAAGTAAACTTGAATACTGCAGCACTGTTTGGTGTCCAGGCTATTGTACATATTAACAGAATAGAAAAAGTACAGAAACTAACAAGTAGCATCTCCTTCCGCTTCAAGATTCCCAGAACGTTGAGGGCAAATACAGTTGAGACAGACAAAGTCAATGTTCAAATAATTGTTAACGCAAATTTTGTTGCGAACAAATTACAAAAACACAAATGTTGAAAAAATTTCCACGAGCAGGATTTGAACCTGCACCCTTCTGACATTCCGGAAAGTCTAATATTTTCGTTTAGACCGCTTTCTGTTTGTCGTAGCTGTCTGGATATGTCTTTCCTGCATAAATTATTAAACAACAGCATTGACAGTCCTGTGCTGCTCAACCGTTTCGCTTATCGCGTTCCGTAAAGAATATCGAGACATCCATGTGGTTTGTTCAAAAAAAATATCTATAGAACAAGGATGGGTTGCAGTTCACCAGTTGTTCGTTTGGCTCGCCTGTACAACGATCTAACTAAAAAGTTGCCGGAACTAGATATACATTTTCAGAGCCTTCCAACGTTTTTAAAATGTCATTAGCATTTAATATTTATTTTAATTTAAAAAAATAGCTTTTCTTTAAAAATTGTTGAATTCATGGAAATGTTTTAATTTTGTGTTTATAATTTGATTGAATTTTGTTTATAATTTAATTTAATTTCGTTTATAATTTAATTTAATTTTGAGTATTTTTTTTAAATTTAATTTTAGTTTTGTTTTAATGCATGCTGTGATTGCCCATAATTGTAAGAGCAGTTGACTAAGAGAACATTGTTTTTATTTTTATTTTTTGTAATCTTAAATACTGTTTCTTTTGTCGGTAATCCAATAAATAAATAAATAAAAGTTTCAAGCATTGATGTAATGGCGACATATTCAGATAAGATGGTGGTGACCAGCCAGGCGGACAATGAAGCCCTACCGGCAACCGGTGGTTTTCTTGGTTGGTTAAAAGTTGAATACGAATTCAATCCTCACCTTTATCACGATGCCGAATTAGTACTCAATGTAACCAATGACTGCTGCTTATCCAGCCCCCATTATCCCAAATTACTTTACACGAATAAATCTTAACAATAAAAAAGTTCCCTTTCTTTCCCTTTACGAGTTGTTTAATAGCGATTATAAACAGTTAAAGTACAAGTTAGTAACGGATGCCATAAACGGCTTTCATCTACTTCGCACTAAACTCGGTTAACGTTCCTTCCTATAAATGCTGTGTTTAAATTTAAAGTCAAGTAAAAAAGTCTTTGTTGGAAGAGCACCTACCTACCTTTGAGCATTTTTGAATAGTCAAATGGCTATACGCGATAAACCTCTTAAAAGTTAATGATTTCGCGATAAGCCTGCTTAATTAATTCCTATTTCTAAAGTGGAAGTAAAGATATAAGCCGATTGTTAGTTCTAACAACGATTAAGAGGCTTGAGAACGTTTTATCACCATCAGCTTATTAACGCTACGCTGCTGGACTTAGTCTTCCTATTGAATAGTAGCACATAAGGGGATTGGGCTATAACCCACCAAGCTGGCTGGTTTGAGGGATTTTAGGACTAACATCTTACGACCACAACCGAGACCAACGGCTTATTTAGGCACAATAAACTATTGGTTGGACGAAGCACGAAAGAGCTTAAAATGGTTTTTTAATATGGTCACTCAACCGGTGATTAGATATTTCGAAAGTTGCTTGGCTTTCCCCGTAAACGCAAACTGCTGCATCATCGTGCTCTAACTTAATTAAATCCAATTAACAAAATGGACGCTAAAATATAAACTGAACGTTTGCTCCTACTACTCGTACGCCTGCAGCTCGGGAAAGACAAAAAAGCTACGATTACAAAGATTTAATTAAAGTAGCAGAAAGATCACAGCGTTCATTTGTTCTGCGGTGAAGTTAGATTCTCTCAGAATATTAGATTAGTCATTCTGCGAGGCATGTGGCTGGGCCAACTATTTGGGTCCATCTAACTTCGTGCCGCATCGTGACTCGGCTCCACTGGTAATTGAGTAACTTTCACTTGTAAACGGTGTCCTGTAACTATAGATAGATTCCGATGCTCAGAAGTTTCGATGCTCAACTATTGGCGACAAGAAAATTGTTATAGAGCCACTGCTCTGTCAGACTGGCACCGATTTAAATGCTTATTGGGACTGCGCTGACAATATCTGGGAAATTCGAATTATTATGCACAGTTTAAGTGCCTACGTTAAATAAAGCTTTATTAATTTAATTTCCAATGAAATATAATTTAATAATCATGTTCAGATCGTCTAAGTAAAAGCTGAATTATTACGCAACGAACATAAATTTATACTTATTTATTTATGGACTCCAAACTCCAAACAGAGCGCTGAAAAAAATCATAAATTATAAAGTTTAAATAAATAGCATTGATGCTGTTTTAATTAATATCAGCCACATCGAGAATGAGACTTCATAAAAATATCAAAATATAATTTAAAATTTAAATAACAAAGCAAACGTTCGTAGTTACGACTACGTGGTATAATTGAGATGCGTGGTATAAGCACATTGTATCCTTTGGTTTCTCCAGTTCAGATTTTGACTCGCTATCGAGTACCGTTGCATAACTAACCTTAGTGCGTCAAATTGCGCATTAACAAAACGGGTATATCTAATTTCATTCCAGCTTATGGGATGGCACCCCGGATAGCTCCAAAGAGTTTAGGAACTCTATGGGATAGCTTGTAGTGTCATCGGATGACATGACTGTATCGATGGAGTTATACACTGATGTTTCGCCAGTTATTTCGTCCAAGATTTCAAATTAGAGTCATCATCATCATCAACATCAACATCAACATCATCATCATCATCATCATCATCATCATCATCATCATCATCAACATCATCAGCTCATTTTATGTCCCCACTGCTTGGGCACGAACCTTCCCTATGGATGAATAAGAGAACGGGCCATAAGCCACCACGAGGACACATTGCGGGTCGGTGGTTGTTAACGACTGGTAATGCAGCCGGGACCAACGGATTTACGTGTTTTCCGAAGCACGGAGGAGCTCGAGATGATACATTTTTGGTCACCCATCCGATGTCCGACCTTTGCGAAAGATACTCAACCTCAGCACTCGCAGACCGGGCGCTTTAACTTAGAGTCAGAGCGTCAAATTAGAGTAAAAGAGTCAACACACGGAACAACTACACAACACGGAACAACTATTCGGAGCTTATTCTCTGTTTATTTGTAAGGGGGTACGAGTATTGTTAAACCTAACCTTTGCAGAAAATAAGGTAAAAAAGCACAGCACCATTATACACTATGCAACAAAATCCCTGAGGGACACGCGACGGTGACGGATTTTAGTTAAAAAATGTATCATAAAAAATGAACGTGTTTTTTTTATATACCTATACATGTTTAAAAAAAGCAAATGTGGTTTACCTCAAACAAGTTCTTAGTCTTAGCAAAAATATTTGTGTAAATGAACAATTATAACCTTTTTTTGCAAAGCCAATTAACAAAAATAAAAAGTTTTTGGCGCTGTAAGGGAGAAAAGAGCTGGGCACTTGCTGAGTTTCTTGCCGGTTCTTCTCAGTACAAGATCTCCCTCCCAGAGTAGACTTACGAACCGATAGCATAGTGACATTCATAAGAGCTACTTGTAGCCTAAACTGAATAAATGATTTTGAATTTTGAATTTTGAATTTTGTCAGGATTTATGTTGTTGGTTAAAAAAACTGTTTAAAAAAAGCTAGTTTTTCTGGGGTGAAGGCTCTCTCAAAGTCAGTGAATCACACACTATTTGCATATTTTGCTTGTAAGCAGATCGACAGTGAGCGCTGTTTCAGAGTTATCAGCACCTTAACTAATTGGAAAATGTGCAATTGTCTTACCAAATAAAGATTAATAATTGTTCGCGAACAGATAGACCCCGTCCATATCTACAGTTTACACAGGTAGCGGTTGTAAAGCGGCCTAATACAACAGTTTAACGAGCTGGGTGCGCGAGCAAATCGCGGACGTCACGCCACCGCCCGCCGCCGCCCGCCTTAGGATACGGCGGTAGAATTAACCGTGGGGGTGAATCAGGGAAACTGGTGATGTCGAAACTCAAAATACGACCTAATAACTTAACCCTTTTACAGTAAGATCATGTTTCAATATTTCTTTGTCTTTCAATCTTATCTCAAGTTCAAAATGTGGTGGGAATATACATCCCTCTGACTGGGAAAGTGTTTACCTATTTCGTCCCACTGCTGCACCAACGTCTTCCCCAAATCTCTACGTATTTGTCGTACTTTGGCAGTATCCCGCCAATTTCTTCTATAGAAGTCAAGATTGCCCCTCCAATGCTTTCTTGACCGACCCGTGAATCGTTCAAGTAAGAAGCACGATGCTGCGTTTGCTAACTCACGTATACGTGAATTCTTTTAAATACTAGAATGACTATATCATCACGTCACCTCATGAATGACAAATAGAACTTCTGACACATAGTTAGTGTGTACTGACTCATCAACGCCTATTCTTGTACCTTATCATCGTCAGCATACTAGTCCACTACTGGTCATAGGCCTCTCCAAGTGCACACCACTGATCAAGATCCACGGCTACTCTCATTCAGCTCTCGCTAGCAACCTTGCAAAAATCATCGCTCCACTTAGGAGATGAGCGTCCTACACTACCTTTGTACCTAAACATTTTTTTCTGAAGCTGTATCTCAATTTGCGCCTCATTTTATTGTAATAGTGTAACATGTTTCACGTACTGTAAAAAACCAGCTAATTACTTTACCAGGGACCTCTCGAAGATAACCTGCGCAGAATGTTTTCGTTTACAAAGGCTTTACTGAAAGATCTCCTCATTAAAATAAAAAATAGTACGTTTCTGTTACTAAAATGTAAGATTCGAACTCACGATCTTTTACAATCCAGGCACACAGAAACTGTCTCGTCTTCTCCTTTTTTTATAGCATTATTCGGCATTCGTCTTTTTAAAAGTAGTTACATCTTTCAATTTCTATATAATAAATATAGTATTATTAATGCTAAATAATTAACTAAAATCTTCTGTCGCACTCCAGTAATACCCCCCCTGGCTAAAATGACATCGTTGCATGCCGACCCGCCATAACCGACATGGTACCACTGTCTTCGCCGTAAACGGATACAATTTATTATAATAATTCAAGTTTTAAATACCTGTAGTGAAGTTCAGCGGTTCGCCCGCCATTTCGTTTGATTAATCGTGGGAATTCCTCGTGTTGAACATTAGTGTCCATAATGTTTACTTTGCAGAGTAATTTTTAGAATAGCCCCCTTAAGTGTGTTAGTAAATTGTGAGTAAATTGCTTTAGGAGGTTCAGCTTTTGAATTTTATTGCATATTTTTGTTGTGCCAGCAGCGAGCGGTTTGAATTTGTTTTTAAATTCCTTTTTTATTACTGAGACAATTATTTGTTTTATGATTTAGAAACTGACAGATTGTTTTAACTTTTATTGGTGAGAAAGTGAAGCTACTAACGCGTCCTTATTGCGATCGTGAAAGATAAGACACTTTAAGAATGCGGTGTCTCGAGATGGGTGACTAAACTAAATTTGAAACACGGTTTATCCGACCAAGAAATTTAACCCAATATCTCTAGATTTCACCAGATTCGATCAAACAGAATTATAAAAAAAACTTAATGAGTTTGAAAAAGTCTTAGAATAATGGCATAGGTATGTGCATTTTGCCTCTAAATAACGACAACACACCCATCACAAGAGCGATTATTCTCTGTCGGCTACGAAAGAAACACGAGCGTCCTGTCCCGGCCCGCATCATCACTCACGCCTATAGATGTTTCGGAAAGATAGTTAGCAGCTCGCAAACTAGCTGTGAATACTGTCGGATGTTCATTGTCGAAACCATTAAAATTAAAATTAAAAAAGTATAAATATATATTTTATTTAAGGCAACCTACGTCTGATTACAATAATACAAAATTAACATAAACTTAACATTTTTATTTTATTTTCACTCTGTGTTTATGTAGTGATTTGTTATTATTGTTACCTAATTGTTTTAGTAACTTCATCATCAGCCAAAAGACGATTACTGCTGGACAAAGGCTTCGCTCGAGGATCTCCACAACGACCGGTTTTGTGGTGCTAGCATCCAGCGGCTACCCGAGACCTCCACCAGATCGACGGTCCACCTTGTTGTAGGCCTGCCTACACTTCGTCTTCCGGTACGCGGTCGAGACTTTTGAGAGGGTGGTATTACGCCGGGCGAGCGGGCCCATTTCGTGCTGCAATGCAGCGTGGCTCTACCACTCAGACAGTGTCACTCATTTAGCACCACCCAAGAGTCACTTGTAGGGTCTCAAAGGTAAACCCAGGACACGAGTAACTTTAATTACCCCCTTATCAAGTATGCACTATACATGTACAATTGGCACTATAAGTATTCTCTTCTAAAGTTTATAATGTTTAATATTATTTGTATTATTTCACAAGAGAAAAGAAGAGGAAAGTGAAGAGGCAAGTTCGTGTCTTCGAGGAGCAGCGTAAAACCAACCTCGATACAAAACGCGATGAGCTGAAGGCCCGGCAACCCGCGTCAATCCATTATAATTATGCTGATGGTAAGCTTACGTGCGTTCAGTGCGCACGCCAGTTTACTAAGAAGATCGGTTATGTTAGCCATCTTCGGGCGCACCAGCGCCGTGCCGACTAGGAGTCGAAGTGGTCGCCATGACCGAAATCGGTCGGATCAATCATCATCATCATCATCATCATTATTTCACAGAACAGCAACGCCAATGTATAGCGATGTTATATACGGCGACCACAGAACACAGAATCTGGTGTTCTGTAACGGCGACCATTCCGGTCACATAGAGTGCAATATAAATTAAATGTGTTCAAAATATGTCTACTTTTGCACCGTATTCATTTTATTTCTTTTATTGGTTAAAAGTAAACTGTTTTAAATCATCATACATAATAATGAATATTCCATGGTCACAGCGTCGGCGTCGTTGAAATAAAGCGTATCGGCAGATAATAAAGGATTCCACCATTTTAAATAAGTATTTTTTAAACTTTGTTATGGACACTGAATGATTTAAAATGTTCAGTTTCGCCGTTGGCCGTGCCAGCGGCGCCTTTTATATCGGCCGATATTTTTTTTTTACATTTTAAAGGCTTCCATATTGTTCGCTGTCGGTGCCACGCCCAAATAGTTGTATGAGATAATAATTGGTTTTTTCTATCTTGTTCTAACTATAGCTGTACATAAATGTAAGAGCTCAAAAAATTAAGCATTGCTAGGCAACTTTATTGGGTCCACAAAGTGGAAACTATTATTAAAATAACACTAATGTGTGATCTAAATTAACATTAACATCTCAAACTAATAATAATGGGAATTTAAAAGTAGGTACTTATATTTCATATATGGAACATTATTTATATTCATATACTAGAGCACATTTAATATTTACATTCGGATAATAAAAAACAAAATTTGATATAATATTTTTTAATTTAATGGATTTTAATTATTATGGGAGTAATTCTGTGTATTATGATTGTTTGCATGCTTTTATGAAATAAGCTTGATATGTGATCTATGAATATATGTATATTGTAACATCTTTGTACCATGTCGAAATGCAAATAAATAATTATTTAATATTATCTTATCTTTACAAAAAAAAGTTATATAGTACTTACATTTAATAACGTGTTTGATTTGAACCAATGAAATGTCGAACAGTCCAACAATCCAGTGTCTCTTGAACCAGAGACACGCCATTAAGAGTTGCCAGTCGGATTTAAAAGAGATCAGTGATCTCTCCGTGAGGAAATGGAAATGCACTTAATGCATACGTAATCAAATTATATCAGCGCGCGGCGGGCACGCTGTCACACCGAGCCGAGCTTACAATCGCGTACGAGTAACCTACTTTTAAATAGTAAAAAGTAAATAGCCTATATACTGTCCCACTGCTAAGCAAAGGCCTCCATCATTAAAATCAAGTCATCGCTACAATTAATAGGTAATGGCTTAATCACCACGCTTGCCAAATGCGGGTTGGTGATTACAAACTCGGGCTTTGCAACGAAAAATCCGAAACACACTTGGGCCTTCCGATATCGGGCGAGCACTCTGTCACTCGGCCATCAAGGCGTTAATAGACGATAATAGTAAATTAACCTTTATTTGGAAGAGTCAGAAAATTAATTACAAAATACAAACGATGTTATCTGCAGAAGTAGTATTCAACTGCGTATTAGACAACAAACAACAATAAGACAAGACAGACCAAAAAGGTTTATTGTTTTCAGAATTCCTTAATATTTGTAAGCCAATTTTTTCCCCCATATTGTCAAAACGCTTGAACCGATTAAGATGTAAATAGTATCGTTTGACATCTAAAGCTATTTCGAATGACATGGGGTAGTGAATAAAAATCGTGGTCACGGTAATATGAATAAAACATGTTCTTAAAAATTTTTATTATTTAAGAAAAAATTAAATCATGTGTATGATCACTGTGTCGAAGTTGATAAGTAGATTACAGTAATACAAAACACTGTCATTCATTATACAGTAGTGAACTAAAATATCTAAGTACACAATTTTTATAATGACCCAGAGTCTCTGACAAGAACATGAAATTAATCCCAAAGCATTAATTAAAGATAGACACCATCACCTGTATTCTGTGATCTCAAAGGAATTTCGCAATCTACCGCCTTGTATATTACGTTATGAAAGAAATCTGCCAGCAAAATTTATACTTTCTAAGTCCAGTTTGTGCTGCTTAATTTATAAGAAGATTCTTTAAGGATTCTGAGTCTAATAACACTTGCTGAGTTTCTTGCCGGTTCTTCTCAGTACAAGGTCTCCCGCCCAGAGTAGACTTACGAACCGATGGCAAAATGACGTTCATAAGAGTTATTTGCAGCCTAAACTGAATAAATTATTTTGAATTTTGAATTTTATGAATTTCAATTAGTTGACACAGATAGTAAACTTGTCATTGGTTGGTGCTGCTTTAATCGTAAACAAATTGTAGTTAACTTTAAGTCAGTCAAATAATAATATAGAGTTGCACTAGGCACACTAGTACTACAAAATAAGGAGACCCTGAAAGGTAAGCTTAAAACATACTGCGCAGACCATAGACCCTCTCACGGCACGGAATCTCGGACCATCTCAAACAAGTCCGAGCGCAGCTGTTCCGAGATTCTGTATCCGTCAGAGGTTGTCTATGTGTGTGTTGCTAGAGCGTTTGAATAAAGCTTATCTTCTGTAGTCCCTTTATTTTGGGCTAGTAATCATAAGGCACGTTCAAATGCAACTACGCATTGTACTCCTACCGAGCTACAAAACTAGATATTTATCAGTTTTTCAAAACTTGAACGATTCGTTTTTAGGGTTCCGTAGTCAACAAGGAATCGTTATAGTTTCGCCATGTGTGTCTGTCTGTCTGTCCGTCCCCAGCCTAGCTTCTATGAGCTAAAAATGCCAAATTACAGCTTTCTAGTACGAAGAGTCTATACTCTTAGTACTAGAAAGCTGTAATTTGGCATGGATATACAATTTAATCATGCCGATAAAGAGGTGAAGTAAAATTTTGAAAAATATTTTATTTTAGGTTACCTCCCCTACACGTGAAGTGGGGATGTAATTTTTTTTCTTGTCTACCCCATAGTGTGGGGTGTCGTTGGGTAGCAATTTCAAAAATATTGCGGGTTTCTGGCAACAGTTTTTTGATTGAGGCATCCGTTTGTGAACTATTAAGCTTTAAAGTGCAAAATTTTGTTTGAGTCAAGTGTCCCCCCCCCTGCCAGCCTAATGGTTGATTTTGGATACGTGAAAAAATTCACGGTAGTTGTATATATGACGAAGTTAAAAGGAAAACTATCACAGCTAAGTACCTAGGCTTTACAAGTTTACGAGTAACAGTCGACTAACTTATAAAATATACTTGGTGCAGTTCAAATTCCTCATTGGGAACCACTTAAATAACGTTGTCAGGTGTGTGAATCCAGTAGTATCTACATTTAAGTATATGAGCCATTGCTAAATAAATATTCATAAAAGCCCTCTTCTTAGAGTCCTCATTATTGAGATGGGCTACGGAACCCTACACTGCGCGTGGCCCGACACACACTTGGCCGATTTTTGACGTTAATAATAATATATGTTAAAATAAAGTGGTTAATACATAGTTCCCTTATGAAGTACCTATAACAGTAACGTCATATCTCGCTCTTTCCATGCAATTTCTTTGAAAGAACTTCCTTTAAAGCCAGTTATAAAGGTACTTTATTTTCACTACCTGTCAACTACCCTTTTGTCTACCATATCTCGCTATTATAATCGTGTTTATTTGACAGACAAACATATTGCGTAACTTCAATGCGAGGACAGCCAGCACCAATTTATCGGAGCTAGTAACTATAAAAGTTCCTAGTTTACAACGAAACCCTAAAGAGTTTTTGGCTTCCTCGCACCACCATTCGTTAAATAATTGAAAAACTAATCTGCAAAAACAACTTCAGTGCAGTGTCGCAAGTTTTCTGTTATTGCCGCCATAGATAATTATTGAAATTTTTATAAATGACATAGGTACTTAATCACGCTGTGAAATTGTGACTACTGTGCACATACAACTCTATGCATCGTTGGTCAGTACGTAGGTAATGTAATTTTGTATTAACGCTATCATACTGCTTTTGTTTTAAGCGTTTGCGAACACTAAGTGTTGTTTAATAAAACATTTAACCGCCTCTGTGGTCTGTGGTTAAGACCACCGGTTTAGACCCAGAGGTCCCGGGTTCGATTTCCAGCAGGGAGTAGGTACTTACATGTTTGTGTACTCGGTTTGGTTGGTGGTAGGGCTTGTTTGTCCCACCTAGCTATATTGTGGTAACTCCATCTTATCTAAATATGTCGCCATAATATCAATGTCTGTAGCATTGTTGTGTTCTGGCAGCCAGAGATAAGATAGCCAGTGCCTCACTAGTTGAGGATCCCGGGTGAAGTGCGCTTCCATCATTGGCCTTATCATCACTTAACACATTTTTTTATTTGTTTATTTATTTATTAAATATAAAATATCATCTGTCAACTATTGTAATGTCATCCGTTAAAAAAATGTGTAACGATATTGCATAAAAAAATAAAGTACACTGTTATAACAGCCACTGTGGCATCGCTTGGCACACTGGCACCCAGCCACCATCACTAACAGACCGCGAGTTATGTGTCCACTTCGGCAAGATACCGATTTATATACCTGCAGACGGTTGCCCCGCCAATGTATGTGCGAGTACACATGCGTTGGAGCGGCCGAGAGCACTTACACGAAATACGAACAGTCTCACACTTTACTAGCTTTGTTTGGCACTAAACATTTTGTCATTTAGTAGATTTCATGAAATGTTTAGTCACTAACGATAAAATGTAAGCATAGTTGTCATAGTAGGAGCTCGATGGCGCAATTGTTAATGCGCCCGGTCTGCGAGTGCCACTTTCGCAACAGCAAAAGCAACTTTCGCGAAGACCTGTTAACGGATGGGTGACCAAAAATGTATCATCTCGGGCTCCTACATGCTTTGGAAGGCACATAAAGCCGTTGATACCGGCTGCACTAGCCGTCGTTAACAACCACCAATCCGCACTGGGCCCGCGTGGTGGTTTATGGCCCGTTCTCCCTATCCATCCATAGGGAAGGCTCGTGCCCCAGCAGTGGGGACATAAAATAAGCAGGTGATGATGTAAATATCTGCATGTTATCTCTGCACCACCCTAAGGTTAAATGGTAGAGAATGCCTCAGGCATTAAGTCTGCTATGTAATTTATGTTGCAAAAGTTTTTATTAAATAAAATAAAATAAATAAATAGTAATATTGTTTTCTTTAAAAACTTTAGAATTTTAGTTACTTATAAAACTATATATACGGGTGGGTGGCAACAATTAAATAGAAATTTAATTGTTGCCACCCACCCGTGCGGGGTCCTGCATTGAATGGGTTAAGCTGGCAATTGAAGTTACAACTTTCAGCCTTTACAAATAAGAAACGGGAAATAAATTTCAATAATAATAACGATATTAAAGATCAAACATGGGGATTGAACTACGATTTTTTGCAATTAACCAGAAGTGAAGTGAGCTCGATGGCGTAGTTAACGCGCTTGATCTGCGATAGCTGATGTTAAGCAACTTTCGCAAAGGCCGGTCATTAAACAGTGACTCGTGTGACAGTGAGTTTATCATCTTGAGCTCCTCCGTGCTTCAGAAGACACTTAAAAACGTTGGTCCCGCGTAGTGGTTTTAGCCCGTTTTCCTTGAGTTGAATCCATCCATATAAGGCTCGTGCCTCAGTAGTAGAGCTGGTGCAGATGGTGGTGGATCTATCCGTTCGGCTGCCGACGCTTTGCGTGACAATAGGTGTATCGGTGTGATTCAATTCAATTCAATGCTCATATTGTTTGCTTACTTTACAATATATTATTTAACCCTACCACCTCTCTTTGTCTTAAAGATTGTTTCCAATTTTTGCACGACTCCCATTCTCGCTTCTTGAGATCATCGGAGAACTTGAGTTTGCAGATTCCACTGCATTCAACAAGATTCTGTGACAAATCCTTTACGGTCCATGCTGCTCGCCTGTGGAATGCTTTGCCTGTGTCTGTAAGACGTGCGAAATCTCTGCAAAGTTTTAAGAAACTCCTCAAAGATCACTATCTGTCATTGTAATTCTACTGTTGGTCCACTATTTATTTTTTGTTCAATGGTATGTATATATGTTCGACATATTTATATGGTTGTATGTATATATGTATGTATATATATGTATATGTGTACCTATTTATGTTTATGTAAAACATTATTCCTGTACACATATTTTTTTTCAACGCCTCCATCCTATTTATTATCAATGCTCTCCATCCCTAGGTTGCCTGGAAGATATCGCTTTTAGTGATAAGGCCGCTCTTTGTACGACTTCAACTAAAAATTTTTATTTCTTTGTTAACATGTATGTGTTTTTTTATGTGTACAATAAAATAGTTTATTCTATTCAATTTCTTGTTTGATGCCTCTCGCTATGACTTAACCAGGTATCGGTGTGAGCAGCGGCCAGTCACCGGCACCGTTAAGCCGCGTCGTGTTAGGAACAACCTGTCAGTTACTAATGAGCGCTCGGAAACGTGAAACATTACTTTTCATCTCCACATTTTTGAAGCGCAGCTAAGTTTTCCTTTTGTTTCACCTGAAAGAGTGGTCTCTTTTATGGAATGGAAAATTTTTAATACACTTTACTTTAGTACAAACGATTCATCCTTCATACGCGGCGTCGCATTAAAATGTATGAACCTTGAAGCCTTTACAGACGGTTCGGAACAGTCGATATAATAATTTATGTATAGCATTTTTATGCAAGAGAAAAGGCGTGCGTAATATTACTACTACAAATAGTTATATAGTACCTAAGTATAGTAAAATTAATTTTGAAAAAAAAAAAATTATATAATTTTTTTTTTTTTAATTTATTTAATAATATTACAATAAGTTTAAACTATAAAGCAAGCCATAAATCACGGAGATTTGTCCGGTATGCTACAAAATAGGTTGAGCTGATCATCTACACATATCATCAACAAAATGCAAAGACAATAAAAGTAAACATATGTTAGGTAGGTACTTTAAATTATCGCGCTTAACACTAACTAAAATGCGATACAAATGAATCGCGTCAGCAGGCCACCTGCACTACGTGAGAAAGAGATACATGCTAGTTAGAATGTTCGCTATAGCTAGGTATACCGTGCTAATAGTGAAGTTGGCCCGACCGAGCGACAAAGCATAAGATGTGCGTGCATAATAGATACTTTTTTTTTGCGTTGGCTACAGGGTGTTCAAAAAATGCAATTTAATTTTTTTCTTTATATTATTTTTTGTTATGCTATTCAAAAAAGAAGGGTCAATGTCATTTAATAGACGAGGAACCAAATAGTGCGTTGTCCGTTCTCCATATGTGTTTTTAGCTTTTGCTGTTATTAAACGCTCATTAATTACTTTTCTGGTTTTAATTTTATGAAAAACTTTTTTTTGTTGGATATCTTCGTTAAAAAATTGTTCTTTTAAGAGGGAATACAGAAATTTAATATGAGAAATTAAAAGTAACCATGCGGCGGTCTTATCGCTATAAAGTGATCTCTTGCAGACGTACATATAGCTATGATATAGTGTGACAAGCGACAAACAAAAATTTACCTAAATAGGTAAATAGGTTAGTGTTCAAATGAACACTATGACCCTAAACGAAACTTAACTTAATAATCGTAACTTCTACAAAATCTAGCTGCAAAAAGACGTAAAAACGTACATATATCCGTAGGTATTTACCAACTCGAGGAGCTCGATGGCGCAGTGGTTAACGCGCCCGGTCTGCGAGTGCTGAGGTTAAGCAACTTTCGCAAAGGCCGGTCATCGGATAGGTGACCAAAAATTTATCATCTCGAGCTCCTCCGTGGTTCGGAAGGCACGTAAAGCCGTTGGTCCCGGCTGCATTAGCAGTCGTTAACAATCACCAATCCGCACTGGGCCCGCGAGGTGGTTTATGGCCCGTTCTCCCTATCCATCCATAGGGAAGGCTCGTGCTCCAGCAGTGGGGACATTAAATGAGCTGATGATGATGATGATGATTTACCAACTAAGCAATAAAAAAATATCTAGATACAAGTGCACGAGACTTTTAGAGAAAGAACTCTTCTCGGTACAAGGTCATCACCAATTGTTTGCGAAGCAGTGGCTGAGGTTCTAATTTTTAAATTTGTTTAAAAATTTTGGGTTTTATCTTTTTATTTATTCAATATTTACAATTCTCGCAATAGGTTATAAATAACAAATTGATTCATCTAGAAACTATATCACACTAATCTTTTTACAAGTCCCTCGTACTTAATACCACAATTACCATAGTCACAAAACGTCCATCCGCACGACCGGTCAACCGGAGTCAATGTCCTAGCTTTAAGAGGTGCCCTCGGGTTGTTCCACTCCCGACCCGATCCGAACCCTTCGGAGAATCTAGTAGGAAACGGGAGGACACACTAGTGCGTAATGCCATTCCCTCTAGAAAACCTCTACAACTCTCTTTACCAGACTTTGATTGTTATTACTTATTTTTCCTTGTATTATTAGTAACACCTTTTTACATATTATATTTAGATAATAGGCTCATAGAATAGAATAGAAAAGAATAGAAACAATTCATGTTAACACTTGTAAAAATAAAGGAAACTATAGGTCTGTTTATTATCATTTTATTTAGAATCTATAATGAAAACTGTATGACCGTTTGTTTTCTAATAAATAAATAAAATAAAAAGAAACCCTTTAAGTTTCGGGGGCTAGACGCTAAAAATGCCGCCTGAGCCAATCAGCATACTCTCTAGAAAAACAAAAAAATCGTACAAAGCATGCACATAATAACACCTATGAGTTACAAAGTTTCTACAGAGCTATAAGCAAAAAAACCGCACCATTATCTATAAAAATATTTCAAGTTTCTACGTTTGTTATATGAGAGCTCCCATAAATATTTATTTTATTTTAATTTAATTTCTTATTTTTAAAGTAAATATATAACTAAATATTCTGTGAATATTTGAAGCGTCTACCGGTTGCCGTCATCAATATCGAGCAACAACGAGCAAAAAAATTACGTTTGTTGTATGGGAGCCCCCTTAAATATATATTTTATTCAGTATTTGTTGTTATAGCGGCAATAGAAATACATCATCTGTGAAAATTTCAACTATCTAACTATCACGGTTCATGATATACAGCCTGGTGACAGACGGACAGACTCGGACGGACGGCGCCGGCGGAGTCTTAGTAATAGGGCCCCGTTTTACCCTGTGGTAACGGAACCCCAAAAACGATTTAAAATCACTCTTCCTAAGTTCCCAAAAGTTCGGCCACTCTTCCCGAAGTTTGTTTACGAATGCTAAAACAGAGGAGCCTGTTGACACCATAGTTTATACCACTTTCACACTGCATGCGAATGAAGTGGCGTGCGTTTTACGATCGCGCAACTCCGCTTGATTTACGCGCGAAACGAAACAAAGTTTGTAAACTTGAGCGGGAGTTTTTATTCGGCCCGCATTTGTGAGCTAAACGCCTGGAAATTTATTGTTTCGGCACGAGCCACGGCGGATGTGTACTAACCCTTTATGTGAATTCTGTTAAAATTTATGGCACTTTGGTAGGTATATTTATTGTGTTCATAAAAATCTGTTGTGTGTTTTTTGTTTTTCTTACGCGCTCTGAAAGGTTTAAGAGTACAGTAAACGAAAAAGTATTGTACTTACATAAATAGAAGGATAAACATGGCAATAGTGAGTCAGTGCCCACATTTAATTTCTGTTGGTAACACCAACATTAATACTATATTTGTATGTACTTGCAACCTGAGTCGATCTCTACCGCTCACCACGAATAAAAGTCCTCTTCAATAATTAATGGCGTAAATAATCAGGCGTTATTTTGCGGAATTCCATGGTACAAAAAAATGTCATTGAAAAAATAGGTATGTTGTGTTAATTCCGCTAACTCACTCGTTTATCCAGCTTGGATACAGCACGCATGCACCGCCCTCCTACCCGCTAATGTATGCACATGCGGAAGAAACAATGGATGGAAGCGAACATGCACACCGACACCAATACCCGACACGTGTTACGCCCCTCCATGGGGCATCCTCGGCATCCTCAGGAGCTGTTGACTGGTCGAGAGCTGCGCACCGTCTGTACACAACACACAGTCGACAGTCAATGCGACACTACATTAACACTACATATTTTTTCAATTACATTGTTTTGTCCTCTTCAATAATTTAACTATTTTAATTTAAGTATAAAGGGCCTTGTCATCATCATCTCAGCCAAAAGACGTCCACTGCTGGACAAAGGCCTCCCCCAAGGATCTCCACAACGACCGGCTTTGTGCTGCTCGCATCCAGCGGCTTCCCGCGACCTTCACCAGATCGTCGGTCCACAATGTTGGAGGCCTGCCCACACTGCGCTTTCCGGTACGCGGTCGCCACTCGAGGACTGCTTCGCCCCAGCGGCCATCAGTCCTGCGAGCAATGTGCCCTGCCCACTGCCACTTGAGCTTAGCAACTCTTCGGGCTATGTCGGTTACCTTTGTTTTTCTGCGGATCTCCTCATTTCTGATTCGATCTCGCAGAGAAACCCTAAGCATAGCCCTCTCCATTGCTCTTTGAGTGACCTTGAGCCTTCTGATAAGCCTTGTATTTAAATAATATTAATTTGTTAATAAAAATCATATAGTCACTTACATAAGAAATTAACATTTCAATGTAGGTAAGTACGTACTACGAAGTAGTTAGCAGTATTAGGATTGGAAATCGTCTTCCAAGCAGGTTCGAGTCAAGTTCGACTTACTCATGTAAGAACACAGTTGTGTATTTACATGGGGTGGACAACAACCGTCTCATAGGAAAAAATCACCAAATATATACTAATTATCATACCAATCAAGAAATTCTAACAATATTTTTTATAACATTCTTGACACAACTTCATGATGGAAATAGAAACGGTAAGAAAGGCTAAAAATAAACACTCACCTACCTTCATACATACAGTTTCAGCACAGCAAAAAAGGGGTTTGACAACGACAAAGTAGAGACGCTGATTCAGCATAATTCCAGAAGATTTGCATTTTTGATTACGTAAATCGTAACAAGTTGGTCGGAAATTTTTGAGAACTTCAACGTTTTAGCGTTTGTCAAAGCCTGATTCTTGGACGATTTTTTACATCGTCACTGATTGTCCTGTATGTAAAATTTTCAGACAAAATCATTGCAGGGTTTTAATTTTTCTCAACCTTCAGGTAGGTACACTTTATGCTTCTATAGCTAAGTGAGGTATTTATGAAGTTATTGATATAAATAACATGGCAAATGCGTGTCTACCTAAATCTTATCAGGTAAAAGCGTAAATGTAAACGTAAACATAAGTGCACCGTATAGCATTACTAAACATGTTACAAGTATTATTGCAAAAATCAAATAAATAACCTAGACTATCCTAACTTTTAATCAGAATAAGAAATGTAAAATCAGACTTCTCATTTCTATAAAGCAATGTTGTTCGTGCGCTTTTTGTTGTTTCTCTGTGTGAAGAGGTTTGCAGCACTAAACAATAACGGTAGCTACCTCGCCCCGCGCGCACCCCGCGCCTGCGCTTATAGAAACTAAACCCTTTACACTTAGAACTTAACCACCACTTAACCACCAGCTATCAATTTGGCCACCGCCATCAACGAAGCGGGAACTTTAACAAGCTAACTCGCAAATTACCTTCTTCGCGCAACAAAGTGCGAAACAAATTAAAAACTATCCACCATTGAGAGTAACGCCCCACCATCTGCATCACAAAAGAGCCACAATTTTTCCGCGGAGGCGACGAATTTGCGCAAACTTTGTAAAAATCCTATACGAAAAATAATACAACAAACAGTTTTTTGTCTCTCCTGAAAAATGCACATTTTGACTTATGCTTTTATTCCCATGATGGTGATCCTTTATTCAAAACTTCTTAGAAAACTATACGTTACAATTATTTTATAAAATAAAACACCAAAAATTCAACATGAAACACCTTAGGACTTAACCACCAGCGAGGCTATCAATTTGGCCACCACCATCAATGTGGTCATCAACGAGGGAACTTCGACAACCAACTCGCAAATTACCTTCTTCGCGCAACAAAGTGCAAAACAAATTAAAAACTATCCACAATTGAGAGTAACGCTCCAGCATCTGCATCACAAAAGAGCCACAATTTTTCCGCGGAGGCGACGAATTTGCGCAGCACGCCCGCCACTGCAACTGCATACATTTCCATCGACTTTTGCATTTTTGATGAACTAAAAAACGCTTTGCGATCCGGAAATTCGTTGCTTATTTTTTCACTGTGAAGCTATCCGAATTCCACGGCACAAATACCTTTGCATACATGCGGTTTAATTACCTGATTGTTCGGACAAACGAGGCATCTGCGTAGTTTACAACAATTTTTTGAGAGCTATGCAGCGTAACGGGCTGCTATTTTATTATAACAGGTGCAAGCCTACATTTTTTTTTAATATTTTACGGGTAAGCACAGTTCCTTGATCTCACCTGATGTTAAGTGATGATAAGGCCAATGATGGAAGCGCACTTCACCCGGGAACCTCAACTAGTGAGGCACTGGCTATCTTATCTCTAGCTGCCGGAACACAACAATGCTACTAACATTGATGTTATGGCGACATATTTAGATAAGATGGTAGTAGCTAGCCAGGCGGACTAACGAGCCCTACCACCAACCAAACTGAGTTCACAAAAATGTACTCCCCGCTGGGAATCGAACCTGGGACCTCTGGGTCTAAACTGGTGGTCTTAGTCACTAGACCACAGAGGCGGTTAAAATATTCGTTGCGGTTAAAATATTCGTTGCGGTTAAAATACTCGTGTATTGAAAATATTGAAAAGCTCGATGGCGGTTTCGATTTCTAGGGTTAGGCAATTTTCGCAAAGGTCGGTCGGTCGTTAACCACAACCAATACGCACTTTGTATTGGTTTATGGCCCGTTCTCCCTATCTGTCTATAGGGAAGGCGTGTGCCCTAGTAGTGGGGGCATAAAAATGATCTGATGATGATGATGATGATGAAAGAATGGTCAAATTCGTTTTGATACCTAGATTTGATACTAGGAGTTACGGATATGGAGCGCCTCTATCATCGGTTTTACCATCAGCAGAGATAAAGTTGCAGATGCAAATATAATAAAAAGTTTTAAATTTGCATTTGCAAAGTTTAAGAAGTGTGTACCTCCGATGGGGCCCTTTTACGAGTGTAACTAACTATTAGTGCTACTTTGATGATGTACACATCATTTAAAGTACGTATATTATAAAATGTTCAAATAATTTTTAACGCAAATTTTTTTGCGAACATATTACAAAAATCCAAATGTTGAAAAATAAAATGTTGAAAAAAAAAACCTGCTCTTGGAAATTTTTTCAACATTTGGGTTTTTTGTAATTTGTATGTCTATTATGCTTATAGACTACGGTCGGAAATGAATTATTTGAATTTGAATAATTTAGTTATATATCCTATAGCCAAGTGAAAAGAGAAAAGCATTAGAGTGCCGCTTTTGAAATTAAACAGAATTCCATGTGTGAAATGGTAACAGTCTGCAGTTATTGCATTTCCATATTTATTCATGGTCGTTTATAGAATATATCCGCACCTCTTTGATGTTACGTTTTATTTGCATTTTCAAATTTTAGTGAGCCTATAAATACCTGAAGGATTTACATATCAAGTATAAATATTTACAAGAGGTAACCTATTGTTTTGGTATCGACAGGTAATGAGGAGAGATGATTAGTATGTGTCGAGCATGAATGTTACCAGCAGAGAAAGGAAGACTGTAAGAATTCTCCGTAAGAATAGGGATTATCAGGGAATAACCCGGGTGGACATCCGCGCTGCAATGTTAGGGCAATTTTGAAAACGAGACGCGTGTTTAAAGGCCGCTACGCGCATCTCTATACGAGTATCACAACCGTAAGGCTCCTGAGCAGAAGGTAACCTCAGAATTTACGTTCGGCATTAGGTACGTAATAACTAAGTAGCTTGTAGTCAATCAGCTTCTTGAAAAGTAGTAGTATCTACTGGTTTACTATAAAATTGCGTAAAACTATTTATTTTTCTGGCGTAAATATCTTTTACTAAAAATAGCCGCACTTGATCCAATGCGACCTTGTATACCGATAATACAATTTTAGGTACATACCTAGTATCTTTATTAAAATCGAGTTATTGTAACTAGACTTGACTTGAGCGAGTTAATATTGATTAAGCAACTTTATAATCAGCTTAAATAGTATTATTGTTTTCGTCTTTAAAATAATTAAGATTTTGTCTTAGAGAGTTTGTAACCTTCACTGTTATTGAGTTCAATTTATGAAACATATCAAAGAACAAAGAACAAAATATTATACGAGAATAAACTAAGTCTTACATTTCATTTCAAAGGTGTACTTTAATATGTCTTTCGTCTTTTGCTTGCGATATGTGATAATTATATAATGTAAAATAATGAGTTAATTTGAGTAGACTTTGACAATTATAATAATATGGTACTTGAATTGACGGTAAATTATACAAAAAAAAACGAACGAGCCTTTCAGTAGTCGCATATGATGTGTAACATTTGACATCTCACCATTTGAAATCAATGTTACAATAGAAAATAGATTAGAGAATTAACAATTACGTATTTTTTTTTACAAATCATAAAAGAAGAAGACATTTGACATATCAAAATGATGACACAATATGCCACTTAAAATAATAATGTCTCGTTTTTATTATCGATTTTAAATGCGCGCTTCCGACTCCGTATATTTTTTTTCAAATCCTAAAGATAATGTAGTATATACTCATTAGAAGACATGTCACACTGACACATCCTATATGCCGCGCAATTTATTTATGAGTAAAGAACATGTGAACAGTTTTGAGAAAATAGATCGTAATGTCAGTACCTCAAATATCATAATCACAAACACATTAAATTGTACTTAATGCGTTCATAAATTGTGCGGCAGTATCACATTATTACGATCACATTTCTACGAAATCACTCCCACAAATATTACTACCTACACCGGACATTGGGCTTAAAGTGTCGATCACTGGTGGCTGTTACGGTTCACACCATTACGTACATACTTCCGTCCCTTTTCTACGAAATCACTCCCACAAATTGTATAATGATACATAGAAGGCGAGCGGAAAGATGTTACACATTAAAAAATTCTGACAAAAATATTTTGCACATGTATTTGTAGAGATGTATCGAGTATGGAGTATTGTTCCCATCTATGGGACGGCTCCGCTAAATACCTCCTCGATGCACTTGACAGACTGCAAAGGCGAGCGGTACGCATTATTGGAGATGCTGAGGTTACAGCCTCTCTAAAGGACCTCCAGCTGCGAAGAGACATTGCTTCTCTCAGTGTCTTCTACCGGAACTACTACGGTGAGTGTTCTGAAGAACTTTTTGATCTAATCCTGCCTTCTCCTTTCCTCTCCCGGACTACACGTGCTGGTCTTAGGAACCACCATCATACTGTACAGACAATCAGTACTCGTACCAAAAAATTTGGCAAGTCGTTCCTCTGTAAGACCATTCGGCTTTGGAATTCTTTGCCGGCGCATGTGTTTCCCAGCTCCTATAGTCCCGGGTCTTTTAAGCGGGGCGTGAAACGGCATTTATGCAGGCCGTCATGAATGGGTGCGCTTGTTAACGTGTGTGTTCCACGGTTGGGAGCGCTCTCATTATTTTGGAATGCATCGGCTGCTTACCATCAGGCAGGATGTGGTCACTATGACGTGTCAATATAAAAAAAAAAGAAAAAAAAAGAGATTCATTTAAACTATTTACGCTATTAAAACTATAAAAACTCAATGTTATTTGGAAAAGCTTAAAATATATATTTTCTCTAGCGGGTTACGATCTCGTTCCTACATACATATCGGATAGGTGCACCATTTAGGATGACACTCCATCGAAGCTGAGCTGCGCTGTGTGGAAATCAACTTTCCCTTTATTTCAATGGCTTTCTCAGCTCTGCTCCAGAAATTGTAAGAAGGTACACGATAATGATAACCGTTATATTGTAATCACGCAATTCATTTCACTCATAACGACTCTGCCAATAAAATTATATAAAGCCATAACAAATGACTGCCGCCGAAGGAGGAAAAATGGCAGGGGAACGGCAACAAACAAAAGAAATCCGTGATTATAACGCATTTCTCTCTGTTCCTTTGCAATTTAAAAGACAAATATTGTATACGTGTTTACAATTTGGCGGAGACAGACGACCTGCCGTCGCGCTCGGAATGAGCGCGACCTTCATTTAACGAGACGGAACAGGCGGTCTATTCCATCTCGTTGGAATGTGGAAATATGATTTGGCGAATTAATTTTGATTTACGGATGGAGCCAACATTTGTCTCATGCAATATTTTGGAGAAATGAAAATTAATCTAATTTTTTAATAATTAAATAATTCATTAAATGAATATTCTAAAATGATTTTGGCACATTTTGGCATCTGTCTATCTATTTTATTCACCGAAGTGACATGTCTAATAAATTATACAGTAGTTCTAGTTGTTTTAGTTGATTTATTCATAGACATTGTTAATATGTCTTAAGTCTGTGTACGTTATGAGAAAATAAAAGTAGAATAATAAAAAAAAGCGTGACAATAAGCAAGTGCCGACCGCTGAATTTTCATATTTTCTGCGAATAAAGTATAATCTTAAATTCTGTTATGTTTTATTCATAGTCAAATAAGCGTGTGCCTGATCCGAATTTGCTAAGGGTACTGTAGGGGCATGATTCAGTGTCACTCAAGGCCATTAGCAGTTGCTATGAAACGAATAATTTGACAAAAATTTGGAGGCGTTGAAATTGAAATTGAAATTGACCTATACGAACCAGATCAATGTAATGTAATTTTACTTAACATAAGTGCAACTTAAGAGTAATATTTGCTTTTCAGACAGAACTACATTTGAGTCAGTGGGGGTGATTAATTTATAGGCTAAACAAAATTGGCTCTCACAAAATTTTGTGAAACAGAGTTTGCAAGAAAGCACCAATTTCATATGAATAGGCCTCTTTTTCGTTCTGTCTATATGTATGTATATTCTCTGGCCACATCGTTTTATTTGTATGTTAATATTTTTATGAAACTATTTTTAAATAGATATTTTATCATCGTTAATGGTGGCAAAATCATATCATATGCTGATGACACTGCTCTGCTGTTCTCTGCGGGCTCTCATGAAGATGTCTATAAATATGCACAACAGGGCTTCAATCTTGTTAATAACTGGCTCCAGCAACATCTACTAACACTAAACGCGGATAAAACAAATTATATACAGTTTACTATGCGTAAATCAAAATCGGCTCCAACAAACCCTAAACTTTATGCACACCAATGTAAGGACCCCACAAATCTACTGTGCAAGTGTTCGGACATTGCTATTTCTGGCAGGATTAAGTACTTGGGTGTTATAATTGATGACATCCTTGCTTTTAGGCACCATATTGAAGCTTTATGCGGCAGAATACAGAAATTAATATTTGTTTTAAAAAAACTACGCACAATTGCGGATTTAACATTAATCAGGCAAGTTTACCTAACTTTATGTCAATCAATAATAACTTACTGCATTACGTCATGAGGTGGCACTGCTAAAACTATATTATTAACCATTGAGAGAGCCCAGCGAGCGGTATTAAAAGTCTCTATCCTGTAAGGTTTTAACGGTTAGACTACTAACAAAAGACGAAAAGATATAGTTATTAAATATGTATTTGCATTGCTAACTTAAGAATTTAGTAAGTCCTTTATTTTTTCCTGGAAAACAGGTTAATCCTAGTTCAGGCACTTGTGTATTTTTGACATTATAGTATGTTTAGTATTCTGGATATATTGTAAAATAAGTTATCCAATAAAGATTATTATTATCTCCTTTATTTATTTTCTTTCTTAGAACTAGATTTTTACAATATTTTAATATAAAAACAATAAAACATTATAAAAACCTAATCCTAGAGTACCACCTGCAGCGAGGCAGAGCCCAAGCTACCGGTGGTCAGGGCTGCAGAGTGAGGAACCTCCTGACAATACGTGTCGTGTCAAGGAGTACTGCCTTTTGCATTTGACCCTTGACCCAACCTTTCAGCGAGAGCCTCTCTAGGTGTTGATCGAGGCTCTTCGCTATCAGACCGTTTGCCGAAACGACTATCGGTACAATAATGGTTGAATCCACATCAACAATCACAATGAATGGTTGGCGGTAACCTCGTGAGCCAAGTCAAGGTACTTACTGAGCTTGTCCTTCTCGGCTTTCACAAGGTTCTCATCATGAGGTATGGTGATATCTACCAGTATTGCCCGGCGCTGGGATCGATCGACCACCACGATATTATTTTATTAAGGCTTATTGGCGAAAATAGTCCTGTCCGTAATGATAGAGCGATCCCAGTAAAGCGTTGCATGACCATTTTCGAGTACTGTCGCAGGTGCGTACTTTTAATACAGCACCTCCGATTCGATTATTATTATTATTATTATTAATAAAATTTAAATATTTTTAGTTGACCAATGAAAAACGGCTACACTCTGCTAAAGTTGTGATAAAAGAAACTTAAGTAAAAGTTGTCTCCATTACGAAAACATATATCTTACGTCATCGTAATAGCCGGTGGCCTTAATGATACCGAACAGAGCCCCTGTTTGTGTTATTCACTGTTCAGTTGCGGCCCCGAATATCAATATATTCGATGTGTCGTGACTTTCGAGCGCCTTACAAAATACTATCGGGAATTTGCCGTGTAACACGCTTCGTAACGCGTTATGGTGTCTGGAGCTATTACAGATTATTTGCTTCTTATTCTTAGTCTCTATTCAAAATGAAACATTGGTAGGACCCGGTCTTTTCACATGAACACATGAAGAGAGTGTAGGACGCCCTCAGACTAGATGGAGCGACGATCTTAGCAAGGTGGCTGGCAAGAGTTGGATGAGAGTAGCCGCGGATCGTGCTCAGTGGCGAGCACTTGGAGAGGCCTATGTCTAGCAGTGGACTAGTGTAGGCTGATGATGGTGATGATGATGAATAAGCAGATTGGGTTATATCCCACCTCGCTTTTCCAGTGTTTAACAACTGCTTTCTTACGACAATAGCTGGACAAACCAACGTCTTAACTTGCCTTTCGAAGCACGGAGGAACAAGAAAAATACGACGGTCTGGTAAAATTTACCTGCAACTTGATGCACTTGCCTTATACTTGACAATGGGCAAGTTAAACTCTTTTCAACGAATTTTGTTATAACGTGCGTAGGTATAACGAACATTAATTATAAGCTATGTCGTAGGTACCGCTTCACTGTCTCAAATATCCCATCGCGCACAAAGAAATTTGGTGACTCGTTTCTTTGTCGCACCTCCAAAAGATAGAATAGTTTTACCAGCACACGCTTTTTCCTCCTTCCTATCATATGGGGTCCTTCAAAAGAGGCGTGAAGAAACACCTTGTGGGCCGGCATAGTGAGGTTAACTGATGCTACGTTTGTTTTCACGCTGCACCAGTTATCTTCGCGTCTGACCTCCATTTCCACTTAACATCAGGTCATAATTTGCCGAACTATCTATAAAAAATATGTAATTAGCTCAACGCTCGATGTGGAGCAAGCGGGGCTCGGATAAGAGTTTGACTTATCCATTGTCTGTGGTAAGAACCAAGTGCGTCAAGATGTATGTATAATGATGATGTAATGTATGTAGAATTACGTACGATTACGAATGATTCTACGTTATACCTAATAACAAACTCAAATTTATTGTTATTATTGTCACGGACCCTAGAATTGTTATTTAATTGCTTGACGATAAATTCTAAATCAGTCGCCATGGTTAATGGTCCAGTACAAATTGCTTGCAAGTCGACGCACTTGGCAGACCCTTACCACAGTTTTGTTTTGTTGTTATCCCTATCCATCCATTAGGAAGGCTTGTGCTCAAGCAGTGGGAGCATACAATGAGTTAGTGAAGTTATGTAGGTAGAATTTACTTGCAATCCAGCTCTAAGTCTATGACTACCGGTCCGGTACAAATTGCCTGCAGGTTGACGCACTTGCCGACCCTTACTACAGACAATGGGCAAGTTAAACTCTTTCCCGAGCACCGCTTGCTCCACAATTCAGTACGCAGCGTGCGGGCGTCGGCGTCGGGCTAATTGCAGTGTGTCTGGCGTGGTGCCAACTAATTTCTACAGGAATCCCGCTGTCATAATATTAAGCGGGGTTTACACGACGACGACGGTGCACGGTACACACATACTGCTGGAAATTAACGATTTTAATTGTGGAATCATTTGAATCTTGGACAGTTGCTGATGATTTAATTACTTTGTCAAAGCAACTAATTACTCCAACATGTGCATGGCAACTTCTGGACACGCTATTATGACATGGTACTAAATTGTTCAGCGACATACTTTTATGTACTTCCTTGAGTTATGTAAATTGTTACGACACATGAAGATTTATATATAAAAATATTGTTAAAAAACACGTTATCATCATCAAGAGCTAATTTTATTTCCCCACTGCAGGGTCACGACTCACTTTTTTGGTCACCCATCCGATGACCGGCCTTTGTGAAAGTTGCTTAACTTCAGCAATCGCAGACCGAGCGCGTTAACTACTGCGCCATCGAGCTTTTCAACATGTAAATGAAACATGTAAAGAAACATGTAAATGTTACATCATCGTCATCATCAGCTCATTTTATGTTGCCATTGCTGGGGCACGAGCCTTCTCTATGGATGGATAGGGAGAACGGGCCATAAACCACCACGCGGGACCAGTGCAGAGTGGTGGGTGTTAGCGACTGCTAATGCAGCCGGGATCAAAGGCCTAATGACCTTCCAAAGCACGGAGAAGCTCGTGATGATAAATATTTTGGTCACCCATCCGATGAGCGGCCTTTGGGAAAGTTGCTTAACTTCAGCAATCGCAGAACGAGCGCGTTAACTACTGCGCCATCGAGCTTTTCAACATGTAAATGAAACATGTAAAGAAACATGTAAATGTTACATCATCGTCATCATCAGCTCATTTTATTTGCCATTGCTGGGGCACGAGCCTTCTCTATGGATGGATAGGGAGAACGGGCCATAAACCACCACGCGGGACCAATGCAGAGTGGTGGTTGTTAACGACTGCTAATGCAGCCGGGACCAACGGCTTTACGTGCCTTCCGAAGCACGGAGGAGCTCCAATTAAAAACTTTTTGGTCACCCATCCGATGACCGGCCTTTGCGAAAGTTGCTTAACCTCAGTACTCGCAGACCGGACGCGTTAACCACTGCGCCATCGAGCTCCTTAAATGGACAAGTAAGGACCTACATAATTTTGTCCTTGAAATGTTTTGAAAAAACTTAAGTACGTAGGTAGGTAGGTAGGTACAGTCAGCTTCAAAATTATCTGAGCGTTCAAACGCACCAAAAATATCTGAACATTTGACAAAAATCAACCTTATCTCAAGACGTAGTAATTCATTTTTATTTGTTGTTTGAGAACAAATGACATTGAATGAAAGTACATTTTTCACGTAGTGGGCTAAGAGTGATTTTTGTCAAACGTTCAGATATTTTTGGTAGGTTTGAACGCTCAGATTATTTTGAAGCTGACTGTACTTGACTAAATATACAATTGTCACTGTCAGTATAAAACATCGCTGTTACACGCCAGGAAGTCTTTAGTTACTTTAATTCCGCCCAAAAGCTTAGAATGTCAGAGTGTAGAACGGTTGCTCGCTGAAGCAGAGAGGTAAGTATTTTGTAAAGATTCTGTAAATTCTATTGGTTTCTTTAGAGTTCCGTTCATGCGATGAAACAGACGTGTCTGCCTATTTGCCTGTTCTAGACAATTTTCAAGGAAACTGAATGAAATTAAATGCAACATAATTTTAAAATATAGCGCCATTAGGTACCTAAAAGTTGACGTGATATTAATTTTTTTTAGGACTATCAAATTATAAGATAATAAAATTCTCCAAACTAAAAAATGTTAAATGATTATAAACTCTATTAATTCTTACCATTGTAACTAGCAGCTCTATGGTCCATACCACATATATTTGAATACTCTGTAGTCCATACACATTTGCAAATTATTCATTTTCGATGACTTTTGTTTACGAGCAAATTGCTTAAAGTTTATGTATTTTTACTGACGATTTTTAAAAGGTGAAAAGGTAATAAATGTGTTTTGTATGTACAGAACCCAAACACAAGTAAAATTCGCACTTACCCGTTTTTTTAAACGAAACAGCTCTGCAGGTCCGAGGTAGCTGCAGAGAATTGGATACGCAACGAAGCAAAGTGCAGAGGTAATTACAGACGTGCCTGGCGCCCCTCCAAGCGACTCCTGCCGTGGTACTCACTGTCAAGTATCGACTAAAGTTTATAAATTCCCCGTTCACAAAAGTCCCCGTTTATAAAAGTCCCCGTAAGTGTAGTTTTACCGCCTAAGATTATGGCAACACCGTAATTTTCAGGTATAAGGGTGTTTTTTTGCATCTAATCGTCTATCACAAGGCTGGCCAATAGATTTTCCAGGTGGGCAAAATTTCATGGACTGCGGCAGCGTCCGGGCCAAATATCAATTCATAATATTATACACAAACAGTATATTATACAAATACTTACCATATTATACCAATGCTAGCTGGCCAACCGAAGTGCTGGCGGGCAAATTCAAATGCCTTGGCGGGCCACTTTATGGCCCGCGGGCCTGGGTTTGGCCAGCCTTGGTCTATCACAACTCTTTCTAGTGGGAATCTCTTCAAGTAAGATAGTCTAAAATATATAGAACTGCCTAAATCTATTTGGCCTATCCTAGGCGGAGTTAGATGGGTTTATATTTATAAATAAAGTTTGCATATTTATTTATACGGATCCTTTAATATTCGTAAAATAGTAAAGACCGTTCATAACCTGTTGTTGACTTTGAGTATGGGAGCTAATCCACTGCAGCGCATGCTGTGCTGTGCTTAGTGCACAGTGTGCACGTTTGCAGTGTCTCCTGTTGATGTTTCCAAGAAGAACGCCAGAACGAAAAAAAATGAAACACAGGCTGTGTTATCACATGTTTTTATCGAAACGTATCCGTGCATAGCATACGCCGCAGTGGATTTGCGCTTTAAGAGAAGTAGGCTTGCAATATAAGTTTTATTTTTATTTATTTATTCATTTTAGGAAAACCATCACCATAGGTAATTTAGTAGCATATGTATCAAAGGAAAAAACATACCTTAAATAATTGATAGTGAATTGTGAATAATTGGCGATTTTCGGATACACAAAATTGTTACCGTAAGGTGCAGGTTCGTGTCCCGTTCGTGAGATTTTTCCATCCTTTTGTCTAACCAGTTTGCAGTTACTTAAATATTTATTGATTAGTGGCTTTTCTTTCAACAATATCATTTGACGTAGGCATAAATAACTACAGCTTCACTAACAGCTGATTTAAATAATATACGATACCGATAACAAAAGCAAACATAAAAGTAATATAAAGCTTCAGCCGATCCAACTATCAAGTATTTTTCGTCTAACATAAACAACTTGCACAATTTGTTACGATAATTGAACGTATAAATCTCCACGGTCGGAGTAAATTAAAATCTGTGCAGGATTAAAATACGTTGGACAGGATACCCTGCAGGGTTGTGGCAGCGGGCCAAACTGGGCTTGCTCTCTGAATTTAGATACAATTAAAGAGGATTTAAATGATTGCACGGCACTGAAAGGAGTTAAATTTTTAGTTCTATTGGGGATTACCTTTTGAAGATACGAGTACATCTTACCGCCTCTCTGCTTTAGTGGGTCTCAAATACTTTGCTCCTGGGTTCCTTCCCTACCTAATAATTACAGTACTCGACTTGGCTGGTGGTAGGACTTTAGACAACAGACTTAGATAAAGCCAACCCAATCGAGAATTATTAGGAGGAAAAGGAACCAGGATCTCTGTATTTGATATTATCAACAATGTATGTTGCATTGTTGTGTTCCGATAATTATAATAGCTAGTTCATTTCGGGTAATGGATGCTACTCTTTCGGTCAAATCGCCATTTTCCATCAGATGCGATAAGGACCAAGCTTTTACAGGTAGACCAAGGTAGCGGTCGTCTGAAAGTAAAACATTATTATTGTCAGGGATGAGCTCGATGGCGCAGTGGTTAACGCGCCCGGTCTGCGAGTGTTGAGGTTAAGCAACTTTCGCAAAGGCCGGTCATCGGATGAGTGACCGAAAATTTATCATCTCGAGCTCCTCCGTGCTTCGGAAGGCACGTAAAGCCGTTGGTCCCGGCCGCATTAGCAGTCGTTAACAACCACCAATCCGCACTGGGCCCGCGTGGTGGTTTATGGCCCGTTCTCCCTATCCATCTATAGGGAAGGCTCGTGCCCCAGCAGTGGGGACATAAAATGAGCTGATGATGATTGTCAGGGTGCGTTTCGTTTAACGTCAATTGTGTCACCTGTAATTTTAGTAGCCTGCATGATGGGATTCCAGGCAGATCTGTAAAATAAACAAGAGTAGACCTACATACTTATGTATATAACGTCTTATTTCAAAGTACGTGTCGTATTAACTTAAACTTTAAAACCCCAATTACAATTTTGAGTTGCTTGCGTATTTTAAATACTAGAATTACCCTACTAACTACACGAAACTTAACCCGCTGAGTAGTTCACAACTACATACTTACTATGCATTTTGCGCATTAAGTCCCGTGATGTTGTTGTACAGGGGTAGGACGCAACGCGAATATTTTAACCTTCATGTTCCAAAAGATTGCTTGTGTCTTTTAAAACTTTTAAACTTCAATAGTAGGTACATAAAAAGGTTGTTTCTTTGTTTTTCTAGTATGCGTTCCTAAACAGCCCCCCGAGACATTTAGACAAGTGGCATAACTATAATAGAATAGAAACGAAATAGAATGATTATTGTATGGGATTGACTTGTACGTCATTTATACGTATCGTTGACTTATGTGAATCCCGTACAATAATTATTATATTTAATTTCTATTCTATTAGCGTTATGTCACTTGTTTATTAGTTTATCCAATTGGAATTTTAGTTAGATAGATAATCTTTATTGTCACATAAAAACAAAGGGTTACAGTAATGAAGTGAGGTCCCTGACCTCTATGCTAGGTATAGTTACCGAAATGAAACTTTGGTAAGTTGTTATGCGCACTTCTGCATAGGTTTATTGAGTTAGTTTTATCATCAAAGGATACGGGTGTTCAGGCATATGAAGTCGCAGGCGGGCTGCTAGTTATAAATAGAATAGGTATCCTAAACAGTGTCGAGGATAATATCCATTCGACGTGAAACTCCCGGCAGAGTAGGGTTCGACGTTAGTATCCAGGGGTTTTGCTAGGTATGACTGCGTCAGCTTTCTGATGCCTATTGACTGTTTGTAAGGGAGACAAAAAGCGCGCAGGAGAGTTCTGAACGTGGAACGTTGATATTAAACAGTGTTCACGATTACCTGCCGTATCCTAGGCATACTTTTTTTATTATCCGACTATAAGGTCACTACGGGCAAGGACTTATAGTATTATGATTAGTCCATGATAAGAGTATGGCTGTTTGCGATCCAGACCGAATACTTACCAGTTTCTGTTAAACCCAGTTGTAAGCGTCTTGTCTTTTACAAGTGCAACTACTTATCAAACCCTAATTTCCCAAAGGGAAACAAGTTACAAACAGACATTCAAAGGGTGCGAAAAAGTGGTCAGTGACCCCCAATAAATTATCTCATCGTACCTCACGAGTTAGTTACGGTACTTACTTACCATGGGCAAAAACGTGACAGGCAAAAACAAACTCTAACAGCGAACAGTAAAGTCCACTAGGATGTAAAATTCGGATCGTTTCTTTTCTTAAACAGTGAAGACATTATTCAACAGTGTAACATTGAAAGTTAGACTTTATTCCATAGTAATAGAAGTTACAGTGGTCTTAAAGTTATCGGTTCCTCGGGCTAAAGGATGCCTCTTGAAACAATTTATGTGTTTTCCCAAGTTTGGAGTTTTCGGGTCATTATTTTATTTGGTTCTTTTCGTAGTTGACTGTAGTTGTTTTCTGTTTGGCAACTTTGTACTTAGCATAAATGTTTTTGAGATTTTCTTGACTTATATGTTTTGAATTGCTGGAGCGCTGACAGTGAATCCACGTGCCAAGAAGTTAAGAACAGCTTTGCAGAGTGGAAACTAATGTAGATTTAAATGAACATTGTTGAGACTGATCCCTTTTTGGAAGGATACTTTTTCTGATTGGCAATTTACTGAGCATATAGTATGGAATACTAAGCAGTACTGTAGCTGTTCCCATATATCAATTTAACAATTTAACCGCCTTTGTGGTCTAGTGGTTAAATCACCGGTTTAGACCCAGAGGTCCCAGGTTCGATTCCCAGCGTACATGTTTGTGTACTCGGTTTGTTTGGTGGTAGGCCTTGTTTGTCCGCCTGGCTAGCTACCACCATCTTATCTAAATATGTCGCCATAACGTCAATGTTTGTAGCATTGTTGTGTTCCGGCAGCTAGAGATAAGATGGCCACTGCCTCACTAGTTGAGGATCCCGGGTGAAGTGCGCTTCCATCATTGGCCTTATCATCACTTAACATCAGGTGAGATCAAGGCACTGTGCTAACCCGTAAAATATTTTAAAAAAACCTAAAGAAACTGCGCAGATTTAGCAACAGTAGGTATTCAGCTGCTGTAAGTAGCATGTGTTAAATTTGTACTAGTTGTGTCAAGTTGCTAGTTTGCCCAACTAGCAAACACTGACTGTTGACTAGGAACGTGAAAATTCTATTTAGAATTGCAGCAACCGTAAACTGTTACTACTACTTTAAAAAACTTGGCAGCTTTTAACGAAAACTTTTGAAAAGTTGATATTTTTTTTAATTTAAGTTGATAGTTTCTTCAACAAAGCTCTGTCTGCGGAGAGCCTATGCTTTAGAAAACAATAGACGCTTAAAAGTTTAGTTATATGAGCCTTCTGTTTTAGTTGATATAGCGACAGAGCCACGATAGCATAGTTGGTAGTGCACCTAACCCGGTATGTCATGGGTTGCGGGTTTGAATCCCGCTCATGGAATCTTTTTCATATTATTTTTCAAAATGGCAGCATCATTACTGTATTCCGTCAGTTACAGATAACATAGCTAGTTTTGGTAGTTCAGGAGTCCTAATGATCCTAATGATGAGGTATTATCACTGACCATCAGGTAAGACGACGAACGCCCAAGCATTTTCCCCTTGTGTGTAACAGAAAGTAGTACGGTAACGCAGTCAAATCTTTCAGTCGGTGATGAAATAGTTCTCCATCAAAGCTAAACTTTTAAATCAAACGAGGGGAGTTCATTAGAGCTGCGTTCACCCTGCTTTGAAGTTGAATGGAGTTTCATCTTGCGTCGGTTTGCTCTAACGCAAATAAAATATAATTATTATTACGAATGCTTACTTTCAAGGCTGGCTTTAAACGAACTCTCCGCTCTTATTGCACCCTTAATGCGCCCGTGTTTTAAGTAATTAAAAATATTCCGCAAGAAAGAGTAATGAGCGAATGGAAATCCATTTGACTTTACAGCAACCTATATGAGTCGTTATTTTAATTTGAGCTGTTCGTAACGAGGCATTAATGTTTTCTGTACCCATAAAAATTATATGAGAAAAAAGTTTATATTCATTGGTATGTATTTGGCATGATGTCTGACACAATATGAGTTACAATCTTATCTCTATCTAAAGCAACTGAAGCAACAGAAAAAAAAGAAACTTTTTGTTATGTCAAATGCTGTGAGCAAGCCACGAGAATCCAGCAATTCCAGCACCATCGACTGAAACAAGTTACCTACATAATAAAACAGTAAACTTCTTCAGTCGCTACCCCGGGGGGTGATTTTAAAACTGGTGACAAATTATCACGCTATGATATCATACACGATTTCTTCTCCCTCTTATTCAAAGTAACTGGTAACTAGTTTTTGACACTCCAAATTCTCGAACAAAATGTTATCTGGATAATCAAGTTCTAAAGAATGCATAAATATTATATTACATAATGTATTTCATGTTAGTTTTAACTTCGAGATCATTGGTGATATTTAAAAGTTACCCCCTGCCCTTGTTAGGCAGTGCAGCACGTCCTTGGCCTTTATGCAGTGCCACAGTAAAACAAGGTGCCATGGAGTTTCCAAGCTTTTAGCGAGCGACAACGTGACGCCCGAAGTTCGGCTCCAGACCGGAACACGCCGCAAACTGCGTCCAACTGCGCTCCAACTCCACCGGGGAGTGGCCGGTGAACAATGTCTTGCGGTTATGTTGCACTCAAATCAAGGCAATGGGGTTCGCGATTCAATGTATTATTACCTTCTTTGTCGTCTGCTTAGCATCGGGCTGGCTTTGTGTCAGTTTTCTAAAAATCTTGTCCACTTTGTCTTGTCACTTAAGTCTGCCAAGCGTTGTCCAGTCACGTTGGTCTGCTTTTATAAGTTTATTATAAATCCGCTGTTAAAACATTAATAGAAGTTCTGATAACTCATCCAGGGCGCTAATACGCTTGCATTTAGGTATGGGTTCCCGTCAGTAGTCAACCGGAATGAGAATTGAATCACGATTTCTCGTATTCAACTCAAACATGAGGTTAAGCAACTTTCGCAAAGGCCGGTCATCGGATGGGTGACCAAAAATGTATTATCTCAAGCTCCTCCGTGTATCATAGGTCCCGGATGCTTTAGCAGTCGGTAACAACCACCATTCCGCACTGGGCCCGCGTAGTGATTTATATCCCACTCTCCCTATCCATCCATAGGGAAAGCTCGTGCCCCAGCAGTGGGGACATATAAATATATAAATAATAAATAATAAATAAATGTTTCTCACACTCACACCAATTATCTAGCCCCAAGAAAAGCTTCCTTAAGAAACTCGTTATATGGTTAACTAGGCAACGGATAAACATATTTAATATACTTAAATACATACTTATTATACATAGGAAACACCCAGACCCGAAACAATATAGAAAAATAGGTATTTCTAAATTGATCCGACCGGGGATCGAACCCGGAACCTTAGAGATAGCGACACCATGAAAACCGGTGTGCAAGCCACTCGACCAAGGAGGTAATGAGCTGATGAGGAATTCGAGCATCTTTTCGTTCGCTATCAACCCTTCTTCCCTACCTACGTTGATGAGACCAAGCCAAATAAATTTTACCCGCGTGATTATAGTTCATGTGGGAAGACCTGAGCCGAAGAATGGGATTTTATAGGCTGATAGAGATGGTGTTTAAGTTTGGTTTGGTTCGACTAAGTTTGATATTATTTAAAGATTTATTGAAGTTACAGTTTTTTCTGTTCCTTTATGGATTAAAGACTATGTACTGAGTGAGAATAATGTACTAGAAACTTAACAAGGGCGTTTTTTTCTTTTTTATTTCGTTGTAATTTACCATCTGTACAATAATGTTGCCTAAATTAAATGATTTCTATTCTATTCTATTTCTTCTCTTTTGCAGCGTGATGGTAGGTCACTACAGGTCACTGTTTACCACATACATAAAGGCCATTAAAAGTTTATATAAACTGGTAAAAAATATTCAATATCATTAGAACCAAAATCATTTGTTTAAAATCAGAAATCAACAAAAAATCTAACCAGTCGTTCACCTATATCATCTTTTTCTTAAATAACATAGCATACAACCTTATTTTATTTTTGAAAATAAACAAGTGAAGGTGCCATAAGCCCAACGCACAAAACAAACAGCTCAGAAAGAAACTCCTTTTAAAGTTGACTCGCACTAAAATATGACAAGTATCAAGGCTTTAAGCGATACAAACGGAATGTTAAATTCACCTACACGGAACGACAAAGTTTATTTACAGTGTAGCATAATAATGCTTTGGCACCTTCTACTTTATGTGAAAGAGAAACAGTTGCTTTTTGTATGGACGAGGGGCGTAAGAATTTTAGTGCATTTCGTATACAGCGCTCGGGGGTAGAGCGAATATGCCTAAAGTAAGGGGTGGAAATATTCTTTTCTCGAAAATACTCGGTTAAAGTGTCAAATTTGGTTATACTCGTATTGCTATTGAGGAACTAAAACAAATAAAGTGCTAAAGCCATACATAAATAAATACAAATACAACAAAATAAGTCTCTTGCGTAAAAAAAAATAATAATAAAAAATAATAATAATATTGGAAATAAGAAGTTTTGCCAAAAAGTATACATATTACCAGTTTACAGCAGGCCTAAAAATTAGCACGCCACAAAATTATCGCTTCTTTTCAAAAGCAGTTGAAAATTAATAATAAAATATCCGCTATATTAAACAAGAACACACTTAAAGATAATATACTTAAACCTTCAGAAAGCATAACATTATTATTTCTGTTAGACACTTCTACTTCTACTACACTTCTACTACATTTTTTTTGTAAATGTCGTTACTTCTAATAAAGCTGTGGAGTTTCTTGCGCCCATTCTACTCCACAGCTAATAAATATACGTCCTGAATGGGTAGTAGGTACAAAATTTATGGACGATTCAAAAGCACTTCTCTTTGAATCAAAAAAATTGAAAAAAAAAAAAAATTTTGTAATTTGTTGCAACAAAATTTGCTTTAAAAATCATTTTGAACATTTAACAAAAAAATTGACTTTGAATTCGACACAGATTGCAGGAAATTTTCAGAAAATAATAAATAATCTATTGTAATTATTATTGATACTCTCATTTCTTGATTAAAATCATTTAGAAAAGATAATTCGCTAAGAATACCTACATATTATTTCATAATGAAATTATTTCGAAGTTGCACGTAGAGTGACTATACACGAATCTCGAAATGGACAAACTGCGTAATGACGATTCACGAAATGGTCGAATCAAATTATTGACGAATTGAGTAGTAGGCGAACGGCAAAATGCGAAATGGACGAATTGCGTATTTGACCTACGGCTAACAAATCTGCATAAATGATATATACACGTATCTATAAATTTTCAAATAATTTTTTACGCAAATTTTGTTGCGAACAAATTATAAAAACACAAATGTTGAAAAAATTTCCACGAGCAGGATTTGAACCTGCACCCTTCTGACATTCCGGGTCAGGTGCTCTTCCAATTGAGCTATCGTGGTTCTAACCAGCCCGCCGAAATTATTCAACACTTTTGTGCGCAGTGTGTGTGCAGGTTCAAATCCTGCTCGTGGAAATTTTTTCAACATTTGTGTTTTTATACACGTATCTATATTTAACTGAAATAATATCGAATGTTGCTATACTCTATACTGCCTATTCTTCCACCGTGATATCGAGGCCAGATAAATGTATAATTCATTCTGAGGTCAAGCGGAACACATATGGAGAAGAAAGGAAACACAATATTCCTAGTGACTGACGGATGGCATAATTTTTGCATACGATAATGCGCCAAATGCTCAGAAATATAGTTGTGGCCAAAAGGGATTTCCCTATTTCTTTGCCTATTTTATTCGTAACAGTTTCCTGTTACAAAATCCAATCTGTATATTATTATTCTAGCCTCTCTTGAGAATATTTTCAAACGATTTCATAGTTTTTTCGTTTCATTGTCATCATAATCTCAGTCAAAGACGTCCACTGCTGGACAAAGGATCTTTACAGCGGCCGGTGCTGCTTACATCCAGCGGCTACCCGCTACCTTCATCAGATCGTTGGAATTGTAATAATTTAGAATAATACTGTTGGACTGAATAAACGCGCGGTAGGTATGGTGGGTAATTGAATAAATTCGACTGTATGACTTCTGCACAAATGCAGGGCAAATGTAAATAGAAGCCAGTGCACAATTCGAGGATCGTATTCACAAAACCCACAATTGTGCTAACAAATTGCCTATTTTAGAAGCCTATTATTTAAAGGCTCGACCGCATCATTACCAGAATTTGAATTCACCATTCACTAGTATAGAGGCATTGTTCAAACGTAAATTAGAAGGAATATGCATTAGTTTCTTTTCAAAGCCGATTTGCATAAAAGTTGATGTATTTTTTAAATGTTACTGAGTTGGCAAATGAGCATAAAGCATATTTATTTTATTTTTGCCCTTTTTTCTTTTCTGTTTTGTCTGCATACAGTTAATATATTAAACGTATTTTTATTTTTTTGTCTTTTAATGTTTTTTCTTTTTTATCTCTAATATCAATAGTATTAGTTGTAACCACCAAAGCTTGGTTGTGAAATCTTGGTGCATAATTTCAGTGCCAGTCACGCATGACACAGCGTAGCAAGAAAGCGTTTGAATATTTTTTTACAATTTTTTTTGCTGATTGATTAGAAAACATCGGTCATAATGAAATAACAATTACAAAAGCGTTAACAACACTAACGGAACTGTTGTCTATGTCTGATGCGTTCCACAATGTTTCTCAGCAATGAGTTCCAACAGCCCCAACAGCAAGGTACTTTGTCCACGGTCCAGCGCTTTCTCTTATTTTTTTAAATATATTTTATGGGTAAGCACAGTGCCTTGATCCTACCTGATGTTAAGTGATGACAAGGCCAATGATGGAAGCGCACTTCACACGGAATCCTCAACTAGTAAGACACTGTTTGTCCTTATCTCTAGCTGCCGGAACACAACATTGCTACAAACATTGATGTTATGGCGACATGTTTAGATAAGATGGTGGTAGCTAGCCAGGCGGACAAACAAGCCCTACCTCCAACCAAACCGAGCACACAAAGATGTACCCCCCGCTGGGAATCGAACCCGTGACCTCTGGGTCTAAACCGGTGGTCTTAACCACTAGGCCACAAAGGCGGTTTTTTTATATAATAATAAATAATAAATTCTTTTATTTTCAGGCAACAATTTAAAGTAACAAAATAACAAGTCCATAGATCTTATAGACTAAAATATACAATTTTTGTTAGTAATATAAAACTTAATCTATAGTAATTATTTCAACACTTTCAGTGTTGCATTGTGTTTTCTGCTGGTCAAGCTCTGCCAGCGTACATTGGGTTTCAGATTTAGAAAGTTCACTCGCCTCGTTCAAAATCTATTGTAAGTATAAAGTGAAATTTGTTTGCAACACCTTCTCAAATGTTATCCTACTCAAAGTCCCAAGTGGGCTATCCTCTCACTACGCTTCAAGATCAAGCAACTATTTTAGAAACGGAAAATTTATTCAAAAGGCTTTTCGCAGCTTAACCATCGCTGTAAATAGCTCGGGGGCGACACAAGGCAAATTTGCAAGTTCTTGAAGTGGAATATTTAAGGTGACTGGTTGTTGCCCAGAAACATTATGTTGAAATATTGTATTCTTATTTTAATATTTGAACGTATTAAGAACTCTTATCTGTAATAAAAACAAAGTTATATTATCCTGACGTTTTAAGGCGAAGGGTAAGGCACACTAGCGCCGCTAATGGATTTAATTTGATAACTGCTAAACTGGATTTTTTTTCAAACATTGCGGACCTTCTGACACTAGGCAAACATCTATTATTTATTAATTGTGCACTACTTTTATAATTGTTTTTGTATTCATTCGCTAACACCGAAAGTGGCCATTGTTTGTAAATAAATGCGATAGCCCGTTTTGTGAATAAACCACGCAACAAAAAGTAGTTCTTAATTATTAAATAAATACTATGGATGCTTTCCTGTTATCGGACGGTACGCAAAGTTAAAAAAAAGATCCGGCCCGTTAGTAATTGTCAAATTATCAATTGGTGGCGCTAGTGTGGCTTACCCTTCTCCTTAAACCCTTTACAGAGTTTGAGGTGTCCCTGTTTAATTTCAATTAGCTGTCCCATATTTACCGATTGTCTAATAGTTGTATTACAATAATTCGAATAATAATAATATTTATTTTGGATGTTCAAGGTATATTTAACTAAACATTGATGAAACAACGTTAGGTAATAGTTAGCTAATGGCGTGTCAATGCTATCTTATCTTTAGCTGCTGGAACACAACAATATTACTTACATTGATGTTATGGCGACATAACAAGATGGTGGTAGCAAGCCAGAAGGACCGACCACTGGGAATCGAACCCGGGACCTCTGGGTTTGAACCGGTGGTCTTAAACACAATACCACAGAGGCTGTTAAAAATAGGCTCTTAAAAATTCGATTGTCATTTGAGGTAAACCGTTATTTTTCAAATCCTATTTTCAACACGGATAGCCCGACTTTAATATTATCAAGTGTCAAGTAATCTCATACCGCGGAGTTTCATCTACTTATCTCGGGACTCCCTATCCAGCGTAATTAATTTCGATAGTTTCCTGGGAACTGTTGCTAGGAGATTTCACCTCGTAAATTTACATGTTAGTTCTTCGTATCATCGTTATTAAGCCGATGCTAAGTTTAAGAAGGGTTCACCATAATTTGTATTTGGAAATATAATTTACGTTTACCATAAATTGACTTATGACTTTATGTTCGTGATTTGTACAAAACCCTCTGCTGGAAATCGGAGCCGAGTACTTTGGGTCTGACAGTAGTGCTTTAACCACTAGGCCACAGAAGCGGTTGAACCCTAGGTTCCAAAAAGTTGCCAAATTTATAAATTTAGAGTTATGGTAGCATTGCATGTGTATTAAAGGTATTTGTGTTTTGTACATTTTCTATCCGTTTCATTTTATTCCATTTTAAATGCCTGTTATTCGCGCAGATAAGTGCTTTTTTATAAAATGTTTTATTTGGCATTGTGTAAAATATGCTCTGTTGATATGTCTGATCAAACAAATCTATACTAATATTATAAAGAGGAAACCTTTGTATTTTTGTATGTATGTATGTTTGCAACGAATAAACTCAAAAACCTATGGACCGATTTAAAAAAATCTTTCACCATTAGAATGCTACATTAGCGCTGAGTAACATAGTAGGCTATATTTAAAAAAAAATACTAAAAACGACAATTTTAATTTCCAATACAAAATGATTTGTTTGTATTGTTGTCATGGAAACCATTGATATATATTTAACTCAATGATGGAAACTGTCAAAGCGGTACGAAGTCCGCCGGGTCAGCTAGTAAATAAATAAATACAAACCACCGAAGGTTGCCTGGGAGATATTGCTTGTTAATATCACTAAAGCCGCCTATTTTTTACTGTGTCACTGTGCCATTTTATTTCGTAAACTTAACAAAACTTACTTGTCAATTCATTTGTGTCTATTTTCTTGTGTACATTTAAATAATATATTATTATTACTTAACCAAGTTTTACCAAGTGCGTATAAAGCGCATACTAAGCACGTAAACCAGGTTAGGTCCGTCATTTGTCAGGGCCGCATTAAGATGCCCCGTCTGAAAGGACTCAACTGACGTGTGCCAAGAAACAAGCACTCTCCAACGAATCCGGACCTTTATAAATTGCTTTTTATTCGTAAAATGGTTGGCCATGTCATGCCATGTTGATCTCTTTTACAATCCATCATCTAGGTAAGTTTATTGAAAGTTAATGAACGGGAACACTAAGACTAAATAGTAGTAAGTTTTTGTAACAAATTATAAAGTTGTGTAAAACTTGTAAAACTAAGATAGTACATGATTTATAAATAGAATAAGCAAATTGTTGAAGCTGTAAAAACTATCATTATAATTTAATGGCGAATAAATTTAAAAAAAACTCTGAGACTATTTACTTGTTTGTTTTTAAACATCGAGGAAAAATAAAAGCAACACATTAACCGTTGTGTCTGTTCTGTGGATGTTCAGCAAGTATTGTATATCTCACTAGTAAAAATCCTGGCCTGGATGAACTGAATACAGCTTGTTTTACCCAGCTGGAACACTCTGGAGTATCTAGTGAGGTATAGGGTGTCTCCAGAATAGAGATAAGAGATTCTTGTCCAACCCATTGAGTATATAAAGATATATTACGTTTAAAGATTAGGTAGGTACCTACATATGTTTTATGCATGCTGTCTGCACATACTTTGGAAGTGCAGTCTACCAATGTTTGTACAAACTGAAAATGACCATGTAAACGCTGTAATTCCGTTTTGTGTAGCTAATAAAAAAAATAAAAAAAAATATATATATTAGTAACTATTATAGAGTATATAATATTTTTTATGTATTATACATCTATATAAAGAACTAGCTAACCCGGCGGACTTCGTACCGTATTTTTTTTAAATATAGGCTTTATTACTCAGCGCTAAGAAAGAATAAAAAGAAAAAAAGAAGAAAGATTTTTTTAAATCGGTCCAGTAGTTTTTGAGTTTATTCGTTGCAAACATACATATATGCATAAGTACATACAAAAATACAAAGGTTTCCTCTTTAAAATATTAGTATAGATAAAAGTTCTCGAGAATCTTTACAGAGTGTCAATTTTTTATGTTGTTTGTTTGTTTTTTATGTTTACACATGCCATTGTGATATGACCGAATTCGAATTTAACCCTATCTCCTTTTCCGTATCGTTTGTACCCGTTAAAACAAAACACTAATCGTCCCGTTCATTTTCCACTGTATCCATTACCAACTTTTTTTCCATCAATCTATATTATGGGCGTATTAAATCCTTACTCTGTGGTAAATAGCTTAATAATGGGTTGGTGATCACGTTCCGTTAATGGGCCAGAACACTTTTTTAGCCTTGTGTAAGTGGTGCGGCCATTTTGCGGGTCGGACTTCCATTGTTTTCCCTCTATAATATAACCCATAAAGACAACGTGGAGGTTTAGAAACTGGATACGACATTCATCTCACTTCATGTAATGTGAATCTTTATAACAACAGAAGAGGAGCTTGATGGGGCACAGTAGTAAACGCGCTTGGTCTGCGATTACTGAAATAAAGCAATTTTCGCAAAGGCTGGTCATGATGGGCGCCTACAAATGAGACTAGAACAAAAATGAGAATAAATATCTAACACATAAACAGCTTACCTATCCATTATTCTTGCAATTTCGTTTTAACGTTGTATGTGGTACAGACAAAATCATTCCAACCCAATCAATTCGTCATATTGAATATCTACAAAAAAGCTTGTCTGATGAAAAGCAGACCGGGGATTTAGGATCCGTGGAACAGTCACATCATATCACACACACATTTTTTTACAGTTTTGTGAATCTTATTACAATGCGTTAAAGACACAAACAAACAAAATGTGTTTCCTTAAATACTTTTAATTGTCTGCGGCTGATTGTACTACTGGCTTATCTGAAGCTATTACAAGTTATGTTTGCCATGCTGGTCTGGAACTTGAAAATAATGTATCAGCTGCCAAAGTTCCCGTGCATATTGTAAGAGTCGACCAGGGGACAGATGTTCCAAGATGCTCGCACATCAGGCTACTAGCAACCTATCACTGATGTTATCAATTCCACCTGGGAACCCCACTTTGATTATGCTAAATATGGCGTTGACTGCACTAAAGGCGAGCTTCCTCAAAATTAGTAATTTTCATGTTTTGTCTACCTCTACCTTACCTACCTTATGAATGTGTGTTAAGTTTAAAACTTGTTATTAACGTGTGAATAAGTTCATTAAACTATAATTCAAGTTGAATTAAGTGTAATACGTAAAACGCAACAGTTAAGTTATTTAACATAAGGTAACGTTAAATTCATATCACTTCCAGTTTTCCTGTTGCTCTAACGTCGTTGTGTTTCTGAATAAATTCAGCGAATGAAACCCTCAGATTGGTGGGCTTGGTATCCATTTTATTATAAATTCATAATATGCTCCTAGACCCTTTTGTCCAGGGAACACACACCGATTATATTTTCACTATTGTTAGTACCTCGGTAATGATAAGACTACTACGAGTAGAAAGTTTAAGGAAAACATTTAGAGGCTTACCAAATGGCTAGCAGTAAGACTGTATTTTAAAATATAAATAATGTACTGATAATTTTAAATCGAAAGCGATTTTAGTCCCTTTTCTCAAAAGGGGCTCTAGTCTTAAATCTATGGATTTTGGTTTCTAGCTTAAAAATTAAACTTTTCTCTCATATTCATAAACCTAGAATAAAGTTAAACTTGGTTCAAAACTGACGATGTCTTATATTATTAAAGGTAGACAGAGACATCATCCGTTTTAAATCGGGTCTAAAGTAAGGCCCGATTTAAAGCGACCACGTTTTAGAATAGCAGGGATAAAAAAATTGAAGAGTTTTAAATATTGTTGTTTCCCGCAAACCAGCATTAGATCAGCGTAACGTTGATAAACTATTAGGTAGGCTTTATCCAGTTCATTACCATTTATCAGGTTTTCATATACAAGTTATCAGGTAAGGAGGTCTGAGCCAATAGTAGAAACCTTTATACGCCGACGATGGCACTGTATTTTTTCTTTTTCGTCATAGTTCTTACAGTAGAGTTATTATTTTTTGAACACATTTGTAAACCTGTCTGTAAGTACCTTTAGGAAATGTTTTAATCAGGTAAGTGTAACATTGGGTGCTGTTGCTAAGCATCTCACTGCATTAGATATATCTTTAGTTCAGTATGATGTGGATAGCGTATTAGACTACATGTTTTTTCCTACTACTTCGGCTTCCCGCGACCTTCACCAGATCGTCGGTCCACCTTGTTGGAGGCCTGCTTACACTGCGCTTTCCGGTACGCGGTCGCCACTCGAGGACTGTTCCGCCCCAACGGCCATCAGTCCTGCGAGCAATGTGCCCTGCCCACTGCCACTTGAGCTTAGCAACTCTGCTGGATGCGAGCAGCACAAAACCGGTCGTTGTGGAGATCCTTGGGGGAGGCCTTTGTCCAGCAGTGGACGTCTTTTGGCTGAGATGATGATGATGATAATTTTTTTTTGTGTAGTTGTTAGCTGTTACCGTAACTGACTTCATTACGTTTCAACTTAATGCATGACACATGAGTAATTGTACATTATCCAACGGTTCTTGTCACAGACCTATTTTTGCAAATAATTTATCTATTTTGATTCATTGTCTGAGTTAATATCAGATCTTACCCGCACCACCCCCATTTGCATCTAAATTGCGCAGTGGGCCAGTAGAGCAAGCTCGAATTTGGCGGTCGGTAAGAAACCGCCTAAGCTTCGACTTAAGTATGAGTTAAGTACGGTCTGCGAAGGGGACTCTGACATACAGAATTCATTACATAGTATGCAAATGTGTTGTTTTATGTGTTAACAATTTATTGAATTAGATTAGCTTTGGTAATGTTTTGTAGTACGTATTTGATTTAGTAATTTCAAGGTTTACAGTCTTAGTGCCTTACAAATAAAGAAAGTTACTCCGTGTTTTGTCTCTTTTACTCTTATTTAAAATTACGTTTACAAAACACGGAATAGCTATTTGGAGCTTATTCTTCGTTTATTTGTAAGGCACTTAAAGTTCATGTGTAGAATAGAAAATAAAGTCATATCCCAGGAAAAGCTCAATAAGTTGGTTTTAAGCATGTTGTATTTATACACTGTGTTATTTTCTTTATTATAGTAATATATTACATATCAAAAACAATATTATTAGTTACAATATTCTCGGGATTCCATTTCATATACAGCTTTCATATTAATTCACTTTTTTTGTAAAGATTTTTCAGTTTCATTTTTGTTTCACATAAGCTTTACACGTGCTTCTGCAAATATTGACTGTACCGAAATCATTTCAATATTCTTTTTAATAAAACTGCTTCGCAACTTTCATTTAAAACAATGTGTATGTACAGAGAGATGTAAGTCAAAGCGGGGCCTCGCGGCGAAGCATTGAATCACCTAAGTTATTTTACCGCAAATGAAATACATTCTCTTATTTTTAAATAAGTAAAACTGCATACAAAATTTCGGTGAAAACTTTCAATTTTTTATTTTATTTAGAATACATTGTCGCCTCTGTGGTCGAGTGGCCCGATATCCGGAGGTATAGGGTTCAATGCAAGGTTTTTCGATGCATAGCCCGGGTTTTTGATCACCAACACGCATTTAGAAAGCGTGGTGATAAAGGCAATACGCATCAATTGTGGCATTGACTTAATTTCGATGATAAAATTCTTTAGAATAGAATAATTTTAGTTTTATTTTTGTTTAAGTAAGATTTACCTACTACTTCCTCTTACTTGATGGTAGGTAAGTGCCAATATGATCGAGGTCGGAAATTCACGCTTCCAACTTCGTAACTATTATAATAATAATAATAATAAAAATCTTTATTTGGCACCATTTCAATTTGTAAAATTAAATGTGAACGATAACAACCGCATTCGTCGGATGACTGTGTCGCAGTTGCCAACGCCCACCTCCGAGACTGAGGAGGGTTTGGTACACTATACCAGCAGATCCTTACATAATAACTTTAGATAACAGAGGTTATTATATCTATGGTATACATTTTTAATAACATTAGGTATATAAGAAAGGGTTTGTGTGCATGTTTGTGTGTATGGGTGAGTCGATGTGTGTGTGTGTGTGTGTGTGTGTGTGTGTGTGTGTGTGTGTGTGTGTGTGTGTGTGTGTGTGTGTGTGTGAGAGAGTGTGGGGGTGTGGGTGTGTGTGTGTGTGAGAGGGTTTGGGGGGGTGTGTGTGTGTGTGCGTGTGATTCTGAAGTGTGTGTGTGTTTTGTTGTGTTTTGTTGTGTTAAGCATGTTAGGAGACTAATCAAGCAAGTTAATGTTACTTATGTATAAATATTTATTCTTTATTTATTTATTTTTCTTTTTTAATATTATTTTCTTTTCTTTTTTATTTTTTAATTTTTTTTTTTCTCATTTATTGTTTATTTAACATTTTAATTTTTATCGATCAAGCAACTTTTCTGTAAAACTTTCTGTATTAAAGCACTGACTAATATATAATATCTTTTTTGTTATTACTTGAGTCCGAATTGCGATGCTAAGGAACTTTTACTACCGTGACCAAATTAAAATATCTCGAGCTGTTCCGTGCTCTGAAAGGCACGTTAAACACTCAAGGAACGGTTGGTACTGATGGTTGTTGTAAGATGGCTATCGTAAGAACCATGTTACAACCCACCAATTCGCATTGTGTTGATTCGATCACGTGTGCTATTCCTGTAGATCCTGCCCAGAGATTAGCAGTGGAATGTTTAAAATATGATGACAAAGATGTCATAGAATATTGCATTTCTCTTTTCAATTTCATGTCTTTCTTCAACTCACATACCAATTGTAATCGATCATAGCAATCGATTAGAAAAACAACTTCGGCCACTAATGAAGCCTTTGCGTAGACAAATCGATGGTCGGACCTCAACTACAATTAAGGGTGCGAGTGTCCCGTCTTAATGGGCCAAAGACCAGTGTTTTAATGGGGCGTTCGTCTTGCGGCGTAGGGGCTGCTCGGGTATTTAGGATCGTTCCAACTTTAGGACGAATTTATGTCGTACGATAATCTTGAGAGACAAATGAACATCGACAGAATGGCGCTGGCCCCAAAAGTTGACAATTTGGCAACCCGCCTATAGAAAAATATCGGTAAGGAAATCCGTGGTTTCTGTGACGCTGAATACGCAAAAAACTTTTTAAAAAAAATTAGGTCAATTATGCCTAATGCCTTTATCATTACCTACATCGGGTGCGTTGAAGTATCTGATGGGATAGTACTTGTATCATAGAAGAACACAAATGTTGAAAAAATTTCCACGAGCAGGATTTGAACCTGCACCCTTCTGACATTCCGGGTCAGGTGCTCTTCCAATTGAGCTATCGTGGTTCTAACTAACCCGCCGAAATTATTCAACACTTTTTACTTTGAAAGCCAAAGGCGCCCATTCACTGTCAACAACTACCGTCACTAACATCCGATCATAATATTTTTACAAATATTAAAGATCAGTTAAGAAGTAAGCAAGCTATTTATAAATGTTCAAATATTTTTTATCGCAAATTTTGTTGCGAACAAATTATAAAAACACAAATGTTAAAAAAAATTCCACGAGCAGGATTTGAACCTGCAGAAGAATTTTTAGTAGACTTCTCTAGAATCTTTGTCAAGGCCTCCGAACCTGGACAGGGAGGCAGGAGTTGAGGAGAGAGACACCAGATAACCAGCGGGATTCCCTAGACCCGCTTGTATCCGTAACATTAAATTATAAAAAAAGGTATGTTGGTTATTAGGTGCTAAACGCCGTAGAAAAAACAATGACCTCGTTTAGTATCACTAACTGTTTTACACCAAAATTCGTCGCCAAAAAATAACTTCAATAAAAATTTTAATAGAAACAGCTAGGAAACAGGTGGGTCTGTATTCAGTTATTGTTAAAGAAAAAATCTGTTGGATTCCACTTTTTAATGATTAAAGGAAAGTGGCAATATTTGGATCATGTCAAACACTAGCACCTCTAACCTATAGCACAGATTAGGTAATAGTTTCACTCATCAATCTTATATCAAACAAAACTCTATTAATAAACATTACGAAATATAATAGCATTACGTCAGCCTTGCTTTCAGAGCGGTCTCATGCTGAGAGTACTATGTCTACACACCCCAAATTGATTTAACGGCGTTAATCTTGCGTCCGAAACGTCCCTGGCTATTAGTTTTACGACGCGTGGCTAACCACGGTCGCTGCTATAGTGGGACACTGTCATAGCGTAACCGCGTCTCGGACCGAAGGACTGATCTAAACGATAAAGTACTAGACTGAGACTTCTTGGCGGGAAAGTGAAGAGTCATGTCTGCGGTTTTGTTTTATTTTCTAAAATTTGTGTTATGTCGAATATTAATGTGAAATAATGGTGGATTATTAACCGTTAAGTGTTCGTGAGTGTGCATGAGTGTTGCAAATGAAACAAAACAGTGCAACGTCACTTTTCAAATTCTCTCAAGAAGTCCACCCGAGGACTTAATAAAGCCCCACATCTTTACTGAGATACTCGAGGGGTTGGGGGGTATATCATTTCTCACTTCTCATTTCTATTCATTCATCATCATCATCATACATGAAATAAATTATTATTGTTTAAGTATTGTAAGACTTTTTCATTGGCTAAATGCTTGTGCAAAGCCATTATTAAAAAAAAAAAAAAAAAGTACTAGACTTCTTGGCGGGAAAGTGAAGAGTCATGTCACAGTGTATATGCTTATATATATACTGTGGTCATGTTGTCTGCGGTTTTGTTTTATTTTTTAAGATTTGTGTTATGTCGAATATTAATGTGAAATAATGGTGGATTATTAACCGTTAAGTGTTCGTGACTGTGCATGAGTGTTGGCAAATGAAACAAAACAGTGCAACGTCTCTTTTCAAATTCTCTCAAGTCCGCCCGAGGACTTAGTAGAGCCCCACATCTTTACTGAGATACTCGAGGGGTTGGGGGGGTATATCATTTCTCACTTCTTATTGCTATTATCATTCATCATCACCTATTCATCAAATACAGGAAAGAAATATGTATTACTTGTAAGAAAAATTACTTTGACACTGGTTAAATGTGCTCATCGCACGAAACCATCAACTAAAGGAAAAAAAAGTACCAGACAAGAGAATGATGAAAATAGTATAGTGTGGTCTGCAAAAGATAAAGTCTGAAAAAAGATATTGTAGAATAAAGTTTAATTGTTTAATAATATGATAACAAATATTCACCCATACCCTTCAGTTTCAGTAAAGATGCAGGACTTAAGACCTCACGTGGACTTGTAAGGAAATTCGAAAAATTACGTTGCGCTGTATTGTTTTATTTACCAATACATTTATTTGAAATCATGCACGCTTATCACTTTATAATCTGCCTTTATTACTCATTAAAGCTATGTTCACAAAACAAGCGCTTAACGTGCGTTTTACAACTACATGAATTTTATTAAAGGCGTCCAACGCATGTTATATGTTGCAACGCTTAGCGCTTGTCATCTGAATATAGGCTAATGCAAAAACAGATCTCTACATTTTCCCGCCTAGAAGACCAAACTGACTGTTCCAGAAATATCATCATCATCATCAGCTTATTTTATGTCCCCACTGCTGGGGCACGAGCCTGGGATGGATAGGGAGAACGGGCCATAAACCACCACGCGGGCCCAGTGCGGATTGGCGGCTATTAACGACTGCTAATGCAGCCGGGACCAACGGCTTTACGTGCCTTCCGAAGCACGGAGGAGCTCGAGATGATAAATTTTTGGTCACCCGTCCGATGACCGGCCTTTGCAAAAGTTGCTTAACCTCAGCACTCGCAGACCGGGCGCGTTAACCACTGCGCCATCGAGCTCCTCGCGCCATCGAGCTCCAGAAATATAATTTTGTTAATAGAACAACGGTGTCTGATCATGAAACATCTTGCTCTAAGCTGTACTCTAGGAGACCTATGTTGGAATTTTAGACAGATGCGAAATTGAGTTTTGTTTAGTTAAACGAACTAAGTTACGCGGGTTATGATCAGGTAAAATTATACAAATATGACATTGCTATGTAACACAACCTTTGCAATTTCGAATTAAATGTTGACTACATTTTAATACCTATTTGCAGGGAAATATATTTTTCCAAGTCCAATGTGCGACGTATATACGAAAGTGTCTTCTCGCATTTCTCTGTTTCGGGGGAAATGCTAGAAATGTTTGAATTTTTGAACCGCATTCCCCTTCTGATGGAATCCATCTAAGGATATCGTGTGGCGTGTTTGAGCAAAACTACGAAACGTCATGTTGCATTTTAAAATAAAATGCTTATATTCTAAACGGATACAAAATATTTTCACGCTAGAATAAAATAGAATACTGTGGATGGCTGACGACTCAAACGTCTTAAATATCTTGAGGGTCTAAAATTCTCTAAAGAGATTTGAACATTTAAGGATTATTTTTAAAGTTACTAACCACTATGAGGAGCTCGATGGCGCAGTGGTTAACGCGCTCGGTCTGCGATTGCTGACGTTAAGCAACTTTCCCAAAGGCCGGTCATTGGATGATGAATTTAAGATTCTGTTCATTTCTAAGCGGTCTCAATCATCGCGGGCGCTACGTATTTTTGACCGTATGTAAGCGCCTGTAAGGATCAGCTGTTTTTGAATATTCACGAACCAAAGTGTCGAAAAAACATATCAAAATAAAATTATTGGTTGTACTAAAATCAATTGTAATAGTTATAAATTGAATAAAAGCTAATGTTTTAAAAGCATGCGGGCGATGCCACACAGTGAAGTACACAATAGTGCACATTCCGATTGATTCGAAAATTATGTAAACGGCTTTTAATATAGCCATTATGAGTGGCAATAAATTTAACGCAGCACATTTTAGCTGTGATGTAAATTTACTGGAAGTGCTCTGGTAAAATCGTAATATGATTTTGCGTACAGGTTGATTTTATTATAGGAAATGCTGCCTCTATTTTGCGTCGCTGTGTCTTTTTTGTTATGGCAGAATAGCAGTACTTTGCATAAGTACTAAGTATAATATAGTATGAGCCTAGGTAAAATTAATTGCTGAGCTATGACCCTTTTGCTCTACTACAGCACACACAAACTTTTTTGTATGCATTTTTTTGTTTTTTTCTGCAATTACGGTTTCACTGTTATAGTTTTTAAGCCCGTGATTGCGTGTGAGGTTTCAATAAACTACGGAGATTTCCAAAAATCTTTTATTTATTGTATATATTAAATTACTCATATACTTTTAATGAAAATAATTTACTTTAGCCACCGTAATAATATGTGCAGTAAACAATGAACTTTTTATTATGTCTGGAACAGTGCGGGCGGCGGGCGGTCAACTTGTTTAATAATATTTTTGATACATAGACCGGTTTTATGATCACAATTTACTGTCATTTCAATGGTGGATGCTTATGCCCAGTAGTTTCCACAGCCTATTTAGGCTAACTATATAAGTACTATTGCTACCAACCAAAGCGCACGGAATCGTAGGCACATCTATGTACTTTATATCTGATTTATAAGCGCATCTGAATCCATTTGCCAGTCGGCATATTTCTGCAACAGTCGCCTGTCATTTATCACCGCCGCCATTAAAGCACCACTGAAAATTGTAAAATATTACGTGGAATTGCGAAATATCATGGGCTGCGTGCGATTCGATTGCTAATAGTTTTTCTGCGGTGCATCATTCATCCCGCTGAAAATAATGAGTCCGGTTCGTGTCTACGCGTCATTTTCAACCGCCTCCATGGTTAGTGATTGAATTACCGGTTTCAGAGGAAGAGGTTTGAATATTATGATTGTGCTCGGTTTGGTTGGTGGTAGAGCTTATTATTCTGCCATTAATATATTCAACGAAATATTTATAAAATACAGCGAAAAAATTAAATGTTTACTCGACCCAGCTAGGAATCGAACCTGGGTCTTCCGCGATCTTCAACTATCTTAAGCTTTTCTCTATGGTTCATATAACGTTAGATATGAACGAGTATGTTAAACTTTTAAGTTATTTGTTTAGTTGATAGCCACCAATGTACACTTATTTCAATATCACAGTGACCTATCCCATCCGCTCCAATATTGATATCACAAAATTTCAGCCTTTTTAAAAAGCAACAGCTATAGAACAAAACGCTAAGAGCCCTTTTCAGTCTTTCAGCTGGCCGTCAATCCAAAATTGTCAATCAAACGGATCCCCGCGATTGTCAAACACATTCACATCTCGGTACGCTCCGAGCAAATATTTGACGTCGATTGAACTCCTTTATCTCCAACAAACATCGGAATATTTCTTTGGATGCAAACAATGGTCGTCACCGGGTCGAATATTGAAAACAAACAAAGATTATTCCAGTTGTTCACGCGGAAAATTAACCAAATGCCAGATTGTATGAGGCGGGCTATTGAACCGACTGCTGTTCCTCGGGAATGCAGTAAAGAATTTGACTAATTGAATTTCAGGCAATGGCATACGTATTGATAATATACTCGTATCTATGAAATGGAAAAGAGGCACATCCACAGACCTATATTAACATATTTGGTCTGTGGGCACATTCTATTTTTAAACATAATTTAAATCTTAACCCAAGTAATTCTATAATCGAAAAACGAATGTAAAGATGGCAATAGCTATCTGTAACTTTTAATCGAAATAAAATAAAGTAAACCTTCAAAAAATCATAGCAGATCGGATACAATTTTGAACACTTTTACAGCGAGACCATATTTCAGGGGCGACGAGAACTGTCTTACACTGACTTCATTTTAACGATGGAGCCTTCGTCCATCGGTGGAACAGTACATTACTTTTATTTTATATTGTTACTTTTACGACTAAGCAATTAAAAGTAACTCTTATAATTGTACTTATTTTTCTTTGATTTGTTTTAAGGCGAAGGGTAAGGCACACTAGCGCCGCTAATGGATTTAATTTGATAACTGCTAAACTGCAAAACTTTTTTTCAAACATTGTGGACCTTGCGACACTTACCAAACATCTATTATTTAATAATTGTGCACTACTTTTAGGTTTGTTTTAGTATTCATTCGCTAACACCAAAAGTGGCCATTGTTTGTGAATAAATGCGATAGCCCGTTTTGTGAATAAACCACGCAACAAAAAGTAGTGCACAATTATTAAATAAATACTATGGATGCTTTCCTGTTATCGGACGGTACGCAATGTTAAAAAAAAGATCCGGTCCGTTAGTAATTGTCAAATTATCAATTGGTGGCGCTAGTGTGCCTTACCCTTTGCGTTAAGAGGGCGTATAAACCTAGAAAAAAAACAGATTCCACCCGCGCCCCTTTCACGCCCCGCTTTCGTCCGTGCGTACGGCGTGGCGGCCAACGCAACAGATTGGCAGGTCGCTCCCTCGTGTGTACTCGTGTTTAGTGCGATCGCGCACAGTATACCTAAAATAATCAGATAAAAACCGGCTAAGTGCGAGTCGGATCACCTAGCTGTACTTCGAAACACTAAAATACTCTTTGCTGGTGGTAAATAATACGCAAAGGTAAGTAATGATATCATATATTTTTATTATATATTGCTACTTTAAATATTTAATATTGTTTTATTTTATAAAGGCGTAGGTGCCATGAAATCTTTAAGCATTTTTGTATTATGTAGATTATTTTTTGTATCATGTAGATTATATTATCCCTTTCAGTCGCACTTTGCTATCGACAGAAGTAAGTAACTGCAACAGTCAGCGGTTGCTGTCGACACGTTAAAGGTCAAAGGCCTACCATCCGACGCTACAGTTACCTCTATTGATACCAAAGTGCTGCTCGTGTGTAAGTGCTCTTACTGTTATATCTCTTCTTCAAAGAGTGTCGACAATGTAAAAAAAAGAAGTCTAATTTTATTACAAAAATATCGCTTTATTTACATAGATTCATAGGTTTACATTTTTTTTTCAGAATTCGTTCCCTGGCTTGTACCTGTACTGCAAAGAACAGACAGAAAGAAGGTAAGTTAAAACATTTTTGCATTAAATTATGTATTTAAGGTCTGTTCATTCTAACTTGTCTTAAAATGTAACAATCTTTATAGAATTATTTCTTTATAGAACTTACTATTGAAATTTAATGAAAAATTTTATTGTTTTTTTAATGGTAAAAAAAAACTAAAATATTGTTTACACTTAAGATAAACAGACTTTCTGTAATCAAAGTCAAAGTCAAAGTATCAAATATTTTGTATTCAAATAAACTTTAGAAAAGTACTTTTGAATCGTCCAAACATTTTTTTTACCTACTACCCATTCAGGACGTCTATTTTTTAGTTGTGGAGAAGAATGGGCGCAAGAAACTCCACAGTTTTAATATAAGTAACGACATTTACAAAATTATATGCCGTTATCAAGTTATACAAGTTTAAAATTACTTAACAATATTTTAAATTAGAAATACCTGTTGGGGTGATTGAAGCATTTTTAACCCATGCTGTTTTGTCTTGAATGTAATCAGACACTTTATAATAAGCTTTTTTACAAAGCTTTTCTTTAATGACGATTTTAAATTAAATCATAAGACAAAAGAGGAATTCTCTTGCAAAATGTTTGGTAATATTTTAAATAAATGTGTAATTAATTCTAAGAAAAGCCCGTTTCAACCTACAATTATTAAAAATGTTCAGTCAATCAGTATGGTTCACCAGAACATTCAAGGAATGATGGGCAAAGATCCAGAGATTGCATTGTTCATGAACGATAATAAAGTTGATATTCTGTGTATTACTGAACACTGGCTTAAAGATCATCAGTTCATGTTCAATTTTAATAATCATTTGGTAGGTAGTTCGTTCAGTCGAGTAAATTCAATTCATGGTGGCTCCTTAATTATAGTCGATAAGAAGTTAAAATTAAAGGAAAGAAAAGACATAATGAGCCTCTCGGTTGAGCAAACAATAGAAATAGCTTGTGTGGAGCTAGAGCGACTTGTTGTATTAAGTGTATACAGGCCTCCGTCAGCATTGTATGATTATTTTGAAAAAGTAATGGATGAAGCATTATATAAAATCCGCAATGTAGGTAAAAAAAAAGTTGTTTGCGGTGATTTTAATATTAATTTGTTAGAAAAGTCTACAGGTTCTATCAAAATTAAAAATTTATTTCAATCATATAATTTGAATAATTTATTTTTGGAGCCGACTAGAATAACTGCCACTTCGGCCACTTGTATCGATAATATATACACTGATCTAACATCTGATGAATATATCCTCTGTCTAAACTCATTATTAATAAACTAGACTCTGATCATTGTGGCCAAATGGTCAGCCTTCCACATCAGTGTCAGCAAGTGAAGAAACAGATTATCACTGTTGTACCAAAAACTGCAGGTCGTCTGGAACGCTTCAAAACAATCTCTATGATAATATATGTTATGTAGAATATAATGATAACCCACATAAATTTTATAATGATTTCTTTTATAAATATTGTTTAGAATTTAATAAAACTTTTATTCCAAAGATGGTCTCGGTTAGTGGTACTGTTACTTTTAGTGAATGGGTTACAATTGGTATCCACAAAAGTAGAAAGCGACTTTATGAGCTATATGATGAACGCAACTATAACACCAGTGAAGATTTCAAATTGTATGTCAAAAAATATTCTAAGTTATTTAAAACAGTATGTCGATTAGCAAAGGCAAAATTCCTGAGTTCAAAGATTAAGCTAAGTGATAACAAAATAAAAATGACATGGAATATTATAAATAGTGAAACTGGAAATGTCAAAAGTCGTAACAATGAGTACAAATTGAGCTTCGAAAATCAAATCTTAACTTCTGATGCTGATGTTGCTGCGGCATTTGAGAAGTTTTTTACTGATATTCCAGTTTCAACTACAAAGACTTTGGACTCGTCCCCCACTGTAGCTGAAGCGGTTCTAAAGGAAAATGTCAAACCTAGTGAAAACCATTTTAGTTTTCAAAAAATTGATTTTAGAGATATAATTAAAACTTTTAACACTCTTAATAAAAAAAGACTGCTGATTTGTGGGGTAATTCCGTTGACGTCACTAAATCCGTTATTGAGACAATAGCTTCAGTTTTAGCTTGCATATTTAACGAATGTATTGACTGTGGTGTTTTTCCTGACCTAATGAAGCACAGTAAAGTAATTCCATTATACAAATCAGGTAGCACATCTGACCCCACTAACTTTAGACCAATTTCTGTGCTACCCACATTTAGTAAAATATTTGAAAAGATAATTCTGGACCAAATTCAAGTTCATTTTTATAGAAATAAGCTTTTACATTCATTTTTCAGGTATCGCGAAGCATTTCATCTGCGAGCTCTTCGAGATCTACGAGATCTTCGAGCTGGATTGTACAGTCAGCAACGACAGACTTTTCATGTGTTAACATATAAAAAAATCAATATTATGTTTACATTCTATGGTTTTTATAAAAATAAATATACGAATAGCTTTAAATTAAACAACTGTAACGAACTAACAGAGTTGATGAGAGATTTTTGCGTACGAGTTTGACCGGATAGCATTCATCGGCTTGTGAGATATTACGACATTTACGAGCTGCAGCAGTTCTGAAATACAAAATAATTGTAAATCACAAGTTTGTACGGTAATATACGAAGTATGATACAATACTTCCAGAATAGCTAATTCAACTTAATTATGTATGTACTGTGAAAAAAAATTACTATACATACTGCCACCAATACGAGTGGTCAAAAGCATCGTTCTGTTTTGCATATACTATACCCGGTACCCGCGTCGCCGTCATTGCTTCAGCGCTTCTAATACATTGTATAGTGAGCTCTAAAGTTAATGCGTAAGGGTCGATATTTCAAGGTGAGACTACTCATCACCAATGAAAAGAAATAATAACAATATTATGATAATAATATCTTATTTTAACGAAATATTTTCTCGGCGCCCTGAGCACAGAAACACAGTCCTCTCGTCTCAACAGAGTGATCGCGACTAATCGATGAAACAAAACATGCCTGTTACCTCGGGTCAGGTGCGACAGACTGGAGCGTTCTGCACGGAATAAGAATGTCGTAAGCGCCGAATTAGTTTTAGTTTATTTACTCGTAAAATATACATTTTTTTTTCAAATCGCTAATACAGTCGCTCGGTAATATAATTTGATATTATGTGTTAAAATATTGGCTCAGTAATATGCGTCAAATTGAAAATAAATTGATTCTAGTTGAAAAGTAGACGTAAGTTTGTGATTTTATTTTATCGATAAAATTTTATTATATTATGTTTTCGCTTAAGCCAGTCCCTTTCAAGTATGCTGTAGTATCTATGATATTTTTTTCGGGTAAATCGTGGTTTATCTTCTAGTGTTAAAATCAAATCTACGATTGGTGATTTACCTTTATACCCCCTCTTAAGTTAAGTTATGTTCCTTTTTTGTGTAGGTATATTATTAAATAAGACTTGTGTGTTTTACAAATGTCATTTTAGGTAAACAATGCTCCTTAAAAGAGTGTATATATTTAATTAAAAAAGATACAACCCGAACTTTGCCTGATTTTTCTGACAACTGTAATTAAGGTCAACGTTGATTTTGAGACAACTAGGACAGAGGTTCAGTGTTCTAACTTTTGAATTTGTTAAGAAACGCTATGATGCCACGGGAAGCGCAGATGAAAGCGACAGTGGTGTACTGGTGTCCCACTTACCCGACCGTCCCGGCTGCCGGCTAAGCGCCATTGTCTTGAGCCCGGTTCTTTGCCGCCAACTCACTCGTGAAATACGGCACTACTTTGTCAATACACCCCGTGTTTTATTCATGCACACGCTGCCGTTTCCTATAATGTTTAAAAGTAGAAATTACACTAACATGTACGTTTTATTATAACACAATGATTTTAGCGTTTATGACGAATGTAAGATATTGTATAAAACTATTTATCAATAAATTAGGTAATTACCTTACAAAGCTTTCTCAGACTCTCATTAGAGTTGCAAAATTCTTTGTTGTTCCTTACATAACAATGAGGAAGATCTCACCTAATCGAAGTTACAATAAGGACAAAGGTAAAAGCGCATTTTATCCCAAATTCTCAGCCACCGAGGCACTGGCAATATGTTTTACTTTTTTTATTTTAAGTGCTAATTGCTGCATTGAAGCTGAATTAAATACTTATAAAATACAGCGAAAAACTTAAATGCCTACCTGCACTGACTGCTAGTGCAGCCGCCCGGATTGCGCAAGACCCAGGTTCGATTCCTGGCTGAGTCGGGTAGGCGTTTAATTTTTTCACTGTATTTTATAAGTATTTAATTTGGCTATATGTTGCTGGAACTTGGAAACTCCGAGTCTGAGAAAGTTGTTTTAACCACTAGTTCACACCGGTTTTAATTCGACTGTTCCACAGAGTAGAACAAAAATAGACAGCTACTAGAAAAAAGGTAGGCACTGTTCTCGTGGCACAATAACCTTCAGCGCGGTGTGTCACGTTTCCCGTGGCCGCGTTCCTTAAACGCGCCTTTGTCCACAGATACGAGTTGTAAGTCTTCTTCACGCCTTTCACTATCGCGCGCTGAATTGTGGAAGCTTGAGACAGAAGATCGCGGCTTTTCGATTTCAGAGGTTCGTCTAATCTCGTCTTTAAGAGCGTGTTTCCTTTTTTACCAGACTGCGTCAAAAAGAGGGTTATGTTTTTACTTTTCTATTTCAAGTAGTACATAGTGTTCTTTTTTTTATTATTATTTTTTTGGAAAACTTACAGCTAATAGGTACATAAATTAAAAGTGTTTATAAATTAAAGTTTCCGCTTACAGCTTAATACAGATTACATAATCTCTTCGATTTTCGATGGAAAGTGGAAAATGTTGGTAAGACTTTTTTTTTTACAAAAAGAAGTTATTATTAAATTTGTTTTTAAACTGGTTCAGGGATGAGTAAAATAAGTACAGGTTCATAATCTTATCAACACTATTATACAGTTTGGACACTCTGATGGCAAAGGAATTGCTACGATAATTAGTTCGAGAAAGCGGTACATATAGTATATTAGTGTGGCGCGTTACTTTTTTAGGTACATTAATAGTAATGAGGATTAGTAATTCAGAGAAGTCAACATTACCTTGAACGTACTTACGTTTGAATAGCACTCTTTTTATTTAGTATCAGAGATCTAGCCTTGGAAGTGTAGCTTTTATGATCTTAATTGTAACGATATTGTGCAAACGAGCTTCTATAAAGTATAAAGATGACACAAAAATTACTTGGAAGGGGTTCACGTAAAATGCTTACCTAATAAGGGTATCACAGGCATACTCGTTTAATACCCAACGTTTTGACCGGGATGCACCGGATTAATTCCAGAAAGTAGAACAAAAATAGTCAAAAAATAGACTTGTTACTAAAACTAAGTTAAGCATAAGGCAAACGCTGGTATAGTCGTCAGTGTCCCGAAACTCGTCAACTAAACATTTTAAGCATTTTGTGTGTTTCTATTAATAGAAAATTAAATATTGCTTATGGCGATACATTCTTGATATTATAATGTACGATTGTAAAAGTAACACTTGCCTAAAAGTGTTATGGTGTCGGAAGAACTTAGCAAGAAAAGTGTGCTCCCCGAAAAAAATTGCGATTGCCCGCATTTTGCTACTAAACTGAGTAAACACCACCTCGTATTACTTCACTTGTCAGGCCGCTTCGGATAACAACACGATAAGTGTATTTGTTTATTGGGATAGTTAAATAGATTGTCTAACGTTATAACCTATCATTTGTAATAAGTTTCATATGTATATAGCTTTTTTTGCATGTGACGTTTATTGGTACTCTCTAATTAGTACATGACCCAAAACTCGTCAAAATCGTATGCTTTCTGACGGGTATCGGGACACGCAGCAACAGTTGCACCTAAACTCGTCGTTGTGTTCTTATTACCATGAGTTAAGTTTTATTTTCCTCTGAATCAAAAGAGAATCGTATACTTACTTGGCGACGGATATCGGGGCGCGTGTGACTGCTGTACCTAAGCCCGTCATTGAACTTTATTGCCTTTAGTTACGTTTCATTTTTCTTTGACTCGATTAATTATAGAATTAAAATTAAATTACCTACAATTTACGAGTCATTTAATGATTAAATAAGTTGGTTGTGAAATATGTTTCTGGTTTATATTGATAACTTATAAGTTATCATACCGAATACCTACGACCTAGTATTAATGAGAGCTGAGATAGGTGCAGTAGCCTAGTCAATTTATTATTTTACCCAATAAAATCTCAATCTATCTAGATTTATTAATCTCCATCATAAAAGTAGCATAGAGTCTGACTTAATAAATGCATGTTACTGCTTATATTGAATAAAAATATTTCTGTATTATATTTGGAGGAGGTACTTTTGAGCAGATATCTAAAAATAGATTACATAAATATATGGGTTAAATTGCGAACTTTTGCTTTTTGAAGCCGCTTATTAAGTTCAATTTACCGATTTGCACTCTTTTATAGTTTTACTTTTGCAAAAATATATTTCAAATATAACATGATCGAAACGTGCCTTCCTTAACACCCATTTGCAGTAGTTGGCGGCAGAGTTAAAGGCTCTCTTCTTTGCGTGGATACTGCCGTCCCTGCGTTTGCAACCGCGAGCCTGGGCCCAGGCTTGGTACGCTGCTTCCTACCGCGCTTCAGCGTGAGCAAGAGCAGTCATTATTGAACCATGGACGGGCCCTAATGCCTATGGGGACGTCAGAGAATGGGATAAAATATTCCATTCCCTGGCGTATCACGTCTGCGATTGCGCCGGCACAGACAGAAGGTTCGCTCGAAGAGAAGCACAGTTGCCGCCAAGGATAAGACGCGAAGAAGTTCCGCATCTCGTCCCAATCTGCCGACCCATTTTTCCATACTCGCCGATCCGCGATCTCCGAAGGGTAGTGTCCGGAGGAGAGCATATAGATACGGATTTCACCAGACAGTGGTCAGAAGATCCCAGTGAAGCCGAGATCGATACTAAGTGTCTGCCTAGGTCAGATTTCAGCAGAAGGTTTAGGTAATTGGGTGTGTGGCCATCAACATCAGGTATGCGGGTTGCTTGGTTCACCAGCTGGGAGAGATTTTGCGATAACGCAAACTTGCGCACCTCTCTTCCAGCATGGTCCGTTTTCTGGAAAGGGAATAGCCAATCGCTATAGTGGGCGTTGAAGTCTCCCAGAAAATTAAGCTCCGCAGTTGGATACCTTCGTTGGGCCAGATCAGCTGCCTCAGTGAGGTGGTCAAACGACCGAGTCGCCTCCTGATCTCCGCTTTGCGACCGATAGACATCGACATAGAGAGTTTTCTCTATGCCGGTGTCTACCAGCAACCATAGTGTGGATGACCCTAAAACCTCGTAAGGTAAATGCAGCTATTAACGACCCCCCTAAAATCTGCATATATTACCGAGGTTGAATTTATTTTCTTGAATTTAACTATAAACAAAGTGTACTTTTGTAAATGAATGAAAAATTTCATGAAAAAATGAAAACACAGTAATAAAGATTTCGTCCCTCAATCATATCGTCTATACCAAAAATTTGTTCCAATCTGGCAACCCCACGAGAAACGGTCAGTTTGTGCGCCGCTCGCGCAGCAAGTGCTCGTGCCATAGGAAGCGTTCTCGACGAACGTAAATACACTAATTTTTTTCTTAAGAGTTTTTTAAAACATTTTATGATATTTATGCCAACGCCTATTTAATAAGTCGTTGCTAGTATTCTTTCGAATACAAATGAAGCACGTTTCTTGTATTTCAATATGTTTCCTTTTGATAAAATCAATAAATATAATAACACCGTGATAGCTTCCAGGATATGGCAGTTACTGCTTTTTACCGCGGTACCCTCGGTAAAAGCAATCAGTGAAAGCTGTGTTTATTTGATTTTTATTCTAGAATACGGTATTATTTGTTATCAAAAACAGTGCCATGATACTTTCAAATGTCAAAGATAGTTTTGAGACATTTCCGTGGTACAATTTATCAGCTAGAAATCTTAATTTTTGGCAAGAAACATCAAGCATAAAATATAATTTCTTCAAAGTTCCTAAACAAAAAAGACGTCTTGCTTGGCATAAATAATACTTTTTATTTTATTTATTGCCCTATTAAGTAATAGCAGATTGTAGAATAGACATTTTTATTTCCACTTTTGGATTTTATATAACACAACTATCGTTAATTTGTAAGTCGGTATAAGATGAAAGCAAAGCTTATTACCGACACTATTTACCGACCGAAAAATTAACAACCCTCGTTATTAGCACGTATGAGAACCTATTACCGAGTGATATGGGTCGGTAAAACATGCTCATAGTTAATGCATTTCCGATGTAAGTATTTATATTTTTTATTTCAATATAGTTACTTCTACACTCTGTAATACCATTTCAGTACAATGTTTTATCAACGAGTGTATAAAATTTTTCGTCACCCGGAAACAGCTTCCTATAGAAAACTATTACCGAGTATAGACGAGTGACTACCCTTGTTAAATACCTCGGTATTAACTGATCGGTATGTGAGGACCCTCGTTGCTACCCGCAGTTGTCTTTCTGATTTAAAAAAATATTTTTCAGTTATGCAGATAAGTATATAAAGCAAAATTTAGTAATAATAAATTTAAAAAAAATTAACTTTAGAGAAAAAATATATTTATGGGCTTAGCACATTTACTAATGCGTCTTTCCTGACTGTCAATTTGAAATGTCGTTATCACCTGCAATTACCTTAGCTGGTGAGACGTCGACAGCACACGTCATCGTGGACATACGCACAGACCACGGCTTACTTCTTGAATTTATGCTCAAGCGAGTAGCCGGGATACTTAAGGTAGGCTACGTCCAACGGTTTCACTATCTTCTTCTCAGTAAGAAAGAGTAAGTGTGGCTTTTCGGTCTCGAGAGGGTAGTGGACCGGTTGGAGGTTTGAGTGCAGACCTCGGATGTTAGTGAGGTGCACTTTGATTGGGAGGAAGTGCAGCCGTTGTACAAACGGCTGCACCTCAAATCAAAGTGCACCTTACTTTTTAAAACTTTCTGCTTCATATTAAGGTGAGGTGGTTTTGCTGGGGTTTCAAAAGCCAGCGAGGCGCAGTTTAGTTGCCAAACACGGCACTCGTAATCTTTAATGTACTAATGAAAAAACTCATGTGGACCCCGCGGGGGCGCCCGTGCCCCCCTGGGAATTGCCACCGGGTCCTTCCTTCCAGTCGCCAACTGGCACGGTGGAGCCATTCCAGGATTTTTCACGGGGCAGCCTGTCGTACGTGGCTGGCGCACTACTTGGGCCCCCTATTGCCTGCAGTCGGCCAACGGCTAAAACCGTGCCACGCATCCCGCTACCCTCCACGATGAGCTTTCCAACACAGATTTGATCAGAGTCCGAGAACGGTCCTTTTAAAGCTACTGCTAGCCATCAAGCTCCCAAAGTCACTGGCATTTCTACTACGCTACGACGGAACACTGCAAGCTGCTTGACGTCAGACTTAAATAGGAAGGTGATAGCAAGCCAGGTGGACCCTTTCGAGCCCTACCACCGCTATTGGGGATTTTCAGCCGCCTCTACTTGACAGGGGAGACGTTGCCCGGGGCGGACTGCTAGGAGGTAAATCCCCAACCACCCCAAATCTAAGACAAAAGTGATGGTGTTCGAAAGAGATGAAGAAATAACTGACTGTACGGTAATGATTGGTTACTCCGTGATCATGGCGTGTGCAACTGCGCCGCAATATCAGGGACTCGACAACAAATCAAAACATGGTAAAAACCCCGCTTTTTGTAATATTTACAGTAAAATGTAAATTGCTAAGTTGAGAAGCGTTTTTCAATTAAGCACATTACATTATTTTGTATTATTTAGTTGTTTTTAAAAAATCGTGTCTAAAAAATGAACTTTAAGTTCAAAGACAAAGAGTTCAAATTGGTGATGAAAATTGACGAGTTTTAGGTCATTTTGACGATTATTGGGACAAAGCCGTCGACTATTGGTACATATGGCACATATTTTAATTGATTAAATATCTAATTTGTTGCTGTGTTTCACCGATAATAATGCAATATTTTCTAAAAAGATGAATAAATTGTTTACCTCGCCATGCAATCAATTTTTTTCTAAGTCAACTGGTTTTTACGTGAGAGGGCTGCAAAGTCAACTTATTTCAGAACCTGACGAGTAATGGGCCGTTTACCTTAGTTCTCGTGGGACAATAACCTTCAGCGCGGTGTTTCACGTTTCCCGTGGCCGCGTTCCTTAAACGCGCCTTTGTCCACAGATACGAGTTGTAAGTCTTCTTCACGCCTTTCACTATCGCGCGCTGAATTGTGGAAGCTTGAGACAGAAGATAGCGGCTTTTCGATTTCAGAGCGTCTGGTGCGTCTAATCTCTTGTTTAAGAGAGACTTTTAAAAAATTGTTAAAATATTGTTAAAGAGAGTGGGCATTGATTTCTCATATACAAATGCCTTCCGCCTTCCTCTGAATTTGTATGCGAAAACAAGTTCTCTTCTTTCTTAGTGAATTTTAGTGATTAGAAATACAGGTGATTATTGTTATCATTATTATTATTAGTAACAAACTTACCTGCATGAGACAATAAAGTTTATTAGTTAATTGCACTCTTGGTGACCCACTAGGAGAAATAGGTACCTACCCGACTTTTTGTCCGAGTTACACCGGCCGACCGATCAAAGGTTGACATAGCCCTCTTTCACTGTATATATATACTAGCGGCCCGTCCCTGCTTCGCACGGGTGGACATTTTTAAAAATTTAATATAACCTATGTTACTCAGCGCTAATGTAGCATTCTAATGGTGAAAGATTTTTTTAAATCGGTCCAGTAGTTTTTGAGTTTATTCATTGCAAACATACATACATACAAAAATACAAGGGTTTCCTCTTTATGATATTAGTATAGATTATACTACGTTAAAAAGTTCTTTTTAAAATAGGAACGCGAAAGTTTACACGTACCTACTTATAAAGTTGAACATACTTTTCGCTCTCTAAGTTCACACTAACAGTTTACACAAAATTAATTCTAGGTAGATACGTACCCATCAAAATATACATTTAGATTCACGACCTCCTTTCTCTAAAGGCATCATTCCACATTACCATTCAGCGTCGTGGCCAAAGAATTAGTCCTCTTTTGTCTCAAGATAGCGTCGCAGTCGGCGCGTCACAAAGGGTGCCACTAGGATGCACTTTAGCGATGATTCCACGCGGCTTATTCTGGGAAAACGATTTTTCATTCAGATTAAAAGGTTTTGTAGGATCGGTCTAGCTTTTAGAATAAGCATGTAAGTGTTATTTGTAATACCGGGCTCTTGAAAGTTTTTTTTATTTTAAATGCAATGTACCTACCTATGATTTGATAACGACATACTTACTTTTTTTCTTGTAAATGTCGTTATTTCTATTAAAGCTGTGCAACTTCTTGCGCCCACTCTACTACACAGCTAAAAATATGTGTCCTGAATGGAGAGTAGGTAAAAATGTGTGGACAATTTAAAAGCACTTATTTTTAAGTTTATTTACACAAAAGCTCATTTTATTGTCCAGCAGTTGGACATATAGAGCTGGTGATGGGTAACATGTGGGTCACAGTCTAATTTCATCATGTTCATAAAACAAGGTCTGAACCAGTAGTTGAAGGTGTATAGGCTGATGTTGATGAAAGCTGAAGAACTTACTTACCAAGGTTTTGATTCAGGTTTAATAAAAATAATCATGCGTAATCCGACTGTTTAATTTAGTAATTAGTTTGCATGCAGTCTAAAATGCTTACTAATCTAAACATTAGAGTGTCAAAGTTAATTAGTGCTAGACTGGAAAAGGTTTGCAATATTAATTAATTAGCAATTGGATTAATTAGGAATGTTAATAAGAGTAATTTCAACATGTTATTATGAGCTTCCTAGTGATCTGTTTCAACAAAACAAAACACTTATGCTTTCTTTCTTTCTTTCTTTTTTATGACCTCAATGGTTGCAAACTGTCTTTGCCTAGCAGTGGAACGGCATTTAATTTTTTTTTTTTTAAAGTTTGCGTAGAAAATATTTTTTTTTTTTTAAAAGCAATTAAATTGTAGATTATAATTATATATAGAGTTAAGTGTATACGTATAAAGTAGTAACACAAGTAACAGTTTGCCGGCATTTGTGTAATATAAAACATTAATTGTGTAATTAATCATCATGAATCAAACCTATGTAAGGTATATTTGGTACCTATGTATTGACGAATCTATGTAGATTTGAATAATTAATTTTAATTTTTTTATTTATTTGGTAAAAAAATAATGTTGAATACAATGTTGCTTAGAATATAAGATAATTTAAGTAGTATTAATTTCAACACCAGCATCAATTACCACAGCTTAAATTTACATTTTAGACGTTGAGAGTGATATTAATTACTGCAAAACAAACTGAGTATCTAAACATACTTAATATAACATTGGAACTATATCAAAAATATATTATATTTTACGAAAACATTTAAACTATTCAAATGAGAGTACACTCGAAAAAAAAAACTATTTTTTTTTAACTATAGTAGGTACCTAATACAGTTTGAAGAGTACCTATACATTAACATTTAAAAAAGGTAAAAACTAATCATGGTCATTAAAAAACTACTTAATTAATTAAATGAAACTTAACTAAGAATAACTACTGCGCAATGTTTCCAGCAACATTTTTTTAAATAGCGCCAATTTTGAATGATCCTCTTTTTTAAAAGTTCTTTTTTATTTAACTTGCAATGTATGTATGTAATTTGTTCGAGTGGAATCTTGCAACTCAATTTTGAAGCAGATATCTTCAACCGATTGAGCTGAAATTTTGTATACATGTTCAGTTCGGATGACAATGCATGGTTAACAGTGTGACGTCATTTTAAATCCAATATGGCGGCACACCCAAGATGGCGGATTAATTATTTTTAATGCATTCCTACAATATGGATATCAAATAAAAGAACTTGCTGAGAATAACTCGAAAAATAAAGTGACGTCACTCTAAATCCAATATGGCGGACTAAGTTTTTGAAACGTGTACAGCGATAACTGAAAAGTAAAAAATAAATTAAAAAATTAAATTAAAAAGATTTACTTGTGTAGACAAACAAGTAAATTAAATAACTTGATGTGATTGATTTTAACTATTGAAATGTTCAGTCTAAGTAAATACGAGTGCTTAAATCTCGCGACAACCTTTTATATCATATAAATTGTGTAATGACGTTATAAGTTGATAGTAAAAGTTTTAAAGTAAAAGTTTATTTTTTTCTTTTTAGCACATTTAAATAAAAGCCTGTTTTTTAAAAAGGTTTTTTACATTACAGGTTGTAAAATAACGTGATTTATGCTCAATAGATTCAAATTATTACATTGCTTGTTTTGCTATCATCATCAGCCTGTATAGATCTCACAGCAGGGCTTCATGCCTTTCCACACAGCTGCCCCCTGACTATGAGTCAAATATGTCACCGTTATCGATAGTAAGTAGTATATTGTTCTGTTCTGACAGTTAGAGATAAGATAGTAGCTAGTTTCTAGTTCCTCATTAGTTAAGGATTCCGATTGAAGTGCTATCTATCTTAGTAAGATGAAGACATTAACTGACAAGGAAGTATATAAAAAAAAAGCTTTGATTTATGTTGATTTCGGATGTATTTTTTCTGAGCGGTAGAACCACGCTGCGTTGCAGCAGAAAAAATATCGGCGTGAAACAATGGCACTCGTTGCTGTTGTGTTTCGGCCGGTGAGTGAAAGTACCGGAGGCCCATCTCTCACCCCTCCCTCCTCCCAATTCCTACTCCCTCCTCAAGATCCAACTCCTTCCTCAAGGCCGGCAACGCATCTGCGATTACTTTGGTTTTGCGGGTGTCCATGGTCGGCGGTGATTACTTTCCATCAGGTGACCCACCTGCTCGTTTGCCTCATTTTGACATAAAAAAAATAACTACCACTCCAGTGAAAAAAAACACAAATGTTGAAAAATACAAATGATTGTTGTTTGCAACAAAATTTGCGTTAACAATTATTTGAACATTTCACTCCAGTGAAATTAAAATTATTTAATGTCAAAGTCAAAAAGATCTATTCATAATTAAACTTAAGAAAAGTGCTTTCGAATCGTCCAAAAATATCCATAACAGCAGCTTCTTCAGAATATGATTCCGACGTCTCCATGAAAAGTTGATGGAAAACGTAATGGGAACACTTAAGGTGTCTGAAGTCGTAACAGTAGGAACGGACAATAAATTGCTTTGTGAGATGCATCCAGTAATGCCTCGGCTGGAATGATGGAAAATGTCCTTTACAGAGGGCATTTTCCAAAATATGACGACGAAAATTAATGCTTTTGCCGAGTTACTTGCCGGTTCTTCTCAGTACAAGATCTCCTGCCCTGTGCACGTACGGGTCGAGGGCGATCTCAATGATTGTAGTATAATAAAACATTCACCATTGAATCTTTTTATGAAAACTGAAAGTTATTTTGTTAAATGCCATCACTGTCATTTAAAACATAATCTGCATAGCCATCGGTTGCAATAACCGTTGGATAGATGGCACTCTGCCGCTAAAAAGCTGTCAAAAATAAAAAAGCAGTGAAAACATTCAGTGCTTACGTCCGCCTTCCCGGTAGCATAATGGTCAGTGCAGCCGCCCGGATTGCGGAAGACCCAGGTTAGATTCCTGGCTGGGTCGGGTAGGCATTTAATTTTTTCACAGTATTTTATAAATGTTTAATGAAATTCAAAAATTCAAATTCAAATTCAAATTCAAATTTAAAATTCTTTATTCAGTATTGGAGATTACAAATTTTTTATCAGTATTAGGGATCTCCAGTTAAGTACTAAGTACCTGTTTTAGGAGATCCTGCTCTTCCATAACAATGTGGTAACATTTTAATTCTCCAGGGTAAAGAAACTTAATCTTAAAGTTATATTTTTATGAACATAAAAAAATAAAAGTTAAAGATAAGTAAAAGATGTGTGTGTGTGTGTGTATGTGTATTCGTGCATGTGTGTGTGTGTGTGTGTGTGTGTGTGTGTGGGTGTGTGTGTGTGTGTGTGCGTGCGAGGGTGACTGTGTGTGTGTTTGTGTTGTGTTATGTTTATATACATTTGACTATACAGTGTTTTAAACAGTATACTTGATAATACCATTGTTTTAATCTACATGACATAAATATAGAAGACAAGAAATAACATGACAACAATTGGATGTAACCGTTTAATGTGCCTTCAAATGCACAGATCTGCTCGAGGTATTTCAATTTGGTAACCTATCCGCTGACTAAGCAATGCGAAAGCGCAACACGAATCCACCAGGCGCTGCGACGTAAAACTTCACTGAGCGCCATCTTACCACAACCACTAGAACATACGGTTTTCCATTCTCCTGATCTCTTCTTGATAGATGACTGCGCTGCGAACTGTGGAAACAGACACGACTATTTAAAACTGGTACTGGAAGTAAGCTCATTTAAAAGTATATTATTTACTTCTGAAGCACGGAAGCCTACCTACTATGATATTAAGCTGCTTGTGAAGTCAGAAATTGTGAAGTTAAGTTCGAATACAGCGGACGTTCAGCTGTTTTCATAATATCCGATACACCGGAAGAATATTTATGTGACAACAGAAGATTGCTTTGCACATCCGCGGTTAACGGTGGGTTACCAACGCCTTATCGAATGCCAATTGAACAAATACCAAATGATCGACAACGATTAATCGAAAATTCAAATAATCGAATTGTAATTACATCGAACTTTCAAAACATCAAACATTTAAAACATCGAACATCTAAAATTCAATAAATTGTTAACATTTATATAAATGTAACATGTTTATTTGAAATTGCTTATAACATTTTTGTAATGAACTGTGCAACATTAATTTTTATAAAGAATCATTAGTATTATTAATAACAATTAGATCTAATGAACGTTCGATCATTTATAAATTCGGTGTATTGAACGTCTGATGTTTTGAATTTTCGATGTTTTGAACGTTCGATGTAATTATTTCACTTCCCGATTAACCTTTTTCGATCGATTATCATTCGGTAAGGTGTCGATAACCCGTGTTAACGACGGAATAGGCAAAAGCGGAGATCAGCTTGTGATTATTAAAATAGAAACTTTATTGACTATTCTTAGCTTCGTTCACATTTTACTTAGTTTGTCTCAGTGTAGGTTGTAAATTGAATATTGTAGGTAAATTTATTAAGGTATTTAGATTCCTGCTATGCTATATATGCTATATATATAATCTAAATATATCAGTTTAATTTCGGGGCGTTCGTAAATATTTTCTCGTATAAACATAGTTGTATTTGTACCAAATAAACCTTTTTCAATTGTATTCAATAAAATGTAAAGCAGTAGAATTCAAAAGCAATAACGTTTTAAGAAACTTTTGTTGCTGAAAAAAAAACATTGTTGTAAGTTAATATAGTTTCAGTCGTACCTTCACTTTATTTCAAAAGGAGAGAAAGAGTCCTTTATTCTTCTATCATTGCGCCCGGCAGGGACTATGTGCTCTAATTTAGTTATAAGGTCCATTGTTACACTAATAGCATGCAATTAAAAGATGGAATCTCATGCAATATTTTGCTGGTAGATATTATAACATTGAAAAGAAAAGAAATAGTTAAGTATACTCCTCTCGCCCGACGTTTGCCGACTGAGCAACATCGTTATTGCTAGCTCTCGTAAAGAAATACAATTTCTCCTATAAAAAAAGTCTTTGATACATTAATTTTACATAAAAATAAAGTACTCTTTCTTGGCTGTGCGAGTGTGTTATCGGATCTCGTGTGTCTGTTTTGTGCGGTGAATTACAACGATAAATCTAAGTGCAAATTGGTGAATCACAACAAAGTCAGTTATTTGCATTCAAACGCACGGCACGGGCACAGCGCTCAAGGTCAACCGGTATCGCTTGGTCAGCTGATTGTGATCGACGCTATCGCGCTCTCACTCCAACAACGCCCCAACAGACGTCGTGCTGTCCTCTTCGCACCATTGCAACCACCTGTTTACGTCTGCGCATCTACGGATAGCATCAAAGATAACTACAAACAAATACTGTTACCTGGAGTGCGAGTGTACCTATTATACGTCACTATCATTATTACATCTTGTGCTATATAATGGACGGCTTAAACAGCAAGAGCTCTGATAGAAGGGACTTAAATTTGAATTTGGATAAATCTATCTCAGATACGGAATTAGACCGCACACAACTTCGTGATACGCCTCTTGGCTATGTATCCACCAGACTAAAGAGGCGAAGACATGACGACTTCAGTAGTGACATTTCCAGTCTGCGGACAGATATGCAAAAAATGTTCACAAGTATGATGGACGCTCAGAGGAAAGAATTCGAAAAAAATGCGTTAATTTTACAAGGCATCCAACAGTCAAATACTAATATTGAGAACTCCGTTGCCTTCTTAACAGCACAAAATGAAGAGTATAAAAAAAGGATTGAATTATTAGAGGAACGATCTAAAGAAGATAGAAAATATATTGCAATTATGGAAGAGAAGATGGAAATTATGCAACAGGACAGTAGGAAAGCTAACCTAGAAATAAAAAATGTACCAAAAAAACAAAATGAAACTAAAGAGGACTTGCTAAATATGGTTATGGATTTGTCTAAATCTGTTGGCTGTAAAATTGAGACACTGGCCATACGCGACATTTATAGGATTAAAGGAAAGAGAGTTTCAAACGTAAACACACCTATTATAGTTGAGACAAACTCAACCCTAACCAAAAATTATATCCTGAAATCTTGTAAAGCCCACAATATTAAACAAAAAACAAAATTGTGTGCTAAGCACTTGGGGATGCGCACCCAAGAAGACACACCTATTTTTGTATCGGAACAACTCACCCCCAAGGCTGCTCGTTTACATTTCCTTGCTCGTGACCTAGTGAAGAATAAAACATACAAGTACTGCTGGACTGCGTACGGGCGCGTGTACCTGAGGAAAGACGACAACACGCCGGTCATTCAAATTAAAAACGAAGCGCAAGTACAACAACTTATAATACACAAATGACTAAATGTAGATCTGTTTTTATATTCTGTATTCACGTTGCTTATTTCTCAACAATGTATAATGGTAACCCTGCACTTACACTTATACAAATTAACGATCCTAATCCCAGCAAATGTTATACTTCTATTCCTCTATTTTTGTTTTTGTTTTTGTTGTTGTTTTTGTTTTACTCTTCAAATAATTCACCCTAATAATAAGAATAATTATATAAATGAGAATAAGGAAAAGAACGAAAATTTTAATCTTAAGCCAAATTATTTACTGACTGTATTATTATATAATGACAATGTAACAAGTCTTAGATTATTAATCTGTTATTACTCCCAAACTGTAATATGTACAAAAAAATTTATATCTGTTATAATAGTACTTGTATACATAAATACACGTCATATACACAAACCTAAAATAATAATATTTATATTTCTAACGTTTAAGTATAATATTGCCTATATTTACAAAAGCTCAAACAACAAGCGCAAATACATAATACTATTTCTTGTAATGATAACATATCTGAACTTATGGCCGAATTACATATTAATAAAAAATACCTACTTATATAGTAAATTTAATTCCCATAATGAAATCATTACCGGATACACTATAATATGTACAAAAATAAAAATAATTTTAACAATACGTGTATACTCGTATATTAACAAACACATTTACAAACTTAAAAGTATAATATATAAATATCCCATGTTCAAGAAAAATATTGCCTCTACTCATATTTACATAAAATTAAACAATACTCAAAAATACACTATACTATTTATTATAACAATAATATATCTGAATAAACGGTCAAATAGTACGTTAATAAATAAAATAAATAAATACTTATATTATAAACTTTATGCCTTTAAGAAAATTATTACTTGCTACAGTTTTTATAATCAATATATATCAAATATTCACACTGAAATAGAGTTGGTAACTACAACTACTCCTTTTCTTTCACACCGCCTATTATGCACTGCATTCTCAACCGTATTTAACAATGTGTGATACAATTCAAACTATTACCGAAATGGACAATATAAATATAGCAGAATCAGTAACATGTGATCCCGCAGAACTACCTAACCACTGTCAAGTTAAAAATACGGACCTAACTGTAATTGCTCAGAACATTCGAAGTATTTACTGCAATTTCGACGATTTTATGACTAATGTGTCTTCACTTGCCTTCGAAACTGATATCATCATTTTAACTGAGTGCCGCATTGATACAAATAAACCAATACCTAAATTAAACAATTATTGCTCAGGAGTCACTACGTCCAGGTTGAACCAGAATGATGGAGTTGTCGTTTATGCAAAACAATCACTACAACCAAAAATCAAAGAAGTGAAATTAATCCATGCATCTTGTTTGCAAGTAGATATAGCCAATCACTCTATACTGGGTATATATCGATCTCCATCTATCACTAATCCAGATAGTTTTATAAATTCATTGTGTAATCATTTAACCAATATCAATTCATCTAATAATGTAATTATAGCTGGTGATATCAATATTAATATTTTACCGAAATCAAAGGAAAAATTGCATGAAATAAATAATAGAATGTCCTACTTAAATATGCTGTCAGCCCATGGTATTCTGCCTGGTCATAGTTTACCTACAAGAGAAAGTAGTTGTCTTGATCACGTCCTGCTAAAAATAAACCCTAAAAAACACAAGGCTTTCATAGCCGTTTTGACAACAACTATTACTGATCATTACACCACGTTCCTCACTATAGCTAAAACTAAATTACATAAGCCTATATCTAAAACAAAAACAAAAATTGATTATGAAAATGCTCTAAAATATCTACAAAAGAAAAATATGTCCGACCTACTTTTTTGTAAAGACCCTAATTTTATTACCACCACTTTGACAAACAAAATAATCGAGTCACTAAAGGAAAATACAATTACCCTCCGAGTTCCTAAAAGTCAGCGTACACTAAAGCCATGGATGACAAAAGGCATCTTAAACTGCATAAAAAACCGCAATAAAATGCAAAAACAATTACGTAATGATCCTGGTAATATATTAAAAAAAATTACGTACACTAGGTATAGAAACTTTCTCAACAATCTTATTAGAAAAACAAAAAGAAACTATGAAAGAAACATGATTAACACCTCTATTACAAATAATAAACAATTATGGAAAAATATTAAAATGTTAACATATAGCAATAAAAACAAAAATACAAATTCTGAATTAAATGACATAAAGCCATCCCGTCTCGAATCAGCAAACCATATAAATAACTTTTTTGCAAATATAGGTAAGCAACTTGCAAACGATATTGTAGCCACTATGTCCAAAGATGAAGCACAAAAATACTTACGCAACCTTCCAAGCCAACCCCAATCTTTTTCTCTGTTAGAGACAGACAGCGAGGAAGTTGAAAACATCATCAGGAATCTAAAACCAGACAGTGCTCCTGGATGGGACAACATCCCCACCAAATATATCCAACATATAAAAACTGAAATATCGCCTATTATAGCACACCTCGGCAATTTGTGTTTTGAAACAGGCACTTTTCCATCTTTGCTTAAGGAGTCTATTATAACTCCCATACATAAGAGTGGCCCCGGAGATGACATTAATAACTATAGGCCTATCTCAGTTTTAACAGTCTTATCAAAAATATTAGAAAAATTATTAAATTCCCGTCTTTTTAACTATCTTAATACTTATAACATTCTTTCGACTTCTCAATTTGGCTTTAGGAACGGAATTTCAACTGAAGATGCTATTACATCCCTTACTTCGACCATAGTCAATAACTTAGACAATGGCACTAAAGTTATATCGTGCTATATAGATCTCAAAAAAGCTTTTGATACTGTCTCCGTTCCAATTCTCTTATGCAAATTAGAAAAGATTGGAATTAGAGGTAAACAACTCTCAATCTTTGAGGACTACCTTACAGGTAGGACTCAGAGAGTGAAACTTGATGGCATTACTAGCGAAGGTACTAGTGTCGACTACGGTGTTCCTCAAGGAAGCGTATTGGGCCCAACTCTTTTCCTCGTCTATATCAATGACCTGTGCAACATGAAACTTAAAAACGCAAACATATTTTCGTATGCGGACGATACTGCTATTGTTTTTACTGGGTCGAATTGGGATGAGGCTCGTGTCAGTGTTGAACAAGGGATGGCTCAGGTTGCTAAATGGCTTAAAAACAATTTACTCACTCTAAACACAGACAAAACAAACTATATTTGTTACAATATCTATAGCAGCCCACAGCCTTCCCAAAATTTTGTTATAAAAATCCACTCATGTGGCATTATTTCGAATTACGACTGCAACTGTCCATCAATAGGAAAAGTAAACCAAACCAAGTACTTGGGTGTAGTGGTTGACGAAAGATTATCTTGGTATCCCCAAATCGAACATCTATCAGCTAGAGTTCGCAAATTCATTTGGATGTTTAAGACCTTGCGCCACATAGTCCCAAAAAAACTATTAAACGACATTTACATCTCTCTGGTCCAATCTGTCGTCACTTACTGCATTCCGGTCTGGGGTGGCGCTTTAAAGACTCGCTTTCTGGAAGTCGAAAGAGCACAAAGAACGCTCTTGAAAGTTATGTACTTCAAGAAACGAACTTTCTCAACTTCTGAACTTTACCAGACATGCAGTCTACTATCTATTAGAAAATTATATATTCTGCATGCAATATTAAGGAAACACAAATACTTACCTTACAAACCTGATACGGTACGGAGAAGAAGAATGTATGCTGTTGCTTACATACCCCCAACTCAAACAAAATTTGCAAGCGTACAGCTCGCTTCTCGGTCTGCCCGTATATATAATAAAATAAATAATGAACTCAACATCTATAATAAAACTTATAAAGAATGTAAATCCTTATTAATAACTTGGCTAAAAAATATAAATTATGATGAACTAGAGACCTTTATTTCCTAATATCTAATGTAATAATCACATACGCTCACACACACACACACAGACACACACCCAGACACACCCCCAGACACACCCCCACACACTCACACACACACACACACACACACATATACACACACACACACATACACACACACACACACACACACACACACACACACACCTCACACACGCACACACACACAGTTAGTTATAATTGGTTTTTATTTTATTAATTAAGTAGTTTTTGTTATATAAATTGAGTAACTAGCTACGTGGTAACTTCTATGTATACCTTAGAGATAAGAAAGAGCGGAACCTCTTGAAACAGGCAAATTGTGTCTAAAAGGAGGCTCCAGCCACTGCTATTGTTACCTACCTTTAAGTTACCCAATAAATGAAATTTTTTTTAATTTTTTTTTTATACTATACACAATTACGTCCCCTTACAGATAAATATTGTCTGCACATAAATTCTAATTGCCGAAATAAATTAAGGAGAAAGTAGGAAGCAGCCATGCGAAGAAACCAATAACAGGAGTCATGCATCATACAGGACAATAAAGGAAGTTAGTGTCCAAATAACATAATAAAATATTCACGGGCTCGACATTATAGCTTTAACTAGAAGTATTAGTTTGTTTGCACTTCACAGTGCGAAATAATTCAGACTTACCGAATTTCATTGCTGAGTGTACCAATACTAAAGATAAACAAATATACATTGTTTCATAACTGAACCTGAGATCCTGGGTTCGATTGCCTTTGTAATATTGTGCATATTGTTCCTGATTTAGTCGGTGGAAGAGCTTGTTTTCAATCATCTAACTAGCTACCACCATCTTATGTAAGTCTTTCAAATAATGTCTTAAAACTTTAGAGGCATTTGAAATTACTCTCATTCCAAAGCTCTATTTATAAACTTGAGTAGTTAATCAAAAAGCAGGAAACAATTCGAACCAACAGTAAAAAGAAATAAGAAAACTAGTTTCGAATAGCTACATCATTTGAAAGCCAAAGCGTGCGACGCGTGTAGCAGGCAGGAAAGGAGTGTGAAATAGCAACCGAACTGGCAGTTACCGGCGAACGCCTCGGCCCAAATGAGTCTACTTTTTTCATTATCTACGCAACCTTTTTGGAGCCACAGAGTGCGCTGATCAGGTGATGCCAAATAGAAAGCTTTTTGTACATAGATGTTATAGTTTTTTGTTGCAAGTTTGGATATTACATTTACGCGAAGTTTCGAAAACTAATTATACCTAAGTATCCTAGCAAAACGCAACATATAAATATATTAAAAATAAATTAAGAAAAAATGATGTAAATTTTAAACAAAAAAATTGACGCCGATTTGATTGCCGATGTTTAGATCAAGTTGCATGGGCTTTTCAGGATACCTGTATTAAGTAGTTTGCGTTAAGCCCTCTTGAGAACTTTGTGTACAAAATAGAATGCCAAAATATAAAAGCGGATAGTGCAGTCACGCATTTATAGTTTTAAAATAAGATGATTATTATTAATTTAACATAAGCTGTCTTGTTGCATTTTTTATTAATGTTTGATTGATTCGTTCTTATGAACTTCGAATGATTAAGTTTGGTGTGATTTCGCATGCGGTTCGTCGAGAACAGTATGATTTAATTTACTTGTTTAAAATGTAGCACTCAATAATCGATTCCCCTGAATTGCTTCCATTAATTCAAATAAATACTTGGTATCGAACCCGGGCGCCTCAGACTTTTGTACTAAATGTCTATAAAATTAATACATCATATTACAATCCCATTGTCAGAATGTGCCGTATATACAATAAACTGGTTGCACTTAATAACAACATCGACATATTTTCCATGAAAATACATGAATTTAAAAAAAAATCCGGGAAATTCTCGGCTCGGCATCTACCACTTAATAAGAAAACTTCATAAAGTTGTCAACATTAACCTAGAAAATGTATGTATATTATATTGAAAACTTATTTCAATTTGTAAAATTTTTAATATTTACTATTCTATGTATACAATTACAACGGTCATACCGATGGCCATGTAGATTCATCTTTACAGATGAAATACCACATTTTTTTTGATAACACAAAGCTAAAGTAAATTTAAAAAAAACATTAAAAATAAATTAAAAAGCAGTGACAAAATTCAGCGCTAACGACAGCCTTCCCAGTAGCATGGCGGTCAGTGCAGCGCTCGGATTGCGGAAGACCTAGATTAGATTCCTGGCTGGGTCAAGTAGGCGTTGAATATTTTCACAGTATTTTATCTTCAGTGCAGCAATTACCACTTAAAATAAAAAAGTAAAAAAAAGCTTATCTTCTGGTAAGCTTCATACAAGAGGTTGGACTTCTTGGCTGGTCGGATGAAGAGAGCTAATAAACTGTAAGATCAGACGTGAAACTATTAAAACAATCTAGAATAATCTGTATTTTATAAATGAAGCAAAATAATAATGATAATAATGATAAATATATATTTAAACACCATAATTATATATAAATAAACCTACTTAAACATAATAGTAGTCTCAGGTAGAAAAGTAGCGGATATGGCAGTTTTGCAGCAGGACAGGGTTAATCGGAAAGGTAGAATTTTTTCACGAGCTCTTTAAATGTGTGAATAGATTTCGCACGCCTGATCGCAACTGGAAGCGAATTCCTGCGAAGCTTGGACGGTAAAAGAATAAATGATTATTCATTATTAAAAATCTTATATTGTGTTCATAGCTAGTTTGTCGGATCAGTTGGTTAAAAACAATTGTGTTAATAGACCCGCTGGTGTCGTGGCCCGCCTAAGTGGCGGCGGGTCGCGGGTATTTTATTGTTCCGCCCGGTGCACGGCTTAACACTCTCGTTGTTGTACGGCGGGTGCGCCGCAGTTTTTGTCGCCCGCGATTTGTGGCTCTTGTTTCTATATAATTTGTTAAAAGTCGATATTGCGAAACTTTTCTACGGCTTCCCTCTTGGAATTTAATTTCGAGGGCATTTGTTATTTAATTTTCTTGTTTTGAATGTTGTGAAAATTGATAGCTACTTTTTCGGATTGGGCAGTTTTAGAAGTTTTGTTAAGGTTTATTTCGTGAATAAAGGATGATGTGTTTTTGTTCTTTGGACTCGCCAATTTTTATGTTTTAAATTTACATCTTTTTTTCTTAATTTATTTTTACTATATTTATATGTTACGTGTGCGTATAACTGAATGTTTCTCTCTCTATCAAAATACATATACCTAGAGACAGACAAAGCGAGCGCGGTGCCTACGATGCATCGATGCTGTAAAGAGAAACAGATCAATTATAATCACCGCAGCCTATAAACACTTAAGAAATGAACCGAATATATTATTATGTTTCAAATAGTTATTCCGTATTTTGTCTCTTTCACTCGAATCTGAAATGAAGTTTACATGACGGGAACAAAATACGGAATATCTATTACAAGCTTAATCTTTGTTTGTGTTTGTTGGTAAGGCACTTCGGGTATTACTCACGCGCTGCTTGCCTTTAGCTAATATACATCTATGCACAGTAATTTAACAAAACCTTACCTCATCATCGACAAATTAGCTTATATCTAAAAAGGTATTTCTACCAGCACCTTTGGTTCCAACATTATAATTTTGCATAAAAAAAATAAGACTGAAAGTCAATAAACTTTGTTCCCATTGAAACTATTCCTGGTCACAAGGACGATATTAACTACGTCATTAGAATGGATGTTCTAGTTATACAGTATCAAACATTTCATTGTGCAACGGTGCAGGCTTAATATCCAGCGGAGATCAGCCCTATTGTGCGGGGTTTGTCATGTGATATTACTGTCGAGGCGGGAAGGCCGCGGATGGAGGCCAGCCTGAATTGAACCCTCGTTAAGTAGTGCAACCACTGCAATGGGAATGCTGAAGCTCTAAAAACCTTTTTAACTGTGGCTTTAATTATGATTGGGTTATTGAAAAGAGTGAAACTCAATTAAGGTTGGGAATTTTAATAGCTAATAGTGAGGAGATAAAATTTTTATTTCTTTTATTAAAACATTGAAGGACTTTTTTATATGTATACTGAAAAAAGCAAAAGAAAAGACCATTTGCCTCCTGAGTTCCTTACCCATTACTCTCTCTTTCTAACTTTGCACTTTTTTATAATTGGATTTATTTTCACATGATGTCTGTCGTGATGTCTCACTTACCTGGTTTTTTACTGAAACACGAAATGAATTTAAAGACCATAATATTAAAAACTAGGCATCCGAATAACATAACATTCGAATACGATTTTTGATACAATCTTTATTCTAAGTTAACTTTTTTGTAAGTGTATTGTTTTTCAAATAAACATTTTCTATTCTATTCTATTAAAGTTACGATTCAACTTGAGATTTACTTGAGACTAGATTTAATAACAAAAGTACTTCGTATATTTATTGGAAAAAAAGTTAAATAAAAAGGTATTAAAAGTGGTACCGAGTATCCACTTACCCAATTTGTATGTATGTAAAATGTGTTAAGTTCAACACATTCCACAACGTAAATATGGGGTCGGTGGCTTCAAATAAAATTTTAAAGATTTACGGTCGATTTTTCGGTCGAAAGGTGGTAGATCAGTAGTTCAGTAGATTAGTCAAAACAATTTTTTTAAGTTTTTTATTACTATTTGGATTTAAGCAATATAAACTATAAACTTTAGTTTTGACGTCAATACGTGCCTGTAATGGCTTATAAATTTGGAATAAATGTTTTAACTTTGACTTTGAATGGCTGTTGCATTATGCATTTAATAGTCCGAAGAATCTTTCGCAGATAAATGCAGTGTATAGGCTGCTTATTACTGCCAATCGCTTTGGATTAACCAGCAATGAGTGTTACTCCTCACATTCATCCCGCTACTGTATTTCAAAGGCTTTTACGCACGACCCCCGTTACAGTTCTTTGATCATTATTAATATTCTGTAGCAACTGCATTTTTTTAAATTTAACTGAGGTTTTTTATATAATAATATTTCTATATAGAAATATTAAAGCAAGCTTTATGAACTGGTGATAAGGCTTACGAAATAAGTGTTTGGTGACGAGTAGTCGTTTACAATCATCTTCATCACGCTCTTAGGTTTTTAAACACTTTTTTGTATTTTTTTTTTGTATGATTGGATAATTTTTCATTCCTATATTTATGTTAAAAAATCGACTTCAAAAAGGAAAATAAAAAAAGTAAAAAATAAATTTACTTAGCACAAAGTAATTCGGTTTTTTGCCTTAGTTAATCAGAAATGATTAAATAAGTATACAAAAAACAGCTCTAAATAGCAAGAAATAATATTGAAATCATCTCGTCATATCGATTGCCAGCTCGCAAGAGGAATGCGTTATGTCTATAGTTGCTACTGACTAATGGAATATTAAGAGATGCAGAGCTACGTAGTCTCTTCGAGATATCGAAACTATAATGTTAAAGTTAAATTATATTGACATTTATTTTTTACTAACAAGTACATAATTATCAGCCATATACAACATTATACGCTTATTAATTTAGCTACTTGTTCGTGGATACATATCTACGACGATATCGAAAATACTTGTGTGACCCGATCCATCGGAGAATTTAGCAGAGAACGGGGACACGCTTGCGTAACGCCATTCCCTCTAGAAACCCTCTGACGGTGTTTCAATCACACGGCTTGAGGAACCTTTTCAGTTTCTCGCCGCCCCCTAAAAAGTCCGGTGGTGCTGTAAAGGCCGTTCGAGGCCAACAGGAAACCCTTTTCATCTGTACTAATATTACAAAGCTGAAGAGTATGTTTGTTTGTTTGGTTGGTTGAACGAGCTAATCTCAGGAACTACTGGTTCGAATTGAAAAATTATTTTTGTGTTGAATAGACCATTTATTTAGGAAGGCTATAGAGTATAGGCTATAATACATCAATTCATTCATATTAGGCTATGTTACAACCTGTAACTGAATATTAGTCTTTATAAATTGGTTTTACAAACAGCGGTTTTTTTTTAAATTTTACATATTATAATTACTTAATATTTTTTTTATTAAATTCCTACTCGAGCTTCCCGAGGCTGGTTGATTTTGTCTAGTAAACGCAGACGCATAGAATACCCACCAATGTATATCTATACATTGTTTCAAAACTCTATCCTACATTGTTCGCAAAAACTTTACTTACATTAATTTCTTTGACCTAGGCCCCGCAAAGTGCTTTAACAAATTCACACAATCGCTTCGGCCAGTGTCGGCGTGGGACAATAAATCAAAGGCTGTTGTCGTTTCGAGGGCGCGATAGTGGGTCAAATTGTTAGTGTGGCGCGCCTATATCTGGTGGCGGTGGTGGTCAGATCGTTGGCGAGCCATTGTCTGCAGTTGGAGGAGCTTTGTGCCCCGCACTTCCGACGGCATTCAATACTTCGGGGTAGGGGCGCAAGGCACGAGCGATCGCGATGAAATTTCAAATAAATTGAAGCCTTTTTAGTTTTTTGACATGTGACCAAGTTACAATGATTTAAGATTTAAGTTTTTCCTAATGATATGATCAAATACACCATCAAAATCCGATCTTATTCCTTTTTAAATTTCAGGATTATATTTATTTTACTTATTTATGTACACACATAAAAGGGCAACAAAATAAGCTCTATGGGTGAATGCAGTACAAAGGCGCTGCTTATTTCAGTTCCGAAATATCTTCCAACAGGCCCGCAAAAGGAAACGTTATAAATAACGATAGAATTAATGTGTACCTCCTGCAAAAACTAGAATAAACTTACTTAAATATTTATAATTCATATACATACTAATAATTGTATAAACAAAGTAAATTTAATAAACAAAACAAAAATAAAATGTGAAAAAAAGAAAAGAAATCAATACATAATGGATGACAGAATCAACTGGACAGGTAGTGTTCCTTCAAACGCTTTTTTAAAAGGCTGATGTTAGGAGAGTCTTGAATATTAGGCGGCAGTGCGTTCCACAACCTAACAGCATTCACGGAGAAAGAGTAGGAGAAAAAATGGTTTTATGGGGTGGAGTTTTCAGTAGGTGTAGGAGGTGGGCCCTGCAGAGAGCACCAGGAAGATGAGCGAAGGAAAAAAGTTCTTGCAGATAGGATGGATAGGAGGGATTATAAAGGATATTGAAGAGGAGACATAAAAGTCTTGAAACATTCACATTTTTCCAAAACTTCTTCCGAATTTCCGGCTTAAAAATTGCGTACATTTAATATATTACATTTTCAACAAAGTATTGTTAGTATGGCCAGATAAAAAAATATAAATGATATCATTAGTTAGAAGTCTCGTATGTTGAAGCAACTTTTTATGTCGGTCGAATATAATGTCCATGGGTGCACCCATGGACATTATATGCAATTTTGAGACAAATCAAATTTTACGCAGGCGTAATCTGTTCAATCGGCCAAATTTAAGTACCTTGGTTGCACTATCACAGATACGAACACCCGTGAAGAAGGAATCCAAATACGCATCCAGAACTTCTTACGACGCAGTGCCGCATTACATAAGGTACTGGTATCTAGGCTTCTTCGCAGAAGAACAAAGTGCGCATTTATAAAACTATTATAAGGCCCATTCCTACGTACGGTTCTGAAGCCTGGACGCTAACCTTTAAAGAGGAGAAACGCATACGTACTACTATGTTTTCCATTGTTCCAAGTTAATAGTTTTGCTGTTTCGCTTGTTCTCCTAAATTGCACGGCCAGCAATGTTTCACACGATGGTCGGTTCTGAAGTTTGATATCCCTTTATACATGAAATATGTCGCACAGACATGCTTGCGGGGTCTACACACAGTCGGGACATATACTACAACTTTGTAACTACAGCTAGGGTTGGTTGGAAGAGATCTCTTTTAGAGATAAGCTCACCCTTGTATATGTTTTTTCATAATGTAATTTAGACTGTAATTTTAATGTACAATAAAGGATTAATATACTAACAGAAGATCAGAATTAATGCTACCTTCAGAATTATGCCAACGACAATAGCTTTGAAATGTTACAGTAAAATATGTAGTTTTGTATTCTGAATATGTCACTGAACTCCTACTAAATGGCTGGACTAATTTTCATGATTTTTTTTTGTGCTTGAGTGGGTCTCAGGATGGTTTCGATTCACAATTGTACCCGATAGGTGGCGCTGTAATACAAGTGCTCAGTGCTTACTATAGCAGACGAAGTCGCGAATGGGCCGCTAGAAAATCGATAAAAATGTCCAGCCGTGGTCTCAGGTCATTTTACATTAACAACACGTGAGGGAGAGAAAATGCCCAATGAGTGTTGGTGACAATGTCATATATTGACACCAATCGGGGCCAATTGTTTAACCATTCAAAGCATGGAAAACCCTGAGATTATGATTTGATCATCTATCCGATGACCCGTCTTTGAAAGTAGCTTGCAAGATCACAACCCAAACTTCTGAACAGCACAATGAAATTATATTAGTTAATGAATCATTAATTAGGTATTGATAGTAATTAACAGCTATTCCATTAACCATCGATAAGTTTTATTATATCATACAAAATCTATAGAGTTATTCAAGTCTTGCTTTAACCACGAAACGCTAGAATAAACTAACATAATAAAGTATTTAAATTCTACAGATTAGGTGACAAAGTTAGCCAATTTACGCCACAACATCCCACCTAAGGCGATTAGCTCTTTAACTTTAAACGAAGTGTGGTCAAATTTTCCATTCACGAAAGACAATGCAGATAGCTGGGCCTTATTTAGTGCCAGTGTTGCCATTTACCGCGTTTCCGGTGGCCATTTACGTCATGTGGCGACGGCTGCTCGGTTGGCAGAATGCTTTGTGCCTAAATCACTGGCAACATTAAGCTTTAGAGTTTCTGTCTTGGGATACTGGGAACGTAAAACGGATGTGAATTCTTGTCTAATTATAAGGCTATTGTGCCGGCTTAGCTGTGAGAACAAATCGTGACATCCTTGAATTTTCGCCGAAATGTTATATCATTTTCCACCAGTATAAATTAATACTGTTTGAGCTTGTTTCATTATGATGAAAATTAGGTTCTCTTAGATTTAATTGTATGTTGAATTAAGATGAAAATTGACCTATGATAGAGAATTTTTCCAATAAGTCTAACGCTGTAACGGGTGCCTATAGGAGGCATCGGCTCCAGTCATCTATGGTCAGGCTGCGGCGCGCAGGCGGCGAACCACGCACGGACCCCTACTAACCCTCTAAGAATTCTAACGGGGACATCAAAGTCCGGTGATGCTGAATATGTCGTTTAAGGTAATCAGCACACACTCTGAAAAAACGGATTCCTATCACCACTGCACTACGACAGACAGATCGGCTTTGACCAGCGTAAACAGCGGACGCGTCTACTTTATTTCGCAGTCAAAACAAAATATTTTATGTTCTGTTTTGGAGAAAGATATTATAATCTATAAGATATATAATAAAATATATAATCTGAAAGATATATTATATAACTTACGAGTAAAGCTTATGTAAATACAATCCATGTAATGTGGATCTTCTACTCCTCCTGTGGGGAGCCAACAAAAACAAAATAAAAACGCTGCACACATTACAAACTATGGTATTTTATTAAAAAAGTATAAATAATATATAGTATAATAACATAAAACAATTGTTGATTTACAATATTATTGAGTTAACTACGTGAAAATAAAATATTGCAAAGACAATACGGGTACCAGGCGTCTTGAAGTCGGTCTGGTGGACAAAAGTAATAAAAAAACAATAATAAAATGAGGGGTAAATAAAAAGGGTTGGTTAATAAGTATGATGGCTGTAATGTTATGGGATCCTTGTTAGCTCGTACAGAATACCTCTAATGGGTGATGGGGGCAGAAAGGTACAAAATGTGTGTCTGTCGCAGAGAGTCCAGATTGCGCTACTTCGTCTATTATTTCTGTAAAGTCCCCGGTTAGAACCCTAACAGCCTAAGACTAATTAATGATGCAACGAAATTTTTTATTGAATTTGCAAACGGCAGGTTCTGTTGATCATATGTAACTAAATTTTGAAACAATACATTACAATCCCCAAAACCAGAACCAGGACAGGCTATCTTTATAAATAAAAGGAAAGAGAAGTACTTGAGTGGAACGTGAGCCGCCACGTTCCACTGAAGTACTTCTCTTTCCTTTAATGCATAAGCAAAGGCCAAGAAAAAAATTTAAATCCGTGTTACGTAACTTCGGAGTTGAAAGTTCACGGCTGCCTGTTATTAAGCCCCAAAAGTCTTTGATCAAATATTAAAAAGCGGTGAAAAGTGAACAGAAGTGACGCTACAAAGTGAATGGCAAATGCTCCCAGGACGTTGATTCAGAGATTCACTGAGGCAGCGCATAATAAAGCTGATCCAAAAGTTTCAGAGGAATGAGGAAACAACGCCATTCTCTTTGTCATAATTATTTTAGAAGCGTTGCCGACGAGAGGAATTGTACGAAGCAACAATGGAACATGTTTCATGAATCTAGTTGTTTTTTGGTAGTATAATACATTCGAAACAGCTGTAACAGTCATTTTAAATTTTAACAGGTTTCGTGTAACGAATGTTTTGCTGAATTTCAGCAATAATCAACATATATACTCATATATGTCAAACTTCCATTTCAATGAAATGGGTTCTGTGATCCCAGCGTTTAATACGTTATAAACAATTAAAACTGATAACATCATAATCGAAGTAATACTGCGAAATAGACCGAATACTAATTGGGCAGGTGTGATTGAGCAGATCACATCAAAATACTAATGAAGGTATCTTACGAAAGTTAACGTTTGAGACATGTCAAACTGACCCCTCTACCATCACATAGGTACAAACATCTCATGAAGCATCTCAAATGTAACCTTAACTGTGGTTTTGCGCATCGTTAATGTTATAATTTAACAGCCAATTAATAGAGTAAATATATAAAAAATCTAACCAATGTATCACCACCCGTTTATTTATGTCCTTATATTTTATGGGGCACGAGCCTTTCTATCGATGGATAGGGAGAAAGTATCAAGTACCAGGCGGGCCAATATTTGTGGTTGTTAACGACTGCTATGCGGTCGGTACCAACGACTTTACGTGCCTTTCGAAGCACGTAGGAGCTCAAGATGATACATTTTTGGTCACCCATCCGATGACCGGCCTTTGGGAAAGTTGCTTAGCCTTAGCAATCGCAAACTGGGCGCGTTGACCACTACGCCATCGTTCATACATTTGAAAACCTTTGCCTCGTATATTTGAGGTTAAAGAAATTTTATTCTCAAAAGAAATTAACATTTCACTTAATGAGAAATTGCATAGTAACTTAATTATGTAAATAAAATATAAACAGTAAGCACATATTTACAAACTATACAGTATCGTTGCACGGACATCTCCATAAGTATTCCGATAAGTAAACCCGCATCCAAATGGGGAAATACAGGCTTCTCCAGAGGGCAGCGTTTCCTTTGGAACTAAAATGTGCCCTCATTGAAACACCTCAAGCTCCAAGTAAATGTATAAACCACTCAGGGCGATTGCATTTCGAAGTGCAATGAGGACACAAGCCATGTCGCTACGTTATGTTGGGGATGTATCTGCTTGTGCCGTTCGCTACTTTCATAAATATTCTCTTTAAGATAAAATAGCATCGATTTTTATATACAGTCAGCTGACCCGGCGGACTTCGTACCGTTTATTTGACAGTTTCTATGAAAACCAAAAAAACTAATCGTTAATAGTTTACGCGTGAAAGGGTAACTCAAACAAACAAACAAACTTACTTATTTAATAATAAGTCTTTGATTATACTCTTGGGAATATTTGTACAAAATTTCATGATGATCGATTGAATAGTATACCTACGCGTGAAAGCGTAACAAATAACAAACAAACAAACAAACAAACAAACAAACTGGTTACTGTTAGTTAGGATAGTTATAATAATAATAATAATAATAAAACATTTATTTCAGACAACAACAGTCCATAGTGTTAGTAACAATGATCTTATGGCTATGTTAGTATTACAAAAAATATAAATAAAAAATTGCAATTGAAGATTTTAGGATTAATTAAATAACTTATATTTAATTAATCCTAAAAACATCACTTGCCCTAGGGTTTAACAGGGCGGATACCCAACGCCTTTGCAAGATACTATCAGGTCTGCCAGCGAGTGAGCCTATTATGCCGTTGGAGCTGCCCAACATTCTGTTCATCACTGACACTATCTTTTTACGCATTACTGCATGAAAGTCATTGACATGCGCATCTGCAAACATGCCAGAAGCGCTACAGTACCTAGGCAGCCCCAACAACACTCTGAACAAGTTATTATATAGAATTCGCAGGGCGCTGTATGCTCTTTGGGTAAAGCTGGACCACAAGCCGCCTGCGTAAAATGACTGACAAAATGACTTGAACAGGGTGACCTTCACGTCCGCTGTACATTGTGCGAACCTGCGTGCCAGCATGTTACCCCTGACAGCCAACGCCCTACGCTCCCTTTCTATGTCACTGTCGTCTTTAAGATCTGCGTTGATCACGTGACCCAGATATTTGAAACTATTCACTCTATTAAGCTCACTACCGTACAGCCTGAGTGGTGGCACATATCTAGGGCAAATACTACGTGTTGCAAAAACCATTAATTCACTTTTTTTACAGTTGTATTTGAGACCATGGTTTTCAGCGTAAGTTTCGCAGACACGCAGCAAATCCTCCAGCGCACAGATCGACGGACTCAGCAGCACCATGTCATCTGCGTAGCTGATATTATTGATCATGCGACCATCTATAGAGCACCCCGCATGCATGCTGCTGAGTCTGACGATCAGCTGATCTATATACAAACTAAAAAGCTTTGGTGAGGTTAACCCGCCCTGTCTTACACCACCATCCATTCTGTACGAGTCTGACGTAGCTTTCCCCCATCTCACATAGTTTTCCTGGTGATCATACCAATGCCTAAATAGATTGACTATTTCCTTGGGCATTCCTGTGGCCTCTAGCTTTTGCCATAGTAATCTATAACACACCAGATCAAATGCCTTTGTGAGATCGAGAAAACAGCCATAAACAGGTGTTTTTCTTTGCATATAGTAACTAACGGTCTCCTTGACAACAAATATGGCACTTTCTGTTGACAGGCTCTTCCGAAAACCAAATTGAGCCTCATGTAGATCTAAATATTTGTCCAACTGTTTATCAAGGAGCCCGTCAAGAACCTTAGATGTCACTGTGGCCAACGAGATAGGTCTGTAGTTGCTTGTGTCTGACAAATCACCTGTTTTATTTTTTACAATGGGAACTATTAATGTTTTCATAAGGTCATGTGGTAAATAAGAATGACTAATACACAAATTATACAACATACTCAGCACCCTAGGTAAGTGAATACCAGCATACTTAAAGTGTTCAATGCTGAGCCCATCGTGGCCAGGCGACTTACCCCTACTCATTTTATTAATTATGTCACGAACATCCTGTGCAGAGAAATGAACGCGTGCCTCGCCACTCAGTGGCTCAGTACTGAAAGCCTCGTCTCCTATTGTTACATTGCTAGCAGTAGGTAATGCCTGAACTCTAAAACGCTGCATAAACAAATTCGCAATATGATTATGATCACTAACTCCTCCAATGCTCGCAGGCAGGCCAGGCCTCGAATTTAAAGTTTGTGTACTCCGCCAAAATTTACAAAAGTCCTTATTCTTATGTTGACTAGCAATTATATTCATTTTAATTTTATTTTGATTTTTCAAACACCATTTTAATTTTGATTTAAACATTTTTCGAGAGTTACGCATAGAATCAAATATGTCGCCAGATGGTGGTTTGTCATTTAGCATCCAGAGCTCAAAACAACGCCTAGCCTCCCTGTGCGCATCGCTGACATAAAAGTTCCAGCCTGCCACTTTCTGCTTTCTGTTATTTTTAACACTATTTGGGCCTTTGTACGTGGAAGACGCTGATTCCGATAACACGCATACAACTTTGTCATAAAGAGTATTTAAAACGCTCCTATGCTCAACGTTATTACACCACATTGACTTAATTCTAAAGGAAAATCAATTTTTCGTAACCCATCATGACACAATTTCGTATATTTGCTAACTTGTCCGTCACTCCTGTTTCCCCATAATACCTTGTTACACATATTATTTGTACTACCCAACCTTTCAGTGATAACATTTAAATTACATTCCATAATTAATGGAAAGTGATCAGAAGAAAATACATTATAATTAATATGCATGTTTATTATTGTTTTCCACGCCGAGTTTGTTACTAAACAATGATCAAGCCATCTTTTACAATGATATACATCGCTAATGAAAGTAAAACTATCACTACAAATGTTTAGGTATTCAATGTCCGCACATAACCAGTTTTGTTCGGTAGCAAAAGATAGTAACTCCTTACCGAAAGATTCCGTGGGGTGAGCGTTGTAATCACCAAACATGTAAACATACTCCGTGTTACACTCGTCTACTATAGCACTTAATGCTCCTAAACACTGTGAAAACACTATAAAATTATCCGTACACTCTGTGGGCATGTACACAGAACATACAACAAAAGCACTTGTACCGGTTGACACTTTTATCGCCGCTATACGATTATTGTCAGTCGCTATTACTGACACGTTCGGAAACAATGACTTGCGCCACAGTACGGCCACTCCCCCGTGAGGCCGGCCACGAAGCACACCCGATGCCACGTCCACTGCTGACGACTCGGTGTAGCTGAAGTCGGCGCTAATCTCACCAAGAAACGGCACATCGTAGGGCAAAAGCCATGTTTCTTGCAGACATATTATATCCGCCGTGTCACATAAACATCTGATTTCACTTAAAGACGTTTTCACATTTTTGCAATTATAACTTATGAACTTGCAATGTTTTGTTGTAATATCCATTAATTAGTTTAAAGGTTTATTCAATTCATTATTTCTTCCATTGCCCTTAAAATATACATAATGTCTGAAGTATATTCCCTCTGGCCACAATTCGTCTTTTAAGAACATTTGAACTTTGACCTTAGGTACCCATAATTTATATGAATTATAGTCTCTTTCTTTTTTCGTGTGTATCTTTATAAGGCTTACATTTTCTTTTGTGTTTTCTAAAATATAATCCTCAATATCCTTTTCTGTGGTATTTTTGTGAACATTTGTTATATAAAGCGGCAGTCTTGAGTCAGCGGCCTTAAATTTGCAAGTTTGTTTATTTTGCGCTTTGCCGGTACACACCTCCAGCCGGTTTCTATGTCTACGTCGATTGATTTCTATCCATTCATTATCTGGTTTCGTCTCCTTCCACTCACGTTGCGAATGCAGAACATCAGCCATTGTAAGTGCTTGAGCCCCAGTTTTTTGTGGTTGACTCACGTGTGAGAATGGTGTCACAGTCTCTGGCCCAGTGTTGGGATGTATACGCTGGGCGCAGTACGAAACGTCATCCTTCTCATTAATGGCCGGTGAAGGGCACTTTTGCAACCCACTATGAACCTTGTCATTCGTTAGCCCTGGTTCCGCAGTGTTCTCACCTGTATTCAGCATTAATCCAATCGGTCCGCTATCCATCACAAACGATTGTCTTGATGCGCCCCGGTTATTTCTATTAATGTTGCGATAGCATGGGCTTGCCGGTGTTGGTGAAGGTACATCATACCTCTTTGATAGTTGAGTTAACACCGAGTTTGGTTCATTACATATCATTTCTTTGGTAACATATGTTTCTTTAATGGTTTTAACATCATTTTGTAACACTAATAAGTCTTTCAATAATCGAGTCACATCTATATGATCAAACGATATAGGGGGTAGCTTGTGAAGGTCACGGGCAACGAAGATTGGTATTTTCTCAGTATCAGTTTCTTTAAAAATGCATATGATATCTTCTAACTCCCTTTGCGTCTTCCCATCCTTTTTACGTATGATTTTCTTCCTATCCGTTGGAACAGATTCAAACAGTAGTAGTTTCGCTTCCGCAATGTCACCTTCAGAAAAACCCGTTAGGCAAATACGTATCAAACTTTGATTGTCCATAACACGTATTTTATTTGTGGTATAAACTCTGATTTAGACACACATCTGCTTATAACGTACACCACAATTGTAACCCTGTAAAAGCCATCCCAATCCTATCCAAACTACTCGGAGAATCTAGTAGAGTGCGGGAGCACGCTTGCGTGATGCCATTCCCTCTAGAAACTTTCTGTCGTTGTTTTGATCGCGATCAAGCAGTGTGGCTTGAGGAACCCTTTAAGTTTCTCGCCGCCCCCAAAAAAGTCCGGTGACGCTCTGTGAAGGCCGTTTACAGATAACAACAAACACTTCTAAAAAATTTTGAGCTTATCAGCGAAATCAATTTAGGTTGGGGAAAAAGTTTCTTCGCATTTATTAAGAAAATTCAAATCTTTTTTAATATAGTCTATTTACATTTAACTAAAGTATGTAGGTGCCATTTTGTTCGATAACTTTTTGCCATCTTGTAGGTAGGGACATGCTCCCATTGCTATAGAAATTTTGGGGCTTCTGATCAAAATATCGCGACAAGTGGTTTTGGCAGTCCTCTCATAATGTTAACCTGACACTGCCTAAAGGATTCTGAAGAGACCAAAACAGGTGGAAATCTGAAAGTGCAAGGTCAAGATTATACGGCGGATGCACCTCCCAGCCAACCTCTCTTAATTTTTACTGAGTGGCTAAAGATGTGTGAGGTCTAGCGTTATCATGATGAAAAACCACACCCCTTCTGTTGATTAATTCCGGCCACTTTCTCTCAACTTCTTGCTTTAATCTCATCAGTTATTCGCAGTAGAGTTCAGAATCGATGGTCCTACCTGGTGGTAACAGTTCATAATGAATAATGCCCTTCCAATCCCACCACACACACAGCATCACCTTGTTGCGAGTTAACCCAAGTTTCGCCACAGTCTGTGAAGCCTGATCGGCCTTTGACCACGACCTTTTTCGCACGTTCTCGTCGTACGTGATCCATTTTTCATCACCAGTTATCAGCTTCCTCAAAAATGATTTGGTTTCATTACGTCGTTATAAAGAATCACAAATGAGTACACGGTTCATTAGGTTTCTTTCAGTGAACTCGTGAGGTACCCATTTTTTGTGTACCCAGTTTTTCCAAATGTGCCAAAACTGTTTTGTGGTCAATTCCCAGTTCCTCAGCTACGTTGTAACTACTGATATGCCGATATTGATCCACTTTTTCAAAAATGGCATCCATTTTATCCGTAATAGGGCGACCAGAGCGATGTGCATCTTTGACATCAAAATATCCGGATTGAAAACGCTTAAACCAAATTTGTGCTACTCTCACAGACAATGCACTAGGTCCATAAACATCGCAAATTTTTTTCGCGGCCTGCGTTGCATTTTTTGTAGTAAAATTTTAAAATGTATCAAAGGACACCGTCCACTTTATATAGGTCCTTGGGCCTACATATGAACAGTAAAATATTTTAATGTTACTGATTGTCTTGAATAGCTTATATTGTGTAGAAAACATAAATAAATGAAGTTTTGTATCAGGATGTTTAAATAATACAACATAGATTTTTTTCTAAAAAGTTTATTTTTTTCATCTAATCATTTTCATACGTTAATAAAACATGGTCTAAAAACTGTGCAGGTGGAGTAATATTTTCATATCTTGCCCAACTCACATACCATATCACTGACATTATGTGAGCACAGCAACCTACAGTCCTCCGGCCGACTATACAGTTGCAGTAGTACTGTTTAATTGCTTGAATGCCATGCATGTTGATGCTATATAAAATATACACAAAATATATTTTTCGGCTAATATGCCTGCTCTGTATTTTACCTCTTAATAATGTGCAACTGTCGGCCGAAGGAAAACCTTGTAAAAGGTCACTGGCTCTATCAAAGCACACTTCAATCGTATAGGAACCGTCATTTCTTATGTGCTCCCCATAATAAGACCTTGCCTGTTTTATCTGGTATGTTCCACATGCTATCAAAACGAGTTCACTATATGTCAATCTAGGGAATTCAACATAATCAATAGTAACATTTAAACTTGAGAATTGTGTCCGCCTTCTATTTAAATTATTATCAATTACATAATCAGCTAATGTATTGTTTATGTACAGTTTTTCATTTATCACATTCATAATTTCTCCTGCATCTGGCCTATCTGTTATTCTTTGGTGAAACTTATTTATCAAAGCAGCAGCTATTCTAAAATCTGTCATGGCATGAGTGGAGGCGGTGTTAAAAAATTCACTTCTAAATATTTTGTAACACATTTTAAAAATCCCATTTACCGCCTCAACCACCCACCTGCAAATTGTTACTGTCCTTGATTTGTTTGCTGCTGCTGTCGATAATTGAGTTTCACCCTGTTGCAGGGATGCAGGGAAATGTACACTATAATGACATTCTTGTAAAAGCGGGACACTATCTCTAAAGCCCCTATCCAGTATAAAGACATCCCCTGGTTGAAAATACCTTCGTAAAGCATTAGATTCATGATTGAATTCATTAATCATTATATTTGCGTCTGATGTTGTTGCTGGATAGGGGCCGAGTACATCTATAATATAACCATCAGAACATACCATCAAAAAAGGCTTCATGAGGTTCCTATATTTGTGCAAAGAATATGTGTCTTTTTGGTACATGTAATTAGAACTCTTCTGTACAAATAAATAGGTGCCATCAAGAATAACTATTGGGTTTCTATTTTCTCCTCCGAATAGCTGATTGGGTATTAAAAGATTTCTTGTAGCAATTTGAGCTCGAGATATATGATTTATCCCTAAGTTCCTGGGAACAAAATCTTGAGTAAGTAATCCACGTACTTTATTTAATAATCTAATTAAAGTGGTTCTAGGTACATTTAATAATGTTGATATTCGTTCGTTGCTATCACCTGTTCTTATTTTCATCAAGTATGCAGCTAGCGCTAATGTGCCATTCCGCATGGTATTTATTTGCTGCACATCTTGTTTCAATTGCAAAAACTGCTGCTTAGTTATACCAGTCCAGTAATGTACCGAATCATCAGACATTTGCTGTATATTTACAAAATCTAATGTTAGTTTTCTTTCTTTTACAAAAGAGGCAAAATCTTGTATATGATTAGCTGTAAAATATTGAATTGACTGCATATCATCTCTCAAAATATCAAAATTGTCATTTCTTAAATGAAATGCACAAATCCTACATTGTTGTGGTACATAGTAATTGTACTCAACAAAAATATGAACTCTAACCCACAAGGGAATCCTTAGCCTTTCTTCAGCATTGCAACCAGGTAAAAAACAATGCCTTTGTGAATCTGGAGCCCTTTTTAAATCTGGTAAAAATATGGAACCCTCTGGAATCTGGACTCCAATATTAACTTCTTGCTGTATTTCGCCATCACCACCTTGCTGTACTTCGCCAGCACTGCCTTGCTGCACTTCACCACCAACATTCACCACATTGCGAGTACGGGCAGCATGTCTGTCAGCTCTCTGCCAACATGGATGGCAGATTCTGTCAGATGCTCGCAACTGAAAAAAAAGAACTTTGCTGTACCTACTTTGGTCCGGGTGTCGCAAAGGGGGTGCAGGAAAAATACACTCTAACTTTTTTTTCACAAACTGACGAAAAACATAGTAGTGTTTGAAAGTATGTAAAAAAAAACGTCGCACGTACAAAAACGTCGTTTCTGGCGCTTCGCCGGCCGCTGCCGCGGCACGCTCGCTCCGCTCGCTCGGCTCGCGCGTTTTTGGTCAACATACTAACCTAACCTAACCTAACCTAATTAACTTTACTTTTTACTTTTTTTACTTTTGGTTTTTTTTTGATAGCTATGTTTTTTAAAAAAAGTGTCGGCTCCATATAAAAATCAACTGAAAATTTTCTAAGTTTTTTTTCACAATTTTTTTGCACTTTTTTTGGATTTTCTTCTATCTCTTATTGATAGCTGTTTTTCGTCAGTTTGTGAAAAATTAAATTTTTCCTCGAAAATTTTCTAAGTCCTGCACCCCCTTTGCGACACAACGTGGAACCAAGCGAAAAATTTTACAAGTCCAAACTGCATACAAAAATATCGCAAATTTTTCTAAGTGTCGGCTCCATATAAAAATCAACTGAAAATTTTCTAAATTTTTTTTCAAGTTTTTTTTTTAATTGGATTTTTTGTCTCTTTTTGATGGTCTATGTTTTTCATCAGTTTGTGAAAAAAAGTTATGAGTGTATTTTTGCTCGAAAATTTTCTAAGTCCTGCACCCCCTTTGCGACACCCTAACCCCTACTTTTGCTTGTTTATCAATGATCTAATTGGTCTGGTTACGTGATATAATAGTTATCAAGGGCAACACTCAACAGCTCACTATACTCATCATGGCTTCAGTTGTGGGTTTTGTTCAATTACAAACAAAATAAACAACATGACGTCTTAGGCAAACAAATAAATAATAATAAGTATGAATTTTTATCTAGTAGACAACTAACCTCATGTGGATTATTTATCCATTGTATGATGACACTTCTTATTTGTCTCTCTCGGTCTGTATCATTGTTTAAGCTATGCGATCTGATTCTCAACAGTGAAGATCTACAGTTGACACATATCTGTCTATGATGACTAGCACCAGAACTTGTTGAGGCTTCATAGGATGAATCTTGCATATTGGTTGATTCATTCAATGCCACAGTCCAGCAAGGATGACATACATAGCTGTCTGCTGCAATCTGTAATGAATAAGAAACAAATGAAATAAATGTTGCAGTGACTGTAATCTGTCAGTGTACCTAACAAAAATAAATAAATAAATAAATAAACATATTTTAAAATTCAAGGCCGGGGCACTTTCATTTAATGAACTTATTATTTACCGATTAAACTACATAAATAATGAATTTCATGAGTCAGAAACTTACCACTTGCGGTGCAATCCACTGCAGTATTACTCGCAGTACTTCCACGAGGTTAAGAATATGTCTTCTCCTGTGGGTGATATCTGTGCCACAATTGATACACCGTATCGATTCATCAGACAAAAGATCCATGTTTATGCGCAAGTCATCATGTAAGACGGGTTCATTATCCAAATAACTGCCAGGGTCAACGTTTGAAGCGGGTACCGAGTCCGAAAGCAAGCCGTGGTCGTCAGGAAGAGAGATATCGGAATCCATTATAATAAGCACAAGTCGAAGTAAAAATCCAAGAACACAAACAGTACAAACGAGATGAGCGGCGAATGCAATGAATGACATTGGGCAGCAGGGTGACAGATTAGATTAAAAATATAGTAGTGTTGCTAGAGTAATAACTTATTTCGAGACCTCTATTTATTATTTTTTATTAATACGTTTAAGCTTATAGGAACGTAAAAAGACGTAAAAAGTAATAAAAGTAAATAATCTAACAAGTAGCTACTATCTTAAAACCACAATTTACATTTTCAATCGCTTTTCACAACTTGGCTCAATTATTTATTCACTAGGCAACACAGTTAAGTCATAGATGACCGCGCCTTTTAAAGGAAGTCAATTAAAAATCGGGTAAAATTCATTTTTATTATAATTTATTTTGATACTCCCAAATAGTGATCGATAATCAATAAATATTTTTACAAAACTAGTTGTAAATTACTTAATTTACAAAATGATTGTTCAAGGTTGAGCCCATATTGGATGTTGTCCTTTCTTGCTTAGATTCACTCATCTTGACAGTAAGAAAAACAAATGAAAATCACACATTTTGCTAATTTGAATTATCTTTTTTAAAGTTTAAACTTTTAATGATACCAAAACCAGCCAGATACAAATAGTATAGCCAATAAGATTTTATTTCAAGTATGAACTTCTGAGGGAAAAAGTCTTTTCGCATATAGCATGTATGAACATGCTATATGCGAAAAGACTTTTTCCCCAACCTATTATATTGATTCAACCTTTTTTGAATAAAATCGGATTGAGTTTTCAAACATGTGTCAAAATAAAATGTAATTTAAATCAAAAGCACTTCGAAGCAAATCACTGCCAAAATAACTTTTTACCCTTTTTTAACCCCGTTAGGGGATAAATTTCAATAAAATACGAAACACGTCTTCCATCAATTCTGTTAAAAAAGGTTTATGCAAAATTTGAAGTAGATTGTACCAAGGAATCACATTGTCCAATCATCATCAAGATCAAGTGTCATTCAACCAAAGAGTATAGTAATATTCAACATTAGAGTTGAAAAGAAGACGCAACTAAGAGCATTTTTCTTTACTTTTATGCTTACGTAACGACAATACCAATGGAAAAGTAGCTCTTGAGGAACTTTTTCCAGCTTTCCCAGCGTCACGCCTTTGGTCATTACCGCTGTCAAAACATGGTCAAAACCTACCGCGATACGAATTAAAATGGAAAACTTCAATCGCTCGTTATCTCTAAAGATCGATCGTTGCGCCAACGTATTTCCCAAATCATTGTCGTTAAAATATTTAGCGCGATACGAAATGTGGTCAACGTGACGTTTTTGGTCGAGGTTTGGTTTTGGTAATGTCGTTGAACGTCGTTCACAGTTACCGGAATCGAGGCCCTGGTATGTCAGAGAGTGGGGGTCAAATCTCACACGTGAGTTTTTTCTAACACTTCTACAAACTACACTCACTAAACAAAACAACCTTTTCCTCCTCAAACATGTTGTTAATCATTTACTGTTATTTGCTTTTGGAGAAAATAATTGCAGTGTTTTAAGATTTTTTATTAATATTTTAAATATGCTGCAGCATATTCACAGCTTCATAAAGTTATCAAACTTTGATACGACCTACGTGGATAAATCACCAGATTCTCGCGTGTTGGCAAAGTTGTCATGTGTTATCGATTAACACGAGCAAAATGTAGTCACCAATATTACAATTTGCAACATTGCGTATGTTAACACTTTTGATAGATGACTTCTTAATCGCATAACGTAATCATCCATATTAAACGTGATTTTGTATACATAAAAATATGAACTTGTGAGAGTTGTGCATTATGGTGAGCAAAGACTCCTTAAAGGTCAAGTCTATCAAAAATAGGGTATATTATGTCGCAATTAGTATTCAGACTCGTCATATAACAAGCGATATTACTATCTATTGAAACACTAACTAAAACATGCAAAAGGTGTCAGTTAATTCTGTATTACGCAGTCTACATTATAAACATGAAATTAAATATCATAAATTTTATTCTTATTCAACAAAATATTTTTTTTATCATAGTAACAGGTAATTTTTAGTTTAATCGGTATTCACGTTTTACATATTACATAAAATAGTTCTGCAAACAAAATTTTTAAATTTAAATTCCATTCCCAAGCGACTGGCTCACTGCAAGCAACTAAAATTTCAATGTGCACAATAACGATATATTCTATTACAGCGGCACTAAACTTCACACACATTACATCCTTTGGGAAGCGAAACTTTCAAATTTATAGTAAGCCGATAGCGTTGCTCGCTCCGAAATCGATACTCCCGAACGTGATTTCGGAGCCAACGAGATTATTATATCACTTTTCTTACACGTTTTAGTTACATTTTCGGGATAAATGCCGCCAGTTAAAAATCCAAAACTCACTAATCCGATAGAAAAGCATTTCAATGTGATTACACCGTATCATTATTATTTTTTCTTTCTCATGTTTTTAAGTAAACTACCCATTTTCTGGCATGTGTTAAACCTGATATTCCTGACACCACCTATAGATTACTATTGTAACAATACGTCATCGGACTTGAATGAGACGGAATTGAAGAATGCTTGCCCCTGTGAAGACCCCTGGTGGGATAGGAGTGTTTTTACAGAGACTATACAGAGTAAATTTAATTTGGTGTGTGAAAAGCTATGGCTAGTCAGTTTCTCGCAGAGTATGGCTTATGTGGGAAGTTTGATTGGATCGTTCATATTTGGATTTCTGTCTGATAAGTATGTTTTTAAAGCTTCGACGGTCTAACAAATGAGAATTCATTATAAATATATATTATTTAAAAAAACCCTTAAAAATTTTCTGATCACCTTCGCATCCTCGCATCTTAGCACTAATAACACTCAGCTCACTTAGAAAAAGAATATAATCTCCATTGTTTTACAGTCAATAAACTGTGAGCCTTACCAAAAAGTCTAAACTTTTTTCAGGTATGGACGACTCACCTCATTCACACTGAGCACTTTAGTGTTGGCAGTCTCAGGGTGCCTCGTCAGCGTAATGCCTACAGAGAGTCTGTTCATCCTGATGAGATGCATTGAAGGCATTGGTGTGGGCGGTGCAATTGTGACTGCCTACGTTCTATGCGTCGAGTACTGTGGTGTGAGACACAGGGAAGTCGTCACAGCTTTATTCCACATTCCTATAAACTTGAGCCACGTGACTATACCCGGAGTATCATACTTGTTAAGGCATTGCGACGATTTCCAACTGGCTCTGTCGTTGCCAATTTTCTTATTTGTTGCCATGAGATGGCTGGTAATGGAATCGCCGAAGTGGTTAATGGATAACGATCAAATAGAAAAAGCGGCAATAGTCATGGAGAAAGTTTCAAAATTGTGAGCAATATTATATGAAAGCTGTTAACGTAGCTAGACCTCATTGCTTGAATGTCTCAAAACTTTGCTCTGTAGTACAAGGAACGACACCTAAACTCAAGTAAAACTTAAAGCTAGTTTCGAGTTCATCATTGTAGTATTCTGTAGCTTCGACCATTCACGCAACCATTCGGTCTAACACCTCGGTGGTTGAGTGGCAGAGCGCTCGACCATACCCGAAGGTCTCGGGTTCAATTCTCGGGTCGGGCAAAAAGTATTTAGGTTTTTTCGATGCATAGCCCGGATTTGTGATCACCAACCCGCGTTTAGCAAGCGTGGTGGTTAAGCCATTACCCATCAATTGTTGCGATGGCTTGATTGCAATGATGGAGGCCTTTGCCCAGCAGTGGGACAGTTATAGGCTGTTTACTACTACGTAACCATTCAAGTAACTATCAATTATAATGTTTAAACTTTATGTTTAAACAAATGTATTAACAAGGCTAGAAAAGTTCAATGTGTATGTAACGCTCATATTATTTGTGTTAGTGAGTTTATTTAGAGGTAAGAGAACTTGTATCTTTTGTTAAAGAAAAATAACTATTACAATTTATTCTTACTCTCATAAAATCCATGATTTGTAAGTATGTGTAAATGTAAGTAAAAAATATTAAGTATGTAAGAACGCACGTATGGCTTACGTGTGTTAGTTTATTTGACAATCTAGAGAAATTATGGTATATCCAAACAAGATTTTAGCCAAAAAGACTAGTGTCTGAATCAACTTTACACAACTTATAGAAATAAAAAGGTGTGAATGTATGTTTCAATTTTACATTATTTTAATATTTCCTGTGCAACTAGTTATTTTCATCATCATCATTATCATCACCAGCTCATTTTTGACCCCACTGCTGGGGCACCAGTCTTCCCTATGGATGGATAGGAAGAACGGGCCATAGACCACCACGCGGGGCCAGTGCGGGTTGGTGATTGTTAACGACTGCGGCGTGCAGCCGAGACCTACGGCTTTACTCGCCTACCAAAGCACGGAGGAGCTCGCGATAATTAGTTTTTGGTCACCCATCCGATCCGGTCGCCTTTGTGTTGTCGACTGGCTGCGGTGCAATCTTTTTTACTAAGTCATGTCTCTTGAATAGAATTTGTCTATTAAGGTTATTGGTGACAGCCAGTGTCTGTGCATTTTCGTGATTTGCCATCGGGTCTGTAATTCAAACTAACAATTATTTTATTCTGATTTTTAGTACATTTCCTCAAAAATATGCGTGTTTCTTTCATTTCCACATACCATACATCCTTATAGTCCACCGCTCGCTGTCACTCAGCAGTCGCAGATCGGGCACGTTTACCACTGCGCTATCGGGCTCTTTGATTATTTTCCTCTGAATAATTTAAATCATTATTTTGCAGCAACCGACTTTCAAACCCGTCAATCAAAGATGAAATTGCAGCGTACCAAGCGAATCACGCCTCAAAAACTCTAAGAAAAATGAAATTCTGGCAAATCTTCAAGCACAAGAGACTGTCATTGAATCTGTTATGCATGTCATTTATCTATTTTGTATGTGGCATGGGTTACTACGGAGTGTCGCAGTACATTGGCCAAATGAGTGGAGACATACATGTGAACGTCGCTGTTTCTGGTATTCTCCTACTCCCTGGAACAATCGCGGCGATATTTCTGTTAAAAAAACTAGATCGGCGTCCCTTTCTAATGGCAACTACTTTTCTGTCAGGCGTGTTCATGATCGTAGTTATATGCATTCCTCAACGCATGCCTTGGGGCAGGGTGGTGATCGCATGCATTTGCGACTGCTTTTTCTTCATGTCTTTCATTATTGTTTTCTTGTATGGCGTCGAACTGTTTCCTACGACAATTAGAAACTCCGTTTTGGGATTTCTATCAGTTCTCTCAAGGGTTGGTCAGATAGTCGCACCGCCAATAAATGCTTTACCCGAGATGGCATCTGGAGCAATATTTGGCTCTATGGCTATTTTAGGTACACTTTTATGTATACCCCTGCCTGAAACAAAGCATACCGAATTACCATCTTCACTGGAGGATTCAAAATCATTACCCAGGAAAAGTTTACCGTTAACTGAAGAATCAACTTCAGCTGCTAGTTAGTTGCAGTTACTTTAAGAAGCAATGAAATTAAAATTAAATTTGACATGTTTTCTTTTAAGGAGATGATGCACTTTTAGGGTTCCGTAGTAAACTAAAATACTTACCAATTCGTCAAATCCGTTTGTGTGTCACATACGTTTAGCTCGCAAGTTATCAGTGGTGTCAGATTTGATCATTCATTTATGTATATTTGTAATGTTAACAAGACCATTAAAATAAATTACATAAATAGTGAAAATTTGGGGTTCCACTCCCACATGTAAATTGGCGGGATTGCCTCTGCTAAGGGTAACATGGTATAAAAAGTAATTTACTTTTAACAGGGCTCGCTATTCACAAAAATCAATCAAATTCGATATTTAAGCTTACTACTTTTTAATTTATTGGTAACATTATCAAACATAATGTAGAACATAAAAATTAGCCACTACTTTATACCTACTACGGAACCCTTTACTGTGCATGTCCGACATGCAACTGACCAGTTTTTCTAGATAAATTGTACTTCTTTATGTAAGTGTTGATGTTTAGAAGCATTACTATATTTTAATGCATAATATAATTTATGAACACACAAGTCAACGTCTTTTTCATTTTGATCGAAAGTTATAACTTTTGTAGACTTTTCTTTGAAGTTCTGTGAAGTTAAACTAAAAAATTTGAAAGCTTATCCTTTGAAGTTACAAGTTGAAGAAGGCTGGAGTTATAAAGTCACAAAATTAAATTTCACGACTACCTCTTCCAGTGTATTAAACTTGGAACGTCTACTTTAACTTTAGTCGAGGAATCGATACTTTTATTCGCTACAGACTAGGCTTTCCACATTACATGGAATCACCTTTCTGTGTTCCGAAGTAATTTACAATAAAACAAAGGCATCCGGCGACATTGTTATTTTCAATAAGCTCCTTTATACTGGGATAATGAAAAAAGTTTTTATTACCGACAATATGCGGTTACGTTTGGGACCCGAAGCTATAAGTGGCGGGAGATGCCTTTAAATTTTACTTTCGCGATATTCTTTGGGATGTAAAATGTTACGTTTTATGTTAAGCGCGCTGGGTTTTATAAGAGCACGTACAAATTTTACAACAATTTACTTTTTAGTCGTGTCGACGAAATCTTGTTTGCTAGGACCCCAAAAGTTTTGTTAACTAGTTTCGTAACTGTCCTGTGGCTGCACAACATAAAGTGCCAGCGATGTCTTTTGTTTAGCAGTGGGTTGATGTGGGCTAAGAGAGAGAGAGAGAAAGATATGTCCTTTCAGATACTGGTTATGTTTCACTGAATTTGTCAGAATATTAAAATATTTCTGAGGTCGGAAGTCACTTAAGGTACCAGTTGGTAGCCGACTCCACGCAGCAGCAGCAGACGACGTGACGTCGCGACACTATTGGTTTCTATGTCATCATCATCATCATCATCTCAGCCAAAAAGACATCCACTGCTGGACAAAGGCCTCCCTCGAGGATAAATAATTTTGAGAGAAATTTGCCATAATAGCCACGCTTGGCATGCGGGTTGGCGATCGCAGTAAGGTGAGAATAATCACAGAGAGACGCTGCTGCCCATCCTCTGGAATGGTCCCATAGTCGCCTTCTACGACACCCACGGGAAGAGATTGGGTGGTGCAATTCTTTACCCCCGGCACCACACGGGGAATCTATCGGGGGGTTTCTATGTATTTCTATGAAATTCCCTTCGTAGCTAGCGACACGTCGCTCGGCGTTGTCGTCATAGAAATACATAGAAACCAGTAGTGTCGCGGCGACACGTCGTCTGCTGCTGCTGCGTGGATTCGGCTGCCAACTGGTACCTTTAGTAGTGAAGGTGGTGACGACAGTAACTGAACTCCGTCATTCCTTTGCAAAATTGTTTCACTTTTACTGTTTTGAATGTTCAGTCAGTAGGTTTTAACTACTGCCATGTTACAACGACTGGTACTATATCAATTACATAAACGCATCAAATAGACATTAATTAATTTATTTATTTTTGTAGTTATAAGAAAAATAAGAATAAAGTTTATTTCGTTAAAAAGTTGCACGTTACAATAGCTAGTGGCTAGAATCTCCTTTTAGGCTTGAAAAAGTTTTTTCGTGTTTTGTCTCTTTTACTCATAATTGAAATTAAGTTTACGTGACGGGAATAAAATACGGAATAACTATTCGCAGCCTATTCTCTGTTTAATTGTAAGACCCTACGATATATTTTTATCGAACTTACAATCCTTTTTACTTCATCGTCATCGTAGTTCAGTCGTAAGACACTAACCCGTATCGGGCTAAGTCTTATTTTTCATGTGCATGTGCATATTACTCATGTAGGTCTGAACCCAATAACGGCACATTTATAAGTTGACGATGATGTAAATACTTAACAACCGACGCCAACTTGTAGCTGCAAACAACGCGCTTCCATTCGAATCAAAACAAATCAAGATAGGTATCCGTTAGCTGCTTACGCTCCGCTTAAGAACCTACGAACGAGTATCTTTAACACGACTGAATTAATAATGAAACGAGTAAAACTGACTCTGATGTTTTGTCTTTGAGGGTCCCAGGACGCATGCCTACTGTAAATCAATTCTTCCATAAAATCACCGAGGCAAGCCGACATAATCCCTGCGAGCATTACGACTCGGCCTCGGGCCGCGCAGTAAATTAAGACTTGACCCCACTCGATAATAGATGGCGCTGACACGCCCCGCGAGTATCATCTCGAATACAAGCGCTGAAAGGATTTCAGGGCTAAGGAGCCATAATTTTTATCAGAATAGAATTGTGTGTTAACGGTGTTATTTTAGGGCTGCTTGAAATGTATCCTTGATTTTTTACAATTCACAATTTTATTCTTTATTTTTCTCACAATTTGGCTTTCCTCTTACCTGATGTTAAATGCCAACAAGGTTGCATGCCACTCGGAATCTTCGACTGCTGGAGAGCTAACTATGTATCGAAAGATAACGGCTACTGATAGTGTTGTTATACATTGTGGTAATACATTTTGTTAAGACATGGTAGCTTACTAGCTAGGTGGTCTTATAACACACCCAACAACTACACCGACTTGCTGAGAATCAAATCCAGAGCATGTGGATCTGAGACCGGTACCATGGTTAATCATTAGGCTTAAGGGCGTAGTGATGTTTTTTGCTTTAATGAAAATTGTTAACCGTGTTAGTCTATACTATAACATACCTACTGTCAAAGTGTTTATATTCTTGCATACCAAAATTTTTATTAACATATAAATATGCTAAGCTGCATCAATTGATTCTTTGTTGAGGCTACCATAACCTCGCTAGACTTACTGAGGTCGTCGATATACTGGGTCCTTTGTCCACCGCAAAACTGATTTGTACATGCAAAATTGTGTAGTGCAGTGCGATGCGCGCTCGAAAACGGACGTGCTCCATTTTGCAGTGAGAATTTCATATTCGCGGTTCGCGCGGCTATAGCCGCAGCGCGTGTATCAACTATGAGTTCCCAACAACTCATAGCCTACGAGCTGTTGGCGTTTGATCAAAACGCCATCGACACCATGGACGACGTCAGCATATTGCAGATCTGCAAGTCCAACTTTAAGGAGAACGAGATTTGCAGTGGCAAGCTGCTGCTTTACCAGACCGTTGGCAAGGCCGACCAGATGCCATCTGGCCGGAGGGATGGAACCCAGAAAAGTCTCCAGGACATCATCAGCCTGCTGAATGAGAGCGACCCGAAAACGTGCCTTCATTCGTGGCGAAGGAGCTCTAAAAGCTGCCACCCGTCACTTTTGACCACGTCGATGTCACCAGGCTACTAAAGGACATCACCTTCCTGAAAGCGAGATTGGCTGAAGTGCATACCAAATTAGAGGCATCAAACAACACCGTAAGTGAGTTGCGTGCCCAAATAGCGTTATTAAGCAATGCTGCTTCGGTAAGTAGGTCACCCGATGCCTCTAATGTGAATGCGTCTCGGGGCGCAAAATGCATCCATCTGCAGTTTTGAGTCAGCGCATATGGATGTGTCACCAGCCGCCGCCGCCGCGTGCGCTGCAGCGTGCCCCACCGCCCGCCCCTCCGCTCCGGCGGAGACGTCACCAAACACGTCGACTCCTCGACGTGCTTAGGCCGCTGCCGCCGCTACGCAACCTGAGCGGCGATCAATTACAGGGGAAAAGAAGAATCGCCGTGGCCCTGTCCTCGGACCTCAGCTTCTGGTACCACGGCACGACCGTTGCGATGAGGAGGGCTTCATCAAGGTGGAAAAGAAGAAGAAGCCAGCCTGTCGCAACCTGTGTGACACCGCACCCACGGGGCCAAGGCACCTGCTGCGTCCAGCGATACCGACAACGCTGCTATGTACGTGTCCCGACTTCATTACTCTACGAAGGTGGAAGAGCTCATAGAGTCCATGCGAGTGAAGTCCAACGCCACTCTGAGGGTCGAGCGGTTGGAGTCCCGCCACAATGTGAATTTTAATTCATTTGTGGTGAGAGTACCGACCGACCATCTGTCGACCTTTATGAAAGAGGACTATTGGCCGAAAGGTGTCATGTTCCGGCGGTTCCGAGGCCGGCTACCGTCCGGTAGTCGGCCTCGACCGACCACGCTGCGTCGCCCGTCGCCTTTTTTAAATGTAGCATAGTTTTTAATTTATATATATCATTTGTATGTATGTTAGTCTGTAAAGTATCTATTCTATGGGTCTCTTTGTATTTTACCATCTTGTACATTGTTTTGTTGCCTGAAATATATTTAATATATTCTATTCTACTATAAAATTTAGCTTTGACGTTGTAGGTACATTATAATAACTTTAGTCATTATTTTAAAAAATCAAATTATTTTTTTATACAGGTCGACTTTTTTATCACCATCCAAACCTTCTGAGATGACTCCCGTGATAAAAACGAACAACTTTTACTATTGGACCGACTTCCTAACTCGAAAAAAAAATTAGCTGTTCCATACAAAACATCAATATTCATTCGACCAAAATGTATGGAACAACTGATTATTTTTTTTCGAGTTAGGGAGTTGGTCTAATAGAAAGAGTTGTTCGTTTGTATCACGGAAGTCATCTCAGAAGGTTTGGATGGTGATAAAAGAGTAGACCTGTATAAGCAGTAGAATCGCATCAAATATAATTTATGTATTGTTTATTAAATTATATATTTTAATATTATTGTGTGTACTTACATACATTATTTTTTTATATATTTTTTTGTTTTTTTTATGTAACTACTTAACATTCTTATGTGCAATTTATATGCCTAAATTGAATAAAGGATTTTCATTATCATTTTCATAATATGTGCCCATTTTATTCCACTGCAGTGCAAATACCTTAACTTTTTTACCACATTTTTGGCCCTCCGCGGCGACTCTGATTCGTATGCATCGTGCTATAGCTGTACAGCAAAAATAATTAAAAACATTTATCTAATGCTCCTTTGAAAACAAGTTAGCATTTATTCAAGGAATGAATATTAATATATATGGAAACCTGCTCTCGTTAAAAAGCGTCGTATTTAACCGTAATTACAAAGCAATTATTTAATTACACATTTAAAATTCCGAGCATGAATCCGAAAGCATCCCCTTAAATACAATATGGGGCAAGAAAAACAATGCCCTCCTGGTCAGAGTTTAATTGTAGTCAGTGGACTTATAATTATATGTTTCTTTTCCATTTGAGTCAGGCCATTTTAGGTGCTACGATTATATTTGAGCTCATTCAAAGAGCAATGGAGAGGGCTATGCACGGGGTTTCTCTGCGTGATCGAATCAGAAATGAGGAGATCCACAGAAGAACAAAGGTTACCGACATAGCCCGAAGAGTTGCTAAGCTCAAGTGGCAGTGGGCAGGGCACATTGCTCGCAGGACTGATGGCCGCTGGGGCGGAACAGTCCTTGAGTGGCGACCGCGTACTAGAAAACGCAGTGTGGGCAGACCTCCAACATAAGGTGGACCGACGATCTGGTGAAGGCGGAAAGCCGCTGGATGCTGGATGCAGCACAAAACCGGTCGTTGTGGAAATCCTTGGGGGAGGCCTTTGTCTATTATAATTACTAGCGGCTTGCCCGCGACATTATCCGCGTGAACGAACATCCGTACCCCGGTTATGGTAAGCAGCTCGTTTTTTTAAAATAATTTTTTTATAAAACTTTCTCCCGATAATTACCTAAGGACACAACAAAAAATAAATCAGCCAAATCGGTCGAGCCGTTTTCAAGTGATGCTCTGACATACATGTGGCAATTGATTTTTATTAATATATATATTACTACATTAATATAAGTATTAGTGTTCGTATTCATGAAATGACCTTCCTCATTTGATGATATTAACTTATAGGACGTTATTGTACCAAATTGATTAACAAAGTCTTTATTATAGGGCTTACATTATTATTTATCTATACTAATATTATAAAGAGGAAACCTTTGTATTTTTGTATGTATGTATGTATGTATGTTTGCAACGAATAAACTCAAAAACTACTGGACCGATTAAAAAAACTCTTACCATTAGAATGCTACATTAGCGCTGAGTAACATAAGTTATATTAAAAAAAAACTAAAAACGACAATTTAATTTTCCTATACAAAATGATTTGTTTTTTTTGTTGTCATGGAAACCATTGATATATATTAACTCAATGATGGAAACTGTCAAAGCGGTACGAAGTCCGCCGGGTCAGCTAGTAATATTATAAAGAGAAAAGCTTTGTATTTGTGTATGTATCTTTGCAACGAATGAACTCAAAAACTACTGGACCGATTTTAAAAAATCTTTCACCATTAGAATGCTACATTAGCGCTGAGAAACAGAACTTAATACCGCATTTTTTTTTTAAATGCGGTATGAAGTCCGCCGGGTCAGTTAGTAACTTATAATAATATATAAAGATTCAAATGTTTATAAAGAAAATCACTTGTAGTTTGTGGTCACCAGACCACCAGATTTATCCATCAAACTTATGATGCCTAGTGTGAGTTTTGTTTACTATCCGTATTCATTCGATTACGTTGACGAAAACGAAAATTAGTATGGCATTGAAGCAGCGCCTCCTGGCGACAATCGAGAAGAGTTAAAATTTTGCCATACAAATTCTCGTTTTTAACGGGATCGAATAGCGAACGAACTCTACTACCTGTTCATTTAACGCGACACGACGCAAATAACGATTACTTTCCTGAAAGTGTAAATACTTGTAAAGCAGGACCTTTAAATATTCGGCAAGTAGCCTTTATTTTTGATAACGAAGCCAATTAGCAAGTAATTGGAATTCACTAATACCTCCCGCTTATATTTTTCACATAAATGAATCTTTGTTTCAATTTAGTTTTATTTTATTTAGTATATACCAGTTTGAGTAAAACTAGTAGACAATTTTGCTAAGCCACTTCTCATCTGTGAAATTCAATGAGAAAAAATACTACTTATTCTTCTCCTTGAAATAAACAGTTAAATAAAAATTATTTTGCGGAAATCCATGATACAAAAAATGTTATTGAAATAATATGTAGTGTTGATTCCGCTAACTCACTCGTCTATCCAGCTTAATAAATACCAAAGTGTTGAAAATATACATTCCACATGAGCGGAAATCGTAACTCAAGCTTTTAGCATGAAAAAAATGATTGGTTCTACAGCCACGATAGCTTTTCTATTCAAACAAAAACAACGTCGTCACATTTTAGGCAATTTTATTATTACAAGTACACCATTCTTATCAAGAAAATACATGCTAACTGTATAATAAGATCGCTAATTTTAACATTACTCTAGTTTTAATAGTATAATTATTCTAATAAGTAATAATAATATTTCAATAATAATACTAGAGACAACCATATGCCATAAGTAAATTCGATACAATTAACATTGAAATTTATTCATTCCTCTTTATTAACGAAATTTCAAATGTCACGAAGGTAGTGAAGATAATATTTATATAATTGATATAGCTTACCCGTTCTTTATTATCAGGTAAGTTTAACTACGTAACTGAAAACCCCACTGTATAACTCAAAAAATTTCATAATTTAGAAATTCCGCCTGACAAGACTCCTCAAGAATTGAGACAATATGCAGCAGTGACTGCGAAAATCAATGCAAGTTAGAATGAATAATTACTGCGCTAGATATAATACGTACAAAAAGAAAAGTCCCAACTCACTGACTCATCAACGCTCAGCTCAAGCTCTTGGCCCTAGAAAGCTGAAATTTTGCCAAGAGGTTCTATATATGATGTAGAAAAGAGATACTTAAGACGACATTTTCTAAAATTCTCTTGGGATATAGGTGTTTACGCGTTGTTCGCAATTGCTAGTATATATAAGATATTAAGATAGATATATTACTGCAGCACTTATGTCGTAACATCTTGCAAACTTATAATCCTAGAGAAAGCCTCAAGTTCTCATAATAGATTTTACTAAGTGCTAATTGCTGCACTGAAGCTAAATTAAATATTTATAAAATACAGTGAAAAAATTAAATGCCTACCCGACCCAGCCAGGAGTTGAACCTGGGTCTTCCACAATCCGGGCGGCTGGACTGTCCATTATGCTACCGGGAAGGCTGACATAAGCACTGAATTTTTACACTGCTTTTTAATTTTTGAGTGCTTTATAGCGGCACAGTGCTATCTATCCAACGGTTATTGCAACCGATGGCTATCTTTACAGATGAAATACCACAAATTTTATCAAATTATCTATCACACATCGCTAAAGTAAATTTTAGTTTAAAAAAAAAGTACATTCACCCGTAGAACTTATTTTGTTACTCTCTTATGTGTGTACATAAACTTGTGAATAAAATAAATCAAAATAAATAAATGCCGTTCTGATAATTTCCTCAACACTTAACCTTTGAAATGCGCGAGCGACGATCAGCGCCGCCAAAGAATTATATTCTAATATGTCTGTATTCACGGGCGAGGACGGATTAAGCTATGCAATGCAGTCACCTTTGACAAAAAAGCGACTCTATAGCCGTAATTTGTTTGATAACTTTATATACTTCCGCGGTAAGAAAGCGTATCCTTAGCTGTATACTTTGATAACTCAGTATATTATTTAACGAAAAGAGAATAACATTTTACAAGCAAACCCCCCAAGAGCCCGCGAGGCGATTCCGGCGACCGCTAATTACATATACAGAGTGCACTCAACATTTCTATTCACGAAAACTAATTTCATACTATTGTTTGCTATTCGGCGAAGCAATGGCCGCCGAGAAACAATGCCACGGTAACTGCAACAAACGGTGTTTTTGTATGACTCAAGTTATGGCGGGCGGTGCGAGCACTTAACCGAATTAAACGTTCAAACGAAGTGTTGTTTGTATCAATTTTGATTTTAAACGGTATTAAAATTAATTGCATGCATTGTTCCTGAACTATTGTTGTGTTTTTAATTGGAAATATGCAAATTGTTCAGGCGTAAGAGCTTTTCTGCCTATAAGAGCTTTTCTGGCGGTAAGAGATTTTACTGCAACCTTCTTGTGGCAACAAATAGGTATACTATCCATAATTTTAAATATAAAAAGTTTGTTAGCGTTACAATGGCGAGACCATGTCCTCATTAAATAATATATTTAACGATCTACCCCCTCTTTGTACGATACTTAATATCATATGGTTGTCTCAGTAGCGTAAGACCCTATTCTAATTTAACGAGCCAAAAACATGTCGTCTGCCCGCAAGGCTATACTAATTTACATCTAATACGACCCGACAAATTGTCAGTAATGCCAACAGATCGTCTAAACATTCGACATAGTGAGAACATACTCTCATCTTCTTCCGAACAATTGTAGCGCCTCATATTAAAAAAGCTCTGCAGCGTACCTCGGCCACGAGCGCGAGAGTTTCACGACGCGACGAACGGTTGTCTAGTTCATTGCGCGTTGTACTACCGAAGTCAAAGAGAACGTTGATAAAATTAACGCAATAGATAGAGAAATCGCGCGCCGCGTCGCAATCCAATGGTCGTGTCTGAGTTATTGTTGAAACTCACTCTGCATCAAATTCTCACTTCTGGTGACTAATTTGAAGGTGCCCCGAGACTACCCTAAGTTGACACACAGGCACTAGTCGGCGGTGATAAGCCCGCACTCTCGCACCACCTGTTCTGCGGACACCGGGTTGAGGAACACTGCAAACAAATGGAATTATAAGGAAAATAAAGTAACGCCGGGTAAGTAGTGTTCTAGTAATTTTAGAATGCACCTACAATTTGAACCATCCAGCGGTAGAAATTTAAATCAATACCTATTATTTTTTATCTAATATAATATTATGTAAAAGAAAATAGTATTTTTAAAAAAGCACCTATGGACGTTATCTTAGAATTAAAGTGCAATTTGACAGATCACCTGATTATGGTAATTATAAGATTTTCAAAATTACTTTAAAAAAACTTTATGGCTAACTTAACTTCATATTGGCTGCTATCGCTCTAACGATACTTAAGCTCTAGCGAGAAGAAGAAATCTAGTACTACTTCCAATCAAGCGACAAGAGCAGTGATATCTGCCGCGACACAGTTTCATTTCAAATCAGCAGATACAGAGTAAATGTGCTTACACACAAATGAGCAGTCATTTACCAACTAAGAAAAATCGAGAAAACATTGAACCGAAAAGAGACGGCAAATTAAGAGAAGTAAAAGAATGATAGTGTAGGTATCTAACTAAATCTTAAGGGGGTGCAGCGCGGAAATTGAAAATTTACGTGTTTTTAAGTCACTGGTGCTAGGCGCTGAATAGGTCTTATACATTAAAAGGACAAGTGTAGGTTAGCTTGATCCTTTCACAAGGTCATGGTTGTCGTGGAATTTGAAACAAATACCCAGAAACTGCATAAACATTACGTAAAATAATGATATCTAAAAACTTATTTCTTCAGAAACTTTGTAAATATAGCCTAAATGAAACAAAGATCCGACATCAAAATGTTTGTATTGATATTCCGCAGATCACTGTTGTCTTATTTTTCCATTAAAAAACATGAATATGAAAATATTAAGACTTTTCTTATTTTTTACCCAAACGCCTATGATTTTACGAAAGTAAACATTGCTCTAATTAAATCACCAGCCTACTCTGTACAGATATTAGTGTGCGTGCGTATTCTTGTCGTGCGCCGTTGTCACACCACTGCCACGCGCCGCTCGCTCGCTATCATAAAGAAACTTGAAATTCGCAGTTTTGCGTCCGTGCTGCACCCCCTTAATCTACGTTATGTAGACTGTACATAACAATTTCTCTCTCACACTATTACCGCTCGAATTTTTATTATATTATTTTTATTATTGCACTACTTATTATTTTTAATTTTTTTTTTATTAATTAACGAAATCCCATTTCATCCTTTCGAACATCAACACGTAATTCAGTTATCCAAAATCTATATATTAATACGTGAAGTAAAAACTTTGTGGGTACAAAGTTTTTTACAAAAATTGCGCGAACGGAGGAGTATGAAATTTCGCACACTTATAGTTTATATAGAGAAGTTAAATTATGCATAAAAATACATTAGGTACACACACTACCATGTATTTGACACACACGCATATATACTCTTTTCAAAAATTTCAGAAATGGAAAAGGAGCGGCCGATATCTGTCAAAGCCAATCCATTATATCTTTTTAATTTTTCATTGCTTAGGATACAATCCGTGCAGCCTTAATAAAATTACGGTCGAATTTCGACCACTGGGCGACCACTAGTATTACTAAAAAGCTCTTCTCTGAATCGGCACAAAATAAGGAGACTGGTAGAAGGCAAACTTCACACAAACGCGCTCAAACAACGCACACATAGACAATCTCTCACAGACACGGAATCTCGCAACAACAGCGCTCTGTTCCGAGCTGTTCCAGCTGCTCAAGCGCGGTAGGTATTAAGCTTACCTTCTGGGCGGTAAGCTTAATACCTCCTTAAGTTTTCTATAATATCAGAGAGTCTGACAGAAATAAACTTACTTGCACTACCTGTGAATAGGTCCTGGTCGGGCAGTATGCTCGCCGCCGCGATGGCCGCCTCGTCCAGTACTATCACCTGAAAGGAGGTTGTCAACCATCATCATATTAAATAAATAATCATCATCACAAGCGCATTTTGTCTCCAATGCTGGGGTACTAACCTTTCATAGATGGAAACACCACATAGAGATCTAGCCATATACTAGCACGCTTGTCCAGTGCGGATTGGTGGTTGATAACGACTGCTAATGCAGCCGGACCAACGGCTTTACATGCCTTCCAAAGTAAAATGGAGTTCGAGACAGTAAATGTTTGATCACTCATCCAATGAGCGGTCTTAGCGATAGTTTCTTAATTTTAGTAATCGCAGACCGTGCGCGTTTACCAATTACCATCGAGCTCCTCAAGGTTGTCAATGCTTCAGATATTATCCCACTCTGGGGGAAGTTTGAAGAGTCTTCGGGTATACAATACACACAGAGGCGAAGGTTCTTCAAAGCGATGCGGTAAAGTTCGACGTATTGCGTCGCATTGCTTTGAATGTTGACTTAAGTACTTTTCACAAAGCAACTAAAGAATCTAACAGAAGCTTGTCACAGTCTAATCAAGTTATTATGACAATATGGTATTAAAGTGTTCAGAAGCGGCTTTTGTTGATGAATTATGTTCCAGAAAAGCAAAAAAATTTATAAGATAGTTCAGTAGAATTAATGTGTACTGTGCTAAAGTTTTCTTTTATTTTAAATTTCGTAAACTTCTTTTCATTTCTGCCTTTAACTACCTACCTGACGGGTAGTATTATTACTGGAACTGATATGTATGTACATCACTTAGTTACCAATTACCCTGGTTAACCATAAAAACATATTCCGCTCAATTACCTTAGGACATGATATTATCCTGGCCTCGTGCACGCGCTCCGGTTCTGTCCTCTCCTCTTCGAAGGTGGTGTGTCTTAAAGGCAGCAGGTCGATAGCATTGGCAGCCAGGGACCACAGATGCCCGGCCCCCTGAGGCGCGCGCGCCCCTTTACGAAAGTGGGGATTGATGGAGAGGTTGTGCCTGACGGAGTTCTTCCAGCGTTCATCGTTCGCCTTGTAGTAAGCGAAGCGGTCTCTGAAATTTAAAAAATGTATCTTACAAAATCAGAGCTCAAAAGTAGGTATTTATTTCTTCTAAGGTATAGTAGGTAGCTTTACAGTTGATAAAGCGCACTATATCTAAATAGATAAATATACGAGTACTGTACGCTTTTTCACTGTACCTAAAACCAGACATAACAGGAATGCTTTGCTGGACAAAATACCTGTTACTGCGTATCAATTGTAACTGGTCAGGGAAAGGCATAAAAATAAATTCTACTACCCGGCCGCCTCAAAGTAAATAAATACTACAGACTGCAGAGTACTTGTCACCTGTTGCTGTTAAAACACACAATTTGTGATGTTTACGACCATAAATATGTTAATATAGACTGGTTATCTTTGACGTTAGAATTTATTACAAACTGCCTAAATATATGATGCTGCAATCATATAGATGCTTGTGACTATACTATTTACACAAACAATGAAGTCATTTGTCTGTTAACAGACCAATGACTTCATTTTGTGTCATATTTGTAATGTTAACAATCAAAAATATTATCTGGTTCGTTGCACTTGTGCAATAATCTTAATAAAAAGTTTTAATGAGCATAAACCTTATTCCATTTGCTGTAGGAACTTCAAACTGACAAAACTATAAAACGTAAAAACACGTGATTTAAGTCGTACAATCGTAAACATTTTCCAATCACAGCTAAAGTTCGTGACTCGCTCTCGTGACGAACCGCGCGGCAAAGTTCTCGAGTCATAACCGCTCGCGATCGCTTGCTACGCTCTCGGTGAGCGCGTGATGTCGCCGGCTGGTACCGGTGATCGATTGCTCGCTCACCCGCGACCGATGAGCCAGCTTTATAAGCTACCAATCGGTGAATAAATAAGCTTGCAATAAATTGTACCGCGATAATATAATTTTGATAATTAACTGTAGCGTAAACTTGCAAAAAAAACCTTTGAAATGCATCAAAAGAAATAAACTAATGCTGTAGTGAAAATATAATGAAATTTTAGCCTAATTTCCCCTAATACTGGGCAAAAGCCTCTATCATTAAAATCAAGTCATTACTACAACTGATTATTAGGTTATTAGGTAATTCAATACGCTTATTATGCTTCGAAAAATATGACACACTTTTCCTGACCTGAGAATCGAACCTAGGACCTCCGAATATAAGGTCGAGAGCGTATATCCATTTGGCCACCGAGCATGATAAAATTAAAACACCACTTTAACTTTTTGAGTTACCGGTAGATTTACTTGGCGAATATTATAGAACAATAATATAAATCAAGATCATTGATGCAATTATCTAAGGGCCTTACAAATAAACAAAGAATAAGCTTGGAATAGTTATTCCGAGTTTTATCTCTTTTACTCTAATTTGAAATTAAGTTTACATGACAGGAACAAAACACGGATTAACTATTCAGAGCTTATTCTTTGTTTATTTGTAAGGAGGTAAATGTTCCAGGCTGTAAAATTTATTTGCAATACTGGCAACTAAGTTTTTTATTAGTATTTTAATAGCTGTATTTGTAGCGTAAAATCGTCTCTGTGTAGAGTCAAACTATTTTAGTTCAGGGCATTGTTGATTAAGTTCCGATTCTGCACTACATGATTCTAAATGTATGCTTCATCGATATTAACTCTAACACTAACTTGTTTGTCATACACGCTCGGTGAAGCTTCGACAAGCATCGGTCAACCGGTTGATTAAACCGATTATGTAGCGAATGCACAAACCAAAGCAATGTGAACATCAAATAGGCTGGCGACAGACAAACAGACTGCCGGACATGGCGAAACTATAAGGGTTCCTTGTTGACTACGGAACCCTAAAAACGGTACCCATTATAAAAGTTTATACCTATAGTTAAAGAGTATTATATTTTAGTATTAAAACTAAAATTTTGATAATTCACGAACAATCAGAATGTTTTAATCAAAACTTTTATCAAAATTATAAGGGAAGGCTTAGACTTAGTCTGTATTATATTTTATGATTTTTAAGAAGCCTTGGGGAGTCCTCAAGCCTAGTTAGAGAACAATGAAATCAAAAATAGGTCGAGTGATGATAGAATGTTTCTCGGTAGACGTGCCTACTTCGTTTAGACTTAATATTTTATGTCGTGTTTTTGTTCATATTATATTACAGTGCTTGAGAGACGTTTAAATATGTTTAAGCAGTCTTTGTTCTCAATTAAGTATTTCTGTTCTTTTGTAAGATGTATGTTAGTTTCTACACACACACACGCACACTAACAAAATCAGTTTTGAGAACCATTATAAAAATACCGTAGTTATTGTAACAAATAATTCAATGTCATTATTTTAATATTCACACTGTTACGTTTTAAGATTATAATAATAAAGCTAACAAATAAAAAACAATAGTTGGCACAGCCGGGACTAGAATTCACAATCTTTTACCATACGGGCAAAAATAACTAAACTGTCGTCAAACTGTCGTTAATTTTTTTTGTATTATGGAAAATAACATACAATAAACACTACACGTTCAAACTTTCGCGTTTCATTATTATACTAGCTTTTAGCGGGACTTAACGCTACTAAGTTTCTGAGAAAAGCCAAAATAAAAATAAAGATACAAATAAGATAAGATATTGTTAGACTAGTTTACCATATTTGGTAAACTAGTCTAGCAATTAATAAGTTCTCTAATCTGTAACCTATTTCTACTTGAAGCATCAAATTTTTCGAGCGGCGTATATTTCGTAGAGCGACTCCCGCAGCAAGGGGCACATGAGCCGGTGTCAATCGGTCGACTGCCCTGATTGCTGCGGCGGGTGGCGGCAACTTTTGCAGTTTGGCACCTGACAGGTCATGCTTGAGTTGAAAACGATTTCATTACACGATAGCCAAATAAATGAAGTCTATTAATGTTTTATTCAGTTTAAACTCTTATGAATGTCACGACAAACGCCGTTAGTTCATATGGGAAACCAAGCCCCGAGAAAACTGGCAAGTAACTCAAGAAAGACATTTTATTTCTCCATTTCTTTTAAAGCGTCAAATATTCGAAAACGCCTTGCCTATTGGATGACACGTTTCAATACAATTTTTTTTTAAAACAGACCCAAAACATACGATTAATAAATTATTTTGTAAATGAGTACAAGAAATCAATTGTACAAAATAGTAAGTCAAGTTCTGGCGTTAAGTCCAAAAATATTAACTTGATCAAAAAATACTCATTTCGAAAAATACAATACTTATAGTAAATAAAATAAAAAATAAAAAATATATTTTTTTTAAATATCTTTAAAACCCTTTTTAAAGTTAATTTAGAATAAAATTAATTTAACTCTCTTAATCTAGAGCTAATTTATTTCCTCTGTAATTTTGACGTAACATATTAGAAACACCAATTTTTTCTATTTATATAGCAATAAAGTAACATCGACCGATTTAATAATTTCAAAATTATCTGTAAGATTCAAAATTCGCGCCCCCAGCCCAGTCCCTTTTAATGAGGATGGCGCCCAGGCATTTCAGTCATTATACGGTTGACTAGTTCGAACAAAGGGTGCACCCTTCACACCTGTTCGGTCACGTTCGGGCTCGTCGCACGTGTTCGGGGAGTCGGGCGATTAATATGTTTAATGCCCGTGATTGGCTGTTTTTCCCGGCCGCTCAGCCGATAAAACTGTACAAAATTCAATTAAAAATATATTCTCCTTCTAAGTCGGGCACTCTTGGCATAGTGGTCGTGGTAATGAGTGGGTCCTGGTGAGTGATAGCTCTCGCAATGCGTCTCTATTCTCTCTATTGGGAGCTTTGTGAGAGCAAGCGGTCATTGTGGATTGAGGATGAGGTCTGCCCATCGGGTTGGCGAATGACCACGGGATCTCTTGCCCTCGACTCTGCCATGAACTACTATACGTTCCATTGAGTCCTCTTTGTGAGTTATGTGCCCAAGAACTTCAGTATTCGTATTTAAACAGTCGACGACAATCACTTTTTGATGTGAAGTTTTTTAAGGATCGATACGTTGGTACGGCGAGCAGTCCGCGGAATCCTCAGTAGACGTCTCCAGCTCGGGTCGGCGAATGACCACGGGATCTCTTGCCCTCGACTCTGCCCTGAACATTGAGTCCTCTTTGCGAGTTATGTGCCCAAGAACTTCAGTATTCGTATTTAAACAGTCGACGACAATCACTTTTTGATGTGAAGTTTTTTAAGGACCAATACGTTGGTACGGCGAGCAGTCCGCGGAATCCTCAGTAGACGTCTCCAGCACCACATCTCTAGTGCATCGATTTTTCTCCTTTCCTTCAATCTCAAGGTCCATGTCTCTGCTCCGTAAAGAACAATTGGATTGACGAGACTTCGCATCAGTCGCACCTTAGTAGATTTAGTTATTCTTCGGTCTATAAAAATATATAGTTAATGTTAAATCCACTAAGTTGTTCATTTATCAAGCTTTGATGCAGCATGCGAGAACCGCGCTCAAATATATACCTACACATCCAGAAAGAGTGATGAACGCAAGCAAAGATGCACTTACACAAAAGGAGTACCCGAACGCGTTTCCCCTTCCACAGTGCATTCTCAGGATCTGTTGTCGGGTCGACATTAATACTACTTTGCTTATATATCTCTACTGCTTATTATTTAAATTTAACAACTATTAAAATTAATTAATAACTATAACCATTAAAAAAGTCCTTTGTAATTCACTTAGAGGAGAAGGAAATAAGTCTACTTAATTCGCAATCAAGTTAAAGTTGTTGAGCGACAATATAAAAAACAACTTGTCCATAATATAGTAACATAATAATCTATGTGTCTTACAAATAAACAAAGAATAAGGTCCAAATAGTTATTCTGTGTTTTGTCTCTTTTATTAAGGGTGGATTCGACCAAACTTGAATTTATACGAAATTAACTATACCAAGAATATATCTATTCCAAGATTTTATTCTCGAGTAAAGGAATGGTCATTTATCCACGCAATCCACAGATCAGTTACTCTTGGAATTGTTATTTTTCATTATTGAGTGAATAGTAAGTAAATGGTGAATGAACATATTATCCGGCCAATGGCCATTGTTCTACAAACGAACTATTTAAAAGGCAAAGTCCTGACAACTCTATTTTGTCGTATAGAGCATAACTGTAGCTGTCAAAATCGAATGTCAATGTCATGTGGTACGCGGACGCCATTAAAATACTCTCGCATTATCTCTGTTATTCCACGCTGGACGGTGGTATAGTGACTATTCTCGAATAGGCAAGTTACTCCGAGAATAGTGCGTGGTAAAACGAAATTTCGATTTAAAATAACTAATGATTTAATCTAAGAATAAAAGTTACTCACGCTTGGTCGAATCCACCCTACTCTAATTTGAAATGACGTTTACATGAATAACTATTCGGATCTTATTCATTGTTTATTTGTAAGGGGCTATATCTATCTCTATACCTACTATTAATAAAGAGATAAAGTTTGTGACATTGTTTGTTTGTTTGTGGAGGGTATTACTTATTATATAATATGACTAATCTTTATGTAAAGTCTTGAGGTAAGTAACAACGAAAAAACAACTTTTTAAACGAATTTATTATTACAACGCAGCTTCTTACACCAACAAATAATCTCTGGAACCGCTGGTCCAATTCCAAAAATTCTTCCACTGATATAATGCTACTTTCCCTGCGGGTAACATAGACTAACAGACGGTTTCTCGAACGCTGATCATCTTCATAATTAACTAATCAATGATCAAATCTCTAATCAAGTGTAATTTGGGTTGCTTGAACGTTGATTACGTACTTTGATTTTGAACAGAGATTAGTTGACAAATCTGTCAAATATTTGAAGTAAATCAAGCGATTTGACAAACGTCAAACATCAAAATGGGTTTCTGAAACGCTGATTAGGCATTTTTCTTTGGTCAAGCGCTTGTCAAATCAACGATCAACTAATCTGTGATTTTGCTCTAATTAGCTGAAATAATTACTACAAATTGATATGTTTTGCTAAGTTCTAAACCAGGTACATCGAAAAATTCAACAGGTTGGTACTCCAAAAGTGGTTTTTATTATATTTCACAATACTTACGGTTCGTTTTATCAATAAAAAATATACTTGTAAATTAAAATAACCTCTAATAATTTAGGATGTCGCTTTCGGATGTAACAGTGAGCAGCAGCAGTGAATCTGATGAGGAAAACACACCTGGACCCTCAAGGACGTTTTTGCATTTATTTTCAATTATTGACTATGAGTTAAAATAGTATCTACCAAAAACACAAATGTTGATAAAGTTTCCACGAGAGGGATTTGAACCTGCGCCCTTCTGACATACCGGGTCAGGTGCTCTTCCAATTGAGCTATCGTGGTTCTAACAAGCCTGACCCGGTATGTCAGAGGGATGCGGGTTCGAATCCTGCTTGTGGAATTTTTTTCAACATTTGTGTTTTTGTAATTTTAGTATCTACCAAATTGTAATACTTGTTTTCTTTACCCATACACGTAATAATTTCTACAATAGGGAGGTATAGATATCAAAGTGATGAAGCAGTTCTTCGTCACTTTGACCATCACAAAATTTCCACACTTGGCAGACGGGTGGTTGAAAACTGGTGAAATCGCAGCCAGTGTTTGCTGCTACTCATCACCTCCTGGATTCGTATGAAAATATGCCAGGACTCCCATTATTTTTATATTCAAAACTCGCCAAGGCATGGAGGCAGAATGTCACCAAACTAATCATCATATCAGCCTGAGATCACCTATGTTGTGTAGGGCCCCTTTCGCTTGAGCATAATACTTATAAATAATATTTCTATAAACAATTAAAGAAGAAATCAAAGGAGAAAAAATTGGTGAAAAGGAATTGGAAAACGGCTCTTACTTGTCAACTAAAGCAGTCAGTATTAGTTTTTCTCTTTCAGTATAGTTTTTCCCTCTGCTGATAGCTTTACCGTCATAATCATCAGCTTGGTTTTCTTTCAATTTCCAAAAATATTTTACAATATAATATTCAAACGTAAGCAAACAAAGATTCGCGGCAAAAGCATGTGACATTTTTGACGTTTAGGAGTGAATGATTGAATGAAAATATACACTGATTTGATAATCGTAAGATGATCATTGATTAGCTAATTTTTGTGTAATCAGCGTTCATGCAACCCGATTTGATTTGAGCAGTGTGTCAAGTTAATTGCTTTGTCAACTGATTTGGGATTTGATCAGCGTTCGAGAAACCGGCTGTAAGTATATTTTATTTGGAAAAAAAGTTTTTTTTTTTAGTTTGTGATTCAAACTATCGAATTTTGTATGAACAATACTTTCGTATTGTGGATGAAGTCGCGGGAAAAGTGCTAGTATCAGTAAAGTGTTATCGCAATCTTACGGTATACACATACATGACTCAAAGTTAATGTGCTCTCAAACTGTGAATAAGCACCGCTGAATTCACTTAACCGCTTCATGTTTGATGAAATTACGATTTGCCTTACATATTGAGACAGTATACAGTATACTCAAAAAGCTTTCCACCCAATAACCTCAGTAGCGATAAATTCATGAATCACTTTCCCACGCGCGTGCAAAATCGATAAATTCACCGAATGCCTTGCCGATAATGAATTAATAACATTGCTCCCATATTTACGCTCCGATAACCATCTCAATCCCTGTGTTGACAATTAGATAAGCGAATCCCTCCCAACGGGCCGTAGTGATTACAAATATACCTTCGCGCGGTTTCAAGTGCTAACAATTATTACATCGATTTGGAGTAGGGATGCGCAGCGCTTTAGAGCTTTATCGATATTTTTTTTTATTGTATTAGTATTATTATTACGAGAAGCTCGATGGCGCAGTGGTTAACGCGCCAGGTCTACGAGTGCTAAGGTTAAGCAACTTTCGCAAAGGCCGGTCATCGAATGGGTGACCAAAAAATTATCATCTCGAGCTTCTCCTTGCTTCGGAAGGCACGTTTAGCCGTTGGTCCCGACTGCATTAACAGTCGTTAACAACCACCAATCCGCACTGGGCCCGCGTGATGGTTTATGGCCCGTTCTCCCTATCCATCCATAGGGAAGGCTCGTGCCCCTGCAGTGGGGACATAAAATGAGATGATGATGATTAGTATTGTTTAAATTTACAACAATTATTATTAAAAAATAAATTTGAAAGAAAAGAGTATTTTATTTTCTGTCAGATGTCTGAGCTCTATGAATATACAAACATGTTATTATAACATAGGAAACATTTTTGTTATTTTTCATCAAAATATTTTTTACGAATTAACCTTTTAATAAAACAAATTACTATTAAAACCACTTTGGTTTTCACATTTACTAACTTTACTGAATAGTAAATGGAATTCATGGTGCTAAAATATTTTTACCTATAATATTTTGTTCAATATCCATAGTATCCATAATATCATCGATAAAGTCCAGCACGTCCCTACTGCCTATCAGTGTAATAAAAAACCGATTACGCATTACATGCATGAAACATCCAATATTTAAGCCTGCACTGCGTTAGGTCCTTATAAAAGATTTAATTTTAAATATTATAAATAACAAATGAAATAATTACTTAGCTAGTTATTTATATATCGTCTTTTTTCACAATTTTAATAATGATTAGGTACTGAAAGACGTTACTTTTTAAGTAAGATTATTTTTTAATTACTTTACTAAGTTTCTTTGGTAAAAAGTTTTGAGGTGTACTATCAAGTATATTTTTTATAAGTAACTAATTAAAGTAAAACCCAAGCTTTTAAAAGAAAGCTTTACTAACATCATCTTAAGAAACCTGTCTTTTATGTATTGGAATATAATTATAATTATAATATCGGAGAAGAATGGAAGTAATAATATATATACTTTACTATTGAGTGTATGAAAGTAGCTTTTTCATATAGTTACCTGTAACTACCTATAGCCAACAACTAGCAGACTAAAGCTGGTAAATAAAAGAGAAACACTAAGTGAATATTTAAAAACACCGGATCGATCTAGTGAAGGCTGTGAATTTCTAGAAGTAATTGCTAGAAGAAACAAATGTTTGGTTGATAGTGTAAGCGTATACCTAGTGGTTTTAATACTTAGTACCTGGATGACCGAGCTTTGCTCGGTATTTTTTTATAGATAAAACGACGTTTTCTCAAAATGAAACCTAGCTAGATCGATTTATCGCCCCCGAAAACCCCTACATACTTAATTTCATGAAAATCGTTGGAGCCGATTCCGAGATTCAGATTATATATATAAACATAATATACAAGAATTGCTCGTTTAAAGGTATTAAGGCCCCAGTACACAATGGCTCATCGTGGGCCATGCTTCGCAATGCACAACTGTAGGCCACGATCACTTGGTGTTTACACAATGGCCCATTGCTCATTGCTGCCTGGCGAAGCACTTGCTATGGACGTGAAAGTAATTACGACCGCGGCTATTTATTTATATACTGCTTACAAATATTACAAATGTGTGTACCGCCACAAAGTTATTAAAAAAATATAGTAATAAGTAAGCATATGAATTTTCTTGAAAATGAATATTCAAGAAAAATAAATAAAGACTAACAAATTAATGAATACAGCTAGAATGAAAAATATGAAGTTAAATTGATCGATTGGTTATGGAATTATATTATATTATATTGTTGAATATCAATTGAACTACACTTGGTGTACTATTCCAACACTGGTATTTGTTTGTAATGAAATGACCTTGTAAAGGAGTACGTTTATTTTATTGTATGTTGTAAAATTATGATAAATGTGTGTTATGCGGGATAATTGGGATTAACCTTATACCATATGGTCTAAGGGATTAACCTGATCTAACATATAAAATAGAAACACAAAAATAATTGTAGTATATTAAAATAAATATTAAATCACTTAATATACTACAATTACTATATTTATTTATAATCCATCAGGATTATTAATAAAAGTTATTTTAATCTAGTTAAATATTTTCATACGCTTTTATAAAGTCACATCTTCGATTTTAAATGAACAAACGCAACAAAAAAGTGCACTATCACCAAAGTAAACAATGGGCCATTTTGTGAACACCACAGGCCATGCTACGCCACGATTCCTTTGAAGTGTGCCCAAAAAACCGACAACTGCCCGATTGCGCGCCATCATGGCCAATTGTCCGCCACTGTGTACCATTGCCCCCTGTACACAATGGCGATGGCCTGTAGTGGGCCAGCACACGCCAATGTGTACTTGGGTCTTTAGATGTATGTACCTATTGAAATTAAACACTTTTTTGATATATTGTTTTCTAAAGTTTACGCGAACACTACACATTTAAACACTTTTTTGATGTTTTTTGCAAAGCAAGCCATGGACATCAGCAACATCAGAGACGTTGCTTTTGTGTTGCCCACCTGAGAAAAACTTCTTTATACCCCAATTGAAAGAACACTTTTTACAAATCTACTCTATTATACTTTTACAAATTACGAGTTTTTTCATTTACATGAAAAAACTCGTAACTTTTTTGTAATGTTTGTAAAACTTTACACAACAATATAGTTGTCCCATCTTTACTATCTAGTAGCAAAAGTACAAACTATCTTTAGCTGCTAACTTGAGACTATGAAATAAAATAATATGATGAACCTAATTATTGTAACCATTTCAAAATCCCAGAATTCAAAATATTCAGTTCAGTTTACAATCAGCTCTTATAAATGACTTCTCCATTTGTTTGTAGGTCTACATGGTGAGACCTTGAGCTGAAAAGAACTGAAAATAAACTTTTCTCCCCTTCTCTTACAGCGTCTAATATTAGAAAATGCACTCCTTACCAGAAAAGTTCCAAAAGTCACACCCCAGACCATAAAAGCTAAGTGGACTGTGTACTTATTGCTAACTTACTTATTTCATCGAATGTGGAAAGTAATCTTAAACACAAGACCGTCCATGACCCAGTCACACGTTTCCAAATAACCAAACTTCCGACTGGATTACAAAGTACAAAATGGTACCACAAAAGACATTAACAGCCCATTATGTATGTATCGGAGCAAACAACAAAGGCTCTATTACTTAATGACACCGAAAATGATATTAAGCTGGCTCCTATTGTACTCGTAACTCGATATTAGCTCCAAATATACCATTGTTCGTAAAATTTCGACTTCGAGCTTTCGATGTCGGAGTGAGACATAACTTGAATAGTGTAAAGTATATTCAGCCGCTGTTAGAAAATTCGATGATCACTGTTTTAAGATGCCATTTAGAGAGGGCATTTAGTTTGATTTATAACGTACATAAAACAATGAAAAACTTAGCAAACTTGCAAATTAGAAAGTAATCTATGTTCTTTATATCACGCGTAAGTAACAAATTCATGGCCCACGAGATTTTGAGCAGAAAAATGGAAACATTTACTTAATCTATGTAACGTCGCGTACTACAATGCTACTTGAATACCTAGATATAAAATTGATAATGCCATAAAAATAATAATCAATATGACTTACGAGATCCACTGGTAAATGGCTGACACAGTCAGCTCGCCTTTTTCCCTCAAAGCCCTTTCTATCAGCTCCGGGTAAGTGTAGGGCGGTTTCCTCGGCGCTGGCGGGGTGTCTGGCACCATGACCTTCGGCTCTTTCTTAAAAATCGGTCCATCATCAGGCAATTTGACGTTCACAATCTCGTCAAGGCGAAAGTTCAAGAGCCACGCGAGACTGGCGCATTCGTTGTCGTCTTCTGTCGGCGATTTGGAGGACTTCCTCCGCCTCCACCTTGGTCTGTCACCGATCTTGACGGAGGACATTTTGACAGTGTGACGTTTTGACAGTGCTACTGCGGTGGTGCACAGAGCGCGTCTGGATTTGGAACGCGCGTCAATTGTTTCGTGCCAGCCAGCGCTATCGCTGAAGCTCGCGGATGGCGGCGAGGTTGAGCGCGTGCCGTGCCAATAGGGTGTTTATTGTTGTGTGCAACATTTAAAAATAATAAAAGCTGGGACGATTGTTTTTTTTTATTTTGAGCATAATAAACCTTATTTTATATTTTATGTAAATTAAATGTGTCTTTATTTGTCCCGTGAATTCTTTTAATCGTCGAATTATTTTCCGCTCGTCCGCGAAGGTTTCGGTTCTGCAAAAACCTTCACGGAGCTTACTCCGTTTGGTATAAACCTTATTGAATATGTCGCACTTGGTTTTGGTCTTAAATAAGTCGATAACATGTTATGGCATGAACTACGAATAATAAGTTATGGTAACTAAATCAGGCTTTAATTAATTATGCAAGTTACAATATATATGTCTCTAAATATTTTTTACATCGTATAAATGACTGTCATTCTTCATAAAAATAAATCTTGCGATTTAATTGTCTATTTCCATTTTACAGCCATAAAACTTTGGTTGGTTTAATGCTCTAAGCCATAAAACGACCACGCCAAAGCTATAGCTTACATACGGTAGCAAGGTTAAGCGAGTACCGTGAAAAAAGGTCGCATATTGTTATTTGACATATTTAAAAAGGTCTGACTATATCAATTTTGATACAAGTTTTAGTTTTTCTTAAATCAACTTTACAGAATATAAAGATTGGGTCCAATCGAAGGCCTTATTCTTAGAAACAACAACATGGTGTCCCTACTTAGGTACTAACTATGACAGACACACTAGACACAGCTATCAAAATAACTGGTTGAAAAATTTAAGCAGAAATGAGAGGTCTTATGTAAATTTTCAGTCAGTAGGTAGGTACTCTAAAAACGCTAAGATATATATTTTACTCTTAATGTGCTCTTATATTTCTTTCTGTGTCACGTCATATTGCTCACTTAAAATTGTCTATCGAAAGAAACATCATATTTTCTCATCTATAAATAATGTCACTTTAATAATTGAATAGCCCTTCGTCCTCAGAGAAAACGTAGCATTATAACTTATCAAGCATTGTCTGATCATAACAATCGATTGTATCTTAAAAATCCTTTGTGTTTTTATATTCTAACATCTTTAGCTTGTTATTTCATTTGTGTATTTATATAACTGTATCTTTTATCCGTTTCGTCTATATGCCTTATGTTAAAAAAATAGTCAGCCACCTGTGTCATTGTAGAAACACAATGTATATTTATAAGATGTAACTGACTAGCTAATCAGCTCACAGGCAAAGCCAGAATCTTCAAGCTTCAGTCCTTTACAAGGCTACAAAGGCGAAAGACGGTTCCCGACGTATTTTTTGTCTGTGAAAATATATCATTTAAAACCTGTGCTTAGAACTATAATAAAAAATCTGCGCTGTTCTACGCTTCGTTGCCTGCGTCTCAGCATACGCTCAGCCTAATTATTTCGTAGGTCTACACCACAGCACTTCTGACACAAAAAGTACTGCAGAAGTTAAGCTTCATACATGTGTGAGTTGCTCGAGCACGATATGTATTACGCGTACCTTCTGGGTCCTTCTTGTTTTGTGCCACAGACTTGAAGCGGGCGTCTTATTCTAAGTGATATGATGTACTTAACTACTTTTTAAATATTTATAAAATACTAGCGGCCTGCTCGCGATCTCGTCTGCTGGAGTACCGGGTCCAATTCTATTGATAACACAACGCTATAGTAAGTTATACTTTTTTATTTTTAAGTGCTAATTGCTACACTTAAGCTGAATTAAATATTTATAAAATACAGTGAAAAAAATATTCGATTCGTTTCCTGGCTGGGTCGGGTAAACATTAAATTTATTCACTGTATTTTATAAATTGGTATTTATTTCAGTTTCAGTTAAGTTAATTTAATGCATTCATAAATATTCAAGTGTAGCAATTAACACTTAAAAATAAAAAGTAAAATTTACTACAGCGTTTTGTTATTAAATTTGTAAGTAGTATTTTATCTGTAAAGATGAATCTGCATAGCTAATCAGTTGCAATAACTGTTGGATAGATGGCACTGCTGCCGCTAAAAAGCAGTGAAAAAGTTCAGTGTTTGTGAATAAAGTGTTAATTCAGAGTTATTATTTTAAGACCAATGTACGCAACATAGGGCAATAAAAGAATTTCAATTTCAATTTCAATTCCCGGTAGCATAATGGTCAGTGCAGCCGCCCGGATTGCGGAAGACCCAGGTTCGATTCCTGACTGAGCCGGGTAGGCATATATTTTATAAATATTTAATTCAGCTTAAGTGTAGCAAATATAACTTAAAATTAAAAAATAAAAAATAATTACTTTTTGTTCCTATTTTATTATATTATTTTACCACGTAACAAATTTAAATAAAGTATGCATAGGACTGTATTATAGGAGCTCGATAGCGCAGTTGGTTAACGCGCCCAGTCTGCGAGTGCTGAGGTTAAGTAACTTTCGCAAAGGCCGGTCATCGGATGGGTGACCAAACATTTATCATCTCGAGCTCCTCCGTGCTTCGGAAGGCACGTAAAGCCGTTGGTCCCGGCTGCATTAGCAGTCGTTAACAACCACCAATCCGCACTGGACCCGCGTAGTGGTTTATGGCCCGTTCTCCCTATCCATCCATAGGTAAGGCTCGTGCCCCAGCAGTGGGGACATAAAATGAGCTGATGATGATGATACTAGTTTGTCTGCGCTGGCATTTTTAGCAATAAAAAATATTACTACCACCGTAGCCTACGGTCCGTAGGACGATGACCCACAAACTTTTGTTGAACAAATCTGCTCTTCCAATTGAGCGATTGGACTACAATAGTAAACAATTTCAATAACTAGTTTTTTATGCTATTTACCGAGACTGGTGTCAAAAATGATTTGTTTATTTTCGAGTCATCGAGTCTCTTCCCCTTTGATTGTTCTTTTTTTAATCTTGCCCGGTTTCCGAACGACTACGCTTGTGAACAGAGCGACACAGTACAAAACAGCGGTGAGCTTGTACCGTCACCAACGAAAGTCGCACCACTTTAGTACCATGCCGTAATAACATCATTAATAAGTATAATAAGTATGTATTTATATATTTTAAGTATGTTTATCCGTTGTCTAGTAACCATTTAACGAGTTTCATAACAAAGCTTCTCTTGGGCTAGATAATTGGTGTGAATGTAGGAATATTTATTTATTCATTTATTTTATTTATTAGAGATTGACAAGCGTCTGTTGGATTCATTCTTTGCTTTGACAGAGTAAGTACCAAAGTGTTCAGTGAAGTCGGTTACTGACTGTACGAGTATAGATAGCCGCGAACACATTGGCGGGCGGTGTTGTTTTGCTAAAACAATTGTTTTTCGCGCGGGGACTTGTTTGTTCTGTTGCTGTGCATCGTCAACAGCGTTGGACTTTCCATCCAATACCGTTTGGCAAACATCGGCTCCACGTATTTGCTTATTGTATCACCAAGGTATCGCCTCGTACGCGTGGATGTAAAATTTGGCAAAGTGTTTGCACATTTTGATTATGCGAATAATTGCTATTCGATTTGTGATCTCAAAAATATTTATATTATTTTGTTTCGTATTAATTTGCTTAACGCCTCGGTTGAGGAGCTCAATGGCGCAGTGGTTAACGCGCCCGGTCTGCGAGTGCTGAGGTTAAGCAACTTTCGCAAAGGCCGGTCATCGGATGGGTAACCAAAAATTTATCATCTCGCGCTCCTCCGTGCATCGGAAGACACGTAAAGCCGTTGGTCCCGGCTGCATTAGCAGTCGTTAACAACCACAAATCCGCACTGTGCCCGCGTGGTGGTTTATGGCCCGTTCTCCCTATACATCCATAGGGAAGGCTCGTGCCCCAGCAGTGGGGACATAAAATGAGCTGATGATGATGATGATGATGAACGCTTCGGTGGTCGAATGGTAAGCGCTAGGCTTGGTACCCGAAGGCACCGGGTTCAATTTCCAGGTCGGGCTAAGTGTGTTTCAGATTTTTCGATGCATCAAAGCTACTGGTGGCAGAGAGATAAATGTTCCGAAATATCCTAAGCCCGGCGACCAAACGCAAGGACGGGACCTGGAGGAGACTGAGGAAGAATGCGAAGATAAAGGAGCTCGCGGCCGAGTCGAACATAATGGGCAAGACAAAGTCGGCTAGACTGCGCTGGCTCGGCCACGTTGAGAGAAAGGAGTCGGATCGGGCTGCGAAGAGAGCACACCTGGGCAGACCACCGGGAAGCGCTCGTGGGACGCCCCAGGTATCACTGGATAGACCAGGTTGAGAAGGATCTTAGCCACCTCCAACGGCCGGACTGGCAAAAGGTGGCTGAGGACAGAGCATTAGTGGCGAAATCTTGTGTCGGAGGCCAAGATCCACTTCGGGTCCCTGAGCCCGCACAGTAAATATCATAGCCCGGGTTTGTGATCTCCAACCCGCATTTGGCAATCGTGGTGATTTAAGCCATTACCCATCAATTACAGCGATGACTTGATTTCAATGATAGGCCTTTGCCCAGCTGTGGGACAGTTATAGGCTATTTACTTTACTTTTTAATTGTTTGCATAAAGATTTTGATTGAATTTATTGTTATAAGCCCATTGGCTTATAACAATAAATTCCGAGTGGAGACAAATTGCAAAGCTCAGCCTCAGCTCTCGCCCAAATATTGTTCAATTTCCAGGTGAGGCAAAAAGTCTTTCTGATTTTTCTATGCATAGCCCGGCAGGCTTATTACCAATGATCGGAGTAGGTAGAACGATTTGGGGTCAGTGATCTGAGACGTGTATATTAATATGGATACCCCTTCGGAATTCCAATTTTTTTTTTAATTAAGACTATTATTAATGATATTATAAAATTATGAGATCTGATGTGTTTGTAGATATCACAAACCAGCATTTGACAAGCGTAGTATAAAGTAACCCATCAGTTGTAGCGATCACGAGATTTTAATGTGGCTAGCTCCAGCTCCCTAGCTCCAGCTTTGGTGGGACAGTCTGAGGCCATTTACTTACTTATTTTTTTAATATTCACAAAGATAAACGATTTAAAAGTATTGGTATCTAAAATTATATATCCTATATGTGGAGATTTGTAAATGGTATTGGTTAACACACATTGTCTAGTTATAACTGATATTTGACTGTAAATCTTCCAACAATCAAATAAATAAATGAAAATAAATAAATTATCACCGTTTGAAGTTAGTTTTAATTGCGAACTTATGTAGTGTGTTTTCTATTGTTACCATAAAAAGTTTTTTACAAAGTGAAATGTGATAATTAGAAATGTAAAATTGAAAAAGCACCTTAATATCTATATTTATATTGAAACGAGATTAATCTTTCCTCAGATTCACAGTTCACAGAAAACGTTTCCTATAATAACATTTCGCATACATTTCGAATCGCCGAGCCGTTAATTCACAGAATTACGTTTCTCTTATTTTATCTACTTATAATAATATAATATTTAATTAGCAGATAATTAATTAGCAGTTAATTTATTTTTTATTACTATAAATAATGGTACCTACCCTACGTAGTTATTTTTAATAAAAAATATAAACTACAATAGTATTAATACAGAAACACATTTCATTACGGAACATTTGGCAGTAATTACAAATTACAAATGTAAGCATATATATGGTAGGTAGCCTGCACCACAGATCCTTCACTCTTACTTATAAATTTACTACTAAAGCATTATTTATCTATACTAATATAATAAAGCTGAAGAATTTGATTTTTTTTATGTTTGACCGCGCTAATCTCTAGAAATACCAGTCGGATTTGAAAAATCTTTTTGCATTTGATAGTCCAATTTTTGTGGAAGGCTATTACTATGACCCTTAAAAAAGACAGAAAGAACCGGTCGGCCTGTCGGGTCGGTTGTGATAGTTGGCGGGGACAATCACCAGCCAAAGCCACGTCCGCTTGGTTGATGATTGTCCCCGTATGTGACAAGTATCAATATTCAATGTATTTATAAATACTCATTTATTATAGATTTTATTATTTAAGTCTAGGTATCGGACAAGGAAATATTTCACGTTGCATTCAACATTGCTCATATTGTATTCTGGGATCTTAGAGCTTGTTTTTTTTCTTTGCAGTTATTTCTTATATTAGTCCGGTTTTTACGAGTATATAATTGTTTTTTATATAGTTGTATTAGCAGTCGGGTTTTTTGTTTTATTTTAATAATTTGGATTATTCCAAAATTTTTACTTTTGTAAAGTAAATAACCAAGCATTTCAAGTTTGTGTGTATCTGTGTATATTTGTTGCTTCTTCACGCTGCAACGGATGGATGGATTTGGATGAAATCCAGCATACAAATAGTTTATAACTTGGATTAACACATAGGATACTTTTTATCCCGATGTTCCTACGGGAACGGGAACCACGCGGGTGAAACTGCGAGCGGCTGCTAGTTGTCAATATAACGAAACTCTTGACGTCTAGTACTTTTGACTGACTAGTTCTTTGAGTTTTTTAAACATGAGAATAAAATCTGCTAATATTCCCGAAAACAAAACACCGTAAAACATTGCTGTACATGAAAATTATTAACTACATCTACGTCCATAGAAAAATTGGCCATATCCTTTAAATTCCGTAGATGTTGTAGTTCGTTTAAAGAATTTTGATCGTGTGGTCGATCTAACAATTTTTTGGGCTCCTTGGACTACTAATAGCTAACCCGGCCAATGTTTTTACTTTTTTTTTTTGTTTTTTTTATAGCCTACAGTCAAAACAAATCTAAAGACACCTCACATGTCGTTTGAGCTGTAGGGCGTGCCAAAGAAACAGACATACATACAAACATAGTAGATACATACATACATACATACAGACAGACATACATACATGCATACATACATACATACATATGTACATACATACATACATGCATACATACATACATACATACATACATACATACATACATACATACATACATACATACATACATACATACATACATACATACATACATACAAACATACATACATACATACATACATATATACATACATACATACATACATACATACATACATACATACATACATACATACATACATACATACATACATACAAACATACAAACATACATACATACACTCGAAAAACATAACCCTCCTTGTGACGCAGTCGGGAAAAAACGCTAAGCGTCGGGGAACAGCTAGTTCTATTATGGCTAGCCTTTTAGCGATGTTGTGGTCTTTTGATTCTTATTTAGTTTGTTTTTGAAAAGAGCTTATTTTTTTCGGTTGTCTATGAAATGATCGCTAATACATTGTTTCTCGTGCGGCCGCGCACGATGTATGCGCGTACACATTTTAAATTCAATTACATTCCCAATTTGCAGGCTCCGGCGCGGAATCCGCGGATTTTCTCTTTATGAATGCGGATTGATGTGTTACGCCGGTAATACAGATTTCGGGAAACGCGTATTTGCGATTTCATTATTCCGATAGCTTTTGGTACCTAGTGTGTATAAATGGCGTCACGACTGTTCCAATTTCAAGTAAAATATGCAGTAGTTTCAGGAATTTATTAACATTTTTTTAAATAATAATTCAGCTTTTTTTCGACTAATTCACTGCACTCCAATTTTACAATAGTACCGACAGTTTTAACCTATTTTTATTTAGAGATATTGAATAGTTATAAATGCATTCACAATAACATAAGACTGCCTTCTTTAATTGTTTTGTATTTGCATAGCACAACTCTAGCTAGCGTTATGCATTTTGTACTAGGCTATATAATTATAAGGTCACATTTTATCAACCGCAATTATTTTGACAAAACATCTAATTATATCAGAGAAATAAGGCACTAGCATTTAAAAAAAACCAGGCTATTTTTTTTTTAGTTTTCCTAACACAAAAATTGTAAAATTTTTAAGAGCACCCATTGCGGCCTCTCTGTCGGCTCCTTTGAATGAAACTAAGTACCGAAAGTGCGTAAGGGGTGTTTTTTAATCGAAATGTCTTTTGATGTTTTTCTTGAAAACTATCGTATAAAAATTTAAGATTTTTTCATAAAAAAAATTGTTTATGTTGGTAAGATCATGTTAACTAAGTGGATCAATAAAGATGTTTGAATATTATTTTCTTTATTTATTTTCTCTCATACATAAATTTACATTTTTAAATATTTTTTAAAAACAAAATAAGTCAAAGTCAAAGCCAAAGTCAAATATTTTTTTATTCAAATAAACTTTAGAAAAGTGCTTTTGAATCGTCCAAACAATTTTTACCTACTACCCATTCAGGACGTCTATTTTTTAGCTGTGGAGAAGAATAGATAAAACATTTAAAATTATTAAAAAAATTGGGGTCCGCCGGCATCGGGACCAGGGTCCAAGCTACCGGTGGTTAGGGCTCCAGGGACAGGAACCTCCCCATAATGCGTGCCGTATCGAGGAGAACTGCCTTCTGAATCAGGCCTTTGATCCAGCCGCCTAACGAGAGCCTTATTAGATGTTGAACGAGGCTCTTGGCCATCAGGCCATTGGCCGTAACAACAATCGGTACGATGACAGCCGAATCCACACTCTACATATCGACAACCTCGTGTGCTAAGTCGAGATATTCGATTTGTTTCTCTTTCTCAGCTTTTTTTTGATTATTAGAAATGTAAAACCCATCAAAAGATATCCTTGCTTAAAACAACAAAAGAAATGAACCAATATAATAGTTGCATTGTCATCAAAGCATTTTTACAGATAACGCAGCAAGCACGTACCACAGTGCAACAATCGGAAAGCAATATCTTGTATCCGACACCCATTCCAGACAAAACAATTAAAGACGGCTACACTGCGGACGCGAAACAAAACAACCGATGCCGATGGGAGCCGATTTTAATTCGATTACGCGAACACAGCATTGATGCGATGCAATCGAATCGATTCCTAAAAGTGTCCGATTTAATCGAAACCTCGTTTCGTCCGTTCACGTATCCAAATGCAGTTATTTGCCATTTACCGGCCGACGCTCGTGACTGCGCTTCTTTTATGCAACAAATAGTGAAAAAGAAATGTTTTTCAATATCATACTTGTGGCATAGGCTATTTTATTGCAACTATTGTAGCGACGTTATTCAGCTAAAACTTACTTAAAGCCATATTGTTAAAGGTATTCTGTGTGAGAAAACAATTTACCATGCTTAGGCAACCGTATTTAGTTGTTGGTGGGGTTTCCGGAGCTAAAGTTAGGCTCAGAGAAACGTATAATTTAATAAGCAATAAGTTTATAATATTTTTAACAATAGCACTTGATAACGACATATTCCTCATGTCCTTATGTGGCCTTCCGTTTGTTGGGTTGGATTCTAATCCTACCATAACATAGTTAAAACTTATTATTTATTTATTTATAGGAAAACCAACAGCTATTATGTGTATTATTATACACACTCAAATAGATACGGAATGCCATTTACAGTTCCTCACAAACAGAAATAATATAAATGTTTACTAACAAAGCTTAATTAATTTACTAAATTGTTTTATTTAAATTTTTAAGTTTTAACAAAAATTAGAAACTTTTAACTGTAAATTAAAAACTATCACTTGATTAATTTCTGGCACAGCTATAGACTGAATGGTAATTTGCCTCCTGTAAACTTCTTAAATACTCATAAAGTATTGTACATTTTGCTTTATTAGTATTTGAGAAGTTAACCCGCTGCTCGCTAGTTCAGTGCTTAGTTCAAACTTCGTCTAAACGCAGCATAAGACAAGTTGGGTCCTCACCGCCGACAAGTGGCTTTAGATTGCAGGATCCCATTAAATGCAGAACTGGCCAGAATTAATCCTGAATGGTGCTCAAGTAGCGAGTCGATAGCTCGACGTCCTACCACGTCTATAGCAATAAAGAGCATTGTGAAATATCGGCTTGAAGAATTATTATTGTCATAGGGTTAGTATTTAAATTTGTTCATATGTTTTAGGCTAGAACTTTACTATTTTGCTATCTACAGCAGGAGATCTTGCACTTAGAAGAAATTTCTTTCTGCAACATCAGAAAGTATTCAATTAATGGAGTGGCGTAGGGCTTGAGATGATTACATTTGAAATTTGTGCTTTCCAAACTATTTCTTCAGATCCTAGAAAAGATTTTTTCTATTCTATTGTCATCATCTTAGCCAAAAAACGTCCACTGCTGGACAAAGGCCTCCCCCAAGGGTCTCCACAACGATCGGTTTTGTGCTGCTCGCATCCAGCACATATTTTCTATATATCTTATACTGTTATGAGGAGAGCTGAAGGTCATTCAGTGGCACGCATTAACATAAACCTATGTCCAGCGTTAAACTTATAAAGGCTAATTATGATGATGATGATGATGATGATGATGTTATTTTTACATGTAACAACATAACAGTGACCGTCTTAATAACTTTCAAGAGATTATAAATACATTGCGACCGTAATAAGTGCTAAATACTACTCGTAGCCTTACATGAGCTCTGAAGATTGCATTATAAAATGGAACTGAGCTGAGTGGCCATCCGTCTGTAAAGGACCTTTCGCAACGGTCCACTAAGAGTATTCTCCAGACGATGCGACCCACGCGGGCAGAGATTCAATAATATGCATTGATGTGGCAAAGATCTAATAGACAGTGGGAAGATATGTTCAGGCGGCTAGAATTAATGTACACTACTAAAATTTAATGCATGTATTAACCACCATTGGCTGATGAGTAAGATCATGTATTATTTCGCTAACAGATATATGCCAGTCTGATAATAAAGTAGAAAATTAATTTCCCAATCAAATGATAAATTCGTCTAGCTGTTGTTCATTCATACACATGGAACTTGCCACTTTGTGACACAACCGTTTGTGCACATTTTTTTTTCCTTTAGTTGATGGCTTCGTGCGATTCGCACATTTAGCCAGTGTCAAAGTAATTTTTCTTACAAGTTATACATAAATAAACAATATTTCCTTCCTGTATGATGATGATGAATGATAATAGAAATGAGAAGTGAGAAATGATATACCCTCCAACCCCTCGAATATCTCAGTAAAAATGTGGGGCTTTACTAAGTCCTCGGGCGGACTTTTTGAGAGAATTTGAAAAGTGACGTTGCACTGTTTTGTTTCATTTGTCAACACTCATGCATACTCACGAACACTTAACAGTTAATAATCCATCATTATTTCACATTAATATTCGACATAACACAAATTTTAGAAAATAAAACAAAACCGCAGACACGACTCTTTACTTTCCCGCCAAGGACCGTTTGTCCACATTAGTGGGACTTTGTTTAGTTTTTTTTAAGTTTCCCTACTTTTATTTTATGATAAAAAATCAAATCAAAGAGTCTGTAAGTAGTTAACGAATACAATACGAATACAATACGATACGAATACAATATCTAAAGAGAAACGAAACCAGTCAGCCTAATTATATCATGTACAAATTTCATTGGTGTTTAGAATTATCTTTCAGCAACCTGATTCCTTTGTCCACAATCGGAACAATATGTGAGATTCCTTTACAACAAGGAACTGTGCGAAATTATAACCCATCCAGTCCAACTATATCCGTAATAGAACTGTCTAGAACAGACCTCAGTTCTGAGGTTGTGTGCGACGCATCCACCTCAGTACACTAATCTTGAATGAGGTGGATGTCTTGAGATAGGACGCAGCTGCTCACCACAGCCGAATATTGCATGGACCACTGTCTACAGGGAACATTTCTGAGATTTCACTGTTGGAACAAACGGGTACATTTCAAAAGACATTATGTAACGTGCAGAAGGCGAGGGAATCATTGTGCATTTTAGGAATTGGTAGCAATGTACAATAATGCTTCTTAATAATGATTAATTTATATTAAAGTTGGTATTAAGCCTATTGGTCAATTATAGTGATGATTGTTTGATTTCAATGATGGCTGATTTTGCCTAGCGAATAGTATTATATTACATAAAATAAAAATAATAATTGTATAATATTATATTAATAGGTGGTTAGGTTCAATATTGCACCTTTAGTTAAGATGTTAGCATACAAATAATTAGTTAACCTTAAAAATACATACATATAAAAAAACCGTCGAAGTGCGAGTCGGACTCGCCCACCGAGGGTTCCGTACAAATTTATGTGTAAGTATATTATATAGTTCAGGTATCGAGTCTTGACTTTTCCCGAAATTCAGTTTCCAAAACCTACAATTCATCATCATCATCATCATCATCAGCTCATTTTTATGTCCCCACTGCTGGGGCACGAGCCTTCCCAATGGATGGATAGGGAGAACGGGCCATAAACCACCACGCGGGCCCAGTGCGGATTGGTGGTTGTTAACGACTGCTAATGCAGCCGGGACCAACGGCTTTACGTGCCTTCCGAAGCACGGAGGAGCTCGAGAGGATACATTTTTGGTCACCCATCCGATGACCGGCCTTTGCGAAAGTTGCTTAACCTCAGCACTCGCAGACCGGGCGCGTTAACCACTGCGCCATCGAGCTCCTCCTACCTACAATTACTTATATGATATTATACACTTAAGTAGGTAGTTACCTATTTAGGATTGTGTTTGATTACAAAATTTTAAAAAAGGACAAAGTAGGTACGCCTGACAGTGCAAACTGTTAGGTACTACATACACCAAAGTTATTAGGTACCTACCTATAGTGACCTATACATATAAAAGAGGGAAATGGTATTTCTTTTTCATTCTTCGTTATAAATCGAAAACTATACATCATAAAAATAATTAAAAATCTGTTTAAGCTTGTGCAAATGAAACCCTTTCATACAATAACTTACTTCAAGATTGGGACCCCCGTTTCTTGCATAAAGACCCTGTTTTTTTGTTATTTAATTAAATATGTATAGTTTTCAGATTTTTCCCTGTATTTTTAGTATAACTTAGACGATATTACTTGCCAAACTTCATAGTTCTAGGTCAACGGCAAGTACCCTATAAATTTTTATTCCCTTGAGAGTATCGAAATACAATTATGTTTTTTGCAACATAAACGGCCGTATCTTTTTTTCGTTAACTTAGAAGATTGATTTATTCACAGCTTCAAGGGACCGCAGACCTGATATGGTTTTAATTTCAACTTGATCCCTCCACGCGTTTTCGAGATAAAAGGTCTTGACAGACAGACAGACGGACAGACGGACAACAAAGTGATCCTATAAGGGTTCCGTTTTTTCTTTTGAAGTACGGAACCCTAAAAATATATAAAAATAATTAAGTACCTAATAAACGTTTTCGAAATTGATTTGAAAACCGGAGTTTTCACTAATGGCAGCATTGGGCCATATTGGTTAGTAATGGCCCGAACTTCCTATGTTCTATTTATTGTTCATATAGCCTGAAGCCCAATAGTGGAATGCTTATGATGATGATAACGACTTCATGAAGCTACGTTCTATGGAGTTCCTTTAAACATATATCACGTGGCAAAGTCTAATGTGCTGTTTATTCACATTCAGGATATGATAGTCGCCATTATTCAGAACCCTCAGCATACCCATATTTCACAGCTCTGACTTATTGTGTTCGGAAGCACTCAATTTTTAAGGTAAACCTTTAGCTATTGTAAACGTATCGGGTCTGAGTTAATATTTGCTGATCCCACGCGTGAATATAGATTGGCGGCTGGAGTGACAAGGGTTGAACACCTGGAGTCGTTCCGTACTACTGGAGGGAGCGATCGCACAATGATACCTACGCTGTTTTGGCTGATAAATAAACTTTTGGTAAGTTAAATGACTACGTGATTAAGTACCTGTGGATTAGGTATAGGTGCAGTTTGCACATTTCGGCATGTTAAAGTCAGAAAAAAAATAGTGTGGAATAAAATTTACATTGTTTTATAATCGATAATAATAAGTCAACAATAAACAATTTTTATTTAAATAAAACTTTTGATAATGTGCACTATGCACTTAAAAGGAGGAGTCAATCACTGCCTCTTGTAAATCTTTTGGTACAGAAATAAATAATTTTGATTTTGGATTTTATTTTTGATAAACTTAATTAATAAGCATTTTTGATTAGTCCATATTTTTAATCTCCTACCCATTTAAGATGTATTTTTGACGCAGAGAAGATTAAGCACAAGAAACTGCACAGCTTTTATAAAAGTAACGTGAGTGATGCCAAATTACTGATTCCTAATAATATGTAGTACGTGCCAAAATATTTAACTAATAATAACTTATTAAATATCTTTTTAGTTTAGATTTTTAGCAAGACAGAATTACTAGTGATCTTCAGGGTTACCAGCTAAGAAGTGAATGTCAGCTCGACCGCATATTGATTAGCGGCCGGAGTGACAAGGGTCGGACCTTCCGAGGCGGAGCATTTTGCACGGCGGACGGTATTCCGGGAAACGTCTGCGACATCGATACCGATAGTTGAAGCCCCCGAATTGACTTTGGAGTGAGACTGCAGCGTTGCATGGTTAGGATGGTTAAAGCTGAGCCACTCTCGAATTTATGATATAGAACTCGTGAGAGTAAATGAATTTTATATGGAAATTGGAACCACGCCGCAACGTCCGTAATACTCGTAGGAACTAACAATTGACTGTAATTGATGTCTCGTTTACTAACACTCATAGATATAAGTTTATGATAAGGTTCCTAATTTATTCAGTATCACAATTTAATCACAACATGAAACGATCGATTTGATGGTACCTCCATAGTCTTAATAATTGCTAGACCCCCTTTTATAAATAATTCTGTAGCTAGGTAAGTCTCTCACCAATTTCAAACTGGAATAAAGTAGTTTAAAAAAAATATTAATAATACTCCTGGTAACTCATTCACACAGCTTAAACGTTAGTGTGAGCAACGGGTCCATGTAGTTTTACGTGTTTTATTGCATTCAAAACAAACATCGCCCCATTGAGCTACCGACGACGCTACAAGTTTTCATTTTTCAAGTTTTCCAGAATAATAAGTATGTTATGTATTAATCAAGCATATGCTCTACCACTGAACTTAATTATATTCGAATCCGTTCAGCCATATAGGAGTGACGGAAGCACAAACAAACATGCTATACTTTCGCATTTATAATATACAATTTTCGGTTTGTAAGTGTCTCCGCAGTTTGAGTGGCTTCAAAGTTGTGTTGTTTGCTGAAATGATATATGCTGTCTTTGAGTGGGGCCTGACGGGCTGAAGAAGGCACGCCATTTTTAGACGCAGGTAAGCCTATAGCCCTTTTTGTCTTAAGAGCTTTGCTCACTACAGCGTGGCATACCAAGAACACGTGTTGAGACAGCATCAACAGCAGATGATAGATAACTGCCATTTTTCGATAGAAACGGAGAGCAATGGTTTAACGCACCTTTGAGGCACGGGGGAATTCAAGATATTTCAATGTGGTCACCCATCCGATGACCTGGCATATGCAAGAACGTAACTTGATTGCGCTAATCGCTACGCCATCGAGATATGCAACAAAATGTGTTTTGTATGAATTAAGAATTACATAATCATCATGCCCTTACGCAACATTGCATTCGCGGCGGGCATTATGAACGGATATATGCTTATAAACTTGTATGGAAGTGTGCTAAATGTTTTTTTCCTGAAACGTTTATTTTATTAGAAAAGGCTTACCATCTTAACTTGTACTACATTATAATATATAGATTCTTCAATAAATATGAAAACGAGTATATGCAAATGCATATTGCAATTTAAATAAATTATGAGTACACACGACATTTAACAAAAAATAAAAATATCAACAAATATAGAAAATACATGACTTTCGTGTTTTTCCACGTCGTAGTAGGCAAACACCTTTACCTTTACCTTTATATATATATATTCCATATCAGGTATCTTGATTTGCTTGCGACATCGTGTGACGTGCACAGACAGACCTTTGCGGTCGTATTTACTGGGGGCTGGGCCCGCGCAGAGTAGGCATGTGTGCCGGCGCTGCGGGGAGCGCGGTGGACGAAGACGGGGCGAGAACCATCGAATTGAGTTATCCACAATAGCTTCACCAAAGCATATTGCTTCAAAAGCGAGGCAGAATTATGAGCAGCTCTTACCCCAATACTACTTCACTGTGTAAAAGCGGACCCTCAACTATCTATCTACGTTCGCTTCTCAAGATCGATTAGGTAGGTATATTATTTTCTTTTAAGTAGACAGATATGCGTGTGTTATTCCAAACAGCGAAAAGTAATTATACTCGTAGTAAAGAAAACTATTTTATTTTATTTTATTTTATTTATTTATTAAAGCAGATAAAAATTAAAAAATAACAGAAAAGCATGTATAAAAGCTAAATTCCTATCTAAATTATGTGTACACATCACGATTAATAATAAGCGTCTATGTTAAAGTTTACCTAATTTAAAACTATATCCAATTAAAAACTAATTATATACATAGAATGGTGAATAATAGAAATATAACAAACTGAAAACTTATTCTAGGTTAATGTTGACAACGTTTTCTTAAGAGGGGGTATAAAGGTAAATCACCAATCGTAGATTTGATTTTAACACTAGAAGATAAACCACGATTTACCCGAAAAAAATATCATAGATACTACAGCATACTTGAAAGGGACTGGCTTAAGCGAAAACATAATATATTAAAATTTTATCGATAAAATAAAATCACAAACTTACGTCTACTTTTCAACTAGAATCAATTTATTTTCAATTTGACGCATATTACTGAGCCAATATTTTAACACATAATATCAAATTATATTACCGAGCGACTGTATTAGCGATTTGAAAAAAAAATGTATATTTTACGAGTAAATAAACTAAAACTAATTCGGCGCTTACGACATTCTTATTCCGTGCAGAACGCTCCAGTCTGTCGCACCTGACCCGAGGTAACAGGCATGTTTTGTTTCATCGATTAGTCGCGATCACTCTGTTGAGACGAGAGGACTGTGTTTCTGTGCTCAGGGCGCCGAGAAAATATTTCGTTAAAATAAGATATTATTATCATAATATTGTTATTATTTCTTTTCATTGGTGATGAGTAGTCTCACCTTGAAATATCGACCCTTACGCATTAACTTTAGAGCTCACTATACAATGTATTAGAAGCGCTGAAGCAATGACGGCGACGCGGGTACCGGGTATAGTATATGCAAAACAGAACGATGCTTTTGACCACTCGTATTGGTGGCAGTATGTATAGTAATTTTTTTTCACAGTACATACATAATTAAGTTGAATTAGCTATTCTGGAAGTATTATATCATACTTCGTATATTACCGTACAAACTTGTGATTTACAATTATTTTGTATTTCAGAACTGCTGCAGCTCGTAAATGTCGTAATATCTCACAAGCCGATGAATGCTCTCCGGTCAAACTCGTACGCAAAAATCTCTCATCAACTCTGTTAGTTCGTTACAGTTGTTTAATTTAAAGCTATTCGTATATTTATTTTTATAAAAACCATAGAATGTAAACATAATATTGATTTTTTTATATGTTAACACATGAAAAGTCTGTCGTTGCTGACTGTACAATCCAGCTCGAAGATCTCGTAGATCTCGAAGAGCTCGCAGATGAAATGCCTCGCGATACCTGAAAAATGAATGTAAAAGCTTATTTCTATAAAAATGAACTTGAATTTGGTCCAGAATTATCTTTTCAAATATTTTACTAAATGTAGGTAGCACAGAATTTGGTCTAAAGTTAGTGGGGTCAGATGTGCTACCTGATTTGTATAATGGAATTACTTTACTGTGCTTCATTAGGTCAGGAAAAACACCACAGTCAATACATTCGTTAAATATGCAAGCTAAAACTGAAGCTATTGTCTCAATAACGGATTTAGTGACGTCAACGGAATTACCCCACAAATCAGCAGTCTTTTTTTTTATTAAGAGTGTTAAAAGTTTTAATTATATCTCTAAAATCAATTTTTTGAAAACTAAAATGGTTTTCACTAGGTTTGACATTTTCCTTTAGAACCGCTTCAGCTACAGTGGGGGACGAGTCCAAAGTCTTTGTAGTTGAAACTGGAATATCAGTAAAAAACTTCTCAAATGCCGCAGCAACATCAGCATCAGAAGTTAAGATTTGATTTTCGAAGCTCAATTTGTACTCATTGTTACGACTTTTGACATTTCCAGTTTCACTATTTATAATATTCCATGTCATTTTTATTTTGTTATCACTTAGCTTAATCTTTGAACTCAGGAATTTTGCCTTTGCTAATCGACATACTGTTTTAAATAACTTAGAATATTTTTTGACATACAATTTGAAATCTTCACTGGTGTTATAGTTGCGTTCATCATATAGCTCATAAAGTCGCTTTCTACTTTTGTGGATACCAATTGTATAGCCCATTAGTATAGTAGTAGTATAGCAATTGTTGTAGCCCATTCACTAAAAGTAACAGTACCACTAACCGAGATCATCTTTGGAATAAAAGTTTTATTAAATTCTAAACAATATTTATGAAAGAAATCATTATAAAATTCATTTGGGTTATCATTATATTCTACATAACATAATATTATCATAGAGATTGTTTTGAAGCGTTCTAGACGACCTGCAGTTTTTGGTACAACAGTGATAATCTGTTTCTTCACTTGCTGACACTGATGTGGAAGGCTGACCATTTGGCCACAATGATCAGAGTCTAGTTTATTAATAATGAGTTTACAGAGGTACTAGATCAGTGTATATATTATCGATACAAGTGGCCGAAGTGGCAGTTATTCTAGTCGGCTCCAAAAATAAATTATTCAAATTATATGATTGAAATAAATTTTTAATTTTGATAGAACCTGTAGACTTTTCTAACAAATTAATATGAAAATCACCGCAAACAACTATCTTTTTACCTACATTGCGGATTTTATATAATGATTCATCCATTACTTTTTCAAAATAATCATACAATGCTGACGGAGGCCTGTATACACTTAATACAACAAGTCGCTCCAGCTCCACACAAGCTATTTCTATTGTTTGCTCAACCGAGAGGCTCATTATGTCTTTTCTTTCCTTTAATTTTAACTTCTTATCGACTATAATTAAGGAGCCACCATGAATTGAATTTACTCGACTGAACGAACTACCTACCAAATGATTATTAAAATTGAACATGAACTGATGATCTTTAAGCCAGTGTTCAGTAATACACAGAATATCAACTTTATTATCGTTCATGAACAATGCAATCTCTGGATCTTTGCCCATCATTCCTTGAATGTTTTGGTGAACCATACTGATTGACTGAACATTTTTAATAATTGTAGGTTGAGACGGGCTTTTCTTAGAATTAATTACACATTTATTTAAAATATTACCAAACGTTTTGCAAGAGAATTCCTCTTTTGTCTTATGATTTAATTTAAAATCGTCATTAAAGAAAAGCTTTGTAAAAAAGCTTATTATAAAGTGTCTGATTACATTCAAGACAAAACAGCATGGGTTAAAAATGCTTCAATCACCCCAACAGGTATTTCTAATTTAAAATATTGTTAAGTAATTTTAAACTTGTATAACTTGATAACGGCATATAATTTTGTAAATGTCGTTACTTATATTAAAACTGTGGAGTTTCTTGCGCCCATTCTTCTCCACAACTAAAAAATAGACGTCCTGAATGGGTAGTAGGTAAAAAAAATGTTTGGACGATTCAAAAGTACTTTTCTAAAGTTTATTTGAATACAAAATATTTGACACTTTGACTTTGACTTTGATTACAGAAAGTCTGTTTATCTTAAGTGTAAACAATATTTTAGTTTTTTTTACCATTAAAAAACAATAAAATTTTTCATTAAATTTCAATAGTAAGTTCTATAAAGATTGTTACATTTTAAGACAAGTTAGAATGAACAGACCTTAAATACATAATTTAATGCAAAAATGTTTTAACTTACCTTCTTTCTGTCTGTTCTTTGCAGTACAGGTACAAACCAGGGAACGAATTCTGAAAAAAAAAATGTAAACCTATGAATCTATGTAAATAAAGCGATATTTTTGTAATAAAATTAGACTTCTTTTTTTACATTGTCGACACTCTTTGAAGAAGAGATATAACAGTAAGAGCACTTACACACGAGCAGCACTTTGGTATCAATAGAGGTAACTGTAGCGTCGGATGGTAGGCCTTTGACCTTTAACGTGTCGACAGCAACCGCTGACTGTTGCAGTTACTTCTGTCGATAGCAAAGTGCGACTGAAAGGGATAATATAATCTACATGATACAAAAAATAATCTACATAATACAAAAATGCTTAAAGATTTCATGGCACCTACGCCCTTATAAAATAAAACAATATTAAATATTTAAAGTAGCAATATATAATAAAAATATATGATATCATTACTTACCTTTGCGTATTATTTACCACCAGCAAAGAGTATTTTAGTGTTTCGAAGTACAGCTAGGTGATCCGACTCGCACTTAGCCGGTTTTTATCTGATTATTTTAGGTATACTGTGCGCGATCGCACTAAACACGAGTACACACGAGGGAGCGACCTGCCAATTTGTTGCGTTGGCCGCCACGCCGTACGCACGGACGAAAGCGGGGCGTGAAAGGGGCGCGGGTGGAATCTGTTTTTTTTCTAGGTTTATACGCCCTCTTAATAAGTGGGAGATGCCGAACCAAGATTTCCTTTATTTTGCTGCAGGTACTACGACGCCGCTTCGTGCTACGGCCTACGGCTCTACGAGGCTTCGATGTCTCTTCCAGTTACGAGGATAATAAACAAGACGTATCTCAACCCGTTTGAAATTACGAATATTACATGTTCAAATATTTTTATTATTTTGAATTTTGGATTCACAATACTATAAACAGCGTGTTAGTTAACACGAGGAACATATTAAATCTTATGGTAGTTTATGCCTGGGTAAACATAAACAAATAAAAAAATACAGCGTAGACTGCCCGCGGCGGGGTACGCACCGGGGCACAAGCCGCGAGGCGGGGATGAAGGCGTGGCCTCGCGGGGTGCGTGCGGTGTGCAAAGCAAAAAGTGACCTTTCGGCATGATCTTTCGGCGGCGCCGCGCTCCGCTGGCGCAGTCAGCCGGCACATATTTGTAAAAAATAAGAATATTTTTTTAATGAATCAGATCGGGAAGCGAATACCTAATTTTCTCCCTTAATATGTCCCTTGGTTTAACTAACAAGCTGTATAGTTACAAGATACAATTTTACTAGAAAAATCAACCTGCCTAGGTAGCTCAGCGGTCAGAGGATTGGGCCGGTTATTCAAAGGTCGTGGGTTCGATTCCCACTCGAGCATCCTGAGGCTGGTTGATTTTTCTAGTAAAATTTTATAGAATAAGTTTATTAAAAAAAATGGTACAAACAATAAAATAAAGTATTGAAAAACACAGATGAAAATTCTGATCTCCTAGTTACCAGGGGTTCCCAAACTAGGCTAGGCCTGACTTTTGGGAAACCGTAATAAGTTAAATATAAATTCGATTTTGGCAGAGAGTGTGAGAGTGATATGTGTGTGTGTGTTAAGTAAATGCTTGTGTAGTGTTAGTGTAAATATACTGCGGTGTAAACAAGAGAGTGAGTTTGTTAATTCCTTGACATCAGGGACTCAGTTGTGTCGTAGTCAAGTGTGAATAACAATCTGACTACTTCAGCTTTGACCTCCCTCATTGAGCGGTTCCTTATGTTGCAGCGGGATGCCACCACGTTGTAAGTCGCCGGGTGGCAGTATCGGCAAAATCTCATAGCAAAACTGGTCTTGACTGTAGGCACAGGGAGTCTATAAACACGTCTATTAGTTAGTGTTTTGTAGTCGGGGGAGTTAATAAACGATTTGTGAGCGGACAGGCAGGCCTCCAAAATGTAGAGCTGTCTCACGCGAAGCACTTCAGTCTCGTTGTATAAATCGTTGGTTGGATACCTACGCGGCTTTCTCAACATAACTTTTAAAATTGCACGTTGAGCCCTTTCGAGGCTCCGCCCTTTATCTTGTAATTACATATTTAATATTAAAGGTAACTTTTATATTTAGTTATTGATATACGATCCACACTTTATGGCATCTCATAATCTTTATTCTCAGATAAAGGAGTCTGTACCTAGCTAGTAACAATGTAAGTTAGAGACTATGTTAGCAACGTATCAGGTTCACAAGACTTAATCTAGAAGCGTCAATTGACTTACATGCGTATATACATGTAATCCATTGAACACTGAGTGCGGGACTGTTCAATTGTTCATTGAACACATACGAGAGTTTGTTGGTACTCCACAGACTATGCATAACGATGCAGACTTCTAAAAAAATAAGTTCACACTCTCCATTTCGTAACAAATTTACAAGACATGTGGACTGTCAGGGAGTGGGTGTTTGATACTTCTTTGTTTTCACGCTGCACCAGTTGTCCTCGCGTCTGGACTCCATTTCAATTTAACATCAGATGGAAAGGAGTAGTTTGCCGAACTATAAAAAAGATTTAAAAAAAAAATGTCGCTGCCGTCTAGTGGTAAAACCAAAACGATCTGGGGAATGTAATCAATTCCCCATTATTATAAAGATCAAGCACAATTTTGTGCTTGATTTGATCAGTGTTAGGGCTTGCTTTGAGTCCGCCTGGTTAACTGGCTACTAAGAGCTGCTGGCATCATGTTATTTGTCTGTTATCGTTATAACAATGTTGCTAGCATCGCTAGAATTTCAACAGTTTAACTAACTTACTTAGCCAACTCTTCAGGAGTTGAGAACTCCCAGTGAAGTGCCTTTTCACCCTCGGTCTTATTCCACTTACCATGATGAGATGAAGGCTAAGCGATACATTGTTCTATAATAAATGCCTACGCACCGCCTGCTGATATCCTATCGAATTATTATCATGAATAATAATAGAATAAGGGAGTACAAATAAAACAACATGGATTATGATCTCGGTTGTTGGCATTAGTGCTCGTTTTCCTGATACGTGAAAGAAAATAAGCAAAATTGGCGAAACACGGTAAAATAATAATTATTGGTGTTCATTACCCATTATCGTACAGCGTACTAATTAACCATGATATTAGAGATGTATCAATGTTTGTAAGTAGGTAATGAATGTTTGGCCAAAATAAACATAGGAAACATTCATATGAAGACAAAAACCGAAGACATTTTTTTATTTCTTAAGGGTAAGCACAGTACCTTCATCTTAGTGTTGTTAAGGCCAGTGGTGGAAGCGCACTTCACCCCAAATAGTCAACTACTGAGGCACTGGCTATCTTATCTCATGCTGCCGAAACACAACAATGCTGCAAACATGCGAAGAAACAGAGTAAATAAATAAATAAATAAATAAATAAATAAATAAATAAATAAATGTTTCCCACACTCACACCAATTATCTAGCCCCAAGAAAAGCTTCCTTAAGAAACTCGTTATATGGTTAACTAGACAACGGATAAACATACTTAATATACTTTAAATACATACTTATTATACATAGGAAACACCCAGACCCGAAACAATATAGAAAAACAGGTATTTCTAAATTGATCCGACCGGGGATCGAACCCGGGACCTCAGAGATAGCGACACCATGAAAACCGGTGTGCAAGCCACTCGACCAAGGAGGTCGTTCTCGAGGAACTCTCATCCTAGGAACGCATGCTACGAGTAGTAAGTGCGGTCGACAAACATACCCGTTCAAGCCCAAAACTGAGCCACAGAATCATACTTTTCATACTTTTTCTTGGGAGAGTTTGCTAATTGCCCTCAAATGCCCTTTACAGCATCACCTGACTTTTTTGGGGACGGCGAGAAACTTAATGGGTTTTCACGCCGTGTGATCGAAACACCGTCAGAGGGTTCCTAAAGGGAATGGCATCACGCAAGCGTATCCCCGTTAACTACAAGATTCTCCGGAAAGGCTCGGATTGGATTAGAAGCGGAACAACCGTCCGTCTAGGACCTCGGCTTGGGTTGACCGGGTCGTGGGGAAGGGGAGAAGGTGGTATAGAGCGCATGTGAACCGGGTCTTCGTACTCTTATTCTATGAGTAGGTACGGCGTCTTGGGCATATGCCAGTATGCATGTTTAGTGTATCATAAATATGTGTAGTGACATTTTAGGGCTGAAACAAAATCAATAAAGATTACTTACTTAAACTTTAGCTGACCGGCGCAGTGTTATAGGCGTCGTTTAGAAGGCCGCCGCAAATCCCTGACGCTATAGGGCCCGGCCCCGACGGCCACTAGCTGACATAAACGGAATGTAAGGTGTTGCCGAACTGCCCAAGCCGAATGACTCCCAGGCGCACTAGTACAGGTTCATGCAGAAGAGAGCTAGCCAGTCGACACGGTTTTATTAGGTAATGTCGAAATTAAAGTTGAAATGAGGTCTACAGCTCTCCATTTTGTGTTATATTTATCAAGATTCTGATGCACCTCTGCAGAATGAATATCCGTCCGATATCAGTGCTGTTTCCCCACAGTATTACGCCATAGCTCAACCATGCGAGGGCGTAGGCATGTTTGTTGCAATTTTTAAATTAGTGCATTTTTTTAGTTCTTAAAGCAAAACTTAGAAGTTCTTAAAGGTAAAACTAAGCTTTTCTGCCAGTTTTTCTATATGAGCTTTACAGTTTAAGCAAGTATCAATTTCTACTCCCAAGAGAGGTAAACGTATCAACCGGTTTTTTAACATAATTATTAAATAAAAAGTTAATATTCGTGGGAATTTATCGTTGCGGTCGAAATTGCATCAGTTTGGTTTTAGCAACGTTCAGCTCTAAATTATGATCTTTCTTCTATTTTTTTTTCTTTTTTTAATAATAATATTAGGTTGTCGATTACGGAGAGGGGGTGAAGTTATGTCGCATTTGTTGTACATGGATGACCTCAAGTTATTTGCACCAAACCGCCAAGACTTGATGAAACTGCTGAAAATTACTGAGACCTTCAGCAGTGCCATCAAGATGGAGTTTGGGGTGGATAAGTGTGCGGTTATGCATGTACAGTGTGGGAGAGTAGTAAATTCAACCAATTTACAACTCTCCGATACGATAAACATCAGATCTCTTTCTGAAGTTGAAACATATAAATATCTTGGTATGTCACAGTCTTTGGGTGTTGATGACGGGGACATAAAACAGTCATTACGGGAGCGATTCTTTTGCCGCCTGAGAAAAGTACTTAACAGTCTTTTATCGGGTGGCAATAAGACGCGTGTCTTTAATGGTTGGGTTATGCCTTTGCTAACATACTCCTTTGGCATACTAAGATGGACTCAGACCGAATTGGACGCCTTGGATAGAAGAGTCCGTCAAATGCTCACGACTTCCAGAATGCTACACCCGCGCTCATCTGTTATGAGGCTGTACATCCCGCGGAGATGTGGGGGCCGCGGCTTTTTAAATGCCAAGGACCTACATAACCGTGAGGTGTGCAGTCTCAGGGATTATTTTCTTAACAGTGCGTGCGGGATGCATTTGGATGTCGTGGCTGTTGATAGACACTTTACGCCGCTGTCCTTGGCAACAGAAAATTGGCGCAAACCAGTGGTGCTAAGCACTCTCGATCGCAAGGAAATATGGAAGACCAAGGTGCTACACGGGCGCTACTATCGGGCTCTAACTGGGCCTGATGTAGATTTGCCTGCCTCGGTGAACTGGCTACGTTTCGGTGACCTCTTTGGGGAAACCGAAGGTTTTGTCTGTGCCATTGAAGATGAAGTTATCAAGACGAATAACTACCGGAAATATATTATGAGGGACGGCACGGTCGACATCTGTCGGGCATGCCGCCGTCCAGGTGAATCACTCCGACATATTATTTCTGGTTGTACTCATCTTGCTAACGGAGAGTATTTGCACAGACACAACCAAGTAGCCAGAATAATTCACCAGCAACTTGCTCTTGGATATGGCCTTGTTGAATCGGAAGTGCCGTACTATCTACTACGCACCTGCGCCAGTACTCGAAAATGGTCATGCAACGCTTTACTGGGATCGCTCTATCATTACGGACAGGACTATTGTCGCCAATAAACCTGATATCGTGGTGGTCGACCGATCCCAGCGCCGGGCAATACTGGTAGATATCACCATACCTCATGATGAGAACCTTGTGAAAGCCGAGAAGGACAAGCTCAGTAAGTACCTTGACTTGGCTCACGAGATTACCGCCATGTGGGATGTGGATTCAACCATTATTGTACCGATAGTCGTTTCGGCAAACGGTCTGATAGCGAAGAGCCTCGATCAACACCTAGAGAGGCTCTCGCTGAAAGGTTGGGTTAAGGGTCAGATGCAAAAGGCAGTACTCCTAGACACGGCACGTATTGTCAGAAGGTTCCTCACTCTGCAGCCCTGACCACCGGTAGCTTGGGCCCTGCCCCGCTGCTGGTGGTACTCTAGGATTAGGTTTTTATAATGTTTTATTGTTTTTATTTTAAAATATTGTAAAAATCTAGTTTTAAGAAAAAATAAAAAAATAAAGGAGATAATAATAATAATAAATACGTTTATTGCTTTCAAAAAAAAAAACTAGTATGTAGGTAACAATTCCATACTTATAACTAAAGAAAGAAAACATTAGATTCACATATTTCATGGAAGAGCATACATGGGTAGATCATTATATAAATTTTGAAGGCAAATGGAGGCGGCTCAGCTAGTGCTGACATAGGACAGCGCTGATTTTCAGCCGCTCCCACTCCTCTAAGGTCTATTGTGAGGGTTGAGTTACGAGGGCTTTAAAACTGTTAGCAAAAATAATTCCTCCTCCTTCCTCCTCAGTAATAAAAAAGAACGGCGAAGTACGAGTAGCACTCTGTCTATAACTATGTGCGTGCGTGTAACTGTAATGTGTGTGTGAGTTGGGTTAGTTGGGTAGAAGTACGTGCAATGTGTTTCATGTGTGGCTTTTTAAAAATAGGCTATTGGTTGTGTTGTGTAATCATAATATAGTTGGTTAAGTAAATAAATAAAATAAAATGAATCGGTAAGTTTGGAAAATTAGGCGGGTCGGTTCAAAGGGTAGGTAATGGTAGGAGGGGTCAGTTTAACATTTACTGAAGCTTTTTGTTTATCCAAAAAGTACGAGCGAACCAGTGCTTTGTACTTGTACAAAGACATAGGCTCCCGTAACGGGGGAGGCAAGTCATTCCACACTTTGCTCGCTGCATACTTGAACCCCCCTCTTTTTCTTTCTTTTATCTAATATACTAGTGAGTGTAGCATTGAATTGGTGATTCTCATTATTAATACATGTGGACACTACTTTAATATCAAATGCATATAAAACGCATTTTTTGTTAATAATTTAATAATATTATATCTAAAACACAATGTATCTCAACACACTTTCTTGAGGTATTGACTTCTTTACTCGCAACTTTTGAGATCTTATATTAGTCAATGTGTTAATCGCAGAGTCATGATATTCTATTTCTACAAGTCGTTCTCGATTTTCTAAATAGAATCTAAACCATTGCTTGGTGGGCTAATCCACATACACGCACTCCATACAATTTTTGTAATAATATTTTATGCGCGACCCGATCATATGCTTTACTCATGTCAAGCATTATATCTACTGCGTACTTTCTGCTGTTAATTACTTTAAGGAGTTCCTCATTAAAATCATATAATGCCTAAATCAGTGGTTCTCAACCTTTCTCCGACCATGAACCCTTTTCCTAATTTATTTGTTAGCAAGGACCACATAAGCTGTATTTAAAAAGAAAGTTTAAGCTTTATTCAATACTTAAAAAGTATTTGTAGCGTAAGTGTAGTGACAGTTTATCATCACACACTTCATGCTACCAAAAATGATAATGCAAAACATTTCGTGTTCCACCCTGGGACCTAGGAATTAGTAAATAGATAGCGTAAGCGATTGTGCAGGAATTGAAAAATATCATTTTACTGCCTTTTTCCAAATTATTGTCTGGATTTAATTATGTACTGTCCCGCGGACCATTACCGAAGTTCTCTCGGACCATATGTGGTCCGCGGACCGCCAGTTGGGAACCACTGGCCTAAATAGTAGATCTTCGCTTTCGAAAATCACTTTGACTAGAAAGAATTTAAATGTTCGGTGTTCCATTGCCGACTCGAATTTTTTTGAAAATGATAATAGCATTATAGGGCGGTAAAGGTGAGGTTCTCTTAATGTTTTTATTTTAGGTATTGGTTTTATAATAGAAGTTTTCAGTAAATCGGGGAAAGTTGCCTCAGTAAGAGATTGGTTTATGAAAAATGTAAGGTGTTTTATTAATGTTCAAATAATTTTTAACGCAAATTTTGTTGCGAACAAATTACAAAAACACAAATGTTGAATAATTTCCACGAGCAGGATTTGAACCTGCTCCCTTCTGACATTCCGGGTCAGGTGCTCTTCCAATTGAGCTATCGTGATTCTGACCAGCCCGCCGAAGTCATTTAACACTTTTTACTTTGAAAGCCAAAGGCGCCCAATCAATGTCAACAACTACCGTCACTAACATCCGATCATAATATTTTTACAAATATTAAAGATCAGTTAAGAAGTATACAAGCAATTTATAAATGTTTTATTAGCTCAGTTTGACCGTGCCTTATTAGAACAGGAGGAAATTCATCATAACTACAACTAGTTTTGTTTTAAGTTCTTTTAATAATGTTACCGGTTTCATGAGGAGTGAACGGATTGAAGAATAATGTATTAATTGTTAGAGCAACAACCGCACGATCTTGTGCCTGTTTGTTTGTCGGGATGTCGACCTACTGATACGAAGTAACTATTTAGTGTTTTCTTAAATGGTTAATCAACATTAATGTTGTTTTCTAGTTCAAGTGTAATATTTTTTATGTGAAAGATGTGTACTCTTACCCTTGTGTAATCTCCATATTCTTTGGACTGTTGTTCGGGATCCTTTGTTTAATTAAAACACATTTAGAAATTGCACGCTACCAAAACTTTTAATTTAACTTCATCTCCATCATATCACTATCAAAAACCTCATTAAAAACTAATACAAAATAAATTACATGATTATTATAAAACTTTCTGTACCATACATTCACCAAATAGAAGTCAACATTTTTTCTTTGACATAATATGTTAAAGAAAAAGTTGTAACTTTTTCTTTGACATAATATGTCAAAGAAAAAGTTGTATATAAACCGTTCGCGCGGAATTGACTACAGAGTGCGATGTAGGCATCACACGCATGGTTTTATCACGTTTTACTAATGAAAATATTCAACACATTTTAATAGCTATTGCTTTTAAACTCATAGGCTGAATGCCAGCCAGTAATTTACCATAGACATAAAATTCTATCAAATTATATTCCAACATTTTTTTTTTACGATATTTTGTTATTTTGTTAGTTTTTTCTTTTATTATTTTCCACGTTGATTTATTTATATTTTTAGAAGTCTTCATCATTTCTATGTAATTATTTTTGAAATATAAGCATATTTCTTTAACACATTTTCATATTTTTTAAAGTAATTATTTAGTATCGGGTTATTTACTTGTGGTTAGTGGTTATTTTTTTATTGAAGAACATGTTAAATTAATGTAATTTTCCTTTTTACCATAAACGTTGCTACATGCTGCATAGAGCCGTCCAAGGCGTCGTATTCATGGGCCGCATTAGGCAAGCGTTCTGCGTGGGCCCTTTGTATCGCGGTATATATATTTTTTTCATGAGCCCTGTACTCTAGAGGGATGATAAAACTACGATTTACTGTTATTACAGCGATCATCCGCAACTACCAGCATTACCGGTTATGGCTAGATTATTTTGAGTTGTTAAAGTTTCATTATCCCAAATCTGTGCTTACTTTCTTTATGTATATAACATGTTTTATGTTCCAAACAGTTTCAAAGACATAGTCTTTAAAAAACTACAAATTACTGCTAATAAAATACAAATTATGCTTTTAAATCTAAGTTACGTAGACACGTTACGTTACGTTATATTTAAGTATAATAGTTTACGAAAACATTTATTTTTAAAACAATCTCAATCATTTATTTATTTATTTATGTCTCATTCGCATGATTTTGATCTTTTCTTGTAGTTCAACATTAAAAATCACGACTCGGAGACATTTAATATGAACTTTTTTGCATATCCTGAGTGAAGGTAAGTATATAATATGAAGGAACAGGAAGAGTTCAAGGATATTATTTCTTGTGTCTCGGAAAGTTCCGATGGGTAATTAAACCTTCAAATTTTTATTTTATCTTTCTTCTTTCGTACTCCAACCCTCCTCTCTCTCCTATCACATTTGAAAGTACAAACAGCATAAAGAAAGGCGATTCCGATCACTTCATAGTCTACGTTATCCTAAGAGCATTAAACCAACGTTATCGGAATACTTAATTGCGTGTTAATCAGGGTAATCAGTTTTATTCCCGCTCTCTTGGTCACGGAGTGCGACACGCGCATTTTGTAGACACACACGCACTTAAGGCTCTGACAACCATGAAACAGCGCTCTCTGTCGATCTGCATATAAAGAGATACAGAAAGTGCGTGATCCACTAGATTCAAGTAAGAAAATTCGAAATAAGAATTATTAGGAATAAGTAGGTATACTTAATTTCATCGACGAACTTTAGTAATCTTTATATATAAAAATCGTCTGTGCGTGTGTATTTGAACTCCTTCTAAACGGCTGGACCGATTTGGATGAAATTTTCTGTGTGTGTTCAAGTGGATTCGAGAATGGTTTAGATTTACAATTGGACCCGTTAGGTGGCACTGCTATAAGGGTCAATCATGGGATACGGATGTTCTTATGCGAACGAATGATTAGTTTGTTTTTTTTTTGTCATGGAAACGTTAACTGTCAAAGCGGTACGAAGTCCGCTGGTTAGCTAGTTATCTATAAATTAATATATGAAGCAAAAATTTTGTACCCCTTTTTACGAAAATTGCACGGACGGAGGAGTATGAAATTTCCCACACTTATAGTTTTTATAGAGAAGGATTGCAGAATGTTAATATTTTTTTGTAAATTATGCATAAAAAATACATTAAATCAATAAAACAAACATCACACTCATTACCATGTATTTGACACACACACATATAGCTATACTCTTTTCAAAAATTTCAAAAATGGAAGAGGAGCGGCCGAAATCTGTCAATGCCAATCCAAACTCGCATTCTATCTTTTTAATTTTTCATTGCTTATGTAATAATCCGTGCAGCCTTAATAAAATTATGGTCAAATTTCAATCACTGGGCGACCACTAGTAAAATAATGATGTAAATAGATTCTGTTTAGAGGTGTCCTTGGATTTTTTTTTATTAACAAAATTTCATAAATTTGCATTTTGGAAGCTATAACATTTTTGACCATAACCACAGAGTGCCATAACCATACATTAGTAAAACGCATTTCACAGTTGTCACTGCCTTAAATAAGATAGACAAAGTCGGCGATACTTGATTGCTGTCACGAAAAGCCATAAAGTAAAGCGGCCATTTTTGTGCGAATGTTAAGTGTGAGTCTTATTTACCATTTGATCACGTTAAGGAAGACGAGTATTTGTATGGCATTGAAACACCTCCTGAAGGCCTAAACAAGTGGCATAAAGTCAGTAGAATAAAAATAGAATATAATGATAAACGTATGGAATTGAAATAAAGTCAATCAAACTTTATTTATACGTCAATTGCGTACGATAATCACTCTTCGGGAACCGATTACTTGTCCTAATTTTAATTGACCGAAAACGGTTGACCGATATTTTTTTGCTATTTGTAAAGTTTGCCACACTTTTCGATCATCGAAATATCATTTGACATAAGTATAATTTTACCGAATTACGTTTCACAGATTTTCAAAATAACTTTTCACTATTGACCGTAGTCTCTTTTGAACATTTCTCATTTGCCAGATAACTTATTTACCATACTTTTTCACTTCACCAAAACAACATTTTACCGAATATTATCTGGCCACAACTATGTTATATGTAATGTGTATGTACGTACTGTGCTACTCTGCTAAATTAAAATTGTGTGTTATTCTGCATGCATATTTATTGAATTATACAGAAAATAATGATATTAGTTTCGAAAGTTCTTTTAAATATTTAATTTCACTCCAATTTTCTTTAATTTCAAAACGCTCCTACCCAGTTGGTTAGATTACGGAAGTTATAAATAAGTTAGACATTGTAATCACACATCAAATGCTGCACGCTTGTGTGCATGCTGCATGATTGCTTGTTTGCATGTTGCATGATTGCTTGTTTGCATGTTGCATGATTGCTTGCCTATTTGCCTGCATGAGTGGGGGGTACAGGGGGCGCAGCCCCCTTGCTCGGGGAAGATGGGGAGCCTGAGGTCCTCCGCTATAAATAAATGCTCGTGGTAGGTTAGGTTAAACTTGCGACCACGCGCAAGCCGCATCGTTCTACTTACTGCTAGACATAGGCCTCTCCTAATGCATGCCACTGAACCCGATCTGTGGTTCTTCTCATCTAGTTTGACGAGTCACTTTACGTTACATACATAGTAAAGTAAAGTAAAGTAAATAGCCTATATCAGTCCCACTGCTGGGCAAAGGCCTCCATCATTGAAATAGATTCATCGCTACAATTAATGGGTATTGGCTTAATCACCACGCTTGCCAAATACGGTTTGGTGATTACAAACCCGGGCTATGCATCGAAAAATCCGAAACACACTTTGCCCGGCCTGGGAATTGAACCCGGGAATTTAGGGTACCGGACCGAGCGCTTTGCCACTCGGCCACCGAGGCATTACATACTTATTAAAAATTAATATTTAAGAAAGATACCTACGTCGTGTTATTGCTAAGCGAATTAGTCATCGGTCTTGCTATTAAAGGATCTTCATCCTGACGTAGGAGCTGCAGGAGCTTCTAATGACATATTGCAGCTGCTATGGCTCCGTTGAAGTGCAATTTTTATACCACCACCACGACAACACATCAGTGAAATACTTATATTTATTTCAATTCGTCATCCCAGTTTTAAGTATTAATTAATTAATTAATTAAGGTAGGTGTTATTTGTAGCACGAAACAACTGTGGCAACTGTGTCATATAATTTCACTAATGATACTGATTTCTAAGGAGAATCTGTCATTATGTCAAAATTATTTGACGATTGAAAAATCTGCCCTAACACGAATTAATTAACTAATTGATTTATATTTAAAAAAATACATCAAAACCTAAGCTTAGTATTATGAAAAAAAACGTAGGTACTAGGTACTTAAAATAACCAACACTTAATCTAATCCTTTGATAATTCACAAATTTATTTCTCCAAAAAAAAAATTTAACCGTGTCAACCGGATTATTTCGCATCGTCCCGGTCCAAACGAAAATATTATATTATTAAAAAGATGGGAAACTCGTTCAAAGGTTCACTCATAAATTACGATTTCTTTACTCAGTAAATTCTTAACATAAATCTGAATTTCAGAGCTAATAAGAAGCAAACAAAAAGTGGACTCTGTTATTAATTTGTAGGAGGACAATAAGCCCAATCCCCTGTAATGGATGTCTGTTCGAGAAACTTCCACGGGGTCCGTAACACCTGAACCGAGGGTCCTAGGGCTATTAACTTGGGGCAATCGGTAAGGAAATGCGTACACTTATTTAACAATCAAAAGGGCTTAAGCTAAATTTGGATCAGAATAACAAGGAACTATTAAAAGTGTAGTAGTGTAAATATATTGGTGACGGCTTAAATAAAATATAATATACTTAATACCAATTTACAAACACGTAGCTTAGTGATATATTCATAAAAATCCTAATAATTTTTTTTATATCGAATTGAAATTAACTACCAAGAATAAGCCTTAAACATTTAAATGAAATCTTATTCATCAGTAATCTATAATGAACAAGATTATTTCATATTTTACTATAAATAATTAAAGTTATATCAAACTTTTGGTTTTACTTTTATATCTCGTAAGTTCGTTTTTGACAATCAGACTGTTCGAGCCAGAAACGCGACGGTGCACTCATTCAAATAAAAGATACGCCGCACAAAGCGACGGTGGAGCTAGTGTGCTGACGGACCGCGCGGCCTTCACTCCGCTGCATAGACGTGCAGCGTTCATTCCGTCTCTGAGTTCTCAACGATCGGCTCGCCCGTGACGTCGCGTTCAGCACTGAATACTCGTGAATTGCCTACCGGCCGGTACACCCCTTCATAAGGTGCGTGTGTGTGTGTGTGCGCGAAATAAGCGACTTCTACCAGCATCATCTCCATCTCCGCGACGGTCGTGTCGTGGCCTTGCCGTCAACGTTAGATCGCCAAATAAGTCCCATATATCCCATTATTCGTCATCCCTCCCTCCTCAGCTACCTATTCCTCCTCAATCTGCCCACTCTGCTGTGTCGGCATTGCCTTCCCGGCAGCCAATACATAGACAAATTATATTAAAATAATTATTATGCTTAGGACCTCTTTCACCATCTACAAGTAAGTTCCCATTAGCGTATAATTGACAGACTGATAGTCCATACAAAACTATCACTTTAACTGCCAAGTATCTCCTAGAATAATAACATGAATACTTCGAAAACCTTCATGGCCTTTGGTTGGAATATGTATTACCCTTTAACAATCTATCTGATCAAGCAGTTAGTCAAATAAATGACCAAATTAAACAGCACAGTATCGCCAAATATGCAATCATAACGTCCGTCGTACAATTCAGCGGGTCAGTTTAATAATGTGGTAATTGAATACCTACAGATATGAGCGAGTAACAAACGGTGACAGGCCAGGTGATTAAAGCGCGCCGATGATGCTGCAAATGATTTACAAGCGCCTGATTGCTAACATTACTCTTGTACGGAACTAGCTATTTCTAATTTGACACTGGCAAGAGATAATAGGAGCTCGATCGAGGGTCTGCGATTGTTAAAGTTAAGCAACTTTTGCAATGGCCAGCCATCGGATGGGTGACCAGAAACTTGTCATCTCGACTGCTTCGGAGCGCACGTAAAGCCGTTAGCCACTTGAACGTCAGGTGACACTACCTGTCAATCCACAGAAACGTCACAGGGCGCAAGTGTCAGATCTCGCGCTAGAAATAGCTTGGTAACTCTTTCGATAAAAACGTTTGTCAAAAGAAAATTATACGAGCTAAATCAAAACTAAAAATATCACTGTGTAGCCTAAGATTATAAACATAATATAATTATTTAAAAGTAGGTATATGCTTTAAACGCAGATCTAAATACTCAATACAATTTGAGAACTTAAGACAGTAGGCATTTTGTCTTCCTACTTCGACATTATTGGCATTATTTATTTTTGGACTTTTTGGACTCTCAAGTGTCTCGTGACGTTTGAGTGGTCCCGACTGTATTAGCAGTAATTAACAACCACCAATCCGCACTGGGCCCGCGTGGTAGTTTGTGGCCAGTTCTCTCTGTGGTGTTTTCATAAATAGGGAAGGCTCGTGCCCCAGCAGTGGGGAGATAAAAATTTGCTAGTGATATTGATGGTGATGAAGAAATAAGAATACTCATTTGAACCTCTTATTTATAAAAAATACACAAATGAGATCTAATTGCGTTTATTTCACATTATCTAATACCTTTAAACGAGCAATTCTTGTATAGGTATATGTATATATTATAATCTGAATCTCGGAAACGGCTTCAACGATTTTCATGAAATTTAGTATGCAGGGGGGGTTTCGGGGGCGATAAATCGATCTAGCTAGGTTTTATCTGTAAAAAAAATACCAAGCAAAGCTCGGTCATCCAGGTACTTATTATTGTGTCCGCGTGTTGCAAAATCCACAGTGAAGACTAGGAAGGCGCTGTCTATCGCATAGACAGGACCAAGTCATCATCAGCCTATACTACTGGACACTGTTGGACATAGGCTTCTCCAAGTGCACGCCACTAAGCACGATTCACGGCTACTCTCATTCAGCTCTTGCCTACCACCTTGCGAAGATCGTCACTCCACCTAAGACCAAGTGACTCCGGGTTATGTAGCACTCTTTAACGAGTGGATGAGAAACCTACCCACTTCAATACCCTAGTACCATTCCTTCCCTGCCACAAGGATGACTCAAAACTACATGTGTTGTGTTATTCAATATACTAAGTCACTTGGGGTGTTTGTTCTTTTACCAAGATATTACTACTGTGAGCACTAAATTAGTACTACACTACCTTCGGCCAATAATGTACACTACACACACACACACTTTCTGAACCTATCAAGACTATTTAATAGTACCTATAATCTTATTAACTAGAGCATGTAGGGACTTAGCCATTGGAATGGCAAAGCTACGTATACGATCACGTATTTAATTACCAGACAAATGTATAAATAATAAAACTACTTTCTCCCAAAACTTAGGTCAATCAAACTATCAATAGTTAATAGAATCAGCGTTGTGGGTTGTGGCACAAAATAAGGAGACCCGCAGAAGGTACGCTTCATACAATTGCGCTCGAGCAACATACAAATAGAAAACCTCGGACTCGAAACGGCTCGGACTGTTCCGAGCTGTTCCGAGATTAGTGTCCGTGAGAGGGTCTATGTGTGCGTTACTCGGGCGCGGTATGTATTAAGCTTCCCTTCTGTGGGTCTTTTTATTTTATGGTTGTGGCTTACCTTCCTATGTGACATTGTCTATGTGGAGTCAAGATCACCGGTAAAATACTAAAATAGCACACGAGCATTATCTTTATATATAGAACTAGCTTTTGTTCGCGGCTTTGCTCACATGGGCTACACGACCTGTAATTGTTTTTAATAAACGCAAAACTTATTTAAGGTAAAAGTGTCTATAAGGATAATCCTGAAACACTTCAGAATTTCTTACCAGGCCAAATACCGAAAGATTTAACTTTTATAATGACAGATTTCCATACAAACTTTAAACCCCTATTTCACCTCTTTATGGGAGCTTTTTCCAAAAATGGTAAAACACGTCATTCTTTATTTTTATTGAAAAATCTAAAGATCGATTAAATAATTCATTTATACTTCTTACTTTAAAAATATCGAATTGCCCAAAAAAACTTTCTTCCCTTTTTACTCCTTACAAGAAAAATAAAGAAAATTCCTAAGACACGTCATTCTTTTCTTTTTTTTAATAAAAGCAAAATACCAATTTTCATGTATTTCACTTAAAAAACTGACGGACTTTCATACAAACTTTCACTCCCTATTTGACCCCCTTAGGGTATGATATCCGTAAAATCCTTTTTTAGTGGCTGGTTTCGTCTCTCAATTAACCTATAGTCTATATTTCATCTAATTAGCTTCAGCGGTTTCGGCTCGGCGATGATGAATCAGTCAGGACAAGTCATTATATGAATATCTTTATATATATAAATCTTCTGTGCGTGTGTATGTTATTGAACTCCTAAACAGCTGGACTGATTTAAATAAATAAATAAAATAAATGTTTCCCACACTCACACCAATTATCTAGCCCCAATAAGAGCTTCCTTAAGAAACTCGATAAAATGGTTAACTAGACAACGGATAAACATACTTAATATACTTAAATACATTCTTATTATACATAGGAAACACCCAGACCCGAAACAATTTAGAAAAACAGGTATTTCTAAATTGACCCGACCGGGGATCGAACCCGGGACCTCAGAGATGGCGACACCATGAAAACCGGTGTGCAAGCCACTCGACCAAGGAGGTCGTCTATTTGGATGAAATTTTCTGTGTGTTCAAGTGGATTCGAAAATGGTTTAGATTTACAATTGGACCCGGTAGGTGGCGCTGCTATAGGAGTCCATCATGGGATACGGGTGTTCTTAAGTGGACTAATGATTTGTTTGTTTTGTTGTCATTGAAACTGTCAAAGCGGTACGAAGTCCGCCGGTCAGCTAGTAGATAATATAAATCTTCTGTGCGTATGTATTGAATTCATTCTAAACGGCTACACCGATTTGTATGAAATTTTCTATGTGTGTTCAAGTGGATTCGAGAATGGTTTAGATTTACAATTGGACTCGGTAGGAGGCGCTGCTATAGGGGTCTATCATACGTGTGATTTAAGCGGACAAATTATTTGTTTGTATTGTTGTCATGGAAAATGTCAACTTTTTGTTGGTTTTGTTGTCATGGAAACTGTCAAAGCGGTACGAAGTCCGCCAGTCAGCTAGTTTTTCTATATAAAATGTTGAGATGAATGAGATGACTATGACAGTTACTGAAACAAATAAAGAAAGCAATACAAATGTACCTTTGTATTCGTACCATAATGGTTTCGGTGTAACGACTACTTTATGTTTGTACTTACGTAACTCCAGGCGCATCACTGTTATGATTATGATATGATTTGAAATGAAATGAAATGAAATGAAATGAAATGAAATAGGCTTTATTACTAGAACATAGTGAATAGGGTGTTAGAAACAGTTGAGCTGCCGTTATGGCATGTAAATATACAATTAAATTAACATTATTAAATAATTCAAACTAACATTAACATTACTAAATTATTATAATACATTATTAATTTCAGTTATAACATCATTATAATATATTTTTTTACAATGTTATAGGTAAAATAAACTCATGTAATGAGTAAAAGTACTTCTCCAGTAACCACTACTTACCGTCACGGAACAGCTGCTGCTCCTTACTTAGCAGTATGCCCTAGTGTAGTGCTCTCATAGTAAGAAACAGCTTCTACATGGATGATTTAATGACAGGGCACGGAGACATATCTGAAATAAAGAAACTCTGTCTTGAGATTAACAGTCTGTTAAGAGCATAGGCGGGTTTGAAATGCAAAAATGGTCAAGTAATTCTGATGAGTTGCTTGAGTTTCTTCGAGACGGTAACGCGGGAGAAGAATCTAAAAACAAAATAGAAAATAAATTAGACAAGGTCATAAAGATATTGGGACTTACATGGGATAGAAAGGAAGATGTTTTCAAAATTACGGTCAACTTACCAGAATCCAGGACTCGAATTACGAAAAGACAGATCATATCAGAAGTCAGAGCTGCAAGGGAATTGAGAGATATGTTGTCAAAGGGAAAGCAAATGTAGCAAGCGAAATCGCAGAACTCTTGGCTAATGATGGCACCACTTGGCACTTTATTCCACCAAGAACACCAAATTTTGGCGGGTTATGGGAGGCCGGTGTGCATTCCATGAAGAAACACCTACATAGAGTAAGTAATACCACAAAATTGACATACGAAGAGCTGTCAACACTATTGGCTCAAATTGAGGTTTGTTTAAATTCTCGTCCAATTATGTAAGATGGATGAGACGTTAACGACATTGAATCCACTCACACACACCTGGACATTTTTTAATTGGGGAACCTGAGATTAACGTTCCGGACTACAATTATGAAGGAAAAAATGTGAATTTGATATCTAGGTGGCAGTTCATACAGAATAGAACACAAAAATTTTGGAGAAGATGGAAGGTGGAATACCTTAATACGTTGCAACAACGAAATAAGTGGCACGACACTGTGAGATCCCCGTGTGTTGGAGATATCGTAATTGTGAAAGAAGTCGATTTGCTGCCAACCAAATGACTGTCGGGTAAAATAACGATGCTACATCCTGGTGCAGATAACTTAGTGCGGGTTGTGACTCTCCAGTGTAAGGGTAATAACCTTATTAAAAGACCCTTATCAAAGATAATCTTCTTGTCCAGTCAGCCTAATATACCGTGAGTCCGTTCATGGTGGGCGGTTAACTTCATAATATCACACTAGGTGTTATATTTATTGCTTTGGTCCTGCGAATTGTTATTTTTTGATGAAAGTTGCGTTTTAATAATGCTTAGTGAACGATATTGAACACTTATATAATTATTTTTATTTTATTTTATTTTTGCATTATGAGAAACATACAGCACATAATAGTTCAAATTACAGTACACAAAATATAATACAAAGGCCAATTAAGTATCTACCAAAAATTTTACATAAGTACTGAGTTTACACAACTGTTAAGAAAAAAATATACACTACACTACAATACAATATTAAAAAACTTTGACAAAAAAATTTATATGTTAAATATGCAGTTACCCAAATCAAAAATAATAATAATAATAATGACAAAAGAAATTAACAAAAAATATTTTCATTACGTATTAAAAACTTTACACTTTATTGAGTTTTTATAACTCAACAATGACGTATTAAAAATATCCAAATCTACATAGTTTTTGTTGTAGCAATCACACGAGCGGACTAAGAATCTACTTTTTGAATATTGGGTCCTACACAGTGGCGGTGAGAACAAATTCTTGCCTCTTGATCTGACATTTGGACGTCTAAAGTTTATTCTATGCAAAAGATATGGGGCATCTACAATGTTATTTAATATTTTAAAAAGAAATATCTGGTCACGGTGAGATCTACGACGTTCAAGTGATTCGAAAACAAAATCTTTCCTCCAAAATTTATACTTTAGTACTTTTTTAAATTTGTTTTGAATTCGCTCGACGGTATCGATATGCACCCCATAGTGTGGGTTCCACACCGTCGATGCATACTCGAGCAACGGGCGAACCAAAGAGTCAAAAAGAATGCGGCGGAAATTATGTTAATAGATTGTGAGGAATTTATGTTATGCTCATGAATTGAGTTAGATTGTTTTGTTGTGACATTCTTTGTCATATTTAGTTGAGTTATGTTCACACCTAAGTATAAAATAAGTATTTTGGTGGGCGGTATATTCAGCCTTTTTACGTTGTTTAGCATGAGGTTAGTCGATGGTTTGTTAGAAGATATATTATTGAAGTATGTCAGTCAGTAAAACTACGTTTTTTTGAAAATAAATTACAAAAATCACAATAAACGTGAACAGGTATTATTTAATGACATTATAATTTTAAAAATTTCATCCTCGTCAACAGGGTGTAAAAATATTGTATTTAAATTTGCTGAAAAATATGATAAACTATTGTTGGTAAAATTACAGTTAGAAATATTCGTCAAACCAATAAAATAATAAATCAACAATTCGGCAATAATTGATGGATCAGAACAGAATATTTAATACTATCCCTTTCAATAACTTCTATTTGTTTTTTGTTAATGTCAGTACCAATGTTTTTATTAATTATATTCCAAGTGGCTTTACACTTATTAATAGAATTCATAATTGTTTTTTGATTATATATTTGATATGCTTTGTTTATACATTTTCTTAATATTTTAGTATTATTTCAGTGTTTTCTTTGTTTTCTTTTTTCTTTTTTTCTTTTGCAGCATTGTCTCAAACCGTTGGTCAGCCATCGCAACGTATTTGAGTCGTTTTTAACTTTGATGCGCAAAAGTGGAAAACAGAGTTCTATAAATAAAGTAATTATTTCATGAAATTCTCTATTATATATTTTGTGATTCGTTATTTCGATGCCACATGCTTCAAATACGTACATAGTACTTAATTCGTTACATATCTTAAGTGGCTTAAAACTTATCCCCTTTTTTAATAAATACATGAGCCACCTCTTTTTTCTTTATTACGGCCGAAAGCTTCCACAAGATAGAAATTTCGAATTTTTAAATTGTTTTCGTCACCTTTTTTAATAAAAGTTTCTGTTAAACAAAGAGCATTTATGTTCTTGCCCAGTTTTAATAATTCAATAAGAGCCGCTTCAATGAATAGAATTTTGTTCAGAGCTTCCTGTATATTTTGGTGTTTGTTCCTTTTGTATCTTATGTCGCAAAAAGTCAACTAAACTACGATAATTATTTGTTGTTTCAAAATCAGATATGTCAATAAGTATTACACAGTAATCATTATAACTAAAACCTTGAAGTTTATTCTCCAAGCCATTTAGAAGTTGCCGAATACCACCATTCGGAGTTAGGAAATGAAAAATTGTAGTTTGACTACAACGTCGTTCTACTTCTTTTAGAACTTTGAGCTTTTTTACACTACTAATAACGCATAGTTTTGTGTGACTATTGTTGTTGACATTATTTTTATTAACTTCTGTGTCACATGTCTTCGCTTCTCTATATATGTTTCCTTCGGTCGCTGCTTTTTTGTTCGTGTCGTTAGTTGTATCTATTGTAGCAGGTTCATATAATTTTCTAACGGTCTTTCTATTATTGTCTTGTTTGGTTTTGTTCCCTTTTGTCGTTTTAGCACTTAATTTAGTAGACTTTGGTGTGATGATTTTCCTATTTTTTTATACGCTTCAATAGATTTTTTAGCCTGATTAAGTTTGCCTCTACGTTTTGCATTTCCCATTAATAGATTTTCTATTTCGACCTCAGCTTCTTTTAGAGTTAACAATAATGTTTCGTTTTTTTCCTTTTCTATTAGCTATTTCTTCCGTATCAGAAGTTAAATCAGGAAGACTTCGTTTAGTATGGATGATTGACTGAGAAAAGTTGTAGTCTTCGTCAGACGATACATCATTACAAGATACTGTATGTCGCTGCACTCATGATATTCATTCAGACTATGATGAGTTACTGTTGGATCATGTGTTTCAACTAATTGTAATGCCGTGCTAGTAGGTGTGCCTTGTGGTGAAGGACTTGGTACGACGTTAGTGCCAAGTGGTGATTTCGGAGTAGAACGTTTCTTTCTTATAGTAATGTAAGACAGGTCAGTACAATGAGGTGTGGGTGTAGTAGAATGAGTTTTTACTTTTTCCTCACATATTTTGCATTTCCAGTTCATCTTTGTAATTAGGTCTTTTAGGCGAAACAGTTTTTCGGAATATCCAATACAATCAAACTCAAAATGATTTTTGCATATTGAGCACCGCACTGTATTCTTAGTCTCAACTTTATTTTTACACTTGTAGCATTCGACTTGCAGTAACCTCTTGCGGCTGTTGCGTGTACTTTTAATGCTTTTCGAAGCAGCAGACATGACTTTGGTTTCAAATTAAACAAACTTAAATACAGAACCTTACTTTAAAAAAAACAGAGAAAATATAATTAGAAATTAAAAGCTAAAGACCTATAAATAAAAAATGTCCTCCACCTGTGGGCTCATGGGAACGGTCCCAAGAATGCTACCAACATTTTGATTTAAACAATATTTAGTGTTTACGTATTTGCACAAAATCTACTTCATGGATAATTTTTGGTGATAATGAATCCACTGGTTTTTTATGCAAACGCTGTCACTTTAAAATTGAGGCAAAACAAGCTTATTACTGAGGTTTTTACTTCTAAAACAACAACTTAAATAATTTTAAATGGCGCCACCAAAGTTTCACTTTCACACAAGGTTCACTCGAACTTGGCTGTACCTGTGAACAGAACCATTTAATACAGTTTAAATAGCTTTTGTGCCTGTTTTAAACGACTTTATTTAAATAATATGAAACGTCTCATTGATTCTTAAATAAGATAAGTTACTTAAATGAAAATAGCACTTTACAAAAAGACGACTATTTTGGGTGGGAACATGAAGCTATATGGCTGGGATTGAATCCTCGACCTTTCATGTTCCGAGTGACATTTCGGCACATGTTCGGGTATTTACTCATGTGATTTCGGTATACATACAGAGTATTCGAAATTTTTGAAAACAAAAAGCTAATTTTACTAAAATTTTCTATGCTTAAGGAAAAACAGAGATCTAAATATAGAAAATACTTAAAATAAATTTAACTTTGCGATCATTGTTTATTCTAACTTAAAAAACTACATTTAAAAAGTGACATATAAGCCTATTAATAAGAACGACTAGTAAGGAAACAAAATAAACAAGTTCTACAGTACTAAAGCCGTTCATTGCATCCGCTAAAGAAAGTAATTATAAGCCTCTTCAAGAAAGAAAATCTATTTTCATTATACGGGGACAATATTGTTCGAGACCGTTGCGCTCCGAGAAGTCGTTTATCGTCCAAGAAAAATAAGAAGATGAGCGTCGACGATTCATATTCATAATGTCGGGGAAAATAATTAGTTTTCATTATTCAAAAGTCGCGGGGAGAGAGAGGATAAATCTTTACCGAGGACAGTTTATAAATTTTATCGGCATTATACTTAAAGAGTGGGAAGTAGACACGACCAATTGCTGTTAAACAACACCGCCTCGATTCTGCTATTTCAAAACGTCCACAATCTTGTGTCGGTATCCTGATTTGACAATTTCCTATCGATCAATCAATTTTCCCATTATTAATGATAAAGTTTTAGAATTTTTTATGCCTTACGGCTAAGCACTTAGCCTTCATCCCACCTGATGTTAATTTTTAATTTTAATTTAATTTAATTAACGTTAAGTGAACATAGTGACGAAGGTGGAAGCGCACTGCACCCGAAATCCTAAACTATTGAGGCATTGGCTATTTTATCTCTATCTTTCTTCCGAAACACTTTTCACTAATGATCAAATTTTCATCATTACATGTAGGAGTATTTCTGTCGTACGAAAGAGATCAGACGAAAGAGTCATTTCCATGAACGAAATTAAATATACGGCTATTACACTCTGTAAGGATGAGACACCTAATTCAATAATACGTACAATGAATCATCATGAAAAGCTATAATGGCGAGATTTACTGTTCGTGTAGTTGGGATTTTCGCAATGATCCTAAACTATAATCGGACGCTTGCAAGATCTATCTCAAATTTCAATTAGACTGTACTTTGCCTGTCCACAACAATGATATTTACATTGATGTTATGGCTAAATATTGAGATAAAATGGTGGTAGCTAGCCAGGTGGACTTTAACCTCTACCACCGACTAAACCGAGTACGCAAACATGTATCCCTCGCAGGAAATCGAACCCGAGACCATTGGATCTAGACCGGTAGTATAACCACTAGAGGCGGTTTTAACGGCGGCTTTTTTCTTATACTTGGCAACTTATTTTTGTATGGTAATCGAATCGTAAATAATGGAAAATAATATTATTTTCACTCATTATTGTCACTTTTAATTTTAATATTACCTATGAGATTCAATAATAGCTTCCCAGTTGTGTCTTGATAAGAAAGCATTTTCGATTACGAAGTGATTTACGTGTTCAAGGTGCTATGTGCGAGTTTTATTCGCCATTCGATCACGTTAACGAAAACGAGAATTTGTATGGCAAAATGTTTATTCTTCTTACGAGAAGTCACCAGGAGGCGCTGCTTCAATGCCACAGTAATTTTCGTTTTCGTAAACGTAATCGAATGAATACGGGTAGTGTTCCGGACGATTATAGATAACAGTTATGTATTAATAAGTTTGTTTACAGTTTTATAACCATGTTAGTATAAATAAGTTAATCGTTTCGCCTATAATGTTTATATTTGTGTTTGTTGATTATTATTAAAGATATTTGATCATTGCCTTTTTTTAAAGCCCTGTGGAGACAGTTAGGACATAGACATTCAGATAGCATAGACACTTAGTCAAACAAGTTAGGAAGTAGCATTAAATAAATACACAAATAGTTAGGTACTAAAATTGAGACCTAGGTCATGTTTTCCACTTTTTCGCATAAACTAGATGCTCCACAGGCACAATAACACTGTAATTATGTTATTCAGATGTAAGTTTATCATGTCATAGCGTTAAAACTTAGTATTTAAGATATTTCTGTAAGAAATTGTAAAGTTAGAAAGAGAGGCAAATAAAATAGCCAGGGGGAGAAGGAGATAGCTGCGAGAGTATAAATACAGACATACGTCTGTGTGGAGCACGCACACTCCGATTAGCACTCTGGCGGACCAGAAACTCGAAGCTATCTCCTTTCAAGAACCTTGGCTGATTCTACTGAATGAATTCTTTTATTGACGTAATCCCAGCAACAGATGTACGGCCGTCCCGTACAGATAGTAAATAAAACACATACTAGGAACTCTGGTTGCAAGTTTTCACTGGGTGGAAAATCTCCGTGAGCCTGGTTGTTGACGTAAATGGCAGTCGTTATCTACAACCCGCCAACCAGCCATTAGATTGATGAACCAACCAAGTGATAATTAGGTACTTATACGGAGGATCAAAACTATTTAAGTCACGCCCGTTAAACTTCTTCGGGTACTATGACGTGTTGTTCAGACGTTACAAGGAATGTTAAGAAGATAACGTTCTGATGTTTATCTTCCCCCACAAGTTGATATCACCTATCTTCCACATATCAATCATAAGTAAGTAGTAGATTTTTTTCATAACATCATTACTTTGTTATTGTATTTGTATCAGAAGTTCGCGTATGTCGCGTTACAGTTGGTCCGCCAAAATGCGTGGTATAGGTACTTCCACGAAGGTTGCTGGTTGTTCAGTTTTGACAATATTTTTGGTTATTATTCCAATAGACTCTTCTAGCTCTTCTCATTTTTTAGTAGAGGCTCCTGTAGGACCGATTAAAGGTACTGTGTCTCCTGATAATAGTTACCATATATTTTTGGGTATACCATATGGAAGACTGAACCAGTCAAATTTATTTGGGGTAAGTCCAATAAAGAGCAAGCTCATAATTATTATAGACTTTTAAATAGAACAATTGTAAAATTTTGCTGTGTTGAACCTATCTCCCATAAACAGTGTATGTCCTATTAAGAAAGGGCATTTGACAATATTCTGATACTTTAAAGAAATGGAGAAAAGAAACGCTCTTGCTGAGTTATTTTGTGAGCTGTAAGGAGTGACCTTTACTTAGGAATTATGTGAAGTGGACTAGTCCAATTTTTACTTAATTTATTTATATTAGTTTATATCTACGAGAATATAGGTGCAAATATAAATGTGTATTTTTATCTGCTATATTCTTATTGTAGAAGGTATAACTATATTTTTATAATAACGTTTTTAAACACATCATATTAAAAATGTGACTTTATTTACTTATTTGTACATTTTTATTTTAGGCACCCATTCCATATCCAAAGTTTGATGATGTTTTTGAGGCAAATGATGACTCTACAATTTGCCCTCAAATCTCCAACAACTCAACAGTAGGTGTAACAGAATGTCTCCAGCTCAACGTCTTTGCTCCAATATCTGCAAATATCAACAACCGTCTCCCCGTTATGGTTTATATTCATGGCGGTAGTTTTACTGGAGGGTATAAAGATGAGTCTTTATATGGGCCAAAATTGTTAGTAAGACATGACATTATTTTAGTTATAATCAATTACAGACTGGGACCATACGGATTCATGTGCTTAGACATCCCTGAAGTACCAGGTAATCAAGGCCTTAAAGACCAAACGCTAGCCCTAAGATGGATAAGAGCAAATATCGAAGCATTTGGAGGTGACGTCAACAAAATCACTATATTTGGCCAAAGTGCAGGTGGACATTCTGTAGAATTTCATATTTTATCAGATACTGAGTTACTGTTTAATAACGCCATTTTACAAAGTGGAAGTGCCGTCGCGTCCACAGTTTTTTTAGAACACGACAAAAGAGCTCCTATGAAAATTTCCGAAAAGCTTGGATTCAAGACAGAATCTGTGCATGAAGCGATTAAATACATTTCGTCGGTGGACGCGAGTTTAGTTATTCAAGCTTCTGATGACCTATCTATAGATTACAAGCCATGTACGGAGAAGACATTTGAAAATGTTGAACCATTTCTTACAAGACCCTGGGTTAATGCAGATCCAGTGAAGGCAAAAGGCATGCCAATATTGATAGGGTTTTGTGAAGATGAAACCCTATTGCGGTACGCTCTTCCTGATAGTTTCAATAACTTGACCGTTATCCGCGATAGGCTCACCCAAACGTTCAACTTTGATGATAATCGTTTGAAAGAAATGGAAGCTTTAATTTATGAGTTTTATTTTGGCGACAAAGAGTTGACTTATGATTTGTTGTTCCCTGTTACAAATTTTGACTCTGACTATACGTACATTCATCCGATTCGCAGAAGTATAAAAAAATATTTGAAAAGTGAAGCTAAAGCTGTGTTTTATTACATGTTTTCTTATAATGGCACTAGAAACCTAGCAAAATACATGTTTAACTTTTCGGCTGGAAGTGCAGTTCACACCGATGAATTAGGATATTTGTTTGATGCATATGTTCTTTCCGACAATCTAAATCCTGAAGATGAGTTGGTTGTAGACCGTGTAACAACAATGTGGACCAATTTTGCAAAGTACAGGTTAAGTATCCTATCACTTATCAATATCAATATCTTTTTAGACTCTGTTCCAAATTTTTAATTCAACATCGTTGACAAACATCGATAACCTTTACCTTGTCAACCGTCATCGTTATTCAAAAGTCATCGTTCATATCATTTAATATCATGCATGATTACTCATGATGTTATGTAAGCATTGAAACCATATACTTACGTATAAAAACACAAATGTTGAAAAAATTTCCACGAGCAGGATTTGAACCTGCACCCTTCTGACATTCCGGATCAGGTGCTCTTTGCATCTTGGTGCATCGTTCATATAATTTAATATCATGCATGATTACTCATGATGTTATGTAAGCATTGAAACCATATACTTACGTATAAAAACACAAATGTTGAAAAAATTTCCACGAGCAGGATTTGAACCTGCACCCTTCTGACATTCCGGGTCAGGTGCTCTTCCAATTGAGCTATCGTGGTTCTAACCAGCCCGCCGAAATTAGCTTAACCACGATAGCTCAATTGGAAGAGCACCTGACCCGGAATGTCAGAAGGGTGCAGGTTCAAATCCTGCTCGTGGAAATTTTTTCAACATTTGTGTTTTTGTAATTTGTTCGCAACAAAATTTGCGTTAAAAATTATTTTGAACATTTTACTTACGTATAATTAATAAAAGACAGATTTTACGCTAAATTTTAATGTTACTACATTGATTTTGCTATCGTCTGAATTAGGGACTGCGTATACGGTACTGCCCAATGATTTATTATTTCCTTATCCTGACTAAGTGAACATATGCAAATACATGAAATGTATTCATATACTTTACACCTAATTTCCATTTCTTTTACAGCCAATATTTATATTATAAAATAATCTGTTGTTAAATATAAGTGTGTTTTGTATATGTACTCGTATATTCTTGATTGTAAGTAATAGCTATTCTTTTTTAAATATTTCAGTAATCCGACACCAGTGACGACGAACTTAATCACCGTCCAATGGACCCCGATAACAAATGAATCTTACGAATACTTGAAAATGGACTCCATTTGGAGTATGCTTCACAGCCCAGTTCAAGACAGAATGGAGTTCTGGGACAAATTCTACTTTGACAATGAAAAGTATCAAAAGGGTTTTTATGAAGATTAAAGGATTTCTTTTAACTGGTGTTATTGTTGGTTGTTGTAATAGTTATTATGTTTCGTACACGTTAAGCTGACATTTAAACAATATTTGCAAAAATTTGCAGTGGCCGTCGTGATACGTATGTAATTTAGAAATGTTACCTATATTTTCTTATTTCTAATACTATAATAGTTGAAATACATTATTTTATGAAAATAAGATTCAAGTAAAATAATAATAGAAGTTAAACGTGATCGTTCCATAAATATTCATTAACGATCTAGTAAATTAATCGAAAGTGAAAAGAGAATGGGTTTATTACAAAACAAAAGAAATACAATAAAATAAAGGCAAAACTTTTGAAAGAGTGCACTCAAAACAACGCATCATCGACATCGCTCTTACAATACAAAAGAGTTGGAAAAATACAACATTTTCGATATCCGACAAGCCGAAACGTTTCCGACACAAGTAATTAACAAAATATCGCCAGAAATAATATCGAGTGAGATATCGTCTGCTCGGGCTGGGCTCGCAGCTAATGGTGTGTAAAATTAATGCCCTCCAGTTTTTGACAGTTTTCTATTAACTGTGGAAATTAATTATCCCGACTCACAGAAACTGATTTCGCTCATAGGTAACAACTAACGATCGCGGCTCGACGTCTGTAGTATATTTACTGATTGATGTTCACTTAATTTACATAGATAGTAAAATATAGATTTTAGATTTTCTTTTTTTTGCCCACTGATATAGTTATGTACTTTGGAAATAGGAAAAGAGTAGCTCAATAGCACAGTGTCTTAAACATTCGGTTCTCGGTTCGGTTCGATCTTGTAAGTTAAGCAATGGTGGGTCATCAGGTGCCCAAATCAAAATTAGTTGAGCACCCAAAAATCAATACACAGCGGCCCTAAACGGTTATATCTCCCCCCCTCTCCCCCCATCTACCAACGCAATATAGTCTATGTTGAAAGGGCTGAACTAACCATTGATGGAGCGTTTGTTAGCAGACAAGCATGATAGTAACGGAAATAGTCAATGCCACTTTAATTTTGTCTAACAAGTCTTATTATAGTTTTAATTACGAGTAATTCGTCAACTCGTCCCACATGCCGTAAATTTTATTGAGTTATTTTGTTTTTGAATACATCAAGTTGCTTATTATTTTTCGAATTCACAAACTTCCACATTACATACATACATTTTAGTGATAGCTGATAACAAACTCGGTTGATATCTGCTGCCTTCATCTATCGATACACTACGTAAAGTGCTCAATATTTATCTAGACATTCCGAACAGTGGCTAGTCAAAGACTGCAGCCGTAAGGACAAGTACTCGTTTAATATTTGGGTATTCAACTGTACCTATTTCTCTCGATATTTATTTGAATGGTTCAGCATTTCCAAGAGCACATCCATTAGTCAGTACAAACTTGATATTGATCAGGGGTGTGATTTTTGAACCGGTGGCCATAACTCTCACACTATGATCTCAATAAATTTTGAACTATAATGTCAATAACGAGTGCTCCGGCCCACTCGTATTCAATGTCAAATTGTAATTTTTAAACTGTAGATCTATTTTTATTTTAGATAACCCCTATAATGTTATTAATGTTGGAGCTAATCTTGATTATGTATTATGTTCTGTCATTAATATCAATCAAATCATAACTTTTATTACAATCATGTGTATTATTTAATCAATTAATTCCAGATTCGGGTTGCCTACTGACTTTGATAGCGAGTAAACATCTGTCATTATGTCATCATGTTTTTATCTTCATTTATATAATTATATTTAATGTGTTGGCAATGTAAGTATTATAAAAAAACTCCATTCTTGCTATCTCACGTTCCTTTAATAACAGAAACCGCCATTTTTGCAGCTCAAAAACAAGCGTTGCGCAAAAAGCGAAACGTAATTAATACAACAGTAGCTCGCATTCATTAATTCAGTTTTTGTCGCGTCATATTTTATCGCACGGCATTCGTACTTGACGGGTCACATCGCTGCCGAGGGTCGGTATACGTGAACCGGTAGATATTTATTAATTTGGTATATAATACATACGAGTACATTTATATTACTAGCTTTGTTAGCACAAGCATGTTATCATGATCGAATGAGTTGCCAGGACTAATACTATTTATAGTGCCTTACAAATAAACAGAGAATAAATTTCGAATAGTTAATCCGCGTTTTGTCCCTATTACTCTAATTTGGAATGAAGTTTACATGACGAAAACAAAACACGGAATAACTATTCGCAGCTTATTCTCTGTTAATTTTAAGATCTTTATGTGTATATTAAATATGCAATAGCTATCTCGATGAAGGCCAAGAGATGTTAATTAACAAAAATCAGTAGATACTAGGCCCATCTATCGACGTCAGCATTAAACCCTTGAGCCTTTGTGGGATAAAAAGCGGCCCCTTCATTCTATTCATCTTAAGGGCTCGGTGTGTCATATCGGAACAATGACTGGCAGCTGCTATGCCTCAAGGCTTTACACTGGAATCTAACAGGCATAAAGATGACAGCGGGAACGGTCATATTTCCTTTGCATACTTGAGAGTATTTATCATAATCATACCAAATCCACAGCGAAGGATTTCTTGAGAATTAGATTACTTAAGTGACTGTGTAAGGAGCTTGTCGGCACAGCGGTTTGCGCGTTTTTGCAAGTTAAGCAACTTTCGTAATGCTAAGTTACAGGATGGGTCACCGGCTTTGAATCTCGTGGTCCTCTTTGCTTCAAGGATGGTAGTTGTTACAACCTATCCACATTGGTATAGTTGATCAAATGGGATAGCCCGTGCTCAACAGTCTGACGTTTATGCGTTTAATGAAGATGATAAAGTGTCAATAGTTTTTATTTCAAACACAATCAAGTAATTCATATAGCCCCCCTAAAAGCCCTTTACAAGATTAAAACTAATCTCTCACTTCTATTCTTTACTCTCCTATCTCCATTGAATTCTCCCTCAATGGAGATAGGATCTGGCCTGAAGATGATGACAACACCAGCTCCTGGATGTGGTAAACATGACACTAGTCATTTCAAAAGCATTGGAGAAAAGGTAGACCAAAATAAAGGTAATGAAACAAACGTCTAAAATTTTCTCATAATACTCCTTTTGTAAATCACGAGCGATGATAATACCCAAACTTCTTAATAAGAACAATAACAAAGGCGCAGTTATTGCAACTCTCATAATCTCGAATTCGTCGCCCAATAAATAACTTACATAATGAAACCTGACGTAATAATCTTATCAAGAGGCGATACGCCATTGAGCAGCTGAAATATCGCTCGTTTTAATGAAACCTAAAGCCATTTGAACTGAGAGAAGACCGGATATTTTATTCGGATCCGAATAATTTTAACCCAATTTCAACGTCAACTTAATAAGGGAGATTCCCTTTTGTTTCGGATTTCGATTGTTAGTAAACATAAATTGAGGTGTGGATTTATGGTAATATTGTTTTCTGCGGGACTTAAAAAATTTCTAGTTTATCTTTAAAGTTATTTTTGTTTTTTTTTAAGTTGGCCTCTTATGGATATTCAGCGTTACCAGATTTTTGCGTGGGACGAGAAACTAAAGGTTCCTCAAGCCGTGGTAATCGAATATCCTCAGAGGCGTTCAGGTCAGAACCGTATTTTCAGATATGTTACGATGGTAAGATGGTAGGTTCTGTAGATACCTTAGAATAATATTGACAACTTACATCAAACTATTGTTTTCTAAAGTTTACGCGAATACTACACATTGAAATGAAACAACTTTTACGGATCTAGTGCAGGGTCCGTGGTCACAAGGAGACTACGAGAGACCACGGACTCTGCAAAGGGTACGAAACGTCAGGATAAATATTAACTAAAAGTAATGTGTAAATAAACGCGAGTAGATCAGAAGTTGTTTTATTACAACCAACTGTAAGAGCAAATATCATATTCGCTATGTGCCTTTTTAGGGTTCCGTAGCCAAATGGCAAAAAACGGAACCCTTATGGATTCGTCATGTCTGTCTGTCTGTATGTCTGTCCGTCCGTATGTCAAAGTAACTTTTTTCAATAAATTTTGGGGGTTCCCCATACTTGATTCGGTGGAACGCAGAGCCTGGAAAATTATTGGTGACGATATGCTTGTAAAAACCAAGCTTCACAGTCTCGCTCACCGCCGCACAGTTGCCTGCTTGTCGGTCTTTTACAGGCTATACTTCGGAGAGTGTGCTGTTGAGCTGCATGAGCTCATTCCACCTTCCCTATTTTAACATCGGGAATCCAGACGTACGGCTGGCTACCACCCTTACCTGGTTGACATTCCGCTTTTGCGCACCAAGCGTTTTGCTTCTACATTTATAATGCGTACAGCCAATGAGTGGAATTCCCTACCGGCGTCTGTATTCCTGAGTGCATATATCCCTAAAGTTTTTAAAGCCCGAGTGAATAGGCTGTTTCTGGGCAAGCTCGTTCCGTCGTCGGCCTCTTCTTAGCCCTAGGGATTCGAATGAGGCCAAGAGCAAGCCCATCTTACAATTAAAAAAAAAAAAATTAAAAAACTTAGAACTGAAACTCAAATATTTTTTTTTATCAAACCCATACGTGTGGGGTATCTATGAATAGGTCTTCAAAAATGATATTGAGATTTCTAATATCATTTTTTTCTAAACTGAATAGTTTACGCAAGAGACACTTCCAAAGTGGTAAAATGTGTGTCCCCCCTGTAACTTCTAAAATCAGAGAACGATCAAACTAAAAAAATATATATGATGTACATTACCATGCAAACTTCCACCGAAAATTGGTTTGAACGAGATCTAGTAAGTAGTTTTTTTTAATACGTCATAAAGTACGGAACCCTTCGTGCGCGAGTCCGACTCGCACTTGGCCGTTTTTTTTTATAATAATTAAAACTTGGTCATTCGTCCAGAGGCCCCGAATCTGAATTCCAGCGGAACGTACTATTATTGTACTTGGTTTGGTTGTTGAAATGGTTTGTTGCAAGTTTGCCTCGCTAACTACCACCATCTTATATGGGTGTTGCCGTACCGCAATTAGTCCTGTTCCTCAGTGGTTGAGGAGTCAGGGCGAAGTGTATTTCTATCTTTAACTTTATCTTCAGTTACCTTTAGTTGAGATAAAGACAAACATTACAAAAAGTTGTAATGTTTGTTTTTGTCTCTATCATCATCATCAGCTCATTTTTATGTCCCCACTGCTGGGGCACGAGCCTTCCCTATAGATAGATAGGAAGAACGGGCCATAAGCCACCACGCGGGCTCAGTGCGCATTGGTGGTATCTCTATAACTCTAAAATATTCAGTCTCAATATTAAGCTGTAAGAGACCGATTTTTACGTTGTTAAGTCCCAGCTCGTAAAGTCCATGGTGGAGTCTCCTGCTTTAATAATAGATGGCTTCTGCTCCGTTATTTCGCTCAAAGAGGTCCATTTGAATTTGTTTATCACGACGGAACTTGCGAAGTTACACTGCTGAATACAGATTGGCGTAGCATTATTAATCTGCTGAGAAATAACGACTAGCAGGACCATGATTTACAAAGCAGTTTGAATTCTTTATGTCTGTCTAAAGGATAATAATGAAGAAATTAGTGTTAAACTTGGAAGTTAACTCTTATTAATAAACCAAGTGAGGCGCTCGGTTTCATCAATTATGTTCGATAAACGCAAAATAAAACACAAAAACATATTTATTTAGCGTACATATTTTTTTTTAATTTGTTTTACAATGTGAAAAAGATGTAAAGTGAACACTTTTAACAAACTACCTCCATAATTGTTCAAGTAATACAATATATTTTCATCTATCGCTATCTTATAATAAATGATAGGTACATAATAAAAAACAATTCAAATGTTATTTTAAGATGATTTCATTGAAGCTTTGAAGTTAAGTACGACATCTCATTCTGGTAAAAACTTTAACAGCTTTATTAACACACTGCTCATCATAAGATGTGATAATAATTACAATATATCTATATTACTAGCTACTTCAACTAAGTCTAGTAATTTTGTAAGATTTAAAACGTTAAGATTCTTTACTTAATATGTTATGTTTGAGAACATTTAATTATGTGAGTAATGAATGCTACGATTTAAATTAGCCTTTAATTTTCATCTGCAAGTTGGTCCCAATATCCTCAGCCTGTTGCACATTGTCAGGCAGTGGTTCGTCTGTCAAGTCAGGCACCAACAGGGTTGTAAGTCCAGCAATAATGGAAATAGCACCAATAAGGAGCGTTGGTAGGCTATCCATGTATTGAGCCTATGGAAAAAAGGTACAAATTGAAATAAAACAAAGAATACGTTATAAGCGTGTAACATTAGCATTTGAAGTTTACGAGAAACTCGATGGCATAGCAGCAAAACATCATTCTCAATACCAGGTCACTGGATGAAAAACCAATCATAAAAATATCTTAAGCTTATCCTGTCTTCAGAAGGCACTGTAAGCTGTTCGTCCCAGTTGGTGCCGTTATATGTCTTTTACTGTTATTTTACAGTCTTTGTTTTATCAGTCATGAGTTTGTGCCAAAAAGTTAAAAATGAAATCAACTCACCAATAAAGGCGTCATTGGAGCTAAAATAGATCCCAACCTTCCAATTGCTGAACACAGGGCGTGCATAGAGTTCCTCGTATATGTTGGGAATAGCTCAGACGTGTACATGTACACGGTGCCGAAAGTAAACGTTGCCACAAACTTCCCAATTAAATACAGTCCGGTGGATAACCATACATATTCTGGATCAAAAAATATAATATAAGTCATTTTTCTCGTCAGCTTATCTAAAAGCAAAAAGTCGCTGAAGCTGTTTTAACATACTTACTTTTAGATATAAAAGGTTGAACCAAATATAATAAACCAGCACCAAGAAAGGAGATACATAATGGTTTCTTTCTATTAAATTTCTTTAACGTGTAGACCATAGTAAAGCTTGCAGGTATGTCAGTCATAAATATTAGCCCAAAATTTACATATTTGTCACCCGTCAAAGATACAGCGTTGACTATCAAACCAAAGGAAACGAAAGTACAAGACATCCACCATACTAAGCACACTAAAAATCTTTTGACAACTATTTTAGAGCGAAAGGTGTCCCTCAAGGGTGATTTTTGGGCGTCCTTTTCACATTGAATATTGCTTAAAACTTTAGCATCTAATTGTACGCCATTATTTTTGGCCATTTTTGATAGTATATTTATAGCTTTGTTCTTCTTGCCCTTGCTTAATAGCCACCTTACACTCTCGTCCATAATAAAAAAGTAAATGAGGAAAATAATTGAAGGCGCGTATATGGCTTGAATAAAATGTCTCCAGTATGCCAAATAATATGCAACAGCACACATAAATAATCCACCGATACCAAACAGTATACTAAAAAATATTTGCAGGTCTAGACGTCGTTCACTCTGCACTAATTCTACACCTGAAACAATAAAATTACAGATTCACACACAAATTATTATAAAGTTCAGTGAAAATACAAATTGTTAATAAATATTGAATGTTCTTATTAACGGATACAATAAAATTGAAATTAAATAAAACATTAATATGCCTTATAAAAATTCACCTTAACTTACGTACGTTTTACGTTTAGGTTACGTTACGTTTACGTTAGCTTACATACGTTTAAGCGCGTTTTTCACGAGAAGCTCTCAAAAGACAAAAAACAGTGAGTTAAATTGGGCGAAAAATTTTTCTATTGAAATGTTCAATTTCATTAATTTTAACCAGCTATAAATAATTGCTGAAACTTATTTACATTTGGTTACAATATTTTCTGAAATGGTATGCATGGTTCTCATAAACGAATACCTACGAGCTGTACAGTGTAGAGCTCGTAACTATTAGACTGGTATAATTTTAAACCAACTTAACTTTCTCAACGCCTACGATGCGGAATTAACACTCACCCATTATAAATGCTGGCGAACAGTTATCCCCCAACGTGGCTTCCAAAAGCTCGAGCACAATAAACACGGAGTAAGTGCTGGCGAAACTTTTAGCAACGCCGAACATGGCCGCGGCTAGCCCCGCGATTATGATGGCAGCTTTCCTCCCGATTCTGGAAATAAATGGACAAGAAATAAATCATTTGGCACAGTAACAACATCATGTCAGAGAATGCAAAATATGCATAGAGAGAGGTTAATGATGTTGATGGATGAAAAAAAATATATTACTAATCATGAAGTGGGAGCGTATTCATTTATTTTACATTTTTATTTAGGCATCAAAAATATGCAATATCATTAAAATTGATTTTTAGATATTATATAGTTTTTAATATTTAATTATAATATATCTGAATTATTACATTTGGATATATATTTAATTAAGTACCTTATTTGAGTATACCACCAATTACTTATCATTATTTTTATGTAGATAGACATTGCTGCTAATGATATGGATAAGACTGCCAATTTAACGTCGTTTGATTTAATTATGATTGTGAACAACAAAGGTATGTATATATATATATATATCTATCTCCTCTTAGTTTCCAAGGGCTCAATGTTGTGGACGGTGGAACTCTGCTCAATTTAGCCAATTTTTCTGCTTCGGGACCTTACGACGCTAACATGTCTGGACATACACTATATACTGTAATTTAGCATATCATACTTATCTGACAGTTGACCTTGAAAGAACAGGCCCATCATTAGTCCAATGCTGTGTACCGTCCCAACGAAGCCTAACTTCCAATCTTGGCATGCTAACTGAAACTGAGAAAAGTTCAAACATAAGACTTAGTTTATCCAAAAAAAGAAATCCATAATAAATACATAGATAGATAGATAACACACAATAATAACAATAATACTTAATCACGTTAAGTAAGTACAATCTTAGTTACGAAACCAAAGAACGCTTATGATTTTAATTTATCACATTGTATAACAATAGATAGGTATTTGTTTGCTATAATTTTTAAGCACTTAAAATGTTTCCTGACGGATATAAAGAATTTTATTACTGTGATTGCGTAAGTATCTTTACTTATAAGTACATCAGAACAACGGGACATAGCCATACTAAGTCAAAATTAATGTCATATCAAAAACATTTTAATATAATCATCTCTCGTGATTGAAAGTCCTAACACGTAAAATATAAATCGGGGAAAAATACAAAACCTCGGAAGCAAAACTAGTATTGTCCTTGTAAATCCAGCTTTCACACGGCTCGGTAACATTCTGATCGAAACTGGTAACAGCGCAGTCTGTTTCATTCGTGCCGCCGTACTTGGAGCATTGTCTGTACTGATCCGGAGTGGTTATGTTATACCATGGAGCTTCGTATGATCCCGACTCACATTGTTCAATGTTACACCTGAAAATTGTAAAATATACATCTTAAGTACGGTAGCAATTTGAGTCGGTCACAATTTGTTTGTTACTTTTCAAACTGCCAATACTTTGGTATAATCACCATCATCTCATCATCAACCTTTAAATATCCAATAGTTGGGCTAAGACCTTCCCACATCACACCAAGTAGGACTTTATACGTATATTGATTGTCTTTGCTAGCAGATCAGTATCTGTTTTTACAAATCTAATTTGTAAAAACAGATACTGATCATATTTGACTAAACATAGCAAAACTAGTTAAATAGAAATATAAACAGTTAATACTACTTTAAAGTAACTGATAATGTGATCCACTAATTATATCATCACCATTCTATCGTGCAAGGCCATATTATGGTGAAGGAGATCTTTACTCTTACCAGTGAGGATAACGAAGCATGATGAAGGAATATTTTCGTAATATATTCTAAAACTTACCTGTAAGGAATACTTTCGGCGACAAAAATATAGTTGATGCAATGCATTCCATTAAAGAAAAACGCAAATCCGATAACCAATATAGTTTTGATTTGATACCATTGGAATAGTCCAAACTTCTTCAATATCTCATCCAAATGCACACCAGTCTCTTTATTTTCAGAAGCCATGATAATTTACTTTCTAATTAAAGTTTTACTACCAAAACATAACAGCTTTAATTCTTTGAGATCGTAATCATCACTATTAAACTACACCACAGTACTGCTACAATCTGCCGCATTGCCCATTCAAGACTTTAATTTATTTATCACTTAAAGCTTTAATTTTACTTCTTCCCATTTTACACAAAACTTACAAAAACTGGTCTCTAAGTTCCACTATCCACGCAGCAACCATTTAGACTACCGTATACACTACTAACATACAAAATAGCATCGTTTGCGCAAGATCCCAAAGGATTATTAAAGTAAGTGACACAGCGTCTCAATTGTCCATATCCTCTAAGACGAATATCCTCTACAGTAACTCCACAGCATTTCTGCAAGTACGAGTATATTTAGCTCAGTCTCTGTGTTTGCAACGAGCGCAAGGTAGATCCAGTTCTCAAGAAATTAATCTTTAATTTCAAAGAAATGGCGGTTTCCTTTTACCGTAAAATGGATTTCTCTTTTGGTATTAGTTTGTAGCCAAGAAAACAGTACGGAATTTAATTTTCTTATATATCTAAACTTCTATTAAATTGGAACGGGTCGCATCTGCCCACATCAAATTGTTATAAGTAAATTATCAAAATAGTAAGAAATTTTAAAACAAGTAAACGTAAAAAGAAAGTAGCCTATAGTTATCCCACTGCTGGGCATAGGCCTCCATCATTGAAATCCAAGTCATCGCTACAATATATGGATATTGGCTTAATCACCACGCTTCTCATCATTTATTTATTTATTCAAAAAACTCACTGGCTTACAGTATAATTACACCAAAGCGCCAACAAGCAAAACTTTTTTACATGCATTAATTAAAAATTACAGTTAAAATCTTACAAACACATTTCAAAATAATAGATAAGTACTAATAATAACAATAATAGACATAGAACAATACAAAACAAAAGTCATTTGAAATCAAAACTATACTATACTATACTATACTATAACAAAATAATAGACATAGAACTTGCCAAATGCAAAACATACTTTTCCTGACCTGGGAATTGAACCCCGGGGACCTTCGAGTATTGGGCCGAGCGCTTTGCCACTTGGCCACACTAACGTTTGGTTTTTCAATCATATTGTGTCATAAAAGCTTGTTCCAATAGATAATGCTAACAAAATAAGCATTTCTATATATCTGAAGATGTTTTTTTGTCTTTTAATATCGAACGCGGTAGGCACAAGAGGACCCTTTTTCAGATAATATCATCATCATCATCAGCTCATTTAATGTCCCCACTGCTGGGGCACGAGCCTTCCTTACGGATGGATAGGGAGGGCCCAGTGCGGATTGATGGTTATTAACGACTGCTAATGCAGCCGGGACCAACGGCTTTACGTACCTTCTGAAACACGGAGGAGCTCGAGATGATACATTTTTGATCACCCATCCATAGACCGGCTTTGTGAAAGTTGTTTAACTTCAACACTCGCAGACTGGGCGCGTTAACCACTGCGTCATCGAGCTCCTCAATAATATATTCGTACATAAATTAAACAAGTACTTGTCAATAGCAATGTTTCTAGGTTTATCTTAAATATAGCATGGACAACTAACGTTTTTGGGGGAGGCTACTATCAGTCTTTTGGATGAGATGATGATGAACTAACATTTTCACAACGCTCCAACGCGGCCAAGTTGAACAGACTTACAAATTGCGTAAATATTCAGATTTTTTGTTTTCTCATCATTTTTGTTTCTTATCGGGTTTGTTTTTTATTTAATAGAGGAATAAAAAAATGCTAGAGTTAGTAATTTACATCTTCTATTTAATTAGCACTAATCAACAAAAGTACAGCGAAAATTTAAAATCTCAGACTCGTTAAAGTTTTTACTTTGACAGCCGAGCTATTCAACACGAAAGTTTTGTTAACGACTTCTAATTAGAACTTGCAAGAGCACTTCCTTCTAACTAAAAGTATGGGATAACAGAAAACAGAGATTTATAAGGTAACACAAAATATAATAAGTGATACATTTTAGATTCGACTATTGAAAACAATGAGTGTACGTTGACTAGTTTTATCAAAAGGAGATCTCGAGAGACAAGAACTAACAAAAATGTTTTTTATTATTATTTAATTAATAGTTGTAAAACTTTGCAGAATCATTAAATTCTTTATTTGCTCTCAAAATGTCTACTAAAAATTTTTTTATGCATATAAATCAATTGCAATTTACGATTTTATAAAATAAGTAATGCTCTTTAGAAATTCTTTCTAAATGAACCACAATTGCTTGAACAAATGATGCGAGCATAAACCGAGTCTTATTATGCCGTGGAGATTTCGTATGAGAGGAGCAGCCGAGGCTAGTAATCTACTAATTAAAGGCATTGTTAGGAGACGGAATCTCTATCTAGATTTGCCTAATTACCCACTCGAGTCGGAAAGTCGGCGGACACAGGGAGAGGAAGGATGAAATCCAGTTTATCAAAAGTAATATTCTCTTATTAATGTTTGCTTACTAACAGTAATTTAATTTATGCAGTTTTTAGAGATAAATAATTTCATTTATTAATAAAATATATTCAGTTACATTGTTAGTGCGTAAAGGAAATTCAATAAATTCATGATTAAAGCGGTCGCATTTGGTGACCCATGTGGTAGGTGCCCTGGATTGAACCCGTAATTCCTGTATCTGTGACCGATATGGATTTAATCACTAGATTACAGAGAAGATTAAAATTATACTGATTCAGCCGGCAATCTAGCACAAAAGGTTGTTACTGGAACTATTTATTGAAGTTTTATTTCTGGCAAATTAGGCAATCTAAAGCATGCACTTGCCAAATAACTTTTCAATGCAATCTATGTAAAGGAGTATGGACTTTGATCAATCATCTTCTAACTTTTACCGATCGAAAAACATGACGACTTCCACAACAGCAGTGTGTCACAATTAATTTTAACGCTACCGAGCGGTCCAGATTTAGATGCTTCGAAAGCTAAAATTAAAACAGGATGATTGGTACATCCCTGTAGTATGCTAATGTATCATTCCCAATTGCCTTCTAATGCTCTGAGTATTCGAATATTTACCACCGTCTAAGCCGTCTAAATCTGCACTTCTTTATTATTGTAATCAATGAGAAATTGGTTATTTTATTCCTTCTAGTGGTCTTAGTAAAGCGATCTTGGCTTATCGTACTATCATACCACCTAGGCCTCGTATCTGCTATTTCAAAATATCCACCATGTATCTTAGTTACTTGATGGGTAGTTGACTGTTTAATTTTTTTGGTTTTTTTTTACATATTGTGGTTGTCTTTTTTTTGTGTTTATTTGTAATGGAAAGTGTCCTGCTATGATAGGGCATTTTCCAATACTTTTGAGCTGAGTTTCTTGCCGGTTCTTCTCAGTACAAGATCTCCCGCTCAGAGTAGATTTACGAACCGATGGCATAGTGACATTCACAAGAGCTACTTGTAGCCTAAACTGAATAAATGATTTTGAATTTTGAATTTTTTGAATTTTGAATCAATAAAGAAACTTTTTAACAACTTTCATAAAGATTCTTCTAATAGAAATTGTATGGGAAGGGAAACTATGACGTCACTATTTTTTTCCGTTTTTTTCTTTTCAAATTCAATTTCAATTTATTTATTCTTGATTCACTGATAAGTTACGACTTAAGTAAGTCTAATTGTATTGATTATAAGGTTTCACTGCAATCTGCCTTATCGACATACGAAAAATATAAAATGATTAGGAGAACAACAGAAATTATTATACATTAACAAATGGTCAAATAATTATAAGTATATTCACAATATTTCAAAACTGTAATTTAAGAGAATAAAATAATTAAAATTAAAATCATAAAACAAAGTAAATATTAGGAAATTAAATGTAGTTAGTTGAGTGTTTAATAATAGAACTCTCTAGGTTACAGATTTTCATGCTTAGAACCAATAAAAAATTGTTTAATGTTTTAAAGAACTGCAGTTACGTGATTTCATTTACACGTTCGATTTCTGAAATTAATAACTGTTGCAGCTCCCAAAGTCCCTATTGCAATATGGGATTAATGTCAGAATCAGGCTACTGAGCAAGCTTGTAGGCGTTTTGAAATAGAAGAAACGAGATCAAATTGAAATAATGGCAAGCGCTTACTGATTGTGAAATAAAATAAAAATATTTTTTTACTTGTCTACTCTTATCGGTTTTATCTTGTTAGCTGATGATGTTGACATCAAAATAAATTCAAGGACCACACTGAAAAAATCCGCTACCTTTTTCTAGAATTTATTTACTCCAACCCAATATTAAATGTCAACCGTAGAGCTTCCATCCTCCAATCTCGTGGCTGAGCCGATATTTTTCTAACAAGAGTCTGTGAGCAATATCGGCTTAATTAGTCCGCCACAAACATTTGTGGAGCTCTCTACGGGAGGGAAGCTGCTGGTCGCTGATTGTTGTTGATACAGACAGACGTTCCAAGTGGAAGCCATATTTTTATAATAGGATGTAAGAACAGACTTAAATCAGCTTTATGGTAATTTCAGATCTATATCTATCACATATCTAAGATATTTTGGTCTGTGATATTTCGGTATCTTGTTTTGAGATAAAAAAGTTTTTATAATTCTAAGGTTGTAAGAGAAAAGAAGATAAGAAACGCTCTTGCTCAGTTTCTAGTCGATTCCTTATTGGTACAAGGCCTCCCATTTTTTTTATTTTTTTTATTTTATTTATTAGGAAATTCTACAGCTTTTTTACAAACACATTTTAACTTACTTATTTCAAGATACTTAAGCCAATTAGAGAATTCCACAACAAAGACTAATTCATTAACTAGGTACACATTAAGAATAACAAAAGGCACCTGACAACATATTATGCTCGTGTTCAATAATCAGTGTACAATCTGTCTTAAATAACTTACATTTTCACGAATAAATTAAGCCACAGACCAAAACTCTACAAACAAACATACAAACAAAAATAAACATCTTTCCCATTTTTTTTCCCATAGTACGACTAGACTTACGCATTGATTAAGGAAGAGATTAAACAGCTATTGAGTTCTACTATTGAGTAGAATTAATAGCTTAATTAGTCTAAAATAAAATATAAGTCTTATAAATATTTAAAATTTTTATCTTTGTCCAATATACCTATATGAGTGAATTTTTAAATTTCTGGTCTATTTTATAAAATTTTATTTCACATCAAAGTTTTTTATTATAATTATTACCTGTCATCGCGGGCGTAACCAATGATAAAGCCGGAGATGAAAGCGTTTTTTACTAAAGCTGGTTCAAACTTTATTAATTCAGAGCAACTCAAGTTGACTATTAAGTAGCAGTCGAAGCTTGTTTGCTGATAAGACAAACACTCTAAAAATCTACCCAAGAGCTTACCTTACTGCCTGAAGGAGACTCTCATCTAATAAATTATCACCCCTTAAATTATTTATGAACTTTTATTGTGATGGAGATAAACACCAATTTTTAATAAATATTAAATTATGTTGTACAACATCATAAATTGCGGTGTGATATCATTCACTCAATTATTCATTTAGGGGTAAAAAAATGCTGATACATTGTATGACATACTCGTACTTATGTACTTGATACATGTAGCTTATATAACTATATGTATATTATACCTACTACGTTTACAGTTATAAAGCGTACTTCTAATATTAAACACAGTCTTAGTTTTTTTATGAAATATTCATAAATTAAACGTTTCATATATTTACTCGTAATAATGTGGTCTCAATATTTTTACATTTAATTTCATTCCTGACGTTTCCAGCTAATCTTTATCTTTATATAAAAAAATCTTCTGTGCGTGTGTATGTTATTGAACTCCTTCTAATCGGCTGGACCGATTTGGATGAAATTTTCTATGTGTGATCAAGTGGATTCGAGAATGGTTTAGATTTACAATTGGACCCGGTAGGTGGCGCTGCTATAGGGGTCCATCATGGGATACGGGTATTCTTAAGCGGACGAATGATTTGTTTGTTTTGTTGTTATGGAAACTGTCAATGTTTTGTTTGTTTTGTTGTCATGGAAACTGCCAAAGCGGTACGAAGTTCGCCGGTCAGCTAGTTTAATATAAAAAAGTTTATATTAAAAAATTATTCTACTTAGTATATAAATATCGAGTGTTTATAGACTAATGATTATGAATCATTCTATAAATGTCCCTCTGATGAGTTTAGGCCTTTCTATATCATCAGGCCATAACCTACCAGGCTGGCCCAAGGAGCAAGGGTGATACAGATTCGTCAACTTCGTTACCAATCCTAAAAAAGACTACCATTTCAAAGTAAATAAAACAAGGAAAGTCATTCAATTTCCGATAGAAGATTATCTACATTTATAGTGCATCGAAATGCTCTCAATTTTTTTATGACATGCACCTTACAAAGTTGCCGCTCGCCGCACTCGGACGTCTCCAAAATTGGTTATTCCCAGGTAGCGCTTCTATCTAGCAAACGCTCCTGCGACTTGAGCACTCTCATGTAATATTAATACACCTGACGTCTCTTTGCCTCAAAGCACCAATATATATTTAAAAAACTACTTACACTGCTGCGAAGTCGGTGCCTTTAAATTTAAAATCTATGTGGCAATTTGTAGCGGCTTATTTGCAGTTAAAACAAGTGAAAAGAGTTTGCAGTGAATGCAAAACACTTTTTTACTATGTTTAATTTCATGTAGGGTAGTGGCTGGCATCAGGTGGGTTACTCGTAAAACACAATTGCAATAATCAATTTCCAATCCCAAATCTAAAAAATTCAAATGGCACTCTTAAAAGCGATAATAGCGCTACATTGGAATTAAATTGCGGGGAAATTGAGTGAACAAATTATTGTCGAGATGGGGCGTTCCGAAATTGCGAAACTTATCCCAATATCGATACCTAATAATCGCATTGGAATTGTATTGAGATTGAGTTTGCGTCAAGAGTAGCCTACCTGTATTCGAAATGAAACAATAATCGACACTTTGTTCCTTTCATCATTAAAATAGGTGTTAGCAATTTTTGACTTTTTTTTTATTAATAGCGCCTTGATCTCACCTGATGTTATTTGATGATAAGGCCAATGATGGAAGCGCACTTCACCCGGGATCCTCAACTAGTGAGGCACTGGCTATCTTATCTCTTGCTGCCGGAACACAACAATGCTACAAACATTGATGTTATGGCGACATATTTAGATAAAATAGTGGTAGCTAGCCAGGCGGACATACAATCCCTACCACCAACCAAACCGAGTACACAGATATGTACCCCCCGCTGGGAATCGAACCCGGGACCTCTGGGTCTAAGCCGGTGGTCTTAGCCACTAGACCACAGAGGCGGTTTTGACTTTGACAACAATTAAGTACAGACCACCAGCTTCCTAGCTGACACACAGTAAAATTGCAATTCAACTCTCTTTAACTTGTTGGCGACGAAAATCGGTGTCGAACACTGGCACCTCTACCCTACCTATTCTACGTACGCTTTTTGGGTATTTATAAATCTATAGCTGTGCACCCCGGTTTCATCCGCGTAAATATTTTCCCGTTTTTGCAACATTTTTCATTGCTGCTCTACTCCTATTAGTCATAGCGTGATGTAATATAGCCTATAATATAGCCTTACTCAATAAATGAACTATTCAACACAAAAATATTTTTTCAATTCGAACCAGTAGTTCCTGAGATTAGCGCGTTCAACGAAACAAATAAACAAACTCTTCAGCTTCATAATATTAGTATATAAATCTACTAGCTGTGTCCCGCGGTTTCACCCGCGTAAATATTTTCCCGTTTTTGCAACATTTTTCATTGCTGCTCCACTCCTATAAGTTATAGCGTGATGTCTATTTATTGAGGAGGATTTATTTCAGGCTTATATAGCCTATAGCCTTCCTCAATAAATGAACTAATCAACACAAAAATATTTTTTTAATTCGAACCAGTAGTTCCTGAGATTAGCGCGTTCAACCAACCAAACAAACAAACAAACTCTTCAGCTTTATAATCTAATACATAAAATTCTCGCGTCACAGTTTTCGTTGCCATACTCCTCCGAAACGGCTTGACCGATTTTGATGAAATTTTTTGTGCTTATCCGGTATCTATGAGAATCGGCCAACATCTATTTTTCATCCCCCTAAATGTTAGGGGTAGTCCACCCCTAAATTTTATTTTTATTTTTTATGGCAAAACAACGTTTGCCGGGTCATCCGGTATCTATGAGAATCGGCCAACATCTATTTTTCATCCCCCTAAATGTTAGGGGTAGTCCACCCCTAAATTTTTTTTTATTTTTTATGGCAAAACGACGTTTGCCGGGTCAGCTAGTATTAATATAGATTTATGTAGATTCATTCAGGTAAGTGGTCAAAGAGCATTGAAATCGTCAGACACACAACTTACAAGTATTTACGCCGTGCATGAGATTATTTCTCAAATGAAGTTCACGGCATTAAAAAGGCTCAATATTTAATCTGTGAATGTCGTTAATCATGGAGTCAAACCTGCGTCCTAACAACAGATATTATTCATAAATCGCAGGAGGCCCCGAGGGCATTAGAAAGGAAATTGGCGGGAGCCCCGCTAAGGGCCCGCAGATCAAATACAAAGCCGCTTTTTAATTGGCTTGGGATCTTGAAGATGATGTGTACCCATACTGAACTGAAATATGTATCTCAAGAAAGATGGGACAAAATGTGATTGAAATATTTCAGTCCTCCATACGAAAATCAACGAAAATGTGAGCTTTTTTAAAATTCTTAATTCGACCAATAAGGTAGAAACCGGTTAAAAAAAGAAACATAATGTAAGTTGCCGTTGCCTGTCTAGTGTGCCAGAAGATGCAGAATCAGTTTTTTTTTTTATTTATTTTTAGTTAATGAGATAAATATTTATTAAAAATAGTTGCGTACCTAATTTTAAAATAGTAGGTGGTAGGTATAATCAAAAGCTTTTCCTAATTTATAATTGCGTTAGTGCGAACGTTAAAATTCGTTGTTCTCTATACGAATATCAGCTATTAAACTTATTAAAATCGCTTTAGAACTATTTCTAAATTATCTATCACTTGTTTTTTCAAATCAAAAAAAGAAGCAAGAATTACAAAGTGCTTATATGAAATCGATGGTAATAAAACGGCAAAGAAAACCCTATCTGAGCGATGCATCTCAGAACACCAAACACGTAATGCTAAGAATCTGAGGCCCGGGCGGCGCGGCGCCCGATATCAATTCCTTTTCAATACCGACTGCTCGGACGCAGCGTGAATAAAGTTTTGAGGTGGGACCTCTTTTCGCGTGAAATAGTTTGTATTTTTATTTAAACACCAACCTTTTTACTTCTTTGAATCTGTAATATGCGTGTATATCATCATTTATCATCAACATCTCAGCCAAACGACGTCCACTGCTGGACAAAGGCCTCAAGGATCTCCACAACGACCGGTTTTATGCTGCTCGCATGCAGCAGCTTCCCGCGATCTACACCAGATCGTTGGTCCATTTTATCTATCTATCTTATATCTAACAGCTGACAAAACTTTACAGCAGAAAAATTAAGAATTTGAAAGAGAAAGAAGAGTCATTACGATAAAATACTAATATTAAAAATATATAAGTTTAATAGACATCGAGTGGCAAATTATTGAGAGTTTTCGTTTGATAACGTAACCATGATATGCCAAAAGGGCAGTTCTTGGGAAAATCATTTCCTCATATCTGTTATGTTGTGCTTGTTTTGTTGAGGTTTGGGTCTTCACAATAATACTACTGCAGCTCAGCCAGTGGTCTTCAGCTCCACATTCTATAATCAAACAACAGGTACATATTAGCAAATAGGTACAGCGTCTGTCGTTGGTCGCCCCGACACCAGTGATACAAAATATGGCGGCTATGTAGGGATGTACCACTATGCACAATCTATGTAGTGATATACCTAACAATATCTACAGAACAAACATAAATCGAACGAGCCTGTTACATATATTTAGTATTCTATTTTTTTTATATCATATGGGTGAGCACTCGGCCTTCATCTCACCTGATGATAAGGCCGAAGCTGGAAGCGCACTTTACCCGGAATCCTCAACTACTGAGGCACTGGCTATCTTATCTTTCGCTGCCGGAACACAACAAACATTGATGTTATGGCAAATTAATTAGATAAGATGGTGGTAGCTAGCCAGCCAGACAAACAAATCCTACCACCAACTAAACCGAGTACATTAACATGTACCCCCAATCTATAAATGTGTGTATGTTATTGAAACTCCTTCTAAACGGCTGCTGGACTGATTTGGATGAAATTTTCTATGTGTGTTCAAGTGGATTCGAGAATGGTTTAGATTTACAATTGGCCCGGTAGGTGGTGCTGCTATAGGAGTTCATCATGGGATACGGGTGTTTTTAAGCGGACGAATGATTTGTCATGGAAACTGTCAAAGCGGTACGAAGTCCGGTCAGCTAGTATTCATATAAAGATTACTGTGGTATTTTGGTTTAACCACCCACCAAATTTACTACACCGGTTAATAGCACTATTACATATGTATTATCCCAATAATTTGAGTTCAGATAATCACTTCTTTTCTGTACAAATTGCAAGTCGATGATCAATTCCAAATATCAACGAAACTAATGCAACAAAAGATTAATACTTTGAACTCGGTGCTTGCCATTCGTGATCCCGAGCCATCCCTGTAACAGAGAAGGGACGGTACTAGGTTTTTTGGTGGGTATACCTCCCCTCCCCTCGACAAGTTTTTAGTAGCTGGATGTGGGAAGAAAAGTCCTACATAACCTGAGGTCGCTCCTAGCCACGAATGTATGCGCAAAGCATTTTACGTAGTTTAAAAAAAGGTGGGTCTACTTTGCTAGGTACAAAAAAAAGGTTGGTACATATTATGTACCAAACTTTTTTTTGGCTTCTCTGACTTTTAACGCATTCACTTTTATACCGATAAAATCACATGTACAGTGCTAGCTTTTAATATCGTCGTAGTGTGGTGAATTTGGGTTGCAGTTACAGTTATTACGTTACAACGAACGTTTTGTGAGCTCCACTGGAATAGTTAATGTTAACTGCGCATTTCACGATACCACATTGGATCTGGAGTTTACCATATTGCTTAAATTTTTAATAATGTAAAGGATATAATTCTTCAAATAGGGACCAACATAAAAAGTATAATCAAAACATATAAAAAATAAAGTCAAGGACAGATTCATTAACGCCTATGCCAAACCCTCAAGACAGCCATACACGGGCAGCTTGAAACAGTTAGAAATGGATCAACTGCTTCAAACTGCGACTGCATAGTGAACTACGCAACTGCTTGAGCGGTTCCATGAATGTTTGTAAATAGAAGACTGTAAGTAGATCCCTTAGACCTAGAATGGTTCCCTTAGTGATGTAGAAAAGGAGTAAAACCGGCTGTTCAGGCAGACGGAGCTGCGGGTAGGTGCTAGGAGTGTTTAATATGTATAGTGCATAAGTAAAGATTTTTAATGGAAATGGAAATGGTTTGGAATGGAAATTCGTAATGGAAAGTGTCCTGCATGATAGAAAAGAAACGCGCTTGCTGAGTTTCTTGCCGGTTCTTCTCAGTACAAGGTCTCCCGCCCAGAGTAGACTTACGAACCGATAGCATGGTGACAACAGTAAGAGCAACATGTAGCCTAAACTGAATAAATGATTTTTGAATTTTGAATTTAGAATCTCTAACAATGCATTTCGACTCATTGAGTTTTTTTGCGTTTTTTGTGGTTTTTTTCCCAATTTCATTGAGAAGAGGCAAAGAAACTGAAGTTTTCTGTTTTCGGATCGATCCCAGGAGTCCCATTATTTTTATAGTCAATGAGTTACAGTCTCACAGTAAGTAATAAGTATTGCATGAACCCCGTTCGTAAAAGTGGAGGAGCTAACTCTGCAACGTATTTTGGGAAATGAAATTGAGCCGTTTGTGCAACGTTAACGATACCTATGTGTGATAAATTTTTAATAGAGAGAATTTCCATGGTGCATGGTTGCCGTGCGGTCCAATGTATAAACTGCAAGCGTTTAACATACAATTTGTACATGACTTTAATTCACCAAATTTTTGAAAACTTAAACACAAATGTTGAAAACATTGAATGGGCGCCTTTGGCTTACAAAGTAAAAAGTGTTGACTAATTTCGGCGGGCTGATTAGAACCACGATAGCTCAATTGGAGGAGCACCTGACCCGGAATGTCAGAAGGGTGCAGGTTCAAATCCTGCTCGTGGAAATTTTTTCAACATTTCTGTTTTTGTAATTTGTTCGCAACAAAATTTGCGTTAAAAATTATTTTGAACATTTTGAAAACTTTTCGTGATATGTTAGAAGTAACTAATTTAATGCGTTTCATCAATGTTTTGTGTTCTAATCAAATTTAAAAAAGCAATACTAGTTATTGTAACCCATAACTTTTGGTTTACCTACCGTCATTACTATTTCTTAGAAATGTAAGACCTGTTTTTGTTCAGTCAGCATGTTCTAGACTAGTCTCTATAACGCTCTCCTCCGATAAGCCAATACCATTATTTTTATTATTTTATTTCATGCGGGAAAGAACTTGCTTGGCCTTCATCTCACTCTATCTTAAGTAATGGTAAGGCCAAAGGTGAAAGCGCACTTCACCCGGAATCCTTCACTACTGAGGCACTTAAATCTTATTATCGGAACACAACAATGCTTCTAACACACACACAGATGGTAGTAGCTAGCCAGGCGGACTTAAAATAAGTCTTTAATCACAGAGGCGGTTATAAATTCAATTTATTTTGCTGAAGACATAACTCCAATATCTTCACTTAGCAGAAGAATGGTATATAGGCTTATTTATTATTTTGTTTATCACTATGTGTAAGTCGCTGTCGCTCGTGGCCGGTGCCGGCAGCACGCGTCAGCTGACGCCGCGCCGGCCGCTCCCGGCGGTGCCGTTTGCCTCGCCCGATGACGTTTATAGCTGTATCGGGCAGCGTAAATATTATTTACGCCGGAATATCGCTTAAAAATAAAATAGGCGCAGATGGAACTTGAACCATGTATTTTATTTACTAGAGAATATTTAAGGAGTGCTCTCTACATTTTCGAGGTGTAGTTAAATTATTGAGGGTCTGTGCGTACTATCTCAAATTTGATAGTATGTTGTTATTATCTTAATCTGCGGATAGACTGAAATGAATCGTTATTATCATTGTTATCAGAAGCCTGTATAAAAAGACACTGGGAAATGGAAGGGCCATGCTAGCAATTGCTGGTTGGTGGGTTCTAACGAGCCAACGGCGATGCTCCTTCAGAAGCACGAAGGAGCTCGAGATATTTAAATTTCGCCAACCATCCGGCGACCTACGAGTAGTATCTGAAAGATACTTACTTTGCAATATTCTGAACGTAGAAACCGCTACGCCATCGAGCTCCTCGTTGATCCATTTTTCTGTTTGTCAGTTTAATTAATAATTTCCAGGATATCTTAAGAATATTTGCAATGTGAGTATTCAAATAACTTTAGATTAATGTTACGCTAGCATGAACTTCTATTAAAATTGCTACGTAACAATGTAAAATATAGTAGTGACAACGATATAAATTCCATGAAAGTACATCTATCAATGATAATTTCGTTTTTAGCGTTTTTGGCGTAGTACCAATTTCCAAATAAAATAACCCAAAATCTTTAACGAGTTTCACTACATGTAAATATAGGTTAAATATAGGTCGTAAGGATAGTTTTTTGTAAATATAGGTCGTACCTACCTCAATGTATCGTATAACACTAAATGTGTGGTACCATATCGAGGGAAGTAATAATTATTGGAATCAGGCGTTACTTTGCGGAAATCCATGGTACAAAAAAAAATATCCAAAAAAATATGTAGTGTTAATTCCGCTAAATCACTCGTTTATCCAGCTTGGATGCAGTACGCATGCACCGCTCTCCCGCCCGCATAAAATGCACATGCAGAAGAATTAATAGATACAAGCAAACATGCACACCAACACCGATACCCGACACGTGTTTCGCCCCTCCACGGGGCATCCTCAATAAGATTAATAAACAGATTCTCGAATCTGTTTATATAAATACAAAATGCCATGAAGATGGAAAAGGAACCTACTTCTCTGAACAAAGGAACATTTAACCTTAGTCGTATTTAACAATTTAGTTTATAAGTTATTTTTTTTTAGTAAAATTTTATCTTGTAACTATATTATAAAACTATATTATAGCAGCGAGGAGCTCGATGGCGCAGCGGCTAGCGCGTTCGGCTTGCGATCTTGCCCGCTAAGCAACTTTCGCAATGCCGAGTCGCCTGATGGGTGACCAATTAAAAACATCTCGAGCTCCTCCGTGCTTCGGAAGGCACGTTAAGCCGTTGGTCCCGGTTGTTGTCGTAAGATGGCAGTCGTTAAGACCCACCAACCCGCATTGGGCCAGCGTGGTGGTTTATGGCCCAATACCCCCACGTGCTACTGATCATGTGGGAGGCCTGTGCCCAGCAGTGGGACGTTTATAGGCTGATGATGATGATGATGATGATATTATAGCATTGTAAATGCAAAACTCAATACAATTAAAATTTAGTTTTAATCAATCAAATCAGTTTAACATAATTATTTGATCTACTATTTGTTATTTAAAGTATTATTTAAGCCTGACGTTTCTAAACCTTAGAATCCGTGCTCACGGGGCTTAGTCTTAGTCGTAATCAGCTTATTTTCGACATGAAAGGCTATTCAGTAGTATACTACACTGTATAATTTTAACAAATGTTTGTAAACGTAGCAACTATCTTATTTATTGCCGGCTTCTGTTGATAGAGAACGACTTTTCGAACTTGCGTATTAGAATCACGGCTAATTAAAAATGCTTCTCAAAGTGAGGTTAATAAGATAAAATATTTGTTTCACTTTACTATATCTATTAAGAACTATTATTGTATTCTAGTTTATAAATTGACTATTACTCCCCTTGTACTTTCTCATAAACAAAAAAAATCATGCCACCCTGAATATATTCACATAAAATGTTTTGGAAATGCGAAAATGAATTTCGTTGCCGTCACAGCTAGACGTTTCATTTTCGTTATGTCCATTAAACACTGTATAATTAAAGTGACGGAAGCATTTTGAGGGGATTCGGATTTATGTTAAAAGTTTGTTCGGGCAGAAAATTACCTGTCGAGCACATTAGGGCCGCGTCATACGTGCGCGCGGTCCACACTGGCCGGCGCGAAGGTAGCCATCTTTGTTTTTAGTTCTCACTCACACTCATTTACTCACAGTAACTAATATAAAAAAATGCCGTTTATCTCACGTTCATCACGAGAAAACGATACGCCCTTCGGCTTATAGGACAGTAAGTGACGATAAAGCCGAATAAGCACACCATATCCGAAATCAAAGAATATTAAATATAAGAAGCAGAACCCTAAACAATTTTAAGAATGTAAATGCAGGTATGGTTTGAAAAACTGTTGAAAAGTTTCCACTAGGGGTTTCGGGCCTGCACCCCATGTCATGCTGGGTTAGTTCGGCGGGTTAGGCGTAGTACACTACGCCAAACCCGCCAAAATTAGAACCCTCCCTTATGGATTTTTTTTTAACAGTGTTTTTAATTGCAATTTGTTTGCAACATTTGCATAAAGTTATATAAAATGTTTTTATGGTGCATTTAAAAAAGTTTCATGCTAAAAAAAATCTTTAATCTTTAAATATCTTATAATCTATAAGCTTTTAGTCCAGAATGTTTGTCTTTAAAGGACTTGACAGCCTTAACAATCCTTAACTGCGTTTCAAGTGATTGCATCAACGAATAGCGTACCACCTGACTACTCTAGAAAATACGACAAAACTTTTAATAGAACTGAGTGCACTTTAACCGAGTAGGTAGACTATTTTTAAGACTATTTGTCTTTTTTTGATTGTTTTTTTCAAAGTGATCTGTGGTATTAGAGGTGGTAGGGGTGGGTACCTTATTTTTGACGTTCAGTTTCTCGTCATAAAAGATTGTCTTTGCCTAAGTAAAATTAAGTAAAAGTAATAGCCTATGACGGTCCCACTGCTGGGCAAAGGCCTTCATCTCTAAAATCAAGTCATCACTACAATTGATGGGTAATGGTTTAATCATCACGCATCACGCTTGTCAAATATTTATTTATTTATTTATTGCACATTTAGCTACAAACATTAGACATTAGACTTAGGCCTAAATAAAATCTTAGTAATAGGTACATGGACCCTGTTTAAAGGGTATTGCAAGTCTAGTAGTTTACATAGGTGGGCGCTTAGTTATTTTAAGAAACAAATTATATTACAATACAATCGTGATATGATAATTCGGGTAAGTTTAGAACACATTGCATTATTAAATAAAATAAAATAAAATTGCATTCAATAAATTAATCAAATAGTGCATTCCAACTAATAAAAGCATAAAAGGTGTTCGTTAAATAAAATATTTATCATTATTATTATAATAGGGGTTGGTGATCACAAACCCGGGCTATAAATCGAAACACACTTTGCCCGACCTGGAATTTGAACCCGGGACCATTGGGTACCAGGCCGAGCGCTTTACCTCTCGGCCACGACGTTTACTGCCTAAGTGGTAGACCATTGTTTTTGAATTCTGTACAACTAGTATTACTGTACAGTGTGGACAGGCCTTAGCTGCGTGCCAGGATAGCGCGTCTGCTAAAGGTGGCCGCGGCGGCGGTTCGATGTGTGGCAGCGACATATTGAGTGCCGACTGAGGAGTCTTTACACTAGAAACCGCCTTTCAAAGGCCAAATTAATGTTGCTTTATATTACATGGGACGTTTTAGGAAATTCAATTCGTGTTTTTTTGGAAAGTTTGCACCATTTTCTGCAGAAGCTTCTTTATAATATAATGTTTCTAGATGTGGCATACGTTTTGGAAGTGTAGGGAAGTCTGGTGGTAGGATGGAATGCCACATTGAGGAAGGCCAAAGGGAAGATCTTCCTCCGAGCTGGGTGGTATAGCTCGGGGACCGAGGTCCAACGAATGCTTCGATCAACAATACACTAGATAACCGGTCAGGGTGTCAAAAACGGCCGAGCGAATAACGCCTCACATTCAAAGTGGGGTCTTATTTCTATTTAGTTCGTTGTTGACTGCGCCAACATGATAACGTACCACAATGCATCAGTGTGTATTCAAAAACTGTAAAAATAACTATCGAAATAAAAATATATCGGAAGGAATATCATACTTTCGGTAAGTAAATGCTTTTTCATAACATAAATAATAAAATACCGAACCGTTTTTATGAAATAACAATCTTTGATTTTTAAAACCAACCCACGCGCCAACATTTGCTAATGTTTGGCCAACGTATAGTTGCTCAGGGACAGTGAATCTATGGAATAGTCTAAAAAAAATTATAGATAGGTACTTCTCCATTATATTTTTTATTTCTAGATTTCCTGGCGACCCATTTCAATGTGCAAAATGGATTTCCATAGTAGCGGAAGAGAGACAGGAGGATTTTTTTAGACCTAAAAAAAATTCTGTAATTTGCTCAATACATTTCAAAAAATCCGATATTATGGGGAATGCACAAAGACGTCGATTGAGGAAAACGGCTATCCCCAAATTTAATAATTTAAATTTGAATTTGAATTTGGTTTATTGTTCTTTATATGAAAACCACCTCAAATAATGTATATTGTTACATAAATAAAACAATTTGATTGTGATTAAATTGTTACTTACATTACAATTTCTCATCAGGATTCTTTCATTTAAGCATGTTTTCCAACCATGCTCAAGGTAGGTATAGTTCAATATCAGTTAATTTGTACTGAATCTACTATTACATAAATGTATGCAAAGTATAATAAATTGCTTTTTGTATACAATTTTGCAGTCAAATGCATAAGCCATAAAATAAAATAAACCTAATTCCTTATTAAAAATAACATCCTTAAAACAAAAAATAAATTACTAAGTGCGACTCCATAATACTCTGTTCGGAGCAAGTAAAGTCAATAATGCAAAAATTCGAAATGAAGTAAGTAACATTTCGTGTCTGCCATTTGCTGTTTTATTTTTATGTAATAAGGTCGAATTTGGATATAAAGGGTCTTTGTATATATTTTTAAATACACAAGTGTTTATTTAAATTTCTTATCTCTTTCTGTCGTTTTCGACGTAAGATCGTAAGTGAATGTCTTAATAATCAAAACTGTGCTTTATTCCTTGCAATAAAAGTATAAATTAGGTTGAAATTATCAAAACTTAGAATAGTTTTTCTCCATTTATAGTAAAGTCAGCCAGTGCCATATTTGAGATTTGTTTTAGTTCGTGAGGCGTTATCTAGTGTATTGTTGATCGAAGAACGAATGTTAGTTAGAGGTGCTATATATAGCGAAGGAGACGGTGAAACTTCGCTACCGCGATGCTGGCTTCCCATACTATTTCATCGACGTAGTATGGCGACGACGTTGGTATGCGTTTGTGGCGCCATCTGTTAAGACACGGTTGAGAAGGTGTTTCTACGTGTCGAGTGTAATGTGCGGCGTATGCGGTAGGTGCCACCGCCACAGAAGCATAGTCCTTATTACAACTAAACTTAGGAGTAGGTGGTATTAAATTATCGTAAAAAAGTTATATTAATATTAACAATAAATTTTACAATAAATTTAACAATAGATTTATCTTATCCCCGTCTGTACTCACAAGAGTACAGTAATCAACAGAGTGTAATCAATAAATAATTTACCTTGTAACTATAATATAACATTGTGAACGAAATATTCAAAATAATGAAAATATATTTAAAGGAATTACATATTTATAGATTGTTAAATACTTGCAAAAGTGTTCTTTCGACTGTGAGAGTAGTAACTTCACACTGATGTAATTAATACGCTGGCTCGCAGCGTAAATCAAAAAATAAATCAATAAAGTTACAACCATGTAATTCAAACTTTGCAAAGAAAAAACAAAAAAGACACTATAAATCTAATAACATTCTTCATTCATCTTATTGGATAGAAAAATAAGGCCGACACTCAAAATGCCTCGGCTAGCCATTTACCATCTATGAAAGTCTTGCTGCTTACAAAAATTGCTGTTCAACAAAGTCATTTATTTTTAATAACTCTTTTATCAATTTATAACAAGCTTACTTAATAAGCTGCTAGAATTAATGGTGAAACAATTACCCCAGAGAAAACATTCTTAAGCACGTTCAACCCATCTAAGCACATTATCTAATTCTAAAGAGCTTTAGTTGAATCAGATTTCAGGCTGTTTGCCCAGCGCCGGTTACACGGCGCAGGCTCCATTAGAGGGCGATAAAGACCGTTTTTGCTTGGCAAGTGGCTTTTTAATTACCGGCTAACCTGTAATTACTAAGTGAATGCCTTTGTACGGGCCGAAGCCGTTACCATTTATTAGAATGACGTAAAATTGTGTTAAGCATTTAGCGTGGAGCTAAGGAGAGTTGAACGAAATGTTTTGGGACCGTTTAGCAAGGAGTATTAGAGGAAGGAGAATTAACTGAGATCAGTAATTTATATACACATAAATATGTGTCCCAACATATTGTGTTGCTAATCAATTACTAAAGCATTTTTTAAGCAGCAGGTGAAAGCGATAACGCTTTCTTTCACCTTATATTAGTCCATCACCTTATGGTTAAATGAGGACTAGGTCGAAAAGAATCACACATCCAGCTACTAAAAGCTTGTCGAGGGGAGGGGAGGTATACCCACCAAAAAACCTAGTACCGTCCCTTCTCTGTTACGGGGATGGCTCGGGATCACGAATGGCAAGCACCGAGTTCAAAGTATTAATCTTTTGTTGCATTAGTGGTCGTTGATATTTGGAATTGATCATCGACTTGCTATTTGTACCTATGCACATTATACGTATTTTTAGGAGAGGGTGTGCTGTTGATCCCCTCTGATATGTACAGCCTCACCCAAACGTGTCCTTACTAGATTATCCGAGGTTTTCGCGTCAGATGATAGAAGTGGTAAAATACTGTGCATTGAAACCTGTATAACTATTTTTATTTATTTCATCAATTAAACGGTCAAGACCAATAACACTAATTAATACAAACAAACAATTACAATGCCTTAGTTACATTAATTAAATACATTCAGACAATAGGATAAATTAAAAGATAATATTTATATTGCATAATTAAACAATGTCCTAAAGAAATATGAATTAACTAAATTCGTTAACGATGCAAAGTGCGTTACTAATAAGAATAGAAAAATTAAGTAACCATTATTTAACTAAGCTGCATCTCGTTCCTTCCGAACCAACAAATCAAAGCTCTTGTTAGTTCAAGAAAACTGCCGCATCACCAATCAGCAGTGGAGTGCTGACAAAATCCGATTACGCTACCAAAGTTATTGTTCCAACATAAGGAACCACTCGAGTTGGATTGATTAAACATTCGGAATTTCATTAAATCGATTAACTTCGCTGATTGCTAAATTCATTTATGTTGTTCCGCGCCCTGCAGGAGCACTTCACGGGTTCTTTCCAAGAATTTCAATAAACGCCATTACACGATTGTTTTACGTGGACTCGAATTTTAATTGCTCGATGGGTCCCAAAGTAAAGTTGCGCTTCACCTGCAGCCCTACCACGAATTTTCGCTCGGGTGTAAGAATTTGTATGGCTAAATTGTCGCTGCTTTAATGCAATACTGTCGCACTTAGCACTCAGACCTTACCGCACTTTATGGCAATCGCTCACCGCAGCCTATTGCCTGAATCACTTGTTATAGTACGTTACGCAATCCATGAAAACGTAAATGGTAAGAAGAAAGAAGATGCACTAGATACGTTCTCAACCAATAAAAATTGTAATAACTATGTGTCGCGCACTGCAAAATGAATTGTGTAGGTAATGATAGATAGAATGGAGCTTGATGGCGCAGTCCTAAAGGCCGATCATCAGCTGGGCCACCAAAAATTTATCATTAGTAAAATTTTCATCGTCGAGTGGAGTAGTAGGTAAGCTTCATTCGGTGCATAAAGAAGTTGACGAACGAAGTGTAAGCAAGCCCGTAGTAGGAGCTTAGCATCAGATAGTTTGAACTCCAGCTACGCCTTTGTTCCTAAAGTAAATCTTGAGCGTAGGGCGAAACTCAAGCGTGTTCTTGCATTGAATTATTCGCTGCAAATTTTAAACGTGCATGGAAGTTTCAATGGAACTATATAAAAGTTTGGCGCGCGATTGCGGAATCTAACGGATGTAATCTGTAGTTCGGCTATAACGTATTCAGTGCTGCTCTGAGATAGTTCTTCTTGGCAAAGATGTATAAATAAATAAGAAATAAAATTCACTCACATGCTTCAATCGGTTATTTCACTAGATCTAGTACGAACAAACCAGAACACAGCTATGAAAAACAATGCTTTTTGGCAGCAGAAATAGGATGGTCGCCATTTATTCGAATTCTTCAGAACCCCACCACCTCTCCTTACTCACATTACCAATTTTTTTGTACTAGCACCCACTTCAACCAGCGAGGTTATTCAAGAACAACTAAATAACTCTTTGGGTTTCTGAAGCCGTGTGATTGAAACACCGCCCGAAGGTTTCTAGAGGGAATGGGCAATACGTACGCGTGTCCCCATTCCCTACTAGAGTTTCCGAGGGGTTTGCATTAAATCGAGGAGCTCGATGGCGCAGTGGTTAACGCGCCCGGTCTGCGAGTGCTGAGGTTAAGCAACTTTCGCAAAGGCCGGTCATCGGATGGGTGACCAAAAACCTATAATCTCGAGCTCCTCCGTGCTTCGGAAGGCACGTAAAGCCGTTGGTCCCGGCTGCATTAGCAGTCGTTAATAACCACCAATCCGCCCGGGTGGTGGTTTATGGCCCGTTCTCCCTATCCATCTATAGGGAAGGCTCGTGCCCCAGCAGTGGGGACATAAAATGAGCTGATGATGATGATGATGATGATTGCATTAAATCAAAAGCGGAACAACCCGAGGCTAATCTTCAGCGTGGGTTGACTGGGTAATTGTGGTACAAAGCGCCCAGTTACATGTCTTTACCTGTTATAAAGCGCGTGTGAACCGGATCTCCGTACTGTTTTTCAACGAGTAGGTGTCTTTTGTCCTAATTTAACGTGTATGTGTACTGGATCTGAGTGTTAGAAGACCATGCGCAGTAAACTAACTCACGTTGGCAACCACAAAAACAGTCACAGGTTAGGACATGTTCAGTTAAGATTACAAATTGAAATGTCGTGGTCGCGTGGGTCGTTAACGCGTTGCCGACGCCGGCGTCGCCCGCCAGTAATTGTATCAAGCTGCTGGCGTCATTTGCATCGCTAACGAACGGCTCAGTCGAGATGTTTTTCACAACTTGCCACTGTTCTTGAGCTGAGAGCACATTGGCCGTTTTAATATTTGTAAGTATAAGTATAAGTATAGGTAATAATTTTTTTTTCATATAAAATCACACATATAAACAGAACACATAAATTCTTATAGATAAAACATATTGAATTTTTGCCTGAACTAGGAAAATCCTGTGATTCAGGCGAGGCGTAGAGGATGGCTTGATGATGCTGGTCGGCTAGATTCTTAGATAACACTAGTAAGTCTATGCACTAGTTAATTGTTTCTTTTGTTTTAAGAACATATTTCAAAAATAGTATACTTAAAGCGTTTAAGTTTGAAGACAGGCCAAATAAGTTGGCGCTTTGCAGGTCGCCAAATATAAGGTTAAAGTAACACTAGACGCTGGACAACTAGTTACACTTTTTATATGAGCATTACGGAAATAAGATTGCGGATAAATTTTACATTTTATTCAATTCTCAAATTATTGGTATAATTTTCATTTGTGTGGTAATAACAGGCTGACTTATAGTTTTGTCAATAGCAATCACATTTTAGTAATCATCATCATCAGCTCATTTATGTCCCCACTGCTGGGGCACGAGCCTTCCCTATGGATGGATAGGGAGAACGGGCCATGAATGCCACGCGGGCCCAGTGCGGATTGGTGGTTGTTAACGACTGCTAATGCAGCCGGGAACAACGGCTTAACGTGCCTTTCGAAGCACGGAGGAGCTCGAGATGATACATTTTTGGTCACCCATCCGATGACCGGCCTTTGCGAAAGTGGCTTAACCTCAGCACTCGCAGACCGGGCGCGTTAACTACTGCGCCATCGAGCTCCTCCTTAGTAGTCATTGCCAATCCTTATAAATTGTTATTTACAATTCTACTTGTGGCGTTATTCAAAAAGTGATTATCCAATTACCCAACCGTGTCAGTTACCAATTTACTCTACGAATATCCCAAAACAATTTTAAACGACGTAACGTCATTCTTCCGTTTGTCTGCACCACCCTCAACAATTGCGATTTCTTGCACTCAAGAACAGCAGAACCAGATCCTGACATAATTTAGTGGCGCGACTATTAAACGGCTCTGTTTAGGCCCAACCTATTTCCACGAATTAGTAATTCAAATGGGCTTCTTAAATACTTTATGATTAACGACGACAGGGCGGTGCCGCGACTTGTATTTGCAAAAAACTGTTCGCGCTGTAACGTCTTCGAAATGGTTGATATGATGAATTGTTGGTTCTAAGTGATACTTATTGGAATAGTAGGTATGGTGATGTCGCCAGATCTCACTGGTCGATGAAGTAAAGTTAACTTAGAGACACTTATATTCAAGTACGTACCTACAAAGTATGGGTAAGCTTAATCGAGAGATAAGCTCACAAAGTAATCGGCAGTGCAAAAGGCTTTTTTAAATCTTGGAAGTTAAGAAAACGCGTAGCATTTGATGATCCGAACTCGATACTGATCACCGCCTTTGCTGTAAAGGACTGTTTGCTGTCCTTTGCTGTAGGGAGAAAAGAGCTTGACACTTGCTGAGTTTCTTGCCGGTTCTTCTCAGTATAAGGTCTCCCGCCCAGAGTAGACTTACGAACCGATGGCATAATGACGTTCACATGAGCTATTTGTAGCCTAAACTGAATTTTGAATTCTGAATTTTGATTTTTTTTTTAATTCAATAAACAGATTATAAGCTTGGAATAGTAATTCGGTTCACGTCATGTAAACTTTATTTCCAATTATAGTAACATTGACAAAACTCGGAATAACTTATTCGAAGCTTTGTATATTGTTCAGTATGGTTAGTGTTTTCGCCAATGATACATATCAGGTGAAATCCCTTTGGCCAAGTCCAAGGTCTGTCAAAACTGGAGCCCTCATCATTAGCGGCGAGTTGTCGGCATTCGCGCCGCGTGTCGATAATCAGGAAACTTGGCTGCCGACGGGGGACGTGCCGCCCATTCCGCCGACATGGCGCGTCACTGCCCTTACCACGTAAAGTAACACGAAGGCTTTTTTTAATTCAGATCTGGTAAGCACGCCTTCGTTGGAGCTCGATGGCGCTCGGTCAACGATTGCTGAAGGTTAGCTACTTTCGCAAAGACCAGGTCAGCGGATGGGTGACCAAAAATGTATCAATTCAAGCTTCTACATGCTTCGGAAGGCATGTTGAGCAGTAGGTCCCGGCTGCATAAGCAGTCGTTAACAACCACCATTTCGCATAGAAACCGCGTGGGTTTTTTTTTTAATTTCTAACTGTTGGAACGCAACAATGCTACTAACACGGATGTTATGGTGACAAGATCATCATAAAAGACGTCCACTGCTGGACAAAGACCTCCCCCAAGGATCTCCACAAAGACCGGTTTTGTACTGCTCGCATCCAACGACTTCCCGCGACCTTCACCAGATCGGCGTTAAAAAAAGCCTTACCAATAACCAAACTAATTATAATCATGATCCCCGCTTAGCGCAGTCACTATATGGAAAGTGTGAAAGAAGGCCTTAGTGGGAAGCGCTCATCACTGGATCTTTAGCTGAGGACATAGCATTGTTTATTTATTTCTTGTTCAAAGATTTCTGTACATCTTTAAAACTCAAATTGTCTAGTCATATTTGATATTTTACTGTTAACCAATGCCATTTACAAAAACATTTTTGAAACCAGTCGCTACCTTACGTAATAAGGACGCCGGAGACACAGGCCTGGAAGATGCATGAAAAATAATGTGGTGCTCTTTTATATAAAAGCTTTAATCTCAAAATGGTTCAATCATACTTTGTTGATACCAAATAAATCTGTCCTTTTTAAAACATCAACCACTTTTATCATAAAATCGTCAAACGTCACTAGACCTTACTTGTTAGACGTAGATACTTTGGAAGAGATTACAATTTTACATGTTACATACATGTATGTAGATTAAACTATAAATCATCCCTTCATGACTATTTTGATAAATAATGCAGAAGCAGTCTTTGCTAATGAAGTGATAGTCAGTCAGATAGTCAGTCATTAATATATCACCAAAGTTAAAAATATGCGGTCTTAAAATATTTCAGTATCATTAAATATACCTACTAGTAAATATCACCTAGGTACATAGGTAGTTTCAAATCGTATCCGCATCCATGATAGAATTTTCTGCATTATCTTAAAAATATATAACAAGACCTGCATTGTATTCTTCGATTCGTATTGAAAATAGAATAGTATTTGAAGTGAAGCCGGCTAGGTGTGAGCGCCGAGCGGTTGCGATTCAGGCGAAGCGACGCTAGCAATCATCACTTCAATAGGTTGTGGTTCATAACATAAGCGAACTATTCTTAACCTATTTAGCCCGACCAGACGTTTATGTGATCTTGTAAATGAAACTATGAAAGGTCATCATCATCATCATCATCATCATCAGCTCATTTTTATGTTCCCACTGCTGGGACACGAGCCTTCCCTATGGATGGATAGGGAGAACGGGCCATGAACCACCACGCGGGCCCAGTGCGGATTGGTGACTATTTACAACTGCTAATGCAGCCGGGACCAACGGCTTTACGTGCCTTCCGTAGCACGGAAGAGCTCGAGATGAAAAATTATGGTCACCCATCCGATGACCGGCCTTTGCGAAAGTTGCTTAACCTCAGCACTCGCAGACCGGGCGCTTTAACTACTGCGCCATCGAGCTCCTAATTTAAAGAAAGGTATTAGAGTACTTATAGAGGTGTTATAATAATAATAATAATAGGTTTTTATAATGTTTTATTGTTTTTATATTAAAATATTGTAAAAATCTAGTTTTATGAAAGAAAATAAATAAAGGAGGTAATAATAAAATTTATTTATTCAGACAATCATGTTATCCAATTTTGTTAGTAACAAAAGATGATTAAAATTATGTTAGTACTTAAAGTTATTACCGGGGACTGGTACATGCAACGACATCTAGTGTCCGAAAAACGGACCGTCTAGTCGTTCCGCAACCATACCCAGAAGGCTGTTGCCGCTGGCCCACGTCCGCCTATATTTGACAACCTCCTTGGTTGAGTGGTTTGTACACCGGTTTTCATGGTGTCTCCATCTCTGAGGTCCCGGGTTCGATCCCCGGTCGGGTCAATTTAGAAATTATTGTTTTTCTAAATTGTCTCGGGTCTGGGTGTTTTCTATGTATAATAAGTATGTATTTAAGTATTTTAAGTATGTTTATCCGTTGTCTAGTAACCATTTTAACGAGTATTATAACAAAACTTCTCTTGGGCTAGATAATTGGTGTGAATGTAGGAAAGTTTATTTATTATCTTATATAAGTCAGTCTATATAAAAACAATGTCAACAGCGATTTTGTGTTGCCACAGTTAGAGGTGCCGAAAGCCTCAATTCCTTAATGGTTGAGAGTTCCAGGAGTAATAAACACATATCTCCATTTCTCAGGTACCAATCCTCACAGGATCTATTGCCACATCTGTGGATTTCACAGTCAAAGTCGCTAATCGCTTCGTTCACCAACTTCCCGCTATAAGTTTGCCGCTTACGGCTCAGCAACTTTGCCCGCAATAACGCCCGCAACATTGACACAACAGATGCTTAAGAAACTGGTCACCGCAAGGAATCAGTATTGCTTCTGTAATGCGACTTGTAACTGAAGATCTGAACAATAATAGGAAGCTATTACTAGACCAGGAGGCAGTATTGCGCCAGTAATATGTAAAATATAGATATAGGTACATAGATGAGTTGGGTTGTGACTTAACCACCAATGTGGTCTAGTGGTTGAACCATCGATCTCAGACCAAGAAATCCCGGCTTGGATCCAGCGGAGGTACATGCTTGATTTAGTTGTTTGTAGGACTTTTTCTAGGCCGCATAGGGTCGACCAGCAACGCATCATTTGTACCCGTGTTATCACAATGACCTTTCGTAGCTTTGAAAGATCTCACCAGACGCGCTGTTCGCTTCACAGCTGAGTAGAATTCCAGGTAAGAAAATGATTAACTATTTATTTATCACCATTAAATTATCAAAACATCTATCTACGTCATAAATCAAAACGACTCAACCTTAAATCTTATACATCGCAGATTAGGGTTTCGATTGCTAATGAACCAATTCCGATCGGGGCGTAATTAATTGAGGCTCATCTTAATTACGAGTCGTCGACGGGGCCAATCTGCGGCGGTACACGCCATCTTACAGCAATCATCACTATGATTGATCACTGTACAAATGGCAAATTTGATAGTTGTCATACTGGGGAGGCGATTTTAAACCGGTGACTTATTCTCACGCTATGCTATGATATCAATCACGAGTGCTCCTTTTTCTCTTATTCGAGTCACCGGTAACTTATGTATCTTAATAACCAAACGTAAATAATTGCAAAACATAATTATATTTCATAGTGTATTTCATGTCACTTTTAATTCCGAAATCACCGGTGAGATCAAAAAATAGCAACCCTAGTCTTTTCACTGTTTGATGTTAAACAATATGTTAAACAACACGTCAAGAGTGTGTGCGTAAACAACATCAGCTACGCGGACGACATGGTGCTGTTGGCCCCCTCGATCAGTGCCCTCAGAAAGCTATTGATGATCTGCGAATCTTACGCAGCTGCACATGGTTTGCTTTACAATACCGCATAAAGCGAATATATGGTATTCAAAGCGAAAAGTAAATGCCCCACCATAGTGCCACCTATTGGTTTGTATGGGGCACCACTTTGTAAGGTGACGCAATTTAAATATCTGGGTCACATAATCACTGATATGTTGACGGATGACGCTGATATTGAGAGAGAGCGAAGGTCGCTGGCGAAAAGGGCTAATATGTTGGCCCGCAGGTTTGCTCGATGTTCTAACACTGTTAAAAATAACACGTTTTAAAACATATTGTACATCATTTTACTCGAGTAGCCTGTGGGTTAATTTTACCCGAAAATCATACAGCGTCCTTCGCGTTCAGTATAACAACGCTTTCAGGGCACTGTTGTGGCTGCTTCTACATTGTAGTGCCTTAGGAATGTTTGCGGATGCGCAGGTCGACAGTTTCCCGGCCATACTGCGCAAAAAAGGTTCTCTGCTGCGACGGGTTCGGGGCAGCCGCAACAGATCTTTGTTGTCTTTTAATAAAAAATAAAATATTAATATTCTTACTTAAGAATTATATTATAATATTAAGAATTATTGACTTTAATATTAGAGTTATTAGTAATTAGCCTACATAGGTACTGCTGCACCTCCGTCATTAAAATGAAGCCATCACTACAATCGATGGGCATCTGCTTAATCATCACGAATAATCACGATGGCTAAACACAGTTAGTTGATCACAAGCCAGGGCTATGAATCGAAAATCTATATCTGATAAGCTCAAAAATTCCCAAAAGCTTTCGCGTTAACCCAACGCAGTTTGATTGATTTAACGAGTGTAAACTTACGACAACTCGAACCGCCACGGACGGTTTGACGTACTTTCAGAAGCACGCGTTTATTTTTTGCTCGGCAGATAACTTCACTTCACCTGATGTTAAGTGGAATCCATTTCCACTTAACCAGACGCGAAGATGACATCAGTAACCCTCATCCTGCCAGCCCACAAGGTGCCTCTTCACGCCTCTTTTAAAGGAACCCATATCATAAAGAAGGAGGGATAACCTGTGCTGGTAAACGTTATCCATCTTTTGCAAGTGCCACAAAGAAACGAGTTACCAAATTTCTTTTTGCACGATGGAATATTTGAGACAGTACAGCGGTGCCTCCGGAGAAAGTGTACTCCTGTGGAGAAAGGGAAAAATAAAATAGCAAAGTGCTTTTGAAAATATTTTTATACCAGGAGAGAGCCACAGACGATTTGCATGCAAAAGAATGCGATTTTGTAATTTACATGGACGACTCCGGGCGTGTGGTTGTACCTATGCATTTTCATTGGTTCTATATGAATATTTATGTCATCATCATCATCAGCTCATTTTATGTCCTCACTGCTGGGGCAGGAGCCTTCCCTATGGATGGATAGGGAGAACGGGCCGTAAACCACCACGCGGGCCCAGTGCGGATTGGTGGTTGTTAACGACTGCTAATGCAGCCGGGACCAACGGCTTAACATGCCTTCCGAAGCACGGAGAAGCTCGAGATTATAAATTTTTGGTCACCCATCCGATGATTTGTTGTTGATGATGCCTATGCGAAACTCGCAAAGCGGGCGCGTTAACCACTGCGCCAAGCTCCTCTTTAATATTGATGTAATCATTTCTAATTCTCTAATCAAGTAAAACAGCAGTAGGTAAGTCATTTTTATTTAAGTCTATATTCGAATAAAATAAATAAGCAATAATTGAATGCCTTGACATCCTACACGGGCGATACTATAGTTTTTTATTACTCGTATTTGTAATATATCATCATTATGATCATCATCAGCATCATCAGCCAAAAGACATCCACTGCTGGACAAAGGCCTCTCCCAAGGATCTCCACAACTACCGGTTTTGTGCTGCTCGCATCCAGCGGCTACCCTGCCACTTTCACCAGATCGTCGGTCCACCTTGCTGGAATAAATTAATAATCTTTATATATATAAATCTTCTTTGCGTGTGTATGTTATTGAACTCCTTCTAAACGGCTGGATTTGGATTTGGATGAAATTTTTTGTGTGTGTTCAAGTGGATTCGAGAATGGTTTAGATTTACAATTGGACCCGGTAGGTGGCGCTGCTATAGGGGTCCATCATGGGATACTGGTGTTCCAAAGCGGACGAATGATTTGTTTGTTTTGTTGTCATGGAAACTGTCAAAGCGGTACGAAGTCCGCCAGTCAGCTAGTAATATATCATTTTGTAGGTAATACATAACAAACGTAAAATCGTGTATTTGAAATTAACTATAGCAAAAATACTCTGAATGCATTCCGTACACCCACATTTTCTGATATAGATTTATCTAAGGCTTCCAACGAAATAACTGAAAAACGTACGTCCGCTTTTGGCCGCGTCCGGAGCGGAGGACGGCGTAGGGCCGGCACCGTTTCCGGTGACGTCACTCGCCAGATGTAGCCTCGCTTCCGACCGGCCACCGACGCCGGATGCACCTCCATGACGCTACAGATATTATCTAAATGCGAGTGGACGAGAAATATCCACCATATTTCTAGTTGTTTTTAATTTGCGCAGAAGGTTTATTTGAAACTTGACACACATGATTTTGGAGCTTGATGGCGCAGTGGTTTACGCGCTCGGTCTGCGATTTCTAACGTTAAGCAACTTTCGCAAACGCCGGTCACCGGATGGAAAATTTATCATCTCGAGCTTCTTCGGTTGCGGAAGACACGTAAAGCTATTTGGTCTCTCTGAGGAGATGTGGGAATATAAAATAAGCTGGTGCTGATGTGATGATGACTGAAATTAATAAATATTTTTATTACGTTAAAATGAATTTGGCCTGAATATAACAAAGTGTTTATTTTTCACGAGCGTGATATTATATTTGGAAATATGCCTGACCCGGTATGATAGAGGGTGCGGATTCAAATCCTGCTTTTAACCTCTCCGCGTTTTAACACTTTTTCAAAATGTAAAAAGATTGGTCATGAATTGGTTTTTTAAATGTTTTTTTAAAACCTTAAAGTTTAAACCGACAAACAGTGGATGATTAATGAGTGGATAAAAAGAAAACAAGATAGGGCAAATGATTTTGACTAAAATGACAAAAAAAGTATAGAATTTATCTGTATTTTTTTGCTCACTATACTCGCCATGAAAGTTACAAGTTGCCACTTAACAAAGAGCTAACACAAAGTGGCGCCGCCGCCGAGAAAATTCCGACGATGTCCCGAAAAATTACACATTCCGAGTGTCACCCCAAGTTGCCGGCTGATCTCCAACTGGATTATTTAAATCTGGAGATTATCGTTTCTTCCCCATTTATTATCCGATCCTTATCTTATCCGGGATCAATGATGGACTCCAGAAAGGTGAAGTACGTTCGTGCGGCGCGGCAGATGTTGGATGGCTGTAATATTTTTTGATTTTGCAATCTACATAAAGCCGTTTCGGTACTACAGCTAATGGATGCTTTTACAGTCTCATTGAATGGCTCGGAGCGACGAAACGTTGTTTCACAATGCCCCGACTTTTTACTACTTAACAGAAGATTAAGGAGAGAGTATTCTCAACTACACAATATATAGTTACACTTTTTACATAATCGTTCGTTGTTTCGAGGATTTGGTTTCAAATCTATTTTTTTTCAGTCAATAGCCATTGTTTATTATTAATTGCTATTTAAGAACTAGATGGCGCAGTGGCTAACGCGCCTGGTCTGCAATTGCTAAGGTAAATTAACTTTCGCAAAGGCCGGTCAACGGATGGGTGACCAAAAATTTATTATCTCGAGTGCGGCAGCAGTGCTATTACGTGCTTCGGAAGGCACGTAAGGCCGTTAGTCCTGACTGCACGGCTCGTTCTCTCTATCCATACATAGGGACGGCTCCTGCCCCAAGGGACATAAAATGAACTGTTGATAATGTTGAGTTATTGTCTTCGAAAGTGTTAATACACTTAATTTGTTTAATAAATCAAGAATTAACTATGGTCATTAATAATAAAACCGATATGTACAGATCGCGGTATCTCGAATCTTAAATGGTTCGGAATACGACTAACATATACTTACAAGTCTGGTATTTATTCTTCACCTTTCGTCCCATTATAATGTGAGAAAAGACACATTTTCCAACAAGGTATCCATAGCAAAGTTTATATTCCTTACACTCTACATTATTAACTACTACAATGTTGTATCCCAGTTGTGTTTAAAAAACTAATTGGTTAACAGTTCTGTAAAATATCGGAGCTCCCTATACAATTGTTCACTCTCTAGTTAAACCGTTCATCCTTCCCGCCGAATCGCCGAATAAGCCATAAACAAACTTTACTTTTAAATCCCCGGGAAGATAATTTCGGCATTCTCGACCTTGATCATAAAAGTTTATGAACTAATTATCGGTCTCCCGCAGCCCGGCGGACCCGTCTGGCGGCCCTAGTGCGACGCCATTTTTATGTAAGGTCACGAACTTAGAATTTTAATAAGCTACATTAGACCGGGGCAAACAAGCGACGGAACTCCCTTTGGAATTGATAATACTGGTAACGTAAACTGCCCCCCCCCCTCCCTGATTTTTGCTAGGATTTGCTGTCTTATGTAATGTGTACTGAACAGATTGATCGACGCGTTCTGATTGGTCAAAAAGTACCTATACATTACACGTTTTAGTAATGTTTTTTTTAATTTGTTTTTTTAATAGAGGAGCGCTTGGTCTCCATCACACACCTGATGATATCTTATCTTTAACTTTCGAAACACAATACAATTCATTATCTATGTAAAAAAATCTGTTTCTTTTTACCATATTATCTAAAGTACAACTCAATTTGGCTAATGGACCACATTTAGCTAAATCATAAAAAAGTTGCCGTATTAACCAACAATACTGTTACTGAGTAAATAATGATGTTCGTTGCCATGACTCGAGTTATTCCATCTAGTAAGGAATAAACCGAATACAAAGGGAATATATTCCTTGAGAATTCACCGCCCGTGCGGGATAATAAAAAAGTAACATTGAAAGTGTGTTTAAATAAAATATAACCAATAGGCTGATGGCTTACTGGGTGGAACACGGTTTTTGTTTATTTGTTATTGTTATTGTATATAAGTTTTAGCAACGTATTCGCTGCTCTTTCTTTCGATTTTCATTAGTGGAAAAAACTGACAAGATGGTATCCGCAATTTGGTCGCCATTTACTGATGCGCGTACCGCTAACATGGGTGTTTTATATCTCGTTATTTCTAGTGTACTCGTATTATATCTCGTCTCTCAAACAAATTAACCGGTTTAGATTTGTTTCAATCGAAACTGTTTTCTATGTGTTTTCAAGAGAATAAATACACATATTGATAACAACAAATAACTAAATATGACGGTAGAATGTTTGTCTGTTCGTTGGTAGCATCCACTAGTTAATTCTTCAGTTCGTGATAATAAAACCGCATGCAATTCCGCCCATACCTATATCAATAGGTATAGCATAAATATTGATTGTATTAAAATTCAATTCAATTATTATTTGCTTCTAATATAATGAGAGGATGTTTAACAATGCTCTTGGTACGCCTCTACCGCACTGGATCGATCCAAAAATCTTTTCTCGATATTCCTTTATTAACTTAAGCGTTACAGTCTCGGCAGGCGCTTCTCCAGCTACTATCAACTCTAAGTCGTAAGTACTTGTGGAAACTGAAACTTTGTTCATATAAGCTAAGTTCATATAACAATAACAATAACAAGCTACACTCACACCAATTACTAGCTTGAACTAAGCGTAGTTTGTGCTACGAACACTAAACTAACGGTAAATATGATACCCTCAAAAACAAACTTGTAAAAAAAACCAAGTCTTGCAACTCAGTTCTTTTACCGTAAAAAGTTGTGAGATCCACGTAATACCAAGTCGGTTAATTTATTCAGTCCCTACTTAAGGGACCTTCTGTCTTAAGTTATTACGTATCAGCTAATCTAAAAACATCTTATAATGACCATAACAATATTAAAAATCTTTTATGTTTTAAATAAACAGATTGACTTGGCCATCGCATGCAAACACAATGTATCTCACAAGTAGTACATTATTATATTAAATTTGATTGTTTAGTGCAGCCATACTCTAAGTGTGTTCCGCGGAACCCTAGGGTTCCGCGATACCCCTGTAGAGGTTCCGCAAGAATTTAGAAAAAAAAATCAAAACACCTCTCTCTGGTCGACCGTTCAGACGCGGCGTATCACGATTCACGAGGCGCAGGCGAACTTTACAAAGTTATAAAGTAAAAAAAAGTAGATAGTGTTGATTAATTTCGGCGGGTTGGATTGAGCCACGATAGCATAGTTGGCAGTGCACCTGACCCGGCATGTCATGGGGTGCGGGTTCGAATCGACCGCTCGTGCATTTTTTTCAACATTTTGTCTTTTTTCAAATTGTAACGGTAAATAATTATAAATGTGGGGCCTCGATGGCACAGTGACAAAGCGCTCGGCCCGATACTCGAATGTCCCGGGTTTAATTCCCAGGTCAGGCAAAGATTTGGGATTTTTTGTTGCGATGCATAAATCCGGGTTTGTGATCACCAACCCGCATTTGGCAAGCGTGGTGATTAAGCCATTACCCATCAATTGTAGCGATGACATGATTTCAATGATGGAGGCCTTTGCCCAGCAGTGGGACAGTCGTAGGCTATATGTACTTTGCCTGCCAAAACTTTTTTGTTGCCACCATCTTAACCAATAATATCTATGTCATCATCAGCTCAATTTAATGTCCCCAATGCTAGGGCACGACCCTTCCCTGTGGATGGTTAGGGAGAACGGGCCATAAACCACTACGCAGGCCCAGTGCGGATTGGTGGTTGATAACGACTGCTAATGCAGCTGGGACCAACGGCTTTACGTGCCTTCCGAAGCACGGAGGAGCTCGAGATGATAAATTTTTGATCACCCATCCTATGACCGGCCTTAGCAAAAGTTGCTTAACCTCAACACTCGCAGACCGGGCGCGTTACCCGCTGCGCCATCGAGCTCCTCAATACCTATGTAATGCTATCTATGTAATGTAGGTAAGGCTATCTGTGAAAGAATCTGTTGTTTCAACAGTGCCGTATTCAGAGATTAAGATTGGGCTAGCTAGTAAATTGAAAATAGCCACAGCCGTCGGCGGCGATGCAAACACGTCGCAATCACGCGAGTCAGCTGGGATTAGGTGTTATAGTGGAGTCGCAGGCATTGTACCTACGTGAGACGTGACTTGTACAGTTGGAATAGCAATGGTGTGTTTCCAACATATTGCCGACAATTTACTGAGAAGCAAAGCTACAAGTCGTGTTGTGTTTGTTTTGTTGTAAGTAATGTAATCTGTAATCTAACAATTTTTTAAATAATTAGAAAATGCTTTATTTTTATTGAAACTGTAAAAAGGACTTGTTTTAAGTGGGACTCAAACCAACGATGTCATTTAGTCAAAAGTGATGCCACCCTACTTTTCTTTACCTACCTTTTTCCAAAATTCCTACCCATTATTTCATCACGCACCATTTTTTAAATATAATTAAAAAATAGTGTAATCTAAATTTAGGGCTAGCTATTCAGCCAACGAGGCGTTAAACACATAAGTATATATATATTTTTTAGTTTGTGGCTTCGTGCGATTAGCACATTTAGCCAGTGTCAAAGTAATTTTTCTTACAAGTCATACATAAATAAACAATATTTTCTTCCTGTATGATGATGATGAATGATAATAGAAATGAAAAGTGAGAAAATATACCCCCCAACTAGGGTTGCCAGGTCTTAAATAAAAAACCGGACTCAGCGCTGTATAAGGCCGGACATCTTGCTCTAAAAGCCGAACATAGTGGTGGAAAGCCCAACACACTATTTTAAAGTCGGACTTAGGCTTTTCAAGCCGGACAACAGTATTACAATAAAAAGCTCAGATGTGGATTAAGGTTTTTAATAATTATTATTTATGAATTCAATCAGTCTTGACCCGCACGGTGGGTAGATACGAACCGGCGGCGCCACACTGCGCGCATTCGCTTACCTTCGCCGCATGGCCGCACGATGGGACAAAAAAGCCTAACAAAAGCCGGACAGCCCGGACACGTAAATATTTGGCCGGATACGCCCGTAAAAAGGCAACCCTACCCCCAACCCCTTAAGTATCTCAATAAAGATGTAGGTAAGCTCTCACACGCGAGTTCAACGCAGACTTCTTGAGAGAATTTGAAAAGTGACGTTGCACTGTTTTGTTTAATTTGCCAACACTCATGCACGCTCACGTAATCCACCATTATTTCACATTAATATTCGACATAAAACAAGTTTTATAAATTAAAATAAATCCCCAGACATGACTCTTCACTTTCCCGCCAAGACATAAGTATATTTAAACAGATTATACACCGTAGCCGTTATGAGTGATTGACATTGACCGTAACGTCAAACTGAAAATCTCCAGTGAAGCCGTAGGCTGCGACACGGCGGCTGGGGCGGCAGCGATGCAAACACGTAGCAATCTGAGCCAGCTGGCAAAAGGTGTTGGTTACTATCGCAAGAATCGTACGTGACTTTAAAGACCATTGGGTGAGTTTCCCGCGTTAAATTGGTCTTACAAAGACTTGAAAGCAGTCTCACATGCAGCAATTAATCATATCTACTGCCAATGACAACATTGGCAGTAGGTATGATTACACCAACAATGGTGTTATTATGTATATCTGACTTTTAATAAAGTGACGAAAACCAACTTCATGATTGGGTAAGTAATTTAATTTCTGTTCCCCTATCAGTTCCCCTAATCAGTTGAAAATATTGTTAACTTGAAGATGCTGCACTGCCAATTTTATCAACAAAGCATTTCTGTTACGATTCGACTATTTTGTCACTAAAAATTCTTGAATGGTAAGTGTCTAAATCAACAAAAAAATTCATGTTTTTTTTATCATTCAATATTTCAAGTACACCCCGCAATGCGAAAATCGCAACCCTTATTTATATAAAACTGTAGTATTAAAATCATCAATATAAACAATCATTAAATGGTCAACAAATCATGTAAGGAACACTCATTATATGCCCAAGTAAACAAAGCAAGGCGAATGTACGAAAAGATAGCCGGTTGGTGTAAATGAAAGCAAAATGTTTTCTCACTCATAAATTCTCGGCCTCAGCAAGCAACAATTATACCCAAACGCCGCGTGAAATCGTAACAGGGCCGCACTCAGGGATTAATATTGGCGGAGCGCCCGGCTCGCAGGTGGCGTTGCCGCCAAATTGAAAATAGCTGACGGGGACACAGTCGCATGCGGGCCGCAGGCACGGCGCGATGCAACTATGTCGCAATTACACGCGTGCCAGCTGCGATGCTTCGAGCTTTGTAGTACGTGATGTAACGCGCAACTGTTAATGTTCAGGTTCTAACTAATAATTCCTATTGCAAAGCTATACGTTTGTACGTATTAATGTCGTATTGTTAGAACAAAATGTTTTTCGGAATTTAATTATGAAAGTTTTATAAAATAATAGCGAAGCTAATATCTTACCATTTCATTCATACAGCATGTTTTATTTAAAACATGTCTGTAGCGATTTAAAAGGTTTAACATTTACAATTACATAATAATTATGAATTCTATCATATTTTTGTTATTTTTATGTAACAATGGATAGTAGGAATAATGATAATTAAAACAAAGAGATAATAATAAACTACTTATTTGTATTCACACGCACGCAATTCATACATTCATAACAATAATTTACGGAATCATAAACGTGACAAGCTCCCTTCTTTATTCACTGTGTCTTCTTTAGTAAATGCTAAGTTTATTTCACCACCTTCAGCTATCGCTTCTTCTTTTGCTTTCTTTGGGTTTCCAAGTGCCTCCGCTTGCCTGACGGTATTCGGCAGAGAGTTGTCTGCCGTGTCTGGGACCAGGAAAGTGACGAGTCCTGCGATCAAGGATGCCCCGCCGAAGACTATTGGCGGCAAGCCGGGCCAGTAATGCATCTGTAAAATAAAACAAATAGTTTAAACTTTTTATAGTTTTTCTGCTTTTAGCTGTTTAACAGTTTGTCACCTTGTAGGTGAAATCGATGTTTTTATATTGCAAATCGAGTACGTACTCATAATTATGATATTTTCATGTTACATCATTTATAATTAGCACAGGCATGTACCAAATCTTCAGGGTCATTTGGTCATATATTGACATTCTCGCCATTTTCTGATCCAGATAGGCTGTAAAAGTCAAGCTGTTGATTCCGGTTGTTTTCGCAAGATGGCACTAATTGAAGTCCCTCCTAATCACATTGGGCCAGTCAAGCCAGTTGGATTGGGTTAAGGTCTGATTTCCTCATATACTAAAAAGTTTGTATGGAAAGGCTCAGCAGTGGGACGTTTAAAGGCTGATGATTACCAGTAACGGAGTCTGCGGCGCCACTATGGAGCCGATCCGTCCAAGTGAGGAGCAGAGCGCGTGCATGGAGTTCCTTGTGTAGGTGGGGAACAGCTCCGACGTGAACATGTACGTGATGTTGAAGTAGAACGAAGACATCAGCTTGCCGGCCATGTAGAACGCGATCGACAGCCAGGGCAAATCTGGAACCGTAACATTGGTTAGCTTGATTCTTTCGAGGTAGAACATGTTTCTCCTTTTTAATGCATATTTGCATTGATTGTAGCACATTCAAAAGAACGTAACTAAGTTTTTTCATTATCGGGGCTCTGTTATGACTAAATTATATTGACAGCCTTCTCCTACATAATTTATTGTGTGTGCTATTTGTCCCGCGCGAACTAGAACCTCTTACAAGTAGACGCGGTCCTAATCGGCAACATAAACTCCTTTTTAATGAGCGAGGCCGTACCGTGGCACGTGCGATGTCACCCTTGGTTCGACCTCTGCATCACCTCAATGCACACCAACACTGACTTTGATTTTTCGTTTGATAACTAACTGGTCACAAATTATTCCGGCAAATATTGTGAAGCATTGAGTGACCAATGGAGCTTCACTGGCATCCCGGATAGCAAGGATGCCGAATGATTATTTTTGATTTATTAATAACCTGTATTTTCCAATTTTGTAGTTATTTTTTTGAATTTTATTTAATTTTTTCTGACTTGCATTGTATATGAGCTTGCATTTAAAAATTTTAATGTTTAATTTAATTTAATTTTTCTTTTCAATTGTGTGTTAAATGATTGATGATGTATGTCGTTTTTATCACAATAAAATAAATAAATTACAGCAGATGGAAAGTGTGATAGTGATATTGCAAGGAGAGTAAATGCCGGTAACACGGTGAATGGAGCGTTGCACGCCTTCATGAACAGTCAGAAGGTATCCGATAAGGCCCGACTGGCTGTGCATGGAGGGGTGTTGGTTCCAACACTGATGTATGGCAGTGAAAGTTGGGTATGGCAGAGGAAGCATGAAAGCAAAGTAAATGCAGTAGAAATGAGAGCGTTAAGAAGTATGATTGGAGTCAAGCTAAGTGACAGGATAAAGAATAGTGTGATTAGGGAACGTTGTGGTGTAAAAGAAGATATAGTGACAAGGGTTGAAAAAGGAATGCTTAAATGGTTTGGACATGTTGAGAGGATGAAGGAAAGCAGGCTGACTAAAAGTATATATAGGGCGAGTATGGATGGAAATGTTGGTAGGGGAAGGCCTCGACGCAAGTACCTGGATCAAATCGGGGAAGTTCTTAAAAAAGGTCAGGTCAAGAGTACCCTAAACCGACAAGCGTGTATGAAGAGACTAATGAATGTGGATGAAGCGAAAGAAGTCTGTAAGGATCGCAGCAAGTGGAAAGAGGTGGTCTCTGCCTACCCCTCCGGGAAAAAGGCGTGATGTATGTATGTATGTATGTATGTAAATAAATAAATTAAAAAATTAAGCTTTTATGTGATATAAAAAGTATGAAAAGTCATTTAAAATTTGGTTGGTGTGTATTATACCCAACCAACCCTTAGGCCACTGTGGTGAATAATGCAAGAATCTGCTCATGTGCAATTATCCATAAGGGAAGGCTAGGCTTTTGCTAGAAACAATTAGACCACAATGAAAAACTTAAAAATATATAAGTCCAATAACAAATCGTAATAATCTCAAACTTACAGGCCGGAATAAAAGGTTGCGCCACGCATAACAAAGTGCCGGCAAAAAAAGAAGTGATCAGCGGAATTTTTCTCTTGAAATGGTTCAGAATGTAGATAACGATGAGATTCCCTGGTATGTCCACCAATGACGTCAGCATGTAGTTTATGTACTTATTCCCTTGTAGCGACACCGAGTTGATGGTCATCCCGAAGTTCACGAACGTTGAAGTGATCCACCACACGATGCATATCAAGCATCTCCTCGCTAGCGTCTTCGATGAAAATGTTATCTTGAGGAGATCGAAAAAGCTTATCCCTTTTTCTTCTTCGTACTCAAGTTTTTCTAACACCGCTTTGTTAATTGCAATTTTGTTCCTTGCGGCTGCTTTCTCGATAATGGCTATCGCTTTTTTCTTTTTGCCTTTTGTCAATAGCCATCTTGGACTTTCGTCGATTGCGTATAAGTATAGGAAGAAGAACAGTGCGGGGGTGTAAATGACTCGTAGGAAAGTTCTCCAATACGGGAACAGAAACGCTGCCGTCGGCAACATCACGCCGCCAAAGACGTAACCGAAGCAGCACAGCATGTAGAAGAGAGCTCGCTTTTGCGTTGATACTACTTCGATTGCTGTAAGAGATAACAAATGAAGGCATTTTTAACATCATGTTTTGAAATTGGCTCGCTTTCATTTTCTGGAAACGTATTTGGTTCTCATTACTTATCATTATTCTGATTATACTGACAGCTACTAAGGACAAGTCTTCACATACATATTTATAAAATACAGTTTTAAAAAAAAATGCCTACCCGACTCAGCCAGGAATCGAACCTGGGTCTTCCGCAATTCGGGCGGCTACACTCACCATTATGCTACCAGAAAGGCTAACGTAAGCACTGAATTTTTTTTCTGCTTTGATTTTTGACTGCTTTTTAGCGGCAGTAGTGCCATCTATCCAACGATTATTGCAACCGATTGGGTGCAGCAATTAGCACAAAATCTTCTCATTCAATTTAAAGATAAATAAATCAGAGTTTTTTTATGATCTAGCCTATGTCCCTCATTACCCACCTACTTTCAAGTGATCTGTATCTTAATTTGAATAATGATAACATTGTATCGAAAAAACCTAATGTTTTTTTTCGATAAAGTGTCGGATTATAACAGCGCAAAACTGTACAACTTACTAAGTATAAACATAGGAGAGCAGTTGTCCCCCACGGCTGCCTCCAGAAACTCGAGCGCGACGTACAGCCAGTACCAGCCCGTGAAGCTGCGCGCCAGCCCTAGCAGCCCGCCCAGCACGCCGGTGATCACCAGCGTCAGCTTGCGACCTAGTCTTGGGACACCAGGCACGTTAACAAACATTCATAAGGCGATGCTTTTTATTAATTCACGGGTAAGCCTTTAGCCTTTACCTCACTGGAGTTAAGTGATAATAAGACAGAAGATGAAAGCATTCACCCGAAATCTTTAACTACTGTGGTAGTGGCTATCTTATATCTAGTTGTCGGAACACAACAATGCTACAAACATTGTTGTTATGGTGGCATATTTAGACAAGATGGTGGTAGCTAGCCCGGTCAACAATCAAGCCCTAATACCAACCTAACCGAGTACACAAACATGTAACCGCCGCTTGGAATCGGATCCGTACCTCTGGGTCCAGACCAGCGGTCTGGTACCAGGTACCACAGAGGCGGTTAAAGAAGTGTTGAAAAAACCAGTGGGCTTTGAATCCAACCCCCATGAGATACCTTTTCTTACAAAATATGTGTAAAACTATATGAAGCCATAATGATGGCGTTTCTCCACCTATTTTGGGAAAGAGATTCGTTGGCCACGTATGGCTTTAACAGCCAGCGTTACCAAACTTTTCTAGCATCAAGAAACTAAAGATTCCTCAAGCGGTGTGATTGAAGGCTTCTAGAAGGGATGACATCACGGAAGCGTGGCTCTGACCCCTACTTTATACTCCGTATCACTTGGTTTGGATGGGAATCGAGAGCGGTACAACCCGAGGGCACCTCTTAAGGATACGATCTCAGCTTGGATTGGGCGGGTCGGCCTCGAAAGGTCATGGCCAAGTAGTAATTCAGACGTCTGATAAAGTGTGCATGCTCTATGGAAGCCATTGAATCCTTTTCAAATAAAAAAAAACATCATCAGCTTTAAACCCTTTTTGAAGAAAACTATTCGTCATAATCATTTGACACAGTTTTACACAAACAATTACAATTACGTCGTCCCTTACAATAAAGTAAGTATTATATGGAGGGATAACTGCAACTTCATATGCTTATTTCGCCCAATGAGCACGTTCCCCACATAACACAATAGTCGTTTACCTCAAGTCCTTGTTATTTTAACACTCACGACTGCCTGTTTTACGATTTATTTTATAGAATATACTGCGCAAGTTTGTTTTACATCGTTTTAATGGATGGTGCACCGTAATATGCTATTCTGTTCGAATATTAATTACAATATGTGCAAATGCAACAATACTATCTCTATAGTGTAGTAGTTTAACCACTAGTCCGGACTATGGTTTTCTGTTTATGAGCTCAAGCGTCGAATACTAGACACAATAGAATTTTAATTGTTGTCGGCCACCTGCTGGTCGCTCGACGCTCAAGGGGTTATAGTGTTATAAACTTAAGTTGTCAATATTTGCTCATCTACAATAACATTATTCGAGGAGAACATTGTGTTTGTAGTAAGTATTTTTTGGGACAGGACACATTGGACTCAAAAATTTCTTAACGCATAGAATTACATAGAATTACTAGCTGACCAGCGGACTTTGTACCGCTTTGACAGTTTCCTAGACAACAAAACAAACAAAACGTTGACAGTTTCCATGACAACAAAACAAACAAATCATTCGTCCGCTAAAGAAAGCACCCGTATCCAATGATGGACCCCTATAGCAGCGCCACCTACCGGGTTCAATTGTAAATCTAAACCAATCTCGAATCCACTTGTTCAAGTGACACACAGAAAATTTCATCCAAATCGGTCCAGTAACATTTTAAATAAAGATATTGCCTCTATGTGGTGTAATGGTAATACCACCGATTTCAGATACAGTGTTGCCGTATTGAGTTCCTACCGGGAATACATATTATTTTACACGGTTGGGTCGCTATTAATTCCCAAACAGAAGTTACTGATAACTCAAAAAGGTATTTTCATAGCAATGCCAAGTAAACCTTTTAATCGCCTCTATGGTCTAGTGGTTAAGACCACCGGTTTAGACCCAGAGGTACCGGGTTCGATTCCCAGCGGGAGGTACATGTCTGTGTAATCGGTTTGGTTGGATGTAGGGGTTGTTTGTCAGCCTGGCTAGCTACCACCATCTTATCTAAATTATGTCGCCATAACATCAATGTTTGTAGCATCGTTGTGTTCCGGCAGCTAGAGATAAGATAGCCAGTGCCTCAGTAGTTGAGGATTCCGGGTGAAGTGCGCTTCCACCTTCAGCCTTATCTTCACTTTACACCAGGTGAGACGGAAGCCAAGTGCTTACCCGTCAGATATAAAAAGAAAAATATCTATTAAAAATTTTGCTAAGAACGACGATTAAGTTTCGTTGTACTTAATGGATGGGCAAGGAACATACCTGTCAGACATCGGCCCCACGATCAGCAGCCCCATCATGTAGCCGAAGCTGTGGGCCGTCCCCACCAGGGTCCGCTTCCATTCCTGGCACGCGAGCTGGAACTAAATACCGAATTCTGTTTGCATAATCACCATCATCATCTACATCAAAGCGTTGCTTTGGGTTTGTGATGGTTTCTTTTGTGTTTGGTGACGTTTTGTAAGCGTCTGCGTTTGACGCTCGTTGTCTCAGTTAAATATTTCTACGTGAGTTGTAATTTTTCTCAAGTATGTGAATTGTGTAAATTTAAGAACTGAAGCCTCAGGATTGGCATCAAACAATAGAACCTTTACATAAGCCAGGGCAAAATTTATTTGTATTAATAATTGATTTGTCCATAGATTTTTTATTTTATTTTAGTTTATGGCCCGTTCTCCATATCCATCCATAGGGAAAGCTCGTATCCCAGCAGTGGGGACATAAAATGGGCTGATGATGATGATATTATTTATGCTCCTGACTGTACCTACTAGTGCTGTAAGTTTTTTTCCTTTATTTTATGGCTTCGTGCGATTAGCACATTTAGCCAGTGTCAAAGTAATTTTTCTTACAAGTAATACATAAATAAACAATATTTCCTTCCTGTATGATGATAATGAATGATAATAGAAATGAGAAGAGAGAAATGATATACCCCCAACGCCTCGAGTATCTCTCAGAAAAGATTTACTAAGTCCTCGGGCGGACTTCTTGAGAGAATTTGGAAAGTGACGTTGCACTGTTTTGTTTCATTTGCCAACACTCATGCACACTCACGAACACTTAACGGTTAATAATCCACCATTATTTCACATTAGTATTCGACATAACTAAAATTTTAGAAAATAAAACAAAACCGCAGACATGACTCTTCACTTTCCCGCCAAGAAGTTCTGCTGAAAGTTATTGCTACCAAAAATATATAGACCCCTAAGGGCTGTAACTCACTATGCCAGCTAACTACGACTAGTATTTGCTACAATACTCGTATATTAATCGTAACCAAAACGTGTTTGACGCTGTATTCAAATATGCATACTTTTAATTTCACTCACGAAAAAAGTGTTTCGAGTTAATGGCGTAACAAATGATTGGGTAAGTCACGAGCCTAGTGATTACACACAATAAATATTTAATGTGTGGATATATCATACGTCCACAACGAAGATAGTTTAAACATACTTTTAGGAAAGATAGCTGCAGAAATGTAGGTTTATGTGTGTGTTAGAAATTTGTTTATGAAATTAAATTAAATTAAATGAAATGAAATGTAATGAAATTAAATTAGATTAAATTAAATTAAATTAAATGACGATATATTACTTTAAAGTTATTTATTTTATTCAATCTACAGTGTCCTATAACTTTAATAATATGATTATTGTTTGAATGTTATATTATTTGGTAGCCTTTGGGCCCGGAAAACCTTGAAATGGAGACCCAGAGCAACTACCCGAGGAAGAGGAAGACCTCTCAAAAGATGGGTTGATGATAACCGAAGATATGAAGGCCGTTATTGGATGGAGAGGGTGCAAGACCGCCGGAAGTGGAGAGGAGGAGATGAGGCCTACGTCCAAAGCTGTACAAATCATGGGCCGCAATGATGATGATAACAATAATTTGGATGTTATGAAGAAGCAAATATCTTAACATATTATTCAACATAAAAAAAATCTTGAAAGACATATTAAATCAAAGTTTTTGTTACAAAAGTAAACACGACAACGTAACAACAATCCTAACAAGTTTAACACATTCTATAAAAAACAAAGTTGAAAACAACACTTTTCACTTTCCCACTAAGAAGCCCACTTGGAAGGTTTGTTACAAACTTTTTATGGTTGGTTTTTACCTGAATTTTTAATGTCTTATATTTATCATTGTTTGTATACAATAGTTCTACTGTTTGGTCACAAAAACGTGACGTCACGAAATGCTGGCATACATAAAGAAAGTGAAATAATTTCATTGATATTCAGGGTATCGGCTACGTTATGCAAGAACAAGAATTGGGCAAGCGTGCTATGTAACATACTTAATTACTTCGATTTAAAATGCCTCAAAGAAGATTGAGGAAAAATTTTTTTTTACATATACATTTTTTTATTTTCCTTACTTCTATAATAAAAATTGCGCTAAAATTATTGTCGATAATTTATTTAAACGTATATTATACCAAATCTGTCTATTTTGTTTTTAATTGTTTATATTTGTAATTTTTATAGTAGATGTTTTATTATTATTTTATTTTTGATATGTTCGTGATGTATTAGGTATACAAAAGGACCAAGTTCTGTCTCAATTAATATCAAAATCCAACTAACAGTCAAGTTGGTTTGAATAGCATATATAAAATGAATGTTACTTACTTATTTGACAAGAAATTTTGGTCTGTGGCAGAGTACGAGTCTTATAGAGATATTAATCAAAGACTTTGACTATATTTACATTATGAATTTGATTATGGTAGCCTTTGATTATTAACTTGTCAATAATCAAAGATGGTGGCATATAAAAATATATAGTGCATAAAAATATGTACGAGTGATTTGCGATTTACGGCTTATTCGAACTTGTCCTGATACATTGTAGTGAAACATAATAATCATTTTATATTGTATTTTATATCTCAAAATAACAAATATACACAAAATTGTTTTAATTTAAAATTGTGCTTCAGCATAACTAATAGTAGTACACTGTTCTATTAACATCTATATCCAATAATAATGGACTTAAACGCGTTACTAATATTATTTGTTCTAGCTTCCAACCGTATGCATGCAAACATAATAATAAAACATGTAATTATTCAAAGAAATTACAATTGTAATAACTTTATTCTCATAAAAATCATACATGTGACGATAATAATGAACAAAGACAATATTTATTTGTTTATAGTCAGAACAAAACAGTTACAATTTTACTAATTAACTATGGCGCAGCGACCCAAAGTGTGTCTTGGCCTCCGATAATAAGAGTCGCCATCTGGGTCTGTGCAAGTCCTTACAGACCTCGTCCTGGGTCGTCTAACCGGTCATCAGCCACTAGGACGTCCCATGTACGCTCGTTTTACCGCACGATCCTCTTCCATTCTCTCGAGGTGGCCGAGCCAGCGAAGTCTGTGGGCCTTATCTCCCCGATGATATTCGGTTCGTCCACCTGATCTTCAGTAACAATTTAAAAATACAATATACAAATAATAAAAATAATAATAAATACTTTATATCATCATCATCATCATCATCATCAGCTCATTATATGTCCCCACTGTTGGGGCACGAGCCTTCCCTTACGGATGGATAGGGAGAATGGGCCATAAACCACTACGCGGGCCCAGTGCAGATTGGTGGTTGTTAACGACTGCTAATGCAGCCGGGACCAACAGCTTAACGTGCCTTCCAAAGCACGAAGGCGCTCGAGATGATAAATTTTTGGTCACCCATTCGATGACCGGCCTTTGCGAAAGTTGTATAACTTCAGCAATCGAAAACCGAGCGCTTTAACCACTGCGCCTACCCGAGCTCCTCAATACTTTATATGCTATTGACAAAAACACAACGTTATAAATATTATATTATTTTTATATTATTGATTTTTTTTTACTTTCCCATAAAAAGCCTATAATGACCGAGCATGGCAATCTCGTATGTTTCTTGGGAAAAGTTGTTCAGTTTCATGGTCTGATCAACCCACCTGCGGGATTAAAACGATCAAAAAGTGACGGTGTATATGGGAATTTTCAATAAGTATGCGTAGTGACGTGATGTAATAGTGATGGTGGTTATTGGGACAAGTAATGGTCTTTTACTAGCCTTTTAAAAATTATTAACGTTTAGCAGCTCTGATTGCAATGGGTGTGTTGACCCGAAGAATAGTGGAGAAGTGAAGAAGTGGAAAAGTGGAGCTGCAATAAATAGGGCTCTACGATATCATCATAAAGCATCAAGGTTTATAGGTACCAGTGGCGAAGACTCCATATAACCCGATTCCCATCGGCTTCCCTTTAGAAATGGTCAACAAGATACTTCATACAGATAAACAGTATTTCTTAACGAGTTATTTTCATTTATCCATCACACGCACACAAAGTTCAATAGTTTGGTATTAAAATAACGTCTAAAACTTTTCAAGTAGCAAAAGAAGCCGATAAATACCGGCTTGCATGCCCATACAAAATTACTACATTATACTAAGCATCCATCTCTTTCACTCCCAAAAAAAAAAAAACTCCCTATTAAAACGAACACGTTCTGTTTCCTTTCAGCACTGCGAGAAAGGTGATTACATGAGATGCGTGAATGTTATACCTCAAAAACAAATATCTCGATCGCTGACAGAAACTAATACAAAATACGTCACATTTATTTTAGAAGATCTTAACTGTCAATTTACGCGTTGTCGGCGTGTTTTATTTGTTTGTAAACAAAAATATAAGTTTTGTTTTAATACAATTGAAAACGTTCCTACTTTAAATATACCAAATTTTTGTTTTAGTCACTGACATCTACGGTTCATCGCTCTTTATTCAATTATTAAATGATTATGTTTGATGAATATGAATTTTGTCTTCCTATATTTAATTTTGTTTAGTTTTATTTTATTTTAATTTTTTACTTTTTATTAACATTTTATTCTTAATATTTTGTTCTATTAAATTCCATTTTCAATTCAACATTATTTATATGATTGTGATTTTAATTTATAGTTTTTATTTTATTGATATTTTTTTTGTGAATTATCATAATTTTTTATTAATTGTTGTGGTATCGCTTTACATGTTGTCTGCACTTGCCCGTGGAGTTACAGCATACCAATGTTACTGTGTCCTTGTTTGTTTAATTGTATTTTCTGTTGTAACTCTGTTATGTGTGGCTTATAATTAAATAAATAAATTAGTGGGTGTGAGGTTTCTTTTGTTTCGTGTGAGATTGGTAAGTCAAAGTTCTTTTACTCACCTCAGTTTTGAAAACAAAAAGTTCAGTTATAAAGACTAGTGGTCGCCCATTGGTCGAAATTCGACCGTAATTTTAATATTAAGGCTGCACGGATCCGGATTACGGATCCTAAGCAACGAAATATTAAAAAGATAGAATATGAGTTTGGATTGGCATTGACAGATGTCGGCCGCATTAAAAGACAAACAATACGTGTGTGTCAATTACATGGTAGTGTGTGTAATGTTGATTTTGTTGATTTAATGTATTTTTTATGAATAATTAAAAAAAAATATTAACATTCGAATAACCTTCTCTATAAAAACTATAAGTGTGCGAAATTTCATACTCCTCCGTCCGCGCAATTTTCGTAACAACGGTTACAAAGTTTTTGCTTCACGTGTTTTCATCGCCAAAAATAACATAGTTTTACATTGATATTTTACGCTATGACAGCAAGGAAGGCTAAAATCAGTTGCTGATTAAATCAGAAAAAAATTATCACTGGTTCCTGTCGAACACTGGTGCCACTTACCACTACCCTGGGTACCTATCACACGTAGTTTTCTTCGGTGGTGACAAATTGGCAGTTATCTGTTATTGCTGTACCTATTGTGAGTTAGGTGTTTGTTTACCTAGCTACGTTTATTTCGACTGATAGGTATGGTTTTTGGTGCTAGGTTTTTGGATTGCACTATTTAATATAGAGAGGCTTCCCTTCTTTAAAAATCCACCCTTCGCCGCTGATAGGTACGGGTATTTATCAAGCGGATGAAGTCGCGAGCGAGCTACTAATGCTTATGTTTTTCCATTGCTTGAAGATGAGATGTGGTCTAAAAAATTGTTTTTAACAACTCCTAACTATAGTTTATTATGACTCACCTCTGCTACAAAACTGTGAGGGTTGTCGTACACCCAGTCAGTGCAGTGTACTGTCTGGTTGTTTCGCACCGTGTAACACGTATCATCGCCGAACGATTCGTCACTGCACCTGCAAACAGATGGATATACATTGGTGTCTGTGCACACTGCACACAACCACAAAATAAGGAGAACCCAGAAGGTACATTAAACATACAGCGCTCGAGCAATTCACACATAGAACCCTTGCTCGGACCAGGATCACGGAACTGCTCGGAACAGTCCGATGAACGAAGATGACGAAGGTTCTATGTGTACCTATGAAATTGACGTTTTGTATGAAGATTTTTTATAAAATTATATTTTTTATACTAACGTTTTTTTAATTTTCATAGCATCTATTTATGTTAACACTATAAAAATTGTAGTGTGTTTGTTCCACTAGCTAAATATAGCAGACATTAACCCATTTAGTTCGACCAGGCGTTTGTGTGTTGTTGTAAATAAAACTCTAAAAGTATTGTAATATGGTACATCTATATAATACTTTTAGGGATGTTATAACACGCTGTCGGACCAATTGGGTAAAGAAAAGAAATCAAGTCCCTTCAAAGCTACAATGAAACAAAAGGTCAATTCCGCAAACAAAAAAAAGAAGTCAATTTTAAAAAAATTGGGCGATTAAGACACAAAATGAATAATCATTGTTATTACTGAAGCCTGAGAGTAACATAGTCCTAATTAAAGGTGTATAATAATATTAACAACCGGTATTGAGTTTTATACACCTATTAATAAGTGAGAAAAAAACGTCAATTTCATAGGTAAGGACCCTATATGAAGCTTGCTTTCTGCAGTCTCCTTATTTGTGACAAAACCAAACAATCAAAAGTTTATGATAATTACAGTAGATTAACCGTTATCATGTTGTTTTTTTTATAAAAGATGTTTGTTTTATTATTCGTCCTATCTTAACTGCTCTAAAGTATTATATCGGTGTTCGTGTGGCTAAGCGCTCAAACCAATAACCGGAGGTCCCGGATACCGGATCCCAGGTCGGCAAATGCGTGTTACAATGATTGAGTTAACAGAATGACACATACAATGATTTAGTTAACAGAATGCTTATAATACAACAAGGAACAAGAACACATTGCTAAACAGCTAAAGGAGCCAGTACAAGGCGCCTCGTAAATGAAACATACATTTATTTATGGGACAGACAACAAAGGTAAGAGTTTTTAACAACTAGAAGATAATGATAAGAGCTAACTAACTAATTAGAACAAAATAAATAATTCAAACAAAGCCCTTGACTAACACACTGACTGACTCATCAACGCCCATCACAAGGACTTAGAAAGATATTAAAATGTGGCTGTTTGAAGTGGACAAGTGATGGTGTCGCTGACTTGAAAAGCATATGTATGTATGAAGGTCACATAGTTTTTACCATGTGGTACCAACAAACAGATGCATGTACAAAAAACTGCGCTTCGTGTTTAAAATACTTTTTGCTCGGCTTCGTTATGTAGTTGTAAAGGAAAAAAGCATCCAAATCGAACCGGTTTGAATGACACGTGTCTTGCTGATACCTCGAGAAGAAGTGTTATGCCTGATGACAAAGACGGATGAGTGAAAACGCATTGGTAGCTGGACGAAGAGATCTTAGAGTTGGACCGAGACATCGTTGTTCAATCCTGCGCTCAAACAGTTGTTCTTAGTCCGCCGGTGTATCTACACGTTATCAAGTCTGTCTCTATTACAATAATTGTATAAATAAAATGCGATATTTATTATAACTTATTGAGTTTATTACTTGGGAGCAGACAAAATATAACATCACCGTGCAGCGGGAACAAGGGAAGTGGCCGGGTTGCCAGAGGTAAAAAATGACCAAGCTGATTGAGTGTGGTCAGCATACAATAAAAATGTGTAAGCAAAGGGAAATGATTCACAATTCCTTATGTGCAATATTAATTGTACAATAATATCATTAATATTGTCGTATTAGAGATAAGAACTCTTCAGGGTGGCAATTTTTGAATATCACCGGTGATGTCGAAATAAATTAAAATAACATGAAATACACTAGGAAATATTATATATTTCACCTCACTTGCTCGAAAAGGCTCCTTCAAAATCTGGGTGGAAAAGCGCTTGTTCCCCGCTTGGGTGGAAAAGGTTTTTGAATTTAGAACGTGACTATGAACACTATGGTGCGCACTATTCTTATACTGCGAAATAAGAAATTTGAACTTCGTATTATGCCGTCCCGCTCACACTAATAGGTGTGTAAAAGAAACAGTATAATACGAATTTAAAACATGTTAGTAGACCCCTAACTTTTCTTTCTTAAAAAATAATATTGTTTCATTGATAATCAAGAGTGTATTATAAAATTGTCTGGGACGAACCAAGACAAATCGACTGTGATGTGATCATTATAAACCAGAAAAAATATACCTACATCAGACTTAGCTGTATGGACATAGATTCAAATTCAAATTCAACTTCAAATATGTATATTTATTTCTCGTCACAAGGTAAACGTATAAAGATACGTAGGTATAAGGGTACAGAGATAAAAAGACACATAATATCAAGTAGATGAAACCCATAAGTATCCCTTGTGAGAGACTGGTGCCTGCGATAGATTTTGAAAAAAACCCGTAGGTCACAGGTCACCAGTGCCCCATTCCGCGGAGTCTGAGTTAACTAAAACCACTCCCTTTGCCTTTTCTATTTGGAGGAAAAAAAAATAATTTAAATAATGCTTGGCGCAAAATCCGCACATAAAATTGAGATTACTTTGGTTTGTTTGGTGATAAACGCGAAAGAAATAATAAAAATGAGCGAGTCTAGCAGTGATGAAGACATCAATTTAACACCTGCAGAGTTATTAGAAACGGTACATAATGCCGAATTAAGTTTTCTTCCGGACAAATCGCGCGAAAGGTATTTAAAAGCGTAGATTTGTTCAATGCATGGAGGCATTCAAAAGGCGCTAAAACTTTTTCGGAGAGTATTATGCTATCCTACTTCATAAAACTTTCCAAAACAAAAAATCAAGCACACTTTGGAGTGTTTATTCGATGCTAAAGGTTACAATAAAAACAAAAAAGGATATACACATAGAAAAGTATCCCAAACTAGTGGCGTTTTTGAAAAACATATTTAGTAGCCATAAACCGAAAAAAGAAGGAAGGTTTTCACTGCTCTTAACCTGTCACGCTCTGCAGGTTCACATGTGAACCGCCAAATAGTATTAAAACAAAATATCGGTGCCCATTGAGCAGTTTCTCAACTAAGCGCCAGACTCCGAATTTCTTGGTACGTGCAAAAGTAAGTACTTATTTCTATTATCATACCCAGAAAGGTGTTATTTTTGTACCAATGGATTTAAATAACTGATTGAATCAGGCGTTACTTTTCGGAGGTCCATATTAATGAACAAAAAATAACTACCCTCCGCGTTGCTTGGTTGCGGAGTAGCAAGATATTTGTTTTTGTTCACGATGTATTTATTTTTTCATTACACACTACTCCGCTTCCTGCCACATCTTTGCTACTTCTTCGTCAATTTAACCTACTTTTTATGACATTTCAAGTTGTCCTTATTATTGGAATTAGTGGAGCACCGGACAAATTAACTAACTTATCTCACTACGAAAAACATTGAGAATCACTCTGAAAAGTTGTTGTTGGTTAATTTACCCAACACTAAGACCAATATGGATAGGAATTTCGTGATTCCCGACGAGTACGTGAAAATTGTTGAAAAATATGAAGCTTTGCTCCCGGCTAATACGCCAATCGACCGGTTTTTTCTGCAATATCGCAAAGGGAAATGCGTAAGACAGCCCATGGATAGTAGCAAAATTGGCAGTGTGCCAAGAGAGATTGCAAATTTTCTCAGGCTTAAGGAACCATAACTATACACGGGCCATTGCTTTAGAAGGACGTCGGCTACACTTTTGACTAACTCGGGGGCTGATTTAACCACCCTTAAACGTCACGGCGGCTGGAAGTCCAGCACCGTGGCTGAAGGTTATTTGGAAGATTCAATTGAAAACAAATCTAAAATATACAAGGGCATCGTTGGAAGCATTCAATCAAAACAGTATTGCCCAGATCCACGGTCTCTTCCTTCGACATCAAAACAAAACTTGGTCGAAAATCGTCCAGAGTCGCCTACCAGTCTTCGTCACTATCCAACATTCACACTAGAGAATGAAATTGGGCCATGTTCTGCGAATTTACCAAGTAATACACAAGTTACAAACACTAGCATAACAGTACCCAAATAAAATGTTACTGTCAATATTACGAACTGCAGTTATTTTACTTTTAATTTTTAGGATGCTAAGACCCTTATTTAACAATGCTAATGTTTCATACTTACCTAATCAAATTATATGAATTCATAATAAAACTGTTTTATAATAAAGCTCAACTGTTTTTCTTCAATCCTAGAGTCCTTTGCTTGCTCGAGTTTCAATACAAGCACTCGTTCAAGAATTTTCAGAGCTAAAAATAGGTTACCAGTGTCCTTGAATAAGAAAATAAATAAGGAGAATTTGTAATTGATGTGATAGCGTGATAACTAATCACCGGTTCAAAAATCGCCCCCCAAATAGACGAAGATTTCGCATGAATTGTGCTTTCGCCATAGGTTATTGTCATTTACCATCAGTGAGAAGATAGCAAAGCCATCCAGTGTTTTTTTTGAGTTACTATCATAATATTATACTGTAGTAGTACCTACTATTTACGTAGTATGTAGTAGTAAAAGTTCCCACAAAAACAATGCAGTGTCTGTTTTAGTTATTGACATCACTAGATCTCATCACTTTATCTTTAACAATAACATGTTATTTTCTTTGAATTGTTTTGTAAACATTGTCCTTTGTGATATTTCTTCTAAGAGCTCATTGCATCCATTCAGTTTGTCGATGATCAAATGACATTGCTAAGACATTTTAAGAAAGTTTATTTCACCAAAGTTAAATGGTTCATTGAAGGATACTATTTTCATGCCGATTAAATATGATATTTAAAGAATGTAGTCGATTTTTTTTAAATAGCAAAGTATAAGTTATAAACTGTCTCCCTGTTACGCCAAAGCATTAACTATAGATTAACTTGGTTTAAAACTGATGCGTATTGTGCACAATACAGTATTTGCTTAAAATTTCATTACCTAAGTCATCATACGTTTGAAACCAAATCAAACTTATAACATTGATGTTATAGTAACATTTAGGTAAGATGGTGGTAGCTTGCCAGGCGGACTTAAAACATGCCCTATTACTAACCAAACCGAGTACAAACATGTACCATGAAATCGAACCCGGGACCTCTGGTTCTGAGACCACATAGGCAGTTTATTTATTTATTTATTTATTTATTTATTGGCACGACAACAGAATGCAAACCACATTTTATACATAAACACAATTTAAAAAATACAGTAAATTTTGCACTCCGATTGTAGTCGGGCACAGCGCTTGCTTATTAATACATACTTAATACAGCAACGGTAATTAAAATAATTGAACAGGTGAAAAACAACAATAAAACTAACAAATAAAAACATGTCATAACTTGCTCTTGCATATCTTCCGGTAGGTGGGACGAGAAAGTGATAAAATATCCAAGTCCTCGCTATTAATATTATTGTACACCCTACACATTCGTAAGACAGGGTCATTGTATGTAACATTGGTTGTACATGTTGGTAAAGAGAACAATTTTTGTGTTCTTTTACTACCGCCTATTTTAAATGAAAAAAACTCAAAAGATCACTTGTGTCCCAGTCAGATTTTTAAGATTTTGTGAAGTGTAGATAAGTCGGCTTGTTGAACGTTAGGTAGGTGAAGTTAGGTGACGGTTTAACTGCGCAAACGCCTCGGTGGCAGAGAAACTTAGCGCTCGGGCCGATACCCGAAGGACCTGACTTCATTTTCCAGGCCGGGCAGTGTGTTTCAGATTTTTTCGAGGCATACCCCGGGTTTGTCATCACCAATCCGCATTTCGCGAAAAGTACCCACAGAACTTGTGGGTATATTCGAATCTTGGTGCGCTAACCAAATTAATGTCGTTAAATGGGCTGATAATTTGTCGGATGAGTACAGTCTAGAGTGTGGCGTGAGGCAAGGGGGGATCTCCTCGCCTACGCTCTTCAACGTGTACATGGACAGTTTGATCGCAGAACTCAGAACAGGCTGTTACATAGACGGAGTCGCAGTCAATAAAAGCTATGCCGATGACATGGTCCTGTTGAATCCGTCGATTAATGCTCTTCGTAGTCTGCTCCGTGTTTGTGAGCGGTATGCCAAGAGTCATGGTCTATTGTATAATACCAAAAAAGTGAGCTTATAATATTCGGTCTATGTGTTCTAAATACTGCCATCCCCCCAATTTTGCTTAACAGTTGTCCACTCAAAAGAGTGAGACAGTTTAAATAACTAGGACATACTATTATCACTGATGATTTAAAAGACAATGTAGACATTGAACGTGAACGCAGGGTGCTGGCTGTCCGGGGTAACACGTTGGCTCGCAGGTTTGCTCGTTGTTCGACTTAAGTCAAATTAACATTATTTTTACACGAGCAGCTTGTGGATCAATTACACTCAAAGGGCGTACAGTGCTCTGCGTATTCAATATAATAATGTTTTCAGAATGCTGTTGCCGTGTATGACCGCCCTTAGTTATCAGAAAGTCAGATCACTGAGATACGTCAGACGTCAATGACAGATGAAATGAAGGTCAAGCGCCTCCGTTTAGTGTTTAATAGAAACCATTCATTCCGTATTGTTTATTTTTATAGTGCTTGTCAAATAGACACCGCAGTACAAACTACTATACAAAACATCGTCAAATATCTTCAATAAATATTCAACCGTTTGCTAAAGATACAAAGTTAAAAGTCTCTTGCGAGAATTTGACAGTTCGTGTTAGTCTTATGTGCTGATCGCGGATAACTTGTTTGTCCCAGTTCGCCAAGAATGTGACTCGGCGACACATGGGCGGAGAAAGTGACTTCAATGGAACTTCACTAATGTTATTTTTAAAGCGGTTTAAATGTTATTTTTAAACCTTACCGATGACCACTTAGCATAAGTTGTCCATGTCGCCAGTCTACACTTATATTAATATCGTAATTATTCATATCTAACTCTACATGACACCACCTAAATCATATTGCAGATGCAAAACGCTTTAATCAATGATGTGATTGAAGGTGACGCTAAATTTATAAAAGGTAAAATTTGTTTATTGGTTTGTATGCAGGACAGTTAATGTCTCACTAAGAAAACTTCACCGGTCTACTGGTTAAACTCACCACAACAACACCACCACACTACCACAACAAACAAACCTTGAAGTCTTGGGTTCGATTGACAGCGCTGGCTTCGTATTATTGTAGGTAGGCTCTCCCAAAATCCGTACTGGTGTTAGATTCAGTAGTTTAATCTAGACTAGTTTTTTGTTTCATAGTTTCGACGTCAATAAGAGCCTGTGAAGACTTTGAATGATGTTGAATAAGGGCTTATTTATCAATCGTCAAAGTTTATTCATTGAATAATTTGACATAATGACAGATTCTCTTTAGAAAATATCTCACAATGACTATCTTATTCTTTGGATAAGACTCATCTGAGGATGAAAAATCGGGCCTAAATGATTTAAGTAACTTTGACTTGATTTGGTTGGTGGTTAGACCTGTTTAAAGACCGCATGGCTAGCTAATATCTACCTCCGTCTTATCTTATCTTGTCCTTGAATGTTAATGTTTATATTAAACTAGCTGACCCGGCGGACTTCGTACCGCTTTGACAGTTTCCATCATTGAGTTAAATATATATCAATGGTTTCCATGACAACAGAACAAACAAATCATTTTGTATTGGAAAATTAAATTGTTGTTTTTAGTATTTTATAAATATATTATTTATTTTTTAATATAGCCTATGTTACTCAGCGCTAATGTAGCATTCTAATGGTGAAAGATTTTTTTAAATCGGTCCTGTCGTTTTTGAGTTTATTCCTTGCAAACATACATACATACATACATACATACATACATACATACATACATACCATCACGCCTTTTTCCCAACGGGGTAGACAGAGACCACATCTTTCCACTTGCTACGGTCCTGACACACCTCTTGCGCTTCTTCCACTCTCATTACTCCTTTCATACATGCTCGTCGGTTATGTTACATACATACATACCTACATACATACAAACAAATACAATGGTTTCGTCTTTATAACATTAGTATAAATGTTAATAAAATTCTTGCGTTTCGACAATTAGTGTTAAAAATAGTGAGTTTCTTAGTAGTTACAGATTCTTGTTGAAGCCTTAGTTCAGTCTATTTTGCGTGAATAAAACAAATTATACTCCTTTCACGTATTAGTAAAATTTGTTATTCTCAATCGCAAAGATATTGAGTTAATTGGGATCGAGGAGCTCAATGGCGCAGTGCTTAAATCACCCGGTCTGCGATTGCTGAGGTTAAGCTACTTTCTCAAAGGCTGGTCATCGGATGGGTGACCAAAAATTTATCATCTCGAGCTCCTCCGTGCTACGGAAGGCACGAAAAGCCGTTGGTCCCAGCTGCAATAGCAGTCGTTAACAACCACCGCACCGCACTGGGCCCGCGTGGTGGTTTATGGCCCGTTCTCCTTACCCATCCATTGGGAAGGCTCGTGCCCCAGCAGTGGGGACATAAAATGATCTGGTGATGATGATGATGTGGTACGTATTAAAACATTATCTCCATTAGTAGTTCAAATGTAATTAAATTTAATAAATGAAATATAGATTGATTGCATCACAAAAGTTCAATTAAATTTAAACTACCATTCCTCTTATCACTGAGATCACTACTAATGGAGTAACTAAAACATTCGTTACGGATTGTGTTATTCGATTAAAACTTTGTCGTTGTTTTACGTTACGAACGTAAACAGTTGGTACTTTTCGCACAATCTTCAACCTATAAAGGCCCACAGCTGGGCTTATGAATTACCAGAAGCAAAAGCACATGAAAGTTAGGGCCATGCATGACATATCACACTGGCTTATTCAAAGATTCGTAAAATTTCCAAGTACCTTTTTACTTCAACAAATAAAAGAAACACATTTTATATTAAATTCGTTGTTTCATTATCCACATCTTTTTTCAACAATTGGCTCAGACAAACAACATGTCATATTTACTTTCATGTCAATGCTTTTATGTTATTTAAAACAAGTTTACTAAACGAAGGAGCTAAATAGGTACAGTCAGTTTTATAGTCAACACGATACTAAACACAATAATTATTTAAAAGTTAACTCACAAGGATTTGTAATTAAATTAACATTGTTTAATGTTTATCAATTTTATTTACCAAAATATTAAATTGCTTTATAGTGAATTTTTAAAATAAAATCACAATTAAAGCTTACAGTAGGGCAAGTAAATATGTTTAGCCTAGTCGCAGAGACACTGAATTTATTTACTTAAATAACATTTAAGTAATTAAAGTTTTACGTCAAAAATATTTATGCAAAGCCATTTTGTAAGGTTCTTCTTGCAAAATGTTCCTTTTAAAACTTATTCATCATCATCATCTGGGATTTTTTTTAATTTGGAAATATAACATATATACATAACTAACATTATGGTATAAATAAATAAATTTCTATTATTATTACTAAAAATTACTATTAGCGTTGTGATATCAAAGAATGATGGCGAGTCCCATGCAACATTTTGTACAAAAAAAAACTGAAAATTTAGAGAGTTTGAAACTTTATATAAGTAATTAAAAAATAATCTTACTGGGAATACGTAAATTCCTTTAGAATATGTTTAAAGCCCCGCAATATCAAAATATTCAGAATAAACAAAAACTAATAACTATAGTGCTTAGAGCATTTAAAGCTATAGTGTAATTCTATTGCCTAGAACCCTAGAGGGTTCTTTTTATCTCTTTGGTTTTTCGGCTTGTACAAACAAGAAACTGAAATGCAGACTGCAAAGTTGTATGTATAAATCGATGTATTTTGTTCATAGATATTAATATACGCTAGTATAATAATGTCTATGATTTTGTTACGTGTGTGACAGCGGCAGCGTTATGATGACAAAGACAAGACATGACAGTCACAGACAGATGACAGATGCTGTTATTTTTATGGCTCCGACTTGCTGTGTAGTGTGAAAAATGCGTTTCGTTCTATTAAATACAAAATTAAATAACTCATCTTCCCCGGGTTTTAAAAATCTTGCTGGAAGTTACTGTTCTGAAACATATCAATATAATTTTCTCTTTTTTTATTTTATATGTACAAATCTCGCCATCATTCTTTACGGTATTTCATCTGCAAAGATGAATCTGCATAGCCATCGGTTGCAATAACCGTTAGATAGATGGCGCACTGTGCCGCTTCTAGCACAAAAAAATTAAAAGCAGTGACAAAATTCAGCGCTTACGTCAGCCTTCCCGGTAGCATAGCGGTCAGTGCAGCCGCCCGGATTGCGGAAGACCCAGGTTCGATTCCTGACTGGGTCGGGTAGGCGTTTCATTTTTTCACTGTATTTTATAAAAAAAAAAATTTCGTTGCAATAAAAGTATTACCTATCATCTATCTAACAACATGTGTCCGCGAAAGGATCTGAAAGTTTATCATCCTTTTACCTATGTCTGCCGCCTAGCAGCAGAGTACTACACTGTTCGGTTTGAAGAATATTGACATCCAAATCGACGGCTGGGCAAATAAAAGAGGCGCGTAACTAATAAGTACGACCTTGCTACAATTAGCAACGTGCATTAATTAATGCTTTCTGGAAAAGTCAATACGCTGTAGTGCCCGTTTAGAACCAAATAGATCGTATAGAATCAACAAATTCACAGATTTCGCAGTCCCCGCAAGAATCGGAGCATTGAAAATGAATACGACAATTAACAAAAAAAAACCGTTTTATTTTATATAACACAATTCTAACTTGAATGCACTTCTCGCCTGCATCCGCATCTTTTAACACCATTACCATGACGATCGATCAATAAGCAAAGAAGCTATACCTGTTTTTCTACAATACCAAATTTAAAGGGACCACCTACACAGGTCACAATTAATAACCGATTTTTTTTTTTTAATTCTCCATTTTGTAGCTAAACTAATAGGTACCCTAAGACCCCTTTTTTTCATTTTTTCTTAAGTCGGTTTTTTTTAAAAATATTTACAATTTAGTATACAAACAACCCCCAAAAAACCCGTTTTTTTTACATTTTTCAAAATTTCATAAAAAGTTTCTAGTCGATTTTCAAAATTTAAACGTTCACACGTGTCTCGATAAATTCCTTAACTCTTGGTACTATTTCCATCTCGATTCTCCCAAAATCCTCAAAGCTATGGCCAAAAATACGTCTCAGGCGATTTGCATGTGATAAGTGATAACCATTTTCAATGGTAAAAAGTTTAAAATATATACGATTTTACTATATATTGAATTTTTGCTAAAACAAAATTCAATTGAGTTCCCAAAAAAGTCTAATCGTTAATAAGTCTTAAGACACAAAGTGCGAGTAACAATTATCTACTTTAAATATTAAAACACTAATACTAATGCACAGTACCTGTAACCGACTTCTTCAGCGGCGAACACATAGTTACTACAAAACACACCGTTCGCGGCGAACGCGAAAAACGTGAAAATCATAAACACGAAATGGTAACGTCCAAAAACGTTGAACTTCTTCAGCACATCGTCGAAGTCCGTCGGCTTCTCGTCCGGTGATAACATCTCTTCAGGAAACAAGAAACGATCACTTTTTAACTTTTTGAAATGGAACAAAGTCACTAGCACACGTTTTTAAAACAAAAACAAATCACGAGAAAGAAGTTTTATTCAGAAAAGGTTTTAATTCTCGTTACTCGACGAAAGTCAATTTTGCGTGCGCACTATGTCGCGCATTGTAAAAGACACTAACGGTATTGGCCGCTCGCGGCAGAAGCGGGCAAGCCGGGACTGGCTGTCGGTGTGTTTGTTGATATTGATAAATGAAGGTGATTGCGTGCGAGTGGCATCCGCGTTACCTCAGCACCGTGTCAATTTTAATGCAGTAAGCGTTGGATAGAATGACTTACACGAAAAAAATTGGTCTAACTGATTTTTTTTTTAAGTTTATTTTTTGTTGTAGGTACGGTCAGCAACATAAGTCACTGAACACTTTAGTACTTTGTCAAAATAAGTAATAAATCAAGCGCTCGTCAATCTCTACTGATGTTATTATGACACTAATGGTACCTGTGTTCAAAGAATTTTGTTGCTAGCCGTACCGTTACCTTGAATATATTTCTTTATTTTTTATTTATAAAATAAAAAGTACGAGGTACCTACTGTATAAACAATCCTCATTCAATGTATCCTTAAACGATAACGAGGTCATGACAGAATTAATATTTTTGACCACACCATGTAAACATTTCCTTGTGACCATCAATATAATAACATTGAACAAAGTATTTGCAAGAAAATGGCCTTACGGTCTTCAAGTAGATACGGGTAGCTGACGTTTCGGACTATGTGTGATAGACCCTTTTCAGGATACTCTTTGAACAATATTCATCCTATTTCAATCATCCGAAAGATATGGTTCTGATTTTGTTATGATTTACAAAACAAACCATGGTGCTACTAGCTACCGGCTTTCCTAATGTATATTGTACCAGAAAAATCCGCACGCCATCTAAGCGCAAATAACTCAAACCACTGAAGCGAGTCACCAGAAATCATCAACAGAAAAAAAAAACGAAAAACAATTAACTCGCGCTGTAATAGCCCGAGCAATGACACTGCGATGCAGTCAGCTATGTTGACCTAGGGCTTTTTTATAATTTACATAAAACCTCGACGAACTAGCTCTGCTTAATATAAACTTTAAAAAAAAAACAAAAAGTTATTTTCTTTTTTCCCAGTTCGAAACAATTGCTTGCAGTGTAGAGCCAGAGCGAAGGTACTGCGATGCAGTTGACTATGCTGACCTAGGGCACGTTGATCACTCGCCGGCCCAGCCAGTGGAAGCGGCGCCGAAGGACGGAACGAGTTCGACGCTCTCAATTTATTGTCATCTGGGCTAATACGTTGTCTCTACAGGCTGGGCAAGTTTCTATGAACCTAACTGATCGGTATGGTCCTGGTTGTTGCCGTATTGGCAGTCCTAATTTATCTAAGTTGATGACCCAATTTCTCCATGTAGCTTTGTAGAAAGGGTGGATTCTAATGTGATGCATTCAAAAGCTCTTCGATTTTTTTCTTAGAAACATGATACTTTGTGTGAAAAGTGTTTTAATGATAACCACCAAATCTCATTTCTTATTTTTTTATTAAAAATTTTGCTAATCACTCCGCTTTAGCAGAAACGGAGTCCAGTTGCGAAGACAGTGCAGTGGAGCAGTAGGGATATGCTTCAATCGCCGTCCTCGCCTTGATAACCCACAAGTTGCTTCTTTATACATTACTAGCAGCCCGTCCCTGCTTCGCACGGCTGGACATTTGTTTTTAATATAGCCTATGTTACTCATCGCTAATGTAGCATTCTAATGGTTAAAGAATTTTTTAAATCGGTCCAGTAGTTTTTGAGTTTACTCGTTGCAAACATACATACTTACATACATACATACATACATACATACATACATACATACATGCATGCATGCATGCATGCATACATACATACATACATACATACATACATACATACATACATACATACATACATACATACATACATACATACATACATACATACATACATACATACATACATACATACATACAAAAACACAAAAATACAAAGCTTTCCTCTTTATAATATTTATAATATTAGTATAGATATAAACTAACGGCCCGTCCCTGCTTCACACGGGAGGACATTTTTTTTTAATAAAGCCTATGTTACTGCGCGCTAATGTAGCATTCTAATGGTAAAAGAATTTTTTAAATCGGTCTAATAGTTTTGAGTTTATTCGTTGCAAACATACATACATACATACATACAAAAATACAAAGCTTTCCTCTTTATAATATTAGTATAGATTTTATAATCCTGACGTTTCGACCCCATAATATATCTATAGATCAATCTCTGTTATTGATTAGTTATACCTACGTTATAAGTTTTTCCTTTTTTTATATTGTATAAATTATAGTGCATGCAGAGTTTGCCTAAAAAAAACATCAAAGATGACCGATAATCAATCAATAAGAGAAGACTTGTTGACATTGTAGATTGGCTACAAATGCTCAAGGTCATCCCTAAAGTGGACTAGTGATGCACAGCGCATTGTTTGGTAAGCCGTGAACCGGCAAAGGTCAGGGTTATTGTCGCTTCGAACCATTATGCAACAATAGCCGATTATTTGATCACTTATAATGTGAATGACTCATTCATAAAACTATATTTAGCGTCTGAGCAAAAACCTTTTATTTTTGGTCCACTGAATCGGTATACAAGGGTACTTTCCGCCCGATGGTAAGCAGATACCCAGGGCTTGATACCGTTACCTAATCCCCACTATAAGTACCGGTAAGTAACGTTATTTCTATAAAGGTATTTTGGTGCCGATAATGCAGTAACGTTATCAAGAATAGTCGTAATTTCGTTAATCCGCGTAGAGCGGTTATCTAATTTACCGGTAAAAATGCCACCCAGCTAACGATACCAAGCATACCGTTATTTTTTTTAACGATATCTACGTTTTACAGAGGTATCGATACCAATTTTTTTACCTAATTCAAAGCCCTGCAGATACCTCATCTATAGACGCTTGTAGTAAGACTCTCGTGCATTACCGATCTTGAGGCCTTGTTGTTCTGCTCCATTCCCAAGTTTTTGAAGTGAAAACTTCTTTAGCGGCGTTGGATGGGTAAAAAATGTTAAACATGCGTCAGGGACACGTGACCGTCAGTTTTTTCAAATTGTTTCAAGCAAAGTTTGAAAGATGGCGCTGCTAGTTCTCCAAGCCATGTGCTTCTACAAATCTTATAAGGTTATCCCAGCTGCCGACAGATGGCTCTAAACTTCAATTATTTTTTTTATCTTTTGTACGAACAAAACTATTACAATTTCTGATATTATAGAAAATATACAAAAAATGAATGACAGGGTTTGTATGTACGATCAAAGAGAACTTTTTTATTTTGATAGCTATAGAAGTGCCAAAACGACTTCTTCTTTGGTGTGCATGAATCTTTGAAATGTCTACTGTATACCTACTAGAGATGGCGTTAATGGTTGAAAATATTTATTCGTTAAAAGTTAATTGATAAATATTTTTAACTGTTAATTTTAATGGTTGAAAATATCAGTTAATAATTTTATCGAAGTAGTAACTTTAAACACATGTACGTTAAATTGAATAATTCTTTTAGAGTGTTACTTTAAAACTATTCAATGAACTTTCCTTCATACTAATTTTAAACATTAATAATTATAGACTATCTTCTAATATATAAAATTCTCGTGTCACAGTTTTAGTCGCCATACTCCTCCGAAACGGCTTGACCGATTTTGATGAAATTTTTTGTGCTTATCCGGTATCTATGAGAATCGACCAACATCTATTTTTCATCCCCCTAAATGTTAGGGGTAGGCCACCCCTAAATTTTTTATTTTATTTTTTAGACAAAATTTTTAATTTCTATTTTTTTATGATACAACATACAAAAATACATACAATCCTCAATTTTCACCCTTCTACGATCAACCCTTATTTTTTAATAGCCATTTTAGTAATTTGACCGATTTTGATGAAATTTTTTGTGCTTATCCGGTATCTATGAGAATCGGCCAACATCTATTTTTCATCCCCCTAAATGTTAGGGGTAGTCCACCCCTAAATTTTTTTTTTAATTTTTTATGGCAAAACAACGTTTGCCGGGTCATCCGGTATCTATGAGAATCGGCCAACATCTATTTTTCATCCCCCTAAATGTTAGGGGTAGTCCACCCCTAAATTTTTTTTTTATTTTTTATGGCAAAACAACGTTTGCCGGGTCATCCGGTATCTATGAGAATCGGCCAACATCTATTTTTCATCCCCCTAAATGTTAGGGGTAGTCCACCCCTAAATTTTTTTTTTATTTTTTATGGCAAAACAACGTTTGCCGGGTCAGCTAGTATTGTATAATATTATAGATGTGCCTCTCATAGAAAAAAAGATGGGATAGAGAGATGGCGCTAAAAATATATATAATATTTACAAAAAACAAGTTCATTTTTTGTGTATATAATTATTGTAAGATTGATATATAAACATATTAAAAACTTATAAATAAACATAAAATTCAAAAAAATATCAAATTATTTCCGAAGGATCGAACTTAGCCTTTCTCTATTCTATCACTAATAGCACGATGCGTCGTCGTAGCCGCTAGGCTACCAAGCTTCTTAAGGAGATGACGAAAGTTATGATTATAAGAAAGTTACTAGAAAATAACTAAAAGTAATTTATTAATTTGCGCTGCCGTATATGACTTTTTTTGTAATTATTCAATGTATGGAAGATAATAAATCTTTTTAATAATTTTAGTTCCTATAAATATTATTCTAAACAAATTTAAATACAGAACTTAACTTGAAAAAAAACAAAGAAAAAATAATTAGAAATTAAAGCAGGTGGTTTTAACGCTCACCGACGCGGCTGAGGCTGGCCGGCCAGCAAGACGAAGCTGCGGTGGAGAGCGAAAACCATCTGCGACGATAAGCTCGCGTGGGACCGTCGGACCCCCGCAGCGCCGGAGCCGTAACAGAAACCATGCCTGCTGCATGTTGCATGCTTGCTTGCATGGTTCATGCTTGCTTGCATGCTGCTAGCTTGCTTGCATGCTGCTTGCTTGCTTGCATGCTGCTTGCATGCTGCTTGTATGCCGCATGCTTGCTGAAGCTTGCTTACTGCATGATTGCTTCATGCATGCATGATAAGGTGTAGTAAATAAAACAACATTTTAAATCGAAATATTTATTATAGGGTATAATTTAAAAAGGAGATACTTACATAGAATGTATTTATATGCTTATTTAATGTATGCCTTTTATATATTATGCCTTTTAAATGTTATGGCAAATTTAAATTATGCCTTTTGTTAATTATGATTATTGCAATTATGCCTTTCCATGATTATGCCTTACAGATTCCGGCCATATGATGTTATGCGTTATGAAGTTATGCTATAAAGACTTATGGCAAGTGACGATTATGACCATGAACATTATGCATTTTCAGTTTATGCCTAAAAACGTTATGCGTTTCAATCGGTAACCTTCTGGTAGTAATGATGGGGAAAAAGTCGTCGAAATTATGGATGGAAGTTGATTTTTCTAAGAGATAAACTTTTTAATGTAATAGAAATTGTCATGTTTGTGTACGATAGCCCAATAAATAAATATTGTATTCTACCACATAAATGAGAGTACTTTTATACTGATAATTAAAGCAATTCGTGCAAAATTATTCCCTAACCATTCCAAAATATCAAAAATGCACAACGTTAATATTCAAGTTTTCACTTCTGCCGGCACCGGTTTTTTTTTTTTTTTCATAATTCTTATCAAATAATAAATACAAGGTTGGACTTCTTGGCGGGAAAGTGAAGAGTCATGTCTGCGGTTTTGTTTTATTTTCTAAAATTTGTGTTATGTCGAATATTAATGTGAAATAATGGTGGATTATTAACCGTTAAGTGTTCGTGAGTGTGCATGAGTGTTGGCAAATGAAACAAAACAGTGCAACGTCACTTTTCAAATTATCTCAAGAAGTCCGCCCGAGGACTTAGTAAAGCCCCACATCTTTACTGAGATACTCGAGGGGTTGGGTGGTATATCATTTCTCATTTCTATTATCATTCATCATCATCATACAGAAAAGAAATATTGTTTATTTATGTATTACTTGTTAGAATAATTACTTTGACACTGGCTAAATGTGCTAATCGCACAAAGCCATCAACAAAATGAAAAAAAAAATACAAGGTTAACTTGGTATCAGAAAATGTTTTTACACTGTTTGTTTTTACGTCTGCAATCTTCTGATAGCTGTCATGGCGAACGGCTTAACCTGCCTTCCTAATAGAGTTGTCAGGCGTCGGGCAAAAGCCGAACATGGTCGCAAGCTTTTTGAACGCTTGTCAGGCCGGACTAGACGGTCTCCGGTCTGACCGACTTTTGCTAGGTTTTTTATTATCGGCGCTGCAGGGATAGTGTTGATTTATCTATTTAATGGTTTACCAACGACTGTACCATTCCACTACGTACACGTTACGTTTGATGTTACGTTTTTAGGTATTATTTTTTAATGCTTTTTTTAGGTAAAGTAATGTTTCTGGTCGAGTATAATCTTGTATTACATATTTTTATAAGTCACTAGATAAATGACGAAGTGACTACGTACATTGTCTTAATTTTTATTTTATTTAACTTTATTCATATTTATGTTAGTAAAGATTTTAGTAAAAAAACAGCTTTTTTATAGAAGTTTAGTCCTTATATCTATGGGGATACAAGTGGTCGAAATAATGTTCTGCACCGCGCACCGGTAGGCGCCGGTGGTGGCAGGCTCCGCCAGAATACCAGCGTTGTTGCGATACGTTTCGTTCGCAACGACACAAGCTGAGGCGGGGTCCTGATTGACCTGTTGTTTTTTTTTTTTTTTTTAGTTTATTTGTTAGATATTATACAAAAATACTTGACTTAACATTCTGCCAAACTGTAGTACAGTTTGTCGGCAGCGTTCTCGTGGAAACACGTTAACTACATACTAACTTTGATAACATTATCATAATATTATTACTAAACTTATTATAGGTACACACAGTGTGTAGACGTAGATGTATAGCACACCCTGAGAGCACACCCAAACCGAACAGATAGAAAATCGTTCATTCCTATCATTCATTCCCATCATTCATAGCAATCATTCATTCCCATCATTCATTCTCCTCATTTATTCCTTTAATAATTAAACATAGTTTTTTTTTTTTTTTTTTTTTATTATTATTATTTATTTTATTATTTTTTTTTTTTATTTGAATTTAAAGCACAGCGGGCTATTTACTATGGACACATTGATAGATAATGTCTTCGCAGAATGTTTTTTAAATAATTTTTAGCTGTATTGTCCTTTTCCGTTTGAGTTTGTATTTCTTTTGGGAGTTCATTATATAATGTAGGTGTTAGCCATCGCCTAGTTCGCTTGCCGTAGTAATTTGTTATTTGCGGTACTTCGTATTTTTTCTTGTTACTTGTTTGACGAATTGTGTGCTTATGTGTTCTATAAATTTGATGTTCTGATTTTTTATGTTGTTCTACTATAATTGCAATTTTTACTTTTAGTTCTATCGGTACCACTTTACTTATTTTGTACAATTTATCATATTCCTTGTTTACCTTATTTTTAGTGTTTTTATTTACCAACAGTTTTAAATATCTAATTTGCAGTGTTCTGATTTTATTTAGGTGCACGGGAAAGGCGAGTCCATAAGCACTCAAACCATAGCTCATAGTTGCATCCGCCAGTGCATAGTATAGCATATATAATATCTTTTTATTAACGGCATATTTCAGGTTATGAAGCTTTCCTAGAATCATTCTAAGTTTTTGGCACACGTTATCGATGTGGACATCCCACATAAGACGATTATCAATGTTAGCCCAAGATACCTATAAGTCGCAGCTTGCTCAATTAGTTGACATGCACAGTTAGAAAATATTCCACTGTGTAGACATTCAAATGTATGGCCTTTTATGGTTATATATTTTCTTAATTTATTATATGGGGACGATATCACCATATATTTAGTTTTTTTAATGTTAATAATAATACCATTATCATGTGCCCATTTACAAATATTATTAAAATCAACTTGCAATATCGATTGAATCTGTTCACAGTCCCTTCCGCTGTAGACCAAGCATGTGTCATCAGCATACATGTATGTGTTGCAATGTTCAACGACATTTACCATGCTGTTGACATGCATGATGTACCCAATCGGTCCAAATACCGAACCAGTTGGAACGCCATGCTTTATTTTACCTAGAGCACTATCCACACAATTCACTCTGACTTTTAAGCATCTCTGCTCCAGGTATGATGCAAACCATCTTTTTACTGGTCCTCTTATGCCACATTCATCCATTGCCTGCAGCAGCCCCTCATGGTCCAACGTATCAAAAGCTTTTTTGAAATCAATAAATAACACCACCACAATTTTTTTTTCATTTAAAAAATTGTTTATATCGTCTGTAAATTTAACGAGAGCTGTTGTTGTACTTCTAGTTGTTCGAAAACCATGTTGGATATCATTTAATATATTGTTATTTTCAAGAAAATTTGTAATTTGACTAATAATTGCTTTTTCTACTATTTTATTTAATGTATTAAGAACAGCAATAGGTCTATAATTCGAATAGTCGCTGTGACTTCCTTGTTTAAAAATCGGTCTAATTATGGCAACTTTTAATCCATCTGGGTAAACTCCCGCTTGTAAACTATTATTTATAAATTTAGCAATAATTTCACCGATTTTCAGCTTTACACTCTTTAGGTCTTTAACTCTTATTCCATCTGATCCCGGAGACTTGCCGCAATTCAATTTGTCTATTATTTTATATACATCTTTAGAGGAAACTGGCTTAAATCTAAAACTAACAGTACTTTCTCTTACATACATATTTCTTTCAAAAAATAAATTATTACATATATGTTTTTGTTTTAATGAATCAATTTCCTGTGTAAAAACTTTACAAAAATTATTACATATATCGCCTAATGTCCTATTATCTTTTAGTAAGTATTTTTCTATAACACTATCAACACTTAGTTTTGATCTCCCTAGCCACTTATTTGCATAACCCCATATTTTTCGTATATCTCCATTACAATTCTCAATATTTCTTTGTCTGTGCTCATTCCTTGCAATAAATATAGCTTTATTCGTTTTATTTCTATATCTAGTGTATTCTAACCGTAGTGTCATGTTATTCGGATTCGATTTCCATTTTTTAAAAAGAGCATCTTTATGTTGTAACAAATGCTGTAATTTGTTATTTATCCATTGTTTTTTTTCACGTTTTTTATTGCTTAAATGCCGCTTTGCATTGCTATATATATTGCAAAAAATGTCACATAGTCGTTTATACATTTCCACTGGATCATTATATAACATAAGTTCGTCCCAGTCAATACTAAGTAACATACTTTTAATAATATTCTCATCCAACACCGTGCGATAAGACAAGCACTCATGTTCTTTCTCAATTACTACCGAAAGTCCCGTTAGATTATGGTCAGACACCTTAGCTGACAGTACGTATGAATGCTTCTCACCGATCGGTCGCGCTGGCGCTGGTTGCGCGCTCCGCACAAAGATGTGGTCAATACACGACATCACTCGACGCCCCGATACAACTACTTCCCGCGTAACATCTTGTATACCGCATTCCATTCCCAACTCGTACAAAGTATTTAGATATTTATGTGCACATGTATCGATCTCTTCCGGCAAAATATTAATGTTACAATCTCCTAGGAAAATAACGTCATTTTCTAGTGGTATGTGACGTATTAAATTCTTTATTTCCGTAATAAATTGGTTTTTGTTGGTATGTGGTGGCCTGTAGACAGTTATCAAGTCTATGTATCGGTTTCTTACTGCAATTTGGCCGTGAAGCACTTCACATAGTTGATTAATTTGATTTTTTATAATAGTAAATTTTAAATTATTTTTTATGTATATAATTATTCCCCCACCTCGCTTTACTTCTCTTGTTAAATAGTAGCAAGCATAACCTTCTATGGTATAGTTACAAATATCTTCTTCTTTTACATTTATTTCCGTTAAGCAGATTATATCGAGTGTAATTAAGCAGTTTTTTATGAGTACATTAAACTCGTCAAAATGCTTTCTAAGCGAGCAAATATTCATATGTATAATATTCAATGCATTACCGTTTTGTTTTAAACATTTTTCCCATTCTTCTTTATATTCGTATTTCGTATATGTGATTTCTTCTAATATATTTTCACAGTCCATTATTCTTCTTCTTTTTTTTTTTTTTTTTTTTTCTTTTTTTTTATATCTATATATATATATCTATATGTATATACACAATATATAGGCTTACTCCTCTATTTTTTTAATAATAGTTTCAATATCACTTTCACAGGTGATCTGATAGATTTTTTCATTTTCATTCTTTTTAACAAGTATTTTTCCATTCTGTATCCATATAAATTTATAACTACTTTTAAGCTTGGTTTTCGTATTCCAAAACAGTTGCCTCATTTCACGAGTTATATGTTCATTAATGAATATCCGGGAGTTGTTATCATTTTTAAATAAAGTATTATTGGTAATTATATATTTTTTGCTCTTAAGCCATTCTGTACGGGCCTCGCGTGTCTTCAATTTAACAATCACTGGCCTTGGTTTTTTACTATTGTCACCAGACAATCTCCAGGCTTTTTCAATGTACTCTGTTTTAAGTTTTAGTTCCTGTGCAATTGTACTTACGATTTCTATAAGGTTTTCTGCGTCCTGTTTTTGAACGTTAGTAATTTCAATTTCCAATTCCAACTCTTTTTGTTCAATTCTCATGATTCGTTCTTCTAATGCCTTGTTGCATTTATCCAAATAAATATTTTTTTGTAGTATATCTGTCATTCTATTTTCTTGTTTATGTATGTTTTCTTTGGTTTCCTTTCGAGATTTTTCGAGTTCCTCGTACTTTACACCAAGATAGTCTACTGACTTTTCGATCTCCTCGTTGGTTTTTTTAATATCACTAATTTGGTTTTTTATTTCATTCATATCAGTGTGAATACGAGCAAAGCGATCGTTTTGCTCTTTTTTCATTGAGTTAAGCAGTGTATTCATAGACTCCATTTGGTCACGGAAAGCAACCAAGTTGTCATTTATAACATTCATACTACTGTTAGTTATTTTTTGTCGACTATTGTCATGGGAGACGCTTGTGTCGCTATCAGTTTCACCATCGGACCGTTTTTTCTTCCGGCGAATACTGATCCAGTTCTCTAAGCGTCTGTCTTTCATCTTTTTTTTTTTTTTTTTTTTTTTTATTCCTTCCTCCTCCAACATTATCGGAGCTATTCTTTACTAATTCTCTTTCATGCCAGTTCTATCATTTTTTCCTCTCGCACTTCCATTCCACATACTTCACATCCATACATCATCTTTCATTCCATAGCAGTGGGTGTTCTGCTTTTCCTAAGCCTAGTCTTTTCTGTTTTTATTTTATATCTATGTTATAAGGTAGTGGGTAAATAAATTTTTTCAGAGACGCGACATGATGATATTCCAACATTTTTTTTTTTTTTTTTTTTTTTTTTTCTTAATTTTAACTTATTTTGTAATACATGTTTAACAATTCGTTCCCTTTTTGGGTCATTATTTTTCCTTATTACTATGTCTTAAGTAGCTATCTAATATTTATTAAAAGTATAGTTCTAACATTTATTTTATGTCCTTATTTATTATATAACATATGGTTTCCTATATATAGCAGTATATATGCCATTCCTATTTATTAAACTAGTTAGACGTTTTTATGTCTTATTTCTCTTATTAACTATTTTAACAATTTTTATACAATATTTAATAAATGTTTCCCTATGTTCTCCCGCTATGAGGGTGGCAAAGTTCTCCGGAACCACCTGTAAACCCGTTTGTATCTCGATGTTAAGCCTCTCCAGAGCGTGTATAGGGCACTCGGAGAGGATGTGTGGGAGGGTCTCATGTGTGTCAGGATCACAGGCGCATGACGGGCTGTCCTTGCACTTGAACCTGTTCAAGTAGAAGGCAAACCCGCCGTGACCTGTGAGAGCCTGTGTGGTGTGTTGTGTGTATGTCAGCTTCCTGGTGATCTGGTATGCTGATATGGTGTCTGGGAAGAATTGTTTTGTAACCTCGGCTGTATCGCCGGACTGATACCTTTCGTTCCATTTGTCAAGAGATTCACTTCTTATGAGTCTCTTGACAAATGATACTGGGCACAGGTCGTAGTCAGGTTTCTTCTTGGAACCTATAGCAGCTTCCTTGGCTAGTTGGTCGGCTCTCTCATTCCCCTCCAACCCCGCGTGCGCTTTGATCCAGTATAAAGACACATTTTTACCCTGGTTCTTTGCCAATAGAAAGTTTTTGCGCGTGTTTACTGCGAGGGGGTGTAGGGAAGTCACGTTTGTGACTGTCTGAAGAGCTGCCATTGAGTCGCTATAGATTCCAAAATTGTTCTCCTTCCTAGCTAGCAATATCTCCGAGGCTCTGTGTACTGCGAGGAGCTCAGCCTGATACACGGTGCTGTAGGACGGCAGTGCAAGCTTTACGGCTTTAGTTTCGCCGGCGCTATTCCACAAGGATAGCGCCGCTCCAACCTTGCCGTCTATCTTGCTGCCGTCTGTGTAAATGCGGATGTCATGCATGTGTGAGTTTATCTGTGTGTCCTGCGTGATAGGCGTGAGCTCGAGCGTTGTGTGATCGGCCGGGTGTGGTAGTTTTAGTGCAGGGTGTGGTGTCTCAATGTCTCTGCCGTATAGATCCGGCCGGGGCATCCCTTTCCTGGCCTCATAAAGGGCGGCTGCCTCTTTAATCCGGAGGTCCAGGGGGAGTGTCCCGGCAAGCACCAGGGCAGCGTTGAGTGACACGGTTCGGTACGCCCTACACATTTTCTGCGCGAATCCCCGTTGCAACGCTCCCAGCTGCTTACGCGTTGTGAGCTTATCCGCGGCTGAGGTCCAGGCCGCAGCTGAGTAGGTCACAACGGGTTCCACGGCGGCGATGTAAATCGATCTTACCACCTCCGGGTTAAGTCCCCAGTTCACCTTTGCGGCCCTAGATAGGTGGTTGAATATATTGGCCGCCTTTTTGCACACATTGGCCACGTGTTTATTAAAAGTAAGTTTGGAGTCGATGGTGAGACCCAGGAGTTTAATTTCATCGCAGTTTCGGATCACTTTCCCGCCCATGTCGAGGCGAGGGGCGTCGAATTTTAGCTTTTTTGTGATGACTAGGCTATTAGTTTTATGAGCTGCAAATTTTAACTTATTTTCGACGCCCCACTCCTCGACATGTGCAAGGATCGGATTCGCCGCGTTTTCAATCTCCCTCCCAGTCTCCCCAACGAAGACAAGGATGACGTCATCTGCGAAGGCTTGGGCTATGACCTGTCGTTTCTCCAAGTCCTTCAGCAGAGGGTCCAAGAGCAGGTTCCATAAGATGGGTCCCGCAATGGACCCTTGGACGCACCCTTTCGTCGTTTCCCTCCTCACTTCCTCACCAGCGTAGCGCACGTTTACTACCCTCTCACTCATATAATCGCTAAGGACTCTACGTATGTTTATCGGGCAGTTTTCCTCCGCGAGTCTGACTCTGATCGCCGGCCACCATGCACTGTCGAAGGCTCCCTCTATGTCAAGCGATACCAGTGTAATTATCTTTTTTCGCTTTAAATTCTTTTTGATAATATTCATAAGGGCATAGAGGGAGTCTTCGGTGCTCCTCTGCGGCATAAAGCCATATTGGTGGCGACTCATCTTAGGCAGAAGATGGTGTTTCAGCCTTCCCACTATCATTTTTTCGAAGACCTTTCCAAGGACAGGTAGCAGGCCTATAGGTCGGTAGGATTTCGGTTCTCTGTACGACTCCTTTCTCGGCTTCCTTAATATAACAACAGTAGCCTGTTTCCACACTGCCGGAAAGGATCCGAGTTCGAGGCACTTATTTGTTATTGCTAGGTACAGGTCCAGGTCTGCGCAGATTGCCGCTCGGCAGATGTCGGCTGTGAGACCATCCTTTCCCGGGGCTTTTTTCGGATTGAAAGAGTCGACGGCGGATATGAGCTCTGCTGTTGTGAACGGGGGGTCGAATACATCAGTATCCGACCCAACGTTTGCACTCATTGCTTTGGCTCTCGTTAGCTTATGTATCTCGCCGTCGCTCTCTTCTGAGTCCACCGGGTAAAAGGTCGTCGCCAGCAATTCAGCTGATTTTTTCTCCGACAAGGTAATTCCATTTTTGGTCAGCATCTGATCCTCGGGTCTACTCGTGGTGCGTGTCATAATTCGGTAGATGCCGTCCCAGACACTTTCTCTATCTTGCCTTGCGCAGAAATCCTTCCAAGAGGATGTTTGGGCTACTACGACAGCGGCTTCATATCTTCCTTTCTCCTCCAGGTAGTCTTCCACTACTCCAGCTCTACGATGCGACGCGGCGTTCCGGACTCTCCTCTTCTTGGTGGCGACCTTGCTCTTCATAACGGCGAGCTCTTTAGACCACCACGGTAAGGCTGTTTGGGACTTGTTCTTTTTCTTTGGAATAGAGAGGACACACGCCTCTGTTACAATATTGTTAAATTTATCTGCAATGTTTTCTATTTCGGTTTTATTTTTAGTTTCGTGTATTATTTTAGTTTCTAGTTTATTCTTGTTTTTAAGTTCGTTAAAGGATTCCCTAAATTTTGCCCAATCTGCTTTTTTAGAGTTAAATAATCGTGTTGTCCTCTCTATTCCAATGCCTTGGATTTTATTTGTGGTGATACTGAAGGCTATCCCGTTATGGTCGGAGCTGGTCATACCCTCGTCCACGTGCCAGTTTTCTACGTGGTTAAGAAGATCGTCTGAACACGCCGTCACGTCTACGAAGCTGGTATAGCGTCTACCCCCTCGGATGGTATCGAAGGTTGGTATGTTGCCGTTGTTAAGGATGTTTAGGCCCATCTCATGTAGTGTTCCCGCCACGTCATTTCCTCTATGGTCGATGCTTGTGCTCCCCCACCAGGTGCTCTTTGCGTTTGCATCTCCCCCCACTAAGATATTTTTAGTGCCCAAGTCTTCTATTTTCTTGAGGTGGTTCAGATAGGGGTCTAGGGGTTGATCGGGTTCCCAATAAAAACTGGCCAGTGCTATAGTTCCAGTGCCGGTCTTTACCTCTACCACCACGATGTTAGTGGTGGTGAGTTCTGGGTGTTGGATCACGGTTATACTGGGGTCGAAGACAGCGATAGCTGCTTTAACCCTGTCCAGACCGTCGCACTGGTATAAGCGCACTCCTGCTCTTGTCTTCATGTTGGAGCCGGCCCCTACGTAAGGTTCTTGTATCAGGGCATACGTTGCTCTTTTTTTGTGCGCTTCCATCATCAGTTCTTCTGTGGCCAGTCTTTTCCGCTGCAGGTTAGCTTGGAGCACGAGGTGGGTAGTGGTTCCGGTTGGGGTGCCCTTAGCAATATGCTACAGCTGATCGTGCCAACCGGTCCCACTTTTTCCGTATTGGGCAGTCGCCGCTAAAGGCGTTGTGCTCACGCTGCACCATCTGGGCCTTGCAGCAGTTCCTGCAGGAAGCCGGGGCTCCAGCGTCAGTCCATGTAGGGCAGTCCATGACCACATGACCTGACTCCCCACAATGGCTGCACCAGATCTCCTTCTCCCTACAGTAACCCCTGCTGTGGCCGTAGCCTAGGCACTGAGTGCACTGCACCAGCGGCGACTGGTCCTCCACTCTGACCCGTTGGAGATCTATATGTGCGTAGCCCGCTGTCGTGAGCCTCGTCCAGATGACGGGTGACACAGTCATGACAACGTGGTGGGTGTGCGGGTTACGGGCCTTCTTTTTGTATTTAATGGCTAGGCGTTTGTCTTCTTCTTTCAAGTCTTGGAATATCCCCTTATTTTGCCTAGTCATCGCCTCCAGAATTTCGGTGTCCGTTCTGGCTTTCAATATGTTCTTGACGATGACTAGTGGGTCCTTATTTTGGGCGTTCTGAGTTTTAAGACCCTTGCCTGATGCGTCTATTTTCCTTTTAACCTTCTCCCTTTCTTCTTTCGTGTCGCAACTAATAATGACTTTTCTTTCTTTGGCCTTACGGATTTTAGTTACGGCGACCCATCCCTCTTTTGCGTCAACTGCCTCGCGGATTTGCTCAATAACCGCGTCTCCAGTGTCTTGGTCGTTTGCGGATGTTACTATGACGGAATGTAACGTTGTGGGTCTGCGTTCCATTTCCATCTGGGCGGGCTTGGTTTTCGCGATGGCGGATGCTCTTTCCTCCCTTAGCATCTGAAGCTCGCTGATGATGGTGTCGAGCTTCAGATGGACATTGCTGCTTTGGGGTTCGTCGTTTGCGGCTTTTGTTTGGGACTTGTTTGCGGATTCTGTTGCTCGTCTTTCTTTGTTTGGAGTGCCCGTTGCCTTAAGTTTGTTCAAGCTGTTGGTGATATGCTTGAGGCATTCGCAGATGTCGTGCTTAATCTCCGTCTTAATGTTACGGGCGTCCCCCATTCGGATGGTAGCAAAGGACACCACGTCTAGTAGCCCTTCCAGGGTCGGCTTCCCGACTGTGCCGGCTATAACCTCTTCCGCAGTTTTTGACTGTGAATCGATTGGTTGCGGTTTTGGTTTGGCTGTTGTCAATTTCAGTTTTGCACCTTGCGACAACGATTGGGTGACTTTTGCTGTATGTGTCTTGGCCGGTTGCGTCAGTGGCTGTGAAGCCGAGGTGGTCGTAGGCTTCAGGCCAGTTTTTTCAAACTTTCCGCTCAATCTACGGACCACTGAGACGGTTGGAACCGCTTCAAAAGTGGTGTTGAGCTTCGATGTTGTTTTACTAGTTCCGGCCTTCGGTGTTGACGCTTGTCCCACTAGTGGGGATGTCGATGGCGATCTGGTGGCATTACCCGGGGGGTTCGATCTCCTGCCAGAATCCGCTTTAGGCGTCCGAAACATGTTGGTGAGTGCGTCAAGGTTTGAAGTGTAAAATGTTTGTAGAAGTTTTAAATAAGTTTAGTGTGAGGCGTATGTAAAGTATGCCTGTGTTTTTTATTTTCCGGGTGTGATTTACCGGTATTTCCGTAAAAATACAATTTAAAATACTTACAAAAAATGTTTACCCTAAAATTAAGATAAAATATCAATAAGTATAAATTTTTACAATTTTTAGGTAAATATAGTAATAAAGTAAATAAAGTTGCAGAATTCAAATTACAAAAGAAAATGCAATAAAAATCAAAATTAAAATTGCAAAATCAAAATAAACCTCAAAAACAAAAGCAAAAAGAATAAAAAGCAATTAAGACTGCAAAATCAAAAAAAACTTCAAAAGCCGCTCCGCCCGGGATCGATCACCGTTTCTCAAGCTTGCAATTTAATCGCTTCACTGTAGCGTGCTCGGCCACCTAGCTTGTAACCGCTGCCGACGAAATAAGCGATGACACGCTCACACAGTGTCTAAGCAAAAACAGCAACAGTTCAGTTTAACGACCGGTTTGGGCTCAAGGTCAACAAGCTCAATGCAGGCACAATGACATTCACTATTAAGGAATAATCCGTAGTTTTTGCACCAAATAAGACACCAGTTCACAATAATTTTGATCTTGCTTTTCACCACTCAATATGTTATGCTTTTATGCGTTCACCGTTACAACTTTTCACTGGAAGACTAGCTCTTTACTGCAGCTTTCAATAAAAATACGGGGAGCAAAGTTGTACGTGTGTTCGTCTCACAAGGTCTCGAGACCGAGTCTTGTCTTTCATCTTTGCTATATTCGGCTCCGACCCGTAAGGGTTGTCATCTTTGTTTGGAGTACGTTGCATGGTTTGTTATGCAAGTAGGCCTTATATATACCCAATTATCCAATCAATTAATTGCAATTGCAATTTAAAAGTGTATAATTAATTGCAAGTCATGCACCGTCATTCAATGCGTTAAACAGGCGGGGCGGCTTTAGTGGTAGGGGTGAAGCTACTTGCGCTGCCGCCGACGACCGACGAACGTCCGCTGCGACGGTGGCGTTGATCGCAGTACAGATATCCTTGTTTATCGTATAGGTTTGTCCTTGTCACTGTATTCACTTTTTAACGCAGGCTGAGGTTGCGTCCGACGCATACGCGTGATCCACGAGAACTGATGATTGACCTGTTGTTTGTTTTATGTTTTTTATTTTTATTTTATTTTGTATGTGTCATGTGGTCAATAAATGTTTCTCTCTCTCTCTCTCTCTCTCTCTCTCTCTCAAATATAAAACCTCTAACAAACACAAAACTAATTTAATAAGTTACAAATAAACACTTTAAGTAAATGAGGACACTGACATCTTTAACAGGTTTGCAAACCAAGCGCATGCGCAGGAGACGGGGCTACGTTTTATTATTTGTATTATAATATTAACCGCCTCTATGATCTGGACCTCCAGACCATTATGACCATCGATCTCAGACCCAAAGATCCCGGGTTCGATTCCCAGCGGGGGTTACTACATGTTTATTTACTCAGTTTGGTGGTGGTAGAGCTTGTTTATACGCTTGGCTAGTTACCGCCATCTTAGCTAAATATGTTGCCATAACATCAACATTTCTATCATTATTGTGTTCCGGCAGCCAGAGATAAGATAGCCAGTGCCTCACTAGTTGAGGATCCCGGGAGAAGTGCGCTTTCACTGCTTCCACTGAACATCAGGTAAAACGAAGGCAAGTGCTTCATCACCAGCTCATATACGTCCCCATTGCTGGGGCATTACGTGCCTTCCTGTGCACGGAGGAGTTGGAGATGATAAACTTTTGGTCACCCATCCGAAGATTGGCTTTTGCAAAAATAGCTTAACCATAGCAATCGCTAACCAGGCGCGTTAACCACAGCGCCATTGAGCTCCTCAAAGATATAATATACCTAAAAGTTTTATATACCAACAAATATTTCTTTATTTGTATTGTTCATTACTAGCGAACGTCATCATCATCATTAGCGACGACCTCCTTGGTCGAGTGGTTTGTACACTGGTTTTCATGGTGTCGCCATCTCTGGGACCCCGGGTTCGATCCCCGGTCGGGTCAATTTAGAAATTATTGTTTTTCTAAATTTTCTCGGGGCTGGGTGTTTTCTATGTAAGTATAATAAGTATGTATTTAAATATTTAAGTATGTTATCCGTTGTCTAGTAACCATTGAACGAGTTTCATAACAGGAAAGTTTATTTTATTTATTTTATTACCTTTTCTATTCTGGTTGTACAGATGTTGTGCCGTGTAAGTACATAATTGAGCTGAACATTTTCTTCCTCCAACTATAAACTTAATCAAGGCACAGCAGCAGTAGTTCATGATCCAGGCGTGCGGGAAAGAGCCTCCAACTCGGGCGAGGAGGGACCGACTAGTGTACACGTAATTCAATTAACAACACGTACACTCCCGCTAACTCGCTGACTTACTTCCACTAAACTGTTTAGTAGATTTCATTCTGGATTTCACAAACGATGAAACGAATACCAGGTTACGATCTTCCCATCGTGGCGGGTCGTAAACGACTCCACAGAATTCAAAATTCAAAATCATTTATACAGTTTAGGCTACAGTAACTCTTATGAATGTCACTATGCCATCGGTTCGTAAGTCTACTCTGGGCGGGAGACCTTGTACTGAGAAGAACCGGCAAGAAACTCAACAAAGGCGTTTTTTTTCTTCTTTACAGCGTTATATATTAGAAAATGCCCTATCATAGCAGGACACTTTCCATTACAAATCAACACACAAAATATAAAAGGCAACCACAACACGTAAAAAAACAAAATAAAAAATCTCATCATCATCACATCATCACCAGCTCATTTAATGTCGCCACTGCTGGGGCACGAGCTTTCCCTATGGATGGATAGGGAGAACGGGCCATAACCACCACGCGGGCCCAGTGCGGATTGGTGGTTGTTAACGACTGCTCATGCAGTCGGGACCAACGGTTTTACGTGCCTTCCGAAGCACGGAGGAGCTCGAGATGATAAATTATTGGTCACCCATCCGTCGACCGGCCTTTGCGACAGTTGCTTGTTACTCGCAGACCGGGCGCGTTAACCACTGCGCCATCGATAATAGTATAAAAATAATAAAAATCTACGTTAACAAAGTTACATCAGGTATCAGTTTCAATTTCCACAATGTCACGTACCACTACAGTTTAGTAAAATTAAAAAATTATAAAAACAAAGTCAAAATAATAAAGTCAAGACAGAATAATACTAAAAATAAGATAAGTATACAAGAGCTGGCGGCACCCGTTCACGAGTTGACATATGAATCAGCCATCGCTACGCTCAACCATAATTTAGGGAACGTAACGACCTGACGAGGAGCTCGATGGCGCAGTGGTTAACGCGCCCGGTCTGCGAGTGCTGAGGTTAAGCAACTTTCGCAAAGGCCGGTCATCGGATGGGTGACTAAAAATTTATCATCTCGAGCTCCTCCGTGCTTCGGAAGGCACGTTAAGCCATTGGTCCCGGCTGCATTAGCAGTCGTTAACAACCACCAATCCGCACTGGGCCCGCGTGGTGGTTCATGGCCCGTTCTCCCTATCCATCCATAGGGAAGGCTCGTGCCCCAGCAGTGGGGACATAAATGAGCTGATGATGATGAACGACCCGACGCACACTCCACCACCTCAGAGACATTAAAAACGAGTTTTTGGGTTCCCGACCAAGTTGTTAAAAAGTAGCTCTAGGTTTTTGATGGGTCAGCATAAGGTCAACATTAGGTCAACATTAGGCTAACTATAAATATACATAGCTAAATATAGAATTGGAGGTATGAATTGAAACAGGTGCGAATTTTCCTAGGCTAAAAAACTTCGACCGTAGCAGAGCTTACAAAAATCAGAGGCGATGATGGAAGGATCTTGAAAGAGGAAGAGTGTATCTTACGGAGATGGAAGGAGTATTTTGAAAGTTTGTTTGAAAGAGATGATGCAGTGGCGGAAATAGATGAGCCGTCCGCGGAAGGAAATGGAGGTGAGGGTGAGATTTGTATGGATGAGATAGTGATAGCGTTGAAAAGTATGAAAGCTGGTAAGGCTGCAGGGTATGATAGAGTATCTGTTGAAATGCTGAGGGCCGGGCGAGGCATAACAGCTAGTCAGTTGTACTACCTTTTTAATTTGTGTTGGAAGGCCGGCCAGGTACCAGAAGATTGGTGCAAGGCCGTGATCGTGCCGCTTTTCAAAGGGAAAGGATCACAACAGGACTGCAATAATTACCGCGGAATCAGCCTTCTCAGTGTTGTCGGCAAACTGTATGCTAAGGTGTTGATTAATAGGGTTGTGAAAGAGACGGAAGAAAAGATTTGGGATGCACAAGCGGGATTCAGAAAGGGAATGGGATGTACGGATCAGGTTTTTTCCTTGCGTTGCATAGCGGAAAAATTTTTGGCCAAAAACCAAAAAGTCTATTGCATTTTCGTGGACCTGGAAAAAGCCTATGATCGGGTGAAAAGGAATGAGTTATGGTTGTCTTTATCCGCGCATGGGGTGAGCAGCTGTCTGATACGAGCGCTGAAATCTCTCTATAAGTGTTCCAGTGCTTGCGTCAGAATAAACGGGGCGTACACTGACTGGTTTGACATCCATAAAGGGGTTAGACAGGGTTGTGTAGCGTCCCCATGGCTGTTCAACCTATTCATGGATGACTGTTTGACAGATCTGAAAAATAGTGATTATGGACTGAGAAGGGATGGGTTGCTTGTTAAATGCCTTCTCTACGCTGATGATCAAGTCATACTTGCGTCGTCGGCCGACGAGTTGCAGGAAATGGTAACATTAATGAATGCGTCGTTAGAAGCGAGAGGTATGAAAGTGAACGTAAGTAAGACAAAAACCATGGTTTTTGAAAGAGAGGAGGATATGACAGAATGTGATGTTTTAATTGGAGGTGAAAAAGTAGAACAAGTGAAAGAATTTGTGTATCTGGGGACTAGGTTCACGAGGGATGGAAGGCATGAGGGTGATATTGATAGAAGAGTGAATGCAGGGAATATGGTGAATGGAGCGCTGCATGCCTTTATGAACAGTCAGAAAGTGTCAGAGAAGGCGCGACTGGCTGTTCATGCGGGAGTGTTGGTGCCGACGCTTATGTACGGAAGTGAGAGTTGGGTATGGCAAAAGAAGGATGAAAGTAGGATAAATGCAGTGGAAATGAGAGCATTGCGAAGTATGGCAGGAGTGACATTGAGTGATAGAATGAGGAATAGCAAAATTAGAGAGCGTTGTGGTGTGAAAGAGGATGTTGTCACTAAAATTGAGATGGGAATGCTAAGATGGTTTGGGCATATGGAAAGGATGGATGAAAGGCGATTAACGAAACAAATTTACAAGGCGAGGGTGGATGGAGCTGTTGGAAAGGGTAGGCCTAGACGGACGTACTTAGGACAAGTCCAAGACGTACTAAGAAAAGGTCAGGTCAGGAGTACCCATAACCGACGAGCATGTATGAAAGGAGTAATGACAGTGGAAGAAGCGCAAGAGGTGTGTCAGGACCGTAGCAAGTGGAAAGATGTGGTCTCTGCCTACCCCGTTGGGAAAAAGGCGTGATGGTATGTATGTATGTATGTAAAAAACTGCAACGACCTTTCCAGATTCCGGAAGGTAGGTATGCCTTCCGAAGCTGGAATCAAATAAAATGGAAAGCTGGAATAAAAGCCGTTGGTCCCGGCTGCATTAGCAGTCGTTACCAATCATCACCGCACTGCACTGGGCCCGCGTGGTAGTTTTAGGTACGTTATCTCTGCACAAAATGAAATAGTGACAATTTCCGTATAATCGCTATGCATCTTTTTTGATGTGTAACATCTTCCCGCTCGCCTTCTATACATACAATTTGTGGGAGTGATTTCGTAGAAAAGGGAATTTTAGAATTTAGAATTTAGAATTTAGAATTTTTATTTGCTTAATACCATGTACATAGATGGGGCGGAAGTTCGTAACAGTGTGATCCGTAACAGCCACCAGTGATCGACACTTTAAGCCCAATGTCCGTTGTAGGTACGTATCAGTGTGATGCTGCCGCACAATTTATAAATGCATTAGGTACAACTTACTGTGTTTCTGATTATGATATTTGAGGTGCTGACATTACGATCTATTTTCTCGAAACTGTTCACATGTTCTTTCTCCTAAATAAATTGCTCGGCAGATAGGATGTGTCTGTGTGACATGTCTTCTAATCAGTATTTAATGTGTATTTAGTGCATTATCTTTATGATTTGTAAAAAATATACTTAATTGTTAATTCTCTAATCTATTTTCTATCGTAATATTGATTACAAAAGGTGAGATGTCAATTGTTACACATCATATGCGACTACTGTAAGGCTCGTTCGTATTTATATATATATATATATATATATATCCTATGTAAGCATTTGGCCTCCATCCCACCTGATGTTAAATGATGATAAGGACGAAGGTGGAAGCTCACTACACCCGGAATCCTCCAGGCTACAGCGAACCCATTACAACGTATTATACCATGACCGTACTAGGAACATGTCAGGTGCGGACAAAACGATTCGTAGTACATTATAATTCCCACTGTTATCGAGGAAGGCTATTGGCTATATAACATCACGCTACGACCAATAGGAGCAAAGATATAGTGGTAAATGTGTAAAAAACGGGAGAAATTATTATTTATACATGCCGTATGATTCATAAAATTTTGTTGTATCTATTTATAGTAGTCGTCTGTTTTGTTTTATATGGAAAACTACAGTGTTGATCACGGTGCCGGACGATGCCTTTATTATATTTTTTGCATGTTTCGATACGGGAGCGGTGATCATACTACGCTGTAATGGGAAAAGACCTCAAACTTGCGACTACACCGTCTTTATTACATAGCGAAATCTATTAGAATACACACTAGTAGAGTTCACAATGTAAACACTACAAATAAAAACAAACTAGCAGTACCTTATATTCAAAAACTTGATTTTAATAAATTTAAAATCACTGAAGCATCCGATTATCGGATTAGTGTTATTAAACGGTTTAATGTTTAAGTTTAATTTATAACAACATGCGAGCGTTATAAGATTATTTTGTGAAGCACTGTCTATAAAACATCGGATAAGCGTTATTGTTATTTAAAATAGGTATATAAACTTGGACCGTTGGCAAAACAGTTATATTATTACCAGAGATCGGAATAGGTAGAGCTATTTTTGGTACTTTTATACGAAATATAATACGATGTAATAATATGGACATGCCCTACGTCTCGCAGTTTAAAAATTAATCCCGGGATTTCATTTAAGTTGGAAGTTACTTAACTAAAAGCTTGACAATTTTTACGAAGCCACACATCGCGCGATACTTACAATGTGGTATAAGGGTGAAAACACAGTGAAGTACGCGACATTTCCGAAACAATCACCAGTGGAATTCGTTACATGATCTATTACATTTTTCTGTTACCTTCATTCATTTATTTTTTATTTTTAAAATCCCGGTATTGTAGTCGAAATCCCGGGGTATATCCATATTAACATATACGTTTGCGGTCAATGAACCAAAATAGCTCTACCTATTCCGATCACTGATTATTACCATTCTTTATCGAAGTGCGCGCGACGCTATTGCTTAAGGGGGTGCAGCGCGGAGTTTGAAACAAATACCCAAAAACTGCATAAGCAATACGTTAAATAATGATATCTAAAAACTTATTTCTTCAGAAACTTTGTAAATATAGCATAAATGAAACAATGATCCGACATCAAAATGTTTGTATTGATATTCCGCAGGGCACTGTTGTCTTATTTTTCAATTTAAAAACATGAATATGAAAATATTAAGACTTTTATTATTTTTTACCCAAACGCCTATGATTTTACGAAAGTAAAGATTGCTCTAATTAAATCACCAGCCTACTCTCTACACATATTAGTGTGCGTGCGTATTCGTAGTCGTGCGCCGTTGTCACGCGCCGCTCGCTCGCTATCATAAAGAAACTTGAAACTCGCAGTTTTGCGTCCGCGCTGCACCCCCTTAAAAAGAAAAAAAATAACAAACGATAACTCTGAAATAACGAACGATAATATGAGAGTAGCCACGGATCGTGCACTTGGAGAGGCCTATGGCCAGCAGTGGGCTAGTGTAGACTGATGATGATGATGATGATGATAACACTAGCGATACAATAAATAAGATAAAAGAATTATTATACACGGACGTTGCTTATTTCAATTAGAAAAATCGTCAAGTCAGCCCGCAATCTCAACTATTCATCGTGTTTACGAAGAATGGTTGAATGGATGTGTATCTCATATGCTAACCAAATAAATTTACATAAATATCTTAATAATACACATTATACATAGGCACTAATCATTATTTAAACAATACAAAATTTTAAATAACAAGGAAGAAGACAAGACAATAACAAGAATAAGAAGGAAGACATTTTCTAAAAATAAAAAACCTTGAAAGGAAAACAAAAAGTAACAGAATGTTAAAATGTCAATCAATTACACAGTAATATATTAAATTATAGCAACAACAATAAGGTATTATTTTCGTGTTGTACTAAAGAATAATAAGTATTCTGACGATTGAGTTAATGAATTAATGTACTGTGACGTTGGTATACAATATAACTGTGAAAACATTCTTAACATGCGTCCCATTTAAAAACAGCCAATGTTCCAAACGTCCGTTCTGCTTTGTTCTTTCATTTGTAATGCAAAGGGGCTTTTTCTAACATAAATTGTACCAGCAACCTTCAAAACATCAACAGAATCAATGATCAAAAATTACAATCACCTAAGTTGAGGAGAGGCTTTATACATAAAGGCATGAATTTATTCCATGATATTGTTTTGATAACAAACTGAGCAAGGTCATGAGCTCAACCAATCCACAATCAGGGGCATATAAAAAATATTTTATTTAAATAAAGAACTACATCCGCGATAGTACGCATGCAAGTCCACAACTGTATCTCAGTGGTAATTTTGAATAAATGGTAATTTTGTAACTTTGACATTTGTACTGTAGAAGAAATAGTAGCTGTGAAGAGACATAAAAGATACTGGAGATACAACGTCCACGTAGTATCTAAGTATAACTTAAACAGCTAGAGATAGGACAGCCAGTGCCTCAGTGCAACTTGCGGATCGGCAAGTCGGAAATCCTGGTCCACTAGCTGACCTCGCTTCTGGACTTTGCTTCTGCTTAACATCAGGCTGAGCAGAGATTTGCTTAACTATCTATTGTAAACAAAAAGGCAGCTAAAGACAAGTCAACTAGTTACTGTCGTTTTTAAACAATTTACATTTTAAATAATTCTACCTATATTTGAGCTTTAACAAAAGCCGAACTCGAACACCTTTCAGGTTGTACCACCCAGCTATGTGAGACACTTTTATACCAGTCAGCTGGCATAATATAAAAACACACAGAACCATTTCCAAAACACCGCACACATTTCCAGACTCCGCTCAGCGGATCCCCTCGAACTACCCAAAGTTACGTAATACCGTCAACGCGACGAATATCCAACCAAATTATAATCTGCCGCCTGCTGACTACACATTACTTAACTCACGCCTAACAAACACACTAACTGAGTTACAGAAGACATAATATAAAGATAGTTATATTGACAGCGGCGGCACGTCCGGGCGACGAACGCCCTCGGAACTTAGTTAACTGAATTAACATAGTCAAAGCAAGAATGGTAAGTTTTCTTGTAAATCAAACAACCCTGGTTGCGCCAGTTGGTGACTTAAATTTGCCGCGCAAAAGGTAGTTTGGCGCCATACTAGCTTCCTTTACCCATCCCATCCAATACCTTTCTCGCACACAAGAAGACCGCAATATAGAACGCCGCACGCCAACTAGCGCTACGGCTGCAATCGCAAACTTAGTGCGCTGACAACGTCTGAAAGAAACGGCCGCTTTCATTCGAGCTAAGAGGAGATCTCCATTATGGTCATCTAGATATCACCGCGTTAGGTGTGTTAAAACTGTGAGAGACCACGCGCTGGTGGTCCAGGTCTGTGCTCCAGCAAAGTGCATCCACCGGCCACCAACCTCATGCCGGTTCCAACTGCTCGCCCGCCCGCCGCACACGTGGCGCCTGCCGTTCGCTGATCAAAGGTACGTCCTATTTCCATCTCCTCAAACGGCTTACCTATTGACCTTGCAGCCAACCCTCGCCGTTCGATACGTCCTAGCCTAGTATAACACCAACAAAAAAATACAGTCCACTAAATAGCAAAACATCGCCCGCGCCACCATTTTGTAATCCTCGCCAGACAAAACCCTTTTGGACGCTGTACTGATGGTGTAATCACACGCCCTGTCTATGCAAGCGCTCGTAGTAAGCTAACATCGCAATGATTGGGATGATTCCCATAGCCCATTCCTGATGGAATGGTATTGGGAGTGGGAGTGGAATTTGGAATGGGAAACGGGAAAAGAGTTGAAAATCTCAACTGGCAATGATTTAGCGCCACTTTTCAAAGTCTACATGTCTTAAGCTACGCAGGGCTTAGAAGATGGCCTTCTATCGCCACTCCACTGTAGATTTTGGAGCACGCAGTGACGTCACGTCTCATAGTCTTGTCGCACATATTCCGGGCGTGATGTGGGGACGTCATTATCGGATTTCGCAACGTCGCAACAGTTTGGGCGCCCTGACGCGAGGCGGCTTTGTCCACGACAATTAAATTAAACTGTTAATCCTTAATGCCCGTCATTACCCGCACTTATACCGTTAATAGGTCCCCGATTCATAATATCCGTTGGCTAGACGATTTTTTATGGTACGAGCTGAATTGATTAGCATCGAGAAACAGTTAAATTAAAAAAAAAACTAATAATGCTGTAAGTTAAATTTAATTCACTTTTTATTCATTGAGTATTAAATAGAACATATGAAAAGTATTATGATCTACATAATAAACAGCCTGTGTCAGTAAACTGCTTAACATAGGCCTCTCACAATTTTGTTCAAATTCAAAATTTTACTGCATTACATGTGGTTATACAAGGGTCTAACTAATGACAAAGGTTCATGTTTCGCAAGACACATTAAGCCGTTGGTCACAGAAAGGTCCAGCAGTGGGATGGTTAAAGGCTTGTCTGTATATTTATATGTGAAGAGATAACTTTGTAAACACATTGCGCTCACGGAGGAGTGTGAGATTTGCCACACTTAAAGCTAATAAAGAGAAGGGGTTTCGAAAGACAAAATTTATGTATAATATAATATGTGTTACAAAAAATATTTCATTGGTACAGCCGAAATATAAGCAGTAATTATTTAAATGTCCAAAACCAACCGACCAACCAACAAAAAACCCGCAACGAAACGAATAACCTGCAATCACCTACATAACGATTCGTAAACCCTCATGTAAGCAACCAAAACTCACCCGCAAGCACCAAGATGGCGAACACGTTTTCTTTAGGTATTTCATGATATCAACATTAATAAGAAATTATAATGAAAAACAAATCCTTCTTCAACAAAACATAAAGTTCACTAAATAAATTATACAAAATTACTATGCAAAAGGAATGTTAGAAATTAGTTTATGCGTTTTGGAACGCAGCCTTCTGTCAGTCTGACAGCTACCTGTTATTAGAATATCGACTGTTTACTGGCAATAGGTCCTATCTGATTTTTTTGGGTTTTGGTATTATTACTGCAATCGATCCTATCCGACTCCCTTGTTCAGAGGCGATTCTAAGCTAGTATTGGTTTATTTGAAATTCGCGCTAAAATCATCGTCAAACGTAACATCCTATCAGAGCCCTTTTTGAAGTAAGAAGCAACAAGTACTATCTTCATGTTCTCACTTGTTATTCGTGCAGTGTGTGTAGTGCTCGTAAGTAAATACTTGAAAACTGAAGTTTATTGTTCGCGAAATGTGATTCTGATGAATGCCAGTGATAGTTAACTGTATTAACTGTGTATCGGAAACAAAACAAAGGTAAGATAACTTGTGTTATATTATCAAAATCTAAGTTTAGAAAAAAATTTAAGATAGGACTAATTAGAACTTACTTTTAAGGAGAAAATATTACAGATAGCACTAATTACATCTAGCAAATGTATGAGTTTGCCTGTTTTTTCCTCACTTTTGTTTTATAAATGTGTTCTACAATGCTAGTATTTTATTCATTTCTTATAGGCAGCAATGTCACGCAGTGGTCGCGGCAAGCAAGCAGTTACTTGCCCTATTTTTAAACACAAATAGAAGAAAATGAGATCAATAAAGAAAATCAGGCAGATGAAAGGCAGCAGGTAACTATCTACCTGTACACCAAGCACCAACATATCTACCTACCTGCCCACATCCTATCAACCTAAGTTCGGGGATAGGTACCTACATCCTACCTAACAACCTACTTGCCTACCTTCTTCTTTATCTACCACTAGCTGACCCGGCGAACTTCGTGCTGCATTTTTTTTTAAAAATAGCCTATGTTACTCAGCGCTAATGTAGCATTCTAATGGTGAACGAATTTTTTAAATCGGTCTAGTAGTTTTTGAGTTTATTCGTTGCAAACATACATTCATTGTTATGCGGATGACAGTACGGTGCATGAGCGGTACTTGGGAAAGCCTGCGGCAAAGCAAGCCGATATCGTGGTGAAAAGGCAAGAACTGGTTGCCAAACTGAACCTGGCTCTCGATCGTGTCTTTAAGTGGGGATCTGAAAACCTGGTCGAGTTTAATGCCAGCAAAAGTCAGGTTTGTGCATTTTCGTCCAAGGTAACTCCTTTCTTTACTCCGCCCTCTCTTCAGAACTCTCCGTTATCCATTTCGATGGACCTCAGCATTCTTGGCATGGACATCGGCCAGGGACTGAATCCAAAATGCTACATCGAGAGTGTTATTTTAACGGCCTCCCGTAAATTGGGTATTCTCAATAAGGTGAGGCGCTTTTTCACTCCCGAGCAGTGCTGTTTGCTGTACAAGACTCAGGTGCGATCGAGTATGGAGTATTGTTCCCATCTATGGGACGCCTCCGCTAAATACCTCCTCGATGCACTTGATAGACTGCAAAGGCGGGCGGTACGCATTATTGGAGATGCTTAGGTTACAGCCTCTCTAGAGGACCTCCAGCTGCGAGGAGACATTGCTTCTCTCAGTGTCTTCTACCGGAATTACTACGGTGAGTGTTCTGAAGAACTTTTCGATCTGATTCCGCCTTCTCCTTTCCTCTCCCAGACTACACGTGCTGGTCTTAGGAACCACCATCATACTGTACAGACAATCAGTACTCGTACCAAAAAATTTTTATATAATTTGTTGATTTTAAATGCAAGAAATACTATCAGACATTTTGTTACCAGAAATGTTACATTTTATTGCGTGTTGTTTGTTATAGTATTAAATAGTACATATTGCTTGGGTTCAATATGTCCTATTGTGTACAGAATTTTCATGTAATAAGTCCTAAGTAGCGCTCAGAAGACTGCGTTAAAGATATGAAAAAGCTATATATTATGTTCAATAAAGGGTCTAAAATAACAAATGACGTGTTTTTTTATTTATCCCCTACGTACCTCAGACTAATATAAAACACATTTATGTCCCTCCTGAAAAGTTGGTGAAAATGACTTAGGATCTTTTGCCAGTAAACAGTCGATATGTCATCAGTTTGACATCTCTCTCTCTCGGCTACCATTCTACGATGTACTTACACTGTGTATTTTTCTCTAATATAAATATCCAAAGTGATTGCCTTAATCCTGATTTATTTTACTACAAATCCAACAATGGATCGATGAGTTTCAGAATAACTAACTGCAAAGTTATAATTTACACTTTAAATCGAGCTCGAGTAGCAGAATTACTCACGGTGTCCTGGACCGTCCTGTCGCCAAGGCTCCGCAAGCAAAAGTAAATCAACTTCCTCCGTTGTTGTCCCCATCCCAATCCCTTCTCAGCATAGACTATCAAAAGACACTCAAGCAACCGAATCTACACCATTCAGCCTAATCTTTACTACTTTAACTATAGAAGTCTGTCTTTGTTATTTATTTCAAATACTAAAAATAATTATAGTATTTCTAAATAAATGATTTAAGCTTACGGGTTCTAGCTACCCGCCTTTAACCGCCTCTGTGGTCTAGTGGTTAAGACCACCGGTTTAGACCCAGAGGTCCCGGGTTCGATTCCTAGCGGGGGGTACATGTTTGTGTGCTCGGTTTGGTTGGTGGTAGGGCTTGTTTGTCCGCCTGGCTAGCTACCACTATCTTATCTAAATATGTCGCCATAACATCAATGTTACTTCCGGTTCCGGTTGTCAAAACGCTAACACGTAGTTTGTTTCCCCCGCGAAATAAAATCGTAAAAATTATATAAAGTGTAAACAAACAGCACAAACGCACACACTAACAGTGATTTTCCAGCTAATAATAATTTTTACACGGAAACTACGTGAGGATTTTACTGAAATCAAGCGACAATACAAGCTCATAGTGTTAAATCGTGAGTCATATCCTTTCAATTATTCATCTGTCAAAATCGATTGACATTAGCGACAGAAACTGACACTGACAATCAACGTCAAAACGTTCCGATTCACGGACACAACCGAGAGTGAGAAACTGGTGGTGTTGCCATACGGAATAATCACCTGTTTGCAGGATGAGTTGTGTGGGATGTGAGAAACATCTACTAGATAACAATCATTTAAATTGCAATGTTTGTAACTCAAAATATTGTCTGGCATGTCTCAGCATTGATTACGCTAGCGTATCGGAAATGAACCCTAAACAGTTGGCTAAACTGAAGTGCCCGTCTTGCAGTAATGTTACTAAACGAAGGAATGATGACTTCTCCCCAGCACGCCCAGGACATACAGGAACGCTCAAACCCATCGGTACATGTTCTTCCCCAGCTGCCGTTACACCTCCTGCGCAAGGAACGAACAATATGATTCTAGAAGAGATACGACGACTGAGGACAGATATGAACAAGCAGTTTGAGTCACAAAAAATTAACCTTGAAAAAACTAATGGAATTTTGGCGACAGTGAGGACAGAGGTGGCCGACCTCGGAGCTAAAATTGCCTCAATGCGTACAGACTTGGATGAGGCAATCGTTTCTGTGCAATTTTTGTCAGGGTGCCACGATGACCAAGTCATAGTAAACAAAGAGACTAGCGACACTGTTACGCACTTGGTTAAAGACAATACTATCCTCAGCTCCCAAGTGGCCGAAATGAGCACTAAACTAACTCAGATGGAACAGCAGTATAGAGAATGTAACATTGAAATACAATCCGTGCCTGAATTCAAAAACGAAAATCTGCTCAACTTATTTAAACAGCTTTTGAAAACTGTCTCATGTACGGTTCCTGATACTGAAATTGTATCTTTTCATCGGGTGGCCAAGCAGAACTCGGAGTCGACTCGCCCCAGAAACATAGTAGTGAAGTTACCCAATACACGAACCCGTGACCAAGTGTTAGCTGCAGTCAAAGTTTTCAACAGGCGTAGTAAACATGATAAGCTAAATGCTTCACACCTCGGTATAGCCTCCAGTCAACAGCCAATCTACGTTTCGGAGCATCTGTCACCTGCCAACAAGCAACTTCATGCGGCAGCACGTGCGTTCGCCAAAGACAAAAACTACGAATTTGTGTGGATAAGAAACGGGCGCATATTTATTCGTAAAAATGAGAAAGACTCTGCTAAACTTGTTAAGAATGTTGAGTTTTTGAAGACATTGTAATATTTCAGACTGTTAGGTTAATTTGTTCGTCAATGCATGTTAAAAGTAATAAATCATCTATAGTGAATCTTCAAATTTATTATCAAAATGTTAGAGGCTTAAGAACCAAGACCGAGGACTTATACATATCTGCCCTAAGCAATAATTATGATGTGATAGCGATGACCGAGTCTTGGTTAAATGATACCGTTTTCGATCGCGAGCTCTTCGACGACAGGTACACTATTTTCCGCAGAGATCGACACACAACTTCTCTCCACAACAAGAAAAAAGACGGTGGAGGCGTTTTATTGGCAGTTTTAAAAAAATACAAACCACTTCGACATATAAACTGGGAATCATCGGGTGAGGAAATGTGGCTCACTCTCAAATGTGACCTCGGATCTGATTTACATATTTGTCTGGCATACGTGCCCCCACCGCCAAAACTTGATTATCTCGATCATTTACTCAACAATATTTCTCGTAATATCCAAAACAACATACGTCCCTCCTCGTTGATATTGGTACTAGGAGATTTCAATATGTCTCAGTTAAATTGGAACACACACGTTGATACTGATAACTACTTAATTCCCGACACGACAGCAGGATGTCTTGAGAGCCGGCTAATTGATACAATGTCTTTTAACAACCTTTTTCAATGTAGTCCTGTTAAAAACGATAGGGGAAGAATGCTAGACCTAGTGTTTTTTAATAAACCAGAAGATTTAAATGTTAGCACTGCCAGTGACTTATTACTAGAGAAAATAGACACGCATCACCCCCCTCTATTAATTAAGACCTCCTTCACTACTAAAAACAAAATGATCAAACCTAAAAGGAGCAAGACACTAAATTTCATGACCAGTAACTATGACAATATTAATGACGAGTTAGCTGTCCTGGACTGGAACTCAGTCTGGAATGAAGTCAAAGATGTGAATGAAATGGTAGATAAATTTTATAACACTATTATGCCTATAATTCTTAAGTTTACGGCCTCAAGAATGCAGAATGACGATAAATACCCTGGGTGGTACAGCAAACCACTTATAAAAGCCTTAAAGGAGAAAGCGAAGTACCACTCAAGGTTCAAAAAATACAATAACCCCATGGACAAACTCACTCACAGTATACTGAGAAAGCGTTGTGACACCATGATCAAGGATTGTTACTCTAGATTTAAGGAACATGCCAAAGATCACTTACGTGATAAGCCCAAGTTTTTTTGGCGGTTCGTTAAGAATAGGAAGTCAAACCGGATTTCTATTCCAAACGAAGTAAGACTTAATCATGAGACCGCCGTTGGAGGCCAGAGAATTTGTGATTTGTTCTCGCAGTATTTTCAGGCTGTCTACGAAACTAACAACACAGCGATCGTAGCTAATAATAAGAGATATTACAGTAATAATAATAATAATAATAATAATAATAATAATACTTATGCATTAGCAGATATTGCCATATCTGAAGAAGAAATATTCAAATACTTATCTCATCTTGACGGCAGCAAGGGAGCCGGGCCCGATTTATTACCACCACTACTATTCAAACGCTGTGCAAAACACTTATGCAAACCCCTGTGCGTCATATTTAATTGCTCTCTAAAAACAGGAACCTATCCATCGATTTGGAAGGCTGCGTACCTCACACCGATTCACAAGAGCGGGGACATCAGTGATGTTAGCAACTATAGGCCCATATCGCTTCTGTCAGCACCAGGCAAAGCTTTGGAATCCTTTGTGCAAAGGTACATTTATAATCACGTCAAATGTTTTATACACAGTAATCAGCATGGATTTCAGCCCAGAAAATCAACTGCTTCCAATTTAATTGCGTACGTTAACGAGCTTTGCAAAGTGGTTGATGGGAGGGGCGAAGTTCATGCTGTTTATACAGATTTCAAAAAAGCATTTGACCTGGTTAATCACGATATTTTACTTCATAAACTGGAGGGTGTGGGTATACATGGGTCGCTTTTGAGATGGTGTGAGTCGTACCTCAGAAATAGATCTCAATTAGTATCTATATACGGTTATAGATCAACAGTTAAAGAGGTTCCGTCTGGAGTTCCTCAAGGATCCCACTTAGGTCCCTTGTTCTTTGTTATTTTTGTTAATGACTTATCTTATAATATTAAATGTAAATTTAAAATGTATGCCGACGATTTAAAAATATATAACACAATTAATAGTCCGAATGATATCAGCTCTCTCCAGTCAGATTTGGATACGATCAACGATTGGTGTGAAAATAATTGTATGAAACTTAATTTAAATAAGTGTTTCCACATTAAATTTTGCAGAAAATTACACCTCACAAATGCAACTTACTATATTCAAAATTGCGCTTTGGAAGAAGTCACACAGATTCGTGACCTGGGAGTGATCATGGACAGCTCTCTTAGTTTTAGGTATCACATAGATTCTATAATTAGTAAAACATCCAAGCTCTCCGGTTTCATAACGCGACAGATGAAAATACTGCGAGAGCCACAACTAACGATCAGCATTTATAACTCCTTAGTCCGTAGTATCCTGGAATACTGTAGTGTAGTCTGGAATCCTGGTTATCAGGTCCACTCTAACAGATTGGAACTGGTCCAGAAGCGATTTTTGTACCATTTGGCGTATTCGGATGGCAAGTGTAAGGAACTTCTTTCGTATCAGTCTCGTGCTGCCTTTTACAAGCTTCCTTTATTGCATGTGCGCAGAAAAGTGTCAGACATAATGTTTCTATACAAGGTGATCCACGGTCACATTGACTCTTCTGAGACTCTGGAACTTGTACAATTTATAATTCCTAGAGTCGGAAGTCGTGTGCACAATCGAAAAACTTTTGCACTTCCTATATGTAAGACTCGACTCGGGCATCACTCTCCGCTATATCGTATGTGTTCAGGATATAATTCTATTCGCACTGAGTTCGATATCTTTCATGGTTCTGCAGCCTCAGCCAAGCACTCTTTACGAACAATCTACTCATAGTCGAATTATTGTGCCTAATTCAGTTTTTATTTTTATCATCTTTTAAGTGATTGTTTTTTCTTTTCATTTATTTTTAATTCTAATTAGTGTACTTTGGGCAACCGAACTTTAAAAGTGTAACACACATTGGAGCAAGATGTGCTTACACCCAGAAGGTTGCAATGTAGCTCACGTCTCTTTTCTCACATCACTTATATGTAATACGAATAGCGTTGCAACCAGTTTTGTAAGCCAAATAAAAAAAAAAATAAAAAATAAAAAAAATAAAAATGTTTGTAGCATTGTTGTGTTCCGGCAGCTAGAGATAAGATAGCCAGTGCCTCACTAGTTGAAGATCCCGGCTGAAGTACGCTTCCATCGTTGGCCTTATCATCACTTAACATCAGGTGAGATCAAGGCACTGTGCTTACCCGTTAATATAAAAAAATATAATACCCGTTAATATATAATAATATAAAATTGTGTTTTTATTATTTGTTCGCAACAAAATTTGCGTTAAAAATTATTAGAACATTTAAAAATAAAAACATCATATCGTATCGCATCGCACATTTGAAACTACTAAGCTAACGCTTCACCGCTTATTTATGACAACATGGTCTCTCTGGCGTCAAGTCTATCTGAAGAGACTTATTGTTGAACCAATTACAATTTTATACTATTATTATCTATACTTCGTCAAATTACAAAATAAAAATGTAAAATTATATACTTATGTTACTTACTTGCCCTAATTTAATAATTTAATTTATTTTATTGAATTTTATTTTATTTTATATTTCAAATTTTTATTTTTATTTTATTTAATGAATTTTGAATTTTGTTTTGTAATAATTTTGTAATCATTTTTAATCTTATTTTATTTAATTTATATAAATTGTTATGTTTTTACTATGATCCCAAGCTGGTTGAAATAAATGAATTTAATTTAATTTATGTATATTGTACTTAATGAACTTTATTAGTTTTTTTGTTATTTTATTAATTACACATTAAGTTAAATAGCATTTAGCCCTACTTCTAATCTAGATACCTATAATTTTTATTTATTTACTAGCTTCGTACCGACGACTTTGATATTTTTCATGACAACGTTTCCATGACAACAAAACAAACAAATCATTCGTCCGCCGTATCCCATGATGGACCTCTAACGAAGCTTATCTTGGGCTAGATAATTGGTGTGAGTGTAGGAAAGTTTATTTATTTATTTATTTTATTGAATTCTATTGTATTTTATATTTCAAATTTTAATTTTTATTTTATTTAATGAATTTTGAATTTTGTTTTGTAATAATTTTGTAATCATTTTTAATCTTATTTTATTTAATTTATATAAATTGTTATGTTTTTACTATGATCCCAAGCTGGTTGAAATAAATGAATTTAATTTAATTTATGTATATTGTACTTAATGAACTTTATTAGTTTTTTTGTTATTTTATTAATTACACATTAAGTTAAATAGCATTTAGCCCTACTTCTAATCTAGATACCTATAATTTTTATTTATTTACTAGCTTCGTACCGACAACGTTTCCATGACAACAAAACAAACAAATCATTCGTCCGCCGTATCCCATGATGGACCTCTAACGAAGCTTATCTTGGGCTAGATAATTGGTGTGAGTGTAGGAAAGTTTATTTATTTATTTATTTTATTCTCGAATCCACTTGAACACACACAAAAAAAATCATCCAAATCGGTCCAGCCGTTTAGAAAGAGTTCAATTTCATACACACGCACAGAAAATTTATATAGTATATAGATTTAGAAAATGTTCTAGTGACGTATGGACCGTTACAGCATGCACGAATTCTATAAAGCTTATTGTTACGTAGATAGAGAAATAAAAAACCGTCTTATTGAAGTCCGTAAATAGCCCCAGTGGAGCCCACTCTATCTAGCTAGATGTCGAAATAGAGTCTTAACGGCCGCATCAACTCCGACGCCTTTAAAGAGTAAGCGAGGCGTCTCCTTTAGAATTCAGTTACGGGGGGTGGAAGCCGAGCGTGTGCATTGATTATTGCGTTCCGAATAGATCGAATGTGTCTCGTCTGAGAGAAGTATGGTATCCGAGTGTAATATAACATTATAAGTAATTGTAAATGTAAAAAAGCTTAAATAGTTTTCTTAAATAGTAACCGCTTACCACAAAACGATGGCTTAAGTTGTCTAACTTTAATGCTTAAAACAGATGCTGTCTCTTTTTAGCTAATACTTTTAGACAAAGACACAATATTTTAAACACGTCTTTAGCCATTGTTTAACCTTTAAACACTGTTTTGTAGTACAAGGGTAAAAGTTTACGCGTTATATAACTAACTACAGTTCTGCTCTCGTGTAGTTTGAAAAACTATTTTACCAATTGCTTTAAGGCGAAAGGTAAGGCACACTAGCGCCACCAATTGATAATTTGACAATTACTAACGGACCGGATCTTTTTTTAAACATTGCGTACCGTCCGGTAACAGGAAAGCATCCATAGTATTTATTTAATAATTGTGCACTACTTTTTGTTGCGTGGTTTATTCACAAAACGGGCTATCGCATTTATTCACAAACAAAGTCTACTTTTGGTGTTAGCGAATGAATACAAAAACAAATGTAAAGGTAGTGCACAATTTTTAAATAATAGATGTTTGCCTAGTGTCGGAGGGTCCGCAATGTTTGAAAAAAATCCAGTTTAGCAGTTATCAAATTAAATCCATTAGCGGCGCTAGTGTGCCTTACTCTTCGCCTTAATTTCCTTGGATAAGTTGTAATGCTAAATAAGCATAGCCCTATTTTGTAGCCATGGTATAAATTGCAGCTACAAGATGAACGATAAACATTACGTTTTTTAATTTGATATTTAACGAATGCCTCTCAATGAAAAACGGTTTTCCCTAAATCCCTTTAAAGTTCCTTACTACTTACCAAGTTGTACCAATCAAGATGTGGTTGTCTAAATCACCCCTTCTTCAGTCTCGAAGATTACACTGCTTTACCATAACTTAATTTCATAACCTATTTATATCACCTCTTTATAGGTTTCAAACCCACAACCTATGGTTCCGCAAGCCAGCGTTCGATCAACTCGCTAACTCTCACCAGAACCCCAAAGCAACAAACGCCATTACGATAGTTAGCACCTCGCCACCCCGCTGAAATTCGCTTACGAACAGCACGAGCTAACTATTATTTAGATAATAGGAGATTCAAAGTGAATTCTCACTTTTTCGAATTCTATCGTGGGAGACGTTAATATTATAATCGCTTGAACCTTTGACAATGTTAGTAGGTAGAAAAAAATATAACAAAAAATATATTTATGTGTAGCGCATGATCAACTATTATAACATCATTTTGAGAATAATAGGACCAAAAGAGAATCACTCATATTTAACTATAATTCACAGAACCAATTGAAATAAAAAAAATATATGGAGAGATCTCTCGGTAATCCCATATTAAGTAAGTAAGTCTGTTAAACCACCGTTCTTAATTTTTTTCTGAATCACCTTTAACATTACAAAGAAACAGTTTCAAACAGTTGAAATCACCAAACGCGAACCGAGCGACCCTGGAACTTCAATAGCGTCATACAATACATTTACCGCGCGTCAAAAACTGCACCGCCACAGTTGCATCGCAGCCACAGCGAAGATAAAGAAGAAAGAGCCACAGACAAAAAAAAGTGCGGAAACGAAACGAACGAAACGCAAAATTGCAACGGCGATGAAAAATTATACCCAGTTGTGCGCTACGTTTTGTTTAGAGCGAATTTTAGATGAGCAAGTTGGGCGGCGGGCGCGTAATGTTGCCGTGTGCACCGCCATCTTTTGTTTTGTTCTAATTGTAATTAGTGCTGGCCAGTGCTTTAATAGTAGTTAATTAATTGGTCGAGCTGAATATCTCAGGTGAGTGCGGCCATTAAGTACTTGGCAGTTTATTGTTTAATACTGTGTGGTTTTGTGTGGGATTATAAGTAGTAAGTAGTATTTCCCTAATGTTAGTTAAGTAATTGCAATTTCAAAGTGTTGAAAAAATTCCACGAGTGGGATTCGAACCCGCACCCCATGACTTTTGTTGTCTTTTTTTTCAAATTGTAATTTGTTCGCAACAATATTTGCGTAAAATTATATGTAAAAAATCATAATATATAGCTTAATTTTTAACAAATTTTTCAATATTTGTGAAAATATTAAGATCGATGTTGATAACGTAGTTGTCGACATTGAATAGGGCGGGCTCTTTTGGCTTACAGAGTAAGAGTAGATAGTGTTGATTAATTTCGGCGAGTTGGATCGAGCCATGATAGCGTAGTTGGTAGTGCGCCTGACCTGGAATGTCGTGGGGTCTTTTTTCAAATTGTATTTGTTCGCAACAATACATATTTGCGTAAAATTAAATGTAAATAATAGTCAGTTAATTGTTTTATTTTTTTTATTTTTTGTTGCGTTCTGTCAATGCATTTCGTGCCATTCTATAACAATAAGTCCAAAGACAAACATATAACTCTAAATGTTTCTTCAATTTAATTAAAAAAATTAAAACTACTTCAGAGTGAATTATTGTAAACATCAATAAAAATATCTGCTTAATAGTAAAACTACTAATTTCGTCAGTGAAGTTCTAACAGTGCGTAAGTAAAAAATGGCTACTTTACAGGAGAGCGAAATAACTGTATTAAAGTGTAGTAACAAACATTAGAAGTATATATTTTTGGAAGAGGTACTTACAGTAAACCCTTTGAAGAAATTAAGGACGATTTCTGATTAGTTGAAACGTAGCGCGCGTTTGTTCTTTATCGAATCACGATAAAATCTTAAAAGCGCCAAAAATGACTTACGCACTGTTAGAACTTCACTGACGTAAAAGGTACTTATGTACATTAAATGTACATAAGTACCTTTTTTGGTAAGTTATTATAATCTAACACTATTTTATTTTTCTCTTTCTACCTTTGAGATTCACGAAAATTTGTACTTATTTTAAGCGTAACCCTTCTTTAAAAACCTTTATTAAGTGCATCTTAATATTGTAGAGTTCACATAAAAAATCTGAGTGTAAATAAATCCAGTGTACAGTATCTAGTGTACTCTACTGGATTTCCAATAACTTCTTCAAAGAAAATATGTAAACACAAATACGATTGAAGCAGTTTCGCAGTTTAAAATATGTTTTAGGCTATTGACAACCTTTATATGAATACAGTCTTTTATTACACAAAGTCGAACATGAAACTTCAGTGTGCTTTTATTGTACATAACGTATCAAAAGAAAAATAGCTTTAATATTTGTATTTCATTTAGAAAGTAAACTCAACAAAATGAAATGGGAAAATGTGTGTTTAATAAGAGTAAGTTACTACATAAATAAGACTAATAAACAAAGAAAAGTAAATTAATTACAAAAGATAATAACAAACAGAATCTGATGAGCGGAAAAATCTGTAAATATAAAAAACTGTTAGTACCTTTCGGCATAGTGATGTCCTTTGCTGGACCTATGCCTCTACAATGTTCTGCCACAGAATGCACAATGTGAAAGTAAATAGAAGAGGCTTATTTGTAATAGTTTTTTTAAGTTTTTAATTTAAAAACCCATCTGAAAATGTTGCTTAAACACCGTTGCTAGTTAAAATACCAAGAAGAAACCGACTCCTAAATACTATTCCAATATCATCATCGTGTATAACGACAAAACGATACGAACTCTTCAAGCAAACAACTCTAAAAGAGCTTTCTTTATCAAAATAAAATTCGTCGATACCTATAAATATAGCGTCAAAGAGTTAGCAAACAACGGCTCTCCCGCCAGGGCCCGGCGTCAAAACTTTTGACGCGATCCAAACGTTGAATATTTCGATCCGCCCCCAAATTATTTCAATAACTCGCAGTGTGCGCGCAAGTATTCGGGCGCGCCTAAACCTGGCGCAACTTTTTCGAAGTTCCCGATAAATCGCCGGCATTCCCCGCGAAACATTATGCAAAGGATTAAATTTTGCTTAATTGAAATTTTTAGGTAATACAAGGAACGCGAACAATTTTTGTGTTTGACGAATTATTGGCGAGATCTAATAAACTGCGGGCCCTTTGTCTGCCGGCGGGAAACGGAATGTTTATGTTCAAACTCCCGCAATATTGAATTAATATTCCGAAGTGTGGCACCAATGGATCCACCGTGTCTTTTTGTAGCTGTCATATAGCTTTAACAACATTCGTATTTTTTTAGCTACATTTCGGTCGATTGTACACACTGGTCATCTGGCCGAACATGTTTCGAAACAATCAGCGTTTTAGCGTTAATATATTCCGCATTATTTACGCCAAAAAACTGCAGGTGCCGCCGCTACTGTACAACCAATATTGAATTGCAAAATTACCGTTTTTGTACGAGTATGTAGGAGCAGGCGCGCGGTCGGCGTAATTACCCAGGTAAACGATCATACGCAAATGAGGATTATTTTTCTGTTTCAAAAAACGGGAGTGCGAAATAACAGTGCCGTAGAAATAGTAACTGGCAACAGTTACTAATTGGAAGTGGTTTTTTCAGGTATGTAAAAATGTGAGTTATATTATTAATTAACCAAATATTAATTTCACTTTAGGTACCTACCTATATAATGTGTACATGCTTGTTTTGCTATTTAAAAAGGTAAATGATATGAGATTTGATGACAGATATATATATAGATACAACAACTATATTAAAGATACTTTTAACTTTTGGACAAATATTATCTATGCCAATTTTTTATTTCCTTACACCCTTCCCCTTAAAGAACCTTGCTTCAGTGAACGTAAGCAAACCTTATAACGGTAAGCCATTATCAAGATCAGTTCTTTCACCGTTATGAACCAAGTAAATAATAATAAAAATTAAGCATCAGAAACGATGCCCTGTATTTTTTTCAAACATGTTCTTTTCACAAAAAAATATCTACGCGGCAAAAAGAATTTAGTTTTTTTTTTTGGAGAATCCAATGTTTTGTCGGCTTTGAAACAGCTCCACCTCAAAGACAACAAATGAAAATCACCGAAACAATCCCGCAGATTGGCAAATTCGCAAGTGTCCATACAGCGCGGCGCAGCCCGATAGTGTCTGGCCGGAGTGTCTGCAGTGTCTAAACACAGTGTAGATGGGCTCACGTACCGAAGATTACATGCAAGAGATTGCCCCGAGATTGCCTCGCTGTGTCGTTCGAGCGCGGATCACATCTGGATCCAGCCCGGATTTAGCTAAACTAGTGGTATTCACCTACATGCTGCTTTAACGAACTGTTTCGACGTACTGCGAAATACGTTTTGTAGTTGAAAAAGAAAAGACTCGCTCCCATTTCAACGTAGCACTCTTTTACTCAATGCTTCTGTTTACTTTGTTGGAACAAACTTTTTGTTTGAAACATTGTATTTTCACGTAAAGCATGCGCGAGTGTAGGAAACTCCAATTGAGGGAATTGACTGGGTGTTTATAACTTTTTTAGAATTAAATAAAATCCAAGTCTTAAATTATTTCCGTTTATCAATATGCAAGTTTCATGTTCGTTTTCATATCATTTTCGTTTCATGTCTTCCAAGTTTCATAGGGTAAGAGGGATGCGATTTAATAATTTAATCGGTGTTCTAGCGGAACTGGAGTGCGATCCAATAACCGACCGATGGTCTTTAAATAAAAAAATAATATTTTATGGGTAAGCGCTTAGCCTCACCTAATGTTAAGTGATGATAAGGCCGGAGGCGAAAGCGCACACCCTCAATAGTTGAAGATTCCGGGTGCAAATGTACACTTTGGAAATATTGTCATTTTTGCATTATGAACAGGCTGACCGCCGTCGGGCCCAGACACAATAGAAATTCAATTGTGTGTCGGTCGTTTCAGATGTTAATAGTTTTATTTAAGTAAGTACCGTTCGAGAATTGTCAGTTTATAAAAGTCACCGGTGTCTTAGAATACGAGTGTATGGGTGCACTTAGGAGGTCATAGACCTCAGGGCTTGATAACAAATAATCAGTAAGTAATAGTAATGCATGCATATCCAGTGGTGTAACCAATAATGTTGATTTAGAGCTATTCACCATATCGATGCGGGTGTTCAGGGCTTTGATTCTGATATTTTGAAACAATTTTGGGCCAGCAGCCTAATTATGATGTACCTAATAGTTTCTTGTTGTGTTTACGTTACTAATTTGATATTGGATGACGAAAATTAAAATTTATAATTAGAATCTGATTGAAACAAATATTTTTATAATGTTTCGTTTTTTTTTGTGTTCTAATAATTTTTAACGCAAATTTTGTTGTTAACAAATTACAAAAACACAAATGTTGAAAAGAAATTTTTTTCAACATTTGTGTTTTTGTAATCTAATATGTCATTAATTAAGACACACAGAATTAAGATTAAACTTTATTATAGTAGGCATACACAGCATTAAACACAAATTTTGAAAAGAAAATTTTGTCAACATTTGTGTTTTTGTAAACTAATACATATGTCATTAATTAAGACACACGCAGAATTAAGATTAAACTTTATTATAGTAGTTTATTTTTATTTTATTTTTTTATTCTAAATGGGCCGATGATGACGATGATGATGATAGTAGGCACACACAGCATTCGAAAACACACAAGAAAAATGTAATAAATTTAACAATTTTAACTTTGTTCATATACAATTGACTTTCAGTTTCTCTATAAAAATATAAATAAATAATTCACGTCTAAGTACCTACACCATGTGCCTACACATTCTAAACGCAATACAATATTCAGTTGACGAGGTAGTACCTAAGTTCAAAGCGTTGTTTGCATGTCAGACTGTCTGTCTGTCTGTCTGTATATAACGGACATGTACCGCTGTATTATTCATAACCAAGCAAAGGTTGGCAAACAAGTAGCAAAATCTTAATAATAGATACTAAAACTTACTATATCGGATCATAAGTAAAGTAAGTTAAGTTAGGTTAGTCCCAATTAAAAGGCCCAAGTTTATAAGCCCAATAGTCCCACAAATGGGCAAAGGCCTCTATCATTGGATACAAACATATTGCCACAACTTAATCACTACCCTTACCAAATGAGGGTTGGTTGGGCTGTGCTGGAGGAGCTCGATGGCGCAGTGGTTAACGTGCCCGGTCTGCGAGTGCTGAGGTTAAGCAACTTTCGCAAAGGCCGGTCATCGGATGGGTGACCAAAAATGTATTATCTCGAGCTCCTCCGTACTTCGGAAGGCACGTTAAGCCGTTGGTCCCGGCTGCATTAGCAGTCGTTAACAACCACCAATCTGCACTGGGCCCGCGTGGTGGTTTATTTTGTATGTTCTCCCCACAGAACACCCTGTGTTCTGTGGTTCTCCCTATCTATCCATAGGGAAGGCTCGTGCCCCAGCAGTGAGGACATAAATGAGCTGATGATGATGGGCTGTGCTGTGCATCGAATATTCCGAAAAACGATTTGCCCGACCGGGAAATCGAACACGCACCTCCACGCTCGGTTAAAACCTTAAATCTATTGTTAAGAGCTTTTAAAAACAACTGTACTTAAAATTATTAGTATTTTTGTCGTATTCATTATCAGCCAAACGTCCCACTTCTGGGTATCATTCTCAATGCTGCTCAATCAATCAGCATTCCCAATTTTACAATAGCAAATTAGGGGATCGGAACATAACTTTTATCGGAATTCAATTTTAATGTAAAACGTATGAAATACTAGCTTTAGTTCGCGGCTTTGCTCACGTGGGCTACACGAGTAACATGTCACGTTATTTCAACATTAAAATTTTAAGAGCTAGAATTAGTTAACAGTTTCTAACGCAAAACAACGTAATAGATCACTCTTTATAAGTAATTTTGATCTTTTTTGGAACCTCCTGTACAAATTGTCATGCCCTACTTAAGGGATCGTTTTCCAAAAATCCTGAAACTCTTCATAATGTCTAACCAGGCCAAATACCGAAATTTAAGGAATGACAGATTTCCATTACAAACTTTCCACCCTTATTTCACCTCTTTAGGGGTGGTTTTTTCGAAAAATGCAAAAACACGTAATTTTTCATGTTTTTTACTTTTAAACTGACGGACTTTCATACAAACTTTCAACCCCTATTTAGGGTACGATTTCCGTAAAATCCTTTCTTAGTGGCTGGTTAGGTCACTCAATTAACCTACAGTCCAAATTTTATCTCATTAACTTTAGCGATTTCGGCTCGGCGATGATAATCAGTCAGGACAATTCATTTTATGTATATAGAAGATAGAAGATGTGGAATTGTGTTCTGTAGTTGTGCCTTTTTGAATAAATAAATAATTAAATATCCCACCACCCTGGCTTAATGTAGGTTTTACATACAGCCATGTTAACGTAGCGTCTTCCGAAGCACGAATTATGATAATAATACATCATACTAAAATCTTAATTAACCATTTAACATATAAACATAGCAACACTGAAGCCTCGGGCTAAAATGTACTGACGGTACTATAGGCCTGGGAGAAATTAACTATTAGCTAATACAGTTCGCGTCTGCTTGTACGAGTATCTGTTCGGGTATTTCATTATTACTATACATACTATACTATACTATACTATACTATACTATACTATACTATACTATACTATACTATACTATACTATACTATACTATACTATACTATACTATACTATACTATACTATACTATACTATACTATACTATACTATACTATACTATACATACATACTACATAACATACAACTGTGCCGAAATATCTAAATCTTACAAACAACCATAAACATGAAATCAATAATTCGAATGTGAAAATGAAAAAGCCATTAAACCACCAAAGAGATGCGTAATACTGAAGAGCACGCAAGATTGGCAACCACACTTTCATGGAATTAATAAGTATGTACTGCGTACAACCTTTTTAATTCTCAGTTTCAATTTACGCAAAGTCGGTTATCGGATGGGTGACCAAAAATATATCATCTCGAGCTTCTCCGTGCTTCGGAAGGCACGTAAAGCCGTTGGACCCGGCTACATTAGCAGTCGATAACAATCAAATCGCACTAAGGCCGCGTTGTGTTTATGGCCCGTTCTCCCTATCCACACATCCATACCATAGAGAAGGCTTGTTTCTTTTTGTTTTTTATATATTTACGGGTAAGCACAGTGCCTTGATCTCACCTGATGTTAAGTGATGATAAGGCCATTTGGTGGAAGCACACTTCACCCGGGATCTTCAACTAGTGAGGCACTGGCTATCTTATCTCTAGCTGCCGGAACACAACAATGCTACAAACATTGATGTTATGGCGATATATTTAGATAAGATGGTCGTAGCTAGCCAGGCGGACAAACAAGTCCTACCACCAACCAAACCGAGTACACTGGGAATCGAACACCCCCCGCTGGGAATCGAACCCGAGACCTCTGGGTCTAAACCGGTGGTCTTAACCACTAGACCACAGAGGCGGTGCCCCAGCATTAGGGACATAAAAATGAGCTGGTGAAGATGACGTTAAGTTACAGGCAAGATGGTGATAATGACGTCACAGACAACGAAGAGATTAGTGTTACTAACTGGTAGATAGCACTGTACTCTTTGGTAGTGCGTGCTCTGTAATGTCCTTACCATTTTTTTAACTAGGCACAATTTTGTCTTACGCATTGTACGTTTCAACGGACTCTCCTTCCATTCCCGCGTCCAGACATGATAAGCTCAAGGGGGAATAAGTTCCTACCAACTAAAATACTTAATACCACTCTTTCTGTGCCACGGGGACAGTTCGGGCTTCATGTTGTAACCGTATCTGTAATCGAAGAGAAACTCAGAAAAACACTGTCCATTGCTGTTCGGTATTCGGTACAGACGCCTGCATATCAGACTATCTACTACTGTCAAATTACTTATAGATAGGCAAATGACTCCGTTCTAGTCAGCGCGTGAAGAGGCTTACAGTAAATGTTCAGCCATATGCCATTGGCATAAAGTTCAAAGGCTATTTAGGAAATTTGACAGTTCGAGGTGTCTGACTCGCAAGCGTTTGTAGCAAGTGGTACAACACAATAACAACAGCCGGGTATTAAACACTCCAAATCCTTCCTAGGCGAAAACGCGTTAGGACGGAGTAAGTTCATATGCGGAGGCAGTAGAAGGCAGGCCCGATTAACCATCGGTGCCTTGACAGGGCACTATGCCACAAAACAAATGCTTCACAGAATGCATCTATAAACAAATAGCTTGTGTAGGGCATGTGGAGAGGAAACGGAGTCAATGCAGCACCTACTGTGTGACTGCGACTCTCTGGCTAAGAAAAGAATGGAACTCCTGGGGTCGGCCTATCCGTAACCGGAGGACTTCAGGCTCTTCGCTCTTAAAAACGTTGCCTAACTTATGGCATCTATCTTTACAGAGGAAGAAGAGTGAAAAGATGGGGTTGCACAAAAGATCCCGATGGGTTGAAGTGTTACTGCGAGAAGGAAACCTCAGCAGGCCCTACTAAGATAAGAAAAGAAGGTACAACACAATAGAATTGTCCACACAGACCATATACACACTAAACAAAGTGTGTTCTATTAACTATCCACAGCCGAAAACTCTAGGACCAATTGTTCCGAGACGATCCTTTGACGGTGTTTCCTGGCACTAATTGAAGTTGCTGCGAATTGGTTCGTAATTGAATCATTGGCTCATTTCGCCCGCAGCCGCGGCGTCTTTGATCCCCCGGCGCGCTGGGGCATTGTGTACTTTGTGTACGACTGTGGCGATATCAATAATGAACATAATTTGAGTACTTCACTAATACTAGCAGTGAGCCTTGATTGGCAGCCCTTGCGGATGATTGGAATGTTGACTGCTTCTAGAGCTTTATTGTGGTTAAATCGCGGTCTCAGACCCACTCTGTGTTTCCGTTTTCGATTTGCCGCGGAAAGTAGATACAAAATATTGGTATTAAGGAGCATATGAGGAGCTCGATGGCGCAATGGTTAACGCGCTCGGTCTGCGAGTGCTGTGGTTAAGCAACTTTCGCAAAGGCCGGTCATTAGATGGGTGACCAAAAAATGTATCATCTCGAGCTTCTCCGTGCTTCGGAAGGCACGTAAAGCCGTTGGTCCCGGCTGCATTAGCAGTCGTTAACAACCACTAATCCGAACTGAGCCCGCGTGGTGGTTTGTGGCCCGTTCTCCCTATTCCATCCGGGAAGGCTCGTTCCCGTGTAGTAAAAATGAGCTGATGATGATGATTGATATTAGTATGCCTACTTATTTATTTTTTTTAAGTCGGTTGCCATTACATCAAAAATTAAAACTAAATAAAAAAACTACATTTTTATTTAAAATGAACTTTTACAAGTGTTTTTTGAACATCAATTCATCACCATTAGTAATATTGTTGTGATCCATAGTCAGTTCCTCAGATGTTAAGGATTCCTGCGCAAGTGCTCTTTTACCATCGCGTCGGCCTTATCGTCACCATACACTAAGGAGTTTAGTACTTTTATACAGCGAAGGGTTATTCAGTTCAAACAAATTTTAATTAGCAATCTTCAAATCCGTACTCCAAAAAAGGTTCGCAACAAAATGAGAAAATTTGTGAGAAATAAGTAGGTTTCAACAGTTTCCAGCGGCTGCTAAGTTCACGCTACAACTGTTACTGCTTCCGAGAGCCGCTTGAACTACGCCCGTGTTGGCAACGAGGCCTTATTTTGTGCGAACTGGCCATTCAATGCATGCAAAATATATTTTTTTTAGGGTTCCGTACCGCAAAAGGAAAAAACGGAACCCTTATAGAATCACTTTGTTGGCCGTCTGTCCGTCTGTCCATCTGTCTATCTGTCTGTCAAGACCCTTTATCTCGAACGCGTGGAGGTATTGAGTTGAAATTAAAACTATATACTCGAGTCTGCGGTCCCTTCAAGCTATGAAAAAGTCAAACTTCTAAGTTAACAAAAAAAAGATACGGCCGTTTATGTCGCAAGAAACGTATATTTCGACACTCTCAAGGGAATCAAAATTCATAGGGTACTTGCCGTTGACCTAGAACTATGAAGTTTGGCAAGTAATATCGTCTTATACTACTATACATATTTCATTTAATCACAAAAAAAACAGGGTCTTTATGCAAGGAACAGGGGTCCAAATTTTAAAAGAAGTTAACGGTGTCATGTGGGGTGTCGTATGAAAGGGCTTCATTTGCACAAGCTTAAACAGATTTTTAATTCTTTTTATGATTTATGACGAAGAATGAAAAAAAAATAGCTATTCCCTCTTTTATATACCTAATAGTAATTGTAGGTTTTGGAAACTGAATTTCGGGAAAAGTTCGAGACTCGATTCCTGAACTATATAATATATAGCTAATGAGGCACAATCCTGCACCATAGTTCCTGACCAGACCTTCATCATTGAAATCAAGTCATCACTACAATTGATGAGTTATGGGGTAATCACCACGCTTGGCAAATACAAGTCGGTGATCACAAACTCGGGCTATGCATCGAAAAATCCGAAACACACTCTGCCCGACCTGGGAATTGAACCCGGGACCTTTAAGTGTCGGGCAGAGCGCTTCACCACACGGCCCCGAAGGTGCTCTTACCAAAAAGCGAAATATTTTCATTTGCTCACGCGTACGTACTTACGTACTTACGTACGCGTGAGCAAATGAAAATATTTCGTTGCAAATGAAAGAGTGAAGAAAGTACAAATGAAGTGAGTGAATGAAAGTACAAAGAGTTTAATGCAATATCGCACGTACATACTTACGTGCGATATTGCATTAAACTCTTTGTTATTTGAAAAAAAAACCAATAACTCTTTTACTACGAAACATACGGAGCACGGAACGTCTCGGAAAGACAATACCTCGGAAACCAACTTCACTTTTTATTTAACCCGGAGCGAAATATGAAGCTATGATCTAATAAAACCTTTATGTATTTACTGTCGTTTTATTGACGTTCGAGGCCCTTAAACAGCGTTTGTACCTGGCCGTAACATTTTTACGAGGCGCCTATAAAAGTGGGGCCAAATAAAGCTGTATCACTCTATATCGTTTCTATTGTATATTTAATGGTGGTGTTCTCGAAATAAGTGGTATATACGTGTCGAGTAGTGCTCTAAGGTAAGGTTAAGGTAAGTAAGACCAGAAGACTTCAGGCTTCAGACGTTGCCAAACGAATGGTTCCTATCTTTACAGGGGAAGAAGAGTGAAAGGATGGGGTTGCCCAAAAGATCCCGATGGGTCGAACTACTACTGGAAGAGGGAAATCTCTCTAAGGTAAGTCATATGAGTTGGCAACACAAGTCTACTGTTTACATAGGTGATAGATGAAGCGTAGTCAGTGAGGCGAATCTGCCATCGTATACCTTTGAAAGCCGCGTTTACCATAAATTCAGTTTTATTTTTATTTTATTTTATTTTATTTATTAGGACAACTCGGAGGAAGAGGAGGAGCTCGATGGCGCAGTGCTGAGGTTAAGCAACTTTCACACAGGCCGGTCGTCGGATGGGTGACCAAAAATTTATCATCTCGAGCTCCTCCGTGCTTCGGAAGGCACGTTAAACCGTTGGTCCCGGCTGCATTAGCAGTCATTAACAACCATCAACACGCACTGGGCCCGCGTGGTGGTTCATGGCCCGTTCTCCCTATCCATCCGTAGGGAAGGCTCGTGCCCCAGCAGTGGGGACATAAATGAGCTGATGATGATGATGATGATGATGATTAGGACAACCAACAAAACATACACCAGTTAAATTAAAAAATAAACTTAAATAAGTTTTAATCTAAGTGCTGTATTACTTACAAATTGCCAAGGAATGCAAATGTGGCTAGCAAAAAATTTTTTTTTATTTTTTAATCCATTACTTATTCTAAGTATACATGAAAATGAAACTACAAATTATAGTTTTAGCAGTAAGATAAAGAAATATTATGAAACTATTATTGATTTGTTTTATTAAATTTATTGTTTATTCATACACAAAACATGACTACAAAATGTATAGATTACAAACAATCAGCTGTAAAGACAATGAATTTGTAATTCTACAAAAATACTCGTATGTTAAATTAATAAAATTCTAAAATAAGTTACTGTACAAAAACTACGAGATATTTAGCATTTACAGTAATTAATGGTCACGATTGCGATATTATTTAGAAAATTTGCATAACTTAACAAAAAGTGCTAACTAATATGACTAATTTGGATCCTGCTGATGTTCGTATAAAATGGATCGGATTAACAACCTATGAATATAAGTAACCGATTTCAAAATTCCAGAAAAAATTAAAAAAATCTAAGTCTGCTAATTTAATTTTGTAAGTATACAGTACTTTTCTTTTTTTTCTTTTTTTATGCCTTGTAAGTTAGCTTGACCTCGATCTCGCCTGATGGTGAGGGTCCTCTGGTGGTGGAGTCCTGATGGTGAGACCTCATCTGAGGTCTACGCTGGAGCGAGCTGCCCCATAAGATGCCTATTAACTCTCGCCTTGAAGGAATTCAGGTTATAAGTTTTTGGGAACACAGACGATGGCAGAGAATTCCACTCCTTGCCAGTGCGCAGTAAAAATGATGACATGAAGGGGATGATATCCTGCAGTTTCTTTTGTAATTCCAAATTAGTCCAACACTAAAATTTGCTTAATTGATGAGAGTTTCATCGACTTAGGAGAAATAACTTTTTAAACTATCATGGTCACTTGCTTTAGAGTAATTATTAATGGGATCCTTACCATGTTTATTATTTTTGAGTATCCAATATTTGGACAAAAAACGACGAGCGCAATAAACAAATGAGGAAGAACGACTCGTTTTGTCTGCTCATAAACATCCACCCTTCAGAGAGTTTAGATAATACCATTCCCAACCAACCTGTATAAGTTAATGTTGATATTGGACTTACGTTGGCATGAGAGCGCGACCGTTGGACTAAGCCCATTCCGGGACCTTTTTAACCCCTGACCGCCGCAATCACCGAGACAACATAAGTGCTGCCATCTCGCGGAATGTGTTTCGGTTGGGGTACGCGCCGATTCAATTCTCGATACAAAACGTTTTATTCTTAGGCCAGGGATGAGGCCTCGTTAGAGGGCGCAATATCTGAGATGACGTGGGTTACTGGAACTAAGACGTTTTGCGTAAACCACTACCATGGTAAACTTAAAGTTTTTTTATATATTGTTTTTAGTCTACCTGTGACCACGGACGTTGTAAAGAGTTCAAACAAATTCAATAAAATACTTCGTTAAAATGTTCAAATAATTTTTAACGCAAATTTTGTTGCGATCAAATTACAAAAACACAAAATATGTTGAAAAAATTTCCACGAGCAGGATTTGGCTTTCAAAGTAAAAAGTGTTGAATAATTTCGGGGGAGCTGGTTAGAACCACGATAGCTCAATTGGAAGAGCACCTTACCCGGTATGTCAGAAGGGTGCAGGTTCAAATCCTGCTTATGCAAATTTTTCAACATATGTGTTTTTGTAGTTCGTTAAAATTTAAATTAATAAATGTGTATAATAAACGCGAGTAGATCCTTAAAAGTTTAATTTTAATATAGTTACATTTTTAAGTTTTGTTGAAATACTAAAAACATTTCATTTTCAAACACAAACAACAATGCTATAAACTTTGTACTTTTATACATTTACTTTCCATTATAACTAAGATGTTTAACGGAAGTCCCGAACTCCACCAAAGCGGAGATGGCCGGAGAGTAGATATGTTATGTAATTAACCAATAAGCGGAGAAGCAATGGGTAAATAACTTATTGGTGGTTTACCATTACTTCTCCTCGCCTCTCCGCCCATCTCTGTTTCGGTAGAGTCAGAGCCTTATAGGTATCTTAGGCACATAAGTACCTTACGATTTAGCCACGTGTACCAGCCCACTGTCCGTGATCACGGGCTGATCCATGTGACTTTTATCTAAAGTACCTACCCAAATAATCAAAAAAGCAGGGGTATAATAAACTCATTGATAAATAAACATCGTTCTCGAAAGAAAGAATAATATAAAATCGTCAACGCTTACGAGTACAGACGGTAGGGTCCACAGCAGCTGTAAAGGAAATAAGGGCCCGCTGGGGCGCGATTCGGCCGCAGAAAACATTCCGCCTGATTGGCTCCGCGGCTCACGAGCGTGGAGCCACGAAGCCGATGTCGATGGCCCAGCCGATTGTTCTTACAACAATCTTAAGGTGGGTCAAATTCAAGTTCAAATCATTTATTACCAGATAACTGAGATCCATCCAGAGGAGCTCGATGGCGCAGTAGTTAACGCGCCCGGTCTGCGATTTAGAGCTGACGTTAGCAACTTTCGCAAAAGCCGGTCAACGGATGGATGACCAAAAATATACCATCTAGAGCTTCTCCGTGTTTCGGAAGGCACGTAAAATCGTTAGTCCCGGCGACACGGAAAACATCACACTATATCACATTAATATTATAAAGTTTGTGTGTGTATATGTATATTTGTTGCTTTTGTCACGCTGCAACGAATGGATGGATTTGGATGAAATTCGGCATACAGATAGTTTATAACCTGGATTAACATATAGGATACTTTTTATCCCGATATTCCCATGGCAACGGGAACCACGCGGGTGAAACTGCGGGCGACCGCTAGTATTACACTAATATTATAAATGCGAAAGTTTATGTGTATGTGTGTGTGTGTATATTTGTTGCTTCTTCACGCTGCATCGGATGGATGAATTTGGATGAAATTCGGCATACACATAATTTATAACCTGGATTAAAACATAGGATAGTTTCTATCCCGATATTCCCAGTCGGGATCAACGACTTAACGTTCTACTCAAACTATTCAAAGCTAAAACAATATCGATATAATTGGTCACATAGATGTTAGCCACGTAGGTTAATATCATAATAAAAATTCACTTGTTCGACCATCTTGGACCATTCAATTTATATTATGGTGTTCTCAGTAAGCTGTGTAGTGATTAATTTAAATCTGATAAATGTCATTGTTCTAGTTTCGTCTTCCAAACAGTTATGTCTAGTTTTAGGATTCGGATTGGAATCAGAATCCAACTGGATGGCGACCACCCCATACCTTTTTACCTGCAAGGAATACCTACTGTCTTGCTTTGTTGTATTCCTAGTCAAAGGGTAAGGGCATATAGGAATAAGAATTGAAGCTTCAGCGTCGAACGAACACGCGTGTTACTCTTGGTGTTGCAAACGTCTATAGATGTCTTCGCTTTCCGTCAAGCATTTTCAATATTCTCCTTTGAAAGCTCAGTTGCATTAAAAAGCTGAATTCAATATTTCTTCCTACATCGATGTGGTACGCAGAATCAAGTGTCGATACAAAAACGAAGTGACCAGCATAGCTTACACAGCCGCGCGATACCGCGTCCCGGTCAGTTTGGCCCAACGACTTAATCTGGCCCTGTCCCTTTATAAAATGAACCCACTAGATTGGGATCGAATGTAACCAATATACGTTACCTTTTTCGTAGAAAAGATATCTTGAATTTTATAAGGAACTTGGCGGTAAGTTCTTTCGTAGCGTAGGTACAGATGATTTTGAATATAGATATGGTTTTCCAAAGATTTCGACGTTTGTCTTAGTTTATTCAAGTTTTTTGATGTTATACAACAAAGAATTGGTTATGCTAATAAAACATGTAAGTTTTCGTCATAATTTTGTAAATATTTATTTTTTATCAAATACTTACTTAAATTTCAACATGATTTGTAGATATTGTTTTCTTAAGGTGAGTGAGCATAGATCAATTAATTTATGTAACAATTTGTTTCGCTCCGGTTCCTTCAACTCTAATTAAGAAAAGTGACTGATTTAATAAAAAAAGTAATAAAAAGTTAAAAAAAAATTGTGAGATTAATAATCATAAAATAAAGAAATCAGTAATCAAATTACTTTTATGGTGTATTCTATCTATGGCACTAGACCCAGAACCCTTCAGTGTTTTAACTTATATCATAATACCTAAAGCAAGGAATCTGAGTAATATCTGACACATTCAGTGCTAACGAAGCGAGCGAAGTAACGATGAAATCTTAAGAGAACACAAAAACAATATGAAACGAGATCAGTAAGTAATAAAAAATTATCTTCTTTTTTCTTTCTCATATAAAGTCTTATTTATCTTCCGCCGAAATTAATAACCTATCCTCAGCAAGAGATAGGCCTACTAGAGCTTTGTTGCTTAGTTATTTCTGTTATTTATCGGAAAATAACAGCGGTTGCTAGGTAACTAAACTAAGATAGGCCTATCGTTAATTTCGGCGGCTAATATACAATTTAATGTCAAACTTATCTTATATACAATTTTACATACAGGGTGGAATAATAAGTCGGGCTTTGGAGGGAAACTACCTGAAATCCTTAAGTTGACTCATTTTATTTAAAGGAGACATTTCTTTATTTTTAAAAAGAAACAAAACTGCCTTCAAAGATTTTCTAAAACTCGCTTGCCTCGCCTGGGACTCGAACCAACCAAAATTAAAAAAACAAACACTCGCTAGCTTTATTATACTAATCGATAAGATTATTATTCAAGATAAATTTTCTGTAACAAACATTTATGTTTTTATAATTATAATTCGTTTTAATCAACAATCATTGTTCATCTGACTAATCTAAGGCTTAAATCTGCAGTATTTAATTATACGTGAACATTATACACGTCGATCCGTTCAAAAGGCCAAGTAACAATAAAATGTAAAATGTTTACGCAAGTTACATTCGTAAAAATTGTTTCATTTCAATGATGTAGGTACTATCTGTGTTATACACAGATTTTTGGAATGTTAAATTTGAGCCTTACCATATTGGAATTTGATTTCTAAGATTTGAGTCAATTTCCTTGCCTAAATAAATTAATAAACATTGTAGGTACAACTATTATCAATAAAATAAGTAACTATCTGGAAAGTTAAATCCATTTCTATTGTTACTTAAACACTTGTTAGTTGGAAACCGCTAGAAAAGCGATTGGAGTCCACAATAACCCTGCAACGTGCGTTTTATGAGAAAAGTTTCCCTTGTTAGCGGCGCCCGGGGTCAGTAACAAACACTTACAGTATTACTTACGTCTGTACGCTCCAAATGCCCATTGGTGGAATTAGAAAAATAGGAATTGTAACCACTAATCTACAATGTTTATTATACCTCTAGTTTTAACCTTATTTCTAACCGCCTTCTTCGTCCAGTGATAAGACAAGTTTCGATTTCCTGCTAGGTTCATGCTTTACTCGATTTTGTTGCTGCTAAATCTAAATAATTCTTATTGTGCTATACCTGCATTTGTTTTTTATACCTAGCACGGCAAATGACTCCATTTTACTTGATGTTAAGTGAATATGGAATCCAGATGCGACGACAACTGGTGCAGCGTGAAAACAACGCAGCATCAGTTACCCTCACTCTGCCGGCCCACAAGGTGCCTCTTCACGCCTCGTTTGAAGGACTCCATATCATAGGAAGGAGGGAGAACGTGTGCTGGCAAACTATTTCATGTTTTGGAGGTGCGACAAAGAAACGGGTCACCAAATTTCTTGCATCTTTTCTATTGCCATAGTCTTGGTTTTGCAATCACAAAAGCTTGAATACGGAAAGTCTTATTATGCCTACGCTTACACAGGCAAAAACTGAGCTTACTTTGCCATAAGAAAAACCGGTCAAATTGTGAGTCGGACTCGCGCACGAAAGTACGAAAAAAATTGGAAAAAAATTACATTTGTTGTATGGGAGCCCCCCTTAAGTATTAATTTTATTTTAATTTAATTATTTATTTTTAAAGTGTATAATTATAATTCAATATTCTGTGAATATTTCAAGCGTCTACCTTTTACCGTTATCAATATCAAGCAAAAACCTGCAAAAAAAACACGTTTGTTGTATGGGAGCCCGCCCCCCTTAAATATTTGTTTTATTTTAATTTAATTGTTTACTTTTAAAGTGAATATATAACTAAATATTCTGTAAATATTTCAAGCGTCTACCTGTTGCCGTTATTGCCAATTTCGAGCAAAAACAAGTTAAAAAAAATCACGTTTGTTGCATGGGAGGCCCCTTAAATATTTCTTTTTTATTCTGTTTTTTAGTATTTGTTATTATAGTGGCAACAGAAATACATCATCTGTGAAAATTTCAACTGTCTAACTATCACGGTTCATGAGCAGGCGCAATCCTTTACAATATTTGCATCATCGTCATTATAAGCTCATTTTTATGTCCCCACTAAAATTTAAAATTAAACATTAAAATTGTTTATTACTAACAAAAATTTTACATTTCAAGTAAATGTGAAATAACCCCAAGTAAGTAATTGTGAAATACTCGTGTTGGGGTTGCTTCCCTCCAACCCTTGTGACTTGTTAATAAATTATTATAAAAAATTTAAATAATATATTATAAAAAAATTAAATAAAATAAAACAAATTAAAATCAAGCAAAACAAAATCAATACAATTTAAATTATATAAAATAGAATAAAATCAATTGAAATAAAGTTAATCAAAACAGAATCAAATCAAATTACATAAAATTTAATTTAATTAGGTAAAATAAAGTTATAAAATTAAATTACATTAAAATAATGTAACATTAAGTGTACATTAAGTGCGTGCGTGTGTGCGTGCGTGCGTGCCTGCCTGCGTGCGTGCGTGTGTGTGTGTGTGACCCGCGAACCACACTGAAAAATGACATGATCCGCTAATGATCTACCAATACCAACAAAGAACTGATTAACATGGTTGATCGAATCTCCGGGATGTGGTTATATATTTAAGAGATTTGAATTGACGTTTTAGGAGCCTTAAAATTACTAACCTCACGGATAGTAGTCCAGAGTTTTTTTTAAATTTTTAGGTGAGTCTTCTATTTTATTTTTGTGATACTGCCTCTTAAGTTTCCTTACTAATGAAACACAATAGTTGCGGAACGTCAACACAGTAGATGTGGTTCAGAGATGCTATTTCTTAGGCTAATGCATCGTACTGGCCCATCAGTTACCCATTGCTTAAAAATTCGTTTACCTGCTGGTACGGTCCTTATTTTAGTGTTATAACTCGTGCCCCACTGCTGGAGCACGAGTCTTCCCTATGGATGGATAGACAGAACGGGCCATAAACCACCACGTGGGCCCAGTGCGGATTAGTGGTTATCCTTTACATCACCATCATCATCATCATCATCTCAGCCAAAAGATATCGACTGCTGGACAAAGGTCTCCCCCAAGGATCTCCACAGCTACCGGTTTTGTGCAGCTCGCAAACATACCAATTCAGAAACCTGTAACATAATAAATAGGAACTAACTAACGTTTCCATTATGTCTGTTATTTCTCTGTTTCCTTAAATTTGTGTTATTGAGTTGTATCACAAACATAATTATGAAGCCACACACTGAATCCACCGTCGGTAAATATCAAAGCTCGTTGGCTCCATAGTAAATACTCTAGGCACAATATATTTACTTCTAACTTCTATCTCACGTTATTATGTTCAATGAATACTGAGTAAATACTTAGCAAATTATTGTTATTTATCTGAAATTCAATTAACAAAATTCGAAAGATAATTTTGAGCTACAGGAGGAAAGTTTGGGAATTGTTAACATAGCTGTATCTTAGTTAGTTATAGGAAAACGTCCTTAGAAGATTTCCTTGAAATTTCAAGATGTTACGATTGTCCGAATCGTCAGTGAAAAAAATTATAAAAATAAAAAAGTGTCAATTCGGACACTATGTCCAAATATAATGTGTCCGAAACGTCACCTAGCCTTAATTTGGCTCAATGGACAGAAATAAATAAAAGTCCTTTTTTTCATAAAGATCAAACGTCTCTATGGGATCAATATGGGTTTTCTACATAGCGCGGACTTCTTTATGATGAAGTAAATCTTGCGGCTAACACAAAATATTTTGTGCGGCTAATCAGCTTCTCATGTTCTCGCAGCAGAAGCTCCTGGCATAGAACATCAAGCTAAACATTTTAATACACGTAATACACATAATATACATAATTTCAAAGTGCTCGGTTCAGCAGTAACTACCTAGTTAACCACTTTGACTTCCAGAGTCACGACACAAAACGTGCCATTAGACAACCGGTCGGCAATGCTAACGTTTCGACACTTTCGACCACCGCACGCGTCCGATCGTCCGCACTCGCAGCGGCCGGGCCTAATGACCGGCTTATTGGAGGGCTCAGCCTAATTGCCACAGTAATCGATCCTCTCCATTCGAGATGCATGATGGCGCAGCGTCTGTGACACCCAGCATTATATGCTCTCGCTGTTGTGAAATTGCATCAGATATCAGCGTTTGAATACATGTGTTTCGGCTATTGGGGCAAAGAATAGTGCACTAACGATAGCGATGACATTTTAACTTGAGAAACTTTGAAGTAAAAAGGTCTTTTCTTAATTTAACTTGTGTTTAATTTATATTCGAACCGTTTACAGAATCCGTAGTCCGTAGCAATAGTTATAAAAATAAACACAAGTCGAATTCATAAAAAGTGTTTCATTTGATCGTGTCGTGTTCGCGTTAACTTTAAAAAACAAAATTGAAACTTTGATTAGGCGTTAGAGATTCGGAGTTTGAAATCTATGTTTTAATTGTATGGTTTCTGAAACACTCTATACGGTGTTATTCAGTGTTATAGTACTAATTATTTTTTCCCACAAATCTTATTAAGTACTTAGCGTTATAAAGAACTGTAAAAGTAAAACAAATGTCGGGTAGTAGCACCAGTATTCGACACTATAAGCCCAGTCCTCGACATTGTTCACAACGCCAAGAATTGAAAGATTTTTATTGAAATTTGTATTAAACCGTTATTAAAAATCAGTTGCTGTTGCAGACCCTTATTTTTAATGACTAAAGGGAAAAAAGGCGATCACTGGTTCATATCGAACACTGATTTAGGTCATATAAAAACAATATCTTCATTCATACTTTTTTACAAAAAAAAAACAGAATGATAAAAATACCGAGATGATCTACGAGTATATGAAGTTTAAATAACATCTTCGCCAAATAATATTCATTGGACGTAACGTCTGAAATTCTTATCAATTTCCGAATTTTCTCATTTCTTCAAAGCTTTCCTCGCACTCTCTTCTCTCAATTTCGCCGGACCGCATACTAGATTTTGCAAACCAAACACGAGTGTGGGATACCGCCAACATGATCGCCGCTAAAGCTTCGGACAGTACCTCATATGCGCAAGCAACAGTTATCTTTAATTTTCCAAGACTGAAGACATTTGTTTAAATGTTAATGCTTTTTTTGAGGGAGTTTGCTGATTGCTACTGGTAATTTTCAGCTTCATCGAGGTTTTTTGGGGGCGGCGAGAAACATAAAGGGTGCCTCAAGCCGTGTGAAACGAAGCACCGTCAAAGGTTTTCTAGAGGGAACGGCATCACGCATTAGTGTGTCCCCGTGCCCTACTAGATTCTCCGAGGGGTTCGGAACGGAAGACGAAGACGACGAGGAGAAAGCTGTATTTGTAAATTTTACAAATGGTGATGTTTATCAAATGTCTTAAGCTGTGTAGCAGCAGTTTATATTTTCTTAATCGCCTTCATCTTGCAATCTTGGACGACGTATCTTTGGCCTCAGTTAGTACATGAGTATGGTGGCATTGGAAGAATCAGGAGAAGCGTACTATGACGCAGTATCAGCATCATCATCATAAACCTTATAAACGTTTCACTACTGGTTCAGTCAGTCCTCCCCTTATGAGCAATAGCACAAATGGAGATTTAGTCTTAACTGCATGCGGGTTGGTGAATCTTCACGATTGTCCTCTTATGACTACAACCGGGACCAACGGCTTTACGTTACCATGACGGCTAAGCCACTTTACGGCGTGGCTAGCGATTTTCATGGCGTGTGATGCCAATTAACCGCTGTGTGGTGACCATTCCGACCGCGCAATGAACAGAGGATTCGCTCGCTTCGCAGCCGCTCGCTCTGTTCCGTGACCAGGCCAATAAGCATGTAATATTTACAGTGCCCTTGCAGGGTTCTTGTGTTAGCTGATGTTTAGTTTTAAGATCTATTGTTGTACCTACACCAAGAATAGCAAATAAAATTTGCATTTGAATTTGAATTTGCCGTGGGTTAATCTTCCGAAGTTCAGATTGTTTTTTTTTTGTAGAGTGATTGCTGTTGTAAGCTTATGGCCTTTACAACGTAAACGAACAAAACATCCTTAGTGGGTTTCTAGAGGGGATGGCATCCCGCAAGTGTCTCCCCGTCTCATACTAGATACCTGAGCGTTCGGATCCAGATCGAATGAAGCACGTTATCGCAATAACCAGTCTCATATGGCCAAGATACGGGTAAATAAATTTAGTTAGTGTTATCATTTAGATTATTTTGCACTACTAACCTTAATATTAAAACTTAACAATATCAGCAGTACATATTTAGTACGTATTAGTTATATCCCATTATAATGTAAATAAACGATATTTAGTAAGTTGGATGTATATCTAGACTAAGTTTTGTATGGGCCTAGTTCACGAAATCGGCAGTCACAACATCGACGGTCATAGTTACATATCATATTTTTTGCTTGGGTCGGGCTGTCGAAGCACCGTACTATTGATATGGTGTAATGTCGATGCAGCCTACCGTCGATATGGTGTACTGTCAATGCAGCGTACTTTCGATATGGCGTACTGTCGATGTAGCGTATCGTCGATATGGTGTACTGTCGATGTAGCGTATCATCGATATAGTGTACTCTCGCTACAGTGACCCGTAGATGGAACGTTTTCGATACAGCGACCGTCGATGTTGTTACTGTCGATTTTGTGAATTGGACCCGTTTTATACAGAAAATAAAATTATTCTTATTCTTATTCTTAGATATTAAAAGCTGCGTTACTGCGTACACAGTGGGTGGGGCCCGTTAGCGCGGCGCGGCCGGCGCCGGCATTCCCGTCACGTTTGATTCCGCGCGGCCGCGATATTGAATCGGCGCCCGCACGACTCCGCGACGCATTCATTACCCACGATATTTCTGCCGCGCACGATGACGGCTTGCCAATGCTGCCTCGGCTGGTTGAACGGCTTCAAGAATTTGAAATAAACTATTTGGCTTTAAACCCGAAATCAGAGTATTTTCGTACTCTCATCTTATTCTCAATAAGGAGTAGTCTTATTTACTGTAGATAACTGTCCAAAATTTTGGTTGGTAACAAGTTTTACCTACATATAACAACAATTAGTTAAGTATTTAATTTTGTTTTTAACCGCCTCTGTGGTCTAGTGGTTAAGACCACCGGTTAAGACCACCGGTTAAGACCACGAGGTTCCGGCTTAGATTCCAAGCGGGCACGGTACATGGTTGTTTGTCCGCCTGGACTACCATCTTATCTATCTATGTCGCCATAACATCAATGTTTGTAGCATTGTTGTGTTTCGGCAGCTAGAGGAAATATAGCCAGTGCCTCAGTAGTTGAGGATTCCGGGTGAAGTGCGCTTCCATCTTCGGCCTTATCATCACTTAACATTAGGTGCTTTTTAAACCGGCTCAATGTTACTTACCAAACCTTACGATGCCAAAAAATTGCCCCTTCGCACCAATCTGCTACATTTCGGAGAATTATTTTAATGTATATTTGACCGACTAAGCGACGTCTAATTTTATGTAGTCTTATTTTTGTAGTTTTATTATATTTACTTAGTAATTAGTAAGGTTCAATACATGGCATACAAATAACAGCTGTTCTATTTAGATGTGTAGGTATAAATGTATAATTATGTTAATAAATTAGTATTAAGTGCACGGTGAGGCCGTCTATAATTAGAGTTATATGTATCTAATAACTTAGTATTAATAGTTTGTATTTTTTCATGTAACTCTGTTGGTGGTCCATAAATAAATAAATAAATAAATAAATAAATAAATACTAAGCGTATTTGCATTTACATTGTTTCACCTTGATTTTAAATATGATCATACAATAAGAAAATAGCAACCGAAACGTAGGTAAGGGCTACTGAAAGTCATGACTATCTATATCTTCTTATCGTACGTCTAAAATCGAAATAGAACGAACAGAAAAAAGGCTCCAGCAAAATTTAATTCACAGATCGAAATAGGAATAAAAGATTTAAAATCCACTAGTGGGAATCTTGAAGTATCCAATCGCGGTGCATTGAAAGGTCTCTAATCCCCGGCTCGCCGCGCAGGCCATTAGGCTCGCATAAGGCCGGGGGCAGACTTGCATCATTTAGCAGTCATATAGAAAACTTAGGTACACGCTCTTACAGCCCGACCCGATCCGAACCCCTCTAGAAACCTTCCGAAGGTGCTTCATTTCACACGGCTTGAGGAACTCTTTAAGTTTCTCGCAGTCCCCAAAAAAAGCCCGGTGAAGCTGAAAATGACGTCTAAGGAAATCAGCAAACATAACATTGCGTCGTGTTGTGCAGTTAACAAAAATGCATTACACCTGGCACTAAATAAATCTTAGTACTTGGGAGAAACATGGAGAACCAAGTCGACTCAACTCTTGAGAAAGCTGCTATGGTGTAATCTAAAGATGGCAAAAACGCTTTAGTGAATGAAATAACATTAATTCGTTCTGTACAGCTAACAAAACTCTTTGTACCTAGGCGGTATATATACCCTCCACGATGACTGAAAAGGTGCAGCGCAAAAAAATGATTAATTTACCCGATAGTTATTTTTGTGTCTTATATCTTGACTTTTCTTCGAATCTTGTCCTGTATGTTGTCGTAAGATAACAGTCATCAAATCCGCATTGTGCCATCATGATGTGGGTTACTCGATCTCTCATTGCGCTATTGTTCATGTGAGAATACTGAGCCCAGCAGTGGGACGTTTATAGTATTTTAAAGCTGTATACTTCTTAGGTTCCATGTTTCCCCAATTGCAGTATAGTCTGGCTGCAGCCTTACGACTATTACGTGCAGGCCGCGCCCGCCCGTCCGCCATGCGTCGCGTCGCGTCGTGTCGCGCGTCACTGAAACTAAAACCTGTAAAGAGCCGCGCCGGGCCAGGATTAGACGCGTCACTATAGAAATTGATTTTAGTGCACTTACACAGTCACGATTGTGTTAAGGTGAGAATCAGTGTATAGGAGATTTTATTCACTCCTTTTACTACGTTCGTTAGGCTTTATGCTTTACGCTTTTATGAAGAAAGAAATATTTCATTTATAGACTTTTTCTTTTATCACATATTCTTTTATCAGATAGTGTAGACTAAAGTCAAGCCAATAGGCTGAATGCCAAAATGAATCCTATTAAGAGTAGATAAGGCAGCTTAATTTTTTAACTTTAGTTCACGTTTCGGAATATCTGGGATTACAGGGAGAGAAAAAACTTAAAGGCTTTGATTCATCATTATTATTTGATTGAACAAGGTAATTTTTTGCAATGATTGTCATTGTGAAAAAATCTCTTGTTGTGTTCCAACCACAGTTCCAACACTCACTCATAGTCGTCAATTATTATCATTCATGATTACTTAGCACCTACAATTTGTTCAGTCGAAAATGTGCTTATTACGTCACTGTTAGAGACTATAGATAAGGATAATTGACGTCTATGAGAGCAGCAGTTAGAGAGTTAGTCAGTTACTTCATGAAGTTAGTTAATAATATATCATAAGTTTAGTTATCCTAAATAGATGAGAGTTCTGATTGACGTGCTCTTTCACCTACGGCCTTATGTACTACCATCAGATAGGATTAAAGCTAATAAAGAATCACTTACCTTACAAAATTCAAAAAATCCAATTTTTAAATCATTTATTCTGTTTAACCTACAAAAATTAGCTCGTAAGAATATCATTATGTCATCAAATCCTATTCAATCCAATATACAATAATGTGATTGCCAATTATTGTAAGAGCAGATAGCTAAGAGAACATTGTTTTTATCCAGTAAATAAATAAATCCTTTGTGTAAAACTTGATATTTCTCTGCCCGTCTGTCGTGGCGTTACTAAAATATGCCTTTTCAATCTAAATTCCACCTTGGGGCGTTACCATGAGCTCTTATCTTATCTTACATATTCGTTGCGAGCATTCGCATGGTCAGGGTGACTGTGCGAGTTTCACTCGCCATTCGATCACGTTAACGAAAACGAGAATTTATATGGCAACATGTTAACTCTCCTCGTATGTCGCCAGGAGTCGCTGCTTCAATGCCATACAATTTTCGTTTTCGTAAACGTAATCGAATGAATACGGATTGTTCGCGCCAGAAACGCGACGGTATCATTCAAATAGAAGATACGCGGCACAAGCCGACGGCGGAGCGAATGTGTATGCGGGTGCATTCAGTCATTAACAGTGATCGGAATAGGTAGAGCTGTAAACGTTGATAGAGAGACCGTAAACGTTGATGTTAATATGGACATTCCGCGAGATTCTAACTGAAACTTTTTTTTATAAACATGATAAAAGAAGGCTTGTCTTACGTAGTGTGGGCGCCACGAGACGTTGTCAAACTAACATTAGCGACGCGTTGCCAATTACCATTGCGCACACGCGCAATGTTGCCGCACGATTTTGCCGCGCAATACGGCTTTTGGAAACAAAAGAATACAATAGCGGGCTCCGCCGCTAGAAGAACGCACCTGTTTTTGTCTCTTTCTACAGCATTCAAATTGTTTATCGACAATATTACGGGAATGTCCATATTAATACAACATATGGCAAGTACAAAAAATTGCTCTACCTATTCCGATCACTGGTCATTAAGTTCTCACCGATCGGCCCACCCGTAACGTCGCGTTATACCATCAGCTCTCCGCTCCAGAACCTTCTATAACTACTCGTGAATTGCATACCGGCTGGTACACCCCTTCATAAAGTTCGCGTGCGCGTGTGTGTGTGCGCGAAATAAGCGACTTCTACCAGCATCAGCTCCATCTCCACGAAGAGTCGTGTCGTGGCTACGCCGTCAACGCCAGCTCGCCAAGTAAGTCCGAATCATTATTCATCATCCATCCCTCCTCAGCTCCCTATTCCTCCCCAATCTGCCCACTCTGCTGTGTCGGCATTGCCTTCCCGGCAGCCGATACACGGATAGTAAACAAAACTTACACTAGGCAGGCACCCAGTATAGTGAGCCGAGCCGCTCGTCTTTCGCTCCGCCCTGTTATCGGAGCCCTGTTTGTCAGCAATGGCGTATCAAGCTCGCCGCGAATTTGACGTCACGGTTACGTTACAATGATACGCTTCGGTCGAAAAGCGAAACGCGTGTAGCAGCGTTTATACACGCGTCTCGTTTACACAACTGCAATAATACTGCTTTAAAAGCTCATAGTAGGGGCCCTGGCCGCCGACTGCGATTGAGAGAGTATCAGTATCGATTACCGTTACGCGAGTGCTAATGTCACTCGAGAGATGTTTATAGTCAGTTAACGCTGCGTTTGCGCGACTATTTGCCTAATGACGTCACTTTTGAGCTTATTACGCAGACTAAGCACCTTTTATCTGTTCTACTACGCGTTGGGTTGTGTCTTTTTTAGACTCTTATTTTTTATAGGCTTACAAATGTAGAGGCTGTTTCTACAATAACTTCCGGTGTTTGATTACTTCATATTATGTTATAATGTTTAAACGAGTAATCATTATAGAGAGAAAGATTAGCGAAAGTTACAAAAAAAACGAAGGAAAACTGATTTAAAATTATAATGTGCCAGATGTTCTGACGAAATTGTCAAAATGTCGGGAAGGCAGTGATTATTTCAATTTTCAATTATTTAGTTGATTTATGGCATTTAAAAGTTTTAAAATGATAATTAAATTCTTCAGTTACCTAATTTTATTTAAGTGAGTTTAAGTGCTTTTAAAATGTACAACACATTTTAGCTCTACAGTCATAAGAATAAACTTGACGGCCACATCAGTAGCTGGTCCTGCGAGCCAGACAAGTCTGACTCATCACCCCGCCACACCAGCGGCCATCATTCCGCAGCGGAGTTTTATATCGCCAATCCCAGGGAGCCATTTGAGCGAATAAAACGGGTGGGAATGAAGTGGCAAGCAATTAGCTAAACGACCCTGGGAACGGTAACGCGCGGAGTAAAAAATGTGAGCGTTGCGAACGGTGCTGGAGTGAGGTTCAGTATACCGATTAGAACAAAAAGTTATCAAAAATATATTTCTTATTCTGGAATCGTTTCGACTTTGACTCGACGAATATATAATAAATCACGATAAAACCGAAATTGGTAGCGCCTTCAATCCAGACTCGTGAACTCTGAAAAACTGAAGAAACTTCTGACATTGATGCTATGGCGACGGATATAGATAATACTAAGATAGTGGTGATAAGGAGAACACACAAGACAAGGCCTACCACTAACCCACCCAAGCACCCCTGCCTGCTGTGACAGTCTAACTTGTGACCTCGGGTTTGAAGGCGGTTTGTTATATTTTACTCCACCTTGAGGAGCTCGATGGTGCAGTGGTTAACTCGCCCGGTCTGTGAGTGCTAAGGTTAAGCAACTTTCGCAAAGGGCGGTTATCGGTGGGTGACCAAATATTTATCATCTCGAGCTCCTTCATGTTTCAGAAGGTACGTAAAGCCGTTGGTCCCGGCTGCATTAGCACTCGTTAACAACCACCAATCTGCACTGGGCCCGCGTGGTGGCTTATGACCCGTTCTCCCTATCCATCCATAGGGAAGGCTCGTGACCCAGCAATAGGGACATAAAAATGAGCTGATGATGATGATGACTCCATCTTACACTCTATCACCATAACATGACCATGTACGCCTTCTTAAGATTTAAATTGCCAATGAGACTCACACTTAAAATAAACCTTTATTTAAAGCCGTCTTCCAATAAAGCCTGGGAAGAACTCTTTGGCATACATTTATCTAATGGCCTAGTGCATGTTCATTCGCTATTCCGAAAACAATAACTTGTCTGGTGGAAAATGAGGAGAGTTTTTTTGCTATACAAATTCTCGTTTTCGTCAACGTAATCGAATAGCGAGCCTTAAGAAACGTTCCTGGCATTCGTCAGTTCGCGTGCGGATCTCCGCTCACCCGTTCTCAGACAGTCCCCTCGAATGGGACAATTTGAGCGAATTGGCGACCGAAAATGAAATCGCCCGATAAAACAGTGGCCCGAATTATTCATGCAAATGAACCGGGAGCCGCACTTGACCGAACTGATTAAATACCCCCACAGATGGATGCAGATCTGCATTTGCATCTTAATTAAAGCGCATTCGTTTAAATTAGCCACGAATTTTGATTTACATACAAAGGTCGGGTTACAAATTTTGGTACGTTTACGTTTCGCTATTGGAAAATAGCATATTGCAAAATAGGCTTCATCCATTGTAAAACCTAAAAAAGGCCATAAAAGCATTACCAGATTTAAAAAATGGTCTGAGTTAACGTGACTTTGACATAAAGAACCTCAAGTCTGCTAATTTAATAACATCAAATTCGTGAGCCACTGATCTGAGTAGTTAACCTAAGTTGACTGGTTAGACAGGAGAAACTTTTTAGCAACTGTCGCAACGATTTTTTTAAATATAAATTGTATGAGAATGGCAAACTATGACATCACTATTATGTTCCGTCAAATGAGACTTTATTAAAAAATAGGTTACAGAAATTCATCATCATCATCATCATCATCAGCTAAAAAAAACATGCTAAGGTCAAAAAAAAATAAGTTAATGTTTTAAAGAACGTTAAGTACGTGATGTCATTTCAACGTTTAATGTTTTAATGTGGAATTTATTTATTGTTGTTATCAACTTCCCTATTTATTTACCCATAAGTACTAGTGGTCGTCCAGTGGTCGAAATTTGACCGGCTGCACGGATTGTATCCTAAGCAATGAAACATTAAAAAAGACAGAATCTGAGTTTGGATGGTTTGGATTGGCATTGACAGATTTCGGCCGCTCTTCTTCCATTTTTGAAAAGAGTATATATGCGTATGTGTCAAATACATGGTAGTGTGTGTAATGTTTGTGTTATTGATTTAATGTATTTTTTGCATAATTTAAAAAAATATATATTAACATTCTGCAATCCTTTTATATTTAAACTATAAGTGTACGATATTTCATACTCCTCCGTCCGCGCAATTTTCGTAAAAAGGGGTACAAAGTTTTTGCTTCACGTATTAACATATAGATTTACTGAGAAGTTATTAAAATCTTAAGGCCCTGCTGTTCTGGGCACCCTACTATACTATTGTGGTCGTTTTAAAATAGCAAAACTGATAAGTACTCTGAAAAGATGGTAATAATATTTTTTTTAAAGATAATACCTGATACTGTTACAGTATTGTGTAGTACTATCATAAAGTGAATTACATCGCGTTCATTACATCCACATTTGCCAAGCACTTTTAATTACCATAACACGTACCTACAGTGAATACACTGTGTATGCTTTTCCAAGTAAAAATACATAAAACCGGCGCAATATGTGGGATAATGGATAAAGGAACTTTCGTAGCCTGCGAATGTGAATACTAAATGATACGTTTCAATATGCAAACAGACTTTTGAAACAAAATATGAATCACTGGGAGGATAAAGTAAAAGTAAAGTAAGATAGCCTATAACTGTCCCACTGCTGGGCAAAGGCTTCCATCATTCAAGTGAGTCATCGCTACAATTGATGGGTAATGGCTTAATCACCACGCTTGCCAAATGCGGGTGCCGGCGGTTTGCTATCACCAGCAAACCCGGGCTATGCATCGAAAAATCCAAAAACACTTTGCCCGACCTGGGAATTGAACCCAGGCCTTAGGGTATCGGGCCGAGTGCTTTGCCACTAGGCCACCGAAGCGTTATGACTTTGGGAGATTATGGATGTAAAAATGTATCAATTCGATGGCATTCATAAGAGATTCAGAAGATATCTATCTATCTATCATCATCATCATCATCATCATCATCATCATCATCAGCTCATTTTATGTCCCCACTGCTGGGGCACAAGCTTTCCCTATGGATGGGTAAGGAGGACGGGCCATAAACCACCACGGGGGCCCAGTGCGGATTGGTGGTTGTTAACGACTGTTAATACAGCTGGGACCAACGGCTTTACGTGCCTTCCGAAGCATGGAGGAGCTCGAGATGATAAATTTTTGGTCACCCATCCGATGACCGGCCTTTGCGAAAGTTGCTTAACCTCAGCACTCGCAGACCGGGCGCGTTAACCACTGTTAAAGAATATTAAAAAGAAAAGAGAAGTAGTCCTCTGCTGAGCGAGGAGGTTATATAAGCAATGATGACTTAGGTAAGAAAACCATATCTATAACTATTATTTTTTTGGAGAGAGTTTGCTCCCCGGACTTGAAATACCTATATTACTATCACAGACGTATGTTAAGTTAAACTATTACCTGTGATATTACCCAATCTGCCTATTTCCTCTATGTGTGCCTGGAAGGAAAGTAGAATATTTTATTTTACAAAATCGAAATTGTTGCAGTACTTATCAAAAGTATAATAATGGTTATAACAGCCCTGACAAAGAAAGTACGGTAGCCCATAAAAATCATTGGAATATAAAGCCGCGGCCACTAATAAAGCGTGATAATTACGAGCGCACTCACACCTGAGCGCGGGAAATTAAAAAGCCCGACGGCGACGGCTTGCAAGGTGAATTTCAGTTTTAATATTTGTAGGAAAATCGTTCTTTTTTGTTACTTAGTCGGCAAACAAGCTGTATTTTTTTAGACTGTTTGATAATTGTCTCAGGCGTCATTTACAGCGTCATCGGAATTTCTTGGAGGCGGCGTGAAACTAAAAAAGTGTTCCTCAAGTCGTGTGATCTAAACACCGTCAGTGGTTTTTTAAAGGGAATGGCATCACGCAGTAATGTGTCCCCGTTTCCCGTTGCCAACCCTGAAAGCCTGAAGAGTGGCCATACACGGGCAGCTTGAAGCAGTCAGGATGGGACTGCTTCAAGCTGCGCTTTACAAACACACATGGGACCGCTCAAGCAATTGCATAGTTCACTGTTCAGTCGCAGCTTGAGGCAGTCGATCCTAACTGCTTCAAGGTGCCCAGGTATGGCCGCTCTTATGTCTTATGAATTATAACCTGACCTATAGTCCTAGTAACAGGTGTTGATGCGCAAACTATACTATACCCACAATGTCAAGGTATATGTAGGAAAGTGTATGTATTTATCCACCTTATCATAATCTATTTATATTATGATAAGGTGGATTACTGATGGACTATTTATATGAAAAAAGCATTATTTACATAACATGTTCTTGATATGATTTTCAATTTAATTGCGCTACCAAACTTAGATATGGAACATTTTATATAAATCTACTAGGTATTGTTTTATCCTAACGTTTTGAACCTTGTATAGGGTTTGAGGAAGTCCATGTGCCAGTCTTCCTGTGACCACGTATAATTAAACATAATATATAAAATAATTTTCGCAAAGTATTATATTTCAATGTCTAGTGTTTTTATAAACTTTAGAAAACAACACGAGTTCCGAACAGTTAATTTTCTTGTGAATATCTATAATAAGATATTTAATGTCGTTCATTTAATATTTTAAGATTTTAAGGGCCTACGCCCACAACAACCAACAATAGTTGTAACATCTTTACTTAGTTATAAACGGTCACACAAAAATGTCACAAATATTTTTAGCAATGCGTAGGAAGTACTTATTGATGTGTAACATCTTTCCGCTCACTTTCTATATAAGCAATTTGTGGGAATGATTTCGTGAAATGGGACGGAAGTATGTGTAATAGTGTAACAGGAAGTCGGGGAAGCGCGCAAGCGCGCCATTTTGTAAATTTAAATTAGCCAGTGTCAAAGTAATTTTTCTTACTTTGACACTGGCTAAATAAATAACTAAACTAAACTTACATAAATAAACAATATTTATTTCCTGTATGATGATGATGAATGATAATAGAAATGAGAAGTGAGAAATTATATACCACCAACCCCTCGAGTATCTCAGTAAAGATGTGGGGCTTTACTAAGTCCTCGGGCGGACTTCTTGAGAGAATTTGAAAAGTGACATTGCACTGCTTTGTTTCATTTGCCAACACTCACGAATCCACCATTATTTCACATTAATATTCGAATTAACACAAATTTTAGAAAATAAAACAAAACCGCAAACATGACTCCTCACTTTCCCGCCAAGAAGTCCTGACATATATTATTATATGTGACATAGTATTGTGTCATTTGATTATCAAGGGCGTTTTAATATGTCAAATGTCTTCTAATGAGTATTTACTGCATTTATTTTATAGTTATAAAATAATGTAATACCTGACCCATTTGTTTCAGAGTATAATGTTAAAATTACTTTTTAATTAATGTATTATCAAATCGTATTAGTTTACAATTCAGCCCCAGCTTGTCGGCGGGCTGACACCGAATATATACTAAGGTGAGATGTCCAATGTTACACATCATATGCGACTACTGTAAGGCTCGCTTGTTTTTTATATTATCGTACGACGTGGGCTCTAGATCTCTGATCTATATTTTAGTGTGTCTCTTATAGGAAAAATAGAAAATAGAAATAACCTTTATTTGCGAACTTATATGTTCGTTCCCAATATTAATCCAATGTATTCCAACTCGCTGATTAAAATTTCATGATCTACTGAAAGGTTAACAGAACTATTCTATCATACTGAAACGAAAAATAAAATTATAAATAAGTTTGTTTACTTAATAGCCATTCGAAATTCATATATGTTTATTATATCTCTCCCTTAATGCAGACATATGAACACAAAAACTTTAGAAAGTATTCTAAACACTGCTTCACGTATTAGAAAATGACGTCGCCGTTTAATTTTTTTTTTTAAAAGCGTACTTTTTCGAAATTCACCTGAAACACCTCGCCACAGGAATGAGGGTACACGTGCAATTTGTTTGTTAGTTAATTAACAGAAGAACACCTGCTACACATCCCTAGGGCTAATCTAACCACTGTTCTGCATTTTTTAGGTTTCCTGCTTAGTTGCATTATTTAGTAAGTTTATACTACTGTGTACTCAAATCGCAGTCACTGTGTCTCCGTTGGGAAGAGCTTATGTTCAGTTTCACTGAAATCGTAATTCGATTAGATATCTTTCAATGTGTAATAATCAAAATTCCGGTAATCATTTATGGAAGAGGTAAGAAAGACTTTAATATTATTCCCAACCAGATTCACCTGATTAAGATCACCTCTTTGTTAATGAAGCCAATAAGCATAACGACTTTTTGGTAGAGACCAGAGAAAAAACTTTCTGTAATGTCAAAAAAGCAAAAGTGAACTTTAAAATCATATTGAATTACTTAGGTACGGTTAAATCGGGTCGCAGAAAAAAACCTTTTTATTGAGAAAATGCTCTGTAGTAAGATGTACTGTACAGTAATTTTTAGCGATAAGCTTGACACTTTTGCTCCAACTTCATGGCTGGAATTACGCTTAATTTTAATCACTACTTGATTTTACCAAGTATTTAGGCACACTGAAGTTCGCTAAGGAGATAATAATTATTTCAAAAACCGTTATTATTTACAAATGTAGCAAATGCTAAATTTAGCGAAATGAGATACTCGAAACTTCAGTCTACTAATTCCCGGCCGACTCATTAGCGAGGCAACCAGCCAGCTGAAACTTAATACCAGTGGATCGCTATTCATTTCTATCGATTCAATCGGCTCTTTTCCCTTTGATCGCCCACTAAATGCCGAATAGAATCGAGAAGTTTGTCAACGAATGAAGTTAGGCATTTTCTCCTTTGAGTCTGTTCTTTCATTGGTTAGTCGGTTTTATTCTTTCATTTTCCTTTGCCGAGTTCCGAGCTTAATTCGAACAGTGTGCCAAGATTAGCTCCTTTTAAGGAAGTACCTTACGTACTTGAGGAGCTCGATGGCGCAGTGGTAAGCCCGGTTTGCGAGTGCTGAGGTTAAGCAACTTTCGCAAAGGCCGGTCATCGGATGGGTGACCAAAAATTTATCACCTCGAGCTCCTCCGTGCTTCGGAAGGCACGTAAAGCTGTGGGTCCCGGCTGCATTAGCAGTCGTTAACAACCACCAACCCGCACTGGGCCTACGTGGTGGTTTATGGCCCGTTCTCCCTATCCATCCATAGGGAAGGCTCGTGCCCCAGCATGGGAACAAAAATGAGCTGATGATGATGATGAAGGAAGTACCACACTTGTTAGTTTTATCATTTACAAAATCAAAATTGCAGTCCTTGATGTGTTTTTTATATTTTTAAATGTTAAGGTAAACAGTTATAATACACATACATTTTTATTTTTACAGGCCTATTACAAGTTGTTTGTTTACTTCCGCAAAACATTCCATTACTATAACGAACAATTAAAAGATGAGTGTGTAAATTTCACTAATATGTGATTCTGACATCTGATATGTGTACAATAAACGACTTATCTATTATAGCTCTGCACTCAGTACTTCTATTGATGTTATGTAAGATGTTCTGGCTTCCGAGAAAGCAATAGAAACTTTAAAGTCATAAAAGTTATCATTTATAATACAGTAATTGTGAATTGAATTGATCTGTAACTCATTCAAATTGACTAGCGAATCCTTAATGATCACGTCAAGTTCTGCCAAAATTCTATTCACACTTGAGCCAATCGTCAGACGAAACATTTCCTAATGTAAACAGGCGCCAAGAATATCCAGGTTCAAACGGGAAATCTGGCTTCTCTATAATTCGGGTCTTTTGAGCCCATGCCAAAAGCAAATCCGATTTGAGCCTTTGAACGAACGAATTTTAAATATGGGTAGTTAGCTGATTCCGAGCCCGAGATAACTAATTGGCGATTAGTTTTGAACGTATCTAACCTCTTTACTGGAGAATGGATATTCGGATTGTGGTTAGGTTTTCAATTAAAAGTATCCACACTTTGTGGATTAAGGTAAAGTTTAGTTAAACATATTATAAGTAGTCAATTATCTGCGTAACTTTCTAATATTATAGAAATTAATTTTGGTGCTTTAGCACTTTTAGCACTTATCTTTAGATAAGGTTATTGTAAAACAGTTTAAAACGATTAATCAAATTAATTACGCTCGATGGCGCAGTGGTTAACTCGCCCGGTCTGCGAGTGCTGAGGTTAAGTAACTTTCGCAAAGGCCGGTCATTAGATGGGTGACCAAAAATGTATCATCTCGAGCTCCTCCGTGCTTCGGAAGGCACGTAAAGCCGTTGGTCCCGGCTGCATTAGCAGTCGTTAACAACCACCGCACCGCACTGGGCCCGCGTGGTGGTTTATGGCCCGTTCTCCCTATCCATCCGTAGGGAAGGCTCGTGCCCCAGCAGTGGGGACATAAAATGAGCTGATGATGATGAATCATATTTATTTATTGAAAAATTATGTATACACAAATAAATAGAAAGGACAACATAGTAAGAATAGACAGTACGAGTAGAAGGGCGCTGCTTATTTCAGAATTTCTTGATATTTACTTTTTCGATTCCATAAATAACATTGACAGACTTATAAGATTTACAAAGGAATTATTATTAATGTTTTCGTTGTAAATTCAAGCTAAATCTTTTCATCGCAGAAACATACCTATTAGATACTACGACTGAAATCAAAAATAAAATTGAAAACAACATCAAAGAAAGCAGACATATCAAGTATAATATATCTAGCTCTCAATATCGGTGAGAGATATCTTTCAGAATAATCGAATTTGGGGCGAAACTTTTGGGGTTCGGTCCGAAAAATAAATATATGTAAATACAGACCTCGATAACATAGGCAATCTTCTCTCTCAAAATCAAAGGTCCCGGGAGCGCATAAAAAAGTTAGTGTATTATCGTGTTAGTGAAAGGCTCCCAAGTTATTTCATTTCATGTTTTAATATAAAGTTTCGCGGTTGCGCATTAAGGCTTCCATATATTCTTGTTACGAATGTTTGAATAAGTTTCCTTGCATCGTTCTCTTCGTAATAAAGACCGGTTTGGGTGTTTGCTACCGTAAAATGGGACCCCTTTTGCTACGCGTATTTTTCTAGTTACTTTCCGAACTCCTTCCAGTTTATCGAATCAATTCTCAACATTTCATGTAAAATAGTTTTTAAATTCATAAGAAGTTTTTATATGTACAAGTAGTAATTGATCTTCACCTCGTTCTTATCATTATCACTATCAACATTAGTCTCTATGAATGTCGTACAACTAGACCTTTTTAAATGAGTTATAGGAGTTATAGCACATAGGGAGGTCGGGCCATAACCCACCACGTTGGCCCAATTCGGGTAGGTGAACATTTCTTTCACTTCGTCCTTCACCTCTCATTTTATCTTTTCGAACGCCTCTAGTGGCAAATACGCTCGGCCCGATACGCAAAGGTCCCGGGTTCAATACCCAGGACGGGCAAAGTGTGTTACCTAGGGATTTTTCAATGCATAGCCCGTGGTTGTGGTCACCAACCCGCATCTGGCAAGCGTGGTGATTAAACTATTACCTATCAAATGTTCAAATAATTTTTAACGCAAATATTGTTGCGAACAAATTACAAAAACACATATGTTGAAAAAAATTTCACGAGCAGGATTTGAACCTGCACCCTTCTGACATACCGGGTCAGGTGCTCTTCCAATTGAGCTATCGTGGTTCTAACCAGTTGTTGACATTGAATGGGCGCCTTTGGCTTTCAAAGTAAAAAGTGTTGAATAATTTCGGCGGGCTGGTTAGAACCACGATAGCTCAATTGGAAGAGCACCTGACCCGGTATGTCAGAAGGGTGCAGGTTCAAATCCTGCTCGTGGAATTTTTTTCAACATTTGTGGTTTTTTTATTACCTATCAATTGTAGTGATGACTTGATCTCAATGATGGAGGCCTGCCAGTTACAGACTATTTACCTACTCTACTTACTTCAATTCACCTCCTCTTTCACTTCTACCTTAACTTATTTCTTTGGAATAATTTTCAATACGATCTAAATCAAACATTAAGGATAAAAAGAAAACGGTTCCGTAAGAACTAAGGTGATTAACCTACATGCACGTAGTTTGTTTTCGTTCCGGGATATTTATCGGGTTCTCCGATGCCCGGGCAGTCAGACTTGCGGGGGTTCTTTAAAATGAAGTATTTACCGCAATGTATTGTATATCTCTTTTGTAGAACTACTTTGATTAGGAGTAAAACAACACTAAAAAGAGGGAAAACGCCTAAAAGACATAATAAAACTTAGCTTGCACATTGTACATTGCACGTTTTCAAATTTTATAGAGAACCAGCGATAATGCGTGTGTAGCGTAATTAAATTAATTATTTAATGAAGAATGTTAATAAAATAAAGTTAATGATTATTGACAACAATGCTTGGTGGTCTTGATATGATCGCTCGCACATGCTATATTGAGTATAAGTATTTTGTTGATACACTTTTGTAAACAACTCATGGCTTGAGAGTAACTTCAAAGTTCCATGTCAGCAAGATACTAAGAACCCCCAGGATCATCTTAGAAAAAACAACCTTATGAACGAGCAGTACAATCGCGTTCAAAGTTTGTGTTGTTTGACGAATTACATTTAACAATAAAAGTGCAATTTTAATTCCTCGATGGCATGTAACATGGAATAACGTTTCTATTTAATCAAATGTAACATTGATCGCTGTTAGCTGCTTAAATAGGTGCCCCTAGCGTACAAGGCGTCCCAGCGTAGGATTACCAACCAGTACAGTCTACTTCAAACAACAAGTACTGTACTACTGTGATCAATGCTACATTCGATTCTAAAGTAATCCTGTTAGTCATTACTCTATCGTCGTCTATATGAGTTTAATTGAAAAATAAATAAATATTGCAAGTAGTTGACAATTTATATGGACGGAGATGTCCCGAAGGCCCCGCCCCGAAAGCGCTGCCAACTGTGCCCCAGCTTCTTGGCCACATTGTCCGCGATTGGCAAAAACCGTAACTCCATTAATCTGCCAAGAAACGTTTCATTAGCGAGACTCTAAAGTGAATTTTAATGCATATTTTCTGTTCGTTCGGAACCTCCCGGGCTGGCTGTAAGCAAAAAGTTTCGTGGGACTTTCTCGAAATAGCGCGCTTTGGATTTTATAATGTTGCGCTGTATAATGTTGCTTGCGTATACTTAGACAAAGTCGCAATTTAGGTAGTGATGTATCAGGTATACGAGAGCTGGTCGCTGGAAAAACCTTTAAGCGATTAGCTGCAAGGGTTATTAGAATGCTACTTGGCGGCGAAAATAGATATAGGGTAGTCGTAAGCCACACCACGCGACACATTTATTCAGATTTATTTTAATTTTGCATTTATTTTTTAATTTAGGCTAGCATAAATTTTCTGAATTACAGCAGGCAATAATATTGTATAAAATTATGCCTTACCTACCTGCTACATTTATTCAAAAGTTTTTTGCGAGTTTAGGTAAAGTTTTTATTACACAAAATTGACATTCAGTTCCATTACTTTCTAACTATGGTCAACAGCAGGTTAAATAATGTTTCATGTAAATAAAATCACCTTTGTTAGCAATAGTCAAGTCTCCTTTTCCTGAAACAAAACTGCCGTTAAACTTTCCTGAAAAAAAAAACTACAACATCAAAATGAACAACAAAGTCATCGACGGAGTCTCACACACAACACAACAAAAACCCAACAGTGCTCCGAGGGACAAAGTTGCGAGTTGCGAGACAATTTCTTACTCACAATCGTAAACGTCTTCAGAAACGTAGGTACCTACCTACCTAAGCGTACAGTATAAAAACCCAACACGCATAAAAACTTTTATAAATATTAAACATCACATATTTTTTTAAATAAACTATTTATTGAAATAAATCGAGCTGCTGGCTGTTTGTGTTACATTACTGTCATGTGGAAATATAGAAATAAGTTTATAGAACCAAATGTGTTTCGAGATCTTTTGTGATTGTAAAGTTTAGTGGGCTGGACTGAGACAAAGAGGGAACCAGCTGATAAAGAAAAATAGCAAAATATATTTTAACATCCACAAAACATTATCATAAGTATATAAGGCTTGGAGGTTTTCTCTGTTTCCGCGTTTATTATATTAAAAAAACTAACTACAGTGCGATTTAAGTAGGATGGCGGCTGTGAAGTTAGCCACAAGTCTCAGCGGGACGTTACAGAAAGTTTTGACTGTACCTGCGTGCACCGGGGCGCGGCGCTCGCAGCATACTTCACAGCCGCTATCCTATTTGAATCGCACTGTACCACGCGATCTAACTAATAATTAGCGTCATTATTAATCATTTTAAATAATAATGATTTCTTATGTACCTACTTTCAGTTGAAACTCTTTGTTGTTCACAGGTACGAGGACATTATTTACAGGTTAACTAAGTTTCTTATATAAGAGCAATTAAATGTTTTATTTATTTTTATTATCTCTAACGGGTAAGCACTCAGCCTTCATCTCCGATAAGGCCGAAGGTAGAAGCGCACTTCACCCGGGATCCTCAACTATTGAGGCACTGGCTGATCGCTAGCTGCCGGAACACAACAATGTTACAAACATTGAAGTTCTGGCGACATATTTAGATAAGATGATGGTAGCTAGCCAGTCGGGCAAACAAGCCATACCACCAACCAAACCGAGCACACAAACATGTACATTCTCCCGCAGGGAATCGAACCCGAGATCTCTGGGTCTACACCGGTGGCCTTAACCACTAGACCACAGAGGCGATTAAATAACAAATAATAATTTAAAAAAAAATCTATTTAATTTAATATTATATTTAAATGAAACAACTTTTACGGATCTACTCGCTACTAATATTATATTTTAAAACAAAACAAGCTTACTGACTTGGCCGCTACTGTGCCCCTTTGGGAAGTTGTAAAGCCCGTGTGACTTGTGACGCCAGTTAATTCGAGTGTTCGTACAAGTGTCAAAACGCTTAACTGTCTCGATCATGATTTTGATGTACAGTCAGCTTCAAAATTATCTGAGCGTTCAAACACACCAAAAATATCTGAACATTTGCCAAAAATAAACCTTATCTCAAGACGTAGAAATTTATTTTAATTTGTTGTTTGAGAACAAATGACATTGAATGAAAGTACATCTTTCACGTATTGGGCTAAGAGTGATTTTTGTCAAACGTTCAGATATTTTTGGTAGGTTTGAACGCTCAGATTATTTTGAAGCTGACTGTACTACGCACGTTGTCCCAACAATTTTGAGATGTCTTCGTGGGGGTAATTAGCGTTTCTCGCCGTATTCACTGCGATGAGTATCAGCCCGCTGCTGTTGATCTTAGCAACATGTTATTTGGAGCTTAAGATACAGTGGTATTCTATGATACTTTAGAAGTGTCGCTGTTGAAATTCGGCTGGTAGATTGTGGGCTGCAAGCGACATAGTGACTAGTTTATCGTTATACAATTTAATCTTATGCGTTCAATTTTAAACAAACTTTATAACAGGGTATAACCCAAGCCTAATTTGTTGTTACATTCAGATTGAAGTTCTATGATAAATGCGAAATATGGAAATACTTTTCTGGTCTTCTGAATGCGATACAAGATTGTCTAGTAACCCAGACCACGTGCGTAAGTCATTCGGCCATATGGGGTAACGCCGTAAGGGTTGGAGACCAGGGGGTCGACCGCCTAACACTCTCGCTTTCGATCGCTTTGAAGGCGAGGCGAGGAGGAGGCGTCATCTTGTCGTTTCGAAAGCAATATGAAAGCAATATCGAAAGCTATAGGCTATAGCTTTCGATATTATTCGATATTATATTAGAAAGCGAGGCGAGGGCTTCGCCTACAAAGCGATCGAAAGCGAGAGTGTTACGCGGTTGGGGGGCAGATTTCTAACCACTAAACCTAGTATGAGTTTCATTCGCCAGTCGATCACGTGAACGATAACAAAGCAGTGCCGTCAACAAACGAGGAGAGTTTAAAGTTAACCCTACAAAAAATGTTCAATTAAATTCGCACTAGACAGATACCCAGAGCGGTTATTACCTAAGGGTGCGCCGTCCGTAAGTGACAAGTGTCATATACTTTATTTGAAATGTCTTCGTCCATATTTATTTGATGCCGCGCGGCCATACTAATTTTATATGGAATTTAACGTGTTAATTTGAAAAATAATAATTTAGAAAAACCGCTCAATGAATCGAAAATGTGAGACGTACGATTTGTAGTTTAGACTATTAGTGATTGTTTAGACAAAATCAGAGGTACAATAATTTAGATAAACTATGAGATATCAACTAAACGCCGCCACTCGTTTTCATGATTTTTGCACAACTTTAAGTGATATTGTAGAAAAAACTATACTTAGTGTCTTATGAATTTATGGATCGGACTACAATTACTTTAATTTACAATTAAACATGTTCCCTTTGATACTAAATATATAAATTTTCTTTATTTATTACGATAGTATTTTCAATAATATCAACTTAACCGTGACTGCATTTTTGGCATTTTTTGGTCGGCGCGCCCCTAACAAACTTATACGCTAGTAGCACTTTACTCGCAAACTCATCCGCGTGGATTTGAGAATTTAAAAAGATTTTTTTTATTAAATATAAAATATAGCCTATGTTGCCCGCAAGGAATGTAGCATTCTATCAGTGAAAGAATTTTTGGAATCGGACCAGCAGTTCCAGAGATTAGCCCCGACATACAAACAAACTATATATATTCATAAGTATATCTCCTATGATTTTTTTTATTTTCATTTCATTCATTTCATTTCAAACAAAGTCACAAACTTTACCTCTTTATTAATTGTATAGATATAGATTATGATTTAACAGGGAAAGGCAATACCACATAATAATATACAAGCAATACTAGCGAAGCATTTTCAGGAAATGTGAGGTGTTGTGTCGTTTATTATCAGCCGTGCGTGTGCGGCTTGTGTTCGGGAACAAAGCGGCCGATTTTAATGTGGCAGAGGCGGCAGCGGCGCGGGCGCGGGCTGGTCCAACCGCGATTCATATCGGGTCCGCGTTACAAGTGAGGACAGTAAGTCGGAGCCTGTTTACTAACTACATCATCCCTTTGATTATGAATAATAGTGCAAGGGTGCGATTCTTTCTTATTCAACTCGTTCATCGAAGTGTCTCACAACTGGGTCTTCTTAGTTTCTTCTCAGTTTGTCTAAATTTTATAGATATGTTAAGTTAAGGTTTAAAAATTATTTTCATTATCATCAGCTCATTTTTATGTCCCCACTGCTGGGGCACGAGCCTTCCCTATGGATGGATAGGGAGAACGGGCCATAAACCACCACGCGGGCCCAGTGCGGATTGGTAGTTGTTAACGACTGCTAATGCAGCCGGGACCAACAGCTTAACGTGCCTTCCGAAGCACGGAGGAGCTCGAGATGATACATTTTTGGTCACCCATCCGATGACCGGCCTTTGCGAAAGTTGCTTAACCTCAGCACTCGCAGACCGGGCGCGTTAACCACTGCGCCATCGAGCTCCTCGAAAAATTATTTTAATTATAAAAATATTGTAAGCCCACATTTGCATGCCGTGGCAGCCTTTAAGTAAGACAGCACTTAGATTAAGACTTTTTTTCAATGTTTCTTTGTTTGTAATTTTTGTTGGTGTATGTTTTGTTGGTTGTCCTTAATAAATAAAATAAATAAAAATAAATAAAAAACTAGTTCTTTCGTATGAGAATAATTTCTCAAAGTATGATATTAATTACGAGTGCTACCTTCCTACTCGTATTCAAAGGGCTAGTCTTCATCTCATCTGATGTTAAATTTAGATAAGACAGAAGATGATAAGTAACGCACTTTACCTATAGACTCCAACCGCAACTATAGAAGTGCTAGCTAGCCAAAGGGACAAACAACATCCTCATCCCACCACCAACCAAACCGATAGCCAATTATACCGTCAACGCCGGTAATCAAACCTGACGCCGTACAATCTAAGAATCAAAAGTTTATACTCACCAGTAGAGTCACTCTAGAGTTCTAGACGTAAATAAATAATAGTCACATCACCAGCTCATCAACGTCTCCACTGCTGGGGCACGAGCCTTCCCAATGGATGGATAGGAAGGACGGGCCATAAAACACCACGCAGGCCCAGTGCGGTGGTTGTTAACGACTGCTAATGCAGCCGGGACCAACGGCTTTACGTGCCTTCCGAAGCACGGAGGAGCTCGAGATGATAAATGGTTTGGTCACCCATCCGAAGACCCTCCTATTCGGAAGTTGCTTAACCACTGCGCCATCGAGCTCTTAAGGTATTATTACAGGGCAGTTTTCAAACAACTACCTATAACTGAAATTAAACATTGTACTTTCCTAAACAGAGACTTCCATTATTACGTATCGAATAGACCTTCTGCATCAGTGTATGCCAATGCCGAGGCGTGGACAAAGCCCGACTCACTCGCGATCGGAGATACGCTACATGCACGATACAATCGATGCTGTACTACATTGTACGCCAAATTGCGGACCAATGTAATACATTATCGGGTTTAACACTCATTATAATTATGAGCATTATTAGAGACGATTTTCACCTAAAAACTGCGTTCGACTGATATCCGTATACCATGTGCTTTATCAACTTCATTAGGCGAGGTAATAGGAATAAGTGTGAAATAAAACCACTTTACGGATCTACTTGCGTTTATTTTACCACCATTACCATCATCAGCTCATTTTATGTCCCCACTGTTGGGGCACGAGCCTTTCCAATGGATGGATAGGGAGAGCGGGCTGTAAACCACCACACGGACCCAGTGCGGGTTGTTGGTTGTTAACGACTGCTAGTGCAGCTGGGATCAACGGCTTTAAGATAAGTGCTTTTCGAAGCACGAAGAAGCTCGAGTTGATAAATTTTTGGTCACCCATCGGATGACCGGCCTTTGCGAAAATTGTTTAATCTTAGCAATCGCAGACCGGGCGCGTTAACCACTGCGCCATCGAGCTCCTTCATTCTATTTTATTTTACACATTATTTTAATTTTATTGTTCATTTTGGATATTGGATATTGGATAAACGTGGTTTAATTTCAATGTGTAGTGTTTGCGTAAGCTTTAAACATTATTTAGGAATTAGTGTATTTGTGTATGGTAACTATACCATAACAGTGTCGGCAAATACACTAGTTAGATAGTTCTAATGATGCTTCTATCAATATATTTTTTATTACTTGTTTTTCCTACAATCTGATTTATTATTTTTTTATAAATAAAAAATATAGTTATCAACTGTCCCCAATCGTTTATAGAAAGCAGATAGGTGTACCATAAAACTAAACGTCTTTAATCATTGTCATAACAGATTTATCAACCATGGCTTTCTACTTGATTACGTAAAACCCCGTCTGAATGTAAAAAATAATTTATTCATCATCAATGCGTTTTCCAAACAAAGTCATTAATCAGTCACACACACTATTTTAATAGAAAGTAGGTACACAATTAATTATTTCCATGTTATATTCTGTAGTGTACACAGTATCTACCACAATGTTATTACTAACACATCATTTCGAAATTATTTACTGCATGGAAAATGTGCGAAAAATAACTGGGAAGTTAAGTGGGCAATAAAGATGCCATGTGGAACCGGAGCCAGCTGTGGGAATAGAGCTTTTTTACGTCTGAGGGCTGGCTAACAAGACACCCGATGCGAGATGGGGCGATCTTTGCATCTTGCAGACGACGCCCGCCCCGCCGCTCGTTTCCCAACAAACTAGCAGAGCTTTAATAAGCAACTAAGATTTGTAAGAAACCCTCTTTGATGTTGAGATTCCTTGCTTTCGATTGTCAAAGCAATACTAACTATGAGTTAATTTTATCTCGAGATTAAGAGAAAAGCTTTTTAATGAACTCGCTTTTTCCAGATAACTTTCTGTCCCTAAGTAATTACCTAGATTTATTCGCACTTCTCGTGTACCTACAAAATATTCATAAAATATAAAAAGTGTTAGCAAGAAAACATTAACACAAATGTTGAAAAAATTTCCACGAGCAGGATTTGAACCTGCCCCCTTCTGACGGTCAGGTGCTCTTCCAATTGAGCTATCGTTGTTCTAACCAGCCCGCCGAAATTATTCAACACTTTTTACTTTGTAAGCCTAAGGCGCCCATTCAATGTCAACAACTACCGTCATTAACATCCGATCATAATATTTTTACAAATATTAAAGATCAGTTAAGAAATAAGCAAGCTATTTTATAAAATGTTCAAAATAATTTTTAACGCAAATTTTGTTGCGAACAAATTACAAAAACACAAATGTTGAAAAAATTTCCACGAGCCGGATTTGAACCTGCACCCTTCTGACATTTTTTCAACATTTGTGTTTTTGTAATTTTTTGGAACAAAATTTGCGTTAAAAATTATTTTGAACATTTTATAAGAACACATTATTTTAGGTACAAATATTGGAGTTTTCATGTTAAAGTTCACCGAAGTAGTTCGGTCGAGTTTCACAGTTAAGTATTGGGTAGTTGACTAGTTAGTAAATAGAGAAACTTTTTAGCAACTGTCAAAAGAATTAATAGAAATTGCATGGGAATGGCAAACTATGACGTCACGGTTTTGTTCTGTCAATTCAGCGTATATTAATAACTTTTTAGATTACAGAAATTCATGGTTAGGTCAAATATGAAATAGGTGAATGTTTTAAAGTAATGTTACGTGATTTGATTTATACGTTTAATGTTCTGGAATTTATTATTATTGTTTTCAACATGCCTATTGACACTTAGGTACACAAATATCTATTTAAATTCGAGGGGAATCTTGGGGTATGTTCCGATATACACTGCGAGCACTGTAAGGTGTGACGTCAATTTAGTATACTGCGAAGCCGTTCCTTTATAGTTAGCTATACTGGTTACAGTTTAAAACGGAACGCAGTCCAGTATACTGTCAATCAAAAGTGCAAGTTTTTTTAAATTTCTGGACGCTGTTGATCACGTGATCAAAGCACTGAGAGCACCTTACCTCGAAAATGCCAGTGCTTACAGTACAAAAATGGTGACGATTTATGACGTCATATATTTCCCTAGTATACTGCGGCAGTATACTGTCAGTCCATAACGGAACAAATTTCTCACCAGTAAGAGCACTGGACAGTGCTCGCAGTGTATATCGGAACATACCCTTGGTCACCCTTTCAAGGCGTTGTTGCAAGCTGTAGTTTACTTTTGTATTAACTTGTCGATATGTTCCACTTTTACACATTTAAAATGTTGTTATGCCCGTTTAACTAAAATAAATAAACATTAAAGATTTAATTTGCACCTTAATACAAATGCAAGAGTAATTTCATGACACTATTAATAATAAATACATATTTAATATCATAATTATCATCAATAAAGAATCAAAGCAATAAATAAACTAAATTAAATTGAATGGAAATCATGCTATCTATGAAAGTATCCTTCTAAATTTCTAAATAATAAAACGTTTTATACAAACCAATTCAATAGCCGGCCCGTGCATCATGAAAACACAGATCATATTTCTGTTCTAAACAAGCTACGGTAACGCCTACATGTTTTGTTAGCCGTAGCAATAACACTGGCAGTCGTGTCCTATCCGTGCTCCCCAAGCTCTTGATGTTCGCGTCGCAATAAAAATACGTGTCAACCCCCGACTTCGGGGGCGCGACTCTTTTAACTGCGGAACAACTTCTTATTTGATTACAGTCCTCTTGTTTTATACTTACAGTGCAGTGTTCAGTTACTTCGACATTATGAACAGCCCCTCAATTCTGCTATTTATTTTGATCTGAAACGAATCTGGAACGCTATAGTTTCAACGTTTATTATTCTGCTAACTACGAAACTATAGAGCTAATTTCTTAGTTAGCAGAATACGAGTACGCTATAGTTTCAACATTTTCGTATTCTGCTAACTACTAAACTATAGAGTTGATTTCGTAGTTAGCAGAATAGCGAAAACGTTGAAACTATAGCGTTTCAGATCCGTTTCAGATCAAAATAAATAGCAGAATTGGGGTGCAGGTGGCTAAGAAACATAACTTAAGAACGTAAGACGAAGATCTTCCTATGTACGTAAATTGTTGTAACTGTTTATTGTGGACTGTCTGTAACTGTCTATCAGACTTTTTATAATAAGTACGCAAATCGCAACGTACAGAACTGAGTGTCAGCACTGAGTGCGAGTTGTGTTATCACGTTATTGAAAACGAGTTTGTATGGGATTGACGTAACGTAGAACGTCCTCAGGCTAGGTGAAGCTTCGCAAGGTGGCTGGAAAGAGCTGGATAAGAGTACCCGCGGATCGTGCTTATTGGCGTGCACTTGGAGAAGCCTATGTCCAGCAGTGGACTAGTGTAGGCTGATGATGATGATGATGATTATGTTGATGTGATAAATGAGGTAACTCAAAATCGGGAATGCGAATTTGAATACTAGAAAACGACAATGTGCTAGTAATATACCATTAGATTACTTTGCGATACTCTTAAGTACGTTTATCCAGGCCCCAGAGCTCGGCGCATCGCATTGAAACGTGTGCCTGTAAATCGCCCCCAGAGACGCCCAGGTAGGTACCAAGTTGTCCCGTCGAACGTGCAACTTTGTAATACTTCTTCTGTTCGCTGGCCAACTCTGCAAATTGCATATATAACCTACCTATCTATGGTTGCCATTTACAAAACATTTTCTGTGGCGATGTAGGTATCTCTTTTCTATTTTCTTTTCAGAAATTGGAAATGTCACTTTTTCTGAATTCTACTGAATTGAATAAGTACCTACTTATAGGTATATTGTTTTTAATTATATCAAACGACACAGTGTCTTCATCTCACCTGATGTTAAGTGATGATAAGGTCAATAGTGGAAATGCAATTTACCCGAAATTTTCAACTACTGAGGCACACTAGTTAACTTATATTTAGCTGCCTGAATAGAAAAATGCTACAAACATTGACATTATGGCGACATATTTCAATAAGATGGTGGTAGCTAGCCAGGCGGACGCCCTACCACCAAACAAACCGAGTAGGTACACAAACATGCACGAATGCCGAAGGTGAAATCGCGCTTTACACGAAATCTTCAACCACTGAGACATTGGCTATCATATCTCTAGCTGTCGGAACTAGTACTATTAGTTATTCTGTGCCGGAACACAACAATGCTAGGTACTAATATTCCCTCCGGCCACATTGGCAACTGAGATTCACAACCAGAGAACTAACATTCCTGCTACTCAATCAGTTGCCAAATATTAATGTTATGGCGACATATTTCAGATAAGACGGTGGTATCTGGGCGGTCAAACAAGCCCTACCACCAAACAAACCGTGTGCACAAACATGTACTCCCACTGGGAATCGAACCTGGGACCTCTTGTTCTGAATCCGGTGGTATTAACCACTAGACCGCAGAGGCAGTTAAATTTGAATTAATATAAATCAATTGAAACACAAATGTTAGTCAAACCGCTGTTTTGATGACAAACAAGGCACACTCCAACGCAGACAGATTCCTCGCTCTATTATGGATATGGCCAACGTCACAATCATCACAACCGATATTTACCTACTAATTACGTTAGCCACGGCCGGAGAGCTCCAAAAAAAAACCAAACATTTTGTGTAAATATTATGGTTTTGACATAATCATTCATTAAAGACTTCCTAGCATTTCGTATGAAATGCTAGGAATATTAGTTATTATTATTAATATTATAAAGCTGAAGAGTTGGTTTGTTTGTTTGTTTGGCTGAACGCGCTAATCTCAGGAACTACTGGTTCGAGGAGGAGCTACTGGTGGAGGAGCTCGATGGCGCAGTGGTTAAGAGGAGCTCGATGGCGCAGTGGTTAACGCGCCCGGTCTGCGAGAGCTGAGGTTAAGCAACTTTCGCAAAGGCCGGTCATCGGATGGGTGACCAAAATTTTATCATCTCGAGCTCCTCCGTGCTTTGGAAGGCACGTAAAGCCGTTGGTCCCGGCTGCATTAGCAGTCGTTAACAACCACCAATCCGCACTGGGCCCGCGTGGTGGTTTATGGCCCGTTCTCCCTATCCATCCATAGGGAAGGCTCGTGCCCCAGCAGTGGGGACATAAAATGAGCTGATGATGACTGGTTCGAATTGAAAAATTATTATTGTGTTGAATAGTCCATTTATTGAGGAAGGCTATAGGCTATATAAAAGAAAAGTACACCCGAAGCCGGGACAGGCCGCTAGTATTTAATTAAATAAAACTGTTGGACCCTCAGAAGTTATTGTTCTGAGGTTAAACGTATAAACGTCCAATAATGCACAGAATGCAAATCTAGCGGAACGGCAAAAGGATACCGCACTTCATCCCTCATCGTACGTTCAAAAACCGTTTCCAATTCACATTCACCGACCGTCCGATTCGGACGCCTCGCGAATGACGGAGGCAAAGAAAGAAAAGACACGTTACGCAGCGCCCGTCCGGGCGTCCGCTCTCGGACGTTTAGACAGAAGCCTGATTGGGTTTCTGTTTCTGCTTTGTCCGGCCGAACAAAAGGTAAGAAAACTGGAGCTGCCAGCGTTATGTTTGAATGGAAATTGTGTTCCCATTCCCGTGAGCCGCGCGATTCAGCACGCCTTTTGTAAAGCGATAGGAGATCGGTTATTCAAGTTGTCTGTGTACTTTAGGTGAGAAAACTTTCCATTCACTCATAACAGTTATCGATTTTGTAGGTTTCTTAATTGTAAGTAAAAACATAAAACTACAATAACAACGACATTGTAGTATTTCAACATCATCATTATCAACCTAACCATACGTCATATTGCTGGACTCACCTTCTCTTCCCACATCAACAGTAGAACATGGTGAGATATATATAACTGCCTCTGTGGTCTAGTGGCTAAGACCACGGTTTAGACCCAGAGGTCCCGGGTTCGATTGGCTAGCTACCATCATCTTATCTAAATATGTCGTCATAACATCAATGTTTGTAGCATTGTTGTGTTCCGGCAGCCAGAGATAAGAAAGCCAGTGCCTCACTAGTTCAGGATCCCGGGTGAAATGCCCTTCCATCATTGGCCTTATCATCACTTAACATCAGATGAGATCAAGGCACTGTGCTTACCCGTTAATATAAAAAAGAGGTTCATAGCCAAACACGCTGGACCAATGCGGGTATGTTGTTTAAGTTTATCGGGTAGACTAAAAAATCGCATCTTAATTACCACATAACAATATCTATCAATTTCGACATATTAAAGGTGTCTTCGATACGATAAAGTTATAGCTAAAGACCGTTACATTATCTATCATTCCGACAAACGGAAACAAAGTCATCAGGGTGCCTAATGCGAGTTTTATTCGCCATTCTATTACTTACGCTAACGAAAACGAAAATTTGTATGGCAAAATGTTGCCAGGCGCCAGGAGGCGCTGCTTCAATGCCATACTAATTTTCGTTTTCGTTAACGTAATCGAATGTAAAACGAAAGTCACACTAGGCACCCTGCATTATTATACGAAACCGTCGCGTCGTCATATAAAAACCCGACCCGACCACACTGAAACTTTGTATTCGAAATAACGAACCTCAATCAATCACTGGGAAGAGATCCCAGCGGCGGCCACCGGCCAATACGGGAATCTTCGGCCCAAACAATGAGCACTCCTGATAAAGAGGGCCATTGTACCCTCGCCTGCCGCCGACGCGCTCGATAATTAATTAATAATTAAGGGACACTCCATTATCCTTTAACATGGGACTCTTTCTTTAATGCCTCGCACATTTTCCGTGTGCGTTACGGGATTCAATGGCTTCCTTAGTAAAAAACAAAACTATCTTATTTTCGATTTCTGTTGGTACTCATTGATATAACTGATGTCGGTTCTAAAGATAGGTCGCGTTTAATTTACCTATAATATAATAATTTTTATAACTTTTAAAAATAAATATCTCGTTCAAAGTTCTCCCATCTGTATAATTCTGTGCTTATGATCTACCGCTAACATTGTCTTTTACTTAGGTATTATCTTTTTCAAGCCATTTAACGTGAAGGGTATCCTTCCTTATCATCCGATAACAAACCTTTGCATTCATCATCACCCTATAAGAGCTCGAGTGCGCGAATACCAGACACAATAGAATTTTAATTGTTATCGGCGATTGATCGACGCTCAAGGGGATAAACGTGCCACTGCAAGGAACATAGGAAGATTGGGCCATTTAAAGTTACCTATGGATTGGACCCTGACCCAATGTTGAAAATTGCAGAACTTGCAAGATCGTAGGTAAGTAGGTAACTACATTGCTGGAGTATCTTTCAAAATCTGATCGGATCCGAACCCCTCGGAGAATCTAGTAGGGCACGGGGACACGCACTTGTGCGTGATGCTGTTCCATCAGAAAACCTGTGACGGTGCTTCGTTTCACACGGCTTGAAGAACCTTTTAAGTTTCTCGCCACCCCCAAAAAAGTCCGGTGAAGCTGAAATTACCCAGGGGCAATTAGCAAACACTTACTTACAAAACTACCGTGACTAACATCCGATCATAATATTTTTACAAATATTAAAGATCATTTAAGAAGTAAGCAAGTTATTTAGAAATGTTCAAATAATTTTTAACACTTACTTACAAAAACGTACCCATACAAAAAAAAAATCAGACAAGACAATAATAGGTTATTGTTTGGTTTATTATATTTATATATATTTATTTTTTTATGATAAAAGGAGGCAAACGAGCAGGCGGGTCACCTCATGGAAAGTAATCACCGCCGCTCATGGACACCCACCCGCAAAACCAAAGTAATCGCAGATGCGTTGCCGGCCTTGAGGAAGGAGTTGAATCTTGAGGAGGGAGTAGGAATTGGGAGGGGGGAGGGGTGAGAGATGGATCTCCGGAACACAACAGCAACGAGTTTTTACGACGAGTTTTTACGAGACTTTTCATTAAAATTTAGGAATTTCTCGTAAAAAATATATAATAAACCAACCCGAAACCCAGTGGTTAACCGAAACGGAACAACCAATTCATTTCCAAATCTGCAAATGCAATTATACTAACTAGTTACTCAGTTGCAGACAGTCGTAATTGGGCCAACAACATCACATAGGTACTATTATATTCGGGCGAAACATTTCACGGCCCAGTTAACTGCGTAATGCAAACCCAAAACTTATTGAATAGGAAAGCAGGGATCCAATAAAAAAGCTGTCAAGCACAACGCTCCGGACAGGTGGGCCCTGACACGGCGCGACGCCACGTAATCTTTGATTTGCTTTTCTCGTGTGATTTGTTTGTGAGTGCGAGCCGACAGGGATACGGTAGTTGTTATGTTGACTAAACAAAGTTTTTTAACGAGAATGGTGCAAACTTCTTATTAGTACAGGAATTAATTATTAGGAAGGAAATAAATAAATAAATAAAGGGTATAATTTAAACGCTCACCAGAAATATTTTTTAGACCCTAAGCCTAAGTACCAAATAAATTAAATGACTGTAGGTACAAATATTATTTTTGCTTTCCAAAATGGATTTTTACACTATTATTCAAATGATTGAGGATACCTAGCTGCCCTACTTCTGTAGGTCACGTGATAGGTTAGAAATTTAAGACAATCGCGCAGCGCGATTGTCTTGAATTTCGAGGTTATTTTTTTTATTAGACAACAGAAAGCAAAAATTACCAAATTGAAACTCGAGGCATAAAATATTGGTGTTATCTATTTGGTGACAAAATAACATACTTGGTCTGAAATGCAGTTAAAAGGTATTCTTATATCCTTTTTATAATATTTTGGAAAACACAATTTGGTGAGCATTTATCCGTTTTGGTAAGCGTTTCGAATTTTATTGGTAGTAGAATTGATACATTTTTGGTAGGCGTTAAATAAATAGGCATTAGTCCCCGTTAAAATACTTATGTATCTCAAAAGCTTAAATGTATTTATTTTTACCTATAATTTATTGCTAAATCTTATGTTGCAAAAGTTTGGTTATATTCGGTAGTAGAGATTTTCCAGTGTAGTAGCGGGAAAGATCCCAGAGCCTTGATTCTGCTATTTTAAATATTTTAAAATAGGGAAAATAAGGTTCTGTTTTCAAGTCAAAGTGCCCAGAAGAATAATAAGAAGTGTTCTGCATTTACTGTTCCTTCCGGTTTGATAAAAGTAAAATTACTAGGCATAGGATTTAGTTCAATTTAAATGATTTATTTCATATCAGAGAAGCTTGATGGCGGAATCTGCGAGTGCTGACTTTAAGCAACTTTCGCAAAGGCCGGTCATCGGATGGGTGACCAAAAAAGTTTATCATCTCGAGCTCCACCGTGCTTCTGCAAGCACGTAAAACCGTTGGTCCCGGCTGCATTAGCAGTCTTAACAACCACCAATCCGCACTGGGACCATACGTGGTGGTTTATTGGCCCGTTCGGCCTATCCATCCATAAAGAAGGTTAATGCCCCAGCAGTGGGGACATAAAATGAGCTGATGAGGATGAGGATTAGGATTTCATATAATAACTAGGCACATCCGTAACAAGACCAAACCAGACCTTAGGATTAACGTTTGATTTTGTCATGTTACATAACAATTTTAAAGGAATTGATTGACTTTGTGCTTTTATGCCCTCAAATCATTAACTAAAGCTACCTATTATGTTCTGGGATGTGCCTATAATCATGGTATTGCTAGCGTCAATAGACTTCGGAGACCGCTTACCGTCAGGCGGACAGTAGGTAGGTACGCATTTTAAGCGAACTATAATTCAATAAATGTTCAAATAATTTTTATCGCAAATTTTGTTGCGATCAAATTACAAAAACACAAATGTTGAAAAAATTTCCACGAGTAGGATTTGAACCTGCACCCTTCTGACATTCCGGGTCAGATGCTATTCCAATTGAGCTATCGTGGTTCTAACCAGCCCGCCGAAATTATTCAACACTTTTTACTTTGAAAGCCAAAGGCGCCCATTCAATGTCAACAACTACCGTGACTAACATCCGATCATAATATTTTTACAAATATTAAAGATCATTTAAGAAGTAAGCAAGTTATTTAGAAATGTTCAAATAATTTTTAACGCAAATTTTGTTGCATACAAATTACAAAAACAATGTTGAAAAAATTTCCACGAGCAGGATTTGAACCTGCACCCTTCTGACATTCCGGGTCAGATGCTATTCCAATTGAGCTATCGTGGTTCTAACCAGCCCGCCGAAATTATTCAACACTTTTTTACTTTGAAAGCCAAAGGCGCCCATTCAATGTCAACAACTACCGTCACTAACATCCGATCATAATATTTTTACAAATATTAAAGATCATATAAGAAGTAAGCAAGTTATTTAGAAATGTTCAAATGATTTTTAACGCAAATTTTGTTGCAAACAAATTACAAAAACAATGTTGAATAAATTTCCACGAGCAGGATTTGAACCTGCACCCTTCTGACATTCTGGGTCAGGTGCTCTTCCAATTGAGCTATCGTGGTTCTAACCAGCCCGCCGAAATCCAATTCAAATCCTGCTCGTGGAAATTAGTCGGCCTACCGTTCGGCTAATTTAATTAGCCGACCGTGCATGAGTGTTGGCAAATGAAACAAAACAGTGCAACGTCACTTTTCAAATTCTCTCAAGAAGTCCGCCCGAGGACTTAGTAAAGCCCCACATCTTTACTGAGATACTCGAAGGGTTGGGTGGTATATCATTTCTCATTTCTAGTATCATTCATCATAATCATACAGAAAAGAAATATTGTTTATATATGTATTACTTGTGTGGCGGCGCTACCTACCGCATACGCCGCACATTGACACGAAGCAAACAACTTCTCAACTGTGTCAACAGATGGCGCTACAAACGCATGCCAACGACGTCGCCATACTACGACGTTGAAATAGTATGGGGAGTCTGCATCGCGGTAGCGAAGTTTCACCGTCTCCTTCGCTATATATAGCACCTCCAACTAACATCCGTTGGACCTCGGTCTCCGAGCTATACTACCCAGCTCGGAGGAAGATCTTCCTATCGAGCTGAAAAATTACTTTGACACTGGCTAAATGTGCTAATCGCACGAAGCCATCAACAAAATGAAAAAAAAAAGTTCCTTCCATAATGGAGAGAAGAAACATCAAACAATGCTTGAGGACTTCTTGGCGGAAAAGTGAAGAGTCATGTCTGCGGTTTTGTTTAATTTTCTAAAATTTGTGTTATGTCGAATATTAATGTGAAATAATGGTGGATTATTAACCGTTTAGTGTTCGTGAGTGTGCATGAGTGTTGGCAAATAAAACAAAACAGTGCAACGTCACTTTTCAAATTCTCTCAAGAAGTCCGCCCGAGGACTTAGTAAAGCCCCACATCTTTACTGAGATACTCGAGGGTTTGGGGGTATATCATTTCTCACTTCTCATTTATATTATCATTTATCATCGTCATACAAGAAGGCTGGATTATAATACTAAAGAAATTAAGAAACTAATGACATGGCAGCATGGTCTATGACCTTTGCCGGTTTTTCAGGGAAGCCACTACACTTTAAAAAAAAATACACTTGCATGCAAATGTCATGTAAATGCAATTTTTTAAAATTCTTTCTACTGTTTAGGCTGCTATAATTTGACTAATGAGTAACTTATTAAGTAATCTTATTTGATGTTTTGGCTTCCTTAGTAATAATGGAACATATAAGGGAATATGATTGGTGAGTTTTGTTTTAAAATAAATTCAACATGGTGCGCGATTTCACTTAGATTATTTTGCTGAATTTTTCACTCTAGTTTAAGCCCGAACCAATATTGATCGTTTTGGAAATATTATCACACTGAAAAGTAAAAAAATATTTGAATGCTGGTCTTAAAAGTTTCGTGTTGACTACCTATCGTATACCCATCCCCGTCGCTTACTCTGCCGTTAACTCTGAAAATAGTTTCTAAGCGATAGATATTTAAAAGTTTCTAAATGATAGACACTAAATACTTCAAACTACACAAAGTCCCAAGTCGAACATAAACTAAGTTATTATACCTTGTCTTGTTATTACATACACAACACATACAAAATTTGATTTTCTTTACGTCCTATGATTGTGCAAAATTTTAATTATCATCATCATCAGCATCATCAGCATCATCAGCATCATCAGCCCATATCAGTCCACATGGAAATAGGCCTCTTCCAATGCATGCCACTGAGCCCGATCTTCGGCTATTCTCATCCAACCACTGCCAACCACTTTGCCATTTTAATTATAGTATGTATTAATTTCGTTATTCTTTGTTAGGTGTTCTACAGAACCAGATATTTACTTCCTTGCTGAGACAGATATTGACAACTGTGTCACTGAGAAAATATTGCGGAACAAGTTCCATGACCCCTTAGTGTCCAGTGAATCGGAAGATGAAGATAAACCCCAAGTTAAACTTGATTGGGATGAAATATTCAATAGAAAGAGGAATGTAAGTAATAATAGTTATATTTGTTTAAACATTTAAATAGGTATATACTGGATTTAACAAGTACTATGCAAAAATAAGTGCTTTTAGAAGTATTTTATTTACTTCACTGACACAATATGTACTTTGCCATGTTTTTGGCAAAAGATTTTAGTCTGTAAAAAATTAAAATAATTTTTTATTTATTTATTTATTTATTTATTTAAAACCTTAAACTATCTTTACAGGTTTTCTTAACCTAATGCGATAGCGTGGCCATCCTTAAAAACTAGTTACTACATATCTATCTGAACTTATAAAATAAACGCATATTAAAAAACTTATTATCTAACATAACTTATTATATACAAAATAAATTTTGCGAGTTCACTCAAGTGACCCCCGAATATGTCCATTTGGTCATGGACCCTGTTTATCACTCGTATTGCGCGGACAAGCGGTGTCTGCGCTAACAGATTAGTCCTGGCGCGGGGCACGGCCAGCAGCAGCGGGCGGCGCCGCCTCCACACGTACCGGTCGGGCACGCTCAGCTGAAAGTGGCCCAGCAGCTCCGGGTGGTGCTCCAACCCGCGCAGCAGCTTCACCACATACATTGTGAGCGCAAAGTCTCGCCGCACCTCCAACTTATTGTACCCCACCATACCCAGTACAAATAAGGTAGGGTACATCAGTGGGTAAAATGGGTATACCCCATAAAGTTTAAAATACAAGTGTCTTGTGAACTTGTTTTGAACACGTTCCAACATGACACTGTATTTCGCCTCATGCGGAGCCCATATGGCGGCGTTGTGTTCCAAGTGGCTGCGGACCAACGCATCATACAACACTCTGAGCGTAGTGATGTTTTTAAACAACTGTGATTGCCTTAGTACAAAACCTAAATTTCTGTAAGCCCTCTTACATATCTGGACAACGTGGTCACGAAAATTTAAGTCCGGCGTAATACACACCCCTAAATCCCGGACCTTAGACACGCGTTGTATTGGAGTATCTTCTATTTCATATCCGCAAAGCACTGGGGTCCGCGCGCGAGTGAACGTCATCACCGAGCACTTGGAGACATTGAATAGAAGATTGTTATCGCGGCTCCACTTTACCACTCGGTTTATGTCCTCCTGCAAATGACAACAATCCGCCTTATCCTTAACCTCCAGCAGCAGTTTGAGGTCATCTGCAAACAACAAACATGAAGCATGTTTAACGACCTCCGGCAGGTCGTTTATCATGATGATAAATTCCAAAGGCCCCAAATTACTCCCTTGGCTTACGCCAGACCTAGTATAATACGGGTTAGATTCGTAACCGTTGTAGTCAACATATTGTTGTCTATCTTGCATGTAGCTGACGAAAAACTGTAACAGGTGTGATGTAAACCCAACTCCAGCCAACTTCCTTAACAATACATCATTGTCTACACTATCGAACGCATTCTTAAAATCAAAGTAGGCTGCGTCTACCTGCATGCCCGCGTCGACAGCAGGAACCACCCGCGCCATGAAGTTGAGCAAGTTGGAGGCGGTGCTGCGCCGCGGCCTAAACCCGTGCTGCGCGTCCGCCAGCTGCGGCGCTACCTGCTGCTGCACGCGCCTTTGGATTGCAGACTCGAACACCTTGGCCGGCGTCGACAGCACCGCCACCGGCCTATACCCACTCACGTCTGGACCCAGCTTACCCTTAGGCACAGGAATTACTCGCGTTACTTTCCAACGAGCCGGGAACGTTGCTTTCTCCAAGCTAGTATTAAATATATAAAGCAGCGGTTCGGCTAGCAACATGGCACAATCTTTGAAAAGAAACGCGGGTAAGCCATCTGGACCTGATGAATGCTTCGGTTAATAATAATTAATAATAATTTCAAATATTATTTTTTTATTATATATTTTTGGGGTATTTAATATATTTAAAACAATAATACTTAACAGAAAAGAAACAAAACTTATCTAACTACATTAAAGAAAATAAAGCAAAAGAAACATAACTTAATTTAAGATAAAATAAAAACTAAGTAAATAAAAAATGTCCTCTTGCTTTGAAAAAAATATGTGTGTATAAATATTATTACTTAAAGGAGAACCGGACGAAATGGTCCTGGAACCAATAACGACGGCATATATGTCATCAGAAAGCTACTTCGATATACTTTAGTAGTTACTATTGCAGCTCAGTTAAAAAAAAAAAACTGTGTGAAAAAAGTTACGACTATTTAAAATACCTTCATACATTTTTGCTGGTTCTCCTTATTTCTTATTTACTGCTGTACAAAAACTTTCTCTGAGGACCGCTACAAGAACCAGTTTTGTAAGATGTTTTTTTATTTATATATTTTCAGAACCTAACATTCCATACAGTGGTGCAGGGTATACACCCTTTTCCTCAGTACCCAAAGCTGTCAGCTTTGACAATACAGCAACACTTCCAGTGCATTAAGGTTCTAAGCTCCCAAAACCCAGACGTGTTGCCTGGAGTAAGTATGGCCAGGCCCACAAAAAATGATTATAAAGTTTTTGAGGTAAGCAATTTTTTTTAGATAAATTGTATTTTGTTATTGCCTATGTTCAAACATCTTTATTAATACTTAAAACTACATTTTTTTAAAACGCCTTTTTTTATCCTGATGATTTGCCAATACCTTTTGCAGTAAAATAAAATGAGAAAGATCATCATATAATACAATATAAAGCATCTCAGTTGAATGTGTAGTGTTTGTGTACTTGAGAAAACAATATTCATAATTACCATTGGCAATTATTAACCAATTTAATGACACAACAACACAAAATGATTTAATAATTATCTGTAGTTTGCAACACAATTAATAAGTATAACTGTCTTAATCTTAACCTTTATTCCATAGGAAGTAAAAGAAATATACCAAAAAGAACAACTAGAGTATGCTGAGTGGGCCAAATCATTGTGGACCAGTGACCACTGTGTGCGTGCTCTACGACCCAAGCCATCAATTGAAATGGTCTATGAAGCGGAGTTCAAAGTACGAGCCAATGCACTCCAGAGCTTTCCTAAGAACTATGAATTAGCTGCACAGATACCGTTGGAGAATCCAAATGCTGTTTGTGAATTGATTCCTCAAGGGGAACTGATTAAAGTGAGTAACAGTTTTTTAGTATTGTTGCTTTTTAATAAGAGTATTTCAAAGATGTGATGTAGTATTTTTTATTATGTGTAATTGTAAACCAACTATTAGTACAATTGCACCTTACAAAGTACTATTAATTAATTTATTGCACAATCACTTAAGAACACACCATGGCTAAAAATAACAGAAATTATTTAATATCTTAATCTAAAATTATAAAAATTACAAGATAACAATAAATATGATCAAATACATACCCACATAATATACAAAACACAAGAATTAATTTAAAGCATAGAACTCGAGTTATTAGCATGCTTTAATAGGCAAAATGTTTTTGGCAAAAGAATAAATTTAAAAGATATGGTGCACCAAATCTTCTGCTCTTGAAGTTTTCAGATGAAGTGTGCTTCCAAGTTGTGGAATTAAAATTCAAACTCAATTGCAATTGCCTACAATTTGTAGGAGCAGTTACTTGAATGTTAGGTTTTAAGTCTGTCATACGGCTTAGCTATTTCAAATGGTATATTGTTTTCAGTCTTAACCTATACAAAAACCTATAATACCTATAGATAACAAAAACCTTAACCTTTCTCTGTTACATACATTACGTGTAAGTGTAACTTTTTACACTCAGTAGATAAGTCTGCCTTAACTGCAAATTTTTCAATAATTTTAATTCAAAATATATTTCCAACAGGTGAATATGATCTCATTACCCCAAATACAGAAACCAGATATGACGAAAAGAACTACCATCATGACACCATGCTCTGTGCCAGAACCCTGTAATAAGCATCCATGTCATTTTGTATTGCCCAGTAAGTATTTATATATATTTTTTAAATTAATACTATCTAAGTATCTGGCCACCAACTTGCCTGTTAGTAAGCAGGATGTGGCTTAATTAAAGTGTATGCTTAGACAGGAAATGCCTATTCCCTCTTGCCTTAAAGAGACCCAGTTTGTAGGGATTAGGGAACATGTAAGCAGGCAGCGCATTACACACTTTGGCAGTGAGAAGAAGCTATTAAAAAAAACGAGCCTTTCATAACATTTGACATACTTGGATTTTTTATCAATGATCTGCACTTTATTGAAACATATCATCAGTAAATTTATATTTATTAATTTACTGATTACATTATACACCATTGGCCTGAATAACCCGAAAGATTTAACTTAACGATTCTACAGCCTAATTAGAGTATATAAAGTTATGTAACACATAGTCCTAAACCCCATAATAAAGGAGATATTCATTATTTAAAACAAATAATAATAAAAAAATATCAAGTATAAAACACCCTAAGGTATGACGTAGACACCTACTACTTTCACGCAGACGCACTTACCTAGGTGCATCGGTGTCAACCAGTTTTACCTAAGTAAGTTTGGTACCTGTCGACAAAAAGGTTTTACTACCGAAAATAATTATTTTTCATTGTGGATAAAAAGATGTAACATGCAACTGATATACAGAGTAGGTAATAATTATAATTTTATCTTTCTTATTACACTTTAATAACAATTAGTTATTCTCTTATCAGTAAGACTGATAAGACTAGATTAATTCCGCTCTCAATCAGCAAAGTGCAACCTATTTGCCTTCACTGACAACTAGCTGATTCATAGTTCGAAAGTTGAACATGATTGATACATGTGACATATTTCAAACAAACTGATTTCAAATTATTACTGATTGTCACGTAAGAATTACACTGTTATAATTTAATAAATAATATTCGTTATGCCGTCTTATCCGCCGGAACATTTAGCGGAAATACATTATGTGTACGGATTCGTGAAGTGTCATGCTCGCTCCCTGTTTCTCAACTTGAGATTAATATGATTCGCTTACTCTCTGAAGTAAAGTTGACCATAAAGAAACACGCTATTACTATGATTTAATTTGTATTGAAAAAGTGGGTCAATTAAAACACACATTTCGACCCATGTTAATATAACGTTATTTACTCGTACTGTCGTTAAGAATACGTGGTTTAAATCTTTCGGGTTATTCAGGCCAACGGTGTATAATAGAATATAGAAATTAACAATGACATATTTTTCTACAAATCTTATAGAGAATGCAGTAAATACTCATTAGAAGACATTTGACATATCAAAATGATGACACAATATGTCACTTGAAATAATAATATGTCTTGTTTTTATTATCGATTTTAAATGCGCGCTTTCGACTCCATATATTTTTTTTCAAATCATAAAGAGAATGCAGTAAATACTCATTAGAAGACATGTCACAATGACACATCCCATCTGCCGCGCAATTTATGAACTCAGTAAAGAATATGTGAACAGTTTCGTGAAAATAGATTGTAATATACCTCAAATATCATAATCACAAACACAGTAAGTTGTACTTAATGCGTTCATAAATTGTGCGGCAGTATCACACTGTTACGATCACATTTCTACGAAATCACTCCCACAAATGATACTACCTACAACGGACATTGGACTTAAACTGTCGATCACTGGTTGCTGTTACGGTACTTCCGTCCCTTTTCTACGAAATCACTCCCACAAATTGTATATATAGAAGGCGAGCGGAAGATGTTACACATCAAAAATACTAAAAAAAAATTGTGTATAATAAATTATTAAACATTCTTCAGTTTAACTATTGTGAAGATTCTATACTTTTGTTGCAAACTATAACCTGTTATAGCTGTTAAAGTAATAGATGTTCTTAAAAGATATTAGGTGGTTTTAACAAGTCTTTTTTATCTTATTTTCAACTTTAGACTTAACTTATATTCTATTTTAGAACTTAGAAACTTAGAACTTAGAACCTAGTAAGTAACTAACTAACTAGTATGGGTACTATTAACTTTAACTATGGATTTTTTTTATTATTTTTTTTTATTATACTAACCATTATAGACCCTGTGGGGCACAGTAACTAGGAGAGTTGACTGTCTCATATACTTCGGAACAATTTAGTTAAGTATATAACTAATAGCTACCAATATTCAAATCTCAAGAGCAGAGACAAATTTGCACTCAATTGAAATAACATTTATCATATTATTATATAATTTATGAAATATGATGTGAAGAAATACTTTGACATTTCCAGGTCGAAAAAGATATATTAATTACGGTACAAACACATTTTTTACTAACTGCATGAGTGTTGTAACTTCCCAGTAGAGTCAGTTGCTCGTCTCCAACAATATTGTTCCTTTTTGTGTTACTTGAAATCAATGAATTTATTTTATTTTATTAATTATTATTTATTGTCTTTATTTTCTTATGTACAACAAATATAATTACATTAATCTCAGTGATACATACAGTTAACCTATTTATATATTACTTATACTTATTAATGTTATACTTTTAAAGAGATAAAGTTTGTGAGTTTGTTTGTTTGAGGAGGGTTGTCTCTAGAACTAATTGTCCAAATCCTTTAACTAATAGAAATAGATTCATTACCTAAGAAATTTTGTAACGATAATTATTGCTCTTTGCAGCATCTTCTTTAATCTCTTAGTTCTGGAAATATTGCAAAAACGAAAATAAGTCACGGAAAAATATGTGCAAAAAAAATGTGTAATTATAACACTCAATTTGCTAAAATAGTGCTCGACCGATTTTTCGGTGCGTACGTCGGTTGCGTATGCTTAATTACCTAAGTAAAAATGACCATGACGATTTCCCATATCATCTTTGTTTTCTTCTTCCATGGGTAAACACTTTACCTTTCACTCGCCTTGATGTAAGTTGATGATAAGGCCAATGGTGGAAATTTTACTTCACGTGTCATCTTTAACTACTAAGACTGGTTTTCCTATCTCTAACTATTGAAACACTACATTGCCACTTACATTGATGTTATCGATATTATTTTCTCCAGCTCTAACGGCAGCGACGCTGAAATCGAACATGAAAATAGATTAGCTCGCACAGTACATACACAGTTTATGGACACAATACATCTCAATACCTATATCCTCGGAGGCCGAGTATCAAAGCGCTTGGCCTGATATCCAAAAGTTTTAGGTTCAGTTCCCAGGTTGGGCAATGTGAAAACGGAACCTTAAAAAGATAAAAAAGGGCAGTATTTATGTTGTGTTTTTTTATAACCTCTGTTGCCTAGTTGTCTAAACCAGGTCTTAAACCCAGAAGTCCCGGGTTCGATTCCCAGTGTGGGCTACATGTTTGTGTACTCTGTTTGTTTGGTGGTAGGGCTGGTTTGACCCCACAATTTGAACGCTCGAAGGACCACAATTTATGTTCTGGTTTAGAACATAAAAACAAATGATTGATAATTAAGATTTAATTGCTAAAATCTATAATTTGATGATAATGATAACTGATAAATGAATGCACCCGATCGTGACGATAATTGATTATGCACTAATTTAATGATGTGGTTCACAAACGCACGCGCTCGGCGGCGGCGCTCCTAGTGACGTCAATAACGGTGTTCGGTAACATGTAATGCACCGAACAGCCTGTCTAGCTAAAATATGTCGCCATAACATTAATATAATATGATAGCCAGTGTCTTAGTAGTTGAAGATTCCGGGTGAAGCTCGCTTTCACCTTGCGGCCTTATCATCACTTAACAACTGAGATGAAAGCCAACTGCTTACGCGTATGGAATAAAATAAAAAAATAATCCATGTATTGATTTTTATAGCGAACTCGCGGGCAAAATGCTAGTATATGAATAAAAATATAATATGTACTAATAAACAAAGCATAAGCTTCGAATAGTTATGTCGTGTTTTGTTTTTTTTTTACTATAATTTAAATACAAAGTCAAAGTAAAAAAAAAATATTCAAATAAACTTTAAAAAGTACTATTAAATCGTCCAAACATTTGTTTTACCTACTACCCATTCAGGACGTCTATTTTTTTGCGGTGAATGGGCGCAAGAAACTCGACAGCTTTAATAGAAGTGTCGACATTTACAACATTATATGCCGTTACCAAATTGTACAAGTTTACAATTACTTATATGTTAAATTAGATATTTCTAATTTAACATATTTGTAATGCTCTATTTATAATTTGTAAGGTTTGTAATTACAAACCCATGCTGTTGTCTTTTGTGTAATCAAATCAGACACTTTATAAAAAAGTGCTTTTAAATTTATTAACATCAAGTATATGAACAAAACACGAAATGTTTATTCCTAGCTTATAGTGTATTAGAAATCCCCTAGTATTATAAGTCTAAATAGTGCATGCTTATAGGTAGTTCAATCCAATCTGTGCTTTCAACTGTTGGCGATTGCATCTAATAAGTTAATTAGTTAGTCATAAATTTGCACGGGTGAAACAGACACACAATAACATAATAGGGTATTTGAGTACAATGAAAATATAGATTGAACTGTTGTTAACTTAACAGTAAACATTTTTTAAACCAATTTATCCAGCACATAATTTTAAAATAAGTATAATTTGTATAAAAAATCCTTTATAAGATAATTAAATTTTTATGACTGACCACCTAATCGAAAACGCACGGGATTGGTCGCGTGATGTCGTGACGTCATTTGCAAGCAAATCAAAGATGTCACTCGAAGTTTTGTACGGTGTGATTTGACAGCTAACAGTTTGTTTACATGCAACTGACGTCACGACATCACGTGACCTGCATGCATCGTTTTGGCGGCTATTTTATTCATTTGATTTTCATGCGATTTTCATAAAAAATAAAGAAATTCTCAACGAATTAATCTAATTGCAAATATATTATGCTATAATGAACCATTAGACATATTTTTCTAAAACCTGTCAAATACCCTATTGCAAGTGCACGTGACCCGGTATGTCAAGATGCGGGTTCGAATCCCGCTCATTGAATTTTTTGTAACATTTTTCCAAATTGTATTAAAATATAAGGTTGAAATAAATGCGTGTTGTTATTAATAAATTGGTAATTCATTCTTATTGGGCCACTCTATGACTGTCTTCAGTGTATAGATTATGGTCTGTTTATTCCAAATTGTAACTTCTTAAAAGGGTTTTAGTACTTTTAAGAGGCCACTTTTACGATTTTAATTACTGGTTAAATTGTATCTTTGTTATAAATGATAGAAATTATGAAAGAGACAGAACTTATAGATAGCCTACTCTGTCTGATAATTGGCAAAATTTATTATTAAGTCGTTGTGTTTATTCTTATATTATGCTATAAATGTTGACACCAACGGTTCCTTCACGGACACGAGCGGTCGAGGATGCAGCAAATGCTTTCACTTGTAAATCAATAAAAAATTAAAATGCTTAGTAAATTTCCTACAGTACTGATTCATTACAATAATCATTAAATGATAGACTATTTAAAGTGGTAAGCCGCGCGCCGCACCGTAATTCGCTCGTATCCGTAACTGAACGATAAAGTAGCATGCAGCCCGCGCCTGCTCGTTCTTAAGGTGCGGCCTTGGATGGAAGACCTGGACGCCCGGGGTGACGCCGGCAGCAGCACGGCCCGCGGCAGCGTTCAAATGCATAGATTTGTATGAAGCTGTTCACGACGAAAGCGCCAGGAGTCGCACTTCCGAAAAAGGCCCAAATCCTTTTTTTAAAGAGATTGTTCTGTGCCTCTTATGATTTTTACAGCGTAACCAGACGTTTGTGGGCTACAAGAAACTTCATCATCATCATCATCATCATCATCATCATCATCATCATCATCATCATCATCATCTCAGCCAAAAGACGTCCACTGCTGGACAAAAGCCTCCCCCAAGGATCTCCATAAAGACCGTTTAGGAAAATTGATAAATAATATACGAGAAACTTAAAAGGATGGAAATACGCAAGCCTTTCTCCGTTCGCTACTTGGTTGTCCGAGGTGTTTTTTTTAAATCGAGATCGAAACAATCCGAAGGCGCATTAAGCTCCACGACCTGATCAACCCGAGCCAAGGTCCTACGTCGTGGGGGTGGGCAAAAGCGCTCAGACATTAGTTTGTACCTGGTATAAAGCGCGTGTGAACCGGGAATTTGTGCTCTTGTTAAACGAGCACGATGTCTCAATGCCCTATGCTAGTAAAGTGGCATTCGAAGGGTCCGGAGAGGAAAAGAACGACCCATAGTCACCACATCGCTCCTCGTTGCCGTTGTCATCCAATTTATGACCTAATCAAGCTCCACTAGCTTACTTAATAATCTAAAACTTTTGCAGAAGATGGGACCGTAACGATACTGCCTCTGACGGAAATAAACCGCGAGTTGGCGCAGTACGCGTTCGATAACGGCGCCTGCAACATCGCCAGCGAGAGTGCGCTCCGCTGCCTCATGCGGGACACGCGCCACTGGGCGCTGCCCGTGGCCGTGTGCCGCGTGCTCGCGCCAGGTAACGCATTGCAGCGTCATTGTATTAGCATCACCAGCTCATTCTACGTCCCCACGGCTGGGGCGCGAGGCTTCCCTATGGATGGACACCACAGGGAGTGCTGGCCGTAATCCACCAATCGGGCCCAGTTTAGTGCGGTGTTTGTTAACGACTGTTGATGCAGCCGGGAGAGACCGCTTTACGTGCCTTCCGAAGCACGGGGAATCTCGGGATAATATATTTTTGATCACTCATCCGATGACCGGCCTTTGCGAAAGTTACTTATCTTGAAAAATAACAGCACTGCGCCATCGAACTCCTTATCGCTTATTACTCGTATTCCATTAACTATATAGAAACTGATATATCCCGCCATTACATCGATTGATGTTTGTTACTCATAGATAAGCTCTTCTGTTGCAGATGGCGTGCCTGCCAATGTTGTAGTGTTGGGCAGCGAGTTCGCGGTGCACAAGGAAACTGCGCAGATCAGAACGTACAAGGCCTTTAGGCGACTGCTCGAGAACACCCTAGTGCCGTAAGTACTAAAATGATGTTATATCTCAAATGTAGTATTTTATTAAATTTGGTGTGAAACCGTAATTAAATTATTTTATTTTAAAACATCTTACATTCTAATTTAGATGTCAATGTGGTTATTTTCTTTCATTTGCGACAGAGAAGCTTTTATTTTTATACGTTATTGCTAAAACCTAGGAAGCTGATATTTTGTTCTTTAAATTGTTAATATTGTACATTTTTGTGTACTGTAATGGTTTCCAATTACAATCAAATAATTGACATGCTTATGATGCTCATTGACACAGGATAAAGCCTTCAGGCAACTTGAGCTGCACTGAATCACGTTATGTTTTATTTAGTTTAATGTGTGGTTGTCTTTGTGTTACATAAATATTATATTTCTTTAATAATTATGTGCGCAGTGTGTCTATCTAAACGTGTCTATCTAAGCTACTTTAATTCGATCCTGTCATCATGGTCTGGTGGGAGAAATCTCTTTTTAGTGATAAGCTTACCTGTACTAATGCGCTCCAAAATGTTAACGGTTATAAATGTATGTATTTGTGTAGGAAGGAACTAATAAATAAATAAACTACTCTGTTCATGAACACCCTGCTTCCTTGTCGTAGACCATTGGAAAAGCGCCTGGCCAACAGAAGGTGCGATGTGAACGATTCCAGGGGGAGTGCCAGCGAGTCCGAAGACGCCAAGCTGAATATGGACGTGAGCGATGACGATGACGACCAGCTCTATATAGACACCAGTATGTACCCAACATCAGCGATACTGAAAGGGTCGTGCCCTTGGAACACTAAAGATGAAATTAATCTTTATTCAAGTAAACTTATTAGATAAGCGCTTATGAATCGTCTCAAAATATTTTACCTACCACCCTTAAACTCAGGACTCATTCAGTACGTCTGTTAGCTGTGCAGAAAAACGAGCCCAAGAAACTGCACAGCTTTTCATAGAAACCGCGACACAAAATTATATGCCGTTACTAAATTATACAAGTTTACAAATATTTCTAATTTAAAATATTTTTATATATACACCCTATACACCTGTTGGTGTGATTGGAGCATTTTAGAATTTGTTTTGTCTTCTGTGTAATCAGACTCTTTATTATAAACTTTTTTATAAAGCTTTTTTTGAATGGTGGTTTTAAATTTATGAATATCAAGTTTTTGAATATAATATACTTTGCTCTACCGTTATTATCAGTGATCGGAATGAAGGGGGCTAAAATACCTAAAGTTGCCGACTACACATGATCACAGTTTTAAAAGCATACAGTTGGGCATCGAAGGTACTTTGCAGAGCAAGGGAGGGGAACCCGCGGGGAAGCGGGCGCCGCGGCCAGTGTCCCACAAACAAGCGCAGTTTGTGGGAGCTACCGTGAAGGGCAGCCACGTGCGTGTACTGCGTGTTTTAAACGTTATTTGAATTTACGTTCAGTGATTCCTATTGAATATAATGGTGCATACACATTGTTCTGTATACGGTTGTAAGTCGACGTCGAAACACAACAAGAATTTAAAATTTCATAGATTTCCCCGTGACGCTAGGTAAGTTTTTCCTATAATTTCGTAATAACTTACTATACACTACTTTGTCTTTGTTGGAATGTATGTAGTTACATGGATGGTAAAATATATATTATTGGTGAAGTACAAGGTACTCCAACTACAAAAATAAATAACCGAATTTGCCTAGTGTGAGTTTTGTTTACTATCCTTATTCTTTCGAATACGTTTACGAAAACGAAATTAGAGTAACTTTGTAACTCTAACTCCAACCTAGCGGGATTTTCTAGTGTAGGTAGGTACATATATCGGCGCATGCTCTTACGCAACGTGTAATTATTATGTTAACAACTTATTGGAGTAGTTGGGATGTCGGACACAAAAGGAGTACCTAGGTATTTGTCTAATATCCAACTGTTATGATTTTATTTAAACCAGCAGAAAAAGAGGAGGTTTTACAGACGAACCAACAGTAAGTAATTTTTATTTACGCGAACGTGCATACAATACCTCACGAGATTCCTTTGGCGGACTACAGGTACCTCCAGATGATTTTGTTAAATACTGTAATAAGCTAGAAGCGCAATTTAGGCAGAATTTATTGTCATTTGTAAGAAACAATATTTTAGATAAATTATATGTACTTATTATTAAAACAAGTACAATTTATATCACAGCCATGCTCATGTTTCCCCCATATTTTCATGATTAAATTGTTAATCCGAATGCGAATTCATTATATTGTTAAATTTAATAATAGAAAATTAATCTAAAAATAAACCTTTACGTAAATATTTAGCAGTGCAACATTTGTAAATATGTATATAATTTATTCTTGTTAATAAATGATTATTTTATAAAAAATATTAACGTTTATTTGATTTCGAATTTTGTGATAACCCTTTCATATCGGCGAACAAACACGTGGATACCTACGCGGGCGGCGGCATCGCCCCACATCAAAGGCGATGCCCTACTGTATGAAATAGTAGTAATACTGTGACATGATTAAGAGTGGTTAAAAACCACCAAAATGTTTTTAATTTATTTTTATCGAATTCCAGATACCTGAAATAATTAGTTAGAAACTTCTTAGTAGTCTGTACTAACATGAAATTACTCGTATTGCTGTATTTTATACAAATTCCAACGTCCGCATCGAAAAAAAATGGTTTTGAATTGAAAACTAAATCTATCATCATAAAATAGTCTTAGTTAGTTCTACGGTACGGAATGATCTACGGTTTTATTTATTTACAAAAAAAACAAGCTTATAAAGCTATATTTACAGTCAATTTCAATAAACGGACCTCGAGGTACATTGATTTAAAATAAAAGCATGTTGGACAATTAAATGAGTTGATACAATATCATGTTAATCAATATTATTAATAGGTCTATACTGATAAGGAGATATCATTGTTTTTTTGTCTACTAATGTCTCGTTATATGCTAGTAAATATTCTAATATTTATGCGGGCCGTTTACAGGTGTAACGCAAAGCGAAAATGATGTCACCATGGACGAAGAAGCAATCGAAAATAAAACCAAAAGTCAGACGAAGAAAAAAAAATCGCAGGTCGCGTTTGACGAGGATGACAGCACAAACAAAATTGACTTTTATAACTGCACGTGTAAAGGTACAGTTTCCTACGTATAATATAGTTTAGATAGATCTATATAATCTAAAACAGTTATAAGGCAGAATATATATATTTACATTTATATTTATATTTAATTTAAGTGACTAGTAAGTACTATAGTTCCGTTCTGGTACAGATATTTTTAAGAGCGTTCACGCCGCACACTAGCGCCGCCAATGAAAAAAAACATATCTAGTAATTACAGATAGAAAATCAAATTATGCTCGATAAACTAAGCATTTTTACGTCACCTAATGAACAACTGACATGTTATGTTTTAGTTAAATACGGCGTTATAGTTAAAAGTGGCCGTTTTTAGCTGTAACGTCTTATTTAAATTACTTCATTTAAATAGTTTGTTGAGCATAATTTGATTTTCTATCTCTAATTACATTTTTTTTTCATTGTTGGCGCTAGTGTGCGGCGTAAACGCTCTTAAAAGTAATTAAAACATATTTAAATATACTTTCTACAATACTCGTTTTCGTAATGCAATTTTTTTAACCTTTTTTGGAGTAGTAATGGTTTTGAATTTGTTTTTCAAGTTGTCCTCCACAATACAGTTTTGAACTTAAGCGGATAGCATCGTGATTTATAGTAAAATGTAACAAACCACTTCTGTTTTCAATAAATACATTTTTATTGAAAACAGAAGTGGTTTGTTATATAAGCAATTTGTGGGAGTGATTTCGTGAAATGGGACGGAAGTATGTGTAACAATGTAACAGGAAATCGGGGAAGCGCGCAAATGCGCGCCATTTTGTAATTTTAAAATTGATATGAACATGACATTACTATCATATGTGACATATTGTGTCATTTGACTATCAACGGTCATAAATGGGTCAGGCATATGTAATACCTGACCCATTTTAGGGTTTCGTAGTCAACAAGAAACCCTTATAGATTCGGCTGTCTGTATGTCTGTCCCCAGCCTAGCTCATAGACTCTTAGTACTAGAAAGCTGTAATTTAGCATGGATATACTTACATATTAATCACGCCGACAAAGTGGTAAAGTAAAATTTTTTAAATATTTTTTTTAGGTTACCTCCCCTACACGTGAAGTGGGGATGTAATTTTTTTTTCTTGTCTAACCCCTTAGTGTGGAGTGTCGTTGGATAGCAATTTCAAAATTATTATAAGCGGGTTTGTAAATACAGTTTTTTGATTGAGGCATCAGTTTATGAACTATTAAGCTTGAAAGTGCAAAATTTTATTAGAGTCAAGTGTCGTCGTGAAACCCTACACTGCGCGTGGTCCGACACGCACTTGGCCGGTTTTTTTCAGAATATAATGTTAAAATTGCTTATTACTAAGGTGAGATGTCAAATGTTACACATCATATGCGACTACTGTAAGGCTCGCTTGTTTTTTTTTAAATTATAATTTAGTTTGTTTTCCCTCGCAGACACGCCGTTCGAGCGGCCCGCGCCGCGCTCGTTCCGCAAGTGGCGTGTGCGCAGCAAGCACGCTCACGACCACTACGACCTCATCGTGCACTGCGCGCACCGAGCACGGGTGAGGCACTATTTTAAATTATATAATTATCACTTTTTATGTCCCCAAAGCTGTGAGACGAGCCTTCTATGGATGGAAAAACTCAGGGAGAACGGGCCATAAACCGCCTCGCAGGCTCAGCTGTGTTTGTTAATGCTAATGCAGTCGGGATCAACAGCTTAACGTGCTTTCCGTAGCTCGAGAGGATAAATTTTTCGTCACACATCCGATGATCCGCCATAGTGAAAGTTGCTTAACCTTTTCACCGCCAACAACTTCTATAGATCAATTATTCCATCATACACCATACTCAAACGTACACAGAGAACGTACACTCAGTAACTCAGCGGTAGTTAAAAGTCTGTAAGCCAGCCACAAATTACGCTGTATACCTATCAACATTAAAACTGAACGTGAACACAATATGTACATGATGCGTCGATAGGTTATTTTAAGTATGTATAGACCAACAAAACTCTATAATGTAAAAAAAGCATAGGCAACCCTTTTCCTTAAGAAATGTATCGTGCTAAGAGCGCCAAAAACTTGATATGAAGTCAACGGGCTACGTTATGAAATGAATAGTGAAGTGCCAATTATAATTATCACTAGCAAGTACCTATATGCATGTCTTTTTATCTCTGATAATGGATACTCATCTTTCTTACTAAAAATGTTCATAAAATAAAACAACTACCATTATAATTTATCAGTGTTTATTTATATTTGTAAATTTTAAACTCCCTTTTTTTTATTAACCGCCCTTTTTCATAAAAACTATTTAAGCATTATTTAGTTAAATATTGTTTTGTCAACGTCACACAAACGTCATTTTAAATTTGAGAAAAAGAGACAAAACAATAATTAACTAAATTTTGCTTAAATAGTTTTTATAAATAAGGGGGCTATTTTTCTAAAATGTTCAAATAATGTTTAACGCAAATTTTGTTGCGAAGAAATTACAAAAGCAAATGTTGAAAAAATTTCCACGAGCAGAGTTTGAACCTGCACCCTTCTGACATACCGGGTCAGGTGCTCTTCCAATTAAGCTATCGTGGTTCTAACCAGCCCGCCGAAATTATTCAACACTTTACTTTGAAAGCCAAAGGCGCCCATTCAATGTCATTCACAGTTTTGGTCGTTTTGATTTAAGCACAGTTATTTAATATCTGTTTGCGTTTAAGCACTATTTATAATATCTTATAGCGTTTAAATCAACATCAACGTTTGTACTTTAGGGTCCAACCGGGGAAGTGATCCCGGAACCGATCCCGGAGTACCAGCTAGACCTGGCCGCCAGCGCGCCGCCGCGGGACGTCGTGCGCGCGCAGGCGCTGGCGCTCGCGCTCAGGAAGAACGCCTCGCTGCTTAACGGTATGCTGCTATATTGATTTTTTTTATTACTTATTTTTTATCCCACCCTAGGGAGATTATATATCTTAAAATATGACACATTTTTTTTTGTAGCACTGCTATATAATAGCTAGACCGCTTAACTGAGTCCTCGCCTGCGGTAGGTACGCGGGGCGGGAGGTACGTAGGACCTCTGCCATGAGTACGAGCGTTTTGCGACGCGGCGAACGGATTTCTAGTTTTTAGGGTTATTCTGGGTGTTCAATAATCGAATCGAAGGGCGCGAGTAATGAAGTAAAATGTGTTGTAATATTGCATGATTTGGTAACGAGACAGGTTTTTTTTGTAAATGTCATTACTTATATAGAAGCTGTGCTGTTTATTGCGCCCATTCTTCTCCACAGCTAAAATATAGACGCTCTAATTTATTTATTTTATTTATTTATTTATTCAAAAAACTCACTGGCTTACAGTATAATTACACCAAAGCGCCAACAAGCAAAACTTTTTTATATGCATTAATTAAAAATTACATTTAAAATCTTACAAACACATTTCAAAATAATAGATAAGTACTAATAATAACAATAATAGACATAGAACAATACAAAACAAAAGTCATTTGAAATCAAAACAATAAATTTGCAAATAAAATGTCAATATTATATAAAAAAAAAGGGAATAGTCAAGCCAAAAATAATACCGTTACAATAAACATTAAGGTTAATAAGTTATCATGTCATACTAAGATACATATGGATCTTGTTACATAAGCACGTAAAGCTATCTGCAAACAGGTCAAGATCCTCGTGCCGAGCAAGTAGATCTCCTATGAGACATAGAGCTCGTGCAGTAGGAGCATGCGCGGCACTCCTGGAACGCGCCACCGGCCGCGCGAGCAGGCGCGGACGGCGGCGCGGCGCCACCATACCAGAACCATCACATGCTAAACGTACAGGAACCCTAAGGCTCAAACCCTGCCACACCAATTGACCATCAATCCTATGATTTATTACTGACAGATAGTGTACAATAGTAGATATTATACGTCTAAAGGATAAGGTTTCTAAGTCGACCATGGCAGAAACGAAAAGTGATGGATACAGATAAGAGTAGTAGCCATAAGTTCTCCTATACAACCACCTGGCAAACTTCCGTTGCACTCTTTCTATCATAAGTCTGTACTTGTCTTCATATGGATCCCAAATAATCGCTCCATATTCTAACCTACTACGAACATATGCATTATACAAAACCTTAGCAACCTTTACATTGTCAAAGTTAGCTGCAGTTCTTAAAATAAAACCCAATAACTTATTAGCAGTCTTACAGATTGTTGTCATGTGTTTATGATAAGCTAATTTACTGTCTAAAACTAACCCTAGGTCACGAATGTCAAACGATCTTTCCAAAGGAGTGTCAGATATTACATAATTAACAGCTACAGGCAAACGTTTACGAGTAAAGGTAATTAAACTACATTTGGTTTCATTGAAAGGCAGTTTATTGCGTTCGCTCCAATTTACCACCGCATCAATGTCATTTTGCAAGAGCATCGCATCTTCTTCATTTTGTATACCAAGATATAATTTTAATCATCAGCAAACAATAGACATCTGGCATTACGAACCACCCTAGGGAGATCGTTAATCATTATTAAAAATAACGTAGGCCCTAGAGTACTTCCCTGACTGACTCCGGACCTGGTGTAGTAGCAGTCTGACTCATAACCACAAACTTTTACGAATTGCTGACGATTATCCAGGTAACTACAAAAGAACTTTAATAATTTAGGTACAAATCCTATCTTTGCCAGTTTGTCCAATAGAATATCATTGTCCACTAAATCGAATGCTTTACGGAAATCGAAATAGGCAGCATCCACCTGCCTCCCAGCATCCATTTCATTGTGTATATAGTCCACCAAAGTTACCAAGTTTGTGGTAGTAGAACGAGCATAGCGAAACCATGCTGGCTATTATGCAATAAATCTTTGATCTGGTTCATAATCTGACGGTTAAGAATACTCTCAAAAATTTTCCCAAAGACCGAGAGCACAGCTATGGGACGATAGTTTGTTACGTCAGTTCCAGACTCACCTTTAA